>OY998229.1:43594676-44960964 GCA_963922035.1 Amblyjoppa proteus
TGCATCGAAAAATCGCTACCCGTCTCATCGACATATTCATGGGTATGAGGACCTACGAGGATTTCCTGTCGGTCGCGGTCTACTGCCGCGATCGTCTGAATCCGAACATGTTCATCTACGCCCTGTCCGTCGCGATTCTCCATCGTTCGGACACGAAGGATCTTCCGCTTCCGCCGCTGTCCGAGGTCTTCCCGGACAAGTACATGGACAGCGGGATCTTCTCGAGGGCCAAGGAAGAGGCGAACGTCGTGCCCAGCGGATCCCGCGTGAGTATCGTCGATTGATCTTCGATTGCATTAAATGATGGCCGGGTCGAACCGATCGAGTCGCGCATTCATGCCGGGTTCGAATTTACGTCGTCGAACATGGTCGTTTTTTTTTTTTTTTTTGGTTTTTATTATTTATCAATCGAATTGAATTATTGACGCAGGTGCCGATCGAGATCCCGAGGGATTACACTGCTTCGGACCTCGACGAGGAGCATCGGGTCGCCTACTGGAGGGAGGACGTCGGCATAAATCTCCATCACTGGCACTGGCATCTCGTCTATCCGTTCGACGGCGACATGAAAATCGTCAACAAGGATCGTCGCGGCGAACTCTTCTACTACATGCATCAGCAAGTTATGGCTAGGTAGGTTATTGTTACTTTTTATGGACAATCTTTGAGTACTTGAATTATCTGTCATAATGTAATTACTTACCCATTAGAAAAAAAAAAAAACTCCAAAGTACCCTGGCAATTATTCAAAATCTTTATAATCAATTATTTTTAGTACATTATTATTTTTTTTTTAACGTAAATTTTTTTTCTCAGTTGGCCAGGTAAATAGTTTTTTTCTTAGGTAGTCTAATCTAATATGCTAAGTATATTATGGCCAGATAACTTATTATTATTCGTTTGTTTAGGTAAATAAGATAAGATTAATGGAAAAACAAAAAATGTTCTCGTTGCAGATACAATTGCGAGCGTCTCTGTAATTTCCTGAGCCGTGTTAAGAGGCTGAACAATCTTCGGGATCCGATTCCGGAAGCCTACTTCCCAAAGCTGAATTCTCTGGTGGCGAGCCGTACGTGGCCATCGCGCCAGACCGGCGCGACCCTGAAGGACATAAATCGTCCGGTCGATCAGCTGCAATTCGATCTTCAGGATCTCGAACGCTGGAGGGACAGAATTTACGAAGCCATTCACACGGGCACGGTGATGAATGCTCAGGGACAAAGAATTCCATTGACGGAAATGGGAGGCATCGACATACTCGGTAACATGATGGAGGCTAGCATCCTCTCGCCGAACCAGAACGTCTACGGCGATCTTCACAATTCTGGACACGTGGCGATCTCTTACTGTCACGATCCCGATCATCGCTATCTGGTGAGAAATTTATGTCCTACCTATATATCGATTAAATCGTCATCCTTTGCGTTATTCGTCCATATTCGTCCATATTCGTCCATATTCATCCATATTCGTCCATATTCGTCCATATTCGTCCATATTCGTCCATATTCGTCCATATTCGTCCATATTCGTCCATATTCGTCCATATTCGTCCATATTCGTCCATATTCGTCCATATTCGTCCATATTCGTCCATATTCGTCCATATTCGTCCATATTCGTCCATATTCGTCCATATTCGTCCATATTCGTCCATATTCGTCCATATTCGTCCATATTCGTCCATATTCGTCCATATTCGTCTATATTCGTCTATATTCGTCTATATTCGTCTATATTCGTCTATATTCGTCTATATTCGTCTATATTCGTCTATATCCGTCTATGTTCGTCTATGTTCGTCTATGTTCGTCTATGTTCGTCTATATTCGTCTATATTCGTCTATATTCGTCTATATCCGTCTATATCCGTCTATATCCGTCTATATTCGTCTATATTCGTCTATATTCGTCTATATTCGTCTATATTCGTCTATATTCGTCTATATTCGTCTATGTTCGTCTATATTCGTCTATATTCGTCTATATCCGTCTATATCCGTCTATATCCGTCTATATTCGTCTATGTTCGTCTATGTTCGTCTATGTTCGTCTGTATTCGTCTGTATTCGCCTGTATTCGCCTGTATTCGCCTGTATTCGTCTATATTCGTCTATATTCGTCTATATTCGTCTATATTCGTCTATATTCGTCTATATTCGTCTATATTCGACTGTAATCGTCTGTATTCGTCTATATTCGACTGTATTCGTCAATTCGTTAATTCATCGATTCGTCTATTTATTTATTTATTTTTGCGACGATTTCAGGAAACCTTCGGCATCATGGGAGACCCAGCGACTGCGATGAGGGATCCGGTCTTCTACAGATGGCACGCGTTCGTGAACGATGTTTTTTTGGAGCACAAGAACACTCTGCCAGAGTATTCCGTTCAGCAGGTAAGATATTTGCATGATTGGTCCGACGGATCTGTTCGGATTTTTTTGTTTTCGGCTGGATCTTCATCACTGAATTTTTATTGTATGCTATTGGTCGTTTCAGTTGAGCTTCCCGGGTGTGGAAATAGCTAAAGCCCAAGTGATCTCACCGAATTCTCCGCCCAACACGCTGAGCACTTATTGGACCCAGAGCGATCTGGATCTATCGAGGGGTCTCGATTTCACCCCCAGAGGCGCCGTTCTCGCCAGATTCACTCATCTCAATCATACCGGATTCAAGTACAGCATCGAGGCTAACAATCGTACGAATGGACCGCTAATGGGAACCCTGCGGATCTTCGTGAGCCCGAGAACTGACGAGCGCGGTCTGCCGTTCAACTTCCGCGCTCAGAAGGACCTTATGATCGAGATGGACAAATTCACCGTTACACGTGAGCTCACTTTACACCCAGAAAAAATATATATATATATATATATATATATATATATATATATATATATTGAATTAAATGAATATTTACTTTAACTAAATATTTATTCGAATTGAATAAATCTTGATTTTTTAATTTACTAAACACATAATTGAATTAAATACATATTTATTTGATTCGAATTAAACATTTATTTGCCGATCACCCGTCAAATAGATCTTTTTTTTTTTTGGTGCACCCGACCGCTGGCATTTATTAATTTTTTAATCCACAGTGATCTTATTATTATGATTTTTTTTTAACCGCAGTGAAACCCGGCAAAAACACGATCGTCCGCGCCTCCACCGAATCCAGCGTGACCATACCTTTCGAGAGCACCTTCCGGAATCTCGACGCGAATCGTCCGGTCGGTGGGGACAGCCTGGAGGCGTTCAATTTCTGCGGGTGCGGATGGCCCCAGCACATGCTCGTGCCCAAGGGCAACAAGGAGGGCTACGCCATGGATATGTTCGTCATGATTTCCGACTACAAAGTCGACGCGGTAAGCCGTCGTTTTTTTTTTTTTTTTTATCAACTTTTTTTTAATCGACTATTCTAATCGATGAAAATTTTCGCGCGTCTGCAGGTGAATCAGCCCGCGCAATCGGGTTGCAAAGATGCCGCGAGCTACTGCGGTCTTCGCGATCGAAAGTATCCGGACGCTCGATCAATGGGATTTCCGTTCGATCGCAGACCACGCGCAGGAGTCGAGACTCTCCCGCAATTCCTCACCAGCAACATGGCAGTCACACCGATAACCGTTCGATTCGCCGACACCGTGAGACCGAGAAGCGTCTGATCAATCGAACGACCGCCCAGACCGCACCGTACACCACCGACAGATCATCAATTAAACGGCAAAACGAATGATTCTACTGTAATTTTAAGGAATACGTAACTTAGGGAATTAATTGTGCACGTTAATTTCAATAAAGAGCATCTAAAAATCTAAAGGCATTCGATGAATTTAATTTTTTTTTTTCTTCGCGAATTCATCGTCACACATTTAACAAAAAAAATATTAATAAAGATGTTTGGATATGCGATTAATCGTGCGACAGGTAGAAAAAAGTAGTTGGTCGGACGGCGAGAAATTTCTTACGGTAAATCATGAATTTGAGATATTCCATCCGGATTCGAACAGTCGAAAACTCGACCCTCTCCAAAAAAAATTGTCATTTCACCACAATTCATGATTATTTACAAGTGGTTTTTGTAATTTTTTTGTTCGGAATCTTAGGATCGTACTTTTTGAGATATCGAAAAATTTAACTTTTTTTTTTTAAACACCTCGTATCGTAAAAACTATTAGTCGTACAAAAAAAAAACATTTGAGACACAAAAGTTGCAGTTTCAAATGAAATTTCGAAAACAAAATTTTGTAGATTTTTTTGAATGCAATACACGTCTATTTCTATTTAAAAAAAATAGACAAAAATAGTTTTTTTTCAGCCAATACGTCGTGTTTGATTTTTCTTAAAAAAATTCCAGAATATACTCTCAAGTGTGTAAAGTGATCTCTTTTTCTTTTTTTTTTTTTTTTGATGGTTGAGATGACCGTTTGATAGCTATGCACCGTTTAAGATCGATTTATAATAAAAAAAAAAAGACATATTTACCACTTTCCATTAACTTTCATAAAAATTGTGACGATATCCACAATAATGGACAGTATCACAATTTGTATAAAATTCAATGGTAAGTGGTAAATATCTCTTTTTTTTTATTATAAATCGATCTTAAACGGAGCATAGCTATCAAGCGGGCATCTCAACCATTCCAGAAAAAAAATATGAGATCACTCTACACACTTGAGAGTATATTCTGAAATAAAAAAAAAAAATCAAACATGACGTATTGGCTGAAAAAAACATATTTTTGTCTATTTTTAATAGAAATAGACGTTTATTGCATTCAAAAAAATCTACAAAAAATGTGTTTCCGAAATTTCATTTGAAACTGCAACTTTTATGTCTCAAACGTTTTTTTTTTTTTTTTTTTGTACGACTAATAGTTTTTAAGATATAGGGGTTTTTAAAAAAAAAAGTTCAATTTTTCGATATCTCACAAAAAATAGAATCCAAAAATTCTGAAAAAAAAAAAAAAATTACAAAAACCTCTTGTAAATAATCATGAATTCTGGTGAAATTACAACTTTCTTGGAGAGGGTCGAATTTTCGACTGTTCGAATCCGGACGGAATACCTCATCTACTCTATCGTAGCCATAATTGTCTTACTGTCGCACCAAATTGTTTTCTATGCAGCGACACTTTTCATTCCATTCGATTCTAATGATTTGATTTTGTCCTTTTTAAAATTTAATTATTGATTTTTTTTTTTTTTTTTTTTTTTTTTATCATAAACTATTAACGTTTCACAATTTTGTGAGAGTAACAAAATGATTTTTCACCATGACGGATTGAGAAGGCGGGCACAACGTTGTCGAGATTCATATTTCTCCGGCATCGACCAGCTTCGGAAATTGAATCGAGCCCACCCGCGTTCGCTCCATTCGCGAATCGTGACCACCGCCGCGACTCGCCGGAGGCCACGATTTTTCGTAATATTTGCGGAAAGGAGAGTTGTTGATTTAGATTCTTCGCCGTTAATTTTTTTCCTCCCTTTTTCCCTTTTGTTGTTTCAAAATCTTTTTTTTTTTTTTTTTTTTTTTTTTTTTCAAAGTCCACGGCAAGCTCTTCACGTCCGTCGCACTTTGCGAACATTTTTTTTAGAGCGCCCAGCGACGGTGATAAAGAAGAAAAATGTTTGCTAAACCCTCGCTTGGAATTTTCGTCGTGAACGAACGTCGAAGCAACGTTGGTTCGATTAATTTTCAAAGGAGAGCAGAAAAAAAAAAAAAAAAAAACGCTAGAGAAAGGAACATAAATCGATCGAACAAAACGAGACTGCATTTTTATTCCGACGAATTGTCTCCCGTTCGTCGCTCTCTATTGGGCGAATAAATAAAACAAAAGACTCGCAGAAAAAGAAAATGCATCAGTGCCATTTTCATCGCCTCTAATTGTCTCCCTTAAACGTTTCTCGCTTCCATCATCCAAAAAAAAAAAAAAAAAAAAAAAAAAAACGATGAAACGATTCGAGTTAAAATAAACAAAATGAAGTAACATACAAATAATGAATAGAAGTCGATATAAGGATAATCTTAAAATTTACGTCGCCAAGTGCATTCCACTTGACGCGCGATAAAGGCAATATCGTCTCTGATCGAAGTGTTACGCGATGGAGAATGACGAGACGTAAATTCTCTGGATTTCGTTGCAAAGCACGTTCTCGTCCTCGGAGCTCAATTTTCCGTATAAGCGTTATATATCTATATTTATTGTCAATTTTGATAAGTATAGCTGACTATATACATACATACATATATATATATACACGTATATATATATATATATATATATATATGTATGTATATAAAATACACCGCCGTATTTCTATGGAGAGCAGGGAGGTCGCGCGAAGCTTTTGTCTCGCGCGACCAGGAGAGGCTCCATTATCGGGCTACGGAACTTTGTCGCCCCGCTTGATATTTAGAGCAGCAGTTAAGGTAAAACTTTGTTCGACCAAAGTTATAGGATTCTCCCTCCCACTCGCCGTTTGTACGGCGAGGATGCTTCAACGGGGATTTAAATAACTTGACTGGCCAACACCCTTCGGGACGGCGCTCCACGCGAAATCGAATTATCCCGCGTCTCGCGGGCTACCACGTGACCTATAGCCGAAACGAAGGAGACACCGGTCGCGTCCCGCTCGAAGAAAAATTGACTGGAGGACGATCCGGCGAAACCGCACGAGGACAATTAATAAACGATCGAATGGCCGAATTCGTCGAGTTCAGCGGAACAATTAAAATCGGGCAAAATGTTCTGACATTGGGCATTAACCGGTTCGCTAACTCGATTTTACGCGCCTCGGTTAAAACTTAATTAGCACCGCTGAAGTTACCGTTTTAACGTTTCGCGGCGAACGTTACGACGGATCTTCAGATACGGCGAGATGATGCGCTGGTCGAAACATCGTTTTTACTAGTGAATGAGGAAATTTATGTTTTTTTTTTCTTTTTTTTAAATCTTACATATACTTTGGAAAAGTGTCTTTTTCTCCCTATATGGGATTTGGGATCATCGAAGTCCACTTCCGTATGCTGTATGGCATTTAGAATTTTTTTAAATCCACTTCCATATGCTACGAAAGCCGAAATCTCGACGATATAGCATATGACAGTGATTTGTGATTTTCGAAATCAACTACTGTGTGCTATACAGGAGTGATTTGTGATTTTCGAAATCCACTTCCATATGCTACGAAAGCCGAAATCTCGACGATATAGCATATGACAGTGATTTGTGATTTTCGAAATCAACTACTGTGTGCTATACAGGAGTGATTTGTGATTTTCGAAATCCACTTCCATATGCTACGAAAGCCGAAATCTCGACGATATAGCATATGACAGTGATTTGTGATTTTCGAAATCAACTACTGTGTGCTATACACGAGTGATTTGTGATTTTCGAAATCAACTACTGTGTGCTATACAGGAGTGATTTGTGATTTTCGAAATCCACTTCCATATGCTACGAAAGCCGAAATCTCGAGAATATAGCAATATAGGAGTGACTTATGATCTTCAAATACCACTTCCGTATGCTGTATGGCATTTAGAATTTTTTAAATCCACTTCCATATGCTACGAAAGCCGAAATCTCGAGAATATAGCATATAGGAAAATCCTAAATTACACCCATATGCTATATTCGCGAGATTTCGTCTTTCATAGCATATGAAAGTGGCTTTCGAAAAGCATTAAAAAAAATTTTCAAAAATTTGGAGTGATTTTTAGAGTTAGAGCAATATTATAAAAAATTACCAACCGAATTGAAGAGGTCGACGGTCCGACGTAGGTCCAATCGTTATGGAATGCCCCATATACATATATATATATATATATATATATATTTTTTTTTGCTGTCAGAATGATTACCCGATGAATGGTGCGGTTTCATAAGGCCGCGGCCGAAAGGTGTCCAACGATGCGGTATCGCGGACTTTCAAGCTCCGAGCTCTTCGTTGACTGTGCGCCTTTCGGCCCTCCGTCTTCCTCTCGTATTCGCTGCGGACGTCAGAGACGACGAGTCCATATGCGGGTACTGAACGGGGTGAGGGTAGGGCAGACGGGAGAAGGGAGCCAAACGGGAGCGTTCGCCGTGAGCGTCGGCACCGACGGGACTTAACGAACGTCCCCTCAAAGGCACTCCGGTTAAATGTTAAATCATATTTAAATAAACGTGGCTCTGGCGAAAGGCGCAGAGAGGAGAGTGCCCGACAGTCACTCACGCTCCGGCATCCCGCGTGGGCGAGCGCGTGACAAAGGGATCAGAGCTAGCGCACGCAACTACCGCACCGAACCCTTCGCGCGGTCCATCTCTTGAGTCACTGCTTTTTGCTTTGAAAGATTTGAGACCGAGTGGGAGGATCCGAGTCAAAGGGCTTGTTTGCCACCGAGGCTGGAGACGCAAAGTGATACCGAGAACCAATCGTCTCTCTCAATGGACATTGATTCGTTGCACTCTCGGGGCAAAGAGATTTTTCATCAGACGACATACGATACCAAAATTCGTGCGGCTCGAACGCGTGAAATACACGATAACAAAAAGATACCGGAAAAAAAAAACCAAAAATTACGGATATAACAAAAATAGCAGAAATGCCCGACTTTGCATTCAGTTGGGGCTTTTTTGGGCTTCGCGAAACGCATGAATCTTGCGTATTTACACAGAACTAAGCGTTTTTGATCTTATGGGGTGAAGTGAAAGTCACGCGACGAGGCCGTGAGTGTGATAGAGATAGCTGCAATTTTCAAATTAACTTTATTCAATGGTGTTAATTTTTTTTTGGCGATAAAAATGAATTCGGGTCGGATCGCGAAATTACCGTGTGCATTTGGGATCGTCGAAATCCACTTCTATATGCTACGAAAGCCGAAATCTCGAGAATATAACGTATGGGAGTGATTTATGATTTTCGAAATCCACTCCCATATGCTACGAAAGCCGAATTCTCGAGAATATAGCAATATAGGAGTGACTTATGATCTTCAAATACCACTTCCGTATGCTGTATGGCATTTAGAATTTTTTTAAATCCACTTCCATATGCTACGAAAGCCGAAATCTCGACGATATAGCATATGACAGTGATTTGTGATTTTCGAAATCAACTACTGTGTGCAATACAGGAGTGATTTGTGATTTTCGAAATCCACTTCCATATGCTACGAAAGCCGAAATCTCGAGAATATAACGTATGGGAGTGATTTATGATTTTCGAAATCCACTCCCATATGCTACGAAAGCCGAAATCTCGACGATATAGCATATGACAGTGATTTGTGATTTTCGAAATCAACTAGTGTGTGCTATACACGAGTGATTTGTGATTTTCGAAATCCACTTCCATATGCTACAAAAGCCGAAATCTCGAGAATATAGAACGTATGAGAGTGATTTATGATTTTCGAAATCCACTCCCATATGAAACGCATGAATCTTGCGTATTTACACAGAACTAAGGGTTTTTGATCTTATGAGATGAAGTGAAAGTCACGCGACGAGGCCATGAGTGTGATAGAGATAACTGCAATTTTCAAATTAACTTTATTCAATGGTGTTAATTTTTTTTTTTGCGATAAAAATGAATTCGGGTCGGATCGCGAGATTACCGTGTGCATTCGGCTCGAATTTGCGTTTCCTTCAAGAAAAATTAGCACCCTTGAGAAAAGTTCATTACAGTTTTTATTACCGACCGCGATATTTCACTTCGCCAATAATACGAGCTGAAGCACTTACAGAAAATGAAAAAACTCACATGTTCGATTTCGATATAAAGCGACTTTGCATTCGATTGGGGCTCGTCTTGCTGCTCGAAACGCATGAATCTTTAGTATTTTCATAGAACGAAGTGTTTTTGACCTTGCAATACGAGCTGAAGCGCCTACAGCGAAGGCAAAATTCAAATGTTCGATTTCGATATAAAGCGACTTTGCATTCGATGGGAGTTGATCAGGCTGCTCGAATCAACGAAATACACTGGCTGCTCGAGTTCATGAAATACGCGATACCAAAAATTTAGCCACAGTGCTAAAAACAATGTCCGAAAAAACGCGAATAAAAAACGCTACACAGTAAAAAATAATTTCGTAAAATCGAAATGCGAAATTTCGTAAAAATAATTTTGTTAAAAAAAGTGACAAACTCGTTTGTCGCTTCTTTGAATATACGAAACTGTACTTTAACTTCCTGCGTCATTGACGATTCTAGTTTGTACTTTTGTTTGTCAAACTATAAAATTGACAAATAAAAAATTGTTGACACTCGTGGACGATAATTTGTTGTAAAAAGTACAATTTTCTTTTTTTTTTTGTTCACTGTGTACGATTATAAATAAAGGCCAATTCCGGACTTCTCATCGGGCAGTGAAAACTCGATTGTACGTACAAGTGGGGATTGCCGGTGTGATTTTTCGATATGTCACCTCGAACTTTTGACCGAATTTCTTTAATTATCGTTTATTGGCGTGAGTTCATGTCTGACCACACAAATGAATTGCCACAACCATAGACAGATTCGTTAATTTCGTTTTCTGAGTCACTTTCGCCAAACTTTACAGGCACGAAAAATGCCACTTTTTATGAGTGTGTTTATCTAAATATTATTATACAACATAGTATTACGTAAAATTACTATTAATATTATGGTTGTTGTTGTTTTGATTGTCTCATCGCTGTATTCGTGACAGGATGATATTGTGCAATCTTTCATCGGTCCGCTTCGATATCGAAGCCATTAGGTTAAAAGCATTACGACGATCGGAACATCAGTGCCAGACGTTTTAAATTATGCGGGATATTTTTCGGTTTCTGTGTACGCTTGAATTATTGGCTCACGTCACACGCCATACTGTGATAATGCATACGATGATAACCTATACAGCGGTAGCTCCTCGTGTGCGTCAGCAGGTTTCACATTTGCATATTACAGTTTACCGGCGAGCTCAAAGTGCCTTTCATAAGGGAAATCATCGGTATCGATTTATCGAAAATTGGCACAGAATCAACACACACAGAGAGAGAGAGAGAGAGAGAGAGAGAGAGAGAGAGTGGGAGAGAGAGTGTGAGAAGGATGCGCTGAAAGAGAGTTGACCGCCCAACAAAATCCCCTTTGAATCCGCGAATAACGTTGAGGGGATCGTTTAAACGGAACCATGAAATACCTTTATATGGCAAACCGGAGCGTGTATGATTCATCGAACATGATCGAGAAAATCGCTTTGCATGAAAAACCACAATTTTCCATCTATATTTTGCCTTCTCAAAATGAAAGCTATGTTTTAGTAATAAAAAAAAAAAAAAAAAAACAATTTTAATCGAAATTTCAATGTCATACTACTTAAAATAGTTTAAAACATTGAAAAATGTGATTTTTAAGTGGTTCGTTAAAAAATCGTTCAATAACAACTAAATCAAAGATAACATCGATTGCAGTGTGAAATTCAGTAAGAAACATTCGTTCGCGAGACGACTTCAATCGTACACCGTTAAACTTTACACTTGTTCATTCTTACGGAAACAAAGCGTACACCGCACAAAATGTTACATAAGTTCACAACCTCGTTCAAATTTACATCACAAATACCTTACCCTCGCCCAATCCTTGGATCAAAAACTGTACACCGCCATTTCTTTAGACCACAAAAAAGTGTACCTATTCAATATGTTAGACATCAGCAAGCTTACACCATTTAATTCTTACGGAAACAAAGCGTACACTGCACAAAATGTTACATAAGTTCACAACCTCGTTCAAATTTACATCACAAATACCTTACGCTCGCCCAATCCTCGGATCAAGAACTGTACACCGCCATTTCTTTAGACCACAAAAAAGTGTACCTATTCAATATGTTAGACATCAGCAAGCTTACGCCATTTAATTCTTACGGAAACAAAGCGTACACCGCACAAAATGTTACATAAGTTCACAACCTCGTTCAAATTCACACCACAAATACCTTACGCGCGCCCAATCCTCGGATCAAACACTGTACACCGCCATTTCTTTAGACCACAAAAAGTGTACCTATTCAATATGTTAGACATCAGCAAGCTTACGCCATTTAATTCTTACGGAAACAAAGCGTACACCGCACAAAATGTTACATAAGTTCACAACCTCGTTCAAATTTACATCACAAATACCTTACGCTCGCCCAATCCTCGGATCAAACACTGTACACCGCCATTTCTTTAGACCACAAAAAAGTGTACCTATTCAATATGTTAGACATCAGCAAGCTTACACCATTTAATTCTTACGGAAACGAAGCGTACACCGCACAAAATGTTACATAAGTTCACAACCTCGTTCAAATTTACATTACAAATACCTTACGCTCGCCCAATCCTCGGATCAAACACTGTACACCGCCATTTCTTTAGAACACAAAAAGTGTGCGTATTCAATATGTCAGACATCAGCAAGCTTACGCCATTTAATTCTTACACTCGCCAAACCTTACGACTTTAAAACTTCACGCATTCAATATACTTCGCATGCGCAAGCTTACACGTGTTCAACCTTACACCGACGGAGAGGAAGGACGACCCTCGAGAAGGGCGTCGAATGAGCGCCGCTGTCATTCAGCAGGTAAGATGAACCGACTGTTGGTTGTGAGATCACATGGTAACCCGCCATGTGCTTATCAATCGACGAAATGCATTCATAAAAATTCTTTCATAAACGAACATTCGTCATTGAGCGGATGTGCAGCGTGCTTTGGCGTTCGCAAAATCGGCCAGAAAAATTAAAAAAAAAAAAAAAAAAAAAAAAAAACAGAAACCTCCAAAGTGAAAAAAGAAAGAAGGAAAAAATGATGAAAAAAATAGAAATTGAAAAAGAAAGCGGCAATCCGACCACCGAGTGGCTTAATGAACTGGAGTGTTTTCGTGCGAGAAAAGCGAGATCCTTCGAAACGACCACAATTAACCGGGATCTTCGTTTCTCTTGGCAAAACTCCGAGCCGCGGAGGCTCACGCAAACGTAACGATTGCACACAACTCGGTGATTACTAATTACCCGCGGTTATTCATTCGAGCGCGAGGATTCCGACTAAGTGGCCGGCGTTACAGTTATAGGCGCATTATAGCGCGCCAAGCGGGTACACACAAAATCCTCCAAACATCGTCGCAACTTCTATACAACCTTTAGCCGTGTGCGACAACATTCACCGAGTCGAGAACTTTGATTCTCCGTCCCACCCGCTTCGTTATGCGACGAAACACGAGAAAGCACTTCACACGCGCGCGCGCGCCGCAACCCCTTCTACCCCCCCCCCCCCCCCTCCCACCCTCCTCGACCGCCTCCCGTCGCGGGTCTCCAGAGTTAATTGGGGCGTCGCTGATGAGACGATATCGTCGGGCCACTAAAATCGCGCGTCGGCCAATAATTTTATTGACGAAAATCGGACCCGTCAATGACAAATATTTTATCGTGGGCGCTTCGTCGAAAAGCGATTATTATCAATTCATTTTTTTGTAATCGAAGCTTTAAGAATTTTTATTATCGGGATTTTGTAGGAAGAAACTTTGGTGTTTTTTTTTTTTTTTTTTTCTTAGGGAAATTGAAATTGTTGTAATAAGTTCTTCAGATTTTATGGAGTGATGGAGCGGATGACGCGTGATAGCACAATAAGAGATTATTATCGGGATTTTGTAAAAAGAAACTGGTTTTTTTTTTTTTTTTTTTTTTTTTTTAGGGAAATTGAAATTGTTATAATAAGTTCTTCAGATTTTATGGAGTGATGGAGCGGATGACGCGTGATAGCACGATAAGAAATTTTTTTTTTTTACGGAGGAAGCAAATGAGTAAGGCATTTTTTAATTAATGACAGTAAATTTCTATCGGACTTTAAATAAAACTCAACCGGAATTGAAATAAAAGTTCACGAGAATTACAGTGAAACTCCAACGGAATGAAGAACTATCGTCCGGCCTTGTGTTCCAGTAGTTTTATTTCCATCCCTGTAGAGTTTTCCTTCAATTCCTATAAAGTTTTATTTTGATTCTGGTAGAGTTGTTTGGATAGAGATATTTTCCGGTAGAGTTATCTGTGATAGAGATGTTAAATGTGCCCTAATATTCGCATTTGTTTTTTAATGACGACTTTTAATTCCCATTGCTTAAAGAGACAAACGAATATTTAAAATCGAAAAATGTACAAAAAAAAAATGTCGTTATACCTTTGGATTCGACAAATAATTGATTTACCCAGCCTCCTCTGATTTCTTTCGGAGAAATCTCTTCGAAATTCATGGCACACTAGTGAAACGATGACGCAGAACGGAGTGCGCCAAGAGATTTTTTACCAGTGAAAAAAACTGAGTGTATTATCGCGACTCCCGCCGCAAGTTGCTGATCAATAGTTCCTAACTGAAGTTTCTCTAATGTACTCATTTATTTATTTATTTATTTATTTAAATTTAGTTCATTTTTGTCAAACAAATCATTAATGGTTCTAATAAATAATAAAAAAAAAAAATTGCACAAAAATGATTTTTGCGACGAAAGAAACTCGGCTGCAAGTTACCGATCCAAAAAACTATCTATGTAACTCACATCGGAAAGTTAACGTCGTTCTCCTCAACGAAACTTTCCCCACTTTACTCATTTGCTCATTTATTTATTTAAATTTAATTTATTTTTGTCAAACAAATCATCAATCGTTTAAATAAATAATAATGAAAAAGATTGAACCAAAAAGATTTTTGTTTAAATATCGTTATTACAAAATTTCGTCCGCAAAGGAATTGGAAAAAATGTGTGTTTTAAGTACATTTCGGCGGACGGACGAGTCGTCGTCCGTCCGCCGAAAATCGAAAAATGTACAAAAAAAAAAAAATGTCGTTATACCTTTGGATTCGACAAATAATTGATTTACTCAGCCTCCTCTGATTTCTTTCGGAGAAATCTCTTCGAAATTCATGGCACACTAGTGAAACGATGACGCAAAACGGAGTGCGCCAAGAGATTTTTTACCAGTGAAAAAAACTGAGTGTATCATCGCGACTCCCGTTCACGATAATCCCCTCGCAATATTTACCTTTAATTTTCAATAACGATTTTTCATTCTCATTGCTCTCAGAAAGATGCGAATAAATGTTGCACTCGTTCGCCCACCGGTCTGAATATTTAAAACCGAGAGGTGTGCATTTATAGGCAATTTGCATCGCGCCAAGTCGAAGCACCGAAAGGGGGATGCACCAGAGCGTCGTTCGTCGCGGATTACAAAAGTATTAAATCGAATGAACGAAAAGCCGGATTTTTAGTTTGTTTTTTTTATAAAAAAAAAAAAAAAAAAAAAAAAAAAAAAAATTGAATAAACCATCTCACCGAATCGCCGTTCTTTTTCGTCTTTTATTCGTGCTTTCTGGTCTACGCTGTGCGCGGTGTCCTCTCGGCGTGCTCTCTCGAGTCAATGAAAGCGTTCTCGCGTGCGAACGGCTCTGTATGCATATTTATCAGTTTACATCGAGAGCTTTCGATTCCATTCCGGACGACCGGTTATACGCTCACTCCCTTGTCTATAAACGTGTGTGTGCGTGTGTGTGTGTGTTTGTGCACGCGACGAGGCCGGAGCATTCGTGGCCTATATAGTGGTCCCGGATTGAAAAAGCTCGTCAGTTCGTATACACACATTTCGCTATAACGGAGTTTTCCATCCGGTGCATCCATTTTTAATGTCAAATAGCTCGAAGAAGTTCTAAAAAAAATGTGATATAAAAAAAAAAAAAAAAAAAAAAAAAAAAAAAAAAATCAGTGAATACACAAAAAAGGTATCGCAAGGATTTTCACGAAAACACCGCCCCGAGAGCCTCGAACTTTTCTCATTTCACGTTTAATTCATTCCCAGATTAAGGCCGTCCTGTTACCATAATTGAAGGAAGAATGTACGTTTTTTGTTTTTTGTTTTTTTTTTTTTTTTTTTCTTATCTTATCAAAGAAACTCCAAAAATGTTCTTAAAGTGAACTCCGCCTCTCGAAATTCTCGAGATTGTTTCGCTCACGGGCCATTCAATTATCCGCGGCCAAAGGGAGGGGCCGAGACTAAAGCTCCTCGCTCAAATATTCACTCGCGGCTCTCCCGAGGGTGCAACTTTTTCTCTATGTTAATAAGGGATGAAAAAAACGAAAAAGACTAAGAATCTGGCAGACTCTCACGATGTTAAGAAACCGTGCCAATTTACTCACCACCTCGGCAATACACGGTATACAATGTGTGTGTGTGTGTGTGTGTGTGTGTGCGCGCGTGTGTGTGTGTGTGTGTGTGTGTGTGTGTGTGTGTGTGTGTGTGTGTGTGTGTGTGTGTGTGTGTGTGCGTATATGTGTATATATATATGTGTGCAAGTGTATGCACTGGAAGAGTCTATGCAGAAATTTTTGCCAACCACTTTTCTCGGGTGTTTCCGGCAAATGTTGGCTCAGTTTAACAATGTCGCGTGCCCGCGCCTCGACGTGAAGACTTTCTTTTTTTTTTTTTTCTAGAGAGAGGGAGCGAGACTTTTTATACGCAACGTTGACTCGAAGGGGACTCAAAGAGGGTCGCTCGGGGAGCTTTCGTACTGCTTCGTCTCGACGCCTCTATTGTTCGTGCTCGGTATTGTCCGGTCGTTTGTGAATCTGTCTTACTGAGAGTACCAATTTTCGATTTACGCATCACGGATAAGCGAGCGTCATAGTTACATCGATATATCGTGTCGTGTTTCGATGCTGATGGCGAACCGTGACGATGGTGAAAAAGTGTTACACTCTAATGATATCGAAAGTTGTTAAAACTATTTTGCACGTTAGTTCGAATTGCCGCGATCGATAGATGCACTGTTGTTGTTTTTTTTTGTCTACGGAATGACATCCAGTTTTGTATACCGTCTATTATTATATTAAATAAAATTACAAAGTACGTATTTAATATAAAATATAATATTTTATATAAAATATAAATATTATATTAAATTATATATATATATATATATATATATATATATATATATATTTATATTTATATTTATATTTATATTTATATGTATGTAACTGTTTATTGTTCCCCTTAGGGTTACAAGTTTTTTTTTCCAAGGTTCTCTCCTTGTTACACCCTCCTTCTGCCTCCCTTTGACGCTGTACAAAAACCAACCAAAACTCTTTTACATTTTTTTTTTTTTCTTTACGTTTCTTTCAATCTTTTCTTCGCTCTTCTGCCTTCTTTGTTTATTCTCTCATCCTCTGCTTCTCGGTTGTCCCATCCCTTGGGCTGTCTCCGTTGCTATTCTCCTCCTCTCCGTCCTCTTCCTCCCCCCATCTCCCCGTTCTCTCGTCAAACTCTATCTCTCTTCCGTCCGCCATGAGCTTTCTGTTCTCTATCCACACTTTCTTTCCTTTCCTTCTTTCCTCGGTAGCTTTTTCCCTCAGCTTATATCTCGTCCTTCTCTCCCACCACGTTAGGTCCTCGCACACTTCGGCTCCAGTTGCTTCCATCTCTCGTCTCCTTTCCCATAGCTCCTTCTTGTCCTTCTCCTCCTTCATTTCCATTATCACCAGCCCATCTCCTCCGATCTGCTTCTTCTTCACTATCTTCTCAATTACCATCGTTTTTCCCAGACCTTCCTTTATCAGTTCTTCCAAGTCCTGTATCTCAATTTCTTTTACGTCCACCTCTCCTCTCAGCATCACGTTCTTCTTCCTCTTCCGCCTCTCTTCTTGTTCGTCTCTCCACCTCTCTTCTTTCTCTCTCTGCTCTGCTCTTCTTCTGCGTGCCTCTTTCCTCTCCTCCGTCTCCCTCGCTGCCACCTTCCATCCTTTCTTTAGCGATCTCTCTTCCTTGCTCTTCTCTCTTGCTGCCTCCTCGTCTGCCGCTCTCCTCTCTTCCTCGCCCTTCTCTCGTGCCTTCTCCTCCGCCGCTCTCCTCCCTTTTCCTTCCTCTCCTGCTTTAATCTCGTTCCACCCTTCTTTTCCTCCATGTTTCTTTATCTCCTCCGCTATTCGACCTGCTATCCGCTCTGCTACCCCTCCTGACTCTTCTATCTTGTTTTCTGCTTCCTTCTCTTCCTGTTTCCTTCCTTCCTTCCTTTCGTTCTCTTTTTCTTCGTCTTCCTCCTCTTCACCTGTGTCTCCTCGTTCCGATTCCGTGCTTTCCTCCGAACTGCCGCTCTCTTCCCAGCTGCCACTCCTCCCCCGAATTTTCTCCTCTCTTTTTTCAGCCATCTTTCTCGCCACTATTAACTCTTCCCTTATTCCACATATTTCCTTCTTCATTTCTTTGACCTGTTCGGCAACCTCTCTCACTGCCTCCACTAATTCCTGTCTCCAATCCACCACTTTCTCTTCCTTCACCGCTCCCATTGTCCTTTCTTTCTTTGCGCCCACGTGCACAATGGCCACCTGTCGCCCGTCGCTGCTATGTCTCGCTCGCCGCCGGTCCGCTCGAGTCTTTCCGTGTGCTGTCTTCCGTCCTCGTGGTTCTTCGCCTGCTCTATTCGGTTCCCCTCGGCTGTCTCCGGTTCCGGCTCGCGCCTTTCACTCCCCCTCTCTATCCTTTCTCCCGTTGCCTTCGTCCGTCTTCGGGCTTCCACGCTTGACCGGCTCGGTCGCCCTCGGTTCCCATCACCTTCGGCTTAGGCCTTTCCTCTCTTCTCCTTCTCCGCTGTCGTCTTTCGCGCCTTCTCTTCCGTCCCTCTCGGTCTCTCTCGGCTCTCTCGGCTCGGAGCTTTCCGTCATTCCTCGTCTTTCTTCCGCTCCGCACTCTCTACTCGGGCTCCTTCGTCCTTTTCCGCCTTTTTCTGCTGCCGCCTCGTGCCTATCTTGCCTTCTGCCTCCCCTCCTCTCTTCTCATTTTTTCTTCCCCTCGTCCATCAAGTCCTTCCTAACCTCGTTTCTTCACTTTTTCTTTTCACTCTTCTGTCCTCACTTTTTCACACTTACTGACTTTTCCTCCTACTTTCCTCCCGTCCTCTTTCCTCTGCCTTCTTCCTCACTGTACTTTTTCTATTTCCATACACCTCTTCCCTCACTATTTCACTCTCTATCCGCACCTACTTTTCCCGTCTACTGCCCCGGCCGCCATCTTTCCCTCCTCCCCCCTATTTATATTTATATATAGTTATATTTATTTATATAAAATATAAGTATTATATATAGAATATATATATATATATATATATATATATATATATATATATATATATATATATATAAATATTATATATGCAATTTGGGTAATTAAAACGGGGAAATAAAAATTGAGTCATTAAAAAATGATTGAAAAACTGAGTTTTGCCCGGCTAGTCCCTAAAAATAGTGTATTATATCAGTGCCAACATATAATACACTACATTGACACATTGACAATATTCCAGATGGAACAATTTTTTGTACATAGCATTACATAGTGTAAGTTGTCATGAGTACATAAATATATTGTCAATTGGCCATCGACCCAAGTCCTTCGGCCGTCTCATGATTTAATGTCAATTCAGACTTCGATCGTAATTTAAATGATTTGCAAGAAAAAGTGCCCTGCCTTTCGGCGTGAACGAATGAGCCGAGATTAAAAAAAAAAAAAAAAAAAAAAAAAAAAAACATAAACTGAGAGTTGTTTCGAAGTAGCAGCTAAAACGGTAATGCCATTTTGTGTGCCGACGCGTAAAAATTAATTTGCGACTGGAACGCTGTTTCGGAAATTTCTTTGTCTAACGTCGCGTTACGACTCTGCCGAAACTGCCCCGGATCTCCATAAAGCGAGCTGCAAACGCTCGTACATGCGACATTTGCATTTATACAGCTTGCTCGCGCTCCCACTCTCTCTCTCCCTCTCTCTCTCTCTCTCTCTCCCTCTCTCTCGCCGGTGTTATAAATTATAGAGCGAGAGAGGCGCGTTTCCCGTATCCCCAAACATGCTCCATTAAAATCCTCGTAGACCACACGTTGCTCCACGCTTTTCCCTCATATGTGCACCACCGCATGCGGTTGATACAGACAGTGCGCAGTGGCACTTTCACGATTTCTCCATGACAAAACCGTTTTTATTATATTTTTCTCTCGGGAAAATTTAACTCCCCTCCCGACCGCCGCCTGATTTACGCGTCCACGCGCATGCGCAGTAGATCTCTCGTGCGGACCGTCGCCGGCGAAAGAAACTCCGTCGCAAGTTGCTGATCAATAGTTCCTATCTGAAGTTTCTCTAATGTACTCATTTATTTATTTATTTATTTATTTATTTAAATTTAGTTCATTTTTGTCAAACAAACCATTGATGGTTTAAATAAATAATAAGAAAAAAAATTGCACAAAAACAATTTTTGCGACGAAAGAAACTCGGCTGCGAGTCACCGATCAAAAAACTATCTATGTAACTCACATCGGAAAGTTAACGTCGTTCTCCTCAACGAAATTTTCCCCAATTTACTCATTTGCTCACTTGTTTGTTGAAATTTAGTTTATTTTTGTCAAACAAACCATTGATGGTTTAAATAAATAATAAGAAAAAAAATTGCACAAAAATAATTTTTGCGACGAAAGCAACTCGGCTGCGAGTTACCGATCAAAAAACTATCTATGTAACTCACATCGGAAAGTTAACGTCGTTCTCCTCAACGAAATTTTCCCCAATTTACTCATTTGCTCACTTGTTTGTTGAAATTTAGTTTATTTTTGTCAAACAAACCATTGATGGTTTAAATAAATAATAAGAAAAAAAATTGCACAAAAATAATTTTTGCGACGAAAGCAACTCGGCTGCGAGTTACCGATCAAAAAACTATCTATGTAACTCACATCGGAAAGTCAACGTCGTTCTCCTCAACGAAATTTTCCCCAATTTACTCATTTGCTCATTTGTTTGTTGAAATTTAGTTTATTTTTGTCAAACAAACCATTGATGGTTTAAATAAATAATAATGAAAAAGATTGAACCAAAAAGATTTTTGTTTAAATATCGTTATCACAAAATTCCGTCCGCAAAGAAATTGGAAAAATGTGTGCTTTAAGTACATTTCGACGGACGGACGAGTCGTTCGAGCACCTCGAATAAATCCTTACGCCTTGATTTGTTATTACGGCGAATAGCGCCGCAGGTAAAGTGGAGGCCGTGCCGACAGTTGAACGATTCAATCGGAGCCGCGCTTCGCCCTACGTCGACGCGTGTGCATTTCGAATAGATCGCAAATATTGACTCTGTTACGGAATTGAAAATTCACCGGTCCCGTTAGCCGGTCTCCGTCAGCGTGTCGGCCTCCGTTCGTCGTCCTTTAATCGCAGTGTCCCGCGCTGGCTGCGCAGCCTAGCGCTTTACGGAGTAATTAATTGCGTGTGTAAAATCATTCCATCGTTCACTGTGTGTAAACCTTTCCGTCACTGTAAACAGCTCTGCACGCGCTGTTCTTCGGAAATGCCCGTCGCCGCTCGTCGACTCGGCGTAGAGACGAGCGTAATTAATCAAAAAATTCTCGGGAAAATAATGAAAAGCCTCCGACACATTTATTTTCATTACCGACCGAGGTATTTCACATTGCCTCACGGCATTATTAAGACGATGTAAATACACAGCTTTCTCAACGACTGGCCTTTATTTCTGCTTTCCTTCGTTAATTCCTTCCGTGAGACTTCTTTTCAACTTCATGTTTTTCAGCCCGCCCAACTTTGGCTCGGTCGGTAACGGAAACTGTAATACATTTTTTGTTTTTTTTTTTTTTTTTCACCGATGACGACCACTTCCGGTTAACAAACAAACAGAAAAACTCTCAGACGAGCGAAGATATCGATGCAGGTTCGTGTAAAAATTTGCTTTTGAAAGTAAACGGTCGGTACGGTTAAATAAAATTGATTACAGTTTTCGTTACCGACCCGCCGTATTTCACGTCATCTTAAGGCCTTAAGGCAATGCGAATACATCCGTTTCTCTCCAGATTCTCTTCGTTGCCACTTCATATTTTCCTATCCACCCAATTTAGACTCGGTCGGTAACAGAAACTGTAATTAATTTTCACATCACTTTCGGTTAAATGAAAATTCTCACACTAATCGGATATCAATGGAGAATCCTATGACAATTTGCTTTTTGAAAGTAAAACGTTCGGTATCGTTCAATAAAATTAATTACAGTTTTCATTACCGACCGCGGTATTTCACATCGCCCTAAGCGGCGCTGAGATAGAGGAAAGGTCCCGCGCACGGGATTAAGCTCTGCACCGTCGGGCCGGCCGCTAGCCTCGGGCATTCTCTAAACGTTATGTAACGGGGCCATGCACTGTAATGCGGTGTGCACACACACACACACACACACACACACACACACACACACACAGAGGCGGAGCGGAGAAGGATCGAGTCGAGACGACGAGAAGCAACAGCAACCCCTCGTTTCCTCGGACCAACCCGGTTTGCGCGTATAAATCATCGGATCCGCGATAGCGGCCGTAGAGACGGCGGAGTGCGCGAGAAACGGGAACCACCGGAACGACACCTGGGGCCTCCATCAATTATGATTCTCTGACAATTTCTCGCTCTAACGTTCCATCCGAAGCTCATCCCGTTCCGCTGAAGAGGCCACGAATAATCGCCGCGAATCCACCGAACTTCGAATCGTACCTAAGAGAGCGAAGAGCGCGGGGCAAAATGGACCCGCGTTCCAAAATCGGTACGAGGTGTTTTTTTTTTTTTTTTTTTTTTTTTTTTTTTTTTTTTTTTTTATGGTCCTGCGAACCATTCACAAGAACGGTCCGTTTTGTTCAATCCACTGCGTAACTGCGCACTCGACGATTTTTCCATTTTACTTCTGTGATCGATGAGAAAATTTCCACTTTTTCCTCGAAGGAAACTTGTGGTAAATTAATTTGAAAATTGTTACAGCGAAATTTACGACGTCACGTATAATAATACTATAAATTTAACGAGAATCATTTAGGTCTGGTATTATTTTTATGTATTTTGTGATATTTCTTGCGATTGAGAAAACTCGATCGTCTGACCGAACGAGGTCCTCACTACTGCAGTGAAAATACGGATCGGACGTTTAACCATTTCCTGTCGATAAAAATCCATCTTTTTTTTGTTTTTGTTATTAACTTTACATATTTTTACCTCATCCACTGTAGCTATGCAATCGACGATTTCGCTGACCCATTTTACTTCTATGATCGATGAGAAAATGTCCATTCTTAAAAAAAAAAAAAAAAAAAAAAAAAAAAAAACTGGTGGCGGATTAATTTGAAAACTGTTACCGTGAAATTTACAACGAGACGCAGAATAATAGTATAAATTTATCGAGAATCATTTAGGTCTGGTATTTTTAAAATGTATTTTGTGCTATTCTTGCAGTTGAGAAAACTCGATCGTCTGACCGAACGAGGTCCTTACTACTGCAGAGAAAAGACGGATCGGACGTTTAACCATTTCCTGTCGATAAAAATCCATCTTTTTTTTTTTTTTTTGTTATTAACTTTACATATTTTTACCTCATCCACTGTAGCTATGCAATCGACGATTTCGCTGACCCATTTTACTTCTATGATCGATGAGAAAATGTCCATTCTTAAAAAAAAAAAAAAAAAAAAAAAAAAAAAAAAAAAAAAACTGGTGGCGAATTAATTTGAAAACTGTTATCGTAAAATTTACAACGAGACGTAGAATAATAGTATAAATTTATCGAGAATCATTTAGGTCTGGTATTTTTTTAATGTATTTTGTGCTATTCTTGCAGTTGAGAAAACTCGATCGTCTGACCGAACGAGGTCCTTACTACTGCAGAGAAAAGACGGATCGGACGTTTAACGATTCCCTGTCGACAAAAATCCATCATTTTTTGGTATTAATTTTACATATTTTTGCCCCATCCACTGCAACTGTACAGTCAACTATTTCGCTGCGCCATTTTACTTCTATGATCGATGAGAAAATGTCCATCCTTTTTTTTTTATCAGAAACTGGTGGCGAATTAACTTGAAAACTGTTATCGTGAAATTTACTTCCAGAAACTGGTAAAACAATATTGCAAACGTACCGAGAATTATTGGCATATGTTATTATTTTTATGTATTGTAATATTTCTCGCGGTTGAGAAAACTCGATCGCCGTCTGACCGAACACGGTCCATACTACTGCCGGATAAAGAAAGTCCGTAAATGTTACAATTTCCAGTCCATAAAAGTTTATACATTTTTTGTTATTAATTTTGCATTTTTTTCTTATTAACCCTTCACGTTTGAGATTCTTGTTTAACGAGGACCCAAAATTTGCGAAGACACAACCTTCGAACGATTCGAATAACAAGTCGATGCATAAAAAAAAAAAAATCTTAAAAAATTCACAGACGTACCTCGAAGTGTTTTTTTTTTTTTTTCTTTTATAACGCAGAAGAAAATTCACTACGAACATTCGTATACTTTTTCGACGTAAAAGAAGGTCACTTGCTCTCGACAAAAAGTCCCGCGTACTTGAAGGTTTAAAATACAGATTGACAACAAAAAATTGAAAAGTTACAAAACAAAAAAAAAAAAATATCTTGGGCCGTCGTCACTTTTTTTTTACCATGTGAATATTTACACACACTTCCAGCTCGCACGACCGTCAAGCATCATACGAAGTACAAACATCGAAAACAAAAAAAAAAATTGCTTTCGGGCTGGCAAGGAAACAAAAAAATCTTATTTCAATTCTACTTTCGATTCTAAAAATTCCATGTGACATCGAAACAACGACGGCAAGACTGCCAACGTGAAATGTTTCAATCCCGTGTGCAATTGTAAGAATTTAAAGCTGAATTGATGTAAGAATTTTTTTTTTGCCGACCCGCGAGCGAATTTCACATGAGTCATTGATATGTTTTTTTTTTTTTTTTCAGTGCATCCACCTTGCAGTGCAAAGCAGTGCAATCCGTCTCAGCCGCCGAAGGGCCAAAACCGCCAGGTAAAATTTTCCGGCAAGTTTCCCAAAGGGCCGAAGTTCGCGTGGAGAAATAATCGTTTATGTCCGACAGGTATAATAAAAAGTACACGGCACGCTCTACACCGGCGAACTTACGAGGTGCGAAGAGTGATGCTCGTTGGCCAAACCGCTCGCAGTGCATTAGAGTTCCATCGATACATTATCGACGCAAGTTCGATGTTCGCTCCTGCCTTCGCCGTCTGACCATTGCCCGACCGTCACTACTCGCACTCGCCCTTTCACATCCAACTCAACATCCACCTCCGTTCGGGACTTTTCGACGTTATTTTTTTTTTTTTTTAATTTTTTTTTTTTTTGTTGCATTTTTCATCCTTTGCCTTTTACTTCATGTCTCACATGAGTAACGATCTCTGGCCGCTGCCACGTTCGGATTTTATGATCCGTGGAATAAGGCAGTTCGTATTCGCAGAGAGCGGCTCTCTCTTCGTCGTCTCTGTTTTATGTTTGTAATTAATGTTAGCCCTCGGCAACCCGACTCCACCTCACGTTGCCTCGCGTTACCCCAGGACCATTACCATATTCCTTGTGCGTACCTCGTAACGCGAACCACTCACACACACACACACATACCAATTTTCCTCCACTATTAACCCATTATAATGCCTCACCGTGCTGCTTATGTCTCAGCTCGAAGTCCATTTTTGTTATTATTTTATTGTATATATATATATATATATTTCGTTTTGATAAATGCTCAGAGTACGCGTGGACCAGTTTTGTGTACACATGAAATCCCTCAGAGGATAAAAAAATTGAACATATTAATATGATTTAATATAATTAATATGAATATTTTTATAAAATGTAATTGAGAAATAAAAATTGTCAGTAAAACACGATTCGTACAGTTAAAAAAAACATTTCTCCTTCGCTTTTCTGTCCCCAAAATGATATTATCAATTGACTCGGTAGATGAAAAATTAAACATATAAATATGAATTAATATAATTGATATGAATATTTAAAAAAAAAAAAAACAATGTAATTGAGAAATAATATTGTCAGTAAAACAAGATTCGTACAGTTAAAAAATATTTCTTGTTCGCGTTTCTCTCCGTATCAGTAAATAATGAATAAATTAATGTAAATATAAATAAATATAATTACTATTGCTGAAGGATTTGGATCGATGGCCAATTGACAATATATTTATATTCTCATGACAACTTACACTGTCTAATGTTATGTACGAAAAATTGTTCCGTCTGGAATATTGTCAATAAATCCACTGCTACCACCACTATAATTACCAGGGCCGAAGGAAGGCTCAGGTCGATGGCCCGTTGCCAATAGAAATTCAAATATGCACTGTTAATATTATCCTTCATGTATCGATGATCGCACCGTGATGCAAAAAAACATTGCCAATAAATACAATTACAAATACTATAATTACTGTAAATATTGTTTGAAATTCATAATTTAATTAATTTGTTTAAATAAAAATTCTCATTGAAAGAAGATTTCGACTTTTAAAAAACATTTCAAGGCGTACAATTAATTGACTGATAAAAAAAAAAAAAAAAAAAAAAAAAAGTTGTAAAATTGATGAGAAAAAGACGGGCTTTTGTGGACGAGAATTTATTTTTAACCTCGCAGAAGCGCCATTGAATGGAATATCATTAACGTTAATCCTTGAAAGAAAAAAAGTTACGATAAAATCTTTGGAATTTCGATATTTCTCTTTTTTTTTTCTCTCATTCATGCAAATTGATCGTTCCAACAACGTCCTCGTTATCAATGCAGATGGATAACTCTCAATCGAGCGAGTCCGTCGAACGGCCTTCCTCTCCATCGCGTGCCGGAGGAGCCTTTTGTCGGACGCGCACGAATTCTCAGCGGCTAATCGAATATTTAATCGGGCTTTTCTTCGGATTAAACGACGCCTCGACAAAAGGGCCTCGGACCGGTGAAAACCGCACGATTGGCCTCCTCCTGCCGCTCCGAATATTCCGCCCAAGGAGAATCCACCGTGTATCCCGCTTTAAATCCGATTACACGAGAACCAACACAATTACGGTATTCCACGGAAGGCTGGTCGTATGCTAAATGACCGGTTAATTTTTCAAGGTAACCTCCTCCGATAATCCCCGCCATTTTATTCTGGAGCAAAGTAGCGGTGATATTCTTTCCATCACCTCCGCCTCACATCGTGACCGAACTATCTACACGAATTCTCCGAGTTTCATTATCGAGTTTATATCGGTCTTTTTTATTTATTTATTTTTTTTTTTTTTCAGTCACGATTAACCCTAAGGATCGAATTTTAAGACATCAGTTTGAACTTAAGATCGCTCTTGAGCTCGAACTTAAGATCGAAGATCGAAGTTTGCTCCGAATTTCATTGCACGCTTAAGTTTGATCTTAAGTTCAGACTTAAGTTTGATCTTGCGTTCGGACTTAAGTTGGTTCTTAAGTTCGGACTTAAGTTTGATCTCAAGTTCGGACTTAAATTAAATTTCGGAATTAAAATTAAAGTTCGGACTTAAATTGGTTTTAAGTTCGGACTTAAGTTTCATCTTAAATCGGCACTTAAATTTGATCTTGTTCTTAAGTTCGGACTTAAGTTTAATCTTCAGTTCGGACGTAAGTTTGATATTAAGTTCGATTTCAAGTTCAAAGTTAAGATCAAACCTTAAGTCCGAACTTAAGATCAAACTGAGAGTCCAAACCTTAAGTCCGAACTTAAGATCAAACTGAGAGTCCAAACCTTAAGTCCGAACTCAAGATCAAACTGAGAGTCCAAACCTTAAGTCCGAACTTAAGATCAAACTGAGAGTCCAAACCTTAAGTTCGAACTTAAGATCAATCTTAAGTTCGACCTCAAGAGCGATCTTAAGTTGAAACTAACGTCTTAAAATTCGACCCCAAGTCTTGCACACTTTATTTTTTCTTATGTTTCGCTGTATACTTTGCGCACTCTTATTTTTTCTTATCACTCTATTTTTCTTATATTTTTTTCTCATTTTGCACTGTATTTTTTGCGTATTCTACTTTTATTTTTCATTACCGTCGTGAAAACACCTTATTTCGCCGCGGTGTTTGTTTCTTGTGCGAGGCCTCCATTTTTTGTCCCGAGGTATTATTTTATTTATTTTTCATCGGAATTTTCAAAAAAAATCTTTTCAACTTTAATAAAAATTTTCTGGTAAATCTCGCGATTTTGTTATTGAGCAAAGGTAACGAATATTCTTTGATTCCCGCCCCCTTCACACTGTATCCAAACTGTCTACGCGAATTCCCCGAGTTTCATTACCCAGTTTGTATCCTAGTCTTTTTTTTATTTTTTTTTATTTTATTGCGCCGATCAACCCCGAGTGATATTTTTGTTTTTAGCACCGTCCAGAAAACAGCTCATTTAACCGAGGTATCTGTTCCTTGTGTCCCCGCCCCCTTTTTATCCCGAGGTATTTGAATTTATTCTTCCTTATATTTTTTATTTTTCGGAAACGTTTCTGGAGACTTTTCAAAAAAATTTGCCAACGGTCCCTCGATTTATGCTCACGATTTTATTCCTAACCAAAGTAGTGGTGAAATTCTTTGCTCCGTTTCCGTTCCGTTTCACATAATCTCCAAACTATTTACACGAATCCCCCCAATTTTCACCCATCCCATTTATATCCGAGAGTCTTTCTTTTTTTTTTTTTTTTTTTTTTTTTTTCTCCACGATCGACCCTAAGTCGTGTTTTCGTTTTTATAACCGTCCAGAAAACTTCCACTATTCCGTTTCCACCCGAAAGTCTTTATAATTTTTTTTTTTTTTTTTCTCACGCTCAACCCTAGCTCGTCATTTTCTTTTTTATTGCCGTCCAGAAGCTCCGTTATTCCGCCGAGCTGTTTGTTTCTTGCGCCAGGTTTTTCTTTTCTTTCTCCACTCTTTGTCCCGAGCTATTCTTTGATATATATATATATATATATATATATACATTATTTTATCTTCGATTTTTTTTTTTTTTTTTTTTTTTTTTTTTTTTTTTTTTTTTCATGCTTTCGAGAGGCAGACAAGAAAGCGGATGGAGAGGCTCGCCGAGCTTAGTGTCCGGGATCTCGGCAGGTAGCGGGATAATCAGTGCCGTCGTATCGATCTCGGAGGTAAGCCCCGTGCCCTATCACGGCCAGCAGTCGCGCTTCTCCGCTCTCGTACTCTTCTCTTCTCCCGATCCTCCACTATCCTTTTGAGGTTCGGACCAATGCCGATATAACGAGGGGAATGGATGGAGAAGTGCTGCGAAGCCAACAGACGGCGACGACGACTCCGACACACTACACACATATACATACTATATTACTATATATATACATACTATATATATATATATATATATATATATATATATATATATATATATATATGTGTGTGTGTGTGTGTGTGTGTGTGTGTGTGTGTGTGTGTGTGTGTGTGTGTGTGTGTGTGTGTGTGTGTGTGTGTGTGTGTGTGTGTGTGTGTGTGTGTGTGTGTGTGTGTGTGTGTGTGTGTATTTATATATATATATGAGGTATTGCATGTGAAATCGAACGGTCAAAAACACGAGCCTCTCCAAAAAAAAAAAGTTGCAATTTCACCACAATTCATAATTATTTACAAGAGGTTTTTGTAATTTTTATCAGAATTTTTGGATCGTATTTTTTTTTATGTATCGAAAAATTGAACTTTTTAAAAAAAAAAAAAACCCCTCTATATCCTAAAAACTATTGATCATACAAAAAAAAAAAAGTTTGGAACATAAAAATTGCGTAGTTTTTGTTTGGATGGGCGAGACGTCCGTTTGACAGCTGTGCTCCGTTTAAGATCGACCTTTCATTTTTTAAATCCCTTTTTTTTTTTTATGAAAAATCGATCTTAAACGTAACGCACAGCTATCAAACGGACGTCTCGTCCATCCAAACAAAAATACGAGATCACTCTAGGTGAGTATATTATGGAATTTTTTTTTTAAGAAAAATCAAACATGACGTATTGGCTGAAAAAAAAATATTTTAGTATATTTTTCATAGAAATAAACGTTTATCGAATTAAAAAAAAAAAAAAATCTACAAAATTTTGTTTTCAAAGGTTCATTGAGAACTGCAACTTTTATATTTTCAACGTTTTTTTTTCGTGTGACTAATAGTTCTTAAGATATAGAGGGTTTTTAAAAAAAGTTCAATTTTTCGATATCTCAAACAAAAATACAATCCAAAAATTCTGAAAAAAAAAATTACAAAAACCCCTTGTAAATAATCATGAATTGTGGTGAGATTGCAACTTTTTTTTTGAGAGTGTCGGGTTTTTGACCGTTCGATTTCACATGGAATACCTCATATATATATATATATATATATATATATATATATATATATATATATATATATACGTGTGTGGGTGTGTATATATATATAGAGAGAGTTTGAGTAGGAGATTGGTGAACGGAACGAGGAAACTGCGCTCTGATGATCTCGAAGCAGCGAGGCTCCTCGGGGAAGGAAAGCCTGGAAGCGCTGTGTGTCGTTGACGCTATTTCCCGAAATTGCTGCTCTGTTCGAATCCACCGAGCGTGTATAGACGCGGCAGTGTGCTCTCGCGATGGCTCCGACAATTGAGGTGAGAACGTACAGATCGTGGACTACGGTTTGACGTCCAGTAGAACCGGCGAATAGGAACGCACAATGGGACGGCAAGCGGCTGAACGGCTCCGATTTCAAAGGCTCATCGTCGCTGCGACTATTGTTTTGTGTCTGCAATTTTCTTGTCGTTGCATTTAATTATTGCTTTAGTTTTTTTTTTTTTTTTTTTTTTACGACTTCCGTTGTTACTCCGTGGATATCTCTGCAATTTGATTTTTATATTATAAAAACAAAGTTCGCTTGATTTATTAGCACTTAACGATAGACGCTGAATTCGCGGAGAACAATGAGCGATGGGTATAATACAGTGGACGGGCTTTGTAATGATGGCCGATGCGCAGTCGAACACGATAATCGAAACACACAATGCACGGCCAGGCGTCTTAACGCGTGCGACGTATAAGACTCAGAGTGGCTTCCACTGTTGTTTTGCATGGATTGTTCTTTTTTGTTTTTTTTTTTTTTTTTTTTTAATAACGATTTCCTTTTGCATCGATTTCCGTGTAATGATATTAATTTTATTTGTCGTATGAAAAATGAATATTGAATTTATGGAGGACATTGAGTGACGCAGAAATACATCGATGGGCTCTGTAATGGCGCGTTGAAGCGGAGCTCGTGATTCTATGATTCATTGATCTCGATTGACGGCCCATTTTCGTATTGCGATAAAATGGAGTTTTGGGACAAACACTATATACATCGGAGCACACGCGAACCCTTCAACCTCAGCGGTCCCAGAGAGCTATTACCGTGGAATCGTCAATTTCGATATCCCGATCACTCACCTAATTTCACCGGAGTTTCTCTACACCCGCTCGGATAGACGGGAAACCCGTATAGAGCCATCGAAACAACTTTGGTAATGGCCGCCAACGGACGGAAGGTTGAAGATCGCGGAACTCTCGACTGACGATGAAAGCATTATGCGCGTCTCTTAATTGCCCCCAAAAGTTTGTCCGAAAGCTATTTCTCCGAAACGTTGACCGTAATTGTCCATCGCGATTATTATTATTATTACTTGTGGTTAAGTTATTATAGCCACTACAATAAGTGGGTCGCGTGCTTCGTGCGCTCGCAGTGTCTGTGTCAGTGTTCGTCACTATGCGCACCATGAAAAATAATTTATTTGACGGCCACCGTTTATTTAGATTAAGCAAAATATTCATTTGATTCAAATAAATATTCATTTCATTTAAGTAACTAGTCGCTTAATTTACATAAATGTGTCTTTAGATCAAATAAATATTTTACTTAATATAAATAAACAGTTGGCCGTGAAGTAAATTATTTTTATGGATGTGTGAATGTCTGTGGGTATCGCGTGAGTGTCTATGAGTATCGATATGAGTGTCCAATTGGCATGAACTTTGCTATTGCTATTGCTATTGCTATTGGTCATTGCTATTGCTATTGGTCATTGCTATTGCTATTGGTCATTGCTATTGCTATTGGTCATTGCTATTGCTATTGGTCATTGCTATTGCTATTGGTCATTGCTATTGCTATTGGTCATTGCTATTGCTATTGGTCATTGCTATTGCTATTGGTCATTGCTATTGCTATTGGTCATTGCTATTGCTATTGCTATTGCTATTGCTATTGCTATTGCTATTGCTATTGCTATCGCTATTGCTATTGCTCAAGTGGATAACGACGTGTACGAACGCAAGATAGTTGGAGAGTAAAGTGTATTGGACTTGTTGAGACGGTTGAGGCGAACGGGTCGGAAAACAAATGATGATTTAAGGGTTTCCGCATAATTGACGGAAGAACGGATGGCCTCGGGAGGGAAGGGTTTTCATATAGGCGTGCGGCACGATAACAAATACCTCCTTTAATTCGGCGCGCAAAGTGGCGCTGATAAAGCGGAGATAGCCGCGAAGTATCGGTACGGTTCGCACGCTCGAGTCTCTCCTGGGTCTCTCTACCGGCTACGTATACTTCCGATTAACCCGTGAAACGTTGCAAACGCGTTCGTGTATCCAAACAATAAATCTCCGCCTGGTAAATGGATCCAGCCGAGATACAGAGGGGGGAATATAAAAAAAAAAAAAAAAAATACAAAATGAAACTGAAACACACCGCGAGAGAGAGAGAGAGAGAGAGAGAGAGAGAGAGAGAGAGAGAGAGAGAGAGAGAGAGAGAGAGAGAGAGAGAGAGAGAGAGAGTGGAAAATATACGGTGCAGTATACTTGTGTATCCGCAGAATTGCACCCAAGTCCAGGTGGGTCGGTAGTGATTTGCAGTATCGCTACGCAAGAGAGTTACAGAATGAAAAATCGACCGGTGCATGTAGAGAGCGACGGGCCAAAACGGACCACGCTCCTACGCGTTTTTCGACGCACAGAAACAAAGTCTCGTCGCCAATGTAGAACGGGGGTCCGTTTTGCCACATCCCTCCCTCCCCCCCCCCTCCTTCCATGCGTACACTCGACCCTCGGCTACTCGCAACGAGATATAAATTAATTGCGTCGCGTGTCGGTACATTCCTTGCACTCCCAACCATTTCGTCGGACGTCATCTGTACATCGTCGCAATACTGTTTTTTTTTTCATAATAATAATATCTGTTATAAAATATAAAATATAAAATATAAAATATAAAATATAAAATATAAAATATAAAATATAAAATATAAAATATAAAATATAAAATATAAAATATAAAATATAAAATATAAAATATAAAATATAAAATATAAAATATAAAATATAAAATATAAAATATAAAATATAAAATATAAAATATAAAATATAAAATATAAAATATAAAATATAAAATATAAAATATAAAATATAAAATATAGTTGACCCTACATTAAGTAAACAAATTAGGTACGGTAATTAAGTTCTCGCCGTCCCGACAATTTTTCTTTCTCCGTTCGATCTGAGAAGACCCGAATAACCGGGCACGGTGGACGAGACGAACAAATCGCGTGCGCCCCGCTGCCAGAATATCTCCGAGCTAACGATGTCCCTTACACCCCCCCCCCCCCCGCGAGTCTTATTTGAATTCTTGTCGCGGTTTCTCTCTCCCGCCCGCGATGGTCTAGACGGGAAGTTGGTCGTTACCGCGGGAACTCGAGTTATGCCCGCGCTTTATAACGTCCCTGTGCACCGCGAGCCAGTTTTCGTGCTATATACCCTGCCATATGCACGGTAAAACTTGAATTCCGAATGACCGGGATCCATTCGAGTACGTCCCGGATACCCAAAGATCTCAAATATATATCTACATAAAGATTTACATATATATATATATATATATATATATATATATATATATATATATATATATACACACATATATATTTATACATATATATATTTATAAATACGTACAGGTATATTTTTACAGGTATATATATACCTGTATACTGTGACGTATTTTCCGGTATCTCCACGGAAATCTCGAACAAAAAAATAAAACCGAATATCGAGAATAAAGCTCAAACCAAACGGGAGCGAAACGCGAAATCGAGAACCAAAAAACGTCACCTTCGGCCGTCCACCCTCGCGAATGCATTGGAGTCCCGGTGGGCGCCAGTTAATTTTTGTTTCACCGGTATTAACAACCGGACTAACCTGGAGGTCGATGGAACCGACTTCCGCAGGGCTGATTTTTGTTTCGCCGGAACCGCCAAACCGGACTAAACTGGAGGTCGATGGAACCGACCTCCGCAAGGACAAACACAAAACGATAAAAACGGGAACGGAACGGTAACGAGCTAACACCAATACACTCGCGAGAGCAACGGTTGCGGAAATGCACGGTTTGCTCAGGGTGTAGGTTGTGGTAGAAGGGTCGCGATCCTTCGCCAATAAAGTAACGCGAAATCTATGTTATCGAGAGCTCAAAATTTCCAAACGAAAGTAATTAATTTTGTCGGCTATAAGCCGCGGGAGCTCGCACACACGTGCATCGGGAGAGCTCAGCTGACCGAAGGATCGAGCGAGCGTAACGAGAGCGAGAACGTATCCTATACGCGATCGAAAATTCACACAAACGATAAACTTACCGAACGGCAGGAATAAATCCAATAGTTTGGCGCGAGATCCGCATCCTGCGATGCCCCGGAACTTAACCACACTCACTGTACCTCAAGAACGTTAACCGAGACGCATCCTGAACACAGGAAATCGGTAAAGAACTCGCACGAAACGGCACACGAGTCGAACCGCGAACGCGCGGTGACAGGTAGCGCGAGCGAGACACACGAACCGGAGCGAGACGGTAGCCGGAGTCCACGGCAGCGCGAGCGAGACACGCATCGCGGGCGCGAGACAATACCCGAAAAACCGTAAACACACGGGAGCGCGAGCGAAGTCCGAGTTGCCTCGAGGACGACTCTCGGTAGACTGATTTGTCTACGATAACACCTGTAACGGATCATTATCATTATTTCGGGAACTCTGACCGATAGCTACTGCCCTCTCAAACTATTTCGAAACGGGATTTCAACGGGAGCCTGTAACCGAACTGTACGAAGCGGTAAATTTTGAGGATCGTTACGATCGCTTCTCCTCGTGCAATGCGTGAAAACAAGGCTCTTCCCTAACTCAAAACACGGCACAAGGGTTCCATCCTTGTCCGGACTAAACCGTAACTCCGCCTGTTCTCCAACGCATTGCACTTTACCGTACCACACTGGAGCGCCGGGTTTGCACCGGACTTTGGCGTATTCGCAACGAAGCCTCGTCGAGCCTCTCCTCCAGTCGGGCTTATGATAATTTCTGGATCCGCACCACCAACTGGATTTGAAAACCCCGACTAACCGGATCTTTACTGTAACCGTAACCGTACAAAAAAAATTAAACGTTAGCGGAACGGTATTCCCGTACGCTAAATCGTACCGCGATTAGCGAGAGAGGCAGCAAAACGAGATCTATACCGTAAAATTCGGTATTTTCGCGAGAAAAGTACTAGATGCTTTTTTTTTCTTAAGTTTGTGACGGTGATTCTAAAAAATCACGTCACAATACGTATTTATAAATATATATATGTAATATATATATATATATATATATATATATATATATATATATATATATATATATATATATATATATCTCTTCAAAGATTTCACGCGCCGCCGCTGCCGTGTCAAGAATTGGGGGGGGGGTCGCCAAGGGGGGCTGAAAGGACTTAGAATAATAAGGGTTTAAGTCCATAAACAGGTGCGAGCGCGCGAGGCCCCCTTGGTTTATATACATATATACATATATACATGTACATATACATATATGTACATATATACATATGTACATATATACATATGTACATATGTACATATATGCATATATACATATATACATATATACATATATATGTCTGAATGGGTCTCGGCAAGTGCGCGTCTCGAGTGGACCGAAATAATAACAATAACCCGGCTATATATTACGCTACGGTTGTGCGCAGGCAATTTTAATAATGCACTGTTATCCGTATACTGCGAGCTTAACTGCCTTAACTACGTTACCGAACGGGCATCCCCTCGCTCGGCCCCGATCCAAGGACGCGCCGAGGTCGTACCTAAGACACACCAATGGGAATCCACAGATCACGTGATTCCCGGCGCATGCAAAATTTACTGTAGCTCGTATACGAGAATTGTACGATCCGAAGATATCGTCTCGGCAGCTGGAGTGCACTTAATCGAGCCACTCGTTAACCCCTCGACGAAGGATCTTACGACGTTCGCCTGAACCTCGAGACACTTGAGTCGTTTATTTTGCGAAGCGAACCCGGCAAAATGGACTATTTTTAACCTTTTTTTTTGTTTTTGAGATTCAAAGAAGAAGAGTCTTATCTGAAATTGAGGTCCGTATTGCCCCGCAATCGATAGCTCGGTGAGGTCGAATTTCGTTCAGTGCGATTGAATTTCTGACTTTCAACCTCTTTTCAGAAACTATTATTTTTCGTCGAGCAACGAAGTGAGAAAGAAAAAACAAAAATGGATGTAACGGGTGAATTTAATTGACTATTTTTAACAATTTTTTTTTTTTTACTAAGAAAGTCCCATCTGAAACTAAGGTCCGTTTTGCCCCGCAAACCCCGCTACGGATTTCTTTAATCATTATCCGGGAGACTAAATTTTTAACTATAAAATAAACTATGTGATAGAAAACTTGGGTAAAAGTGGTTCTGCTCGCTAATCGAAGTTGGCCAAATTAACTATTCAGACGATTCTTAAACATTTTTTTTTTTTTTTGGGACTGAAAAACATTAAAAATAAAAGTCTCATCTGAAATCGAGCTGCGTGCGTCTTCTTAAATAATTTTCCGTGAGACTAAATTATTGACTATGAACAAACTGTGATGTAAACTAGAGTAAAAGTCGTTGCATTTACGGGCCAATCGAAGTGGGCCATATTGACCCCTTCGGCCCTACGAACTAAAGATAAACCGTGGACTGCAAATAATTTGCAATCGATAGCTCGCCGATGTCGAATTTCGTTGATTGCGATTGAATTTCACGACTTTCAACCTCCTCCGAGAAGCTGTTGTTATTTTTCGTCGAGTGGAGAAACGAGAAAAAAAAAATAAAAATAAAAAAAAGGATATGACGGCTGACTTTAACTCGATCTAGTTGGGGCGTCAACGTTGAAACGTACGATCGCGGACAAAGAGTCGGACGAGGAAGAAGCCGAGGAAGAACCTCCGTGGATGGAAGTCCCGTGAGAATCCACGATTTCTCGGTAGAGCCGGGAGACAAACTTTCTTAACCTTGTTTTCGAGTTTGACGTCGTGGAGGGGGGGGGGGGGGGGGGGGGGGGAGCAAAGCCTCGACGTCTTCTTCGCAAGCTAAATTGCCACCGGATTCGCTACGTTTCTCTGTGCGCGGCAGCCACCGATGCTGCCGGATACCAGACAAACACGGAAGAGAGGATAAAGTTACGTTTCGTACAGTGTGCAACCTGCTACGACGCGACGAGGGACCCACCAAGAAGTTCCGAAACCTTTGGGGGACTTTTACCGACACACTCCGCACTCGGTTCGAGGCCGGAAGCTACCGGCGGACTCTCGGGAGGTCCACGTGGGAATTATTTTCTCCGACCGATCTCCGAGGGCGGACTTTGAAATAAAAAAAAAAAAAAAATGCCTGCCCTGAGAAAAAGAACTGCTCGAATGAACCGAATCAGAAAGGGAACGAGTTCGTCTCGGTCGATAAAGAAAGTCTCGATTGAACTGTACGTGGTCGTTCGATCGATCGATCACGGCTCCTCAGCCAAACGAACGTGTTCACAGTCACACCGGACAGCTAACACGAAAGATAAATTAAATTAACATAATAAAACATGTCGATATAACACGCTGTGTCATCGATGTGATGTCAAACGATCGATTAATGATAATCCAAAGAGAATGAAAAAATTAAGGTACGACGTTCCATCGTTTCTGAAAATATTTTTAACGATTCTTCGAACGAGTAAGGATGTACTAATAAATTCGTCAATCGCGAATCGAACCGATTAGGGGCCTCTTTAAATTAAATAATCTGGCCAGTAGAAAAATGTCTGCACATTTTTAGTATCCGGTCGTTGATGACCCTTTGATTCTTTTACAGTCATAATATTTTTGATCATCCGTCCATCAAATTTTTTATATCCCATTAATAAGAATCCTTAATCAGCCTCATAGAATTCAGTATTGGACTCATAAAGCATCGATTTTCATCGATACTCGTCCATCTCAATGATACTATTCGTCGATAACAGACATATCGATCTGCAAAACTAATATTAACGAATAAATACCGGGACTTGTGGATATAATAAACAATGTATCTATTTCAATGTAAAGCATGAAAAGTACAAAAAAAAAGCCCCAATTTTTATTGGTCCGTGGATGGCGACCTTTTTTTTTTTTTTTTTTTTTTTTTTTTTTACAGGATCATAATACTTTGGATCTCCGGTGCGTCGAATTTTTTACATTCCAGTAATAAGAATCCCAATGACTCGCAGACATTCGCAATTGTACTCGTAAAGCATCGATTTTCATCGATACTCTTCCGTCTCAACGACATTGTTCGCCGATGACCGATATATCGATCTGCGAAATTAATATTGTCGAACGCTACCGCTGGCATCGATGAAAATGCATGGACGTTCGTTCGTACACAGTGCGCCCATATATTCGCACGGTGTAGCATATATACGCACGAGTTTACGGTATTGGCTGTACAGATACTCGAGGACCGAAAGGAAATGGAATTGCTGTATTCGTGTATGTGTGGCTCGCCGCTGCTGTTCGAATCTCGATCGACCCTGTTTGACATTCACGTTTTACGAGCAGCTCTCAGCCGTCCCCCCCCCCTCCCCACCCCCCTCCCGACATGCCCGTATTTCCCAGGAAGTTTCGATCAAAGTTTGTCAACAGTTTGTGTACAACGTTGCTCGGGGCCTGTTCCATGCTCGGAACGTTCTTGCCGAAGTATCCTCGTCAAGCCTCACAACCGGCTCAGCCTTCTATCGACAGCCCCGAAAGACGTTGGGATCAAGATTTGTACGTTCTTACATTGTTTTCAAGTTTTCGAACCGAAAACGCAGAGAAAATACTGCAAGAGGTAGGAAATCGAGATTGATCTGCTTTTACTATTTTTATTTTTTTTTATGTTTTTTTTTGTTTTTATTGCTACGAATAATATATATTGAAAATATATTGAAAAAATACGAATAATAAATATATCGATAGTTATAATGCATAAGGAGGTTGGACCATCGATATTGATAGATGAAAGTCTTTACTCGTTCTACCGCGATTACACTCATCTAATGCTTCTCAAGGTTTCGCTCTTTTGCATTTTCCGTGTCGTTTCATACAATTTTCTCAAATTCTCTTATAAAATTTAAAAATGATTGGTTTGTCTCTTAGACTAGATTCAGTTTATACCAGCTCAAAAACATCACCCTCAGCTATCCAATTATCCAAATGATTATATCGTCACGGTTTCTATTATTTTTCTTGGTTCGTTTTAATCGAGAATGTGCTTTACTTTCTCTAAAGTTTTCTTCTCTTTGCATAAACTACACGCAACGCCCCTGAAACCTCCGGCGTAGCTTTCTCCCACATTTCCGCATGTTATTCTCGGTTGCATTGTTTTTCGCTCTCACACCATTATCATTCCAGTACGCTTCAACCTCAATACAGCGGTTTCCGGTATTTATATTCTAGGTTTTTCAATCTCAACCGAGTCTGGTTGATTAATCTCACGTATATTTCCTTCTCCGTTAAAATTCCAAATTCTCCCCTCTCTCAAAATTACCATTGCGGTTTTTAACTGTTTCTCCCACTTCGAGACCATCGACTTAATGTTACATAATAATTATACAACAATGAACAATGATAAATTATATAAAAAAAATAAAATAATAAAAATGTTTGGCGATCGTCGATGTCGAGCATAACTTTTGGGCAAAAAACTGCAGTTTCAAGTCCAACAGCGAATTTACGATTTTTATCTTACTGACTTCTTGATACTCGACACGAAAATAGAATATACGATAGAAATATTTTCTCACTTGAATTTGCGCCTACGCAACGAACGATTTTCGCCGGTACATCGGAAGTCGGGAGATTACATCGCGTATCCGTTTAGCAGAAAACAATTCTGACAAGTAACGAGACAGAAGCGTTGAAGGAGCTTCCGTAAGGTAGTTTCGTCGGCAAAATTAAATTACTTCACTCTCCGCGTCGCTTCTTCGCTTCTTCCCGTCGCTCCTTCGCTTCCTCGGGTCTCGGGTCTTGCACAGTGTTCCATCTTCTTTCGGCCCTCGGCCCGGAGTTATTACAAACTTTCATTACATCTCTCCCGGTCGTTTCCTGCCTAATAATCGTTAAAGTCTGCGACTGCTGATTTGCGCCCGCGAACTCGCAGCCGCCGATCGATTCGCGAGATAAAAAGTATCGCGAGTGGAAAAAAAAAACAAAGTTAGAGACAATGTCGTAAAAAAAAAAAGATCTCTCTTTCCGACACCGAGAGCTTTTGTCTAACTACGCGTTTTGCGTATATTTAAAGTGGTTTTTTTTTTTTTTTTTTTTATCAACGAGAAGCGATTTATCAATGAGATTGGAACGAAGAAAACTAATAAATACGAGGAGAAAGACTAAGAGTGAGAAAACTTTAATAAACGCGTAATAATTGTCGACCTTCCTAGGTTTTTGTGTTTGCAGTTTCTTCTGCCTCGCTGCTGGCATTCGCACAGTTGTTCCGAGGCGGAGATACTAAACTCTCTTTTATTTATTTTTTTTTAATTTTTTCAACGTCGTATCGTAAAATCTCCGGTTCTCGCACCATTCACCCTTTCGCAACGCGCAATTTCTTTCAACGCTATGTAAGCACCGACCCGTTTCCCGTTTCGCTGCTCGCTATTAAAAGCTTTGAAGATTGAATTAATATAAAACCCGGCTCGTGGAGATGGAAAATGTAAGCGCAGATAAAATGTAAAGGACTTTTGTAGATCGCGTTGTACAATTAACTACGGATAGGAGAGACCGGGGCAAAATGGGACGGCTAAAAATACATCGCAACACTCCATTTCCGGTTTGAAAATCTAATTTTTTCGACCGGAAGCAATGTATTACCGGTATGAAGTCGCCAATCGAAAAATTGAATTTTCCGACCGGAAGTTATGTATTCTCGGTGTGACATTACTTCCGGTCGAGAAATTACGTTTTCAAACCGGAAGTGACGTAATGCCGGTATGGCGTCACTTCCGGTCGAAAAATAAGATTTTCAATTAAAACATGACTATTTCCGGTATGACGTCACTTCCGCTCAAAAAATAAAATTTTCAAACCGGAAGTGACGTGTTTCTGTTAAATCTCGAAAAATGAAATTTTCAAACCGGAAATGACGTGTTTCTGTTAAATCTCGAAAAATGAAATTTTCAAACCGGAAGTGACGTGTTTCTATTAAATTTCGGAAAATAAAATTTTTAAACCGGAAGTGACGTATTTCTGTTGAATCTCGAAAAATGAAATTTTTAAACCGGAAATGACGTGTTTCTGTTAAATCTCGAAAAATGAAATTTTTAAACCGGAAATGACGTGTTTCTGTTAAATCTCGAAAAATGAAATTTTCAAACCGGAAGTGACGTGTTTCTGTTAAATCTCGAGAAATGAAATTTTCAAACCGGAAATGACGTGTTCCTGTTAAATCTCGAGAAATGAATTTTTCAAACCGGAAGTGACGTGTTTCTGTTAAATCTCGAGAAATGAAATTTTCAAACCGGAAGTGACGTGTTTCTGTTAAATCTCGAAAAATGAAATTTTCAAACCGGAAATGACGTGTTTCTGTTAAATCTCGAAAAATGAAATTTTCAAACCGGAAATGACGTGTTTCTGTTAAATCTCGAAAAATGAAATTTTCAAACCGGAAATGAGGTGTTTCTGTTAAATCTCGAAAAATAAAATTTTCAAACCGGAAGTGACGTGTTTCTGTTAAATCTCGAAAAATCTAAATTTTCGTTTTCTATATTCCATAGTTCATAGCTCGGATGAAAATCGTCCGGTGCCACAACAACCTGCTAGTTAGATCTATAGGCAAGTCTACGGTGGATTCGATACGATCGAGAGGGGGGGAACTTGATGAATATTTCATATTTACATTTGTCACCTGAAACACAATTTTTCGTTGTGCATTTCGTTCGGGAACACTCACCTCGCTGCGGAGGCTCGGAGAGCACACCCGCCGGTGACGAATGATCGTACATTCTCCTATGCGCGGTACACGCCGAGCGAGGGTGCCCGTTCGCGAAAGCACTCGGAAAGTGTCGAGTTTTGTTTATCGACGCGAAGAAAAATTATTGCAACGACCGCGTATAAACTATAGATTACAGTTGCGCGATAAGTTGTCGGACGTTCGAATTTACACGAACAATTTTCTTATTTATTTTTTATTGGACGCAGACATATTTTTGTAAATAAACTTTTGTTCGTTCCAAAATAAAAAAAAATAAAAAAATTATCAACCGAAATCACAATACATCAGTAAGAACTAAAGATTACAGTTGCGCGACAAGTCACCGGACGTTCGAATTTTCATTGCCAATTTTTTGAAATTTCTTTTTATTGTTCAGACATATTTTTCAAATAAATTGTTGTTAGTTCAATAGTTCTTAGATAAAAAAAAATTGTCAAGCGAAATTCCCGGTACATCCGAATATACACGAATATCCGGAGAATTCATTGGCGCACCGTAGTTAAGGAGAGTTTTATGAGACAACTAAATCCTTGACCGAGAATCCGAGATAATCGTTTGCGTTAAGGTGGAGGGTTCGAATCGACCGTTTCACCCATTTTTCTGGTCACTTTTAAAGTAATGTCTCCCCTTATCTCGGAACCCTACGTGTGGCTGTTGATCCTCGCTCGTGACCGCAACGCCCGCCACATATATCGTCGATTCGCCGCAACCGCCTTTATCATCCAACGGAATTTATATATACGAGAGACCCTCGCAAAAACACACACACACGCGCGCGCGCGCACGGCACAGTACATTCTAGCCGCGATAATTCACCCTCGGCGCACCTATAGTATCTCCCTATTTTCTCGACTACAGCGGTAACACCGTATCGTCATCCACATAAATTTACTTTTCTCCCTAAATAACTCTGGCCTGTAAACCGCAGACGAGAATATGTTTCGACATTCGGCCGCTCCCGGTTGAATATCAGCACGAAAATCCGAAAAGTTTTCACCTCGAATCTCTATTGAATTTAAAGAGAAGAAAAAAAAATTACAGATTTGTTAGAGATTTAAAAAAAAAAATGGTATTTCCGTATTTTCTCGGCTGCCCGAATAACATCGTATCGTCATTCATATAAATGTACTATCACTACTATCCCCAAATAATTCTGTTCTGTAAACTGGAAACGAGAATATGTTTCGACATTCGGCCGCTCCCGGTTGAATATCAGCACGAAAATCCGAAAAGTTTTCACCTCGAATCGCTATTGAATTTAAAGAGAAGAAAAAAAAATTACAGATTTATTAGAGATTTAAAAAAAAAAAATGGTATTTCCATATTTTCTCGGCTGCCCGAATAACATCGTATAGTCGTCCATATAAATGTACCGTTCTCCCCAAATAATTCTGGCCTGTAAAATGGAAACGAGAATATGTTTCGAAACTCGAGCAATCGCGATTCAATGTCAACCCAAAAGTCCGAGAAGTTTTTTGCTCGGATCAGAATTGAATTAGAGATGAAGAAAAAATTAAAATACAGACTTATTTTAATTTTTAATTAAATCGTTAAAAAGAAAACGATAGATTTATCACAGATTAAAAAAAAAAAAAAAAGTTGATTTATTATAGATTCATAAAATGGTATAGATTTATTGAAGATTTAAAACACATTGCGCTTCCCTATTTTCTCGTCATATAAAATTGCGTCGCTCTCTAAACAACTCTTGCCTGTTAACAGGAAACTATGGAATATGCTTCGAAACTCGAGCGCTCTCGGTTGAAGATCAACCCGAAAATCCGTGAACTTTGTTCGGATCGGGATGGAATTAAAGAGAAGATTTAAAAAAAAAAAAAGAAGAAGAAATTAGCAGGGTGAAGGCCGGATAGTTTCGAATTTCGATCTGGAGCGCGACAGCTCGTAATTTGCAGGCTGTGAGAGAACGCCCCCCTCTGCTCTCCTCACGAACAAACGGCTCGGGTCCCTCGAACTCTCGAATTAATTTTACACGTCCAGGCGAATCTCTCTCCAGTCCCTCGCGAGCCCTCGTTTCACTTTACTCTCGTTTTTTTTTCACTCTTCATTCCCTTTTTTTCTTTTATTTTTATTTTTTTCTAATTGCTGCCATTTGCATGCGAGAGCGATATATTCCGGGTGACGTATCGTGTGTAACTCCGCGAGAAATACTGTGAAAGCCTGTCAGGTTTTTTTTCATCGATCTCCCAAAGTTTTATTTTACCCATTCGAGGTAGCGGCAGCGATTGAGGACCAATCATATAAAATCCTGAGGAAAACGTATTAACACATTTATCACTATATTAACGTATTATTACAATCTTAACGTAATGACGATACGATAAATAACAATTATTAATATCAAACAAAATTAATTTATCACCTTATAGTTTATGCGATTTTAAACAAAGGACAAGTAATCTAAAACGTTAGAAGATTAGATTCTCCATCGAATCGATAATCTATCGACAGAGCGAGCGTGAAACTGACCAAGAAATAATAATAATAATAGGAGACCAAGTGGCTGACTCATCTACGTACGAAAACAAAAAACAGAAAAAATATTTATCCAAAAGTTCGAAGATTTGATGCGCTTTCGAGTCAATAATCTGTCCGCGGAACGAACGTGAAACCCAATAAAAAACACGAAGAAACAGCTCGTCTATCTTCGTACAAGTAGCGTTAAGTTTTTTCCCCAACTCGAAACAATCGTGAATTCACGTTGGCTGAACGGTTAGGCATTTCGCCTCGCGACACCTTCCCAGTCATTGGTCGCCTAAAAAAAATAACAGTAAAAACAACAAACAGCATTTTTTTTTTATCTTCGTAACAATAAAAGAAAAATCTAATATGTCCGAAAATTAGTTTCTCCCACGAGTCGACGATCCATCGACAGAGCGAACGTGAAATCGAATAGAAAAGAACAAATAGCTCGTCTACCTTCGTACAAGTAACTTTAAGTTTCGTCCTCATCTCTAAACAATCGTGAATCCGCGTTTGTCGAACGGGTCGCTACTTCGAGTCCCGATGCCTTCCGGTCATTGGTCGAGAGTTGTGTGCACAGAGAGGGCCGGGCGATACGTATAGCTGGTCGGCAGCGACTGAGGCTAGAGCACGAGCGGACAAAGGAGATCGGGCGGGATCGCGGGAGAGTCGACGAGAGTTTGCGTCGCAGCACGAAAGGAACGAGAGATCGTTTTAACGAGAACCTCTGTTGAAGCTCGCTGTTTACGAGACTGTATCCGGAAGTCGGAGAACGAAACCACGGCGCCAGACAAACCGGCCTTGTATTTACCCCCTCGCTCGAACCGACGATGGCATCCGCCCCCGATGAATGTCACGTCTACTGTACAGTTACGCCGTCGAGCTTCCGCAGAGCCGTTACGCTGAAACACGGTGGAGGGGTCTCGCTCGGCAGTAAAATAAAGTGCTGCCTCGCCGGGATGGAGAGCAGAGGTGGGACGAAATTGGAACGGGACGGAAGCAGAGCGGGATAGAAAATCGTAACGGTTTACGAGCAGCGCCGTTTAATATTGAAGAAAACACTAAGGACGATGATTCGTGACGCTGCGACCGCGAGCGCTCTGCGTCGAAGCTTCGAACTAATCTCGATGGACCGAGGAAACGCTACAAAAGATAAATTAAAAATTGTCCCGCGGTGAGCATCGTTGCCGTAAGAAGTTAGGGCGATGTGTCTCTTTAAACTATTTTTATATTCACTTTCGAAGTGTCGATGGAATTTTACAAAAATGTAATAAAAAAAGAAAAAAAAAAGTATCGTGCACCAACGGACAAATTTGTGATAATCGTGCGCGCGTGTAGCCCAACTAAGGTAATTTCTCCGACTCTGTAAATTGCACCGAGACGGAAGGGAGAGGGATATAATTGATCTGCAGATTGGGGCGAATTAAATTCCAACCAATCACCCGAGAGAACATAAACAAAAGATAAGTAACAAAAAAATTGTCTTATGATGGGCATTATATGAGAAAAAATTATCCCGACGTGTCTCTTTAAATTATTTTACATTCGCTTAAAGAAAATAGTGACGACCCAATAAAAAAAAATATAACACTCAAAACTAAATCATTCTCGCATATTTCTACCCCACTACGACAAGTGCTCCGCTGTGAAATTATTTATTTACTATTATATATTCATTTAAGTGAAAACGGGCCAAGCCCAATGATAATAAAAAAAAGATGCCCTCTCCACAAACTATTTCACATTCCCTTAAAAAAAAAAAAAAAAAAAAGTGTCGACGTATCAACGAAAATAATAAAAGTAATAAAAGTCAAAAATATAAAGAAAAGTATCGTCCACTGAGGGACAAATTTCTGATAATCGTCCTCGGACATTTCTACCGGACTGCTGCAATTTCTCCGACTGTGTAATTGTAACCAGGACGGAAAGGCAGGATGGGCGAAGCGGGGGGGGGGGGAGGGGGGGGGGGGGTTTAATTGATTTGCAAATTAGTATAATAAAGTCAACGTCCCATGGTCCGGCGATAGTTGGCGTTGTTTCGCCTTGTTAATTGGCACGTACGTCGTACAATATACAAACCAGCGGCCGTCGATGTGGTGGGGGGGGAGAGGAGCGGAGGGGGGGGGGGGGCACCGGCAGCAGCTGGAGGCGTTTGATCGATGACTCGGAAATAATTGAAAGGGAAACCCGAATGTAAATAGATGGAACGGAAACGTTGGAAATCAGAGGGCACTGGAGCGGAGCGTAGGATCACCGCGATTGAGGGGACTAACACCCAAACCAGCTGATTGTTTGACATTGGGCCGTGACAGGATTATTCGTCCCTGTAGGTTCTTCCGCGGAATCGAAGCACTGTGTGTATCCTGTGCGCCGTCCCCCCCCCCCCCCTCCTCTTACGCGGCGATTCGAGCGACGCCGCACGGCTCGTTATTGAGACAGGTACATGAATAATGCACGTACCGTGTGCGTCAACCGCGACGCTACAGGCGCCCGCAGCCCCCCCCCGGTACACACACGAAGCACGCTAGAACGAGCCTACGCGACCCGATAGTTGCAACGTCGTCGTCAACGTTCTCATAATTCATGACGTCGTGGACATACTCGAGAGGCAACTCGTCACAGGGGAGATTCGGGCTGCCCCCCCCCCCCCCCCCTCACCCACCCGCGAGAGACTCCTGTGCGGAAGCACAAGTTGCAACGATAGCGCGTCAACGTCGCGAACGGAATAGCAATGACACGTGTAATTCGCCATCGAATATCATCGCGATATAACGTTATGCCCGGGTCACGTTATCCAGCACATGTGGATATCGTGGAGTTGAACGATTGTTCAAGAAAATTGTTGACTTTTTTTTATTTTTATTTGGACTTCGGGTCCAAATATTTATTCCAACGTACGGGCGACTTCGCCTTTTAGGAACTTTTAGGAAAAGTATCCTTAACATCAATAATAATACCTTGTAGTCTGTTTGCCTTTTTGCACACCACATCAATTGACTGTTCACAACATTCTTGTCCTTAATGTAAATTATGAAGTGAGCTTATTTTTGCTTTCCTGAATTTTTTTTTTATCTGTATAGTTGAGGGATCTTCGATTTACTGGCGAGACAACTCGTCACAGGAGAGATTCGGGCAGTCCCATTTGCGACGCAGCCTACTATACAGGGGCACAAGTGGCAACGAGCCACTTGTGCCCCTGTATAGTACGGATACCGGATAGAAAAAATGAAAAAAAAATCAACGCCCGATAAAGATAACACTTGGTATCTTTTGTGACTGTGCGCATACCGGATAGAAAATTTTTTTTTTTTAAATCAACGCCCGATAAAAATAACACTCGGTATGTTTTGTGACTGTGCGGATACCGGATAGAAAAAAATGAAAAAAAATCAACGCCCGATAAAGATAACACTTAGTATGTTTCGTGACTGTGCGGATACCGGATAGAAAAAAAATGAAAAAAAATCAATGCCTGATAAAGATAACACTTGGTATGTTTTGTGACTGTGCGGATACCGGATAGAAAAACTGAAAAAAAATCAACGCCCGATAAAGGTAACACTTCTTATGTTTTGTGACTGTGCGCATACCGGATAGAAAAAAATGAAAAAAAAATCAACGCCCGATAAAGCTAACACTTGGTATGTTTTGTGACTGTGCGCATACCGGATAGAAAAAATGAAAAAAAAAATCAACGCCCGATAAAGATAACACTTGGTATCTTTTGTGACTGTGCGGATACCGGATAGAAAAAAATGAAAAAAAAATCAACGCCCGATAAAGATAACACTTGGTATGTTTTGTGACTGTGCGGATACCGGATAGAAAAAAATGAAAAAAAAATCAACGCCCGATAAAGATAACACTTGGTATGTTTTGTGACTGTGCGGATACAGGATAGAAAAAAATGAAAAAAAAATCAACGCCCGATAAAGATAACACTTGGTATCTTTTGTGACTGTGCGGATACCGGATAGAAAAGAATGAAAAAAAAATCAACGCCCGATAAAGATAACACTTGGTATGTTTTGTGACTGTGCGGATACCGGATAAAAAAAATGAAAAAAAATCAACGCCCGATAAAGATAACACTTGGTATGTTTTGTGACTGTGCGGATACCGGATAGAAAAAAAAGAAAAAAAAAATCAACGCCCGATAAAGATAACACTTGGTATCTTTTGTGACTGTGCGGATTCCGGATAGAAAAAAATGAAAAAAAAAAAATCAACGCCCGATAAAGGTAACACTTCTTATGTTTTGTGACTGTGCGCATACCGGATAGAAAAAAATGAAAAAAAAATCAACGCCCGATAAAGGTAACACTTGGTATGTTTTGTGACTGTGCGGATACCGGATAGAAAAAAATGAAAAAAAATCAACGCCCGATAAAGATAACACTTGGTATGTTTTGTGACTGTGCGGATACCGGATAGAAAAAAATGAAAAAAAATCAACGCCCGATAAAGATAACACTTGGTATGTTTTGTGACTGTGCGGATACCGGATAGAAAAACTGAAAAAAAATCAACGCCCGATAAAGGTAACACTTGGTATGTTTTGTGAATGTGCGCATACCGGATAGAAAAAAATTAAAAAAAATCAACGCCCGATAAAGCTAACACTTGGTATGTTTTGTGACTGTGCGGATACCGGATAGAAAAAAATGAAAAAAAATCAACGCCCGATAAAGATAACACTTGGTATGTTTTGTGACTGTGCGCATACCGGATAGAAAAACTGAAAAAAAAATCAACACCCGATAAAGGTAACACTTGGTATCTTTTGTGATTGTGCGCATACCGGATAGAAAAAAATGAAAAAAAATCAACGCCCGATAAAGCTAACACTTGGTATGTTTTGTGACTGTGCGGATACCGGATAGCTTGTCAGAGCGGTCAGTGAATATTCCAGGAATTCGTCTAGCGCCGTAAACAATGGGTATATAAACCGCAAGGGATATTTGAGGCGGACATAGACGGGACGGGACCGGCGCGAGAGTTGCTGTAAACATGCGCCCGAGAGAGGGGCGGGGGGGGGGCGAAGGGGCGGGGAGACTATACCACGATGGCATCTTCAAATTTCGAGCGCGGTAAATGTCTTTCATGCGGGGAGGCCACACGGGAGAGTGTACGGTTCTCTGTGCGCGCCGTATGCACGGCGAAAATGGGGGAACGAGGATCACGGCAAAGTCCTAGCATTCATACGGGCTGAGGTAAGTATGCCTGGCGGGATGCTCCCTTAGCTCCGACCTACATACGCCGCATTGCACGTACACAGTTCCCCCGTCCGCAGTTATCATCTCCTCTGTTGCGAACGTGCGCCGATAAATAGATGCAAATACGCGGACGTTCCCGGTCACGGAATTCCGCCAGCTGTGCGAGCCGTGTATAAAATTATAAACTATCTTCTAAACACATTCCGCGCGCTGACCGTCTCGCATATTCATTATTCTTCCGAGGTTAAAGCACGAATCGGACACGTCCCATCCGTCGGACAGTCCTATGTAGATTTTGTTCGTTCCGAATTGCGGTATCGGAAAACCAATTTGAGACGCCCAGTCGTATCTAGATATACGTTGTTTTATGCAGAGAAAAAGAGTCGTGTGAGGTTTTAGCCTAAATTATTTTCTATTGCATTTCAAAGAGAAAACTGGATTGTCGGATTTTCGCTACCAATACGCTGCTATTGTGACAATATTGCTGGCAAGGCAAACGGTAGAGCTGGGTGGCAAGCAATTGCCTTTGTTTGCCTGTGCTACGGTTGACTGTCTGGTAACTATAGTTGAATTCGTACAATCAGAATTCTCGAGATACGATTATAGGGAAGTGTGCAAAAAAAAAAAAACCGCGTCCGAAAACTCGTTCATTTGAACTCTTGTTATTTTCTTCCGTAATTGGAAAAATATGTAGGGTACAGCGGGGCAAAAATGGGACAGTGGGGCAAGACGGGACAGAGAGCAAAACGCAAGTTTTCAATAATTCTTGGATGTCCCATTTTGTTCTGTTGATACATCCGGATTTTCTGTCCCATTTTGCCCCATCGTCCCATTTTGCCCCGCTCTTCCCTATCTTTTTGTAACTCATCGATGTGTTTTGGAAAAAAAAATAACCCGTCAGCTCGACATTGGTTTGAGTTATTTTCACAAAAAATGTGTTCCTCACCAATCAATAAACGCCGCAATGTGGGGATGCTCTTCGTCATCCGAGCAGCTTTATCTTACGTTTTATAGAGGTACGTTTATTCTACTCACTCATCGTCGATAATATGCAGGACGCTCTTTGGCGCCCGGTGAATATTCGATGTATATATCTCGATCGGACACGGGCGCTCTCGAGTAGAATCCGTGGAGGAGGTCATAGCGCAGCCGATCGGAGAGAACAGCTTATCAACAACGTTTCCGTCCAAGCGAGAAAAGCAACGGGTGTGAATGAAGCGAGGTCGGAGGAAGAGCGAGAAGTCCTGTTCACGCTTTCCGCACACGTCCTCTCTCTCTCGGTCTCTCCTCGACCGTTGAGAGTGGGAGAGTCTGTTTTCACCTCGGTTGTTGTTTTGCGGACTCCCTACCGGCCGCCGACGGCAGCGACGAATTCTCGAGAGCTCGAGCGCGGACCGGCAAAGCCTTCGGGGCTTTTGTTTTTCCACCTGGACACTCCTCATCCTCTCCGCCGCTGTTTCACGCCACGACAAAAAAGCCCAATTTTCGCCTGTAACCAACGAACGAAGGCTGATATTTTATCGCTCGATCTTTTCGCAAGCTTTATTTCTTTGGTACCTCGAAACGAGGCGGTTTCGTTCGATTTGCCACAGAAATCTTTACCATTTTCAATTTTCAGCCGCGTACTTTTGCGAACGACTTTTCTTCGGCGATCCTCTTATTTCCGCACACCCGACCGATGAGTTTTCTCGTCCAGAGCGTTACACTTCTCGCCAAACTATTTTCGATACGGGTATACTTTTGTATCTCTGTTTTATCTTCCCTTTCTCCGACCCAGCGGACGTGCAAACGGCAAAAGGCGATGTTGCCGAGGGACGTTTTCCGTGCGAACGGCTGACTGACGCGGGGTGCATCGGTGCGCGAGAACATTGTCGACTGATCGTAAAATAAAGTGTTACTTTACTTTACGATCGGTCAGTTACAGCGCAATGCCGCTCGGATTGCTGGGAGACGCCGGGACACGACGAGGCGCACACCGCGGATGTAATGTGAACTTTCTTTTCGCCGAACAAACCGACGCTAATCGGGCGTGTTCTCAAATTGGCCGTTGGGCTTGGAACTGCGGCCGCGAGAGGCGCGGGGAGCGCCGTAAACAACGATCTGGACTCTGGGAACGGCGATCGGATCGCTTCGGTCCGAAGCAGACGAGCTACGACACGCTGCAGCTTCGAGAGTGATGGACGAGAAAAGTTAAACATCTGATCGAGTGGCAGGAACGTGTTTTTTTTTTTTACACTGAAGGTAAAAGTACCAACGCTCGGACGCTTACGAGCTTTCCGAGATTCTAGCGGTTGTCGAATGGTCGAGAACAAATTTTTTTGTGAAAATAACCAAAGATAAAATAATTTAGCCTTAAACCTTGTATTATTTTTTTCTCTGCATGAAATGAATGTTTCCAGATACGATTGCAAGGGTCAAGATGGATTATTAATACTTAAATTGGGAACGAATCAAATCTGCATAAGCTTGTCCGACGACTGGATCGTGTACAAGCATTGCAACTGTTACTACGGCTCGCTGCAGCCCCGAGAGCGAGGGGCCAAAAAAAATATCTGCTTGAGTGGCAGGAACGTCTTTTTTTTTGTACATTATGGTTTGCGCGAGCGGCTCTCGGCGAATTGAGAGCTTCGGCTGCGTTCGACACTTGCGGATATTTCAACTGCGATGGGCGGTCGTCGAGGGAACGAAAGTATTTGTGTAATGGCTGTACTACGGACAGGAATATGTATATGTATATACATATATATTCATACATATATATATATATGTATATATGTAGATATGCACACGTCGACCGCATCTCGCTGAACGCCGGAGGGTTTCGCCATTTTTGCAAAAATTCTTCGGCTAACTCGCCCTCTCTCGTGCCGCCATTCTCGTGCCATTCTCCGATCGGAGCGGTTATTTCAATGGAAACAAAAAAAATTCTACCCTCGAAATACCATTTACCGACGGAATTTTCAAGCCTCCGGAATTAACCGTCGAAACTGGCTTCTCCAAACAACTGCAACGACAACGCGTACCATTCCATTTCGTTTATTTGTACAACGATATCTAACGTTTGTGTTACATCGTAAGAACGATAGAAAAAAAATATTACATCCTTGAGAATTATTCGACGTTGGATTCGTCGTATTTACAAAGTAAACGATCGATCGACGAACAAAGACTGCAACGAAACTTTAACTCACTAACGATTGCACTCCTTATTTGTGGGTTTTCTTTTTAATTTTTTTCCTCATCTTTTGTGCTCACACGTTCACGCGAATGCATAGTGGAAATTTATTTATTCGGATGCAGATTTGTAAATTCTAAACTTATTTTCTGTAAATTGACGTAATATTAATAATAACAATAAATTCGTGTATTTTCTTTTTAAAAACGATAAAAAAATAACATCCTTAAGAATTATTCGACATGGGATTCGTCTTATTTACAAAGTAAACAATCGCTCGTCGGGCAAAGACTTGCAACAACAAAACCTAAAATCACGAACGATTGCACTATTTAATTTGTGGGTATTTTTTTTCTTTTTTTTCTTCATCTTCGAATTTCGTCTACTATTTTCTTCTTAAAATCGATTAAAAAAAAAGAAGATTGACGTCCTTAAGAATTATTCAATATCGGATTCGTAGTATTTACAAAGTAAACAATTCATCGACGGACGAAGACTGCAACGGCAAAAACCCAACTCACGAACGATTGCGCAATTTATCTATGCGTTTTCTTTTCTTTGTTTTTTCATCATCGAATTCCGTCTACTATTTTCGACCACGTTTTCCATATCCCTTCTGCGTCATAAATAACGGGTTTTCACGTTTTTCACATAGCACGGAAATATTTTTGAGATATAGAAAATATTTTATGAACATTAAAAATTATTTGCGAAATGTTTTAAAAACATTCTCGACAAATTTTTTTTTTGTCCCGTCACGAATCTCGCAACGAAATGTTTTTCAAGCATCTCAGCTAAGTGTGAAAGATTGCATCACCAATCTAAATCGCACATACACCCGCATAAGCGCGGAGCATACGTACAAATATTTCGTTGAAACATCAAACTAAGAATATTAAAAAATGTTCTATCGCTATCTTTCAGAAGTAATTTTAGATCCGTAGAAAGATCAAGTAAGTTTCTGGAAATATTTAGGAAACCTTTCGTTTCAATATAGTGATAGAGCATTTCAAAACATAATATTCGCATATTTTAAGAAATATTTCCTACTATTTCAAATCTCGAAACCATTTCCAAAAGTGATTTAAAAAAATGTTCGTGCTGCACGAGACTTCCGCCCAGTCTTCTCGCCTCACCGTAAAGATAAATAAAATATCGCCGCCACCAGGGAGACTAGAGTAAACGAGTGGACACAGCATAGGAGAATAAGTCGTAACGGCCTCCTCAAAAACCCGTCCTCAATTAGTTCTCCGCTCTGCCACTAGCATCGCATGGGTCGAAAAGATCGTAAATATCAGTATATTACGATACTAGTGCGAAAGAATTTTTTCTCGACGAGTGTGAGGTTTGCAGCACGAGCCGAAGGCGAGTGTTGCAATCACACGAGTTCAGAAAATGTTTTTCGCACGAGTTTCGTACAAAGTTTTATTTCACAAGGTGTAAAAAATGAAAGTTTTCGCACGCGAAGCGTGTGTAAAACTCCCATTTTCACACCCTGCGGAAATAAAGTGATATATGTGTCTGATCTAAATCTTTATATGCTACGATCTTTTTGATCACAGCGCCGCTGTTTTAGGCTGGGATTTCGTGTACATTTCTGAGGCACGCTGTGTCCATTCCTTTACTCTAGTCTCCCTGGCCTCCACCTTGGGCCTTATCACATAGATTTATTTGTCACGGAAGCTCGAACTCTCGTATCCCACGTAAAGTAGCAGCGTTTCTCGTAAGCTGTCGCCCCGACAGGGGGCAGCGCAGTATCACGCGAGCGCAGGACCGTCGCTCCTTTGTCGCCTCGACCGACACCTCAGTCTATTTTCGCCGAGCTCCTCCTGTATCTCGCTGAAGCTCTTGTTCTTTGTTTCAGGTACGTAGAGGAACACGAACACAAATGCGAGAAAGCTCGAGCCGGAGAAAACGAAGTAAACCATGTGAGCGTTGCCGACGAGATCGCCGATGACCTGATAGAGTTTCGAGACGGCGAAGCCGAGAACGCCATCGGAGACGGTGATGGCAGCACCGGCGATGCCTTTGGCGCTCGTTGGGAAAAGTTCGCCGATGAGTGCGCTCGGCAGCGTGCCGAGTCCGACCTGGTAGGCGATCTGCAGGAGTATGACGTCGATAACGGGCAGCAGATTGATCGACGAAACGTCGTTACCCTGGAAGTCGAGCAGCAGATAAATCGCCAGAATTCCCAGCGTAACGGCCGAGCCGAGGGCCGAGACGATGAGCAGCGGTCGCCTTCCGGCGTCCTCGACCAATCCGGTCGACAGAGTGCCCGAAACGAGACCCACCGCCAATACGATTATCGTCGCGATGTTCGAATCTATGCCGATGTTCGTTTTTCTGAAGAGATTCTCGAGATACTGCATCGTGCTGAAGCTGCCGCTTAGCTGCTGAGCGACGATCAGGCCGAGGACGATCAGGAATGCCGTGCGATTGTTCGCCGACAACAATCTCCTCAGCTTCGCCCTCCAGTCCTCGGACTCGACGCTGCTCTCGTCGATGTTCCTGTGAACGATCTCGAGCTCCTGGGCCGCCTCCTCCGGATCCTCGATGCCCTTGAAGAAAGCTATGGCTCGCAGGGCCTCCTCGGTTCGTCCCTTCGTCGCGAGGTAGTAAGGACTCTCCGGGAACCACATGAAGGTCGCGACGAAGATTATCGGGATGAGGAGCATCACCGTGCCGAGCGCCGTGTACGAGACCCAAGGACCGACGCTGCACGCAATCAGCGAACCCGTGAATACGTTCACCGCTATGAGCGTCCCCAAAGCTCCGCGGATGCTCGTGTCGGCGACCTCCGAGACGTACATCGGATTCGTCGTGTAGGACATGCCGACACCCACGCCCAACACTATTCTCGACGCGTAGAGGGCGCCTATGCTATTCGCGAAAATCACGATTATCCAACCGGCTATGTAGAAGAGGCTGCTGAAGAGGAGACAAAATTTTCTTCCCCATCTCGAGGCGAGCGAGGCACCGATGAACGGACCGATCATCGAACCGATCACCGTCAAGGACACTATCCAGGAACTCTCGTCGCTCGTTATTTTAACGGGCACGTCGCCTCCGTCCATCAGCCGGGAGAGGATCGTCGTCGACCAACCGTACACCGTGCCCGCCGCTATCATCGAGAGCGTCGCTGAAAATCGAGACGGGGCGCAAGATTGATTTTTTTTTTTTGTTATCCTGACATTGTTCTTTTGCGAGGTGTTTTTCGTTCTTTTTTTAACCCTTTGTAAGTCACACCTCTGGCGGTAGACTTGGACGCTGCCGTAGCAACGCGTCGCTTCCATTTTGCGTTCGATAGTCCCGTTTTGGCACGATTTCGGGCAGTGTGACTTATAAAGGGTTAAGAAACTTCCGTTTCTTTAAGGATTATTTTTTATTTTTTTATTCATCTCTTGCGCGGTTCTTTTTTTTTTTAAGTTGCATCTCTTGAACGGTTTTGTCTATTTTCATTTATTTTTTCGGTCAGTGTGACTTATGAACACAGAGAAAATAAAATTGTTGGATTAACCAAATTCGCGGTCACGCACGTTCGAAGCTGTCGTTTTGTTGGTACAACTAAATCATTACTTTCTTGAGCGATTATCCGCTTCAGTCGATTAAAAATATTTCGATTCAAACTAATTTTTTTTATTATACCAACTAAACAACGCCTTTGAACGCGGGGGAACGCACCTTAGTTTATCCAACAATTTTTTTTTTTTTCTCACTGAAGAGTTAAGAAACTTCCGTTTGTTAAACGGTGTTTTTTTTTAATAATCTTTTACGAGATTTTTTTTTTTAACTTTCGTTTCTTAAACGGTTTTGTGGAATTCAATTTTTTTTTTTTTTTTTTTTAGAATCTTCCGTTATTTCAGAGATGCGAAGCGGGGGTGACTTTAGGTTTACTGAAATACCTGATATCGACGCCATCCACTGTTTCCATTGCGTCCGACCGCGCTTCTTCTCCATCGTGAGGACCAGCACTCGCGGACTTTCCTCCGGCGGGTCGATCTTGAAGAATATATTTTTTTTTAAATTTAACAATTAAAGCTAATGATAAATATTCGGCCGATCAATTTGGTATCTAAATGACAATGTTCAATTTTTTTTGTTTATCTCAGCTTCGATTTCTTGAGAGACACAAAATACCTAATGGTATCATTTTAATGAACGGGAATTGTTTTTTTTTTTTTTTTCTAAGTATGTTCGACGAATCGTTCGATAGAAGAATCACAATTTCTACGAGATTTCGCTAATTTTCATTCAATGACTGCGCACAAAATCAAAGAAAATTGAAAATTCGTTCCACATTAGATTTCCGTTCTTCAAATTCTTCCTACTGTGCGGTGAATTCTACTGCGCATGCGCTCTGCCTCTGCCGCGGAAATCACGCTTTCGCGACATAACCTGAGATATTCCGTAATCTCGGCAACGGTTACGAGCGCCTTGTGAATTTAATCGCGACATGTGAACGCGACGCGGGCTGGAGGGGGGCGGGGGGGGGGGGAGAGTTTAATAATTGTCGACGATGCTTTCAGTTGTGTAGGTTTGCTGTTCTCACCAGGGCGTCCATGGCGGCGGTCATGGTGTGTCCCTCGATCGATCCGGTGATCGCGCCACGAGGTGCGAACGGCAGGTTGTGTACACGAAGACGAACGCTGCGAGAGATTCGTCGTAGTAGAAAACGCGCGGGCGCGCGCGCGTATATATATATATATATATATATGTATATATACGAACCGAAGGCGGGTTGTGCGCGGGATCGATCGTATGTGACCACCGCTACGCCGACTAATGAGGAGCGCTGCTACTCGGTTTGTTTTTCCGCTCTCGGCGTACAGCTCTTTGGAAACTCCGAGAATGTGTACCGCTCGTCGTCAGTGCGCATGCGCGACGGTTAGAGACGGCTCTCTAGCGATATATTTATAATCTACTTGGCCAGCGTCGCGGCGATGATATCTTGGAACACGCTGGTGGTCGGACAGCACGTGCTCTCCGAGTACGCGGTGTGTTAGAAGGCTTTTTAAGATTGGCCGGCACGAAATATGATCGGAGGCCGCAGGTGTTTTCCACTCGGCCCTTATCGTTATCGTAACGTGACTGCGCATGCGCACGGTCGTTTTTTTGGTACGTATTCGTACAAAAAAAGGACTGTGCGCATGCGCAGTCACTTTATAATAATGAAAAACGCCAAAACTAAAGTACCTCCGAGGTGCTTTCCATTTGGCCCTTTTCTTTATAGTAACGTGACTGCGCATGCGCACGGTCGTTTTTTTGGTACGTATTCGTACAAAAAAAGGACTTTGCGCATGCGCAGTCACTTTATAATAACGAAAAACGCCAAAACTAAAGCACCTCTGAGGTGCTTTCCATTTGGCCCTTTTCTTCATCGCAACGTGATTGCGCATGCGCACGGTCGTTTTTTGGTAGGAATTCATGCAAGAAAAGGGCCGTGCGCAGGCGCAGTCACTTCATAAAAACGAAAAACGCCAAGTGGAACGCACCTCGGTAAGGATTTGGGCCGGAAATTTTGGAGGAAAAAAAAAGGCGCCCGAAGCTCGATTCTCATAGTTTTTGTTTTGTTTCAGAATATTTTCACGCTGGTCCGTGGAGATTGCCGGATGGTGGCGTGAAAAATCCACGCATTGGGAACTTCGCATCGAGATTGGGACACACGCCGAATACGAAGAAGAGGAATACGGAGGAGAAGATAAGATTATAACGATGCGGTCACTGCGAGACGGACCGAACGTCCGTATCGAGTTTCCAGAGTGCGCGTCGTCAAGCAGGCACGCTTTGGACGATTATTCTGGCACCGTTCGTCGGAGGGAGAACGAGAAAAAAAAGTTCTCACCAGAGAACGGAAAAAAAATGCTTACAGCGCCTCGCGCTGATTTAATGGGGAGGAATGCACGAATAACCGATAAGCACATTTCGATTGTGAAACTGCGTGGCGTGCTGCGAGCTGTTTATGTTCTTATGAGCTTCAAAGTAAGGAATTACTTTCCTGCTGTAAGATATTATCTGGATTCATTGTGTTGCGAAAGAGTTGTTGAAACTGTTCGTATTACTCGAATTATTCGCGCTAATATTGGACACCGAAAATTTTGCCAGTTTTAATGTTCGACTTAGATTGTGCGCATGCGTCAGTTTCGCCAACTTCGCTTCGAGCAAGAATCACTTCCGGTTGAATTTTCTTTCGTTCATCTCAGAGCAGTAACGCACTAGCGAATTTCCGGGAACGGTAGACGAGAATCCGATAATCGATCTTTGTATTTGTTACTTAATTTATTCGCGTTAAAAGTGGACGCTGAAGATTCGTTTACTCTTCACAATCGAGAACTTACATTAAGAAACTCTTCCGGTCAAGGGTTTTTTTTTTTCATTGATCCCAAAGCAGCAATGCCCGAGCGTATTTCCGGTAACGGCAAACGAGAATCCGAGAATCGACGTCGTGCCGATTCGAGAACCGTTACTTGAATGCATAATAGTCGGGTAAGGGCCTTTTCGACACGCTCGGTACTGTTTTCGTTTGCAAAGCGGGGCGAAAGTTCGTTTACGATTATGGCGACGAAACGATCACAGCGAACAACACCTCGGGAGAGTTTCTATTCGGCCTGTTATCTCGATGCTTCTCTCGCGAGATAGGGCCGCAAAGTTTCACTAGCTTCTATGAACTTGCGCGTCGGAGAGACTTCTCAACGGCCAGGTAATGCCTGTGCACGCTCGTTATCCGGCCAATTCGAGTACCGTCGATGTTACTGCCGTAACCAAACCATTACGTATTCGCGGACCAATCGCGCTTATCCAGAATCTCGATCGAATTACCGTTACGCGGCAATTAATTTCTTTAATTTATTTAATGGTAAACGTTATTTTAATATACAAGCACACCAAAATCGGTTTCTTCACTAATCATAGAATTGTGAAAAAAAAAATTGACGAATATTTAAAAAGCATCGTAAAGAAAGTTTTCGAGAACATAATTTCATTCATAAACATTGAATTACCATTATGCGGCAATCAATTTATTTAATTTATTTAATTTATTTAATTTATTTAATTTATTTAATAGTAATCGTCAGTAATCGTTGTTTTAATACACAAGCCCACCAAAATCGGTTTCTTCACTAATCATAGAATTGTGAGAAAAACAAAATTGTTAAAAAGCATCGTGAAGAAAGTTTTTGAGAACATAATTTCATTCATAAACATCGACGTGGCGTGACCCGGCAATTTAATTTATATACTTTACTTATCATAGACTATTCGCCATTTCAACACAGAAACGCATCAAAATCAGCTTCTTCTCATTAGACCATAGAATTGTGAGAAAAAAAATTTGTCCAACAGTCATAGCGCATCGTAAAGAAAGTTTTTCGAACGTACTTTCGTCATAGAAAAGGTAATTAAAAAAAAAATTCCCCCGTGATAATCGACAGTGCAAGTTTCTCAAGCTCTCGTATGCAGAATTTGATATCGCAACGATACGAACCTTGTCGATTGGCTGGCTCATTGAGACTCTCTCAGTTCATGAATGACCGTAAAGTCTTCACGTCTCTGATTCGCGACGATTAACAGCGACAGCCTCCGCGCACACCGTTTGTATCACTTTGCGAGATTAACAGTGACGACTAAAAAGTATTTAATGAGACTCTTAAAGAGATTCTACGAGATTTACGATTGTCGTGTCTGTTCCAGTCGGAGATCTCGCTTTCGTGACGGGCGTCATGTTATTGGCGCGTGTTCCTCGCTCGATCGGTAAATTACACTAACGTTTCGAAGAGACATTGGGCGTTCCGCCCTCCCTCGACCGCACGCGAACAAAGGAGTCATCGGGTACCCAGTAAGTCGCGAGGTTTCGTCTGCTCGCCGCGCACCGTCGTTCACCCTATTTATCCGTCATCGCTTAATCCGCCTCGCCCGTAAATAAACGACGAGAGATCCGTCACGAACGTACCTCACTGCCACGCGTTCAATTGACCTTAATCTTATTATTAGTAATTATAATCGCATACGCGCCCGGTGCACGATCGAACGGGAGGTCCGCAGTGCGAGGACGATAATTGTAAGCAACCGGCTGTAAACGCTCATCCCCGAGATTATGGTAGCTCCAGCGAGTGATGTTCGTTTCGCCTGAACTCGAGAAATTCGTGGCAAGAATTCCAAACACTTCCCGATGTTGTGAACATCTGAAAAAATTCATACTTATTATAGACACTGAAAAGACTAATTTTGCATTATAATTGTTTCAAAATGTTATTAACAAATTGGTGAAAAAAGAAAAATTGTTCATCGAACTATGCGGTAACTCAACTTTTATTTTTTATGAAAATGATTCGTTCATTCTTCGGAATACGTATGAATTTTTTCAGATTTTTATATTTTTTTAACCTTTTTTTTTTTAGGTTCAACCTGTGACAAAAAGGCAATTTTTCAAAGATTACAAAAAATTCTGAGAGAATTCAAACGCACTCGTGATTTTTAGTCTGCAGTTTGTTAATGACAAATTGGAATTGTTGTTTCACGAGAACAATCTTTGCAGTACCTTCTGCACACTTGATTTTTTTTTTTTCAGATTTTTATTCTACCAAGAAGCGTTCGAAATTTTGTCTGAAACTCGCGTTTGACGCAACTTTACCGCAACTACTATTTCAAGAGAACCGGAAGAAAATCGCTGCGTCGTACATGCATAGATAGACGCGCGAGAACGATAGTAGGAGAAACTCTTTCGTGAGAAATAAGAGGCGGATTATTTCTCGCAGAATGTAAAAGAACAATGGCTCGAGACAGCGAACAGCTGTTCGACAACCGGCTGCGGCCCGACTGCGCGCTGCAGTCGCGCGACTCTCTCCGAGTGTCGCGAGTGATTTTTTTTTCCCCCCCGTACGCTTTCCGCTTTATCGCCAGTGTAAACAACTCTCGGGCATTGACGGATCGCCTCGAAAAGGATATACAGACCTCTCGTTCGTCGGCGATAAGAACGATAACGCTTTTCCTGAATTGCGACGATACTCGAGGAAAGCCAATTCCGCTCTATACTGCGCAGTGTGTGTGCGCAGGCGACAACGTAACCCAACTTTCCTCGATCGACTCGCCTCGTGTTTGTCTTCGTTCCCGACTCTGAAGCATCGAACCTCGTCAAAATTACATTAAGTTTGACGGATGAATGTGAACCACGTAATTGGCGCCGAAACTTTGCACGTGAAAGGGGAGACTCGTTGAAGATAGCGAAAGAAAAATATCGCGAAAGTAACCAGACCAGATTTCTACCCGAAATATCTTCGAAGTGTTACCGTCTCCGCTGACTTTATTCCTTGAGCTGCGCAGCGTGCGGCAGGTGCATATAACACGTCTCCTCGAAACCATAAAAAAAAAAAAAAACTAGTCCTCTTAACGAGAGGAAACAGGTTTGCGGACGAATGTCAAGGACACTCCTCGCTTGCGGTGAAAAGTTGTAATTGGAGAGTGTCCTGTACGAGTGTCCGAGAGTCTCGCCGCCCCGATGTGTGGGACTCGTACAGATATTTATTGGAATATTCGCGTGTCGTCTGTGTTCGACATGCGACAATGATTATAATACGGTAGATTAAACAAATTTTACGAATAATTGCTATCACGTACGAGGAGCTGATTATTATAGGGGGCGATTATCGTGTTATTCCGATAATTACTTTCACGCGACACGATATAGGTTGAGAGGCGGTCGGTGAGGGTGAATGGGGCGGGGGAGAGGAGATCGTTCGAATAATATAGTAGACTCTACTGTTTCCCGGATTGTTTCCGGAACATCGGTTACAAGCCTGTGATGTTTGCGATTTAATTGTCAGACTAGGTCGAATGTAATTTTTTACCGTGGCATAAAACATTACATATCTATAATTATTGTTCGCATGATTGCATCGTTTCAATAATTTCGATGGGGTCGATAGATTATGTGAATATGAATAATAGAATTATGAGCAATCGTCTCTGCTACCGTCGATAACGACGATGAACGCGGACTCTCGTTTTTGCGTGAATGACGAGTCGGTGGACGAATTATTAAAGTTCGAATTAAGCCAATCTCGACTCTAATCGCCGTGGCAACGCGTACCGTCGCTGCTGCGGGCGCGCGTTCGATCTCGATCTTGAGGCATCTGCGTGCGGCAGAGCGGGGCAAAATGAAACCCCGCCATTTGAGACGAAACGTTATTCGTTGATCCCTCCGAAAAGTTGGTAAAAATTGTCCGTTTTGCCCTGCTCGTCAATAAGTATTCGTCATCGAAATATTCGTGCCAGAGTTTTATTCGAATATTCGTTGTGACGTCGCTTCCGGTTTCAAAATCTTTGTTTTTCACCGGAAATACGTCACTTTTGATTTTCAAACCGGAAGTTAAGTATTTACGGTGGGACTTCACTTCAGGTCGAAAAATGAATTTATCAAACCGGAAGTGAGGTATTTCCGGTACGTCGCTTCCGGCCGAAAAAATTGTATTTTCAAAACCGGAAATGACGTCTTTCTGGTGTGACGTCACTTCCGGTCGAAAAATTAGATTTTCAGATCGTAAGTGACGTATTTCCGGTATGACGTCACTTCCGGCCGAAAAAATTGTATTTTCGAAACCGGAAATGACGTCTTTCTGGTGTGACGTCACTTCCGGTCGAAAAATTAGATTTTCAAATCGAAAGTGACGTATTTCCGGTATGACGTCACTTACGGCCGAAAAAATGGTATTTTCAAAACCGGTAATGACGTCTTTCTGCTGTGACGTCACTTCCGGTCGAAAAATTAGATTTTCAAATCAAAAGTGACGTATTTCCGGTATGACGTCACTTCCGGTCGAAAAATTCTATTTTTAAAACCGGAAATGACGTCTTTCTGGTGTGGCGTCACTTCCGGTCGAAAAATTAGATTTTCAAATCGAAAGTGACGTATTTCCGGTATGACGTCACTTCCAGCCGAAAAAATTGTATTTTCAAAACCGGAAATGACGTCTTTCTGGTGTGACGTCACTTCCGGTCGAAAAATTAGATTTTCAAACCGGACATGACGTATTTCCTCTTGGCAAACGACAAAGTGCTTTTAGCGCCGACGAATCTCAGCCGCGCAATATATCGTCTAGTCGGTAATTAAAATATTTCACGCGTCGACCATTGTCGTCGCGAACGATACGAAGCGCAAATCCGAGAATCGTTTTGTGATCGAAGAAGTCGCGCTCACTCGTTCGCAACGGCGTCATTTAATTTCATGGATTGTGTTACCGATTGGAGTCAATTCGTCCAATTGCCGGAGAGTGGAATCAATGTTACATTTCTGTTTCCTCGCGGAGAACGCAACCCGATGATAGCCGAACCGCTACTGGAATGAGAATGAAAAAATGACCACACATTTTTTTATCTGAATACAATTTTTAGATGTTCAGAATATTTCGAACACGATTTCACACTAGTCTCTCGAAATTACACATTAATCTCGATCGTGGACGAGATTGACCGGAAACTGTTTACAGCAACTCTATGTTTAACTGGCGCTAATAGAAGTGTAATAAATTTCGTTGAACGCACCGAGCGGAGTTCAATACTCTGCAACTGACGATTATTTTTATTTATACTCGGCACAGAGACCGTTCAGCCACAGGCTTCCAACCCGCCCAACCGTCCAGTTGATTAAACACAGATATTTCGTGTTTGCGGGTCGCGATTATCGAGGACCCGGACTCGAAAGCCTCCAACCGATATCAACCGTGCCCGACGCATATTCGCCGACCAACAGAGCACGCCTCGACAATTTCATTAAATTTCTGCCGTATTTAAATTGGACCAGCGAGATGTACCGGAATAAAAAATCGACCAGCGTGTAACAGCTGATCGGTCTCCGCTCGAGCGAAACAAGTAGAACGGGAATGCGACTAATATTCTGATTGTAGTTTTTTTTTGCAGCATAGAACATGTATTCCAGTCAGTTGCACGATCCGTGACGGACATCTCGACCGTCGGAAACATCGTCACGATTTACGATTTTGGTAAACCGACGCTATAACGAGACGTTGTTTTCGTGAGCGCGTTAGTTGACGAGAGTTCGCCGAGGTGAGAGAGGTCGCTGCTGTCGCCCTCCGGATCTCCCAAAGGTCCCAGCTGATTCTCGCCCCCCCCCCCCCCCCCCCCCTCGAACACAAAGTCACTTTGTATCGAAATCGAACGTTTGAGAATTGCGATCGCTGTAGCCGTTTCAGCTTGTAGAATAATAGCGAAACAAGTAGAATTACGATACGATAATATTCCAATTATAGTTTTTTGCAGCACAGAACATGTGTTCCAGTTAGTCGAACGATCCGTGACCGACATCTCGATCTCCGGAACGATCGTCACGGTGTGCGATTTTAGTGAACCGACGCCGTAATTGAGATGTTGTTTTCGTGAGCGCGTTAGTTGACGAGAGTTCGCCGAGGTGAGAGAGGTCGCTGCTGTCGCCCTCCGGATCTTCCAAAGGTCCCAGCTGATTCTCGGCCGACCCCGTGGAATTGGAAACTGGCAGCATTACTGTCGTACAACACTCCAGCGTCAAGGGTTCATCGTCACGGGACACCGGAACTTTGCTTCTCCAAAAGTTCGTTGTCCCTCGAGGGGAATTAGCTCGAAGGAGAGTTGTCAGTTGTACGGGCGAAGGGTCGACAGCGCAGACCAAGTGTCCAAAGACGCTTGAGAGCAGCCGTGTCTTTGCGTTGGAAATAATTAAGCGGGAATAACCGACGGCTGCCCTTGCACTCGTTGTTATAGTTCGCGTTAAAGTTCTTTAATTGAATACCCCGAAGGCCCACGACTGTCTTTCTTCTTTCCCGGATCCGTTTGGGGCTCCGGGACGCGACATCGATAGTTCTTCTTCTTTACTTTTTCTTTTTCTTTAATCAATTCGAGCGGCCATGAAGCACCACACTTTTAGGTACTCCGGACTGTTCACTGAGTAAATCGCGACGGCCAAGGTTGTAGAGGATTCTCGGATGGTTAGACCGCTTGTAGTATTTTTTGCAGTTTTTTTTTTTTTTTGTGCACGAGCCACTTCTCTTGATTATGTTGGCTGAGGCTGCAAAGCCCACTGCCACCCAGGTAGCCGTGTTCGACGGTCCTTGAAGTCCTTGAAGTCCTGGAAGTGTCCTTGAATGTCCTGGAATTTCACTTGATTTTCTTGAATTTTTTATTTCCGCGCAAATGTGGCTTACTTTGAAATATATATTACTAGCGGCCATCCTAAGAAAAATGTGTTTCTCAGTCTCGCTGAGACATATATTTGTGCATAGCGGGCAGTTTTTTTTTTCTGAATCGGTTGCAGCGGAAACGAAAACGTTTATTGACCTAAATGTTACTTCGTAGGTCGCGCGCGATAAGCATATTTTCATTCTTTTTAAAATAAATGTCCCAACACAAACCGGAAGTCTCCTAGAAATCGTCCTTGAATGTCCTTGAATTTCGTACGGACTTTTTACTGGACAGCCCGGTAGGAAAAGAAGTATCAAAAAGTGATCTCAATGCTTTCCATACGGCCGTCTGTACGGTATCCGAAAGTTACTACCCATCCAAAAAGATAACTTTTGGACGTAGCGTAGCTTATAATTACCAGACGTAACCCAATTAGCTCACTTTATCATACCGAATGTCTTTTTGCTGCCTGGTTAGTGAGGCGAAAACGCGCTCACAGATGGCGCTGTCTTCGAGGCGAAAGTTCGCAATGAACGAAGTTAATCACTCGAAACGAGTTAATTACAAAGAAGAGAACTCGATTAAAATCTCAGTTTTTTTTATTCGGTGAACTCGGAATGAATCTACAGAAAAACAGCGAATTAAAATTCCTCGTATAGCTCGGCCGGAAATCGAGACTGGCTCAATCGGTCGTGGACATCGATACTTACCCTGCAAAAAGTTCGCTTTCCGGAACTCCGCGAATAAGTGCGATTATGGCGCTACGAGTTCGGACATCGTGCCGATCGCCGCCTGGCGGACGTTGAGATAAACACAAAGTTCGTTCGCTCAGAATGTTTTTTTTTTTTCATTGCTGTATCCGCAGTGCAAAAAATAAGTAACAACGTTATCATTAATTAAATAAGATCTGCATTTTACAAAGCAATAAGTTACATAGATTCCATACACGAAATAAAAACACTTTGACGCAGCTGGAGGGGTGGCGAGGGGGCGAATCGCGGCCGAATTTATACAAGTAGATCCAGCTGACCGCGAGGCCCTCTGGTAGCGTCGATGGGCGGTCGGTATACACGTGTAAAAGCGACCTGCGTGTCATTGTGTGTTTGTGTACGTTTCATGTCTGTACGCGTGTGTCTCTCTCTGTCGTGTCTCTCCCTCTCCCTCTCTCTCTCTCTCTCTTCGTCCTCCGTTAACTCGTACGGTATATAAACCTAGAAACCCGATACGGATAACACAGATTGTTTTGATACCGTATCGAAATTTCGTTTACCTCTATAGATTGTATATCGTTAAAAATACCGCAATAGCAAGAGGTAAATTCAGCGGTTACGCGGCGTAAACACGGGTTTACCAATAAAAAAAGGAGAACAAAAAAAAAATGCAATTGATTCGTCCGGTCCGGGTTCGCCCTGGAAGACTGAGGGACTGAACGCGACGATTAATTAAAAATTCTCGTCGTCCCTATCGAGAGCGGCTAGCACCAAACCCTTGAACGAATTTCACAAACGGCACGCGAAACAGCGAACAACGACATGCAAGCTCACGAGCACTCGATTTATAAGATCGATGTGTAAATTCATTCATTTTTTTTTATTTTCAATTTTTTTTTTTTTTTTTTTCGTAATTGCAAGATTATTCGCCACTGTGTTCACCAGTCTTCAGACGCTGGCTTACGTCTCAAGCACGAACGACATTGTAAGAAAACGCAGGCTGAACTCGCCTTGCACAATTCTCGCGGCATTCTCACGTATCCACTATCGATTTCTCTCGTTCGGTGAATAACAAAAACAATGACGATTGGAAAACAGTCTTTGTAGAAAAAAAAATGTATATAAGTGAGCACGATTAAAAAAGCACGTTACCGTCGATTCGGTTCGATTAGGCTGTGTGTGATTTTTGCTTCGTGAAACAATTCTCGCCCGCGCGGGTGAATCGATTAAATTCGGAACGATTCGCGTTCCGATCAATTTGTTTTTAGTACTCTTCGCGCGTGAGTTTTTTTTTTTTTTAGGGTGTACAAATTAATTCATTACGATTAGAGGATAAAAACGATAATACTAGATTTTCCGTTCGCGACGATCGACCCGGACTACGGCGACGTCGCCAATGTCTCTCGTCTCTCCAAACTTTCGTCATTCTCTTTTTCTCTCTCTCCGGTTTATCGAGCTAGCACACGATACCAAAGACTTTGCCATCGTTCCAATCCTCAGTGCCACACGTCGTGTTTTTCTTCGCTATTCGATGAGCGAAAAACAAAAAATGTTACGTCGCACTTTTCAAATCCGTGGAAAGGCAGTCGGCTTCGCGTTGCAAAAACGCTCTATTCCTTCGGCTCAATCGTCCACTCGTTACTGTGTGTGTCTTTGACTTCTGGACCGGGCTCAGCCGGCGATATGGATCAGTCACTGCAATCGAAAAATAATTACTCATAAAATTGTGTCCCCAAATAATTGAAAGCCATTGAAATTTAATAGTTGAAATTTCACATTTGAAATTTAATTGAAATTTAATTGAAATTTCACATTTGAAATGTAATTGAAATTTAATAATTGAAATTTTACCTATCGCTATTCTCGCTGGTGGCCTCCTCGCTGCAGTCCAGATCGAGTTCCCCCTGTATGGCGCTCTGAAGATCGTCGATTCGCTGAAGGGCGAGTCTGAGATCGTCCCGAGCAACTTTAGTCTCGGCTTCGGCGGCCTCCAGAGCTTTCTCGAGATCGCGTCGGGAACGAGTTGCTTCCTGCTCGCGGCCGGAGGCCGCGCTCGCCTCGTCCCTTACCTCGCGCAGGGATCTCTGCAATCTTCTCGCTGCATCCTGAGCGGTTTGTTCCTTGGTCCGCAACAGAGCGGTCTCGGTCTGAAGTTTGTCGACGGACTCCTTCAGTCGGGCTATTTGTGTCTGTCGAACGAAAGATTCGTAGGGAAAGAGTTCATTATTGCTGAAGGAGTAAACGTAACAGTTTTTGTTTGTTTTTCTTTTTATGGAATAATTAATTTTTACCTCGAGTCGTGCCCTGGTCGTTTGTTCGAGCTCCAATTTACTTTCGAGCTCCTTGGCCCGGAATTCGAGTCGCCTGGTCGCGAGGCTGTTCGCGGTTGGGTCGCCGAGCTGCTCGACGGACTCCAATCGCTGACTGAGTTCCGATAATTGATCCTTCAATGAAGATTTTTCCGCCTCCAACGAGGCTATCTGTACCTGCGCCTCCTGCAGTTGCGACTGCTCGGCGGACACCTGCTGGACGGAGGCGCGATACTTTTTCAACACCTCGAGGAACAAACAATTACCATTATTATTTAACGAAATTACTATGTAACGAAATTCTTATTTAACGAAATTCTTATTTGACGAAAATTGAACCTGCACCTGATTTTAAAAGATCTTACCTCAGCTAATTCCTCTTCATTCTCTTCAAGCTGTGATACCAGCTCAGTTCTCTCGCGATTCGCCGCATTGGCGCGTTCCTCTGCTTCGGACCTCGATCGCGAGGCTTCCTCGAGGGCGGCCTGAGTCTCGTTCAATTCCTGTTCGAGGGCCTGCTTGGCCTTCGCTGCTACGGCGCGGGCGCACTCGGCGTCCTCCAGCTGGTTCTTCAACTGCCGAAGGGCCGCTTTGCTGCTTGAATCACCTTTGGAACGCTCCAGCATCGTCTGAGCATCTCTCAGAAGGGCTCGAGTTCGCTTGAGGTCCCTCTTCAGCCTGTCACGAAACGTTACGTTAGAATTTTTATTTTTGTTTTTTATTCTTTAAAAATAACTTGTTTGCTCAACGTGATGGATAAAGAACTGCGGCACGGCTGAAGTCTCTCTTCAGCCTGTCACGAAACGTTACGTTAGAATTTTTATTTTTGTATTTTTTTGAAAATAAATGATTCGCCCAAGACGAACAACAACTGCGGCACGCTTGAGGTCCCTCTTCACCCTGTCACGAAACGTTGCGTCAGAATTTTTATTTTTGTAATATAAAAACAATAAACGATTCGCCCAAGACTGTAGATAAATAACTGCGGCATGCTTGAGCTTCCTCTTCAGCCTGTCACGAAACTTCGTGTTAGCATTTTTTTTTTAATTTTTAACAATACATTATTTGCTTAAGTATGTAGATAAACAAGTGCGGCACGCCTGAGCTGCCTCTTCAGCTTGTTATGAAAAGGTACGCAACTATTCTTTTATTCTTAATTTTGTTATTTAAAAAAAAAAATCATTTGCCCAAGGCTGTAGGCAAACAACTGCGGCGCGCTTACCTCTGAGTGGTCTCAGCCTCAGCCGCGCGATCCGTTCGGTCCTGCTCCTCAAAGGCTACCAAGCGCCTCTCGAACTCGTGCTTCTCCCTCAGCAGTATCGTTCTCTCCTCGTGTTCGTTCTCCAGCTGCGACTCCAGGGCTTTGACTTTCTTGTGGGCATTGCCGCGACAGTCCTCGAGCTCCTCGTCCCGCTGTTGCATCTCCTTTCTCATTTCCTTCCGCTGTTGCTCGATGCTCATCTCAAGACGCAGCTTTGCCTGCTCCAGGAGCTGCACTTGTCCCGCCAAGTCGTCGAGCTCCTCCTCCTGGTCCTTTACCTTCTTCTCGAGCTCGTGCTTCGCCTTCTTCAATTGGGCGACCTCCTCCTCCGTTTTACCGCCGAAAGTTAGCTCCTCCAGTTCCTGACTCAGTGTGTGCAGTCTCTCCTCCTGCAATTCTATCTCCAGCCTCGCATCCTATGCGCACATAAATTATTTTATTATTATTATTATTATTATTATTATTATTAAATAACTTACGCTCAAATTCTGTTCGACGGTGAATTTCTCGGCGATGGCGATTTCCTTCTCCCTGGCGAGTCTCTCGCGTTGGGCTTTTTCCTGTCGCAGATCATCCATGAGATTCTGAGTCTCGGCATCGAACCTGAGGAGGAATGGCATGTTAAAAATTTGTGATTCGATCGTCTATGAGAGTAAAAGTGAGAAAGCGTTCGGGGCCGATCGCCTCGGACGAGACGGGGAGGGTAGATTCTATTCCGGGGCATTAAATTTTCGATATGTCCGGAGTTGGCCCGCGGAGAGGGCCACGATACGTTTGCTCGTCGCGGTTACCGGTGGCCTGGCTCGGTGCCAAACACTTGTTGCGGTCGGTAAAATGAGAATAGAGCGAGCCGCTGTCGCTCCGCCCGAGGAAAACAAGACTAATTCTCGATACTGGACACGGCGATAGCTTCGTTATAAAATGTCCGGCTCCGTTATGAAATTTTCTGATCATTGACCTGTAGTACGATTTTTCTAATCGGCCGGAAGCGATTTTAATGCGAAATCCTGAACGTGTATCGAGAATTAAAATTTCAGTGGATTTCTTCTCAAGAAGATTGTTTTTAATCTTAATAAAACTAATTCGCTATATTGAACTCAATCCTCCAGTATAAAATTTCCGGCTGCCTTATAAAATCTCCGGCCGCGTCATAAAACTTTCGGATATGTTGTAACATTTTCAGCTCCGTTATAAAATTTTTGGGTCCGTCATAAAATTTTCGGCTCTGTCATAAATTTTTCGGCTGCGTCATAAACTTTTCGGCTCCGTCATAAACTTTTCGGTTGCGTTATAAAATGTTCTCATCTACCTGTACTACAATTTTTCCAGCCGCCCGGATTCAGCGAAAATCCGAACGTGTCTCGAGAATTAAAATTTCACCGGACGTCGTAGGCGATCGGGGGGGGGGGATTTCATCGCGACGGGACTCACTTGCGCTGTTTCTTCTCGAGAAGATTATTTCTCGCAGTTTGTTCCTCGAGCAGGAGTCTCAGATCGTGCATCTCTCCATTGAGCTTTTGAACGCGGCGTTTCCACTGTCCGACGACCTGACGCTGTTCCTCGACTTCCTCGTAAGCGTCGGCGAGCTGTGGAGCACAAATAAACCGAAAATAAAATCGACGAATAAAACTTCCGAATGCGCGAATCCGAGAACTCGTGGGATGGACTCGCGTGTGGGCTCTATTATTGTTATTATCGGCGATTCGGGAGAAAGGTCGTGGCGGATAGTGATGTAGGTCGGGAATACCCCGGGCCAAAACAAACTGGCCTGGAAAGCGGATCCGCCGGTGGTAAACTATTCGGACTATCTCGAAGAGCGTGCGTCTAAACACATACGAAGCTGGCCGGCCGAGCGAGTTTCCAACTACCGGAGACGGGCGTTTTATCATGATTATTTCTAGCTCGAATCGGACGTCCGTTCAGCCGAATCGGTTTACATTTCGCTTGACGATCGAGACAATCGAGACGATTTCTTCGGGACAGTTGAAAAAAAAAATTAAATTTTTCTTCAGATTGTCGAGCCCCATTAGCTTCCGGAGGGAGGCGTTTTATCATTATTATTTTTTACTCGAATCGGACGTCCGTTCGGCGGAATCGGTTTATATTTAATTTATCGATCGAGACGCTTTCTTCGGGAGAGTTGGAAAAAAATAATAATTCTTCAGTTTCTTGAGCCCGACTCGCTGCAGGAAGGGAGCGTTTTATAATTATTATGTATGACTCGAATCGGACGTCCGTTCCGCAGAATCGGTTTGTATTTAATTTAACGATCGAGCCGATTTCTTCGGAACAGAGTTGAAAAAAAAACATTTGTTCAGTTGCTTCTTGAGCCCGATTAAGTTCCGGAGGGGAAGCGCGTTTTATCATTATTATTTCTGGCTCGAATCAGTCGTCCGTTCCGCGGAATCGATTTATATTTGTCGATCGAGACGCTTTCATCGGGAGAGTTGAAGAAAAAAACCATTCTTCAGTTTCTTGAGCCCGACTAGCTGCCGGAGGGGCGCGTTTTATCGTAATTATTTCTGACCCGAATCGGACGTCCGTTTCGCGGATTCGGTTTATTCGTTCATTTCGTTTGACGATCGAGACTCTTTCTCCGGAAATTGGAGAAGAACCGAGCTGGAGAAGAAAATAAATTACCTTCTTCTCCAGTTGCTTCTTGAGCCCGACTAGCTGCTCCAGGTCGTCCTCGTGCTGCTGGGCCATTTTCCTCTTGGTGAATTCCAACTCGCGTATCGCGTGCTCGTATCTCTGCTTGTAAACACCGCCGTCCTCGCCGTCCTCGAGATCTGTGAGACCGTTCAGATCGGCCGCCCTCGCGTACAGCAACTCCATCTCCAAACGCTCGGTCGTCTGCTGAAGATTCTTGTTCGCCTCCGTCACGTCCTGGAGCTCGCGCTCCAGGCGCAATCGTTCGGATGTCTCGGCGTCGATTCTCTCCGCCGCGAGAGTCGAGGTGGAATGCTCCTCGGCGAAGTCCGCTGACATTACGCTGAGCTGTAATAAAAAAAAAAATAAAAATCATTTTTAAAAATTCGTCAGCTGGTAAATGAATTGTTGCGTCATTTCCAATGCCGCTCCCCGGCACGATAAATTTCGTCGATAAATTCAATGGTACCCAATTATATTGAAATTATAATACAGAAATCATGAAGTCAAATATAAAATTTTATATACTACGACGATATGTGCACACACTATTGGATAATATGGATCGTTATCTGAACTGCAAATTCAATATGTCAACAAAATTAATAAATAAGTAAATAAATATTGTAATCTTATATATATTTTGGAAAATTGTGGATTTGTTTTTTGGCTTGGATATTTGCCCCCCACCCCCCAGCCGAACTCCTTTTCCGACAAACTACCCCCCCACCTCCGGTTTTCATAGAATGGATTTCGACATTCCGAATTTTCATTTGATATTCTGTAATTAAGGAATTTCGGTTTTCGTAATATAGAGAATGAATTTCGAAGTTCGGAAATTTCATACGATATGAAAAGGATTTCCACATGCTATGAGATAATCGCCAGTATTCTAATAATATTGTATACAATATTATTAACCCCTTGTACAATTTCTTCTACCTTCTAACTTATGAAAGGGTTAGATATCCATCCCACGTGTTTCTCCTGCGTACAAGGCGCCTATGAGCAGTAAATGGGGTTTTCCGCCCACGAATCTCTTCGTCTTTCGAACAAGGAAGAGAATGGCATGCGGCAAACTCGATTGTATTAAAATTACGGGACCAAATTCACACTCAAAGCCCAAAACGTAATAAAAAAAAAATTGACGGAAAATCTAATTTTTTTTGGATATCGTCTGCGGTGGGCTTAACAGTAATAACAATAGTTAATAATCATAACATACAACATTCAATAACATTGTTACCCTGATATTAAATAAATTAGTCATATGAACGATAACTCGCAGATTGGAAAAATTCGTCAAGCCAATAAGATATCGCAGCAGCTCGACGACCGACCAAAGTTCGCCGTCGCTTTTCCGGCTACCTCGTCGTCGTTGCACTCGGAGAGTGTCCTGTCCTCCTCGAGGCAGGAGAGTTTAGCGGTGGAGCCCGAGGGGCTTCGCGCGACGCTGCTCGCCCTGCTGAAGTACTGAAATCCCTTGATCATGATGTTGGTCGCGCTCTTGCTTCTGCCGAGGCTCCTGTGACGATCGTTGTGGGGCAGGCTCGTCAGATTCCCGAGTTCACCAGCATCGTCCCTGTGGCCGAGGCTCCGCCACTCCTCCATGACGTGGTCGGTGCGCTGGAGAAACTGTGCGATTCGCGACGACAGCAGCGACGAGGCCGTAGCCGGCTCCAGGTGCGAGGCCGTCGGCCTGAACGACTGGCGAACCTTTTGCTTCTCGATGCCGAGGACGAAATTGAGGCTCGCATCGAAGACCACCGGCGCTTGTTCCTTCGAGGACAATTCCTCGGCCTCGGAGCGCGCGTCGACTCGCGAGCTCTCCTGCGGAAAAGTCCTCCGCGGCGTCGGCGAATCGGACGACCTGGAGCTCATCGACAGGGCCGAGGACGACCTCGAGGCCCGATTCAGCGGCGTCGTCGACCTGCAGCATCGCGAGCCCGACGACAGATTCGGCGACGGACTCCGGCTGACGATCCTCGCGGTCTGATTCGGCTTTATCACCGCGAGCTTGTTCAGCGGCCTGGCCTTGAAGTGGTTTGGCGGCAGAGGCGGTCTTCTGAAGGAGTTGTTCGTCACGGCGCTGAGAGCCGTCTCCGGAGTCCTCGCGGAGACGCTCGGCAAACCTCGGGGAGTGAAGCTCGTCGCCGGGTCCTCGCTAACATTGTTCAGGCGGAGCGGAGCCGGCGAGGCCAAACGCGACGGCGGCGTCCGCACGAAGAAGGTCGGCGATAACGGCATCTTCGAACACAGCTCTAGTCCTCTCTCCTCTCGGCTGGGAACTCCATGGCAATTTTTTTTCGTTATTCTTTCAAGGACCACTCCGCCGATTCACTTCGTTGCTCCTCGAAACAAACAAAAAACTTATGTCGTATCGGTTCGAAAAAAAGTATATATATGTCTCTGTATGTATATATATATCGATCGGTTTCGTTCAATCAATCGTCTCCGGTGATCCGCAGTCTCCGATATTCCACTCCGCGAGTCCACTTGAGTTACCGCAGGAAAGTCGACGATGGCTCGGCGATTTGTTGGCACTCGAAAATTAGTTCCATGGTATCGGAAAAAAATTCTTTCACTCCCCAATCCTCCCGGATTTAATCTCCGGCCCTCGCGTCGAAGTTCTTTCGCATTTTTTTTTTTTTTGGGCTTTTTTCTATCTCAATGTGGAGGAACTTTGGAGACTGCAGCGCTTCGTCCTTCCGTTGCGCAACGACATCCGGATCGACGGGGAGTTACGACCCGACTGCACCGTCGGCCACCCGGTTCTGCCGGAGGTGTAAGCGAGGCGACGGTGGAGGTGGTCACCTCGCGAGTTATTCTGAGAAAGAGCGAACGCCTTTTGGCCAACGGCCAAGTCAGCGACGGGGCGAACGCACGAGAAAAAAAGCACGCACGATCCGCGGAGTCGAAGAGAGTGGAAACACACCGAGTGACATGCATCCGGCATCGGCAGATACTCCGGAAGGGTATATCGAGTGTGCTTCGAACGGGGCACGGGAAGACAAACGCGGCTGCCGAATAATATCCATCTTATTTATAGATTTTCCATTCTCACGAGTTCGCTGCAGCTCGATTTGTGTGACTCTCGATGAGAGGAAATGTTTGGAGGTCCAAAAATATTTTACTGCGTGGGAAACGGTTTTTGAACCTCGAGTCAGATTTCCTCGAGTGAAAAAATTCTTGATGAAATTTCCGACACGCGGAAAGAAAATCACTGGAGCGTTAACCGATGAACGGAAAAATTCAGTGACGAAAATATTTCCGTGCATGGGAAACGATTTTTGATTCTGGAACGAAATTTGCCGAATGATAAAATTCTGAATGAAATTTTCGATACGCGGAAAGAAAGTGACTCGAGCGTTAACCGGTGAGCGGAAAAATGAGAAGTTCCAAAAATATTTCCATGCGGTTTTTGATTCTCGAATCAAATTTCGCGAATGAAAAAATTCAGAATGAAATTTGCGATCCGCAGAAAGAAAATGACTCGAGCGTTAACTGGAGCGTCGGGATGACTCGAGGCTCGGTGATTGGTCCGCGGCACGCGCCTCGCTCATCAAAACGAGAGCAAAAGGTCAGCGAGCCGAAAGAACCTCATAATTTTTCGGCGCTCGTACGGACCGTCGGAGTGATCAACGTGATTCTTGAGCGACCGGTGAGTAAGTTACGCAACGGAGTGTGTAACGCGATTCACGGCCCTCCCGAACGAGTCGTTGAATAAAGCTGTCAAGGTCGGCCCGTACTATAATCCGATTAGTGCGCTCCATGGTTACGCTGTGAATGGGAAAATTCAAGATCGTTAGAAGAGGTGAGAAGAGTTCAATGAACGAGAAAAATTAACGCGGAGAATAAACTTCAGACTCACGATTTACAATTTGACGACCTTTTGAGAGGATTTTTTTTCGTAGGACTTCGTATCATACTCGCAAGTTTCATGATCTTCAGTCTTCGAGATGATCGACAATATTTACTCAGCCGTCGATCACGAATCGAAGAGTCGAATCATTGAGCCAAACGATGTTGCACGGATAACTCCGTTCACTTTCATGTTTAGAAGAAGCTTCAGACTCACGGTTAAAAATTTGATGATCTTTTGAGGATTTGTATTTTTTTAGGACTTCGTATCGTACTCGCAAGTTTCATGCTCTCCAGTCTTCGGGATGATCGACAATATTTACTCAGCCGTCGATCACGAATCGAAGAGTCGAATCATTGAGCCAAACGATGCTGCACGGACAACTCCGTTCACTTTCATGTTTAGAAGAAGCTTCAGACTCACGCTTAAAAATTTGACCATCTTTTGAGAGGATTTTTTTTTGTCGTTCCTCGCATTATACTCGCGTGTTTCTTGCTCTTCAGTATTCGAGAAGGTCGACGATATTTACTCGAAGAGTCGAATAAATGAGTCGGGCGATGGTTTTTGCCAGACTCACGTGTGTCGCGCTCTTCAGTCTTCGACATGCTCGACCATGATTTGCTCAGCCGTCGATCGCGGATCGAAGAGTCGAATAATCGAGCCGAACGATGCTGCACGCGAATCTCATTTTCATTTTGCAAACAGAACTGAACCGTGGCAATTAACTGCTCGGTTGGTTGGCGTTTGATCCGTGAGAAGGGAGAATTGGTTTCTCGTCCGCGAAGAAGCTCCGCGCGTTGCCGAACCACGTCGGCGCTCGCGAGATCGTCCTCGAAGTTCGAGTGCGCCGCAAGAAAAATTCAGCTCGATAGTAGATCGTAAACTGCGAAACTTGATCCTGGACGTCCATCGTTGCCAGTGCGCTGCATCGCTAAGTGCTCCCCGACGGGCTCTTCGCGGTAGCTGTCTAAGTGGTTTAATTAACTCGTAGGCCTGGATTACCCCGTGGGCAGCCGCCCAGGCTCCGCGCTTTTACGAGCTCCAATTCTGCGCTGCCCGGAAGTTCCTCCCCGCTGCGGCGGCTCCGAAGTGGTTCGGAACCGCGCGCGAACCTTCGAAAAAACTCCGAAAAAAAACTGGAGCAACGCACCTGAACCCTCTGTTTCGAACGAGTTAGTTTGTATAAAAGTTATCTCTACACCTAAACGGGAAAGCATGAGACTGAGCTTCGAGGGGACTTTCGACGAATTCAGGAAAAAAACGTGATTGGTTTCTTTTTTATATCGGTTAAAATAATAGTATAAAAAAGTGTTAGTTTTTTTTTTTTTTTTTTTTTTTTTTTTTTGAAAAACCCTTTTTTGCCCGAATTTGTTGAAACCACTCTTCGTTTCGTAAGCTTCACGCGGGTGTTCGTCGAATTCAGAAAAAGCATGATTTGTTTCTTTCTTGTATCGGTTAAAATAATCGTATAAAAAAAATTGAGTTGATCTTTTTCTTCGGATAAAAAAACCTTTTTCCGCCCGAAATCGTCGAAACCACTCTCGGTTTCTTAAATATTTTTCCTACTGCAATCAATTAGTGCCCACCTTGGCCTCGAGCTTGTCGTTGTCGTGCTTCAGATGATTTCGCTCCTGCTCGAGCCTCTCCACCTTTGCTCTCAGCACCTCCAATTCCTCCTGCAACAGTGACGCACGAAAGATGTCATTAATGTTTTTTGGCCGGAGATCAAAGTGCGCGCCGATGCCAAACCACGTCGATTTCTACGGTTTGTAGCATCGGCGTGTTTTTACACGCGACAGGCTCGCAGCTCATCTGCATTTATATTACTTCCGGTTTTATGTTAATAAGATCGAGAGACTCGACGAGTAACATAATGGTGGCGCATTTATCTTGGCCAGCGGCTAATGCCAAGCCGTCTACTCTCACGTCCGGTAGAAAATTATCTCGCGAAGCGAAATAGAAGTTTCGCATTTTCAATGCGAAAGGTTCGCGGAGAATGGTTTGCGATTTGTTTATCGGCAAGGGAAACAAATCGCCAAGTGATGAGCGATGCGGGATTTTTTTTTTTTCCGTCGTCTCACCGTTCGAGCTTTCAGTTGGTCCTCGGTACGATGAACGTTCAGCAGAGGCGCTACTTTCACGTACAATCTCCACCATGGCCATTCTCGTACGGACATGAGTTTTCTCACGTTTCTCTGTATGCATCTCACTGCCAGGTCTTGAAGCTGCAATCACCATAGAAATTGCTTTATAATAATTGCCTTATTAGAATAATGGAAAAATCGTACGGAGTGTTACAAAGTATCGGAACTGTATGTGAACTTGTATATTCTGTCGTATAATCTATCGAGATTGTTTTATAATTTTTCTTTAACAGGCTGCGGTTTTGAAACGATCTACTTTGGAAATCCTCTTCATCTGGTTTTCATTGAAGAAACTCAATTTTAGGTTTCTACCCTCGTCGGCGACCTCTTCGAAGTCTCTTCGATGAAAACCAGAAGAAGAGGATTCCCAAATTAGACGAGAAAAGTTTTCTGGTCCGTCACGGTTTTCAACAACTATAATTGCTCTATAATAATAGCGTCACTATAATAGTGGAAAAATAGTGCAGTGTTGAAAAGTGTCGGATCTACGGGTGAACGTGTATACTTTGTCGTAAAATCGATATAATAATTGCCTTATTAGAATAATGAAAAAATCGTACGGAGTGTTACAAACTATCGAAACTACACGTAAACTTGCATACTTTGTCGTATAATCGGTAAAGATTGCTTTACAATAAACGCGTTGTTCCACTAATGGAATAACAGTACAGAAAGTTACAAACTATCGAAACTACGTGCGATCTTGGATATTTTGTCGTACGATCGATAAAGATTGTTTTATAATAATTGCATTATTAAAATAATTTTACTGTTTTTTTTTTTTCTATTGAAATTTATAAATCTACGTACTTAATAAGACATATCTGTATTTGAATACAGGTCAAGGAGAAATCCGTTAATAAACAAATAAATTAAGGAAAAAATCATACAGAATGTTACAAAGCATCGAAACTCCATGCGAACTTGTGCATCTCGCCAAAAAATGTTACTGTGTTAAATTCATATATTATATTACTTGCTATACTTGGATATTTACTTACGCTTATGGTAACATTGCTCGAGGTATTGTACAAGTTCATATGCATTTTCAACACTTCGTACCACTTTGTACGTTGATGTTATAATCTCGCGATTAATCTTATTACCTTTAGCGTATTGAGTTTTCTGCGAGCCAAGTATCCCCTGCATCTCGCCTGCAGCAGAATAATGTGCCCCGTGAGTTTCTCGTCTCGCTGCGACTCCAGTCGCTCCAGGGCACCGGACCGGAAGAATATCTGTCGAGTGAAAGAGGCGTGAAGTTTGAAATTAGTAACTCGTAAAAAGAAAAAAAAAAAGAAAAAAAAAGAAGAAATTTGCATATCCTCTCGGTATAAGTTATTGCATCGGTGAACTAAGATCGTTACGCGAGGAGAATTATTGGTGCGCGTACGTAAGGGGGACGAATACGTAGCGAGCGATCGTCCCGCTTCGCGAGACATTGGTTCAGGCGAGGAGCTCTCGAGGTCGTCGAGATCGGTGACCCAGTGAAACAAAATCTCGAGAAAAAAAAAAAAAACAAACAAACTTTCACGCGTGTTCTCAACCGGTCGTGTATTTCATCGGACAAACTTTGAGACATCGCGGGAAAGAAAAAAAAAAAACAATTTTTAATTAATCGATGATCATCGTTTTCTCTTTTTTACAAGCCCAGTCCAGTACAGTTAAAAAAAAAAAATACTCCTCCAGACACGGTCCAAAATTCCTCGAATTCGTGAGCTAGAACATGTTTTTTTTTTTTCTCATACCAATTTAACAAACCCGCTAAACTTTCCTGCTAGCGACGCTATAATACCGGTTTCTAATCTCGTCTCTTAGAGCGATCTCTGCTACATAAACCGTCGCTAGTCTCCTAGATGCGAAAAAGATATTGCTTGAGTGATCCACTCTCGAGAGGAATCCGGCAAAAAAAAAAAAAGACCTGTTCTCCGTTGACCTCCAGCGTCGACCTCTGCGCGGCGGTTTCGATCTTGGCTCCATCGTCGAACCGCCCAACGTTCGTCCTCTTGCTCTTGGTGTTGTTCTCCTCCCAGCTCTCGATGCTGCTAGCGCCGCTCGAGGTCGAGAGGCTGCTCTTCAGAGTCCTCTTCTTGGTCTCGTCGGTAGCGAATCGCTGAACGATCGGCGTCGCGTCGAAGACCTCGATGGTCCTCTCCAGGCTCGAATCGAGGTCGTTTATGATTTCCTTGAGAAACCTCTCGCTCTTCTGGAAGCTCTTGAGCTCCCTCCGGGCCTCCTCCTTCCACTCGACGTCGTTCTCGTTGCTCATGTGACCGCTGTCCTCCGAGCAGTTACCGTCGGACGCGTAACCGTTGCTCTTCTCCTCCTTCGACTTCTTCGCCGCTACGCGATCGATTATCGTCACCGGTGAGTCTTTTATCTTCGGCCATGCGTCCTGAACGCTCTCCTTCGTGGTATCGGTGTTCTTGCAGTTGAAAAAGTTCACAAGATGCTCGATGTCCTTGGCCCGCTTGCCGTTGACGATTGACTTCCGGTTCTCGAGAGCGCTCTCGTGATTCAGGCTCGGAGGTTTCTTGCTCAGATTCACCGTCGCGCTGTTGATCCTCGACGTGGCGTTGGGCTTAGTTTTGACTTCCGGTGTCACCGGAAGTTGGCACCTCCTTATCTGCTGCTCCCAGTTTCTCCGTATCTCCTTAATGCTGATCTCCGGCTCGCGCCTCGAGTGAAGACTCTCCTGGCTCCTGGCGATCGAGCGGCTTTTCTCGAGCCTCGGATCCTCGACGATCTTCCGTGCATCGTGCGAGCGCTCGACGACCCTCCTGGCCTTGTCCCTTCCGGCCTCCGGCGCGACCGAAGCCGTCGGGTTTTCTCTGTCCTCCGACCGCGAAACCTTCCTCGAGCTCTCCTCGTCGTCGTCCAGCTCGGCCATCAACTCCGCCGCCCTCTTCTCCAGGTCGAAGCCGGCGCGGCCCTCGAAACTTTCGGGCTTCGAGGCCTCCGCGGTCGGCGCGTCGAGGCCCGATCTCTTTGTCTCCTCGAGATTCTCATAGATCGGACCCGACGCCGGGATGTTCGGTGCTTCGTTCTCCCGAACGGCGTAAGACTCGTCGACGCCGATGGCGTTGTCGACCCCGTCGACGCCGATGGCGTCGTCGACCTCGTCGAAGTCGACGACGACGACGGGCTGTAATTTCTCAGCGAACCGATCTACGATCGATAGATCGGCGAGAGACTGGCCCAGGCTCGTCTGGCCGCCGAGATGGTGGGTGAGTAGAGGGATCTTGCTCGGTCGCAGGCCGGACACCGACTTCGCCCTCGACATCCTCCCGCAGCCCGGCGCGCCATCCGACGGCACGTTCCAGAGGCTCGTCGTGCGGTTTAGGTTGCCCCGCGCGGCGGCACTTCCGCCCTTGTCGACTCTGCACTCCCTCTTCGGCTCGATAGTTCCGGTGCTCTGTCGGTGGAGCCGCTTACCGGCCGAGTCCGCGTCTGCGGGCACGCTCCACAGGCTCGTGGAACGGCTGAGACACTTCTTGCGCAGCGCTTCCGGTTTGCGCGGCAGCTTCTCCGGCGTCGCGCTCAGGCCTCTTTTCAGCAGGGCGCGATCCTCGAGGATCGTGCAGGAGGCCGCGACGGCCTCCTTGGCACGCCTCTTGTGCTCGGGCCGCGAGCTCGCCGGAAGTCGAGGATCGGGCCTGCCGGAAGTCGATGCGCGACTCGACGGAATCGGCGGCGAAGCGTCGCCAATCGCCAAGTTGACTGTCGTCACGTTCGACGTTCTCGGCGGTATCGCCCGCGGCGACTTTACCGACGGCGACGATCTAGCCAGACCGGAAGTAGCGCCCTTCCTCGCGCCCGCGGACACTTCCGGTCTCGTCGACTGACGCACCGTCGGCGTCGGCCGTGAGACGTTCGGAATGCTCTTCGCCTTTGATAATCTCGCTGCTGGGACTCCCGCCGATGAGGACTGGCCGGCTACCGCACGCTGGACACCCGCGCCCAATCTCGGGCTACTCCTCGCCGAAGACATCCTCGCGATGTTGGAGAGCGCGACAGCACCCCTCGCCTCTCGGACCGGACTCGACTCAACCCGTTGAACCGTTATTCACGGCTCGGCGGCCCAAGGAGGAACTTAAAGAAATCCCTTCGGAGACTTCCGAGATCGAGGGTTTTCCGTAAACGGTCGCCGATGAGGATCTTTGCGGCGGTTTGGTGTTCTTTTTTTTTTTTTTTTTTTTCTCTTCTTTTTGAGGGGCTTTGTCACTCACTAGAGCTGCTCCCGGGATTTCCTTCTTGGCGATTCCGAATGCCGGGCATCGCTCCTGCCTTTCGCCACTTTGATTCTCGATTTTATAATTTTTTTTTTGTTTATATTTTTTGTATTGTAACTCTTTTAGAATATTTCGTTGTATAATTTTTTTGAATATTTTGTTTTATAATTTTTTTGAATATTTTGTTTTATAATTTTTTTAATGTTTCGTTTTATAATTTCTTTAATGTTTCGTTTTATAATTTTTTATATACTTTGTCTTATAATTCTTTATTTTTATGTTTGTTAAAATACTTTATTTTCTGTTATTTTCAAATATTTTATTTTCTATTTATTTGCGTTTGATTTAGATTTTCTTTGTTTTTTTTTTTTTTTTTTTTCCACGAAAATGGTGTCGAAGAGTGTTGTCGTAAGGTCGGTCGATTCGTAACTGGAATAGGGCCGGGTGGCTGACGAGGAGGCGAGACCCGTTGTCTCTCGGGTGTTGCTTATCGCGCGGGTCGGGTCGAGTCGTCAATGAACTCGATACGCGCCAGCTCTGTGAGATTTCTCGTCGTCGATTCTCGGTGAGGGGGATTATTTCGATCGTTGGAAACTGGGCACTGAACTTCGACGATCGTTAGTTTACTGTTTTTCCCCGGTTGGCCGGCGCACTCGTTAACGGCTCGACGAAAGAAAAAGAAAAGAAAAAAAAAGAAAAGAAAAAGTTCGTTGCCGAACGTCCGGAGCGTTCGTGCGCGATCTGTCGACGGGATAATCGTGAATTTGTTTGACCTTTGCACGAGGCGGTGTGCGAATAAACACAACGAAGCGAGAGAATTCGCAATGGTTTATTTTTTTTTTTTTTTAAGGCCGGCCCGATCGACGATTATGTGTCGTTGCGTCGTGGCTCATTTGTTTCAATGTTTGGCGTACGCGATTCCGATCGCCGTCCAATAATGGTCGCGCTAAGATTGTCCGCCAATGAGGACACCTGTGTCCGCGCGGCGTTTGTACCCTCCGCTAACTTTCCTACGAGTTTACCGTTATCGATATCGTAAACCACGGCTCTCGGACTCTCGGGCGCTCTACCGACGGCTCTTCGCGCACGAGACTCAATTTATCGTCGTTGTGCCAAAAGCTCGAGGCCTCGGGAATCGTTTATCGAAGTGAAATCGGAACGGCGATAGCCAATGGGAGGAGGACAGCCGATGAAAACATTGCAACTCTATCGGGCGAGATTGTCACCGGGACAAAAGAACAGTTGCGACGAACGATCTCGAACGAATGATCAATCTCGTCGATGCGAAAAAAAAATATATATATATATATTCTCTACTATAGCGAATTCTCTCCTCGCATTCGCCGCATCAACGCTCTCGTGCTAAAGTCTAAATTCTGTGTACGAAAGAGAGCCTTCGAACTGTCGATAGCACTGTAATGAAAACAAACGGAACAAAAAAAAAAAAAAACAAACAAACACAAACTTTATCGAGCGAGTTTCTCTCGAGAATTTAACGTCCGAAAGATCGACTATCGTCGATAAGTAAAATTTCGGTATTGTCGCGCGAAGCTCCTCGATCGAATTGCAAGCTACCGAGCGATCGTGGCTGTCGGCGCGACGAACGGGTACTGAGTTCAGGAGCTCGGCTTCGGATTTTCAGGGGGACTTTGGCGGGCGAGCCTCGCGTCTCGTGTGTCAGGTGCGCTACGAGCAGCCCCCCTCCGACGCCCGGGCAATGAAAACAGCATCGGCGGTCTCCCGAGCCGCAGGACGAAGGAAACGAGCGAGGGGCGGGGGGGGGGGGAAGAGAGGGAGAGGGACGGGGAAGAAAACACGCCGGTGTAGGCGAGAGCGTTCGAGGGGGCCGGTGAGGATACACACCGGGACGTGGACGGAGAGAGACATCGGCATTAGCGAAGAAGTCGCAGGAACGCACAGTAAATACGGTAGTGAGGCAGCGCGCCGCGAGAGGGCGCCGGCGTTGTCAGGCGGGCGATGGGCGCGCACCGTCCGTTGCACGCACACGTCGCTCGTTCTCTCGGACATCGAGTTCTTGACACAGAAAAACAAAAAAGGAAGAGACGGGAAAAATTGCGGATACCCAATGAAACAAGAAACAGAGAGACCGCTCGGACAAGTGCGCATAGACAATAGAACGATAATATAAGGGGATAGAGAATAAAAGATCATCGAGAAGGGGGAGAGAGAGAGACACATTCGACTGGCAAACTGAGGCTTGTTTCCGACGGAGGGAAAAAAAAGGTCACGCGCAGATATACATACAATGACGAGGAAAAAGGAAGAGCTTTGGTGACGACGACGAACAGGTGTGGAGGGGGAATATATGGAAGGCACGGGACGCGGACGGTACACCGGCGGACCGGCGAAAGGAACTGAACGAGGGAACGGGATGAAACTGTGTGCGCAACAGGTACATCCAGAGAGAACTCATATTTCTCGGAGCCGACAGCACGACTCGGGAGGCGGGGTGGAGGGGGGGGATTCTCTGGCGTTTCGTGTCTTGTACGAGAGCACACACGGGAACGGGAAAGGGACACGCGGTGATGTTTCACGGTCTCCCTCTCGCACGATCTTTCTCCCTCTGGATGTAAAGCGCAAAGTTGTGTGCGGGACGGATGTCGGGCCTCGCGAAGAGGACTCTCGGTGTGCAGGTGGAGAGAGGAAAGAAGGAACTGCAACTTGCCGGATCGACAACCGGTCCCTGCCGCCGCTCACTACGGGCCTCGATGCATTATCTTGAAGAAGCTCACTCTTCGGCAACCGTCTCTCCCTTCTATCGCTCAACCTTCTTTTCCCTCTACACTGAACCACCATCCCCCCCCCCCCTTTCTTCTTGACTCTGTCTTATTATTCGATTTATTTATTTTTCTCATCCCTCGAGAGGATTGCGGCCTCTAACTTTTTTTTTTTTTTTTCTCTCTAGCGACGTTGATGCGGCTACACGTCCGACGGGACTCCGCGCGCATCGATGAACTCTTGAAAGTCTCTCTCGCGGAGGAGTTATATATTGTTGTGAAGGGGACGCCGTTAATGACGACGGCGCTGCCAAGGGCGTAAGTGTGTTGGAGTTTTTCGTGAGAAGCGACAATGCGCTGTTGTGTTTCGAATGATATTTTGTTCTTTGGCAAATATTTTTTTTTTTTTTTGTCGACACATTCAAAATGGTGGACTCAATTTGGAGTACTTAATTTTTAGTACTTGGAGTATTACTAATACTAGACTATTAAACTATTGAAGTACTGGACTATTAAAGTACTAGAATTTGGAGTACTTAATGGAGTACTTAATTTTTGTTGTCGTTTAGAGAGGATGTAAATTATGTTATTAATTATATTTGTCATTGGAGCGATGTTTATATTCGAAGATTTTGTGGACGGATATTGCTGAGGATGCGAGCAAATTCGAGAGGCTTGAATAACCGATTTGCGTTTTTTTTTTTTTTCAAGGACTTCTTAATCACTTCTTAATTAGTTTTTCGAAAGATGCAAACAAAGAATATTTGTTGTTCACCAAACAAAAAAATACCATCGATAAATTCAAAATGGCGAACCGGGTACTTAATTTTTCTTCTCGTTTAGAAATAATGTAAATAGTATATTTTTGATACGAATGCGACAACACTTTTTTTGACGAGTGTGAGTTTGCGGCACGAGCCGAAAGGAGAGTTTGGAATCACACCAGTTAAGAAAACTTTTTTGCACGAGTACCGTACAAAATTTTTTTTTTCACAAGGTTTTCAAAATGGAGCAAAGTTTTCCTCCATTTTTCCACCGAGTGATATAAAATAATAAAATACATTATTATATTATACATATAATATAGGATAAAATAATATCAATCATATCTATTACACGAGCAACAGTGCGGCAAAAAACTTGGATTAATTTTTTTTTAAAAACACATTTTTTACGATAAATGTTTTATGTTTTATAACCGATCTGCGTTTTTTTTTCTAAAGAACTTTATTAACCGAATGACGTCGGGACGGCCAAGAGCGTAGCTGCTTTACAGTTTTCGAGAGACGTAACAATGTGTCTACATTGTGTTTCGAAAAAACTTTCTTCTTCGAAATGACGGACGAGATACTTAATTTTGTTTTTCTCCTTCAGACAGGATGTAAAAATAATGCTATCAATAATATTTATCATACGAGCAATAATACACATCGAGGCGGATGCCCAAAAACTTGGCATAATTTTAACATAAAAAAAAAAAAATGTTCTTACGATCGCGGTCGTGTTTATATTGGGAATATCTTATGGACGGATATTGCTCACAATGTACAACCGAGCTTTTATGTATAACTGATCTGTGTGTTTTTTTTTTTTTTAGAAAGAACTTCATACTGCCGGTAACCGTGGTACAAGATAAAGTTGTGCTACAAGCAAGAAGCGATACGGTTTTTCCGTCTCAGGATATACCGGTGAAGCGATGAGAAATATTACGGCGGTTAATCTTGCAGCGGGACGACAACCGGAAGTGGGATGATCTGAGAAGAATTGCTTGCTGCAACTAAGCGATAGATTTGAGACGACTGATTGGACCGGAGAGGCCCGAGGGACTCGACGATAAGTCGTACCGCGGGTGAATGGATCTCGAATAGGAATAAATGAAGATACAACAAAAGAGCAGCGGCGACGACGGCTACGGACGAGGAACGTTCGGCCCGGAGTCGCAACACCGCCGTTGCGGCACACAATCAACTCGGGCAATAAGACACCAAAAAATGCACTGCAAAAAAAAAAAATTTAGATTGAAATTTAATGAACGGTATTGGAAACCTTTTTTTTTTTTACATAAACTCGTTCTGAAATTTCAAAGACATGTGCGTTGGAAATTTTACAGTAAAATTGTTACTTTCAGTTAATATTTTTGTCAATTTTAATGTCGTTTATCGTTATAGAATTTCATGTTATTTTTAACGAGGATTATTGCAAACGCCATTGTAAACGTTACGATAAAAGATATTATGATTTTAATTTTACAAAAAAAAAAAAAGAAGTAAATTAATGTTCGATTAGTTTAAGTGATGCGAGTAAATTTAAAGTTCCAGTACGTTGAATATACAATTTATTTTTGCAGTGCGGTTGTCTCGTAAGGCGTTCAATTATATTTTTTTTCGCTCGGGTACGAAACAAACGATTTGCGGTATAAAAGTGGCGAATTGCGCGAACTCGGATTTGCGATTCATCGGGCCATTGGCCGGGAGGGTTCAAGAACGAGTTTCGGCTCGCGGTCTACGGTGCTTACACCTGGCGAATTTGCCTTGGCGAGTGAGAAGCCTCCGCCCGAAAGTTTTCACCGCGAAAACTTTCGCTCCGTACCGGCTCGGTTGTGTGGACCGAGAACTGGCGGTTTTAAACCACACCCACGTGTGAATCGCCAGGGAGGAGGCAATGTCAGTTGCGACTTTTATTATCCCAACGGTTTTATTTATTTATTTTTGATTTTTTCGTTTTCTTTAAACTTCTTTTTACGGTAATAAAAAAGTTTCGTCAAACGCAGTGCGAGGTAGAGATCGGTGCAATCGAAGAAACGACGCGCGGTGGGAGCGTCGTGAGATCGGTAATATTCAACGGTGAAAGTTTTCAGGATAAGATGAGCAAATTTTAATAGCCATTTAAATTATAAAATTTCTTTACCGAGAGGCGCGTTAAGTCACAACGATAGAATCGTCCGGCAGCTGCTTGATCGCTGACCGCTACAGTGCAGCCTCCTATAAATTCCATTTCTTCCGTCCGCCCTTTTCGAATTCGTTTTAAAATCAACGATTGAACGATTGAACGATTGAACGATTGAACGATTGAACGATTGAACGATTGAACGATTGAACGATTGAACGATTGAACGATTGAACGATTCAACGATTGAACGATTGAACGATTCAACGATTCAACGATTCAACGATTCAACGATTCAACGATTCAACGATTCAACGATTCAACGATTCAACGATTCAACGATTCAACGATTCAACGATTCAACGATTCAACGATTCAACGATTCAACGATTCAACGATTCAACGATTCAACGATTCAACGATTCAACGATTCAACGATTGAACGATTGAACGATTGAACGATTGAACGAATCAATGAATTTCTTCATTAACGTGTGATTTACCGCACACTCTAGGTAAATATCACACGATGTCGGACTTGCTGCTAAGCTACGACAGTACTTCGGTAAATGTTATTTTCCATTTTGTTATAAACGTATGTGAAATGGGCGCGGTTTATGATTAACGAATAAGCTAAGGCTAAGCTATTTCTTCCTATTGAATTAATTGTATTCTTGAAGGCAAATAAGCGCACACATATGCATATATAATATATAATATATGCATAGATAGATAAATAAATAAATTCGCTGGCAGATTCGGCAGTCCATTGACAAGTAGAATATCTTTCGAAAAACGGGAGAAAAGTCTTCGAGATAATCGTCAAAGACGCGGCCAAGTGAAACGAGCGTATCGGAAGAAACTTGACAAAACCATTTAATAACACGTCTCAAAATTGGGCGAGCGAGCAACAATTATTTACCGGTCCAAAGCTTCGAGAGAAAGGTACACACGATGACCGTCCCGAAAAATCGTCGTGGACGCTCTCTCTCGGCCATGAAATACACGGCTCCGCACTTGTGCGCACAATCTCGAAATACTTCAAAAATATCTTCACCAATCGGAACACGCTGCGACGAGCACTTTCTCCGTGCTGCGTGCCCTCAACGAATAACGGAAATCGAATGTGTATTACAGTTTCAAATTTACTACTCCGCGCGTTTTTCACACGCACAAAACAAATGGCTCAAGAATTCCGAGGCAAAAATCCTACCCCAATTTTCATTCGAATTCACCGAACCAACGGACAAAAAAAAAATAGATCGCACAAGTATCCGATTTATCCCTCGGTCCGACTTTCGGTACAGACGAAAAATTGTCCATCCAACGTGCCCATTGAATTTACTATTTTTTTTTTTTTTTTTTTTTAAACAGTGCAGTAATATCAAAAAGTGACATTTTATTAAGAAAAACGAATGTTTCATATTTTTAAAGAATACTTGGATCGATCGCAAAGAGAATGATTTTTTTTTTTTTTTTTTTGTGAGTGGAGATTTTTCGTTCACATTGACCGAATCGACGCAGGAAGTTAGACAGAATGACTATTCGATTAATTCCTCTCAATATAATCTTTGGCTACTCTACAATAACACTCTCAGTGTATTACAAAAAAAATATCAAGAAAATCGAATATTTCATATTTCAAAATAATACTTCGGTTGACCGGAAAGCGAAAGATTTTTTTTTTTTTTTCGCGCAATTAAATTTATTATATCGATGTAAATTTTTGTCAGTGTCAATATTCACTTCAAATTGTTCGAAGCAAGAGAGACAATCTACATCGCACAAGTTTTCAATTTATCCCTCGCAATTATAATGTCCGACGACTCTACAAAACAACACCCTACAGTAATATCCAAAAGTGACTCGCACAGTCGTGATGTAAAAAAAAAAAAAATGATGAAGAAAATCGAATATTTAATATTTCAAAAAAATACTTCGTTTGACCGGAAAGCGAAAGATTTTTCTTTTCTATATTAATAAAAGAAAATTGCATGTACTTCTCGATGGTATAAGATTCTGAAAAAATGCATGCATACTAAAGCTACTGAAAATATTAATTATGCATAATAACAATTCCAAAATGTTATTAACGAATGAATCAAAAAATTAATTGTTTAACAAATTATCAGGCAACATAACTTTTTGTTTTCATGAAAATGATTCGTTCATTTTTCTGAATACGTACGAATTTTTTTCCGATTTTTCAGTCAACTTTGATTTTTTTTTTTTATATGGAAAAACTGTGTGAAAAAACAAAAAAATCAAAATTGACTGAAAAATCTGAAAAAATTCATACGTATTCAGAAAAATGAACGAATCATTTTCATTAAAGAAAAAAAGTTGGTTTGCCCGATAATTTGTTAAACAATTAATTTTCTTTGATTAATTTGTCAATAACATTTTGAAATTATTATTATGCGAAATTAATCTTTTCAGTACCTTTAATATGCATGAATTTTTACAGATTTTTACAGTCGAGAGGTACTCGCAATTTTATCTAATTTTTCTCGAACTTATGCGAAATGAGCGCGAAGCGACATAGCCATCTTAAATTGTCTATAAATTTTGATTTTTCATTCTCAAAATAATTTCATTGAAATTGACCGATCCAATAGAAAACTGGATGGCACAAGTGTCCAATTTCTCCTCGCAATATAATCCTCAGTTGCTCTGCAAATAACACCCCAGTGTAACATCCGGTGATATTAGAATCTAAACCGCTCGGCATTCGCGATAATCGCCGATGCCGTTTCGAATCGAGAAAACATATGCGCACATATATAAAAAAAAAAATAAAAAATAAAATAAAATAAAAAATAAATAAATAAAATCATAAATGTATCGGATCGTCCGAAGATATAGTTGATGCACGCGCGATGCCGTAACCCGTTCGTAACCGTATACGCTTTGCGGCCGGTGATATCGGTGCGCGGTTAGCGATGCGCATGCGCATGCGCCGTGGCGATAACTGCGCCGCGCACGAGAGTGTGCAACCATAATCGGTCGTCCGGGGCCGTTCGGAGTCCACGGCGAGAGAAAGAGAGAGAGAGAGAGAGCGCGCCGAGGTGTATAAAAAAACATATACATAGTAGCAACACAGAGAAACTTCGCCGGAGCGATACGCCGTGGAACTTTATCGCATGTACGTGCCTCGCTAAACTGCCGGTTACGCTTTTCTTAACGCCCTCCCAGCTGGCATACGCTGCACAGTAGTGCGACTCCAGGATAGACTCTATCGTATCTCCTTTGCCGTCTCTTCTCATGAACCACGATTTTACCCCCGAGGCCCCTTGACTTCTTACGAGCGAGGCTCGAACGAGCCCTGGGAATCAAAGGGGCGCGAGTCCTGTAAGAAATTAGACGGTTCAGGGCGCTTTGATTATCGGGGCTCGATATCGCTGAGCCGCGCGAGCGAACGAGCTCGGTGCGCGCGGCTGTAAAACTCCACGGATTACAACGTACGGCCTAGATATTCAGGAAAATATTGAAGACCGGAAGGTCACTTATCTCGCACGATTGTTGCACTGGTATGTCGATATGTCGAATGGCTAGTCGCGGCGCAGAAATTTTTCGTTGATGAATAATAACATTAAGAAATAACACTTGTGAAAATAATAACAAAAACGTTACTTGATCTCATTGGCTTTCTGTCACTTTGGCGTACAAAAATTTTCAAATTTATTATTATTAAATTTTTAAATTTATTATTATTAAATTTTTAAATTTATTATTATTAAATTTTTGAATGTATTATTATTAAATTTTCAAATTTATTATTATTAAATTTTTAAATTTATTATTATTAAATTTTCAAATTTATTATTATTAAATTTTTAAACTTATTATTATTAAATTTTCAAATTTATACGGTACAAAACTCGGCTGATTGCAAGGCATGGCCTGAATATTCAGGAAAATCTTAGGGACCGGTCATTGTAAATTTGATTGCAACTTTGCGTTAAGTGCACTGACCAATGGCATAAAGAGAAGAAAAAAATATGTAATTCGATTTTATTGGCTTCGTGTTATTGTAACGTCTTACTGTTTTCTTGTATTATTTAGCAGACATTTTTTTTTTTTTCTTCAAATTTGTATGGCAATATTTGTACACGTTTGTGGAACATGTGGTTAAGATGCGGCACGGCCAGGAGAGGGAGAGAGAGAGAGAGAAACGCGTCGTGCCGGTGTATTGACGGAGGGAACGTCCATATGGCGAACGAGGGAGGATGAATAAAAAAAAATAAAATAATAAAGGAAGTGGGATGCGGCGAGAAACGCATGACTATGCATCGCAGGGTGCACCGATCGGTAATTGCATTATGAAATCGCGGACTTGTACTCTCCTTCGAGGCTTTGGTAATGTGGACGTGGAGATTTAACGAGCCGGCGAGGGAGCCGAGACGAATGAATCTTCTTCGAACGTGAGCTGTCCGAGAGAGGGAGAGAGGGAGAGAGAGAGAGAGCCATGCGCGAATTTATGATAGAATTAACGCCACGGGAATGTGTAATGAAACCACCTGCGCGCTTACCGAATCGCGATATCGGCTATTAACGGAATACTAGAAGAGAAGAAAAAAAAAAAAAAAAAAAAAAAAAAAAAACACCTGTGGTAATATTTCAATGCGTTAATGTTACCGCGGATATATTATATCGAGCTTTAATGAGTTTTGTATACTTTTTCACAAGCGTGCAAGTATTGAAGTTGAATTATTTAGCAATAAACCATTATTAGTGTTTAGCGATCGCGAATCTCCGATTCGCTACGCTAGACTCGTATCTTAAACCCTTCGACGCTTACTAAAAAAAAATTTTTTTTATTAAAAAAAAAAAAAACCATTGGCTCTTTGCTTGCAATCTGTTGCTCGGTGCGGACGTTAATCCGTATAATTGAAACATCAACGATGACCCAAGTACAATTTCTCTCATCGTACAAGATAACCGATATCGAAGCAGAATCGAAGGAAAATCGTCACTTCCGGTTTTAAAATCTTCGTTTCTCACCGGAAATGACGTCACACGGGAAAACGTTCCCTCCGATCGAAAACCGAGTCTTAAACCGGAGTTTTCACGTGCGATGTCACTTCCGGTCGAAGACTCAGTATTTTCAATCCGGAAGTGACGTTTACCGGCATAATGCCACTTCCTGTCGAAAGTTTTTCAAACCGGAAGTGACGTTTGTCCGGGTTATGTCACTTTCGGTCGAAGACCGAGATTTTCAAACCAGAAGTGACGTTTTTCGGTGTAACGTCACTTCCGGTCAAAGACCGAGATATTCACACCGGAAGTGACGTTTCCCCGTGTAACCTTACTTCCGGTCGAAGATTAAGATTGTTACACCGGAAGTGACGTTTTCCCGTATAGCCTTACTTCCGGTCGAAGATTAAAATTGTTACACCGGAAGTGACATTTTCCCGTATAGCCTTACTTCCGGTCGAAGATTAAAATTGTTACACCGGAAGTGACGTTTTCCCGTATAGCCTTACTTCCGGTCGAAGATTAAGATTGTTACGCCGGAAGTGACGTTTTCCCGTATAGCCTTACTTCCGGTCGAAGATTAAAATTGTTACACCGGAAGTGACGTTTTCCCGTATAGCCTTACTTCCGGTCGAAGATTAAAATTGTTACACCGGAAGTGACGTTTTCCCGTATAATCTTACTTCCGGTCGAAGATTAAGATTGTTACACCGGAAGTGACGTTTTCCCGTGTAACCTTGCTTCCGGTCGAAGACCAAGATTTAAAAAACCGGAAGTGATGTTTACCCGTAAAATGTCACTTCCAGTTCGCGACTTTGTCAAACTGAACGTGACATTACAGACAAATTTGTGTAATTTTCGCTCCTGAGCGTATCCCCAATGCAGAAGGATCGGATACTCGTGAAATCGTATTTATTTCATTAACTGGATCATTGGGAACGTTCCTATACGATTCGATAGTGCTGCATTCGATTCGAAATGAAGACTCGGGCAGAGCGTACGAAGTAACAACGCGGACACAAACACCGGTCACCGTATCGAATGCACTCGGATTGGTAATGCTGCTTTCACGATACGATGTATCTCGAGGGCCATTGTACACCTCCGTCGTCTCTCTCTCTCTCTCTCTCTCTCTCTCTCTCTCTCTCTCTCTCTCTCTCTCTCTCTCTCTCTCTGTATTTCTTTCCGGAGGGCCGGCGAGGAAGGGGGTGGGGAGGTTCGGTGCGAGGGCATATATATTGAGGAGAAGACACCGAGAGTACGTAGCGAGGAGGAGAGTAGCTTCTCTCGTTGGCAAAGTCGATCGTCGGATCCGGACTCTCGCTCGGCACGGAACGAAAGGGGGCCATTACGGCCGATCGGGACGGGGCTCTTGAGCCGGGCCCGGTATACGAAAGAGGGTAATTTATAACGCGGCGCACTGTCAGGCTTCCACGTTCGTCGTTCGCTCGCTCGGTGCTGCCGCGGCCGCTTCTTGCCGACCGGCCGAACGAGTCTCACTCGACGACGAGGGCCGATTAGTTAGAGACGCACTGCACGGAGAAACATTTCAAAGGACTCGACTCGAATGGACTGCACGATTTCGTTCTATCGCGTCCACTTTTGGTACCCATTTCGCTTTCCTATACGCGCCTTTCTTGCCCAACTCGAGGATCGGGCAATGAATTACGCTATTAATTTGCTTCTATCGGAGATATTTGATGATTGATCTATCGCAATCGGTGGATCTACTCGGCGCACAGTGGAGAGCGGGACAAAACGGAGCGTTATTATTTTTTTTTTTTTTTTTTGCCATTTTTGCCATTTTTGCGAGTGTCGCAAAATGGACCATTTTTCCGAGTTTTCGAGGGGCGAAGAAAATGGGCCATTTTTCCCCGCTCGTCCATTTTTGCGACCTGGCCCATTTCGCTTCGAGCGCGGGTCGTCAATTTATGCTGCCAACTTTTATTGTCGATTAGAGATACTGCAGGGACCAGTGTTGGACAGTGCTTAAAGTACACGAGTACTTGTTTGGTATTTGAGGTACGTGCTTAGAGCATCAAAGTACCTACTTTTTCGGTACTTTATGTACTGTTACTGTGCGCTTGGACCAAAGTACTTGTACAACTTTGAGTATCTTCCTCAAAGAGGAGCTCACCTCTCCGAGGAAGATAGGCTTAAAATTTTTATAAATGAGGAAAGCATGCGAAAAAAAAAAATTCCTCAAAAAATTGCGAGACCCTTTCGAGTCAATTTTTCGCTTTTTTTTTTTTTTTTTTTTCAACGTCCTCAAACGGCACGATAAAAGGCTTCTGGAAGTTCGGACGATACCCAAGATCTTGGGTATTTTTTGCCCGCAGAGCATGACGAGCACCTCGGATTTTCTTCAGCTCAATTTGGAGCCGAAATATCGACGCACGAAAATCACGAAAATCGACGGTTTTCCAAGAGCGGTTAAAACATTTAAAAATCGTTGTTCATTTGATTTCAAAATGTTATTAACAAATTGATCAAAAAAATTAATTGTCCAACAAATTATCGGGCGAACCAATTTTTTTTTTTTTCTCTAATGAAAATGATTCGTTCATTTTTCTGAATACTTATGAATTTTTTTCAGATTTTTCAGTCAACTTTGATTTTTTTTTTGTTGTTGTTTTTTCACACATTTTTTCCATATAAAAAACAAAACAAAAAATCAAAGTTGACTGAAAAATCTGAAAAAATTCATACGTATTCGGAATAATGAACGAATCATTTTCATTAAAAAAAAAAAAGTTATGTTGCCGGATAATTTGTTAAACAATTAATTTTTTGATTCATCTGTTAATAACATTTTGAAATTATTATTATTATGCACAATTAATCTTTTCGGTACCTTTGGTATGCATGAATTTTTTGCAAAATTTTATACCATCGAGATGTACATGCAATTTTCTCTTATTTCACTCGAACTTATGCGAAATTAGCGCGAAGCGACGTAGCTACCTTAAGAAGAAAAAGTACTTTGTACTTTGTATTTTATAAAAGTAATTCAAGTACGGAATTTACTTTGTACTTAAAGTACGGAATTTACTTTGTACTTAAAGTACGGAATTTATTTTGTAATTAAAGTACGGAATTTACTTTGTACTTAAAGTACGGAATTTACTTTGTACTTAAAGTACGGAATTTACTTTGTACGTAAAGTACGGAATTTACTTTGTACTTAAAGTACGGAATTTACTTTGTACGTAAAGTACGGAATTTACTTTGTACTTAAAGTACGGAATTTACTTTGTACTTAAAGTACGGAATTTACTTTGTACTTAAAGTACGGAATTTAACTTGTACTTAAAGTACGGAATTTACTTTGTACTTAAAGTACGGAATTTACTTTGTACATAAAGTACGGAATTTACTTTGTACTTAAAGTACGGAATTTACTTTGTACTTAAAGTACGAAATTTACTTTGTACTTAAAGTACGGAATTTACTTTGTACTTAAAGTACGGAATTTACTTTGTACGTAAAGTACGGAATTTACTTTGTACATAAAGTACGGAATTTACTTTGTACTTAAAGTACGGAATTTACTTTGTACTTAAAGTACGAAATTTACTTTGTACTTAAAGTACGGAATTTACTTTGTACTTAAAGTACGGAATTTACTTTGTACATAAAGTACGGAATTTACTTTGTACTTAAAGTACGGAATTTACTTTGTACATAAAGTACGGAATTTACTTTGTACTTAAAATACGGAATTTAACTTGTACTTAAAGTACGGAATTTAACTTGTACTTAAAGTACGGAATTTACTTTGTACATAAAGTACGGAATTTACTTTGGACTTAAAGTACGGAATTTACTTTGTACTTAAAGTACGAAATTTACTTTGTACTTAAAGTACGGAATTTACTTTGTACATAAAGTACGGAATTTACTTTGTACATAAAGTACGGAATTTACTTTGGACTTAAAGTACGGAATTTACTTTGTACTTAAAGTACGAAATTTACTTTGTACTTAAAGTACGGAATTTACTTTGGACTTAAAGTACGGAATTTACTTTGTACTTAAAGTACGGAATTTACTTTGTATTTAAAGTACTTGCGACACTAAGTGCTTAGTCTTTTAAGTAGTTTTCGGTACTTTGCCAAGCTCTGGTATGGACAGCGACTGAGGCAAAAGGGACCATTTTGCCCCCTGGTCCAGTTCGCCCCACCCGTGCGGATCGACTATTAAACGGTGATTAGACACACACGGTAAATGATGTCTGTCTATCGACACCCGAGAAGAATCATCTAAGAATCGTCGGCTATGATGTCATCGACTTTGCACTCTGTTGTACAGCGATTACTGTTTTTTTTTTTTTTTTTTTTTTTTTCTCTCTCACAGAGTCGCCGGTACATCTGTATACGCGAGTTGCGGCGAAGCGAATTGCCCTGACACAAAAGACTGGCCGCGTGGAAAATGGCATGTATCTGGCAGTGAATCAGTGAAACCGAGAACTCGGCTCTGTACGGGGCTAGCTCGTTTTAATAAGCTATCGTGGCGCACGCAAGATTCACGAATGTAGAAATCGACTGGCAAACGAGCCCGAACGGTCCCGTCCCGACTACGGGTTTTAAACGTTAATCCCTCGATCAATGACAAACACGTGCTGTTTATCATCCGCGCATAACGGTGTAATCTTTTTTTTTTTCACTTTTTTTTTTTTTTTTTTTTTTCCCTCCCGAGTGAAAAGAAAAAATGGCGTTTCTCGTTCTCCTCGGGGAATCCTTTGATACGCCGATTTTCTACATATCGCGGGTTGATTCACGGTATGATTTATGGTGCTTCATTGATACGGCGAGTGAGCCGCAAGTAGGTCGTCCGAGGGTCGATCCTCCCACTATCCGACCGAGAGGTCTGGCGGAAGCGCGGCTCGATTAATGAGATCAATTAATTACCTCCGATAAACTCTCGAGGTTGGAAAATGTCGAGCTATATATATATATATATATATATATATATATATATATATACTAATAATTATTTACTACATCGAATATTCGATAGTTTTTTTTTTTTGAGAATACTTTCACCGATTGGATAGTGAAAGATTTTTTTTCTCGTGTATTAAATTCGACTTTTTTGCGAGTGACAAAAATTTCGTGTAACCTCCTCGAGACCTTGAAAATAATAGACTTGAAACCGAACTTGCCTCCGGCCAGAGCTCCATCCAGGGAAAAGCGACTCCCTCGCACAGTACTTATATAGCCAAAAAATTTTATTAAGAAAATCGAATATTGAATATTTTCAAAGAACACTTTGATTCAGCGGAAGGTGAAAGATTCTTTTTTTTTCCCGTATTAAAGTGCGTATCTATTTGATTTTTTTCTCAGTGAAAAATTTCATAATCTCCTAGTGTAAAAAAAAAAAAAAAAAAAAAAATTGTAAATTTAATTTACAGTAAATTGAAATTTCCTTACATTATTAACATTAATTGAACATTAATGTACTTTTACTGTAAAATTACAATACGAGATATTAAAGATTACAAATCTTTCGCCTGAATTAAAAAAAAAAATGTCCATCAAAAATACTAATTTTACTGTAAAACTGCAACGCATATTTGAAATTTCAGAAGCGATTTATGTAAAAAAAAAAGCTTCCAGTACTGTTCAGTGATTTTCAAAGAATTTTTTTTTTTTTTTTACAGTGTATACGCGTTGGGCGAAAACGGCTAACCATCACAGTCGTTGAAAATAATAGAGTTGTAACCGTAGAAACACACGTAACGAGCCCGAAGCCACAGTTCCATCAAGGGAAAAGTGACTCCCGCGCGCACAGTCATCGGGTGTTGTAATGAGAGTTCGCAGTAAAAAAAAAAAAAAAAAAAAAAAAAAAAAAAAAAAAAAAAAAAAGTAAATCTCGGGAACTTCGATCCTTTGAAAAAGAGGAGGAGGAGGGGGGGGGGGCGCCAAGGCATTCAAAGAGACGCTTCCGCTTCCTCGCAATCGCACACCACAGCTGATTGTGCGAGAAGGGGAAAGACTTGCGTCTCTGCACGTTGGCTCACAATCGACGAGAGAGAACTGTGAGAAAACGTGAGCTGGAAACATCATTGTTTTTTTTTTTTTTTTTTCATTTTTTTTTCTCGCACCGCGCAGCACTCCAGCAGCGCGCTATGTACGATACGCAGGTATACGCACACGGAATAGGTTTTATTTGCCGTATCTCCCACTCGGCCGATTCGCGGTACTATAGAGAAGACTACACATGCATGAGTGCGTCCGCGCGCGTATCGCATACATTATTCATAAACGACGAGAGGCATGTCGAGAGAGAGAGAGAGAGAGAGAGAGAGAGAGAGAAGAGAGAGAGAGAGAGAGAGAGAGAGAGAGAGAGAGAGAGAGAGAGAGAGAGAGAGAGAGAGAGAGAGAGAGAGAGAGGAGGGAGAGAGAGAGAGAGAGAGGAGGGAGAACCGGAGGGATGGAAGAGTGAGAGAGAGAGGGAGGGAGGGAGGGAGGGAGGGAGGGAGGGCGGGCGGGAGGGAGGGAGGGAGGGAGGGAGGGAGGGAGGGAGGGAGGGAGGGAGGGAGGGAGGGAGGGAGGGAGGGAGGGGGGAGGGGGGGAGGGAGGGAGGGGGGAGGGAGGGAGGGAGGGAGGGAGGGAGGGAGGGAGAGAGAGAGGAGAGAGAGAGAGAGAGAGAGAGAAAGCGTATACGCATTCTCCCCAACGTCCAGAGAGGATCCCCCGTGTCTATCTACGTACGACAATGTAAAATCGTATTCGAGTAACGAGTTTTCGCTGCGGTTTTGCACGTACGTCTTTTAGCTTGGCTCCATCGCTGGCAACGAGACTCCGCATCTTATCGTACCGAATGCGCCCGGTACGATCGCCGTCGCGCGTCTATGCTTCCTCGATCGGTATCGATCATTGTCACGATCGCTACTTGCGGCCGACAATTTCAATCGATTATGTCACACTTATGCCGCTGAAGCTATTACGCACGCGGAAAAGTGATGTATTAAAAAAAAAAATAAAAATATACGGAATATGTCAAAGCGGTGGATTGTTGTGGCTCGAATGCTTCGCACGCCCTCGCGCGGTGGACGCGATCAGGGAAAACCGGGAAAAGTCAGCGAAAAAATATCTTGGTCTGGGAATCAGGGTAAAAGTCGGGGAATTTCAAAATTGGTCGGAGAATTTCAAAATTGGTCAGGGAATTTCAAAATTGGTCGGGGAATTTCAAAATTGGTCAGGGAAAAAGTAAATTGTCGCCGAGCCTTCTGTAAATACATTTTTTTTAAGGCTAAATAACATTTTTTTTTTTTTTTTAAGGCTCCCTTTTATGTACACCTTGTACATAAAAGGGAGCCTTAAAACAAAATTGGGAATGTTTTGAAAAAAAAAAAAAAAAAAAAAAAAAGAAAAGATCTAATTGGACATTGATACAATAATTAGGCATTTTCATTTGCATCGTTGCATCGAAAAGTCAGGGAATTTTTTTTTGTTCCTGGAGAAAAACGGCCACCACGCCTCGCCATCGACGGTGTTATTTATCAACCGGAAATTTACATTTCTGAAGATTCACCGGAAATACGTCACTTCCGGTTTAAAAATCCCATTTTTTTTTTTTTTTTTTTTCGACCGGAAGTGGCTTCAAGCGTGGAAATACGTCACCATCGGTTTGTAAATATGATTTTTCGGCAGGGAATTGCATCGCACTGGAAATACGTCACTTCCGGTTTGAAAATAGAATTCAGCGACTTTTCTTCGGGAATTTTTGAATAATTCATGCGCAACGAATTAATTATTTTTGGGGATTTCACGATAACTTCCTCATGTGCGCAAGAACATGATCTGTATTTATTCTCAAGAAGTGTTCAACCACATTAAAAAAAAAAAAAGCGAACTGGACGCGGAATCAGTCCTCTGAAATATCTTCGGGTTAATCAATTTTTTTTTTTTACATTCGCGTTGATGACAATTAAAGAAAAAAAAAAAGAAAAAAAAAAAAAAAAAAAAGATCTCTCTCGAGCATTATATATATATTCGGCGGTGTGTATAAAGTTTAGCGATAAAAGTCAGGTGAGACTGGAATAAACGCCCCGAGGGACCATCGGCCGGCGAGAGGAGCCCGACGACCGCCGCTTCGTAAAAAAAAAAGAAACAAACAAACGGGATAAGAAAAATCGCCGTCCAAGCCAAATGGCTGCGAGCAAAAATTCTACGATCCTCGCCCAGCGGCGACCGGTTTCCGTCTGCATTGACAAGAAACTCCGAACGCGCGAACGCGCGAGCGCGCGCGCGCGCGCGCTGCAAAAGACGAACTTTTTTTTTTCTTTTGTTTCGTTTTCATCATCTCCTTTTTTTTTTTTTTTTTTTTTTCTTCTTTTCTTCTCGTTAGCCCTCGTCGAATCCACCGGCTGGCACCGTTGCGCGAGTTCACCGCCGAGGATACACGCGAAGAATCATCGAGAGAGCGCGCACCGCAAAACCAACTTGGCTAACGGCGCGGCGATTGCGAAAAAGCAACGAAAAAGCATTGTCAACGACGATGACAATTCATTTTGTCGCGGAGCCAACGCGGGCCCGTGCTCGGGCTCGTCTCTTGATTTTATTCTCGAGCACAAAGACTCGACAATTGCGTATCGCGAACACTGAAATCAAAAGGGCGTATGGTTGCCGTGTGGGAGCGCATTAGAAGACACTGCACCGGTTTCACTCGCACGATAGCCTCCCTGAGTCACTGAAACTGTGCATACAGTAGATTCTTTTTTTTTTTTTTTAATTTTAAGCTTTGATTTTAAGTTGAGCTGTGACTTCAAGTTAAGTTTTCATTGTAAATTAAGATTTGAATGTATGTTCAGTTTTGATTGTAAGTTAAGGTTTGACTGCAAGTTAGTTTCTGCGTTTTGATTTTAAGTTTTGATTTTAAGTTTTGATTTCAAGTTTTGAATTTTAGGTTTTGATTCTAAGTTTTGATTTTAAGTTTTGATTTTGGGTTTTGATTTTAAGTTTTGATTTTAAGTTTTGAATTTTAGGTTTTCATTTTAAGTTTTCATTTTAAGTTTGGATTTTAAGTTTTGATTTTAAGTTTTGATTTTAAGTTTTGATTTCAAGTTTTGATTTTAAGTTTTGATTTTAGGTTTTGATTTTAAGTTTTGAATTTTAGGTTTTGATTTTAAGTTTTGATTTTAAGTTTTGATTTTAAGTTTTGATTTTAAGTTTTGATTTTAAGTTTTGATTTTAAGTTTTGATTTTAAGTTTTGATTTTAAGTTTTGATTTTAAGTTTTGATTTTAAGTTTTGATTTTAGGTTTTGATTTTAAGTTTTGAATTTTAGGTTTTGATTTTAAGTTTTGATTTCAAGTTTTGATTTTAAGTTTTGATTTTAAGTTTTGATTTCAAGTTTTGATTTTAAGTTTTGATTTTAAGTTTTGATTTTAAGTTTCGATTTTAAGTTTTGATTTTAAGTTTTGATTTTAAGTTTTAATTATAAGTTTTGATTTTAAGTTTTAATTATAAGTTTTGATTTTAAGTTTTGATTATAAGTTTTGATTTCACGTTTTAATTTTAAGATTTAATTGTAAGCCAGCTGTTCATTTAACAACGACACTTGACAGTTACAATTCTAATAGGAGCCCGCAGTTCAACGGCACCGTGACAATATGTAACAATTTAGTATGTCCGTCGGTCGTCGCGTTACCGAAAGTGCCGCGGCGCGCGACTCGCGCGAGAGCGTTCCGTGAAGTTTTGCTTCGCGCGGGCAGTAATCTTGATTGCGCAATCATCGCGGTCCCGGTGTATCGTGTCATGCGAACCTGACCTAGCCAACGCGGAGAAGCTCCGGTAATTAATCCGCGAACGGACCCGAGCGGGGGGGGAGAGTGTGAGTGCGCGGTGAGCGAACGAAGAAAATTCCATAGCTCGAAGTCCTTCGCGTCTCGTAATGCCTCTCAGGCTATGAAGAGAAAGAAAATAAAAGAGGAGATGGAGGAATAGAAAAATTACAGACGTTCGTTGAAATGACAAAAATGCGCGAGAGAGAGTAAATTCACGGGAAACAATGAAAGGCGCGAGTGAATGATACGAGAGAGAAAAGGTGAAAGACACACCGAAGACGCGAGAATCGAGCAATGCAATCACCCCGCGAGGTGAGAGAACGGAATACTCGCGAAGTACGTAGAAAAACATGTACTCGGCGAGATTCTCAACCGATCCGCGTGTATAATGACAATAAAGTCATACGGTATGTTTACACACACGAATACCAAGAACACAAGTACGCCGAATATATATATATATATATATATATATATATATATATATATATATATATGTATATGTATATGTATGTATATGTATATATATGTTCCCTGCGGCAATTAAAATCTATTCGTCTAGTAAGTAATTAAATTACAGTGAGAAAAGAGGTTGTGTACGAATAGCTGTGTGAGACATAAATATTTTCGATACAATCTGGAGAAACTTGCACTCGTAATATGATTCTAAGTTTCTCTGCGCACACAGACACGCGCACAGTTGGAATTTACACGCGTCAAAAAGGTTTGTACGCTTAACATAAATTTCTTGTTCAGAAACGCATACAAGTTTTTTGCTTGTTAATTTTTCTGTTTTGTTCTTGTTAACTTTACAATACTGCTCATATTCATTTTGTGATTTCGTTCTCGTTAGTTTTACAATTACGCTCTCGTTAACGTTACATCTCTATTCGTTTTTAGTTAAAGACGCGTCTCGTTGACGAAAATAAAAAAAAAAAAAAAAAATTGTACATCCAACAGTAATTTCTCAGCTAGAAACGTACACAAGTGTTTTTCTCCTTAACTTTGCTCTCTTGTTCTTCTTAATTTCACCCTATAGTTCTTGACAATTATAAAATATTGCTCTTATCAACTTTACGATTTGCTTCTCATTAACGTTACAATACATTTTACTTAAAAATACCTCTCATCGACGAAAAAAACAATTCTGCTTCGTGGACAAGAAATATCTCTCTAATAAAAAACCTGTAAACCTTAAAAAAAGAAAAAAAACTAATAAAAAAAGACTCGCTCGAAGCGACTCTCCGAGCAAAGTTTCTTGCGACGATCTTCTCCACCGTCGAACGAGAAAATCTCTCTTCGGCAACAAAGATAAAATATTGCTCTTATCAACTTTACCATTTGCTTCTCATTAACGTTACAATACATTTTACTTAAAAATACCTCTCATCGACAAAAAAAAAAAAAAAAAACAATTCTGCCTCGTGACACAAGAAATATCTCTCAAATAAAAAACCTCTAAACTTAAAAAAAAAAACTAATAAAAAAAGACTCGCTCGAAGCGAATCTCCGAGCAAAGTTTCTTGCGACGATCTTCTCCACCGTCGAACGAGAAAATTTCTCTTCAGCAACAAAGATAAAATATTGCTCTTATCAACTTTACCATTTGCTTCTCATTAACGTTACAATACATTTTACTTAAAAATACCTCTCATCGACGAAAAAAAAAAAAAAAACAATTCTGCCTCGTAGACAAGAAATATCTCTCTAATAAAAAACCTCTAAACCTTAAAAAAGAAAAAAACTAATAAAAAAGACTCGCTCGAAGCGACTCTCCGAGCAAAGTTTCTTGCGACGATCTTCTCCACCGTCGAACGAGAAAATCTCTCTTCGGCAACAAAGATAAAATATTGCTCTTATCAACTTTACCATTTGCTTCTCATTAACATAACAATACATTTTACTTAAAAATACCTCTCATCGACGAAAAAAACAATTCTGCCTCGTGGACAAGAAATATCTCTCAAATAAAAAACCTCTAAACCTTAAAAAAAAAAAAAAAAAAAAAAAAAAAAAAAAAAAAAAAAAAAAAAAAAAACTAATAAAAAAAGACTCGCTCGAAGCGACTCTCCGAGCAAAGTTTCTTGCGACGATCTTCTCCACCGTCGAACGAGAAAAATTTCTCTCCGGCAACAACGGAGAGTAAATATGAAATTTTAACTCGCGCGAGCATATATTCCCACCGATGGTTTACGATCGGAATTCTCGGTCGCGTAATAGCTTCGGGCCGGTGGCGAGTGCGAGTGCCGCAGTATGCGTACCGCGCCTAGCCGCGTCTCAACGGGCGCGTATCCTTTGCCAGCGAGACAGCGCTTGATCTTTTTCGTGCGATGATGCGTTATGGTCGCGAGAGAGGTGTATCGTGACGACGAGAGACTCTCGGGACCGGAGGTTAGGTGAGAAACGAGAGAGAGAGAGAGAGAGAGGAAGGTTCGAGATAGCACGCAAGATGTATAGCACATGCCCGGAGGATAATCGCCGGGGCGGTGCGTGTGTGCGCACTTTGCCGGCGGGAAATCGAGGAAAAGTGCCGACGGCGCTCCTACGTACGAGCGCTCTAATCCTCGGTGCTCCGCGGCGGGTCTCGATGGAGGGGGGGGGGGGGGGGGTTTCACGTTGTGCAGAATACAGGTCATGCCTCGGTGTGTGCCCGTGGTATTTCCGCCTGTCGGATGCACCTTTCTCTCCTTGCGGATACACCCGTCGAGGTCGACGGGCCTCGTCTTCGCGCCTCGCTCGATCACCGTTAAGGTAGCTACGTCGCTTCGCGCTCATTTCGCATAAGTTCCGAGAAAAATTTGAGAAATTTGCGAGTACTTCTTCTCGACGATATGAAAATCTGCAAAAAATTCATGAACATTAGAGCTACTGAAAATATTAATTTCGCACAATAATAATTTCAAGATGTTACTGAACAAATTAATCAAAAAATTAATTGTTCAACGAATTATCGGGCAAAGCAACTTTTTTTTTTCTTCAATGAAAATGATTCGTTCATTTTTCTGAATAGCCATGAATTTTTTCAGATTTTTCGGTCAACTTTGATTTTTTTTTTTTTTTTGTTTTTTCACACATTTTTTTCCATATAAAAAAAAAAAAACAAAAAAATCAAAGTTGACTGAAAAATCTGAAAAAATTCATACGTATTCAGAAAAAGCAACGAATCATTTTCATTAAAAAAATGAAAAAAAGTTATGTTGCCGGATAATTTGTTAAACAATTAATTTTTTGATTCATTTGTTAATAACATTTTGGAATTTTATACCATCGAGAAGCACATGAAATTTTCTCTTATTTCTCTCGAACTTATGCGAAATGAGCGCGAAGCGACATAGCTACCTTGTCTTCTTTGCCTCCGAGCGTATTTCAATTATTCGGATAACTTCGAATTATCGATTTTTTCAATTTTCTGGGCTTTTCATATTCGTGGAATTTATTCATTGACTTCATTACGCTCGGGCTGAGTGAACGGTGTTCCCGGAGAGCGGGGCAAAACGGAGCTTTTCTTCGCTTCTTCAGAGAAGATATTTTGTTATTTGAATTTAAGGAAATGTTGTGGGGTTTTTTGTTGTTGGGTTTCTCAGAGCGTTTGAAAAAAAAAATTAAAATCGTTGTTAATGAACGAATCGAAATATTAATAAAATTCAATAAAATTGATAATAATTGATTTAATAAGAATCTTATATTCTTCAAATTCTTCGATTAATTGATTTACCAATTTTCCAAAATTTCAGTATTCAGGTCTTTATTTATCGATTTTTATTAATTATGCCGGGCGAACGGAGCAAAATTGACCATTTTCGCTTCTTTATGAGAGAAACTTTATTTTCCGAAAAAAAAAAAATGTTCAGATTTGTTTTGTCGGTTCGTTCAGAATGTTTAGAAATAATGAAAAGTCCTCGTCAATGCACGAGTCGACACATCGAATTTTGGAGCAACCCGCCAAGTGCTCGAAATTTAATAAAATTGATAATTAATCATTGATACAACCAGAAAAATAATTTATTTGATTTATTTAAATAAAGTAAATAAATTTTCCGTTTAATTCTCCGTTTATTTACATTAAGTAAACTATTTATTTGATTAAAATAAATATTTATTTTAATTAGGTAAACCAGTTACTTAAACGAAACAAATATTCATTTAAATCAATTAAACAGTTGACTCAATGTAAATAAATATTGGCCTTCAAATAAATTATTTTTTGTCACACGTGCATGAATCGCGGCACTTTACATGGCAGTCTTGCGAGCCGAAAGTGGCCCATTGCATGCCAGTTGTGAACCTGTGGTGAAATGACGGAGTCGCGCATGCGCAGTTCGCATTTCGTTCACGTTTTCGTCCCTTGGGAGTTTACTTTTCACGTTTTCGTCCCTTGGGAGTTTACTTTTCACGTTTTCGTCCCTGGAGACATAATCTCGCTTCTCAGTATTCGTCTCGCGCGACTGTCATTCCAAGTGCCGCAGATTCATGCACTTGTGACAAAAAATATGATGTGTAACGAGGGTCGAAAGTTGGCGATTGCGACTCGTGTGATTGCAGCCCTCGCTACGCTCGGGCCGCAAATCTCACACTCGTCGCAATCGCCAACTTTCGACCCTTGTTGCACAATATACTATATCTGGTTGTACGATAACACTTTCAAATTATTTTTCCGTAAAAAATAATAAAACGATCGGATCAACGCTTTATCGTCGAATAAACAAGACAATACGTTAATATAGATCGAGTTTCAATATAGTTCTAAGTCTTTCGCGATGGGCCTAGAGTTCGCGTCTCAAGAGCGTCCGGGCAAATCCGTCTGGCGACAAAATTTTATTTAAACTCCGGCGAGTAAACGAGTGGCAAAGAAAGCCGGCCAAAGGTTTCACCGTTTTGTGGAACGACCCGCGAAGGATTGCCGATGCCACGCAGGTGTCGCTTTCGGTGTCTACATCCCGGCGTTCTCGCTCGTGCCCCGCGAGAACACCGCGCGCGGCCGAGCCATTCCACTCGAATTACACGTGATTCTCTTCACGGATTGCCCGGATTCTCGGGGATCTCTCGAGGCGGTCACTCGCCGTCAGAGGAATCTATCAACGACTCTTCTACTTTCCCGTAACACCAGTTTTTTTTTTTTTTTTTTTTCTTTTCATTTTTATTTTTGTTATTTCCTCTTCCGATACCTCAACGATTTAATGGAGCGAACTTGAAACCGCCGACTCACGTTGAGCCACGCTAACAGACAGCAACGTATCGTCCACAACATCAAGGATCTCTTTGTTTTTGCTTCCTCATAGAGGAAGCTTTGTTATGGTGAAGAAAAAAAAAATTCCAGATTTTAATGAAAACGTGTTCAGAATGTTCCAAAACATCGAAAAATCACATTTAGAAAAAATGTCCGGATGTGTGTGCGCGCGCGCGCGTGTGTGTGTGTGTGTGTGTGTGTGTGTGTGTGTGTGTGTGAATCCGACGTGAAATATTCAAACCGCGATAACTCGAGAACGCCTTGACCGACCAAGCTGAAATTTGGCACACATCATGTGTGATCAATAGTCAACGTTTGGTCAAAATTTCGTCCAAAAATGTTCAGTTGTTTTTTTTTGTACGCCATTTTTAATTTCTTCGAAAATGTCTGTACGCAGCGTAGCGCTCGCAATTTTTCAGCTATTGGGCTGAAAACGCGTACACAAATGGAATATCATCACCCGATGATCCTATCAAAATTTCAAGAAAATCGATCGAACCGTTAAAATTTTATGACATTTTGAATTTTTTGATTTTTATGCAATTTTTTTTTTTTTTCAAGACGCATTTTTCCACATTAAATGTTCATCTATGTATAAAAAAGTGTCATAATTCGTGATCAGCATGAAAAAATACATGGAATTACAGTCCTGGGGCGACATCTAGCGAAAAAGTTTATCGGGCATTTTTGTAGCCAAAATTGCAAAAATTAGTGTTTTTCGGTATTTTTAAACAGCGATTTCTTTGCTTTCCGATGGGATCGCGGAAAAATTCAGGGGTCTATCGTGTTCTAAGACAATAAATACACAACAGGATGGATATGATGGAGTTCAAATAATTAGATTAAGCGATGTCATTTGAACTTCCCGAGTAAAAATTGAAAGATCGAAACAAAATTTGAAACACATAATTCTATGTTATTTTCGCGCCGAGCACAGAGCCTACATCCGTTTTGACCGAAAGTGTAAGGTTGGTGTATTTTTTCGGGCTAAACCTGAGTAAGCCACCAGTTTTGACTAAAAGTTAAATACGACATTGATGTGGGCAAAAAAGTTGAAAATTGACATTTTCATATAGCTTCCTCATAAAAGCTGAAAATTGAAATTTTCACATCACTTCCTCATAAAAGTTGAAAGTTGAAAGTTGAAATTTTTATATCACTTTCTCATAATGATCCTTTATTCGGAAAGCTTCCTCTATGAGGAAGCCAAAAATATGGTAAATGCTTTCTCATAGAAGGAGCTTTCCGAATAAAGGACCATTATGAGAGAGTGATATAAAAATTTCAACTTTCAACTTTCAACTTTCAACTTTTATGAGGAAGTGATGTGAAAATTTCAATTTTCAGCATTTATGAGGAAGCTATATGAAAATGTCAATTTTCAACTTTTTTTTTCTGGTGCAATCGATATCGAATTAAAAAAAAATTTAATTGCAAGAGAAAAAAAAGCAAAATTGATTTTGATTTCTACGAGAAGAAGCGCGCGAACTGGGACGATGAACGGTTCGCGCTTTACGTGTGCTTCAAATAGACAGCGGTGAGGTATCGTCCGCAACATCGAGGATCTCTTCACTTTTTTTTCTACTGCAATCGATATCTAATTTTTTTTGTTTGAATGTAATTAAAGTTCGATAAGATCGAATGAAATTTGTTTGGATCAACCCAAACCGGCGGTTGCTAAAAAGTTACGTCACAAACTACAAAGTTACATCGGCATTAAAAAAATAATTTCATTGTCCCAACTAGGTGAGCATGTTCGACCGAAGAGAATAGGCAATTATATAAATGGAGTACTACATCATTTTTATTCTTCATCTGATTGAAAGTGCTCAATATGACGAAAAAATTTATGTACTTTTTTTCATTGAAATTAAAGTTAACTATTAAAGTTAAAGTACCCTCGTGATAGAATTAAAATAAACTATTAAATATAAAGTATTTTCAATGTTCTTAAGACATTGAACATTAATTTTTCATCACAATCTTGTACATTAAATTTCATATACCAATTTTTGCATAAAAACTTCCAGTCAGTTGCATTAAATTTCGTACGATTTTTTTTTTTTTTTTTTTTTTTTTACAGTGTTCACCACCACGCTACAATCGCTTATTGATATGTGCAATCTTGAGTCTGATATATAAGTTATTCTCCGTCACTAACTTGGAGTCAACTTCGACGATTTGACATTGAAATATCAAAGCGACTTGAAAGTTTTTTTTATTGTGAGTATTAATAATTGTGAATGACTGAATTGACGTCTTGTCGAATTGAATAAAATCATTTTCGAGATGACAAATGTTCGTGTGTATATACACGAACACATCGAATCATATTTTTTTTTTCAAATTGACCAAATATACCTTGAAGTGAAAACAATATACCTTCTGTATGTTGACATTGTATACGATTGAATAAAAAAAAAAAACTTGTTGATGCAATGCAGTTTTGGTTCACTGTGAACCTCGATTGATTCGAATCAATTTTCCGCGAGCGCAGCTGTGAGCTTGACATTAACCAAACCTTTTTTTTTCCGGTGCGCGCTACAGCAAATGGACAGTAATGAGTCGTCTACACTTCAAGGATCCCTTTATTCTTTTCTACTGCAATCGATATCGAATTACAAAAAAAAAAAAAATTAATTCAAATAAAAACAAAAACAAAAAATTGGTTTTCATTTCTACGAGAAGGATTACACGAACGGGCACGAGTTTTTTTTCTACTGCAATCGATATCGAATAAAAAAAAAAAAAAAAAAAAAATTAAAATAAAAAAAAAAAATTGGTTTTCATTTCTACGAGAAGGATTACACGAACGGGCACGAGTTTTTTTTTCTACTGCAATCGATATCGAATAAAAAAAAATAAATAAATAAAAATTAAAAAAAAAAAAAATTGGTTTTCATTTCTACGAGAAAGATTACACGAACGGGGACGAGGAACGGTTCGCGATGTACGTGTGCCGCGAGTTCGCGCGAGAGAAGCCAGCTCCCGGCAACAGTAGATGCGCATGTGGGCCACGTGAAAGTTGGGGATCCGTGACGTTTTTTTTTCCTTCTTCTTTTTCAATTTTTTTTTTCCTTTTTTATTTTTTTAAAATCGTTTTTTATTTATTTGCCAACGTATACGGTACGCGATGTCTGTCGGCTTACGGTCCGGTCCTTTGTACTTTGTAATTGGAGGGATCAGGAGTCGGGACGGGCTTGTCTCGATACATCGTCGAGGTGCCCCACGTGACCAGCGTGTGGGGGAAGGGAATGGCGGGGGGGGGGGGAATGAAACGTACAACTACCTTCCACACTTCTTCGTCTCGTTCTCGTTACTCTCGGCTCATTTATCTTCCGGAGCAACGAGATCGCCAGAGCTATGCTATGCCCGTTCGTCATGAGCTCCGGTAACAGCCGAGAGCAAGAGAAACAGAAATCGGTCGCCGCTGAGGCTACCGCGCATCTGCTATGCGCAGCATGACTGCACTGGTAAAAAAAAAAAAAAAAAAAAAAAAAAAAAAAAAAAAAAAAAGGTTGTAAATTTAATGCAGCGGACTGGGAACTTTTAAGGCAAAAATTCGTATATTAAATTTAATGTACATTTGGAATGAAAAATTTGTGTACTTTTTCATTGAGATTGAAGTAAATTATTTAAAAAAAAATAGAGTTTTGCAAATGTTTTCAATACTCCGAAGATTAATTTTGCATCGCAATTGTACATGAAATTTTGTATACCAGTTTTTGCACAACAACTTCCAGTCTGGTGCGTTAAATTTCGTACGATATTTTTTTTTTTTTTTTTTTTACGGTTTGAGCGTTTAACACTGCAAAATAAAATTGCAAATTCACTGTTATCGGACTGAATGTTTTTATGCAAAAAAAAAAAAAAAAACTGTTCCATTAAATTTAATGTACGATCGAGATGAAAAATTAATATACTTTTTCATTGGAGATTGAAACAAATGATTAAAGAATAAACTTTCGCCAATGATCTTAATACACTAGAGATTAATTTTGCATCGCAATTGTGCATGAAATTTAAATATACCAGTTTTCGCCCAAGAACATCCATCCGATACGTTAAATTTCATACGATTTTTTTATTACAGTGTGTGTCCACACTAAAGAAAAAAAAAAAAATGTAAATTTAACGCACCGGTCTGGTAGTTTTTATCCCAAAAAACGCCACATTAAATTGAATGTACAATCGCGATGAAAAATGTAAACTATTCGAAAAGTTTCAAAAGATTCACAGTAAACTATTAAAAAAAAAAAAAAAAAAAAAAAAAAGGTTTTTCCCAAGTGCGTTTGTCACACTAAACATCATATTTTTCGTAACAATCGCACAATTAATTTAATGTACGAATTTAATGTTTTTCCATAAAAAAAACTTCCAGTCCCTTAAGTTAAATTTCATAAGGAATTTTTTTTTTTTTAAACAGTCTCCGAGTCTTCGTCCCTCGAGCAACGTCCGGTTTAATGCGTATCTCTTCATATAGGTGTCTTCGCCAATATTCCACGAGACGGATTCGTACCGATGGGGGATCGTTTGCTCTTGTGCTCCCCTCCGGATCGATAGTCGCTCCTTCGATTTGGCGGTGAAAGTCCATCTCTCTCTCTCCGTCCACGTGTCTTGCTCCTTTTTCCACTTGTCGTATGGGGGGGGGGGGGGGGGGGCAAAAAGTTGCAGGCTCCCCAAACGTTGGTGCGGACGTGCAGTTCGGGCTCGAGTCTCGAATAACATTTCTTAGAGCGCTACGAGTTTCGCTCAATTCGAAGCAGGTTTCCTCATAGCCTTGACCCGACCGGAATTCTCAAGGTTTGCTCGGCGCTTGAATCGGCGAACTCGGCGGCACGGTGGAATTAATTTTTACGTCTCGCTTTTCGCTTCTCTATCTAATCATCTGCGCTCCTCTAATCGGGAGCATGATCTTCGGAAAATTGGAGCAATTCAATTCAATAATCCGTGAGATTCTTCATTATCATTATTATTATTCTTAAGAAGACATTATTATCATTGATAGTAATGTTATCGTTAACCCTTCGAGTACGGGGAACTTTTTGTCGAGAACAAACAACCATGGCTTGTGTAATAAATTTATGTAATAAATTTTTCTTCTGCGCGATCGAAAGAACAAGTCCTCAAGGTAGTTCTTTGAATTTCTACAGATTTTCTTTTAGCACCATCAACTTGTTATTCGAATCGTTCGAGGGTTGCGTCGTGGCGAACTTCAAGTCCTCGTCGAACATGATACGTGAGGGGTTTATAATCACTGTACAAAAAAAAAAAAAAAAAAAAAAAAAAAATTGTAAATTTAATGCAGCTGACTGGATGTTTTTATGCGAAAACTGGTACACTATATTTAATGTGCAATTGTGACGAAAAATTAGTGTACTTTTTCATTGAGATCAAAGTTAATTATCGAGATGAAAATACTTTCGTTGTAAAATTCAAGTAAATCATTGAAAATGAAGTATTTCCAGTCTCTCTCTCTCTCTCTAAGACACTGAACATTAATTTTTCATCACAATTTTCTACATTAAATTTAACATAACAATTTTTGCATAGAAACTTCAAGTTCGATACATTAAATACGACAATAATTTTATTTGCAATGGTATTATTATAATTATTGTCACTAACAAAATATTGTTATTGATATAGAAATTGTCGTTATTATTGTTGAGCAGCGCATCGTTATCGAGACTTCAAGATTAGAGCGAGGTCTCTTATTTCTGACATTATGTAGTGGCAGTGATCGGCTTTATTTTCCTTCACTTTCCATCGCGGATTGGATTTTGCGATTGCGCCGAGAGGAAATGAAAGAGATAATCGCGAAAAGGGGTGATTACACTGCACCCATGGAAACGACTCGTGCTCCACTTTCATCGACTCTCTTTCTCTGCCCGATTTCTTTTTATCCGATTTGTTTTTTTTTTTTTTTTTTTTTTTTTTTTTTTTAATTTCTTCTTTCGCCTCTTCCTCGAGTCTCGTCGGCAGGTCCCTCGTCCACCTGTGCGCGCGCGCACAGGTACACGCGATACACACGAGAGTCTCCCGCGCTCGCGAAGGGAACGGCGCTCGCGACCGGTCCACGAAATCATCTCGGACAGTGGCTCGATTTTCTTTTCCCATGGGACCGAGGAGGAAGAAGAAGTCCCGGGTGGGAAGCTGCGAGCAGCAACAAAAGAAGACCATTCGGCCAGCCGGTTCGTCGACCGGCCAACTCGATCCGCTTTACTTTCGAGGTCACTTTCCCCGCGCGCGAGCTCGCGGCCGCGCGCCGGACGCCTTATCGTATCGATTTATCGGCATACGAAATCTTCGATCGGTTTCGAGGCGATCGAACTCACCGAAAGAAAAAAAAAAAAAAAAAAAAAAATGACCTATAATCGTCTGCTAAGAAAAAGAAACCAAAAAAAAAAAACTGTAATTAACCAAAAAAAAATATATTGAGCCTAGTGCAGACGAACGAGGACCAAGGGCAATGATCTCGGAGAGATTCTACGAAATTGTATAGATATTTGTGTTTTTTTTTTTTTTTTTTTTTTTTTTTTTTTTCATTGCCTCCACTTACGAAACTTTCCTCTCATGGATGCACAGTCATAAGTAACGTCGTGGAGAAAAATTTCGTTGTGACGTCACTTCCAAACGGTTGCAAACTGAGATTATTGAAAGCCGAAGTGACGTTTTGCCGTATGACGTCACTTCCGGCTTTAAAAAAATTAGATTTTCAAACCGGAATTAACCTATTTTCGATATGACGTCACTTCCGGTTAAAAAAAAAAAAAAAAAAAAAAAAAAAAAAATGAGATTGTCAAACCGGAAGTAACTTATTTTCGATATGACGTCACTTCCGGTAAGAAAAAATGAGATTGTCAAATCGGAAGTAACCTATTTTCGATATGACGTCACTTCCGGTTTAAAAAAAAAATGAGATTGTCAAATCGGAAGTAACCTATTTTCGATATGACGTCACTTCCGGTTAAAAAAAAAAATGAGATTGTCAAATCGGAAGTAACCTATTTTCGATATGACGTCACTTCCGGTTAAAAAAAAAATGAGATTGTCAAATCGGAAGTAACGTATTTTCGATATGACGTCACGTCCGCTCCGGAAAAATGAAAATTCCGGACAGGACGTGACTTACTAACGGTGTGACGTCACTTCCGGTTGAAAAATGAAATTTTCAAACCGATGACCATTTCCAATGTGACGTGACGTCCGATTTGAAAATCTAATTTTTCGAGCCGAAGTGACGTAATACCGGAAATAAGTAACTTCCGGTCGAAAAATGACATTTTAAAATCGCAAGTGACACTTACAGAGGACACTTTATTATTTTTCTGTGCAACGTATTTGGAATCGAGCCAGCGATAGAAACCTGAGTATCAAGAGAGACAGGTCAGTGGGTAAACGATCGTGCGATACGACTCGAATGTGTTTGGAATTCGTCCCGAATGTGACCGGCGTTTGAAACGAACGAATTAAGGAGCACGCGATGAGCGCGCCAGCGCCGGTTCCGCATCGTCATAGATCATTTATCTTGTGGTAGTCCTCGTAGCCGCCTTTTTGTACTTTCTAGTGATAGCCTACAGACGAAAAAAAAAAAAAAAAAAAAAAAAAAGTGATAATAAAAAAAGATGATCGATCGTGAGAATCTAAGATAGGCACGCTAAGCTTCGTTTTTGTTGTTCATTGTGTGTTTCAGTTTTTTTTTTTTTTTTTTTTTTTTTTTTTTAAATCTGTAATTAGAATGATTAGTTGAAAAATGCACCGGACCTCTAACCCTTTATGTACGGAGATCGATATCTCACCGTCAGTGTTTGCCACGTCGCGCCCGCGCCTATTAAATCCAAGTCCAAGGCGATTTAATAGATCGCAAACTTAACCGAGCTCGCCGAGCTCGGTTAACGACCACCCAGTGGCCGTGAAAAGGGGTACAAAAAGAAAAAGAAAAAAAAAAAAAAAAAAAGAAAGAAAAGAAAGAGGAACTGCCGCTCGCTCGGAGCTTCCACGGCGTGGAAGTGCAACCTGCTCCGATCCGACGGAGTACTCTCGTTTCTCTCTACCGTGGGGCCGCTTCGAGCTATCGATAAATACTTTGTAGCGCGGATAATACCCGCACAACCGTCTGGCTATTACGGCCAGAGGAGATGCTCGAGGCCAAAGTGGAGAAATGCGCAAGATGGACTCGGCCTCATCGGCGATGCCCGCGCTTGGGAAAATAATTTAGGTACAGACAGAAACCACAAACGTCCGACAGTTTCCAGAATGCCAAAAGTTAACTCGGCGATTGGCGATTATCATTTGTGAAAAAAAAAAAAAAAAGTACATCTAAAAAATTGCTATGTCATCGGAGAACAAAAATTGATTCCATTTGTTTTTTCGTCGATTTTTTTTTACGGAATCGTTTGTAGAAATGAAAACTCGAAACGGTGATCGATGAACACTCTTCGCTATCGTAGATGACTGCATTTACGGTATTCCGATGCGGGACGATGACAATGCAAAGTGCATTTATAAAAATAAACAAAAAAATTATCTGTAAATTGTGATACAATTGAAGAAGCGAAACATCTGTTTGTTTGTTTGTTTTTTTTTTGCCAATTTTTCCAGAATTGTTTCTACGAATAAAAAATCCAAACGGACAACGACGAGCACGTTTCTTTGTCGCAGATTCGTGACTGCATTTACGGTAATTTCATGCAGCACGATGACAATGCAAAGTGCATTGAACATATTCAAGCCGGCTTTCATTTACATTTTCTGCATTTACTATCTCCGTGCGTACTTTCTACTTCGCCTACGTACACCGTCGGTAAATCCCTAATGAATTCCCTTCTGCCTTCTTACGTACACGATCGAAAAGAGCTATGCTCGTTCACCAACGGCAAACCAGTTCCGATCGCGTTTTACGACTTGTCGTAGCGCTTCGTCGCTGTCGTTGCAGGAAATAAAGTGAGCTACCGGTTTTTCACATAACAAAATTACCGAACACACTGTACACGAGCATGCGCTGAGAAAGAGGCAGAGAAAGAGAGGCCGGATTATGCGGAGACCGCGATGAATTGAAGGTGTTCGGAGTGTCCGAAACACGTGCGTACGTAAATAGGGTTTACATTTTTTTTTCTTTTTTTTTTTTCAATAAACTTAAATCATACGAGGAAAAATCGTAGCATATAAATATAAATGTATACGGCGCAGTAAAGATTACGCTTAAGACGGAATAGAAAATATATATTTAAGTATTTCTCTAAAATTAATTACATTGTGAATTAGAATAGTTTTTTCTAATCACTCCCTTCCAATTCGATACTCAAAATAAAAACAAAACGAAAAACTCGGCCTTTTTGACAGTTTAGTTAAATTTGTTTTTACACTGGTTATTTAGCCAATCGGAAATACGCGCGTATGTGAATATGAGATTTTGATTTGTTAAAAAAAAAAAAAAAACTTAAATCATATGTGAAAAATAGTAGCACGCAGATTTATGCATATATGTAAATGTATACGGAGCTGTAAAGATTATGCTGAGGAGTCGTTAAAAGAATAACTAATATTTTCAAATGTTCAAAAAATAAAGTACATTGTAATTAAAAATATATATATATTTTTTTTAATCACTGTCTTCCGCAAAATCTGATACGAGAAATTAAAAAAAGTTGGCCTTGTCGAAAGTTTTTTTTTTTAATTTCTTCTCACAATGGCCACGCAACGTCTGATCAACAATCGGTAGCACTTGCGTGCGTAAATGCGACACGTCGGTAGAATAATGGTCGGTTTAGATAGAACAGAGTCGATTACTCAGCCGGAAGGTTCAGGAACGGGAGAGTTTGATGCGCGCCAGACGAGGGACGAGCGAAGACCGAAGTCGGGGAGCGATAAATCGTATGGGCGCATCGCTTAAGTACATTCGCTGGAATACGCGGACAAAGCGGGGAGGGGGGTACGTGCAAGACCATAAAGACATTCCATGGGCGCGCCCGGGAGTCTCGAGCGCGCATTCGAACGGAGGCTGCTCGGCTCCTTCTCGCGGCTTATCGACGGCGATTGCCGCGTACTCGATTCTTCCTGAGATGCATTAAAATTCCGAGAGGAAAAGATTGAGATTAAAAAAAAAAAAAACCAAAATTTGGAGCAGTAAGAAAACAGATTTATCGACTGAATTCTAGACAGAGGATTAAGCCAAGCCCGCAACCCTCCCAAAACTCAATACAGTGTTTTGGTCTCTTTCGGAGCATTTTTATTTTTTTTATTTTTCCAGCCCAATCCCATCGATGAGGATTGCTGCGTACTCGCGAGGAAGAGATTGAGATTTGTTTTATCTTCAAGTTCAAAGTCGACAGAAATATTTATCGGCAGAGTTCGGGACCGAGAATCTATCGGAGAGTAAAACCATCGCGGAACTTCGTGGAGTAGTGCTTTGATTTTCCTCGGGGCATTTTTTATTTTTCATTGGTTCTGCGAGTTATCTATGACGATTGCCATGCAATCTTCCTGAGACGCCTTGGAATCCCAAGAGGAAGGGATTGAGATTATCTTTTTTTTTTTTTTTTTTTTTTAGAAAAGTAAAAAAAAAAAAAGTTTGTTGGCAGAGTTCGAGGTAGATCCATCGGAGCCTATAATTCTCGCGAAGCTCGGTAGAGCACAGTGTTTTGAGCAGAACCCTCGCGGAACTTTGTAGAGTAGTGTTTTGATCTTCCTAGAGGCATATTTATTTTTTATCGTTCCAGCCAGTTGTGTATGACGATTACCAGTCCTCGATTCTTCCTTAGATGCATAGGAACCCGAGTGGAGAGATTGCGATTTTTATTTTATTTTTTAAAAAGTGTACGATAGAAGATGATTTATCTCGGACCCTTCGCAGAGCTCAGTATAGTGTTTTGATCTTCCATGAGGCATTTTTATTTTTCGTTGTTCCAGCGAGTTACACATGACGATTGCGACGTACTCGATTCCTCCTTAGATGCATTGAATCTCGAATGGGAGAGATTGTGATTTTTATTTTTTTTTAAGTGTAAAAAAAAAAGATTTATCGGATCCTTCGCAGAGCTCAGTACAGTGTTTTGATTCTGTCTTGAGGCATATTTATTTTTTATCGTTCCAGCCAGTTATGTATGACGATTACAAGTCCTCGATTCTTCCTTAGATGCCATTAAATCTCGAATGGGAAGGATTGCGATTTTTCTTTTATTTTCAGTGTAAAAAAAAAATATTGATCGGGTCCTTCGCAGAGCTCAGTACAGTGTTTTGACTTTTCTCGAGGCATTTTTATTTTTCGTTGTTCCAGCGAGTTACACATGACGATTGCCACGTACTCGATTCCTCCTTAGATGCATTGAATCTCGAATGGGAGAGATTGTGATTTTTATTTTTTTTTAAGTGTAAAAAAAAAAGATTTATCGGATCCTTCGCAGAGCTCAGTACAGTGTTTTGATTCTGTCTTGAGGCATATTTATTTTTTATCGTTCCAGCCAGTTATGTATGACGATTACAAGTCCTCGATTCTTCCTTAGATGCCATTAAATCTCGAATGGGAAGGATTGCGATTTTTCTTTTATTTTCAGTGTAAAAAAAAAATATTGATCGGGTCCTTCGCAGAGCTCAGTACAGTGTTTTGACTTTTCTCGAGGCATTTTTATTTTTCGTTGTTCCAGCGAGTTACACATGACGATTGCCACGTACTCGATTCCTCCTTAGATGCATTGAATCTCGAATGGGAGAGATTGCGATTTTTCTTTTTTTTTTTTTTAAGTGTAATAAAAAGATTAATCGGGTCCTTCGCAGAGCTCAGTACAGTGTTTTGATTCTTTCTTCAGGCATATTTATTTTTTATCGTTTCAGCCAGTTATGTATGACGATTACAAGTCCTCGATTCTTCCTTAGATGCCATTGAATCTCGAATGGGAAGGATTGCGATTTTTCTTTTATTTTCAGTGTAAAAAAAAATATTGATCGGGTCCTTCGCAGAGCTCAGTACAGTGTTTTGACTTTTCTCGAGGCATTTTTATTTTTCGTTGTTCCAGCGAGTTACACATGACGATTGCCACGTACTCGATTCCTCCTTAGATGCATTGAATCTCGAATGGGAGAGATTGCGATTTTTCTTTTTTTTTTTTTTAAGTGTAATAAAAAGATTAATCGGGTCCTTCGCAGAGCTCAGTACAGTGTTTTGATTCTTTCTTCAGGCATATTTATTTTTTATCGTTTCAGCCAGTTATGTATGACGATTACAAGTCCTCGATTCTTCCTTAGATGCCATTGAATCTCGAATGGGAAGGATTGCGATTTTTCTTTTATTTTCAGTGTAAAAAAAAATATTGATCGGGTCCTTCGCAGAGCTCAGTACAGTGTTTTGACTTTTCTCGAGGCATTTTAATTTTTCGTTGTTCCGGCGAGTTACGCATGACGACTGCCACGTACTCGATTCTTCCTGAGATGCATTCAATCCCGAGCGGTCGAGCTCAAGATAAAAAAACGTTGTTGAAAAAAAAAAAAAAAAAAAAAAAAAAAAAAAAAAAAAAAAAAAAAAAAAAGAGAAGACTTATCGACAGAGTTCAAGACAAAGAATCCATCGGAGCTCATAACCCTCGCTGAGCTCAGTAGAGCACAGTGTTTTGATCTTCCTCGGGGCATTAAAATTTTTTATTGTTCCAGCCAGTTATGCAAAGAGCTCGGCAACGACTCCGTTAATGGATCTTTCGGTCTACATCGTAATGGTGTGACGCGTACCTCACCGGCAGATGAGGAAATAAGTAGAGCGAGCGAGTGCACTAATCGGCCTCGGAATTCTAATGTCTTTAACAATCCTACGCTAGCTCTACGATTTCGTTGGACGGAAAAATGAAAAAAAAATAAAATAAAATAAAATAATAAATAAATTAGTCGAGCGATCGACGATTAAAATAGAAATAAAAAAAAAAAAAAAAAAAAATAGAAAAATACGAAGGTGGCGTATTCGAGGTCTATCGAGATACCGAGTATAATTCTATCTCGAGGTGTCGCCAATAATTCAATCACTTCTGGCTATTCATCAAAGCCTCGCCAAGATACGCAAAATTGGAGCATGAGGCATTATTTATTATTATTTATTTATTTTTTTCTTTCTTTTAAATAATTCCGAGCTATCCGTCGGTTCTTTTATTCGACGTTGATAAGCGATAATCCGTTCGAGAGCTGGCGGATCGACTCTCAAGGTCCCGAATATTTTATACGGCTGAATTAACTCTCGACGATTTTATTTGCGCGATATAGTTTTTTTATGCGAACCGTCAGGCGGCATCGGGGTGTTGATTAATCTTTAATACGCAGTCGGACAGCGACGAGCCATCGCGGACACACGCGCGGCAACCTTGGACGGGGATCGTGCAATTTTAATCCGCGCGATGGAAACGCGACGCGGCTGACAGGACAGCTTCGCGAAACGAGAGACTCTTCGGAGACTCGCCGGATAACGTTATCCGAGCGGAAAATGAATAGGGAAGAAAGACAAGAACAAAATAAAAAAAATCCACGTCGCAGAAGGATTCGAAGCTACAAATCCGCGTGCGTAATTAAGTTTCTTTTTGATAAATAAAAATGCGGTGCGTTAAAATTAACTCAAAAATTGAAAAAGTAAATTGTTGAGCTGCATTGACTGGAAGTATCGGAGACACGCCACTCCCGGCTCGCAAAATCACACCGATTGATTTATTCACCGACGAATTTATTTATACGCTCAACTAATCAATTTATACACCCAACTAATCAATTTATGCGACCGACAAATTAATTTATACGCCCAACGAATTAATTTATACACCCAGCTAATCAATTTACACGCCCGACAAATTAATTTATACGCCCAACGAATTAATTAGCACGCCCAACGAATTAATTGGCACGCCCAATTAATTAATTTATACGACCAGTTAATTAGTTTATACACCCAACGAACTAATTTATACGTCCAATGAATTAATTTGCACACCCAACGAATTAATTTATACGCCCAACTAATCAATTTACACGCCCGACAAATTAATTTATACGCCCAACGAATTAATTAGCACGCCCAACGAATTAATTGGCACGCCCAATTAATTAATTTATACGCCCAGTTAATTAGTTTATACACCCAACGAACTAATTTATACGTCCAATGAATTAATTTGCACACCCAACGAATTAATTTATACGCCCAACTAATCAATTTACACGCCCGACAAATTAATTTATACGCCCAACGAATTAATTAGCACGCCCAACGAATTAATTGGCACGCCCAATTAATTAATTTATACGCCCAGTTAATTAGTTTATACACCCAACGAACTAATTTATACGTCCAATGAATTAATTTGCACACCCAACGAATTAATTTATACGCCCAACTAATCAATTTACACGCCCGACAAATTAATTTATACGCCCAACGAATTAATTAGCACGCCCAACGAATTAATTGGCACGCCCAATTAATTAATTTATACGCCCAGTTAATTAGTTTATACACCCAACGAACTAATTTATACGTCCAACGAATTAATTTGCACACCCAACGAATTAATTTATACGCTCAACTAATTAACTTATATGCGCCCAACGAATTAATTTGTACGCCCAATAAATTAATTTATACGCCCAACAAAATAATTTGTATACTCAAGGAATTAATGCATACGCTCAATAAATTAATTTATACGCCCAAGGAATTAATTTGTACGCCCAATTAATTTGTTTGTCGAAACAGTTGATTGCTCGACGACGAACAAATTTGTTGTGCGAACCGCGTAAATCGCGCGAAGCCCTCGAGTCGAGGAGCACCGACGCAGTTGGCCGGGAGAACTCTAATTATTTTTTCCTCCGAGACAAACGGAGGAGCCAGGTATGCGGTGAGGGTTGAGTGACCCTAGCTCAGGAAGTTATATCAGCCGCATGTTAATGGGCCACGATCAATGTGCGTCGGGTCAGCATTTTCTTTTGAAAACCCACACACACACATACACACACACACAGACACACACAGACGGCCCCCCCTCGTAAAGCGAGGCGGTGGCGAACGGGGAGATACAAAAGACGGTCGAGCGAAAGACTCTCGAGAGATGTAATTCTTTTTTTTTCTTTTTTTTTTCTTTCATTCTTCTTGTTAACAATCCAACATAGCGCTCAGCGAGAAAGTTACAAGTGTTCGCTAACGACCACGTGTCGAGATTCTTCGACGCTTCGACGTCCGGTCGACAATGCGGCCGGAGATTAAAAGGCGCCTATGATAATGGCAACGTCGTGCACGGGGGCTTCGAATCATCAATCCACATCCACTACGCTCAGCGCTGGTTCACAATAGTTAAAATTTACAAGTATCACGCCGATTACTCGAGCCCCAAGTAAATGGCTAGTCATCACTTAATTGTCAGTGGTTTCTCACACTTGCGCCACTTACGCAAGGATAAGCCCGAATTTATTATCGGGACATGGAAGTTATATCGGAAGTATGTAGCAGAATTATCGGACCGACAATTCGGCCCGACAATTGTCCAATCGACAATTCATCCAACAATTGTCCAACTGATAATTCCATCCAACAATTGTCCAACTGATAATTCCATCCAACAATTGTCCAATCGACAATTCGGTCCGACAATCGTCCAACAAACAATTCAGTTCGATAATCGTCCGGCTGACAATTGTTCGACCGAGAATTTCAACCGACACTGCCACCCAACAATTGTCCAAACGACAATTCCATACAACGATTTTCCAATCGACAATTTCATCCAACAATTGTCCAACCGACAATTCGATCCAATGATTGTCCAACCGACAGTTCCATCCAATGATTGTCCAACCGACAATTCCATTTAACAATTGTCCAACCGACAATTGCATTCAACAATTGTCCAACCGACAATTCCATTCAACAATTGTCCAACCGACAGTTCTATCCAACAATTGGCCAACCAACAATTCCATCCAACAATTGTCTAACCGACAATTCTATCCAACAATTGTCTAACCGACAATTCTATACGACAACTGTGCAAGCAACAATTCTATCCAACAATTGTCTAACCGACAATTCTATCCAACAACTGTGCAAGCAACAATTCCGTTCAACCATTGTCCGAACGAAAATTCACTTCGACAATTGACCGACCGAAGAATCAGTTCGGCAATTGTCCGAACGAAAATTCACTTCGACAATTGATCGACCGAAGAATCAGTCCGGCAATAGTCCGACCGCCAATTTCAGTCGGAGATTAAGAGGCGCCTTCGAACCATCAATCGACATCGATACGCACCGCGCTGAATTACAATAGTTAAAACTTACGACTATCGCGCCGAACATAACGGCTAGTCATTGCTTTTAATTATCACTGATCTCTCATAGTTACACTCCTCAGCGAGGGGGGGGGGGGGGGTAAGCTCGAATTTATTATCATTACTAACGATCGCCGAGGTGTTTCCGGTCGAATGGAGCAAAAGCCGAGTCCGCGCGGGAAATAGTCGAGAAGCAGAGCGCGCGGCCCTCCGCGACTCCCGCTCTGCTGCTGATGGGAAAGCGGCGGCTCGAGGCGAACTCTCAAAAGGGTTGCGTGTGTCTTCTTGCGCCTGTCTGTCTGTCTGTCCTGCGATGTGGCTCTTCTATCTGCGATGTGGCTCAGCTCTCTGGGAGTCACGGGCGCACGTTGATCCTCGCGGGTATCGAAGACGCCGGGAATTCACGGCCGAGAGGATTTATGAGAATTCCGCTGAAACACCCGCGAGTGCAATTTCGTTGACCTTTTCGCCGCATCGAGTTTTCTTCATTCCTCCATTCTGTTATTTTCATTCGTCAAAAGAGCAACCTGAGCCCTTATGTTCTTTGGCCATGAAATGCAACTTTTTGCTTTTCAGTTTTTTTTTGTTTGTTTAGTATCATCAATTTATTTTTTAGATTCTTTAGCCACAAACTGCAGGGTTTCTTTTATTTTTGTTTTGATACCTTTTATGTTATGTCGGTTCGCCACGAAATGCAATTTAGATTCGCCTTTTAGATTTTCGTTTTTTTTTTTTTTTTTTTAGTTTTATTAATTTATTTTTTAGTCTATTTACCCACGAATCGCAGGATTTTCGTATTTTCATTTTGATACCCTTTAAAGTCTGTATCGAATAACTGATCTACGTTTCCGGAGCATCGTTATTTATTCGATCGCGTTGCCTTATCGGTAATTGGCCGGTGGCCAGCGAGCACGCGTCGAGTGGACTCGTTATCGGCGATACACTATGGCCGAGGTGAAAGCAACACCGAGAGTCACGATTCATCGTGCAGTGAGGAGTATCGTGTGTACATTGATATTTTATTTCTATTTTTTTTTTTTTTTTTTTTTCGTCCTCTAATACACAAACACACGCGTATACATGTGCACGTCGATATGCCCGCTTCTGATACATGTACACGTCGATATGCCCGCTATTTAGTCCCCGAAAGGCTACCGAACGTCGAGAGCTCTGCGGAGTCGCGTGTCAGCGCGTAACTCATTAATTTCGATTTCTTTTCCGCATCGATTTATAAAACGGCTATGGCCGAGCAAGCCGAGCTGTCCTCTCTTGACACTCCGTCGAGGGATCGTGTTTCGGTATGTCGTACAACATTCTTGTCGGGCACGAAATGCGAACCGGCGAAAAATCAGTCTAATTAAATCGGAGCCTGAGATTCAAACGAATGACCGGATACATATCGATCTGTTGTAGATCAGTTCGGTTAATGTATACCGCATTTCACCGCTGTCATTGAATTAGCATCAACAAAACTGAGAGAAACCATTAACAAATATAGAGTTCGCATGTACATTTGCAAATGTAGATTTTCAATGTATATTTAGAAATGCAGACTTTGCATTATAATGATTATCTTACGAGTGTCGCATTCTTTTTTAAGATAATGGTCTTATTTTTTTATTATCGGTAACAAAAACCGAAATCACGTAATTTCCGGTTTGAAAATCTTCGTTTTTTTTTTTTTTTGGCCGGAAGTGACGTCATACTGGAAACATGCTACTTGCGGACGAAAAATAAGATTTTCAAACCGGAAGTGACATATTTTCGATATGACGTCACTTCCGTTCGAAAAATGAGATTTTCAAACTGAATGTGGCGTACTTCCGGTATGAAGTCACTTCCGGTCGAAAGATAAGATTTTCAAACTGATAACGACGTTTTAACGGAATTTTTCGCATTCTTCGGCGTGACGTCACTTTTGGTTTAAAACTGAGATTTTCAAACCGACGGTGACGTTACAGAAAACGTTTTCGATCTTTCTCTGGAGTTCATCTCGAGTGTAGCCAACGACAGAAGAGAAAGAGTCAAGGAACACGCATTAATTCACACATATGATACACATGTTTTTTTATCGACAATAAAAAAACATAATGAAACGAGTTGTTTTGCCCGGGTCGTCGGGAATCCCGGGCGAAAATAGATTCGTGTAGTAAATATAATGGAGAAACTGGAATTCAACGGCACGTTTCGCGGCACGTCGCCCGAGACAGGAGAATTCGCGATAGAAAAGAGATTTGAAAAGAGGCGCGAGAGCGGACGTCAGGACGAAAGACGAGAGACAGGCGAAAGGCCGCGGGTAGAAGAGAAAAGCGCCGGCAAAAGTCCTGCGGGGTCATCACCCAGGAAGAGGAGAATCTCCTCGGAGCATCGCCGAGGCAGCGCGCGGGGACGGAGGAAGCAACAGGCGCCAGGCTCGATGCGCGTGGGCCTCTCTCGTAATCACGCGTATGTGTGTGCGTTTTGTTCTCGACCCGGCTTAGCCGAACATATGGAGAACACCGCACGCGTATTATAACTGCGTATAACGGACGACGCTTTAATATTTATGACGATGCAGGAAAACTATGCGTTACGAACGCCGATCCCCGCTCCCAGGACGAGATTATTCAGGAAGCGAGGAGATTTATCGATCGGCAAAGAAGTTGCACGAACGGAGAAATGACGATTCAGTGAAATGAACTTTTTTTTCTTGTTTTTTTTTTTCAATTTTTTCGAGGTAAATTTGAGATTGCGAGAACAATAACACCTTCCTAATCCGAGATCATTTTTTTTTTGGCACGTATGCTGAGCTTGACAAAAAAAAAACAGCTCGAAATTCAAGAAGCGAAACGATTTATCGATCGGCAAAAAAACTGCGCGAAAGGTGAAACGACGACTGAGTGACATAATTTTTTTTTTTTTACGAGATTAATCTGAGATTAGGGGAATACCTTCCTGATCCGAGATAATTTTTTGGCACGTATGCCGAGCTCGAAAAAAGTGCCCCTCGATATTCAGGAAGCGAAGAGATTTATCGATCGGCGACGAAACTCCGCGAAAGGAGAAACGACGATTGCGTGAAATACATTTTTTTAATCTTTTTGTTGTTTCTTTTTTACGACATAAATCTGGGATTACGAGAATAATAATACCTTCCTGATCCGAGATAATTTTTTGGCATGCATGCCGAGCGCGAAAAAAAAAAAAAAAAGAAAACCAAACGCGGGAATTATAGAGCGAAGTGAGTGGGGTATTCCTTCGAGATATTAGCATAAACACCGCCTCCGACCGCTTCCACCGCCGCAAGCGAGACTATCAAGCACCGAGTGAAAGCTCTCTCTCAAGCCTCGGGACAACCACCGGTTTACATTCCTGTGTCGCGGCCCCGGTGAAATTTGCCACCGGTGGATATAGCGACAACCATCGGGCTTCCACACCTCGGCGCACGGGAGAGCACGCGAGACACCGATGATGTGTGCCCGAGCCGGCGAGATTCCTTGTTTACCCAAGAGACTTTTATGATTTTCTCGCCGAGCCGAACATAGGCGAATTCTGCATTGGCCCCGGAGAGTTCGTTGTTCAGAGACAGAAGTCAACGGATCGTTCCTGGAACGAGCGTGTAAGTTGACCGATGAAAAATTCTGCGAAGGTAAACGACCGTAGAAAACGGTGCCCAGTTTGCTTTCCGTTTAAACGGGCGAGTCTAGCGATCGCGCAACGACGACGAGGTCCTGCAATTCGATGTTTTTAACTCCCGACTACCCGTCAGGGCAAAAGAGCGGAGTTATGCGTTTCACTGAGGTCCTGCGATTTTTCTGTTTTCGTTGTCCCCAGTGTTTGTCGGAACGGCTCGATGCTCTGCTATTGATGTGTCAGACATACATTGCCTATGAAAAGCTTAATTCGATCAAAATTTCAGTAAGCAGTATGCCAAAAATCTGGAAAAAATCAGTCGTATTAATGATGTTATTAACAAATAATTAAAAAATGTATTGTTTTTAAAAAATCAGAACACCTTTTATTTTCTTATTTTAAATACATTCCTTCATTTTTTTTTTTTTTAGAATCCATGGGATTTAAAATAAAAAAATTCTGACGTTCTGAGGTAAGAAAATTCTGAAGATATTCATGTGATTTCGAGAAAATCAATGAATTCATTTGTAAAGAGAAAAAAAAGGTTTACTGATTATTCGTTTAAAACTTTTTTTTTGCAATTCGTTGATAATTTTTTAACATTATTATTATGCAAATTTAATGTTCTCGTCACCCTTAATACAGTTGATTTTTTTCAGATTTTTGTATCATTAGGAATTGTTAAAATTTCTACTGAATCTCACTTTTGGTTGGGAATGTACGTGTGAAGCATCCTTAACAGAATTAGGCACATTCCGTGGATTTGGGAGGGTGTTTATAGCGATAGATTAGAAAAATAAATGTGAAGTGGCGGAAAAACAACTACTTCGAAAAACAGGCCAAAAGCCTATTCAGATACATCGAAAGGCCGCAATTATCTACTATTGCATTTGCGATTATTTGTCGGCTGCTATAAAAACGCCGTAGACTGTGTGCTATACTATTATAGTGCGTTGAACTCGCCCGAAGTGCGGTATAAAGTCAAACAATTTCCTCACATTCGCAAAGTTATATTCCTCAGCGATATAATTTCCTAATTGTGAATGTCTAATTTCAATCGCGATTAATAGGCACCTTACTATCTAGAGCGTAGATAACAGCTACGCGACAAAAACACGGTAACGCGGAACGCGCACCGTTACACGTGGCAAGAGCGACAGCGCAAAGGCGACAGTTCGTCCCGAGGACCGTAATAAACAAGACGTGTACTATATAATCCACATTAATAAAACGGTTCGCTAGTTCTCTATAAACACAAAAAATAAGGTCCATACAGTCATGTATCGTTCTTTCGGTCTCTCACATAATGCTGCGTTTCTCCGATAAGACTTTCTGCGCGACGTTTCTCACCGATACAACTTTTTTTTTATGTTGTATTTCCAATCAAGCACCAATAATTCTCCGATGCATCGCGTCCTTGATCGTTCGATAACATACATCGCGTATCGCATCTTGGAAATGAATGTGAGAAGATATCCGCAGGAGACTAAATTTCATCGAGTTATAACGGTTCTGCTTTGCATCGTAACAAACTTCGCTCGAGGAAGTTCACTCAAAGAATAAAATTCTACGAGTGAGCATTTTTTTTTTTTTTTTTTAAGCAGTGCATTAACAGAGTCTTGACAAAGATGAAACTTGATGTCGTGCAGATATCTTCCGGGTCATAAATTAGTCGGTGCGATGTAATGCAATATCGACTTACCTGACTCTGGCCGACGCGATACGAAGCCGGGTCGACGTCGACGGAGAGCAGCATATCCTCGACGGCGCGTCTCTCGTCGGCAACGGGACTTCCGGGTCGGGCGTTCGCATCGTTCGACAACAGTCCGAAACGCCTTCTGAACTCTCCAAGCGGCATGTGCTTGGGGAAACCGACTTTGTGCAAACGCACGGCGTCGACGATTTGACTTCCGCGAATCTGCGAAAGGAAGAGACACATTAATATTCGTGAGCCGTTGCGGTTTCTACTTTGGTGACTCAAGCTTTCGGCGCCCAATGAAAAAATAAAGTTGTTTTTTTCTTTAGTACCTTCACCAATTTTAATGTACAAAATTCTTGAAACATCTGACGAAATTGCAGTGGACACTGAAGACAATTTTTTTGAATATAATTGAATCCCAATTTTTCCGATTGGCTTTTAAATTCAAATAGTGTATTTTTCAAAAATTGCAAATATTACAGTGTTTTGCATGCTGGTGAGACAGTTTTTTTTTAAATTCATACGCCAATTTTTATCTAAAAAAAAATTCTGGAAAAATCTGACGAATCGCGATGAATACTAAAGAAAATTTTCAGACATAACTTCGTCGTACAATGTTTCTGTTTGGGCGTAAAAATGGAAAAAGTTAATTTTTTTAGATTCTATGTATTTTTTATGAGATTCATTACCTGCGATCGCAAGAGCGGCACGTTGATTATGCTGTCCTCGTTTTGATTGGATTTTACGGACAGGAGACTCTTGTTGTCGGTACAGCCGGCCGCGTGTTGCGGCAGTAGACAGTGCACGAACTTGACGCGAGTTCTCCTCAAAGTTTCGACGAGACCGTCCTGCAAATAATTAAATAAAAATATGCCGATTAATTTACAATCAGACGTCCGCGAAATCTACGTTCGTTTGTCTTACATCGTGCAGAAGGCAGATAACGAGAGGCACGAGAAACAGGAAGAGATGAGCCCAAAATAAGATAGTTAAATAGTCGACGAACATTTTTTTTTCTTTTTTTCAGAACAAACAGTTTAACGTAGAGAGTAAGCTTCAAACTGCAAAAAGTGTCGATGTCGATGACAGACTGGCATTTTCAGAAGACAACTCGCGGATAATGTTCGTAGGCGATAATGAAATGAACTTTGACTCTTCATTCGCGTGATATCGCTAAAAGATCCAGACGAGCGTACCGAGAGTCTTCTTATGAAGTAGACACGACAATGAATTAGAACGAGCCACAAGTGCAAAGGCAAGCACTGCGTCGAGCAACGTTATTTTAATCGCGGGTCAAAACTTCTAAAAATTACAGTAATTGATATCGATCAATATTCGTCCGACCCACAAATTTCTACATGATAGCTAAAGGAGTAGCGTACGAGATGTGTTAAGTTAGCCACTTAAAACTGTGAATTTATGAATGAAATAGAATTACCTACAAGTGCCAAGAAAAATACTGCGTCGAGCAACGTTACTTTAATTATAGCACAGCCTGTCTAAAAATTTCCGCAATTTATATTGGTCGATATTCTACGATCCACAAATATTTTCGTGACAGCTAAACAGTATCGTACAAGATGTGTTAAATTAGCCGCTCAGAACGATGAATGTATGAATGAATTAGAACGATCTACAAGTGCCAAGAAAAACACTGTGCCGAGCAACGTTATTTTAATTATGGTACTGGAGTCTAAAAATATCAGTCATTTCTATCGATGGATATTCTCCGAACGCCTAATTTTTTTGTGATAGTTAAACAGTGACTGAACAGGCCTATGTGTGTTAAATTAGCCACTCACAACGGTGAATTTAACTTGAAGACAGGCATTTTTTCTCTTCACAGCGGTGAATGTTCTTCGTATACTCGAAGCTCTTCTCAACGACTGTGAGCCTTCGATACCGGGTACGGAGCCGCTCAGAGCTCCCGAGACACCAGCTCCGCGGGTGCATACGAATAGTCTGCTGATGTCTTCCCTGAAAACGCAAAATAACCATTAGACCATTGTGACCAGTTTCCAGATTTACCAGTTCGAGTTGTACGACTAACCTGGTACTCTCCTGAAGGACTGTGATGGCGCATCGAGTCACGGGGTTTTCGCGAGTAGCTTTGAGCCACCCGGTTGCGGTGTATAAAACGGGATTGGTGCCTTGAAGGTGCTGAAGGACAAACTGGTTGGTGCCTGGTGCCTTCCTCAGCAGCACTTGATGATCTGTGCGAGAAAATTTGCAACGATTATAATATATGATCTTATTAACAGAATTTTACCGTAAATAAATAAATACGTAAGTAAATAAATAAGAATGAGGATTCAATGCGGAAAAAAAATTACCTCGATCGCCATAGTGCGAGAAAAGACGATCGAGGAAGCTTTCGTCGCTGCCACCGGGACAGATAGTCTCCTCGTCGAGGAGCCACAGCAGGCCCTTCCTCTCCGCCTGCCGGCTGCCGCTGAGATCGCTCTGGCTCGTCCGCAGCATCGTGGCGCTCTGCTGTCCGCGATCCAGCAGAGAGACGAGGGCTTGAGGCGAACCGATGGAGTCAACGTCGTAATCTTCATCGCAATCGACATCGATGCCCTCCTGGACGTACCTAAAGAAACGTAGTACGTTGAGATGAAATTGCTTGTTCTCGGGAGTACAGCTGAGTTCTGTGAGTAAATGGAAACGATTAGAATGCTGACCTGTCCCTCGGCGCGACGAGCGTAGAATGATGGAACAACAGCTGCAATCGTTCTTGCAGATAATTGTGACACAGATCCTCGAAACTGGCGCCTGTCTGACGACCGCACGAGGCCGGATTTTGAAATCCTGGAGCGTCGCAAAGCAGGAGCGACGAGACTGTATGAATGGGTGAGGAAATCGATCTGCAAATTAGAAACAGGTATATTTAATATTCGAACATTAACGATCGTACTACGGATTTATGTATTATAATTTTTTTAATATCTTCTTTTAATATCGCCAAGGGTTCCAATTATCCAAAGTCGTTTCACGATTAATTAATAGGATAAAAAAATGAAAGACTGACTTGTTTATCAGCGCAGCGACGCAGTGAAAGACCTCGGAGTAAAGTCCGACGAGAAGTCCTTCAAGGGCGTCTAGCCCGGACAAATCTTTGCCGCTGTCGGTGGGACTCGGAGTCCTCGGGGCGGGTCTCGGTCCGCTCGGAGTTCCACCGCCGCCGTTGCCGGAGAAGACCATCCTGCTGAGTTCCTCGACCGACGTGCCGAGAAGCGTGGCCGCTCTTTCGGCGCACTCGACTCGAGCGAATTGCCATCGGCTCTGCGAGCTGGTGCCGGCTTTGACGGCACCGGCGCAACTGAGATGATAAATTCCGGCGAGCACGAGCCATATGACCTTCTCGTCGGCCTCCGATACACCGAGAATCTTCAGCGCCGCGACGATCCGATTGAACTCGACCATCGCCCGCTGCTTGTCCTCGTGCTTCTGCAGCGGCGTTATGAACGGATTGTTCTCCGCTACGAGATTTGTCAGATGAAGCTCCTTGCGCAGAGCACCCTCGGCACCGGCCAGCAGCCTGTAGACCGCATGGAAAGTTGGATCGCCGTTCACCCGCCGACCGATTCTCGTCTTCTCCAGAAGCAAAACCTGCCGAAGGAAATGGAAAAAAAATGAATTTAGAGCTCATGTAACATTTTGTCTATGACCCTTTGCCAAGGTGTAAAATTAGCATTAGGTATAAACGTTAGTATAAAAAAAACTGTACATATGAACTTTGTCAATAAGTATCTTTGATTACTACTATATTAATAATATTAATCAATAACTCATGACTGGTGTAGATATCCACCCCATGCGTGTAAATATGTAAATAAAGTTCATACTCAGTAAATAAAAGTAACATTGGGGGTTGAGATGAAGAACCTTGTTACAGAAATTCGAGCTTTGTTTCCTCACCTGCAGAGACGCCGAGGCTATCTGGCCGGACTGATCGAAGTCGAGACTGAACAGCTGACTGAATCGCGTTGCGTTGGAGTTCATGTGGGTTCTGCTGTTGCCGAAGGCTTCGAGAACTGTGAAGAGAGCGTTGAGCTTCTCTATAGTCAAGATCTGGTGAAATTCAATGTTTCATACTCGTTAGAAAATGTTTTGTTTTAGTTTATGCATAAATTTCGATAGCTCGACGGGGTAATATTGAACCGCAGAAATAAACCTTGTTTACGGTGCCAGCCGCTAGCACAAGATAGTGGAGAGCGTGTTTGAAATTTGTCGTTTTTCCAGAACCGCTGCGTCCGAGAAAGACGAGCGAGTGATCTCGACGAGTGGCCAGCATTCCTCGATAGGCCGACTGGGACATGGCGTAAATGTGCGGCGGCATATCCTCGCTCTTGCAGCCTCTGAACATGTGTACCACCTAAAAATATACGATTCAATTGTACACGTTTATCGTAGAGAGTGGGATAAATTTGGCTCGCGGCCAAATAATTTTCTTAGCGGAATTCGTGTACAAACCTTTTCGGAATAGATCGCGAGCGGCGCGACCGGATTGATAACGACCATGTTTTCACCGGCGTAGGTGTGAATGAGGTTGCTCGCGTATCGCTGCCGCAGAGTGTGCAGCACCGAAGACTCGCTCAAGTAACGCAACTGGGAAAGCTCCTCGGCTTTGTCGAACTGCGGAGGATTAGCCTGAAACATTGAGACGAATAAAAATCTTCGAATAACGTCGATTTATTTTATGATTTCTGGAGACTCGCGAATAGATATTTTAGTTGGAAATTATAGATAAAAAAATCATTAAAAGTAATGGAAATTGATAAATTTTTTTGTGAAAGGAAGTTGACAATTTGAATATAGTGAATTTATATTAGCATATAGCATATTTTATTAGCATATAGTGAATTTTTTTCAGGCTGAAAGATAATTCAGATGAATAAAAATTGTAATGGAAATTTGAGAATAGACATTCCAGTTGAAAACTACAGATGCAAAATAATTAAAATGAATGGAGATTGATACACTTTTTTTGTAGACGCAAATTCATTATAACTTTTAGATATTCTCGAAGAGCGTATAGCGGATTTTTTTGTTGGTACAGATAATACCTTCTCCACGTCTTCTTCGTCGACGAGCAATTCCTCTCCCGTCGGTATCAATCGAACCCTGAGTTTTCCCGTGTCCGGATCGGCCGGGCCGCATCTCGTAGCCGGTGTGAATCCACCTCTGTGCAGAAGCCAGATCCTCTCCGACGCTAGCCACGCTTGTTCCTGAGCAAGATGCTCCTCGGTTCGCGCCTGCAACAAAACAGATGAAAAAAATTTCATTAAAAATCAGTCTTTCATGCGGACAATGTTTTATAATTAATTTACCGGATTAACGACTACGCGGACAGTTGAAATTTTCGTATCGCGAAATCGGATCTCGCGCACCTTTCTCAGTACGCGCGATAGAAAATTGACGATGTAGATTAAAATGTAACTCGATATCGCGATGTTTGCAAGTGCAAGCATCGTTGTTGGTACGTGTTAGCGTGAGCTCGAGCGATCGACTCGCTCGACTGGCCCAACGTGTGCACGTGTTATGTCGAGAGTTGTCCCCGCGAGGCTCGAGAGCTCTTTACCTGTTGGAATCGACTTCTGAGTATGTAGGTGGGTGCGAGGCACTACGCGCAATGGGCATTAATTCCGTTCGATTCCGTTCGATCACCTCGCGGAATCCGAGACACGCGGGGGAATACAGTTTTCACCGGTACCGGCTACGAGATTGTAACGCGAACTGACGAGATTGAAAATAAATTGTACGCCGATACCGAGTACACCGCATGCCAACGGGGACTCGACAGGGACATATGTCTCTCCGGCTCGAGCCTTAAGTTATAGACAAGACATTTCAATCTGTCTCGAATAGAAACTATTCTTCCTTTTTTTCCTTTCCTTCGGATAAATAATGAAGTGTTGATCAACAAAAAAAAAAAAAAAATCGTTTCTTTGATTCTCGTGCGAATTCACGGGTGAAAAAAATTAATTAAATACACAAATAATTATATAAGTAAATTGTTGCTGAATTTGAGAGGCGAGTGAGAAAGGGAAAAGTAAAGGTTGTAAAGAATATAATGTATGTATTAAAGGAAATATTTTGTGTATGGAAGAGACTGATAGTTTTTAAGGGGATAATATAAGGGCTGGGGTGTGTAAAAACCCGTCAGGGTATACTTGGTAATAAACAACTACCACTACTTATATAAGTAAATAATTAAATAAATAATTGAATAAATAACTGAGCAAATAATTGAACAAATAATTGACCAAATAATTAAATAAATAAATAAATTCCGGAGCGGTTTCTTTTCCCGTACAATCGGTGGCATTATGACAAATGTTCCCTCGAGCGTTTTGCCATTTAGCGCGAGGGGAATTTTGCACGACGAGTTTGATGCTAATTGACCGAATCGCAAGTAACATGCGGAGAGTACATAACGACGCAGCGAGCGAGTGTACGACGGGGAGAGTTGAAGATAATTAATCAGTGCGTTTATGCGAACGATGAATGGAGAACGTTGTTGCCTCTCGGCGGGTCCGAGAGGCTTCTGGAACGATTCGCGGAGATCTCCGCGCTGCTGCAGAGCACCACTTGATCGCGCCTGAACTCTCTGCAATCGCATACATACTCTTATGCCCGAGCTAATTTCAATTCCCCTCCGGGCTTTATACCTTCACCCGCGCACATAAACCGAGATAAACGCCAGAGTGACCGCCTCTAAACCATTATACAATTGCTTCATTTATTAAAGAAACTCAATAATTCATTGGACAATAAATAATGTCATCGGGTGACAGACGATATGAACTATCGCGCGGAACTTTAATTGCCTTTGCGTTATAATCTCCAGGGCGAAATTACATGTGCGAGGATTAAATTGCCACAGTGTCGTTATAATGTTTAATAAAAATATAGAAATAGGAATTTAAAGAGATTCGTTATCGTTACATGGCGGCGACACCGATTTTTATTGAAGGATAATTTATTTTTATTTTTTTTTTTATAGTGGAAATAACGCGAGCCGAGGAATCGCTAAACGAGAATGGAGATAATGGTCGAGAGGTCCCGTTGCGACGAGCCGGGCGACGAGGATGGCTAAAGGTGTTCCGGCGTGCGTGCTCCGATGCGTGGTTCGCGTAACGAGCGACGCATATTCACGTTACACGGCGAGAGGAGTCATCCGCCTCGACGTAATTATCATCGCGACGTATGATCGGAGCCGTAAAGATAGGGGACTTGCCGCGCACACGAGACTCCTCGACGATTATTACGAGGTTTGCATTTCTCAGTCGACGAACCTTTTTGCCTTATGTCTTTATTTCTCTCTCTCTCGGCGTGCCGTTGACTGTGGCTTTGAGATCCATGTTAATTGAAGAAATTCCATTTTCAATACCCAAAACTCAATGTTTAAAATTCAATGTCCAAAATTCAATATCCAAAATTCATTATTCAAAATTCAATATCCAAAATTCAAAATCCAAAGTTCAATATCCAAAATTCAATATCCGAAATTCAATATCCGAAATTCAATATCCAAAATTCCATATCCGAAATTCAATATCCAAAATTCAATATCCAAAATTCAATATCCAAAATTCAATATCCAAAACTCAATATCCAAAATTCAAAATCCAAAGTTCAATATCCAAAATTCAATATCGAAAATTCAATATCTAAAATTCAATATCTAAAATTCAATATCCAAAATTCAATATCCAAAATTCAATATCCAAAATTCAATATCCAAAATTCAATATCCAAAATTCAATATCCAAAATACAATATCCAAAATTAAAAACTCTGCAGTATCGAGCATGGAATGCACTCAATTTTACGTGCTCGAGATTGCAAAAATCATATATTTTTTATGGGACGAGTGTAAATTCCGTATATATTAATTTTGAGTACTATCCGAAGTGCGGATCTGCACAGTGAGGACGTGCAATCTCCGCCGCGACGCGTCGCGAGTTAACGGGAATTAAAGTCGGAGTTACATCAAAGCGGGTAGACACTGGTATATCCATGGCGAGAATTTCAATCAATTACCAGGGAGTGATGCTTATCAATGTGGAGCTTAATTTAATTTAACATCCGTCTCGACGCGATTATATCGATAATTATGCCCTGGCGTCGATACGACCTTGCTCCGCTTTTTCGCGATCGTATTCTCGCTGCCCGGTCGCTAACGTGTCAACCCCTTGATCGAAGTAATTGAAAAACGAGATCGTAACGTTATTTTAGTCCGGTGGAGCACTCATCGCGCGTTGCTTTACTCATCAGTTTCTGTCACTTGGCTAGATTCGAGATTAATTTCAAATATATTTCAGACGCATAAAAAAATGTTCTTTTATACACTCGCCTGTGTTCCTTGATTTACACGTTTCTATCACTTCTGCATTCGAGATGCATTCCGAAGACACATAAACAATTTTCTCTGTAACATCACTTTCACTTTGAAAATTTCCATTTTACAACCGGAAGTGACGTCGCATCGGAAAAATATTTACAGTTATGTATTTCATCTTATGACACTTTCGGTCACGAGATGAAATTCTCAAACTAAAAGTGGTGTATTTCCGGTATGACGTCACATCCGGTTGAAAAACATAATTTTAAATCTGGTAATTACGTATTTCCGGTATGACGTCACTTCCGCCTGAAAAATGAAATTTTCAAACCGGAAACGGCGTACTTCCAGTACGACATCACTTCCGGTAAAAAAAAAAATTAGATATCCAAACCGGAAGTGACGTATTTTCGGTATAACTTCACTTCCTATCGAAAAATTACATTTTCAAACCGGAAGTGACGCATATTTCGGTATAGTAACTTCACTTTCTATCAAAAAAATGAAATTTTCAAACCAAAAATGACGTATTTCTGGTATGACGTCACTTCGGGTCCAAAAATGAAATTGTCAAACCGGAAGTAAAGCATTTCCGGTGTGACGTGACTTCCAGTCGAAAAATAAGATTTTCAAACAAAAAATGACGTATTTCTGGTATGACGTGACTTCGGGTCAAAAAATGAAATTGTCAAACCGGAAGTAAAGCATTTTCGGTATGACGTGACTTCCAGTCGAAAAATAAGATTTTCAAACAAAAAATGACGTATTTCTGGCATGACGTCACTTCGGGTCAAAAAATGAAATTGTCAAACCGGAAGTAAAGCATTTCCGGTATGACATGACTTCCAGTCGAAAAATAAGATTTTCAAACCGGAAGTGACGTATTTATGGTATGACGTCACTTCGGGTCAAAAAATTAAATTGTCAAACCGGAAGTAAAGCATTTCCGGTGTGACGTGACTTTCAGTCGAAAAGTAAGATTTTCAAACAAAAAATGACGTATTTATGGTATGACGTCACTTCGGGTCAAAAAATGAAATTGTCAAACCGGAAGTAAAGCATTTCCGGTATGACATGACTTTCAGTCGAAAAGTAAGATTTTCAAACAAAAAATGACGTATTTCTGGTATGACGTGACTTCGGGTCCAAAAATGAAATTGTCAAACCGGAAGTAAAGCATTTCCGGTATGACATGACTTCCAGTCGAAAAATAAGATTTTCAAACCGGAAGTGACGTATTTATGGTATGACGTCACTTCGGGTCAAAAAATGAAATTGTCAAACCGGAAGTAAAGCATTTCCGGTGTGACGTGACTTTCAGTCGAAAAGTAAGATTTTCAAACAAAAAATGACGTATTTATGGTATGACGTCACTTCGGGTCCAAAAATGAAATTGTCAAACCGGAAGTAAAGCATTTCCGGTGTGACGTGACTTCCAGTCGAAAAATAAGATTTTCAAACAAAAAATGACGTATTTCTGGCATGACGTCACTTCGGGTCAAAAAATGAAATTGTCAAACCGGAAGTAAAGCATTTTCGGTATGACGTGACTTTCAGTCGAAAAATAAGATTTTCAAACAAAAAATGACGTATTTCTGGCATAACGTCACTTCGGGTCAAAAAATGAAATTGTCAAACCGGAAGTAAAGCATTTCCGGTGTGACGTGACTTCCAGTCGAAAAATAAGATTTTCAAACCGGAAGTGACGTATCTCCGAGTAATTGAATGTGTGCGATACGTCCCAAGTGTATATGGAATTCATCCCGAACGTAGCCAGCGATAGAAACGGACGAAAAGGAACTCACGATAAAGTCGTAACACTGTAAAATGTCTCAACATTACGATATACCAAAGTTGAAAAACGCGTACAGTTAAAACACCCGTGATGTACGGAGCGTTCATTAGCCATCCCGCGCCGTACGAAAATAAACCTCAGGGATGAAAGTTAAATTCCGCAGATACCTTGCGAACACCGACACACGAATTATGCTCACGTAAAAAAAAAAAAAAAAAAAAAAAAAAAAAAAAACAACTTCTGTATTTCCCGTCCCAGGTAAACACCTAATTATTCTAAATTGTACGATTCCCCTCCAAAGACACCGCGTTAATATCGGCGAACGAGGTGTAAATCACTCGCCGTATATCCAGGAATAATGTTAATGAAATTATCGTGTCAAAGCCTCTCGTATATCGTTATAGAAAGTTGGCCGCGAGGTCGAGGAAGGCCGTCGCCGGCTCGCCGAATTTTCGTCCGCCGCCCGAGCCCGGCGAGCAGCCGCGAGTTTTACACCCGGCAATCGCCGGAGTGTCCTCGGTCTCGCGATACGCAGAGTGGGAGAATTCTCGGCTGCCCGAGATCGTTTTCGGCTCCATATAAGGTCGATCAATGGGCGCCAATTTTAATTTCGCATTTAATTGCCACAGTGAGGATTGGATTTATCGACGCTCCCGTAAAATCTCTCGCTAAGCCCTCGAGGGAATCTCTCGGTATCGTCCCGTCCGACCGCGGAACAAATTCAAACTCGAAATTATGCTCGTTAATCTTCGGCGAGCGTTGAACGCCGAGTTGTCGTGCGATCGGCCCGACGAATCGATCGAGTGGCTTTCCTTCCCCGGCCGATTAATCACTCGACTCGCCTCGTCGTTAATTACTATGCAGATTGGCGGAGGAAGGGTAAACACAAATACCCGATGTATCTTCACATAGAGCCGTGCCCGCATAGACCCATCGATAGATCACAGTGGCCCGCCTGCTGCGTTCCTCGACACTGTGCTGGCACTAGCAGCGTCGCTCGCTGAAGCACCCGGCGAGAAATGATAATACAGTGGAGGCCCGATTAACTGCGATGCTCCGGAGCGAGGCGTCCCCGGACAATCGAAATCCCCGGTTAATCCGAACTAAACAGCGAAAGTAATTATGTCAATAAAGGCTAGTGACACAACTTTAGTTTAACTTGTTACAACGATTGGTACAAACCACCCAAAAAAGGCATTAAAAAAATATTAACAAGTATTTTATTTTATTTTATTTTATTTTATTTTATTTTATTTTATTTTATGTTATTTTATTTTATTTTATTTTATTTTATTTTATTTTCGCACAATACAAAGGAAGCGTTAAGTATTAAAAGTATGTCGTATTGGACTGGATAATACTCAAATTATGCTCCTCTAATCTATCGCTGAAGAATATTGAGTATTAGGTACGAGTATCAAGTATGAAATCAGTATAAGAAGCAATATTCCAGCATCAGGTATGAAGCTATTATACTCCTCTAATCTATCGCTGAAGAATATTAAGTATTAGGTACGAGTATCAAGTATGAAATCAGTATAAGAAGCAATATTCCAGCATCAGGTATGAAGCTATTATACTCCTCTAATCTATCGCTGAAGAATATTAAGTATTAAGTACGAGTATCAAGTATGAAATCAGTATAAGAAGCAATATTCCAGCATCAGGTATGGAGCTATTATACTCCTCTAATCTATCGCTGAAGAATATTAAGTATTAGGTACGAGTATCAAGTATGAAATCAGTATAAGAAGCAATATTCCAGCATCAGGTATGAAGCTATTATACTCCTCTAATCTATCGCTGAAGAATATTAAGTATTAAGTACGAGTATCAAGTATGAAATCAGTATAAGAAGCAATATTCCAGCATCAGGTATGAAGCTATTATACTCCTCTAATCCATCGCTGAAGAATATTAAGTATTAGGTACGAGTATCAAGTATGAAATCAGTATAAGAAGCAATATTCCAGCATCAGGTATGAAGCTAGTATAGCCAAGAATATTCGAGTATCAAGTATGAAGCTAGTATACCTAAGAATATTCCAGTATCGAGTATGAAGCTAGTATAGCCAAGAATATTCGAGTATCAAGTAATGAAGCTAGTGTATCCAAGAATATTCGAGTATAGAGTAAGAAGCTCGAATCTCAATTTTTATGCCATCTTCATACTTGATACTCTAACATTGCATTCGTACACTGACTTCGTATACATACTGGTTATACGAATGTCCCTTCGTATTGCTAGCTTCATATTGGATAGTCGAACATTTCGTCGTATGCCAACTTAATACTTGGTACTCCAATATTCCTTGGTATACTGAGATCATACTCGACACTCGTATAATTACAACGTATATCGGATTCATGATTAATGCTCAGCGATAGATTAGAGGAGTATAATTTGAATATTATTCAGTCCATTACGACGTACGTTTCAATACTCTCATTTTTTATATATTTTTTAATACTTTTTAATACTTTTTTGCACGGGAACTTAGACTTAATTCTTAAATAGTGTAAACTATAATGTAAAGCTTTGGACGTCTTTTTCATTAACAGTACGTGAGCTAGTAGTTTTTTTTTTTAAGCACTGAGTTACTTTGGTTTGCTGCTTCTTGCACTTCTTGCGATTTTCGTCTATCACTTGTTTCATTTTTCCGCGCTACGCGCATGAAAAAAAAAAAAAAAAACCTCGAAAGATGCACGGTTAATCCGCTTCCCGATTAATCCGTGCACGGTTGATCGCGGTTCTACTGTACAGCTTCGGGTAAGAGCGGCGGCAGAAAGGAGTCGGTGAAAACGCGGCTTTCGTCGAATTCAATTGAGATATCACCGTTATTGGCGTATAATGCGAGACAGGCTGACAGCCAGTTTTCAGGAAGAGGAACAATAAAAAAAAAAACAACACATTTCGAGGTAGCGCCACTGAGATCAAAGAGTAAAGAGCGGAAGGCTTTGGTGCAGCGGCACGAGATTCTGCACTCAGCCGTGAGAACTCTACCGCTCGTTGGACGACAGGCGTATCGAAAGCGTGTTTGACGGTGGAGATTTTTCTTCTTTTTTTTTTTTTTTTTTTGTTTGTCGTCACACGAACTGTAGATCGGTCGCGGATAAATTCGCGATAGAGATCGATCGGCTCTGGCAAGCGTGGAAAAGTCGTTACCCCCAATGGACAAACGGACAGAGGCTGTTACCGGCGAAACGTGCGATCAATGATACGATTAATTGGTGATCGGGCAATCGGCCGATTCTCAAGTGAACACCCGACCTCTCAGACTTCACACATACGTAAAATTGCAGCTGCTACAGAAACCTATTTCGTTCCCTTTGTAACGTTGCAAGATTGCAAAGTTGCAAGATTGCAAAGTTGCAAGATTGCAAAGTTGCAAGGATGCAAAGTTGCAAGGATGCAAAGTTGCAAGGATGCAAAGTTGCAAGGATGCAAAGTTGCAAGGATGCAAAGTTGCAAGGATGCAAAGTTGCAAGGATGCAAAGTTGCAAGGATGCAAAGTTGCAAGGATGCAAAGTTGCAAGGATGCAAAGTTGCAAGGATGCAAAGTTGCAAGGATGCAAAGTTGCAAGGATGCAAAGTTGCAAGGATGCAAAGTTGCAAGGATGCAAAGTTGCAAGGATGCAAAGTTGCAAGGATGCAAAGTTGCAAGGATGCAAAGTTGCAAGGATGCAAAGTTGCAAGGATGCAAAGTTGCAAGGATGCAAAGTTGCAAGGATGCAAAGTTGCAAGGATGCAAAGTTGCAAGGATGCAAAGTTGCAAGGATGCAAAGTTGCAAGGATGCAAAGTTGCAAGGATGCAAAGTTGCAAGGATGCAAAGTTGCAAGGATGCAAAGTTGCAAGGATGCAAAGTTGCAAGATTGCAAAGTTGCAAGATTGCAAAGTTGTGAGATTGTCAAATGGTAAGATAGTAAGGTAGTAAGATAATAAGATAGTGAAATAGTGAGATCGTGAGATAGCAAGATAGTGAGATAGTGAGATAGTGAGATAGCAAAGGTGTGAAATGGTAAGATAGTAAGGTAGTAAGATAATAACATAGTGAGATAGTGAGATAGTGAGATAGTGAGATAGTGAGATAGTGAGATACTGAGATACTGAGATAGCGAGATAGTGAGACAGTGAGTAAGAATGGAAAATTGTAAAATTGTAAAATCGTAAAATATACGATCAAAACTTTCGCAATGGTAAAAAGAGTGCCGCGCCAAAAAAAGATCAGTCTCTCGGGCAGCGCTGGCCTATGCGTGTTATGCAGTGCGAGGGTGAGTGACGTAACAACAAACACCGATTCGCGAGGAGTATAATTCTCGTCGAGTGGCGGGTCGTTCGTCGAGTCTCGAAGACTGTGTCTCTCCGCACGCATGTAGGAGGCGAAGCCGAGAGGGAGAAAAAAAAAAAAAAAAAAAAAAAAACACAAGACGTATTTCTCTTTCTCTGTTTTGAAGGCCTTTGGGCAGTCGGTCCGACCGTATTTGGCAGTATTGGCACATCGTCCACGCGACCCGTCCCTATCCCTCCCTGCCATTCTCAAATCTATGTAGCACTGTCCTCCGTCCAAGACTTATAGCTTCTCTCGATACTCTCTTCGCGCGCGCCATAAAAAAAAAAAATATATATATATATATATAATGCTTCTACCTGCAAGGTACGCTCTGCAACGGTAACACAATAAATAAAAATAAAAATAAAAAGGAACAAAAAAAAATAAAAGAAAATAAAAAAATTAATGATTTCGTCGAAGGAAAGGCTCTCGCGCCTCGCCCAGTCGCACAAACAACGAGAAAGATTGTTCCCGTTCGGTTTGGTGAGCCGCGCGAAATGAGAAACGAAAACGACCCACGCGGTTCTTCGATCCCGAGTTTCGACACCGCAATCTCGCGGGAATTACGGTTTCGGAACTGCCGTGGGTGTCAATCAACGGGCGAGGAAAATATATATATATATATATATATATATATATATATAAACATGGAAGAAAGAAAAATAAAAGAAAAGGGGAAAATAGGAGCGAAAATAAAGAGGAGCCGACCGACGAGGCAACGGAACAATGAGAATCCACATTCCTACGGTGCTCGCGACTCGGAACCAGTGCCTCGAATACGTCCCACGAATATTTAACCGCTCGTTCCTCTGTGAGAATTCTTTGTTATTTTAAGCCACTCTATAACTTTCTTCGACGGGAGATTAGTTACGTTGTGGGCGACGCGTCGCATTATCGTTCTGTGTGAGTCGAATGAGCAGGGACTGCAATCGTTTTCGTGTTAATAAAATTTAAAGAGAATCGGAGGAATTTTGGGTCGGGTTAAATTAATACTTGTAGCGACATCAAAACATTGTTTTACGACGATGAAACATTGTCGCGTAAAAGTTTGAATGTCCCTGAGACTACGATAAACCTCACACGACTACGATATAAGACATTGTAAAATTGCAAAATCATAAAATGGAAAATCACAAGTGTAAAATTGGAAACTTATAAAATTGTAAAATTGTTTTTTGTTTTTTTTTTGTTTATTTTTTTTTTTTTTTATCGTCTTGTGTGAGTCGAATGCGCGGGCACTGCAATCGTTTTCGTGTTAATAAAATTTAAAGAGAATCGGAGGAATTTTGGGTCGAGTTAAATTAATACTTGTAGCGACATCAAAACATTGTTTTATACGACCATGAAACATTGTCGCGTAAAAGTTTGAATGTCCCTGAGACTACGATAAACCTCACACGACTACGATAAAAGAAATTGTAAAATTGCAAAATCATAAGATGGAGAAACGCGAGTGTAAAATTGGAATCTTATAAAATTGTAAAATTATTTTTATGGTAATATAACTGAAAGAGAATCCGAATCCGAAAGAGAATATCGCCTAAAAGATCAAATATCTCCAGAGTATGTCTTTTCGTTCTCCGACACAAAAAAAAAAAAAAAAAAAAAACACCTTGAAACTTTGTAGTCTCAAGGTGTTTTTTTGTTCGTATCGGGGCCGGGAGAGGAACATACTCTTAGGGACATTTTATCTTTTTCAACTGCAAAGTTGCAAAAGATTATCCATCCCAGATGCATTGGTAAATTTTGCAGCCACTCCCAAGTCATCGGGACACAGAAGAGAAGCAATGAAAAAAAAAAAAGAAAAACAATTAAACTGACGTCTTGAATAATGTATAAAAATCCCCAAAAAAAAAAAAAAAAAAAACTTTCTTTAATGGAAGATTAGTTACGCCGTAAATGTTGCATCGCATTATCATGCTATGCGAATCGACAACGCAGATTATTGTAATCGTTTAGATGTTAATAAATTAATATTTATAAAGGTGTAAATATTAATTAAATTAATATTTACAAGGGTGTAAATATTAATTGAATTAATATTTACAACGGTGTAAATATTAATTAAATTACTATTTATAACGGTGTAAATATCAATTAAATGAATATTTATATTGACATTTAAATTTCTTCAAGTGTACAAAACATTATCGCGCAAAAGATAAAATGTCTCCTCACAGTCAAACCTCTCCCGGCTCCGATAAAAAAAAAAGAAAAACCTTGAAACTTTACAGTCCCAATCCATCCTACACTCATTGGTAAACTCGGCACCCACTCGCGAGTCATCGGGACACAGAAGAGAAGCAATGAGAAAAAAAAAAAAAAAAAAAAAAAAAAAAAAATAAGAAGATAACATTTTAAGTGCGTTTTGAATAATGTAAAAAGAAAAATCTAATTACCGAGCCAGTTTACAAGAAAAACAAAAAAAATTTAACGATTGAAAGCTGCGTTCTCTTCCATAATAGTATGATTAATGTTAACGTACATAGTGGCATTTTTTTTTTTTTTTTCCCGGTAAGCTAAGTCACGAGGTTTCATCTTTTTTTTTCTTCTTCTATCTCTCATCCGAGATACGTTGCCTGTGTGCCAGTTTGTCATTATAGTTGCACCGATGAATAATTCAGCAAGACATTTTATCTGCGACACATATCGACGCTCGCAACGCTACTCGGACGTAGGCCGAATATAAAAGGAATCTCGCAAACGATCCATTGTCTTCGGGATCGATGTAAAACGAGTATTTAGCCAGCAGCTGTGAGGCGTCGAGGGCAAAAAAAAAATCGCTATCGCGATTATATTCCCGGTCGACGCCGTTTATGGAACTCAAAAGATCGTTATACTTTGAAATATCACGGGGCTTGTTCGAGGTTTCTCCTAATCTGGACTATCGCTCCTCGCGATCCATTTACGTTAAAGATTTCCCCGGTTTGAAGTAGAACCTCGATTATACGGGAGTGGTGCGATCCGACCGCCCACTGTCCGAAACGATAACACCTTATAATAATAAGGTGTTATCGTTTCGGACAGTGGGCGGTCGGATCGCACAACTCCCGTATAATCGAGGTATAACATTATTAACAACCAAAGCTCGGTAAAGTACCGAAAAGTACTAAGTACGAAGTACCGCAAGTTCTTTAAGTACGAAGTACCTCAAGTACTTTGAGTACGAAGTACCTCAAGTACTTTGAGCACGAAGTAATTTTCGTACTTGAAGTACTTTTACAAAATGCAAAGTACAAAGTACTTTTCCTTCTTAATCGGAAGAGGCTGGAGTTCCACGAGTAGGAAATTTAGAGGGAAAACATTATTAAAAACCAGAGCTCGGTAAAGTACCGAAAAGTACTAAGTACGAAGTACCGCAAGTACTTTGAGTACGAAGTACCTCAAGTACTTTGAGTACGAAGTACCTCAAGTACTTTGAGTACGAAGTAATTTTCGTACTTGAAGTACTTTTACAAAATGCAAAGTACAAAGTACTTTTGCTTCTTAATCGGAAGAGGCTGGAGTTCCACGAGTAGGAAATTTAGAGGGGAAACATTATTAAAAACCAGAGCTCGGTAAAGTACCGAAAAGTACTAAGTACGAAGTACCGCAAGTTCTTTAAGTACGAAGTACCTCAAGTACTTTGAGTACGAAGTACCTCAAGCACTTTGAGTACGAAGTACCTCAAGTACTTTGAGTACGAAGTAATTTTCGTACTTGAAGTACTTTTACAAAATGCAAAGTACAAAGTACTTTTCCTTCTTAATCGAAAGAGGCTGGAGTTCCACGAGTAGGAAATTTAGAGGGGAAACATTATTAAAAACCAGAGCTCGGTAAAGTACCGAAAAGTACTAAGTACGAAGTACCGCAAGTACTTTAAGTACGAAGTACCGCAAGTACTTTAAGTACGAAGTGCCGCAAGTTCTTTAAGTACGAAGTAATTTCCGTACTTGAAGTACTTTTATAAAATACAAAGTACAAAGTACTTTTCCTTCTTAATCGAAAGAGGCCGGAGTGCCACGAGTAGGGAATTTAGAGGGGAGTTTTCAAATCAAACGGCCCTGTTCAGGGCCGACATTTTTTTTTTTTAAAGTCCAAACTCTTTGGTTTCCAATCTTTGGTAACGGACTAATCGACTGGACTACGACGACCGGACCTTGGGTAAGTGAGCGGAGGTCGACTGGATGTATAACAACTAAACGTGGGATGTATGAATCCAGTACAGTGACCGAAAGTGAGAAAAGCCTCGATTTTATGCACCGAAAATCGTATTTTTGGGATTTAAATGGAAAATATTGGGTTCGGAGTAAAATAATTTGTTATATTCGTGATCAGCGGTAAAAAATACGTTGAATATAGCCGTGAAACAAAAAAAAAAAATCGAGTTAACAACGATTTTTCAATGTTTGCGCCACTTTTGGAAAACCTTCGATTTTCGTGATATTCAGACGTCGATATCTCGGTGCCCAATAGAGCCAGGGAAAATCCGAGGTACTCGTCGTGTTCTACGGGAAAAAAATACACAAGATAGGATCTTGTCCGAGGTTCCAGAAGCGTTTTATCGTGCCGTTCGGGGACGTTGAAAAAAGCGAAAATCTGACTCGAAAGGGGGTAGCCTTGGAATTTTGTGACGATTTTTTTTTTCTTTTTTTAAAAATGAACTGCCACGTATTTCGACAGATTTTTTGTCCGCTGAGGACGAATCCGCTCTGGTCTTTTCGGGGCTAAAGTTACAGTGAGATATTGACATAGCTTCCTCAAAGAGGAAGCTACGCTCCAAAATTGTACAAGTACTTTGGTCTCAGTACTCAGTAATAGTACTTAAAGTATCGAAGAGTACTTTGATACTTTAAGCACCAAATAACTACTCATGTACTTCAAGTACTGACCAGCTCTGTTAAAGACTTCAGCACGGACAAAAGTGCGAAAAACAAGTTGATTCTCGGTGCTATTTCCAATAATCTCAAGCTCGTTTATTTTCAAAAGTTGAGTTCTTTCTTATAACGGTAATTACTTCATCGTCGAGTTATCCGCATACTCGTCCCGAAGCCCGTCCCATAGCCATTCCGATCGGCGATCGACGAGCCGTGATGTTTATTTCTATTTAATTCCACGCTATCGAGCACGCGTATTAGACGCGCCTTCGATCATCGACGTTTTCATCGTCACTCCAAAGATAATTGAGATTAAACTATTATACACAAACGGTACATCGAAGATGACGACGCCGAATATGATAATCCTCGCTACAACAAACGATAAATACATCCTCTGTCAGCAAGTAATTTCCAAGCAATTTATTCACTCCAGAATGGACGTTGGAAAAAGAAACAAATGAAAATAAACCATCGACCGACCCTGACTTTATTAAGTCTGGAAATCTAACGTACAAAAGTGCTCGCAAATCTTGAATTACCGCAAAGGAAATATTAATGTAAGCTCGGTATTGAATTTCGTCCGTTCTTTCCTTCTATCCGAGAATCGTATTTTTCCACGAGGCTTGCTTTGCAAATCGCTTGGTGTTGTTTAAAAATTGTTTGTCCTCGATGAAAACTTCTCTCTTCGAAGAAAAAAAAAAAAAAAAAAAAAAAAAAAAAAAAAAAAAAAAAAAAAAAAAAACACAATTTCTTGCGGTTTTCACTTATTACCGATGCGGATTTCAATTCGTGCCTTTTAATGGCCAATTACGGAGCGGCGTTTCGTCGCGGCGGCGGTGTTGTTTTGTGTCGCAAGTTATTGTTGAATTTTATAGGAGCTCGCTGTGAATGGAAGCCGGAAGGGGACTTATCGCCGAGACGAAAGACAATGGAACATTGCCGGTTGAATAGGAAAAATTAGGGGGTCAGCGGAATATCCCACACGATCGTCGGGAAGCTTCGCCAACGCTTTTGTTACTCCGAGGCAGAACCGTGCACGGCAACCTGTGCGGAACCTAATTTTCCTCGGGACTCGCCAACTAAACGCATCCCAGACGGCGATCGAAGCCCACGGTTATTGTGTCGCGTGTCACACGGTCGTTTCGACGACCGGCGCACCGCGGACCAACCGGAAGTCCGTTGAGAAATCGATTTTTATTTATGGTATTTTTGGTATTTTTTTTTGTTTTTTCTTTCGATCTCGCAACGGGCGACTCGAATCCCATCGCGCATCATCCGACAGGTGTAAGTATCGTGAGCGAAAGTTCATTTGGCGATACAAATTTATTAAAATCCAGCTCGTAAGTTAAGAAAAAAAATGTGAAGAAAACTTATTTTGGTTAAGCATTTTTTTGTTTACTTATAAGTTTTGTTTTATCTATAAATTTGTATCGCTAAATTAATTCAAAAATTAAGTGAACGAGAAAGTAAGGCGATTCTCAATTTGCGGGTGGATTTTGTTGAAACGGCAAAAGTGCGAAAGTTCCTCCGAAAAGGAGTTTGGAGCGCTTCACACTAGACAAATGAGTGCTATATTTTTAAAGTCGTTTATAGAAACTTTTACGCATCTACTATTGATTATAGTGGATGATTATTTATATTGCAGTAGATGCAGTAGACTAAAAAAAAAAACATTAATTGCAGCAGATTTGCAAAAATATTAACTGGTTTGCGCTAATTTTCGAAAAGGTAATTCGTTCAGTTTTTTTCAAGGAAAAATCCGTGATTTTTGGTCGCTTTTGTTGTGTTACCGCTCATTCTCTTCCTTGAAAGACGCTTCACGAGTTGACCGTCTAGATATTCGATAGTGTTTTCCGTTTAAAAATTACATAAGTTTGTTTATGAAGGAATTTCACCGATGGATAAATCCAAAAATCCACGAGCACGTTTTTACGCAGTTTTTATGAAGTCAAATTTGTAACTACAAAGATGTTCGTAATAAATTTTGTTCCGCCTTATAAAAGAAAAACAACACTTCAAGGTACGTCTGTGAATTTTTACAGATTTCTTTTAGCACATTAACTTGTTATTCAAATCGTTCAAAGGTTGCAACTCAGGGAATTCCAGGTCCTTGTTGAACAAGAATGCAGCACGCGAAGGATCAACAAGGGCCTAGAATTCACAAAGACCCAACAGCAACAAACAGGTCGATGTACTAACAGTAAATCTCTAAAAATGCATAGAAGTACCTTGAAGTCTTGTTTCTCGATAACGCAGAAGAACATTCATTGCGTACATTTGTATTACTTTTTCTCCTTAAAAAAAAAAAAAAAAGACACGGTCCTTCGCTCTCGGCAAAAAGTCGCCGTACCCGAAGTGCTCAAACATACCCAAGAATAGGTTGTCTGCCTACTTTTTAAATCTCGAATAATTCTCCGCAGCCCGTCGCGAAGTACCTGAAAATTTTGCGGCGCTCTGTTCTCGAGGAGTGCGTCGAGGTTCTTGAGGAGCTCGTCGCCGCTCCGTCCGTCCGGTCTCCTCTTTCCATGAGCGTTTAATTTTCTGTTCATCGCCATTTCCAGAAGTTGTTCCCACTCGACGACGTCGTAGACGGGCCTCCGAGCCTGTCCGCAGCGGCTCCTCTTGATTACCCTGCCCGACAGCGAGGTCGCCGACGATTGTCCCTTCCTCTCGCCATTGTTCCTCCTGTGATCTCTCTCCGCGCCGGCTTTCCCCGTCTCGCACTCGTCCTCCTCGAGCGACCCCCGCTGCTCTATCTCGGCGGTTATCCTCATCCACTTTCTCTCCCGAGGGTTTCTTATGACGTTGCTGTCGTCCCATCCGCGCTCCATTCTTCTGCGTCTGTCGTCGGGAATTCTTTGCCCGCCGCGCAGACTTTCGGCCCAGCTCTCCCTCTTCGCTCTCCTGCCGCTCTCCTGAGGATTCACCGAGGACCTGAACGAACCTGAAGATCTCGGAGTTCCGCCACTCTTGCCCGAATCTGCATTGACGACCGAGCGCTCGAAGATTCCCTTGTCGCGCTCGATGTCGTCGAGGACCATGTCGATTCTCCTTATCATCGAGTTCGCCGAATCGCCGATCGAGTCGTGGAGGTTTCCGGTCTCGGAGGAGTTTATACTGTCGCTGTCGCTGTAGTCCCAGGAGCTCGTCGAGTTCCTGCTCAGCTTCCCACGGCCGGCCGCGTCGTCCCGCGAGCGCGGCGTCGAGGTCGGCGCATCCTTCTTGGTCTTCGGACGCCTTCCGGCCCCGCTCGAGGAACCCGTCGACGAAATCGAGGAACGAGGGTTGCAGGACTGCTTCGCCTGGCCGTTCTGCTTCGCGATACCGCTCGCGTGCGCCTTTCCGCGACAGGCACGGTGGTGGTTTATCGCCTCCTCCCTGCTGTTGTTCGCCGGCATTTTTGCTACGGTATTTGTATATTCCTTTTTTTGTTTTTTCTTTTTTTATTATTTTTTACTTATTTTATTTTAGGGTTTTAAAATTAGCAGCGAGATTGGTGGATGAGATCTTGGCAGTCGGCGATCCCGGTTGAGGGTTGTTTTTACTGGTTCAAGTTATCAGGTCAGGGAATTGTCCCTTTCCGCTTGACTGAGGCTCCGCTGACATGAGCTGTTTATCTATCGAATATGCCGATTATTACGTTTCCATTATTCTCGATGAAAAGAACGAAAATTATTGTTGCAATAAAAACGAAAATTATGCACCGTACACTGTAAAGGTAGATTATAAATTTAATGTACTGGAACTTGAAATTTACTTAAGTTAGGTGCATCAACGTATTTTTTTTGTTTTGTAAAATTCAAATAGCTGATATAAAATTACAAAATCTTTTGACTGAAATGTACAGAAATTTTTTTATCAAAAGTAAAAATTTTCCTGCAAAATTGCAACGGACATGTGTTTGAAATTTCGGGGACAGTTTATCTAAAAAAAAAGCTATCTGTACCGTTAATTAATTTTCAAACAAGATTTTTTACAGTGTATCTGGAGTAAAAAAAAAAAAAAAATTATAATGGCAATAGTCGAACCGGAAGTTTTCACGACAAAACGAATTATTTAAAAAATTTGTTAAACTTTAAAAAATTATCAATAACACCGATGGATTATTTCTTGTCACTCCGCGATGCGTTAACACTCGATCACTAGTATAACGATCAACGAGATAGCCGGAGGTGAGTTATCGGCTGCGATTGAATTGTCCCTTCGCGCTTGGCCGAGGCTCGGCCGAGCCGAGCTATTTATCTATCGAATGCCGATAATTATGTTGCCATAATCGAGCCGTTCGGGGCGCGATTCTTCTCGCTCATTTTCTCAATCAATGAGGCAACGGCCCGTCGGGAAAATGCTCCTCGCTGCTCGCGCGTAGCTCTTTAATGGTCGCACCGTCGGAACGTTTATGCCGCCATTAAATCGCGTTCCAGTTACGAGGCGTTATTACGGGCGCGTACCGAAGGCGTTGCGTATCGGTAACCGGTGTCTCTACGCTGTTTAGCCGGAGGTAAGGCAGCGACGGAGATCACCGATCTATCGCACTGCGATCCGTCCTATCGTCGTATTTCGAACCGTGGAAAATTACTAACTCCTTCCTGCCTCCCGGCCGATCGACGACGACCACCCGTCGCACGATCGTACGCGGACGAGCACGCGAATTATTAACATTTCCTCGAACGCTAATTGCATACGATACAAATGATTACAGAGCCCGAGGGGGATTCTAAATCATAGGCGGTGCGAGAAACCCGTCAACACCGAGGGGGGAAAAAAATTATGTATCGTATGTGGAGTAAAAAAAAATTATAGCGATAATCGAGCCGGAAGTCTTCACGAGAAACCAAAGTCCTTTTTTTTAGTTCGAAGTGGCGAAACGATGCTCCAAAAATAAACGAAATTCAAGTTCCTCGCGACTGATGAATCGACGCTCGGATTACTTTCTTTTTTTTTTTAGTTGGAAGTGACGAATCGATGATCCAAAGAAAACCGGAATTCAAGTTGTTCGCGACGGATGAATCGATGGTCGGATTACTTTTTTTTCAGTTCGGAGTGGCGAATCGATGGTCCCAAAAAAAAAATCGCACTCGGATTTGAAGTTCGTCGCGACGGACGGAACGCCGATCGACGACTTTCTGCCTCGTTATCGGCACCGGAAGATTCCTATCGGATCGACACTGGGCGAACTTTTTTTGAATTTTTCGGCAGTTCTTCGGCCGATTTTTTGGCAAGATTTCGTATCGGTGATTCGGTGAGCGGACACGCCGACGACTCGAGGCTCTCACTCGTTACTCGCGAGCTCATCTCGATACCGATCTGTTTTTTTTTTTTGTTGACTTTGTTTGCGGACAAAAAAAAAAGGAAACCACTGTCGCAAACGAGGAGCGGCGAGCGATTGGTACGCGCGACGAATCGGCCGCCGCGTCGTGTGTTACGTGCGAGAGTCGACTGAGTCCGCGAGACCGAGCGAGCCTGGGGCCCCCCTGGCGAAGTCGAAGGAGCGACCGAGAGGCGTGTGTGCCCACGACCGGTGTTCCTCCTACTTGTTCGGAAGCGGGCACCGCCGTCGTCGTCGTCGTCGTCGTCGTCGTCGCCGAGCCACGGCTCACACTTTTTCTCGGCTCCTCGGCTACGTACCGCCGGCTGACTCACACCGGTCAGAAAATGTTTTGCACTAGCTGACCGTGTAGGACGATCCGCCGACAACGTGTATCCGACACCGAACGGGAGATGCAGAATAACGTAGCTAAAAAAATAAATCAAAAAGTTAGGCACAAAATTTCGGCAAATCATAGAATTGCTACAAAATTGCTGTAAATTGAATTGTCGCAAATGAGGAAGCTGGGCAAATTACTTTGGAACGTTTGAAACAAAAAATGTTCACTTATTTTTTACCGATTTAAAAAATGTGTTTTACTTGTAAATACGGCACGTTTACATCTCCACCGCTCACAACTCTACCAGATGATAATTCTACTAAAATCTCTACCAGAATCGAAGTAAATCTCTATCAGAATCGAAATAAAACTACCGTAATTGACATAAATTTCTACCGGAATTGACATAAATCTCTACCGGAATTGAAATAAAACTCTACCGGAATAGAAGGCTAGACGGTAGCTCTGTGTTCCGGTAGAGTTCTATTGTAATTTCGGTATAGTTTTATTTCAAGTCCGGGAGAGTTTTATTTTGATTCTGGTAGTTTTTTTTTTTTACTCTCTGGCAGAGATTTTGGTAGAGTCGTCATACGGTCGAGTTGTAATATTGTACAGATGTTTTCTGGCAGAGTTGTCAGTGGTAGAGATGTAAATATACCGTAAATACATATAAATGTATTTTTGTAGTAATTGTATTTAATTTCTGTCCTGTCCTACCGGTAATATCTTCGGCGTATGGTTTTTGAAAACAGAAAGTAAATTTTTTGGGCTCACTATATCACGATGATTTTCTGCGCCTGTTGTGAAGTACAATTAAAAAAAAAAAAAAAAAAAAAAAAAAAAAAAAAACGTCAAAACCTTATGAAAGTTAAACGGATAAACCGATTCTCGACGAATTCAATGGGGAACATGAGTCCGTAAATAGTTCATTCACGCCAGATACTTTTTCCGACGTTTTGGAACATTCTGAACATGTTCGCATTTTTTTTCAACTTTTCCGAAAATGTTCACATTGAAATCTCGAAAAAAAAAACAAAAAAAAAAATAAAATAAAATAAAATACGAAGCTTCCTCCACGAGGGAACAAAAAAAAAAAAATAATAATAATAAAATACAGAAAGCAAGTAGAGTATGAGAAAAAGAAGGCAGATCGTGTCCGTCACCTTCGAGATGCCGGAGCGCGATCGGGCGAGTCGTATCGCTTGGCACGAGTATCGCGTACTTGGCCGGAGAGAAAAGTGAGATCCGGGGAGGGCGTGTTTACGTTCGTAAGTACTGAATTATTATGATTAATATGTGATAACCATAATGTTTTTTTTTACATATATATATTTTTTTTTTTATTTTTTTTTGTGTGCGTCGAGATAATAATTGCCGGTACGCGAACGGGCACGGGGTTTGAGTTTCGCTTGTAAAGGTATTTTAATCCGGTATCGGCTGTGGCCGAGGTTAGTGTTTATCGGCGATGTGCAATTTATAGAAGCGGTAAAAGGAGTAGACAACGAGCGATCCTTTCCCACCTTTTAGCGGCTTAGAGCCGAGCTTCGACGGGCCGAAATGACCTTTCGACGAGAAGGAGGGCTGTTTGACTTGTGAACTACGTTTACAATCGCATAACTCCGCACGCGAACGAACAGGCACTCGAATGTACAAACGAGAAGAACGGCGGAGGATCGTTTACGAGAGCGGGCTGCGCGGCTGCGGCCCGACCATTCAACGTCGAACGTGTCGCGCGAGTGAAACGAGAAGGGCGTATCTTGCATGGTTTCGCACCGAAAATACGCCCCTCTGACTCACGGTGGAAAAAATTCCACGACTCTTCCCCGACGATCTCTTAGGAAATTGTAATTATTATTTTATAACAATTGTAATTTACGATTATTTCGTCATTATCTTTTCCTGACTGAAATTCGAATCAGCGGTGTAAAATTAAAAAAAAAAAAATAGCACTAACTGACATGTTTCTGATTTTCTCTGACGAAATTTTAATTACAATGTAATCATTATAATTTCATGCTAATTTTTTTTTTTTTTTTTTACGGACATTTGAATCAGCGGTGTCCGACTGCAAAAAAAATCTGGCATGTTCCTGATTTTGCTGGTTTTTTTTTTTGTTTCATTATGACATTTCGAGTATTTCCATGTGACTTCGGTCACGCGACGTCGTTCGGTCTTACGTCGAACGAATGCTGATATCCGTGAATTTTTTTTTTAACGACGATATGGAAACGAGCGAAGCTATTTTCGCGTACGAGTGGCGTTACGAAGAAACCTCTTTCTCGTCTGCTGGCTCTCGTATTTAGAGTCCAGGAAGTCCGCGACGACGTCGTCACTCCCTTTCGTATTATTCTATTCTCGGCCGTTTATGCACGAGCTTCGAAATACGAGTAACGCGTCTCGAATCGCCTCCCTCGAGTAAACGAAACGTAAACAGAGGACGCACGGCGAACGCTTGTTCCGTGTACGATACAAATCTACGATATCTTTGCGAAACAATCTCGAGACAATGCATTAACGTTGATGTCTTCAGGCTAGAATGATTTATACAAAACTAAACAGGTCGTCATTTCATTGAAACTTTAGATTTTCGGACATTTACCGGAAACACGTGACTTCCGGTTTGAAAGGCGCATTCTTCAAACGCGACTGACTTCATAGCGAAAATACGTCAATTCCAGTCGAATAATGAAAATTTCAAACCGGAAGTGACTTCGTACGGAAAATACGTCACTTTCGGTAGAAAAATGAAAATTCAAACAGTCAGTAACATATTTCCGGTATGACGTTACTTCCTGTCGAAAAATGAAAATTTCAAACCGGAAGTGGTGCATTTCCGATGGAAAAATGAAAATTTCAAACCGGAAGTGGTGCATTTCCGATGGAAAAATGAAAATTTCAAACCGGAAGTGGTGTATTTCCGATGGAAAAATGAAAATTTCAAACCGGAAGTGGTGTATTTCCGATGGAAAAATGAAAATTTCAAACCGGAAGTGGTGTACCTCCGATCGAAAAATGAAAATTTCAAACCGGAAGTGGTGCATCTCCGATCGAAAAATGAAGATTTCAAACCGGAAGTGGTGTATTTCCGATCGAAAAATGCAAAATTTCAAACCGGAAGTGACTTCAACCGGAAATACGTGACTTCCGGTCGGCAAATGAAATGTTCAAACCGGAAGTGACGTATTTTCGGTATGACGTCACTTCCGGTCGAATCACTTTGCCGGTTTGAAAAGCTCATTACCTTTTTCAAACCGGAAGTGACATTTCAATGTCACTTCCGGTTCCGAAAAAGTGACATTTTCAAACCGGAAATGACGTCTGTTCGGTATAACTTCACTTCCTATCGAAAAAATGAAATTTTCAAACCGGAAGTGACGTATTTTCGGTATAACTTCACTTCCTATTAAAAAAAAAAAAAAAATGAAATTTTCAAACAAAAAATGACCTATTTCCAATATGACCTCACTACCTGTCGAAAAATCAAATGTTCAAACCGTAAGTGACATAATGCGGTAGAGAAATTAGTATCATTTTGGGCGAGGCGATGGACATGAGACATTCGTCGAATGTGCAAACTTTCTTTCTTTGCCGTGCACGTGCTCGTTTGTACAATACGCATTCTCATTGTCGAAGCCGGAAGTGTATAATCGAGCCACGTGGTACGGACCGCGATTCGTGTCCGAGAGTCGCGAGAGAGCACCCGTTTGTGCACCGGAGAGTTTCGCCGAGGGAATGAAAGAGGGAAAAAAAAAAAAAAAAAAAAAAAAAAAGGTAAAGCGAGCAATCTCAGCTTCGCCGCTGCTGGATGCTGTTTGTGCCGCTGCTGCTGCGGCACGAGACAGGCCGAGTGATCGATGCTCGGCTCTCGATCTGGGCTGCACGTGGGTCGAGATATAGCTGAGAATGGTAAAACCCCCCGAGAGAGGTTTGACGCCGCTATTCATTTACAGTTTCGAATTCAGCGGACGTCACGAGCCCGATACGATCTTTACCAACGCCCCTACGCTATTTATGTGTAATCTTGATCCGGTGAATCAATCGAGTTTGTGTATCGAGTCGATAAATAACGAACAGAGCATAAATATCATTATTCGATGATTCATCGGATTGTCGATTATTTCATTCGAATCCACCGAACGAAAAATAAAACGCTCAAGTCGAGATTCTTCTGTAAGTGCGATTTAAAAAAAAAAAAAATATTTCGCAACATTATTAATATTGTTTGAACTTTTCTTTTTTGTTATGTGCCCAATAAAAAGAATTTCGTCCATGAGGAAGAAATTGGAAGAGAAAGATTTAAAAAAAACTCGTGCTTACGCGCTTGCCCGAAAGAAGAGTTTACAGATAACGAGAGAGTAAATAGTGTAAATAAGACAAATTTTAAAAGGGCAAGTTCATGAATAAACAAAAAAAAACATAAACATTATTGTAAGGTTATTGAGATTTTTTGGGATTTTTTGGTTTTTATATTTCCCGAAAACGATGTTTATGATGACACGTTTGCGTGAAAATGTCGAAGACAAACTTTCGCAAAAACAAAACGTCCTCTGTGGGGAAGCAAATTTGAAAATTGAAAAAAAAAAAAAAAAAAAAAAAAAAAACCTTGAGCGCGACGTTCGTTTAAGGAGGGAGTCTCGCTGAGGCTGACTTCGCATAAGTTCGACAAAAATAATAGAAAAATTGCAAGTACTTCTTGATGGTATGAAAATCTGAAAAAATTCATGCACACTAAAGGTACTGAGAACATTAATTTTGCACAATAATAATTACAAAATGTTATTAACAAATTGATGAAAAAAATAATTGCTCAACAAATTTGCCCGCAACCCAACTTTTTTTTTTTTTCGTGAAAATGATTCGTTTATTTTTCTGAATACGCATGAATTTTTTCAGATTTTTCAGTGATCGTTGATTTTTCCATGAACAAAAAAAAAAAAAAAAAAATCAACGATTACTGAAAAATCTGAAAAAATTCATACGTATTCAGAAAAATAAACGAATCATTTTCACGAAAAAAAAAAAAAGTTGGGTTGCGGGCAAATTTGTTATGCAATTATTTTTTTCATCAATTTGTTAATAACATTTTGTAATTCATGAAAAAAAAAAAAAAAAAAAAAAAATCAACGATTACTGAAAAATCTGAAAAAATTCATACGTATTCAGAAAAATAAACGAATCATTTTCACGAAAAAAAAAAAGTTGAGTTGCGGGCAAATTTGTTATGCAATTATTTTTTTTTCATCAATTTGTTAATAACATTTTGTAATTATTATTGTGCAAAGTTAATCTTCTCAGTACCTTTAGTATGCATGAATTTTTTTCAGATTTTTATACCATCAAGAAGTGCTTGCAATTTTTCTATTATTTTTGTCGAACTTATGCGAAGTCAGCCTCAGCGACACTCCCTCCTTAAAGCACGAGTTTACAGATGTGAGAGAGGAACATCATTGTAAATGAATCAATTTGCAAAAAGTCTCGTTCACGAATAAACCCAAACATTATTGTAACGTCGTTAACATTATGTGGAATTTTTTGTTTTTATATCATCCAAGACCATGTTCATGATAACACGTTTGCGGTGAATATGTCGAAGAAAGGTTTTCACAAAAGCAGAACATCCTCAATGACGAAGCAAACTGAAGAAAAATCTTGTGTGAGAGGTTGGCTAAATCACGAGTTTACGGCCACGAGAAAGAAACATTCTCATAACGTTATTAGCGTTATATGGAATTTTGTTATATTTTCACAGAGACACGTTCATAAGAAAACATTTTGCGTGAAAATATCAAAAACATATTTTCACGAAAAACAGCGTTTCCTCTGTGGTAAAAATCAGACTCGATTAAAAAAATGCGCGACTGCCAGAGGTCGCCTTAAAGCTGGAGTTTAGAGATGCGAGAAAGTTTATTCGGTAGCCGGAGCAACGCGTCGTCGGGAAAGATACATATGCGAGGAGACACGCTCACTGTAATAAACGGCTAGACTTTGCTTAACATACCATTAGCGCCGATCTCTCAAAACGAAAATGGCCTTGGAATTAAATATCGAAGAAACTGGCGTCGCCGAGAGAGAGAAAAAAAAAATGAAAAAAAAAAAAAAACATCCGAGTATTCTTCCTGTGTACCGTAGGTGTGTTCGGACAATTAGAGGTACGGCCTGTGCATCGGCGTCGAAAGCGTCTAGGCGTCAATGATTCATGACTCTGACGAAAGTAGCATTTCCATTTGAATATAATACGAACGTTCGTCCACTTGTCCCTGCCTTCGCGCCCTGTCCCATCCACCAGTCTTTGCTACCTATTTATTTAATCGTGTGTTAACCGCTCCTTCGAGGATAATTCAACCGAGCCGCGGGCACATCGAAATCTGCCCAGTGTCTCTTGCCAATTTATAGAGAATATCGTACATTCGGAGCTTAACGCGTTTCGCACGTTTTCCAGGCAGTTACGAAAAGTGGGTGGCGTTGAGAAATCGAACGCCAGGATAATATTACGCAAATGTCGATGTATCCGATGAGTCGGCGACGTCAAAAACGCCTTTCTCGGTGTTTTTCACAGAGATTATTTGCCGACTACGAAAAGAGCGAGAAAAATTTATCTACCATTTTTTTTTCCTCAATATTGATATCAATTTTTTTTCCCAAAGTTGATGTCAAACTTTCTTTCCCAAAGTTGATATCAAACTTTTTTTCCCAAAGTTAATATCAAACTTTTTTTTCCCAAAGTCGATATCAAACTTTCTTTCCCAAAGTTGATATCAAACTTTTTTCCCAAAGTTGATATCAAACTTTTTTTCCCAAAGTTGATATCAAACTTTTTTTCCCAAAGTTGATATCAAACTTTTTTTCCCAAAGTTGATATCAAACTTTTTTTCCCAAAGTTGATATCAAACTTTCTTTCCCAAAGTTGATATCAAACTTTTTTCCCAAAGTTGATATCAAACTTTTTTTCCCAAAGTTGATATCAAACTTTCTTTCCCAAAGTTGATATCAAACTTTTTTTCCCAAAGTTGATATCAAACTTTTTTTCCAAAAGTTGATGTCAAACTTTCTTTCCCAAAGTTGATATCAAACTTTCTTTCCCAAAGTTGATATCAAACTTTTTTCCCAAAGTTGATATCAAACTTCTTTTCCCGAAGTTGATATCAAACTTTTTTTTCCCAAAGTCGATATCAAACTTTCTTTCCCAAAGTTGATATCAAACTTTTTTCCCAAAGTTGATATCAAACTTTCTTTCCCAAAGTTGATATCAAACTTTTTTCCCAAAGTTGATATCAAACTTTTTTTCCCAAAGTTGATATCAAACTTTTTTTCCCAAAGTTGATATCAAACTTTCTTTCCCAAAGTTGATATCAAACTTTCTTTTCCAAAGTTGATATCAAACTTTTTTCCCAAAGTTGATATCAAACTTTTTTTCCCAAAGTTGATATCAAACTTTTTTTCCCAAAGTTGATATCATACTTTTTGTTCCCCAAAATTGATATCAATTTTTTTTCTCCCGAAATGTATCGGTTCCGGTTGACAAAATATTTTTTGTATTTACTTTAAAAAAAAAAAAAAAAAAACAATTTTCAGAAAAATTGAATGGGAGCGATATAAATTTTCAAAGTGTTTAAGAACACGGTTCGAACGAGCGAGAAGTTCGTTTCTCCGGCAAGCTGGAGGCATCGGGTTTGCCCGAGCGAGTAGCGTGGGGGGTCAACTATATTAAATGCTTTTTTGTTCCAACCGATCCTGTCTGCTCTACTCCCGTTTATTTTTCTCCAGGAAATTCTGTATTTATAGAAGCGGACCGAGAGGATAGGTCTGACGTCACAGCCGAGAGTGCAGTTCTCGTCGGCTCGGCATGCACTCTGCAACGAGTGCAGTGGGCGCCGAGTGAAGAACCCGCAGGATCTCTTCGCGCACGCATTCAAACATCTCTCTTGGACGATCTTGGAATAATTCTCCCACATTGTTTTCCTATAATTCATTGTAATTCTCCCAATTTGCCTCGCGTACCTAATTCATTTTTATTTAATTTTTTGTATTGTCTTTTAAAACCTCCAGAAGTCGCGATGCTTTATAATGAACCCGTTGGGTTGACACCTTTGCCTAATGAAACCCGAGACAGTGTGTAATTAATTAATTATTTTACATACTCTCAACATTTGCGATGTTTTGTAACATACCCGTTGGGATGACATCTTTGCGTGAGGAATCCCGAGAGCGTGTATGATTTACATGTGAGTATGGCGACGAGGCAATTTCGAGAACCGTATGATAGAATAAATCTTACATATGGTTCAATTTGCATCGCGTACCTAATTTTTTTAATTAAAATGTTTTTTTAACCATCTTCCCGGAATTCGCGATATATTATAATAAACCCATTGGGATGACTCATTTGCGTAAGGAAAACCCGACCGCTTATAATTTAGACGTGAGTGTAGCGACGAGGCAGTTTCGAGAACCGTACACAGTAAAAGATAATTTCGTAAAATCGAAATGCAAAATTTTGTTAAATAAATGACAGACTCGTTTGTCACTTATTTGTATATACGAAGCTGTCCTTTTATTTTCTGTATCATTGACGATTTTAGTTTGTACCTTTGTTTGTAAAACTAAAATATTAACAAATAAGAAATTGTGAACGTTTGTCGACAATAATTTTTTTCTAAAAAGCACAATTTTTGGTACTGTGTAAGATGATAGAATAAATCTCACATATGGTTCAATTTGCCTCACGTAACTAATTTTTTAATTTTCAATATCATTTTTTTTTTTTTATTACTCATCCTTTCAGAATTCGCGCTATTTTGTAACGGACCCGTTGGGATGACACTTTTGCGTAAGGAAACCCGACCGCTTATAATTTACGCGTGAGTATAGCGACGAGGCAGTTTCGAGAACCGTAGGAGTGGACGTCCTTCGTGGCAGGAAACAAAATCGGTATTCACCCAACACGGGAGAGCTCTCGGTTGCCGGAGAGCTGCTGGTAATCTCATTAGCATAGATAAAAAAAAAGAAGAAAAATGAAAAAAAAAAAAAAAGGATCTTGGAACTTGCGCAATTATTCGGGGCGGTGCACGTGCTCGAGAGCTCGCCGTGAGCCTCTCTGTCGTGTAGAGTCAGCGTGCGTGCACTCGGGACTGCCTGCTGCTACGAGCAGTTCGAGTACGTGCATTATTATCATCATTATCGTATATATGCACTCCTCGTCGTGAATCCTGCCCTGGACTCTCCTCGACGTAGGCAGCCTATTATAAACCACGGCTTCAATAATATTACACCCACGAAGGCTGACGACTCTCTCGATCCGTTGTGCAAACACACGGGAGCGAATCGCACTTGCCGCTCGCAAATTTTATAACCATTCGTGGCATCCTATGCTCGATTAATTCCCCATTGAATTTATCGCTCGACGATTAAGCTGACGGCTAATTTTGCATTCCTCGTCCGCGTCGTTAACTCTGCCGTGTTTTTTTTTTTTTTTTTTTTTATTCAGATTTGTTTTTTATGGATAAGCGGGGTAGATCTGATGGGTTTTTTGTGTCGCCTCGCTGGGAAGCCTTAATTGACGCATTTTAATTGATAGATTTTTTTAGGTTTTTTTTTTTTAAGATCGAAGTCGAGTCGGAGAAAGTTGAATCGTAGATACAAATCAAGAACTTCGTACCGAAGCCTGTCCCGTGCTTTGGAGTGAAGTACGTAGTGACAAATCAATTTTTGTCCTCGCCATGAGACGGCTATGAAATCGAAGGAGCGAGTACGCGAAAACCGGTGCAGTCCGGACAGCCGAACGGCTCATTTTTAATATTTAATCATTTTTAATCACTTTAATATTTAATGATTTTTAATCATTTTAATATTTAATGATTTTTTATCATTTTAATATTTAATCATATGAATATTTAATAATTCCTCGTCCGCGTCGATAACTCTGCCGACTATTTTTTCATTTATTTTTTAATTATATTTCTATTTGTATTATATTGATATAAATTTTGATTTAACATCGAACGAAGTCGAGTTAAATAAGGCTGAAGCGTAGATACAAATCGATCGAATAAACAACTTCGTATCGAAGCCTTTCGCGTGCTTTTCTCGGGTGAGGCTTGCGGGCACGAAGCGCACCGAAGTACGGAGTGACAAATCAATTTTCATCCCGGCTATGACACGGGTATGAAATCGAAGCGGAGAGATAATGAGAACCGGTGCATTCGAGAGAGCGACTCACTAATTTTGCATTCCTCGTCCGCGTCGATAACTCTGGCGGGTGTTTTTTTTTTTTTTATGACAGAACGGAGTACAGCCGACGTATTTTTTAATAGACGCTTTTTTAAGAATATATATATATATTTTTTAACATCGAACGAAGTCGAGTCAAAGAAAGTCGAACGGTAGACATAAGATATAAGATATAAATCAATCGTACGAGCAACTTCGTATCGAAGCCAGTCCGGTGCTTCTCTCGGGACGACTTCGGTAATCTGATCGCGGACGCGAAGTCCTGGCTTTTCTTTTCTTTTTTTTTATGGCAAAAAGGAGTCCAGCTAACGGGTTTTTTGCGTTGTCTCGCCGGAACGTTTAATTGACGCATTTTAGCGGACAGATTTTTTTTTTTTTAACGTCAAACGAAGCCGAGTCGAAGCAAGGCACAGGTAACAAATCAATTTTTGTCCTGGCTATGAAACGGGTGTTAAATCGAAGCGGAGAGATCGTGAGAACCTTTTGCATTCTTCCTCCGCATCGGTAACTCTGCCGAATCTTTTTTCTATTGTTTTTTATGTGACAAAACGGAATGCAGCCCATGGAATTTGTAACTAACGCATTTTAGAGGACAGATATTTTTGTTTTTAACGTCGAAGAAAATCGAGTAGTAGATATAAAAAAGGAAGTTGAATCGTAGATATGAGATATAAATCGAGCGAGCAACTTCGTATCGAAGCCTGTCCGGTGTTTCTCTCGGGACGGCTTCGGCGCTCGGCTCGCAGGCACGAAGCGCACCGAAGTACCGAGTGACAAATGATTTTTTCTCCAGGCTATGACACGGGTATGAAATCGGAGGGGCGAGATCGTGAGAACCGGTGCAGCCGAGCTCCAAGGGGAAAAAGAATAAAAATTGAAATACCGTCTCGTGCCGGAAAAGACGGGCGCGAGACATCGTTTCTGACGGCTCGTGTACGAGTCGCACAAGCCGAGCGGAGACACGACGAGGGCGAAGAGGCTGCACCGAGGGAATTCGAGATCACGGGAGCGAGATGAATGAGAAGCATTGTGCACTGGTGTGAGCCGATAGCCCGATGAATCCACCGCACAAATATCGCAAGTTTCGAAATATCGAACAATAAAGTCCCGTTTATGCGAAGTAATGTGGGCAGAGTGCACGGCGGATAAGTGAAAACCTCGGATAAGACGGACAACATACTGAATTCAAACTCTTAGTACTATTATATATTTTTTGAATAATTTCACTTCATATAAAATCTAACTTTATTAGTTGATTTACTTCTTTTTTAAAAATATTATTGTAGTTTCGTTAATTGAGATTAACTTCATAGAGACATAAACCATTGACTGTAAAATCGGAAGTGGTTTTGCGGTTTGCAATATAAAAGAAACTTGAAGAAGGTCAAGCGCGTATGCGACAAAGTTGCCTTTACGGAATATTCCACGCGTGAGCATTGCTGCAGTATCCGTTTTATCTGAGTTTTCCGTATTATCCGAGCCTACACTTCGGTTAATCGAAGGTCGGATAAGCGGGGTTCTACTGTAAGTCCCTTGCCGAGAAAAGAGTGCGACGATACGGCGTATCGTCGCTGGCGCTTTGCACGTGTTCGACTTCTTTATCTTCCGTGGAATTCCTTTTGCCTCCTTTTGCCTTCTGCCTTTTGCAGGCGAAGCTCCAACCTTCGGGAAACGGAGCGCTCCCCCCACGCGGCGAGAAAGTTCGGTCTGGGAAAAAAAAAGTATATGAGATATCATGTTTCTTGGAGCGATATAAAAAAAATTGATAATTCAATTCGTGCGACCTTTTGGAGGAGGATGTTTTTTTTTCGCTGATGAGATTCGGTCGAGGTCGGGAAGAGATTTTTTTGCAGGAAACTTCTTTACCATCCGGGTCGGTAGGGAAACCGTTCACTTCATCGCCCGAGCGTAAAGTCCAACGTGCAGAAAACTCTGTTATCAATTGCTTAGCTGCGGTCAGTGCTGTACCGTGGACTTTCCGTCTTATCGACTATGAAATTTCCGCACTCGGAGCTGGTTCTTCAAAAAATTGTCAAGTCATTTTCGTGATTCCGCTGTTTAAATGTATTATAACAGAACACTGTGGCCATTTATACGATTCACGCTCGAATCGCATGCGGCTTCGTGTTTATCGGGAAAAAATACATCGAAATACGTGGAAGTTCATTTTTAAAAAAGAATAACAAAAATTCGTGAAAAAATTCCAAAGCTCGAAAGGAGTAAAAATGCGAAAAATGAACTCGAAAGGAGTACCTTTCGAGTTCATTTTTCGCATTTTTCAACGGCCTGAAACCGCCCGACAAAAACCCTTCTAGAACTTCGGACAAGACCCTATCTTAGGTATTTTTTTCCGTAGAACACGATGGGCACCTCGGATTTTCCCCAGCTCCATTGGGAGCCGAGATATCGACGTTTTGAAATCACGAAAGTCGACGTTTTTTTCAAAAGTAGCTCAAAAATGAAAAAATCGTTGTTCACTCGATTTTTTTTTGTTTCAAGGCTATATTCGACGTATATTTTCGGGCTGATCACGAATATAACAATTATTTTACTCCCAGCCCAATATTTTCCATTTCGATCCCAAAAATACGATTTTTAATGCGTAAAATCAAGACCTTTCCTCGGTGACGAGGAATTTTTGAGAGGTACATTTTTTAATTACCAAAAACGTGCGTCCTTAAAAAAAAATTCCTCGCCGGCACAATTTTTGTATGGAATTTGAAGTAAAGCTTCCAGTCTTATCGACAACCGAATTCTTTGACAAATCGCGAGTCAATTTATGCAATTCTGACGTTTAAATTTATTATTTAAAAAAAAATCAATCTGGCCAATATCTTTTTTGTCGATATAAATAAATTGGAATCAAGAACATTCGTTGCCGGCTCAATTTATATGGAATATGAAATAAATTTTTCCGTATATGGCTTTACAACTTGCCGTAAATACTGTCGTTCCAGTGTAATTGAGTTTACGAAGTAAACTGCAAGCCGAGCCCGATTAGCCGGGGAGTCCGCGAGAAGCGGACAATCTTATCGATCGCACGACTCCGCGAGAGGTTCCGACATAGCAAACTGGAACGAATAAGACTCCCGGGTAGTCTTTGTCCTCGGTCGAATCGATCCAACGCCTAGTTTAAATGTATTCCTTTTACGTTATTTTTTTTTTATCGTAACGAAGTAAATCACGTATAAAAAAAAAAAACAAAAATAAAAAAACAATCCGAATCCAAGATCTCGAAGAAACAGAGCGGAGGGATATTCTCACGAATTCTACCGCTCGGCTAACGCGAGGCTTGTCGAGACATTTAAACAAGCCAGCCGGCAGGAATGCGCGAGTCGGAAAAATCGTCTCCGCCATCGTGACGACGGTCGTTCAGTCCGCTCGGTAATTGTAAACCGATAATTTAATTCGAGGCCGTCGACGATATATTTGCAAACCGCGAAGGCGTTGAATGACGCGAAACGACGTCGATGATACCGAGAGCGATCGGGTTATGCAGAAAAAGGCGCGGTGTACGTACCCGCAACAATTATCCACGAGGACCGGCTCGCCGGCCGAGTCGACGGTCAGAGCTCAACGACTTTACCGGGAATACATCGCGCCCGCCGAATTGGAGCGTGTCAGAAACAATTGTCGGTTTAATCCATGCGCGGGACGAGAGTGAAACTGCGGGTATCTTCGCCGCTGCTGAATCAATTGTCTCGGGAACGGGGATAGCGACAATTGCACGTTTTCTAATCTCGTCTCTCTAATTTCGCTATATTTATGCACTCCCAGGTTAGCCGACTCTCGATTAATAATTCTCTACCCGTCGGATAAAAAAAAAAAAAAAAAAAAAATTGTACAATAGATATAAAAATATTTATTGTGCAATCTTTTTTATTATATATATATTGCACACTTTTTCATATATATATGAGGTATTCCATGTGAAATTGAACGGTCAAAAATCCGACCCTATACAATAAAAAGTTGTAGTTTCACGATTTTTGTCATTTTTTCAGAATTTTTGGATCGAATTTTTTTTGGAGATATCGAAAGATTGAACTTTTTTAAAAACCCTCTATATTTTAAAAACTATTAGTCACACAAAAAAAAACGTTAAAATCATAAAAGTTGCAGTATTCAATGAACCTTTGAAAACAACATTTTGCAGATACATTTAAAAAGATATCTATTCTGCACATTTTTGTTCATATATTGCACCCCTAAAACTATAGTGTACCAACTCTTACGGCATTACCATACAAATTGTTATAATATTGTTTTAGGTGTGCGATATACAGTCATAGGCAATTGAAGTGGAACATGATTTTTTTCGCCTGTTTTGGCAAAAGTTGGATCCTTTCACGTATACTGTCGCCAAGATAACCTTGTTCCACTTCAATTGCCTATTACTGTATTTAAAAAGATGTTTTTTCTGCAGATTTTTTTTTCATATATTTATATATTCCACCCCTAAAACTATAGTGTAACATATTTTATGAGATCACCATACAAATTGTTACACCGTTCTTCCAGGCGTGCGATATATTTAAAAAGATATTTATTCTGCAATTTTTTTCCTTCGTATATACAAGTGGACAGATAACTCCAAGGACGGTGGGTGGAAGCTTGAAGTTTGACGTTTGAGATTTGAGAGCTACGAGTTAAGCCAACCCTGGGTGTGAACATAAATGAATAAAAAGGGAAAACGAAAGGGTGAAAGAGAGAGAAATTATTTCTCGCCGGTTCTCTTACCACGAGGGAGCTCCGGGCTCTCGCCACGCTGCTCGATTGTCCCTGGGCGTGCCAGTACCGCGCGCCGGCTCTGGAGGACCCTCGACGCGACGAGACTAACAAGCACAATCCGTGTCTCACGTACGCACCGTCACCTCCTCCACCTTCTCTGCCACCGTCAACGTCAGTAACATCAACGAGCACAAACCGTCTGCGCTATGCTTTCCGGCCTTTCTTTTTTACGCTTATGGCTTTTTGTGTATGTATGTATATATATATATATATATATATATATATATATATATTTTTTTTTCGTTAATGTATATTCCAGGACGCCTATGGACACCGCGTGTACCCGGGCGAACGCTCCGGAGGGAAGCAACGCGCGTGAACCGGGACCGGCCAATATGGCTGCCGGAGGACAACCGGTGCGCGCATGCGCAGTCCGATCGAGCTATCCTTCTATCGCGTAGAGTTGCCCAGCTCGAAAAAAATATGCATATATGCATAGAGATACATGCAAGAGGTGAGCTTGCATTTCAACTTCCGGTATTTCAATACTGTAGCATGACGAACTCGCCTAGAAAAAAAATAATAATAATAATTAATGATTAATGTTCACGTTTTTGGATGCGCAGCCGACTCGCTATAATAAAGTGGTTGATTGTCGCATATTCGGTTTTTAAATAAGCATACCTGGAAACAATGAGTTTCGACATCATTTATATTAAATTACTCGACGTAATTTCTATTAAATTACGTACTGTAATAACAGTAGCTGCGAGTTATTGATTATCACTGTCAGAAAAAATAATACAACTAGTGCTTAATTTCCGATCGAGCTGTCCTTCTATCGCGCAGAGTTGCAATAATGTACTGCATGCATTTATGTATAATAATGCATAAAGATAGCTCGGGAAAAATATATATATGAATACAGTTGTGTGTGCAAGAAATGAGCTCGCATTTCAACTTCCGGTATTTCAACCGTCGGACGACCAGCGAGCCTCGAAAAAAAAAAAAAAACTGATGATTAATGCGCGCATTTTTGGAAGCGCAGACGACTCGCTATAATTTTGCCCCAGATTATCGCATGTCCGTTATTTAAAACAAACAAACTTGCAAACAATGACTTTCGTTGTCGAAACAATTTCTATTAAATTACCGACTGCAACAACAGTAGCTGCCGACTTACTGATTACCACTGTCAGAAAACTAATACAACTACTCTGCAATTTCATGACGGCAGACCGAATTACAAGCAAGTTAATTCCACTCCTCCAATTAGGAACGTTCACCCCGCATTTCTGCACATCACCGCTCTAGATTCCTCGATGAATAGTGTCCACATTTTGGGAAGCGCAGTCGACTCGCCATATCAACCCCTCCATTATCCCTTTGGTTTCTAGAGACAAAAAACCAAACTTACAAACAATGATTTTCGACATAAAGTCTATTAAATTACCGACCGCAATAACAGTAGCCGACTTACTGATTATCACTCTCGGAAAAAAATAATCCAAGCACTCGGCAATTTCGAGCCGGCAATCCAATTACAAGCGAGTTAATTTCACCCGTCCAATTAGGTACCTTCGCCCAGCGGTTTCTGCATATCACCGCTCTGCATTACGGTGCAGCTATCTATTATCGAACGATGGCGGGTGTGAGAGTATCAAGGAAAAAAAAGAAAAAAAAAATTGAATGAACGACTAATGGTCGGCGCGCGCGCGCGCTCGCGCGCACACACTCGAACGAGCGATAAAGATCAAAGGCCGTTTGCGAGCGAGCCGCTCTCGGGAGAGTGTAGGCCTCGAAATACCTTGCACGACGAAGCGTGCTGTACTCGCTACAATTCCGTGGCGAGGATGGAGGGCGCGTACAGAGCGCCGAGAACCGATATGGAAACGGGGGCGACACGCTGGGAAGAGCGTGGGTGCTCCTGACGGCCGATCGATTTATTTGTACGTGCGCTCACGTACACCAGTGCACATGTTTATTATCGTCGTCTCCGTGCACACGAGTCGGGTAAGCGAGGCCGCATCTCGCACCGCTCGACGCGCAGAACCGAGTGGGATACGCCCTTCCGTTCCTCAGCGATCGACATACTTCGGCACGCTAACCGTGCAGAAAGACGGGACACGATCGTGGGACAGCGCGCACTCCGAGTCGTCGAGCTGCCGTCACTCGGTCGCAAATTCGCGTTACAAGGTGTCCGGCAAGCTCCACCGGAGGCGAAGCCTCACCACCGGGCTTTTCACTGCAAACTGCGAAAAAGCAGGGTAAAGAAAAATTCGTTTGATATTTGATTTAGTGGTAGTGAATATTTTTATGCAAAAACTGGGACATTAATTTCGTGGACGATTGCGTTGAAAAATTAATGTAGAGTATATTTAAAATTTTGAAAATACTTTACTTTTAATAATTTTCTTTAAATTCATTGTGAAAGTCCAGGAATTTTTTATCACAATTTTGTACGTGAAGTGCAATGTAGGAGTTTTTGCATACTTCCAGTCCGGTGCATTAAATCTGCATTTTTTTAATAGTGGAAATTCGCATGCAATTTAATGGGTAGGTACTGCAAGTTTTTATGCATCAACTAGTATATTAAATTTTCATGTACGATTTTAATGAAAAATGAATTTACAGTATAATAAAAACTTTATAAATATTTTCATTTGAATAATTCACTTTAATTTTACTAGCACAGTACTTTAAATCCAATAATTTACTTTCATTTCACTGTGAAAGTTCATCCATTTTTCATGACAATTGTACATTAAAATTAATGTACCTGTTTTTGTATAAAAACTTCAGGTCCGATGAATTAAATTTACAATTTTTTCCAGCAGTGCGCTATAAAAAAAAATTGTAATTTTAATGTACCAGACGTTTACAGTTAAATTAAGGTAAATTATTTCCAAAGATTTTAATATACTTGTAATTTTTCATTGCAATTGTACATAACATTTTTGTATACCAGTTTATGCCTGCGAATTTCCAGTACTTGTACATTAAATTGCATAAGAATTTTTTAAACAGCGAGCAGTCAGACTTCAATATCAACGCCACTGATTTGAATTTCAAAAATGTATATGTCTACTATCGTCGTCTCCGATCATAAAAGCTGAGTAAAGGAAAGACAGAACTCGCACCGTTCAACGTGCAAGACTACGTTAGAAGCGCCCTTTCGATTCCCGGCAGTCGACATACTCCGGTACGGTATCCGAGTACAAAGAGCCGGGACGATCGTGGGACACGCTGTACTCGGAGTTGCCGACCTGCCGTCACTCAGTCGCAAATTCACGATACAAAGTGTCCGGCAAGTTGCACCGTAGGCGAGCCCTCTCGACCGGGCCTCCGCTGTAGAGCCTGACAGGTAATCAAGAGAGAGTGCTCAGAGAAACGCTAGACTCGACTACAGTGCTGCCTATTCCTCCGTCTAGACGCGAGTCCGGCGCAGTGTCTTTGGCTCGGAAGGTACACCGAGCGGAGCGGAGGGCGAGCGGGCAGCAAAGGACTCGTCGGAGCGTTCACCGGCGACGTCGACGACACAAAAGGCCACCCGGCCGAGCACTCGATGTTGCCATCCTCCCAGTTTCCACGTTCGCGAAAAGTTCAAGCGAGATCTTGTTTTCTTCCTTTGCCTTTTATTTTCCTTCGGTCCGAACGAAACTTGCGATCGTGTTTGAAACTCGGACGAGTGTCTGAGAGATGGACATGAGGCTGAGTGCTCCGATGGGTGGCGGTCGGTTACGGGGCCGTAACGATGATCGACAGCCAGTCTGGACCGAGTGAGCGGTCCCTCCTCCCACGCTCGAACCTCCCAGGCACATATCGGTATATACACCGAGTGTCAATAGCCGCATGAGACCGTATAACAACTCGGACGAACGGGTCTGGCGAGCCAGTTCGAGCTACTGGTCGGTGACACTGCGTTTGTGCGTTTGTATTTTTATACGTCTGTGTATATGTATATGTGTGTGTGTGTGTGTGTGTGTGTGTGTGTGTGTGTGTGTGTGTGTGTGTGTGTGTGTGTGTGTGTGTGTGTGTGTGTGTAGACATATGTGCGTACAGCGATAGGGTATGCGCACATTCGAAGGTTCGGAGCTTCGCGAGAAACGCTTCAACGGCTTCCATCGTCTCGCGCGTTTGGATTTCAATAGTCATCATCGTAGTCGGTCGGTCTATCGGCGGCGATGACAATGGTGCATTCCACCTCTGGAAAATAAAATCTTTTTCATGGCTGTTAATTTTCGTTCAATTAAATTACACTCGTCAATTGATCAAGTTTTTCGATGGCATTGTTTGATCACTGAGAAAGGGAATAAATTATTTAAGATTAAATTCGGCTATTGGCAGCGATGAAAACGGTGCAATTAAATCTTTTTTATGTTGCTAATTTTCGGTTAATTAAATTAAAGTCGTTAATTGGTCGATTAACTTTTTGATTATTGGCGGGAGGAATAAGTGAGCGGGGATTAAATTCGGCTGTCAGCGGCGATGACGATGAATCATTTTATCTCGGGAAAATCAAAATCTTTTTTATGCGCTTCATTTTCGTTTAATTAGATTAAACCTCACCAATCGGTCGATTAACTTCTTGATAATTGAGAAGAGAAATAAAGAATCGCAAATTTCCACTTCAGGAAAATAAAATATTTTTTATATTGTTAATTTTCGTTTGATAAAATTAAACTCGTTAATTGGTTGACTAATTTTTCGATAATTGAGAAGAATAAACAATCGGAGATTAAATTTCGAAAAATTGTAATTACTTTTTTTTTTATCGCCCAACTATTGTGGAGCTGTAGTTTTTTCGTAGTCTCGGCAGCGGCTCACGGAGATGCGACTTTCTAATACCGGAGACTCGACCGTATACCGTTACGTGATTACTATGCCGCACCGCGAATGAGAATGTGGGTGGAAAAGCAAGCGCCCTTCTCCCTCTCAGAGCGCGCGCATCTTCCTCTCTATTACTTATTTTTCCCCGGTACCCTTTCGCTTGCCTCGCTCGTTCGTTACGCTCGCCCAAACCTCTTTCCCTTTTTTCTCATTACAATTTATCTCTCGTATTCTCAACTTTTTATTTTGTTTACGATATACTGCCCGGACGCGACGTTGCTCAACGAAGCACGAGCCCCTTGAGAAGGTTGAGTTATATTTTCCTAACTTTTTTTTTTTACCTCGCATTCCTCGACATCTACTTTGTCGATTCGATACGATTTCATTTGACTGCAAGAAAAAACTTTTAACAACGATACGTTAATTTTTTTCTCTTCCTTTTATGGAAAGAAATACAATCCATATATATTTTTTACCTCGAATCCCTTGATATCTTTTTCATCGATTCGATACACTTTCATTTGATTTCAAGAACAAGCTATTAACAAACATCTGTAAATAAAAATTTGTATCCTTCATTTTATGGAAAGAAATGCAATTCTTATTTTTTACCTCTAAATTCTTCAACACCTAATTTGTTGATTCAATACGATTTCATTTGCGCGCAAGAGAAAACTTTTAACGACCATCCGTTAATTTTAATTTTTTCATTTCACGGTAAGAAATGCGATTTGTTTTATTGACCGCGAAACCCTCAATATCAATTTTCTCGATTCGCTACGATTTCATTTGAGTGCAAGAAAAAGCTTCTGACAAACGCGCGTAATGTTTTATTTTTTTTTTCTCAATCGCTTCATGAAAAGAAATGCGATCCATGTTTATTTTTTTTTTTTTGTTACGGAGAGAGTCCCGCAAGGCAGCCATTTAAACTATTACGAATTACACACGTCACTCGCGTGTTCCGCGGCGTTTTCCTTTCCTGTTTATTCCCCCGAGGCGATGGACGGCCGAGCGACTCGGGCTCTCTCACGCCACACAGCTGATTCCTACGGCCTAGCCGTAACCCTGAAGTGGCCCGGAACCTGTCCCCTCTATAGTTCAACGCACGAGACCCATTCCGTTTTATTCATGAAAACGGCAGTCGTCGACGTCCTCACCGAGGATCGACTGTGAAGGTGCTCGGCGTTCGAAGGCCGAATGAATTTCGAGTGCACACGTGGAGGAGAAGATCGCGTACGGAAAATCTCGCTGAAGAGGCTCCTCGCTTTAATTGGTCATTAGACACGAAAGGCTAATTGGTTCGTGGTTCCATGTCGTTCGATCGCTCCCACGGAAGAATTAATTAGCTGGCTCGACGTTTAACGAGGTTCGGCTGGTGCATACGACACCGCCGTACGGTGCGCACGATGCCCGGAGATCGATCCTCGCGATATTGCGTCGCGGCGTTCGATGTGGAAGAGACGTATCGAAAAAAGAAAAGAAGAGCAATGATTACACTGTTACGTGCAGGTAGCCCGATGAGAATTCCCTTCCGGTCACGCTTCGATGATCGGAAAAACAAAAATAAACATTATGTAAGTGTAATAGCTCGTCTCGGAAACGTAAGAGCGAGGAACCACTAAAATATGATCACGTGATTGCGAAGCTTTAAAAGGATAAAGATAGGTCTGGAAACTTATGTTTACCCAAGAGACGAATTTAAAAAAAAAAAAGAGCAACGGTTAGACTGTTACGTTCAGGTAGCCCAATGAGAATTCCCTTCCGGTCACGCTTCAATTATCGGAAAAGAAAAAAAAGAAAAATTGTACAAGGAACGCAAGAGCAAGGAACGACTAAAGTGTGCTCGAGTGATTCAGAAGCTCTAAGAGGACAAAGATAGGTCCAGAGACTTATCTTTGCCCAGGAGACTAATTAAAAAAAAGAGCAGTGATTACACTGTTACGTGTAGATGGGTCAATGAGAGTTCTTTTCCGGTCACGCTTCGATTATCGGAAAAGAAAAAAAAATAATATTACAAGTAATGTAAGAGGCAGGACTACTAAAATAATGCTCGAGTGATTCAGAAGCTCTAAGAGGACAAAGATAGGTCCAGAGACTTATCTTTGGCCAAGAGCCTAATTAAAAAAAGAGCAACCATTGCGCTGTTACGTGTAGGCAGCTTAATGAGAATTCTCTTCCGGTCACGTTTCCATGATCAAAAAATAAAAAAGAAATATACAAGTATAATAACTCGTCTCAAAAACGCTCGAGCAAGGAACTACTAAAATATGCTCGAGTGATTCAGAAGGTCTAAGAGGGTAAAGATAGGTCTCTCCCCCCTAGCACGTGCCGTCGAAAGGCACGAACTTCCGGTCGAGAACGGTGAATAAACGGACGGCCGCCTGTTGAACGTTCCTCGTTACGGATATTACACGCCGTACGGCGAAATCGATTAACCGATGACTCACCGTGTTCTGGTGGAATCGCAGACTGCCCGATCGTCGCAGTGTACCACCTCGTATATTTGCCGGCGCCAATTCCACCTGACGTCCGTCCGTGTCACCGCGCCGCGACAGCTCCGAGAGTTCCGCTACCGGCTGAACCTGAAAGTCGTACAGAGCTTTTGTTAATAAACGAATATCAGTAAAACATTAAAATTAATAGAATTTAATACTTAAAATTAATAAAATTTAATACTTAAAATTAATAAAATTTAATACTTAAAATTAATAAAACTTAATCATTAAATTAAATGATAAAAAATGTTTGATATAGTAGGAGGAAAATAATCAGTTGTCCCATCCAACTGTGTGATGAGCTACGCTTAGGGCGATTTATCAGATCGGGCCAACGAATCAAGTATTTGGCCCGACAAATTTATATTTGTTCTTAATTGGTTGGACCAAGCCAATCAATTGATTGGCTGTTAAGCGACTAATTTGTTGGCTTCATTTGATTCATTCATTGACCCAACCAATTTAATAGCCTATCGCGTATTTATAAACGCAACCGGTCGGAGCTATTGATAATTTTTTTGTGTAAATTGTTCTGTTCCGAAACGATTGTATTTGTTTGCCGATCGGATAAAGGTTATCGACACGTTGCAAGATAACATTTTCTGTATCTCGAGGCCCTCGACTGGAGCTTATCCGACGGCAAAACCCTCGAGTACAGTGTCTCTTTATTTTTTTTTACCCGAACAATCACACATAGAACGCAGCCAGATAGCCAGTATCGCTACGGCGAATAAGATTATCGTTAACGGTACTGTTCCGAGCTGCGGTGATAAGCCGTCGTATCTGTTCGTGCGCGACGATAGGCTCGCAAAACAAGCTGCAATATACATCTTTTTCCACACGTTCGAAGAAAGACCAAAGCAATGCCAACATTTTGACATGAAAAAACATCAATTTTTTTTTCTTTTTTTTCTAATAAATATCTAGTATTGGATTTAGACCAAGAATTAGATTTTTGTTTTCTGATAAAATCTTAGAATTAAATTCATATTTAGAATTCAATTTTTGTTTTCTAATCATTTTTTTTTTTTTCGAATAAATACGAAGCAACGACAACATTTTTACCCAAAAAAACGTCTTTTTCAAATACTTTAAGGTTTACACAGTTTTATCCGATTAATGCTGCTCTACAAGCATTACACAAATGGCTCGAGCGGGCAAGCAAAGCTATAGACGGTTCCTAATTAGATTTCACGAATCCAAAGTTACTTTTCAATGATAAAGACCTAGAATGAGAATTGGATTTTTGTTATCAGATCATTTTTTGCTTCCTCATAGAGGAAGCTTTTTAATATAGAATAAAGACCAAAGCCATGACAGAATTTTGACCCGAAAAAATATCTCACTCAAATATATTAAGGTTTACAGCTTTATCCGATCAATGACAACGAGCATTATACAAATGGCCCGGGCGTGCGAGCGAGGCTGCAGACGGTTCCTAATTAGATTTCACGGATCCATTGTTTTTTCCTTTATTTTCGGCTCTTCCAGCAACGTTCATTTATACATGTACCCCTCAGTCAGCCCTTTTATTTCCCGACTCTTCGGTACTCGAGTCTGGAGATTGCCTGGCCCGACTTGTTCAACACTCAACGGCGCAGTCGGGGCAGGACCTCGAGAGGGGCTCGTCCAGTATCATAGCTGGATTCGAGTAGACAAGTAATAAAAAAAAGAGAAAAAAAAACAGGTAGATAAACAAGAGAACGTGGAAGACGGTCGTAGAGCGCGGAGAATCGTAAACGGGGGAAGCGAGAGAGGGCAAAGCACGGAGCATTGTTGATCGAGAAAACGGGATGGGCCGATGGGCACAGCCGAGCGACTCGTAAGAGGAACAATTAAGCGTGCCGGAATGCCATGGCTTTGTTCGATGGATCAACAATGCCCGGCACTGGTAGCCCTCTCCCCGCTCACGGCGAACGGCCAGATGAACAAAGCTTCGCACACACCGGATTCACCCCGAAGCGCAAACTCGGCCCTCTCTGGGATATTGTTCTTCCTGCGACTTTGTTTTTTTGCCTTCTTCGGGACATAATGTGACACGCTAAATACACACGGATACAGTGTAATAATGCGAGAAGCGACGGTATTGTGGAACCATCGGCGAACACCCCTTGTGAGAACAATTTTAACACGGCGTTTATGACACCGACGTCAAGTATCCCGGTGTAACTTGCAGAAGAATTTTTTATGGCCCGTTACTAAATAGAAGGACGCATTTTTTGTTTACGAAGGATGTATTAAATACAATTATCCGTGTAAATTGGAGAAGAGTTTTTTATGTCCCGTTACTAAATAGAGGACGCACTTTCTGTTTACTAAGGATGTATTAAATACGCCTTTCTGGGTTTAGTCATGCGATATTTTCAATATTGGTATTAACTTTCGCCGAACTCCCCTACGATAACAGAGGGCAAGTTTTTTTTTTCTTTTTTATGAATGAATCGTGTCACGTTTCGTAGATTCGCACAGTGGATTTATTTTGAACCGCAAACTCGGCCCTTGATAAGCCCTTGATAAGACATTGCTCTTCCGACAAAACTTTTTTTCTGTCTTTCTGTGTAACTTTCAGAAGAATTTTTTTATGTCCCGTTAATAAATTCAGAAGGGCGTATTTTCTGGTTACGAACCTGTATAAAATACGCCTTTCTGGTTTTAGTCATGCGATATTTTTAACGCGTATGTTAACTTTCACCGCACACCCCTGCGATAAGATAGGGCAAGGTTTTTTATGAATGAATCGTGTCACACGCGGAGTCTCGTCCCGTTTCGTCGATTCTAGACGAACCAGCGAGAGCAGGGCGAGTCGGTGCAACGGGATTTTTTGTACGAAGCATTGTTTTCAAACAAGTGCAGCAAGTCGGCGCTCGACGTACGAACTGTTATAATAATTGTTAATGATGTCGTAACCGAACGTAGGCAAGACGTCGTACAGTGCACTCTGCAAAGAGAATATATCGACTCCAATCTTCGGATATCCCACCTAAAAACAAACAAACAAAAATGAGTTTAAAAAAAATTCTTAAATATTGATATTTATTGTTGAAATTTTGTTTGTTTTTTTTCGAAGTTCGTGAAAATCGGATAATAATTTGCAGAAGCTTCGGAGCTTCGAATCCAGAGATCACGCATTTTCGGTAAACGAGCTGGCACGTTTAATCCCTCGAACGGTAGGTCCGTCGGTGAATCACCAGCCCACCCAGCCCCGCCAATCAATCCTCGGGAACCCTCCTGGCAACGACCCTTTTATGAAAAGCCGAACCCCACCGATACACGAACACGCGGAATCTCCACGCAAACGCTTTGGTTAATTCGCACGATCGCGGCCTCAATGGCACTGAACTCCCGAAAGTTTAACGAGTGCCACCGGACCCTCCGCACACGTGTGTCGTGCTTCTGACAGGCCGAGGGGAATATTAAACGCGAAATAGAACATGAAAGGTGTGGGCGATTTTTTTCTTATTTTTTTTTTTTCTACTTGCTAATTATTCTCGACGTCCGATCGGCAATCTTGGCTAGACCTGTGACTCACCCTATCATGAATTTGTAATTTTTTTATTTTAGGAGACATTCTCTAGGAATTATACTCGTGGTAGGTGAACTAAATTTTTTTTCCGCACGGTTAAAAAAAATAGAATACTAGACAGTATTTTTTTTTTTACTTGGTAATTATGGGTTATCTTTGACTAGACCAGTGAACGAATCTGTACTTTTTTTCTGCAGAACACAATTCTTTGGCAATTTTATACTCGTGGTATGTGAACTCAATTTTTTCCATACAAGGAAAAAATACCATATTACACAGTATAATTTTTTTTCGTCTTGCTAATTATTCTCGACGTCCGATGAGCAACCTTGTCTAGACCTATGGAACAATCTATTTTATTTTTTGTCTGGACGACACATAAGTCATTGGGAATTATACTCATGGTATCTGAACTCAATTTTTTTCGACACCGTGAAAAAAGTATCATACTAAACAGTAATTTTTTTTTTCAACTGGCTAATTATTTTCGGCGTCCGAGGAGCAACCTTGGCTAGACCTGTCCCTCGCGTATCGCGAATTTGCATTTTTTTATTTTTTATTTTTTGGAGGATGACGACGAGTATAATTCATATGGAATTATACTCGTGGTAGATGAACTCAATTTTTTTTTAAACCCAGTGAAAAAAATGCCATGCTACACAATATATTTTTTTTTTGCTCTGCGGTTGAATAAGAGAAAATTATACTCGGGTATGAATATGAATTACGATACTGAGAAAATCCTGCTCTTTCGAACGGAAATGGTTACACGCAGAGCGGTTCCCGTAGCGTTCCACTTCCGTTAGGAATCGCGTCTAGGGCCCGCCTTCCTCGCTCCCACAGAGTCCGAGGAGCGTCGGGCAAAGATTGAACTAAACGGGCGAAGCTTCAGGGAACGGTAAGAATTACTTTCTCGGTTAACGATTTCCTCGTATTGTTTGGCACGATATATAATCATGGAGAGCAATAAAAACAGCGGAAAAAAATTCCTCGACACTTCCCCGATAAAACTTACAGCTTTTTGCCGACAAAAACTTTAATTAAAAATTCTAATTGATGTCACTAATTAATTATCCCTGAGGAATTAAAAAAAATCCCTGACCTTTCCCTGCTACGTCTGATATTTTTTTTTTATCCCCTGACATTTCCATGCATTCCAGGTTTTTCCTGAGCCCTCGTCACCAAGTTCTAATCGCGGATCGTAAAACTTTCTTCAAACCCGTTTTAAACGGCGAATATCGTGAGGAAAGCGGCGATAAATTCCGAGAAATTTTCGCAGCAACGATGCACAATGAGCCAAGTGACCCGATTAGAGTTCTCGACCTCGGCGGATCGATGAGCAAAAATTTGTTTCTCGAGGACAAAAATTTAAATACAATTTTTTCAGTCACGTAATTAATCGTCCTTGAGCAATGGAAAAAAATCCCTGACCTTTCCCTGATAGGTCTGATAATTTTTTTTTTTATTCCTGACATTTCCATGAATTCCAGGTCTTTTTCTGACCGCTCTTCACCGAGTTCTAATCGCGGATCGCAAAACTTTCTTCAATCCCGTTTAAAGCGGCGATAAATTCAGAGAAATGTTCGCAGCGACGATACACAACGAGCCAAGTGACCCGATTAGAGTTCTCGACCTCGGCGGATCGATGTGCAAAAATTAAAATGACATTTTTTTTAGATCGACGAGCAAAAATTAAAATAACATTTTTTTAGTCACGTCATTAATTATCCTTGAGCAATGAAAAAAAAAAAAAATTCCTGACCTTTCCCTGATATTTCTGACATTTTTTTTTATTCCCTGACATTTCCGTGAATTCCAGGTTATTACTGAGTGCGTGTCACCAAGTTCTAATCGTGGATCGCAAAGATTTCTTCAAACCCGTTTAAAAGAGCGAACATCGCGAGGAAAGCGGCGATAAATTCAGAGAAATTTTCGCATCGACGATGCACAATGAGCCAAGTGACCCGATTAGAGTTCTCGACCCCGTCGGATCGATGAGGAAAATGTAGCGCGAAGGCAAATGCGTTCCGCCTCTCTGCAGGTGTTATCCAAATCATCGAGAATAAAAAACTGGTCCCGAAAAAGCCTTCGAAGATTTTCAATTTTTTTTTTGCTCGTCCCCCAACGCAATTCGGCACAACCGGTCTGAAAAGATCCAAAAGGTAAATGAATTTATGCTCGAGCACTGCAGATACATAAAATAAGGTATAATGCAAACATAATAAAAAGAAAATGAAGAAGCGAAACAGCCATTCGCGGATCGAAAAGGGAAGCAAAAAAAAAAAAAAATAAGTAAAAAAGAAGACCCGAAGCCTCGCTGTACGAATGGTGGGCTATTTATAAACCCGTGACATCTACTACGGCCACGTTTTCATCAGAAGCCGTCGTGACTCACGGGCTACCTCTATGCTGTATAGTATAAAGTTGCAACGGCGCCCCGGTGAGAGTGCCATTGAACCGCTGCAGCCAGCGGACCAACAACATCTACACACATCTCTTACGGAGTGCTAAAGAGCCCTTCGTCGCCACTCACTCACCGCCAATTATCTCGCTGTGTATATCTCTACCGATTTACCCGGCATCGAGTAAAAAAAATCAAATAAAACGAAACGAAAAAGAATAAAAATAACTGCACGAAACTTAAATAGCTTCTCGACGAACGAATTTTTGATATTCATGAATAGTTTGTTTTTTCAATCTGAACAAAAGAGTCCTCGTAAAAACGACTACGGTAAAAGATTTGATTGCGAAGCTTTGGACGTCGTTTGGAAAAAAGCCATCGATAGATATTGGCTATCAAATATAAATGTCTCTACAGATTTACCCATGTAAAAAAAAAAAAAAAAAATGAAAACGACTACACGACGTTTTAATAGCTTTTCGAGGAACGAATTTTTAATATTCATGCATTTTTTTTTCAATCGGAAAACAAATGTCGTAAAAACGACTAAGGTACAATTTGATATCCTCGCTTTGAAAGTAGTTTCGAAAAAGTCATCGATATTGGCTATCGAGTGGCTATCAAAAGTGAATATCTCTACCGATTTACCCAGCATCGTTTAAAAAAAATGAATAAAAATGAAAATAACGACACAACAGTTGAATCGCTTTTCCCCAAACGAATTTTTAATATCCATGAATATTTTCATTCAATCGGAAAAGTGTGCTCGCAAAAACGACTGCGGTAAAAGATTCGATTTCGAAGCTCTGGACGTATTTTTGAAAAAAGCATCGATGGATATTGGCTATCGAACGGTTCTGCGTTTTTCCGTCTCGAGTTGCCAGTAACAGGACGGTATGTGCAAGAGCACCGATATCGTGCCAGGGATTTCTATACCAGCGGGAGGGTGGAGTTATTAGATCAACTGGCAGCTCGCCAAAGAGACAAGCAGGAAACTAATTCACGGAGAGTTTACCGATACGACCACCACAGGCGACTCGCCGGCTTTCTCCGTTCCATACCGAAACGTTACCCGCGTGATCACGTTTCAACCGGGCTCGCCCATCGGCACAATGAGTACCTCGTTCGTGTCGGCGAGCCCTCTCCTACGTACACCACGTGTTCCCTTCCCATCGATCAATGCACCGGAGATGCTTCATTGTCCGTTCGAGGAGCGTGCGTTTGATAGAAAAAAAACAATCAAAAATCAAAAAAAATCTAATCCACGCTTCGGAACTATCGAAGACACATCGTCGATAGATCCGGCAGACGGACGAATCGTGGGGTATCATTTACGCCAAATTAATTTCAGTCAAAACTCATTTCCGACAAAACATTAAGAGGTTCGAGAAACACCATGAACTTTAAAAGAAAATGTCACTTCCGGTTAAAAAAAGATATCAGTTCTCGACAGGAAGTGACGTAATATCGGAAATACGTCGCTTCCGGTTTGAAAATCTATTTTTTCGACCGGAAGTGACGTCGCATCGGAAATGCATCACTTCCGGTTTGAAAATCTCATTTTTCGACCGGGAGTGACGCATTTCTGGTACGACGTTAATTTCGGTCGAAAAACGTTTTTGGCAGAAATAAGTTTGGCGTATATGCATAGCCTATCGGACAGACGAGACGTAGGACTGGCGAAAAACGTTTCTTTTTTTTTTTCGTTGATTCTTGCATTCCTTTGGATCTCTCGAAGCACCTCGAGAATTCCGATCCTTTCACCGCGACGATTTACACGCGTTGCGTGCGAACCTTAAGAGACCTCGAGGTGAGTTTAACCTCGCTCCTTTGTAGTTTAAGCATCGGTGATCTCTCGGCCTGGCGCAGTAATGCGAGATAAGCCACCGATGAAAATAGAAAGAATACCGGACAGCACCGGCTCTCTTAGCGGGCGCATACGAGCGTGCACGGCAATCGCTTCCGGTGTTATCTATGCAGGAAAGGAAGCTCTTTGCCGAACACGAGAAAGCTTCGTTTTCCAAGCGAGTCTATCGATCTTTCCAATAACGGATGCTTCGACAGGTTCAACGTGTGCAAGAACCGTGCAAGGTTCCTGCCGTCTCGATCCCTTCGTTATTTCGCCGAGACCAATGTCTCAGGATCGAATTTGGCCGTCAAAGTTAACAGTATTTGGGATCCAGATATAGGTCCTACGCCAAAAAAGCATTAGTTCGATCTTAAGATCTAACTTAAGTTCGAACTTGATGTCATGCTTAAGTTTAAACTGAAGATCGAACACGAACTACAATCGAATTTGAGTTCAGACTTAAGTTCGATCTGAAGATCAAACTTAAGCATGAAATCAATTTCGGTCTGAAGATCAAACATAAGCACGATATCAAGTTCGATCTTAAGGTCGAACTTAAGATCTTAAGTACGCAATGAAATTCGGGCCAAAAACTTTAATCTTAAGTTCGATCTCAAGAGCGGTCTTAAGTTGAAAATATAGTCTTAAAATTCGACTCATTAAAAAAAATCGCAACTCATAAAAAAAAAAAATCGAAAAAAAAAATGATCGCGGTCCGACTCAATTATTATTCGGAACCGTGCGTCGCGAAAATATATCGGCTGACCTTGACTGTGACACTGTTAGCGGAGCCTTTGATGAGGTCGATGACCTCCTCCCTCGATTTATCGTCCACATTGATGCCGTTGACCTCGATCAATCTGTCGCCCGGCAGCAGACCAGTGTCGTTGTTGTTCTGTACGATCGCACCGGGCTCGGCAAAAATCACTGAACGCATTTGCGTGACACCGTTACCGCCGCGCTCGACTATCACGGCACGTCGGAGCGAGAATCCAAAATCGCTACGGGGCGGTGGCTGACGCTGAATAGTCAATTCCCGAGGCGCCGGAAGCACCAGAGGCACGATCTCGGGCAACGAGAGCTCGACGCCTTGCTCCTCGAACGAGGCGGATGAACGCCAACGCGAAAATCCTTGAGACTCCCCGACGGGTGACAGACTGAACGGCGGAGTGGCGAAACTTGAATTCGTCGTGTCCGTCAACGAATCGGCCGATGGACTCGCACTTGTCACCACCTGAATCGAATCAGAAAAAAAACACTACATGAGACTCCGTTTATAAATCAAGTTACGTTTTTTTTTTCTAATCTGAATCGCGAATAAGTATCTCGATCGCGCACTTGGCCAACATATCGAAAGTGAGTCATACAGTTTATTAAAAAAATATTAAATAAAAAAAGATTTCCTCATTCGTAAAAAAATGTTCGTCTAGAATCGTCAAAAATTTTTCTTCTCGCTGATTTTACAATATTTTTACGTTGATTTGTAACAAAAAAAAAAAAAACTTGACGATTAATTAAACTATTCGGGCGAGTTATTTTATTTATTTTTTTCAATCTGAATTACGAGTAAATATCTCGATCGGGCACTTGGCCAAGATATCGAAAGTGAATTATACAGAATTTATATTTAAAAAACGAAAAACGGTTTCCACATTCAACAAAAATTTGTCGTCTAGAATCATCGACAATTTTTTTTCTCCCCGATCTTAGAATCTTCTAAATAATACATTGATTTAAAACAAGAAAAAAAAGTGTCAATCATTTTCCACAGAGTTATTTAATCCCTTAAATCCTATTCCAGAGTATTTTCGACCAACGTCTACTCAACTATTCGGGCGAGTTAATTTTTTCGTGAAATCCCGTCCCTTGCTTCTCCGTTCAGGGTTCTCACATTACAATCTACGCTTACAAATCAATTCATTTTCCACTCTGATTCACGAGAATTAAACACTATAAAAAAAAAAAAAAAAAAAAAACAATTCCACATTCTACAAAAATTTCGTCTCGTAGATTCTCATCTAGAATCGTCGACAATTTTTTTCCTCCCTGATTTCACGATTTTACGATCATCCAAATAATAACCTCGATTTGAAACAAAACAAAACAATTGTCAATTATTTTTCTCCGAGCAATTTAATCCCTTAATGCAGGCGAGTTAATTTTTTTTTTTGTGAAATCCCATCCCTTCCTTCTCTGTTCAGGGTTCTCACATTTGGATCTCTCTACCTGCAGAAGCTTCGATTCGGCCGGATGATGATGATGATGGTGGTGGTGGTGAGGATTTGGATGCTGGCCGTGTCGCTCGGCGTGCTGGCCGTGCGGGCTGCGCCTCACGTGATAGGAGGACGATTCCTCCTCGCTGCAGATATCGTCCTTGCCGTGTCCGACGACGCCCTGCTGGTTCGGCACGTTCTGATAAGCGATCACCTCGTTCTGCAGGGTGTTTCTGACCAGTAGATTAACGTCCTGATGGTGGTTCTCGGGCTCGGTGCCGTTCTGCACGGCGACGACGGTTTCCGACACCGTACCGATGCTGGTTATGCTGAGGCGCGGACCTTTAAGGATCCCTCGCTTCGGCGGCTTGGGCGGCAGGAGAGGAGGCACGGGTTTGCCGCTCGCGTTCGTCAGCGAGGTCAGCGATGCCTCGGATGAGTCGCTCTGGGTCAGACCGTCCGGCGTTCGAGTCCAGCTCGTGCCGGCAGGATTGCACGGATTGTTCTCCAATAAATCACGATCCAGCTCGGCGAAAAATGAGGCACTGTAGTCGGCTGTTATTCCACTCGGGAGTTTCTCCTTTTCCTTTCGGCGGGAGCGAATCTTCAGCGAGCGGCGAATCTGCAGGCATTGAAAAATAGAAAACATTTCAGTCTAACGGTTATGCTGCTTCGGTCGATTATCGCATTTGAGATCAATTTATTTTATTTTATCTTTTAAATTTATTTTGTTTATCTTTTAAATTTATTTTGTTTATTTTTTTTTTTTTTAATTTGTTTTATTTTATTTATTTTATGTCGCACGAGGACGAAAGCGCGAGTATCGCGTGCGAGTGACACTCTCGTTATTCTGTGTCGGAGAACGACGGGGCAAAAAATAATATAATCACGCAATGATACGAGTGTTACGTTGAGACGCACTCGCGGGCACGCGAATAAATGAATTCGGGCGTGCGTGAATCGCGTGCTGCGTTACGCGCTGTGCTCCTCTCTCTCGCTCCCGGCACCGGCGACTGCGGTAACGCCCGACCCTGACCACGCGACGCCACGACGCACACGTAACGACCGCGTCACGTCGATACAATGTGCCTGGGTGCGAGCTCTGTCGCTATCTCAAAATAATAATAATAATGATGATAATAATAATAATAATAATAATAATAATAGTATTGAAGATGATGATAATAATAATAAAATAAAAGGCGATACCCTCTCCGACGGTACATGGTGGAAAAAAAGAATCGTGCCATTTAACGAACGTCGACAATTCGTGTCTTCTTAATGTGATGATTTTTTGTCTCCGTAATAAACGTGCTTCGTTGAGATTTTTTTTTTACATTATTGGAGGAAAAAATTGTTGAACGGGCAACCCTTTTTTGCTGTCTGCAAACATCTGTTTATATAACTCATTTACGAAAACTGCTACTTCTCGTGCCTGCCGAGAGTGGCGTAAGTGACGCTTTACAGCGCACTGTACTGTAAATTCCCGGCGCGTGCGCACATCGGGCCGATTTTACTTTACGCACGCTTCTCGTACTTTACGCACGCTTCTCGTACTTTACGCACGTTTCTCGTAATTTACGCACGTTTCTCGTACTTTACGCACGCTTCTCGTACTTTACGCACGCTTCTCGTACTTTACACAGCCTGGCTGTACAGCGGCACAATTAGCGAGTAATTAGCGAGTAGCGCCTCTCCTCCACTCGTTGCAAAAAAATATTATGCCATACTAGTGCGGTGTAGCGAACATCATACGAGGATTTTGAAGTGAGTCGTGAAGTAACTCACTTCACAGCATGCGTATAAAGCTCTATTTACCACACTTGTATTGCAAATTATTGCTAGAGAACAATAAATAAGAATGAGAATATAAAAAAGTTACACCTTCCAAAATCTCTCCTTAAAATCATGCATCATTGAAATATATATATATATATATATATATATATATATATATATATATATATATATATATATATATATATATATATATGTCAACGAGAAAAAAATGGTTAATTGTGCCAACCCTTTTTAGTTATGTGCAGACATTTATTTTCATAATGAGAAATTATCGCATGATTCGATAGATAAGAAAAAGCCGGTAAGAATGCGAATATAGAAAAGTCCCGAAGAAACATTAATTTTTTTTTTTTTTTTTCTTTAACGTTTCGCTGTTAAAGTTTTATAGATGCGCGATTCGATCGAGCGCGTTATTCGAAATACCTTCGTTAAATCGATTGCCCTCCCGGCATTGGCGAGTTTCAATGATGATGACGACACGTGCAAACACGCGCCGGCACCGAGCAAACGAATTGATCGCATGCCAGTTGGAAGCCAGGCAAAACCTGATCCTCCGGTGTCGTCGGGGCTCATCTTTCAAACGGGCTAAATACAACAACGCGAATAGCTGCACCGGCAGCAATAACAATAACAACAATAACAATAATAATAATTAATAATAATAATAATAATAATAATAATAATAATAATAATAATAATAATAATAATAATAATAATAATAATAATAATAATAATAATAATAATAATAATAATAATAAATCGTGATCACCGCACGAGCCGCTATTTAATTACCGATCGCCAACGAACCTCGCCCGATTGTTTACTACCGGCCGCCGCGACTCATTCGGGCGATAAATTTTCAATCGCTCAGCAAAGTTATCGAGCTCGAGCAAGGGGGAAAAAAATAAATAAAGCCAAGGTGAAAAACCAGAGCACCGGAAATAGCTGCGAAACTTCGCGTTGTAAAATTTCTATCGACATAAAACAAAATTTATTACCAAGTTCTCGATGGTCAGATAATATTCGTATATGAAGATTCTTATACTCGTATAATATCGTATAAGAAGATTCTTCAATGTTTGCGGTCATGGCTTTATCGACAGAGATAAGGCTGGGCGATGCCTCTATAGAAAAATCAATTTTACGAAATTAATTTCCGAGCTGCTATAAAAAAAAAAAATGTATATTCGTTTTTTATTTTGCATCTTTTAAAGATACTTTCCATTTAGTCCTTGGCATCGATATTTTGTTTTATCGGTAATAAGGACAACGAGTTTGGCATTCGACTCGTTTCCTCTGCGCTTTTTAAGACGAATAAAACGCTAAGAGAATCATCCGAGGTCTGACCTCATCGAGACGAAGAAGTTACTCGGAATCAGCTGAATTCAGAAAAAAAAAATCAATTTTACGAAAGTTAATTCCACGCTGCTAAAAAAATATCAATAATTTTTCTGCATTCTTTTGTAGATCTTTTTACTCCTTAGCGTCGATGTTTATTATGTCGGTAACGAGGATGTAACGAGCAAGGTATTTTCAAAATTGATCGTCACTCTGTACGCTTTGTAAAACGAATAATAACTCCAGAGAAGAATGAAAAAGGAGCCGACCTCGTCGGTTCCTTAGAATGGTCAGATTCTGAAAAATCGCATTAACGAAATTTCTCACCGAGTTGCTAAAAAATGATCGTCACCGTCGGTTCCTTAGAATAGGTGAGATTCTGAAAAATCGCATTAACGAAATTTCTCACCGAGTTGCTAAAAAATGATCGTCACCCTTTTAAAATGTGTTGGTATTTTTGTCAGTCCCTCGCATCGAATATTTTTTTTTTTTTTTATCGGTAACAAAGAGAACGAGCGAGGTGCGCGACTTGTTTGATGCGCGCGCATCGCCTGACGAGCAACAAAAAACGTTAAGGAAAGAAAAGAAAGAAAAAAAAAAGAAAAGAAAAAAAAAATGATTGAGGCCTGACCTCATCGAGACGAAGAAGTTCCTCGGCGGACATGTTGCCGCGATCCCGCTTCTTAACATCTTTGCGCTCTTTCTTTTCCCTCTTGCGTTTCTCCTTGTCGTCCTTCTCGGCGGCCTTCTTCATAAAGTTGAACATCTTATCACCATTCGTCCCGTGTATTGAAGCAACACAACGTACGCGCCACCACTCGCATCCACCACAACGATAATAATAATGATAACAACAATGATAATAATAACAACGGCGCTACGGCGCGCAAAACGAAAAAAAATAAAAACAGGCAGGGGGGGCGAGCACCACGAGACCGAGAGCCGGATAACCCGAGCCTTATGGCTTACAAACTTCTTCAATGCTATCTCACTCGAGGCTTTTCCGCGTTCCTCGCATAACCGTCCGACAGCGCTCGCCGATTCTCCTTCGTAACGTTCGTTTTTTTTTTTTCCTTTTCTTCTTCTTCTTTTATCTTCTCCTTCCCTCCTTTCGTCTCTCTTTTTTCAATGCGAAAAAGCTCCGGGACTTTACGGTTTTGCGTCGCACTGTACTTGCGCGCCGGCTCGGCACACTGCGAAATACTCGCCTCTTACGCGCCGCCTCGTGCTATATCTATCTCGGCGGTTACTCGCCGGCCAGCTGAATTATTATCTTTGGCGAGAGGCAGGGGGCGTCAACCGTCGGGAAATCCTCCTTCGCTCTCCTAACCTCCCCCCCGCCGCTTCCTTGCCGGTCTTCCCAGCGCTTAACGCAGAGACGCTTCACTCCTTAGAACAATTCCAATTCCCTCGAGGAACGCGACACGGCAGCCTCCCCTTCGGTACTTCACTCGCTCGAGTTTCCCCGAGAGATTGAAAGGAATTATCGATATTCGTTCACTCGCGCGACGAATATCTCTTGTCGGATCTAACGGACCGATTTTCGATTCGAAAGGCCGGTCAGTTCGCGTCAAGGCTCGATTACGTAGGAGCTTTGTTCCCCGTCTCGCTGATTCACCCTCAGCTGACGCAGAACCCCGCAGTCCGACACATCGTCGTCGAGTCGAGTCTCTCACGATCTTCTTTCATCGATCCGAAGATTCTCGGCTCGAACCTTCGCGATTTAATTTTAACTGTCAGGCGGGACGAAATATTCGTCTCGATTTTATTTTCCTTCCGTTCTCCTCGCTCCAGCTTCACTCTCTTCCGTCCCCAATAGATCACCCGCGTTCCCCGACTCTCGTTTTCGCAGGAAAAAGAAAAAAAAAAAAAAAACAATCTGAAGAACGAAAGACTTTCGCCTCAGGTACACAAAACCGTAGCGAGATTTTCGCGAGCTCGCGCCCGACACGCCTACCCGGCTCTCGCGCGCACCTGTCGCAGTCACCGAACACACACAAACACGCTCGCACACGCACACGAGAAACCGGCGTGAAAACTATAAATTTTCCGTTAGGCGCGCGCGCACACACACACACCGTCCGAGAGAGAAACCCAGATACGATTATTACATCGAGGTAGAGAGTGACTCTCTCGTGTATATCTCGCTGGTTGTACAGAGAGATCGTGCGGCGTGGAACGTGCGCCTCGCACACCGTTCGAGATCTCTCTCTCTCTCTCCTCTCTTCCCTTTCCAGCGATCTCTTTTGCCCAATCCCCCCTCCCCCCTGACCGCCCCACCACCCCGACGATCGTCGACTGTTACAACACACTAACGGGAAAAATTTAACCTCGGCATGCCCCGTTGTGCATTGTCGGCTCAGAGGCTAATCAGCATTTTCCTATATGCGCATGCGCGCACACACCGACACGCGGTCGCGTAAAAGCTCGACGAAATTATTATTTTTCTTTTCTTTCTTTTTTTTTTTGTTAACCGGTCGCGCGACGTTTCGCTTTATTATCCACCGGTCGTCCGACGCTCGGGACACGCGAACTTCGTCGAAGACTTCGTCGCGACGGTCCCGCGGCGAGACTGACAGCCAGCGCGACACCGAACGTCACAACACAACTGCGATCGCGACGCCATTCGCGCGAGCCACTCGCCGCACCGCGCGCACCGCGTGTGTGTGCTGTGCTGTCTCTCGTTTTCCGCTCGACGCCTTTGCCCGATCTACCGAGGAATCTGGCGAGACACTCTGTCGTGTCGCTCTCGCGCCTCTTTCTCGCCTCGTGAGAAACACGAGACGATTTTATCCTTCGACCGCGGTCGGGCGCTCACGCACACGCGCTCTTTATGCACGTTGCGAACGCTTACGGGACGAGCCGTTCCGCGCACCCCGCGAATTATTGTGTCTCCCGGTTTGCACCGCGCCCGCACACGTTTCCCCGAGGGCACGGGAGAGCGACGACGCGGAAACGCCGAAAAACACGACCGACCTGCGTCGATCTTTGACGACAGGCGCGCGGGCGCTACCGAACGCTCGAATGCGCCGTCTTATCTCGCACGGCCGATTGCCGTTGTCCCACCACTACACCTACAAACGAAACTTTAAACTCTCTAGGCACTCCGGGTAGGCACTGAAATTCTTGGGAAAACGGTGGAGCACAGCCTGAAGACCCTGCACCCCGCGCTTCCCCGCCGCGTCCCGCTCGTACGCGACTGCGGCCTTTTGTAAAGGCCAATGCAGCCAATAGCGGACGAGGAATACTGGGAGAAGCTTAGGGGGGTTGCGCATGCGCGGCAAGTGCGGTTGCGGGAGAGCTCGACTCCGCTGGCAGTCGGCGAGTTATCTGACCGACGGACGGTCATGGCTTTCGAGCGATGGTAACATCAAAGGCCTCTTTTCGGCAATATCTTATGTTTATTCTACAGAAAAATGCAGCGGACGAAACGATTGAGAACGCTTTTATACGATAGTTCAGCCAAACGAGATTCTACACTGTAATCAATAAATTGTAAATCAAGAGACGCGGTAGCGTCTCGACGCAAAGTTTTAATATACTGGAACTTGAAATTTGGTTACATTGTTTACATTAATTGAACATACGTGTAGTTTTTCGTAAAATTAAAATACCAGATATTGCTGTTAAAAATCTTTGTAATTTTCATTAGAAATAAAAAAAATTTACTGTAAAATTGCAAAGCTCATGTGTTTGAGATTTTAGAAACAGTTTGTACATATAAAAGAAAGCTTCAAATACCGTTCATTAATGTTAAAAAAAATATATATTTTTACAGTGTATGTATCTCACTGGACCGTTAAATCTTTGTGCGAAACAAATAAAGACCCATTTGTAACTTTCAGTGATAAAACTTAACGGCTGTTCATACAAATCAATTCTGTGCGAATGGTGAATCTCTCGGGCTCGGATGTTTTCCGCTCAGCTTGCTATAGAGGTCCGATAAAGGGCGACATCTATTCTCTTACCCGATGCGGCGAGTCCTCTCGCAGGTTAGGTGCGGTGCTTCGGGATCGCTCTTTGTTTATCGAATATAAATAAACCCGTTACTCGACAGCGAGATAAAGAGTCAAGAGTCGCGATGCTTAGGAACTACGCACGTTACGGTATAGCGGCGTGCAGATACCGAACGAGAATCGTCAATCGTCAGTGCTCCAATAACTCGCCTAAGGAGGATTCCGATCGTGATCTCGGGGAGATAATAAAACTATGGAGTCGAAAATTCGAGGACGAAGGCATACCTGAACCGGTCTCCTCGATCGAGCACATTCTCGCTCATGTGGTGGGAACAACAAAGGTACGACATACCGCAACACTGTGATATACTGATCTGCACGACGACGAGAGACGGGAATCCTACCTAGCGCAACGGTGCACGGCGCATGCGCACTGCGCACTTTGCTCTTTCTCGAGTTGATTTGAGCGTTTTTTTTTCTTTGCATTACCGGCCACCGCGACCGAGTCATAATACGGCATGAATATTCATTGATCTCGAGCATCGTTGCTTTATCAATGAAACTTTATCGAGTCGTCGACTCGGCGCGTAACGACGTCATTACAAAGAAATATAAACATGAATAATATGACTTTTTTTTTTAGATAATGGATCTGGCGACTTCCCACGATCGTAGACTCACCGACGACGAATTGAAGAAATTGGAAAGGCTCTGCGAATGCAGATTGTCCAGGTGAGAGGCTGGCTCGCCCTGCTCTCTTGAGTTATGGGAATACACGAATACACGCTCGCAAATACTTTATAAAAAAAGAAAAAAACGACTGAACACTTACTCGTTTCGCGCAGAATGCCGGTGCAGTACATAATCGGCGAGTGGGACTTCAGAGACATAACTCTGAAGCTCGTACCACCGATATTCATACCCCGACCGGAAACGGAGTTGCTCGTCGACTTCGTTATCAAGCGAGTAACTTCCGAGTCTCCGGACGAATGCAGAATACTGGAGATAGGTTGCGGATCCGGAGCGATTTCGCTCGCTCTTCTGCACTCATGTAAAAAGGTTAATGCAATTTTTAAAGCAAATTTAGTGCTAAATTTGATTATTCTTTTTTGCCAAAGTGAAAAACCTTCTTTTTCCTAAACTGAAAAATCTTCTTTCTTTCCCCGCAGATACGATCAGTGGCTATAGATAGAAATCCTCTCGCCTGTGACTTGACGAGAGAGAACGCGACGAATCTGGGATTGGTTGATCGGGTCACGATCGTAAATGCGACTATGGAAGAGAGCGGAACTATAAAAATGACGTCGGCGGAGTCGGGAATAAACTTGAACGACGAGCACTTCGATATTATTGTCAGCAATCCACCGTACGTGCCGACAGCGCAGATAATGAAACTCGTTCCGGAAATAAAAGTGTAAGATTAACGACGTTATTAACCCGCATTTGCCACGTTCCTTACACTCTATGCAATAACTTTTTTTTTTCATTACAAAACAAACTGTTTTAGTTACGAGGATATAAGAGCCTTGGACGGTGGCGCGGACGGACTGAACGTCATCAAAGCTATAATGAAATACTCGTCGAGGGCGTTGAAAGCAAACGGACGTCTTTTTCTCGAGGTCGACTCTGCGCATCCCGAGTACATTCGTTTCTTCACGACGAAATATCCGGAATATGCACTGAAGCACGATCACACTTACAAGGATTATTGCAACAACGAGCGCTTCGTCGAGATTTTAAAAATAGATTGACAAAATCATGTTCGATAATCGTTTTTTTTTTCGTTTCTTCAACAAGATGCAACTCTTTTGAAAAAAAGAAATAAGTTGATTTTACGTCGGTATCGACCGACATAAAGCTGAATTAGCTGATTCAGAAAAATTCATTTTACGAAATTTAATAATTAGCTGCTAAAAAATGATATATTTCTTCTTCGTCGTCGGTATTTTAAAAGTAGGTTGACATAGTCACGTTTTTCTTCATTTTTCGTCGCGAAAGGATGAAACTCTTGGGAAAATAAATTGTTTCATTTTTTTTTTTAATTCGACGGTAATACTGGTAAATATAAGGTCGACAAAAGGTCGATATAAGCTTATCGACCGATATGAGCTGATTCAGAAAAATTAATTCGATTCACGAAAATCAATGCTAAGAAATATTCATCTTTTTTTCTTCATCCTCGAGATTTTAAAACTAGGTTGAAACTCTTTTGAAAAAAAATAAATAAAATTTCATGTTTCGCTTTTTTTTTTTGTTTAATTCAACGGTAATACTGGTAAAACAATCGCATATCCGACGAGAACAAAGACGCGGGCTCGCCGTCAAGCACCATGAACTCTCCGTTCACCCGTTGGAATGCTATTCCATACAATGTCGAGATACTATCGTTCTGTATATAGACTATAATTATGTATGTAACAATAACAATGATAATGTATAATTGTATATAACTCAGTAAAGGATCTATGCGTGTGTTAACATGTGTTACGTATTAATAAGATGAAGTCCGCGCTGTAACGATGAGCGACACAACGCGAGCAGCCGAGCCTCGAACAAGGTGTTTCCTTTTTTTCTCTTCTCTTCCTAGCGCATCGCGCTCGCGCATGTATCGTAACATCGCCGAGCTCGGGCGATCTTTTTTACAGCGGCCACTGACCGCGTTCCGAAGCTGCGCAACAACCTTCGCAATGATAATTGACTTCCAAGATCGCGATCGTTTTTACTTTGCGTCGACGTCGGACGTACTTTCAGTCGATTCGCGGAAAAAGCTAGCGAGCGTTTCGTACAAACTAACAATCTTTTCGTACAATTTTTACATTTTTTTTTTTTTCATACTAAATTCTTGATTGCTTACGGGGCACTTCGAGCAAAATCCAAGCGACTCGTGTCGTTGTCGGATTGGTGTAAACAAAATCACTGGACACCCGAATCAGTTGGGCTATGAGACCGTTTAGGAAAATCTCTCACAATATTATGCTTCTATACGAATTCCGTCATCTTCGTAATGATTTTTCGAACAATTTTTTCTTTTTTTTTTTACAGCGCACTTCGAGCAAAGTTCAATCGATTCGTGTCGTTGTCGGATTGGTGTAAAAAAAAATCTCTGGACGCTCAAATCGTACAAGCGATGAGGCCGTTTAGAAAAATCTCGCAAATTTTATGTGTCTATACAAATTCTACGAGTTTTGATATACGTATATAAGATATCAGCGTTTGCATTTAGGCTCGAAAAAATCGAAGTGGTCCGGCGGAACGCAAATACGAGGCACTTGTCGGGTTACAATAGAATAACCGAGCGACGAAAAGAAAAACAAAAAAAGTTAGATAAAATGTGTTTTGTACATTAAGATTAAATCCTGCTGGGCTTCGCGGGTATAATGCAGTGACGATGGCGAACAATTTGCATCGACGCTTACGGTTCACAGTGGCTTATCATTGGGCCCACGAGCGTGTCGCTTGCAAAAAGGCGGAGGGAAGATACATTATTCATAGAAAATACGTGTAGGTCGAGCGGACTCCAGTTTACGCGCACGATAACAATTTCCTCGCCGATATATTATGTGCATTTAAAAATCGTTCGATTTATCCGCGACCCACGGCTTTACGAAAGAGAAGCGTGTAAAAAATAATTACATTTTACGTCCAAGCCTCGCGTCCCTTGCGCAACCGTGAGGAACGAAAATCCCGCGGTCTTTTTTACGCTCGTTGCATTTCAAGTTTTCGTATAATTCAAGTACGGTTTACTGATGGATCGTTGTTATCGACATTGAGCTAAGCGATTCGCGCTGCGCTCGACGAACGTCCTTTACGCTAGCTCTGTTTCGTGCGCGATGCGCTCGATCGCGCGCGAAAACTAAAATTCTTAAACTTATATAGTCGATCGCTCGCAGCGATTAATTTTTTACAGTTGAAATTTTTTTTTTAAATATCTGCTCCGCGTGACGATTAATCTCAGTTAATTGTTTTTTGTCACTCGCTGGCTTACTTTCAAGAGGCGAGGGAGCGCGTCAATGTTCACTGTTCACCACCACAGAAAGAAGTAATAAATTGTTTATGACACGATTGAATACGAGTTTTCCGATTCGCTCTCTCGAGTTTTTTAAACGTTATCGGTCTCGTTGCTCTTCTGCTCCGGATCGTTGTGTCGACGCGACGCCCTCGAGGCGTCCGCCAGCTCGGTCAGCAGCAGCGTTTCCGTGTCCAATTCGCCGGAAGATCGCCCCGCCGAGTAACGATTGCCACTCACGCTTCTGACCAGCTTCCTCATTTGTCGATCCCTCCGTTGCTTGTCCCGCTCGAGTTTCAGCCTCGTGAACTCGTCGTCCGAACTTGCCGACGATATTGTGGAACTTCTTGTACTCACGTTGTCCTCCTCGACCGGACCGAACGCCCCCACATTGTCGAAGGCCGCGCTCGATCTTGCCGAATGGGTCGAGAGTTGTGTCCTGAAATAATCCACAATCATTTGTTAAAACGCCAGAGATCCTTCGAGTGTTTTAACCCTTCAAGTACGGCGGACTTTTTGCGGAAAGCAAACGACCATACCTTCTTTTAAGCACAAAAACGATACGGAGGTTCGTAATAAATTTTCTGAGTTATAAAAAAAATGACTTCAAGGTACATCTGTGAATTTTTGACGATTTTTTTTTTTTACATATCAACTTGTTATTCCAATCGTTGCGAGGGTTGCGTTTTGACAAATTTTAGACCCGAGTTAAACACGAATTCCGTACGTGAAGAGTTAATGAAAATACAATGGCAAATAAAAGCGGTAACCTTGGGTGACCCAGATAGCGATTTCCCGATCCATCGGTAGCTCCAAGTCCGGGACCAGCCGGTGCGCTGCTCGACAAGATATCGCCATTTCGTTTCATTCCCGGCACATCGACCGGCGAGCTCGGAGGCGGCGGTCCCTGAGGGAATATAGTCTGAACGTGCGGCCGGTTCTCTGGTCGCATCGACGTCACAGTCATCTGCTCGTCCACCTCCTCTATCACGCCGATTCTCATCGAACCGCCGGTGCCTGCAAGTGTTCGAGAAAAATAATTTATAAACGATATACACGATCTTACTCACTTTAATTGTTTCTACGAATAGGCGACATTTTTTGGTACTTCTCTCTATTTTTTTAAGAAAAACTTAATTAGTTTATTTCCAATTGGCTGATAACGATATTTTCTCTTTTTTTATCCACTATGTATTATTTAATCTTCTCATTTAAATATTATTTATACTGATAATGCTACGTATGGTAAACGATATTCATGATTATAAGACTTCTAAATGCCATTATAATGCTTGGACATTATGTATACATTTTGTATACGTTAATAAATGAATAAAAATGAGTTTTTTTTGTTAATCGTCTTTCTTGCCTCCGTATCGATTCTGCAACGACGCTGAGGAAGATGAGTTAGGAATTCTGCCGGGCGTCTTCGAGCCCGAACCTCCGCTACCGTCGGGTCTGTCCTCCTTGCTGAATAGCCTTTTCAGTACGCTCGTCACACTGTTTACCCTCGTTAACGAGCCGCCTAGGTTACTCGCCGTTGAGCCACCGCTCATAGCTCGATCGCGCGTACTGACTCGGCTGGCACTCCTGTTGAATATCAAAGAACGAGATAACAATCGGTTCTATCCTCTTCAGCACAGTGCGCAGCACCGAATGGACATAAAATATCTCCACATAAACAATTGCAGTTACCTCGACATTTTTCCGCCGGCGGTAAAGTGTATGCCGGACACCGCGTCGTCGGCGATATCGCTGTGAAACTTCCCCGGAAAAGAATCGGGCACCATTTCGTCGATTCTGACGGAGGACGGATGAACCTCCTGCTGGGCCGCCGAGAGTTGAATTCCCGCCGTCGAGGACTCCGGATGCTCCTCTCGGAAGGGCTGCGAGGCCGCTGTGTAAGGCAGCTCGATCGGGAATATCTCGTCCCAGTACTGGTCGCGGATCAGCTCCGGATGTTCGTGATGCATCTCGTCGACGATCAGATAGCTCACCTATACGTTTAAAAAATTACTATTATTTTGTTTTTTGATCAAACATCAGTGTAGAATTTTTTCCTGCCAATGGCGAAGGAGCCGAGGAGTTTAAACGGCATAGTCGGTGCTGCTTAGCACGGTAAGTCGTACTGCACAAATCAATATCTACTGTGGGTTAACGGCTGATGTAAAATTAATCGTTAAATTACCTGCAAAATTAGACCGGGGCAAAACGGAACCTAGTGCAATAAAAGGACAAATAGCTCGATATCTGTTGAGCTCGGTAAGTCGTACAGTACAAATCAATATCCTCTGTAGGTTAACGGCTAATATAAAATTAAGTTGATCCAGAGGAGAGCGTGCCAAAACGAACCGGCATCCTCCATTCGAGTTGAGAACGTTTTTCGTGTCTCGCAAAAAAATTGGCGAGTTCGTTTCGCATAACTTTTCTCTATATATCGTATTTGGCCAATAAAAGTCCAAATAACTCGATATCTGCTTTGCTCGGAAAGTCGTAGAGCAGCAATCAATATTCTCTGTAGGTTAACGGCCAATATAAAATTAAGTTGATCGAGAGGAGCGGAGGAAAAACGGACCCGCGTTTCCATTCGGATCAAGCATTTTTTTTCATATCTCGCGAAAAAATTGGAGAATCCGTTTCGCATTGCTTTTTCTTGTATCGTATTTCTGCGATAAAATGACAAATAGCTCGATATCTTAACGAGCAATTAATCAAAGAGCGCTTTAATCGCATCGATTAATACCGCACCTGAAGATTTCTATCGATGAGCCAATTGACCTCGAAGTCGTCGTCGTCCTCGCCGAACGGATTGATAAGCGTTTCGGCGACTTTGAGCCAGCCCATGTAGAAGAAAAATTGTAGAGTCGTGAAAACGGGAAAGTATCGATCCACGGAGAGCGCTGGATCCACCGTGGTCGTTTCGATGCGGACCTCAATCCACTGTCTGCCCATCACGCTCGTAATAAAATACGAGTAAACGGCGAGCGTTACGACCTGCGTGTAGACGAGCGGTATACTTATTGTGTCGTAGTGTATGAGACTTCCGCAGTGTCCGCGAAATTTGTTCAATTCGTCTATGAGAGTCTTGACGGCAAAATCATCGCGTATCCTGCCCTCCTTGCGCGCCCTCGTCACGATACTCGACGCCCAGACTATCGGCAGCCAGTGCTTGCTCGGTTTCGGGAACTTTGAGTTCAAACCGTGAAATATCGCTAGCTCGTTCTCCAGCAAGAGACCCGCGTCGACGAAGTGGTCCAGCGTTGGAAAACGTTTCTTCACTCTGGGCGATACGTTTGTCAGAACGATCGTCAGACAAACGCAGACGTACCTGCGAGTTAAATAAATTAAATAAATTGAATAAATTAAATAAATTTTAATTCCATGAGCCAAAATTCATTCATTAGAAAATTAAGGTCTTGGAATGGAATTTACTCCATTCTAGGAGGTTCAATTTTCTCACGGTTGAATTTTGGCTGGTGAAATGAAATGCCATTTAATTTTCTGATGGTTGAGAAATGAAGAATTGAATGATTAGTTTACCTCACGATAGTTCGTCTCATGAGACGCCCCCGTTCATCGTTTCCGTGTATCGTTGCCGATACGAAAACGGCTATGGAGTCCGGCCAGGGTATCGCTATGTACTGAGCCCACCACCTCGTCATCACGATGCTCACGTAGAAGCCAAGTACGAAAGACAGAGGTATGAGATCGCTGAACTCTTTGCAGTAAATGACGACCGCCTCGAATGTCTTCTTTTGTTCGGGGTCCAGAGCCAAACGGTACATACCCGATAGTAGGTAATAAATGAAGAGGAAAAGGGCCAGGTCCAGCCACACCAGCTTGTAGACGCTGGCTTTCCATCTATACAATAACAATAATAAATCATTAACACTCGAATTTCTCTCACATAGCAATTCTTTTTTCTTATCTGCTGGTGTAAATTTGCGTGCAATTTATAAGCGACTGATTTTTCTCTCACATCGTTCGTTAATAATAAAATAAATAAATAAACATTCATTTCTCTGCTCAGTCTGTATAGTAGAGATACAAATAAATATAATTCTCGGGATAGGCGATCGGGAATCGAGGTTTTTAGATTAATCGAATACGAACTGCTGCTGAGAAAAAAATATATAGAAACAGTTACCAGGAATAATTTTAAGGTCAAGCCACACCGCGTCGTAACAATTTGAAAATCGAGCAAGAAAAAAAAAATGAAAAAGAAGTTACAAGAATTGCAAACAATAATAAATCATTAACATTAATTTCCCTGCTCGGTGGCTATAGCAGACACAAATAAAAATAATTCTTCGATTTGCAGTTTTTGGAGCATTATTGGAATACAAACAGCTGCTGACAAAAAAAAATATATATAAATGAACGGTTTCCCCGAATAACTTTAAGGTCAAGATTATACAGCACTGTATGTTTAAATATCGATCAAGGTCGACGATAAATTACCACTCATATATATAATATCTCCGCAGATGCGATGCATTTGCGAATAAAAAAATGTTCCTTCCTCGACGTAACTTTTTCTTCAAACTCGCTAGGTTTCAATTGCGACTATCTTATCTGTGAAAACGATCGTACGGCGAAACGTGCGTCGATGATTAATGCTACTTTACGAGCGCGATTCTTTCGATCGTTGTATCGTGTCGTCTCCCATGATAGCGTGAAACCAAACTCGCGTCAATTCTCTGAAATTATATAGAGATAGATCGTCGACGGTACGCTTGAGTGAAATGCGCGAGAATGGGCGTTGTCGGTCTTTGCACGCGATTAACGCACCATCGTTGCAACGCGGATGGTCGATCTGCCGACATTGATCGATTTTTCCATTAAACCGTCCGTTTTCACATGCATCAAGGCATGTAGGCCGACATGTCTGGTTCCGTGGAAAACTATGTTACTGTCGAGCTATCTAAGTTGGCCTGTTATCGAACGAACTGTCTACAGGCTTATCATAACGTCGACCTTGCTGCTTGTACTTCGCAGCGGAAATTCGCGCCGATCTGAAAAAATACGGATAAACACAAGCGAGAGTGGAAACCATCTAATCTAATTAAAAATTTAAATCTACTTAAAAAAAAAAACAAAAAAATTATCCGCTACCTTGTGAACTTTGAAAATACAACTGTAGCAACATTAAATAGTAGTTGTTTTTTTTTATTAGAATAACCGAAAAAATTACTGTTTTTCCAGGTCACTTGTTACGCCGTAGATATAGTTGAAAATTACCGTATTTCAACTTCCGGTCACGCCTGGTTATTTTTTCGGTGAATCAGACTAAAAAGCGTGAATTCTCTCGCACGAGCATGCGCGGAAGATGAAATATGGATATGGATATGAAACGAACAGTCTATAGGCTTATCATAAGTCGACCTTGCTGCACGTGCTTCGCAGCGGAAACTCGGTTGGGTCTGAAGAACTGCGAGAAACCACAAGCCACGATGGAAACTACTGATAATAAATCATAGTGATTGGTTGCAATAATCTAATTTCAAAACATAAGCGAAGCAAGCATGAGCAATATTTATTCTGCCTTGCAAACTTTGGAATAACAGCAACTATAAACTAAGTGGCAAAGTAGCTAAGAAGCAATGTTTCCCTATTTGATTTTTTTTTTGTAACTAGACGCAGATTTTCACCAACGATTAACTAGGCACAAAAAGGGAAGATATAATTAATGGATAAATTAAGGAAAAAAAATGTTCACCCCATTTCAAGGAATTTTTAAGGAAAAGCAAAATTCAAGGATTCAAACGATTGAAAGTACCGCTGGACATAATTTCCGGTTATCCGAAGTTTGTTTCTCTCGCCTCAGCAGAAGCCCGAGAAATCATCCCAGCAAAGCAACTTTAGAATGGCAAACAAGAACTAAGTGGAAAAGTAGCTATGAATGTTTCCATCTGGTTTTCATTTTTTTTTTAGTAATTATACCCGACTTTTCAGCACGAATTGCTAGGAAAAAATAGGAAAAGTAGTATAGTCGATAGCCAAAGTGTGTGAAAAAAAATTGTACACAAAAGTCAAGGACCTTTCCAGGACTTTTCAAGGCCAAGCAGAATTCAAAGACTCTTCAAGGTCTCGAACGATTTAAATTACCGCTGAACACCATTGCTGGTTATCGGAGGTTTATTTTGCTCACCTCAGCAGAAGCTTGAGGAAGCATCCCAGACCCCGACACGTAGCAACTTCGGCCGTGTATGTGACGGTCATTTCTGGGTCTCTCGGAAGATAATCCGTCTTTAAACTCTAACGCTATCAGCGTCTCGTCCGCAGCATCTCGATCCTCGCTTCCGCCAATGGCGATCCCGAACATATATAAGATGCGTCGGACTCGCCAAAACACTCCCGGTTGTAGTCTCAACCGCGAAAAAGAATCAACTTGCGAAACGTTCTTTTTCTTTCTATTATTGTCTCATCCGCCGCACTCCGGCTATGAAGCAATGTTTTCCCATCTGTTTTTTTTTTTAGTAATTGGACACAGATTTTTACCACGAATGACCAGGTACAGAAAGGGAAGATATATAGTTAACGAATTTTAGTAACTGAACACAGATGTTTACAACGAATAACTGGGTAGAAAAAGGGAAGATGTAGTTAAGGCACTAACATAAGGATTTGGTTTAAAAAACAGGTCGTTTTTTAACATTTTTTTATCGCGAGTATTAGAGGAACAATGCCGGGTTATAACAAACGATTGAGGTTGTTTTTTTCTCTCGTTTCGACAAAAAAACTACCTTAATGGATTGTCAAAAAATAAATGAACATTTGAAAAAAATCATCCGGCCTTTTATAGAAAACGTTGCAATCGAGGATCTGTCAAAATTTCAACCCAAATGGGACGAATAGATTTTGAGATACGATGTTCATTCTTAATTGTTAATTGTTAATAAATCTGTCGTTAATCGATATTTTCCAATTTAAAAAAAAAACTCAAATTTCATAACGACTTATACTGTCTGTAAAAACCCGACCTTGACCTAACAGTAACGATTTTAAAAAATGTTGAAAATCGACCTCTTTTTTGAACCACATCCTTACGCTAGTGCCTCAATACATAAATTGAGCGAAACAATTTTTTACAAATAATTCAAGGACATTTCCAGTACTTTTCAAGACCAACTTCGCGGGCTTTTCAAGGTCTCCAGTGATTTAAACTACCGCTCGACACCATCGCTGATTGTGCGAAGTTAATGTTTCTCACCTCAGCAGAAGCTTGAGAAAGCATCCCAGACCCCGACACGAGGCCACTTCGGCCGTGTATGTGACGGTCATTTCTCGGTCTCTCGAAAGATAATCCGTCTTTAAGCTCGAACTCGATCAGCGACTTGTCCGCAGCCCTCGCATCCCGTTCCTCGCTTCCGCCGATCGCGATTTCCAACATATAAGCTACGTTGGACTCGCCGGAGCACTCCCGGTTGTAAAAAGAATCGCCTTGCGAGGTCTCTTTATTTTTATTTTTAATTATTGTGTCATCCGCTATGCCGCGAATCCGAGGAATTTCGTATCACGCCGGTCGCGTGTTGCGTCGGATGTGCGATAAAGGTCGTTGTGAGGATGCTTTTGCCCGAGCAGATACGAGCGTTGCCGCATTCGTCGACGATAGTCGGCACAGACGATCCGTTCTTCCCGGTCCAGGTCGTTCAAGGCCAGCGACTGTGTGTGCCGCGCGGTTCGGTTTCGTGCAATTACGGCCTCGACTTCCCTTTCTCTTCCGCTCCGTCTCTTTATCGTTCGGTGAGGAGTCGATGTAATCTTCCGATCGCGGCGATTACGACACAGTGACACGGAAATCCTTGTGTCAGTCACCAGACCAGTTACCAGAATCGTCGATTTAATCTCCCAATGTTATGCCGCGCCTTCATGAATTATTCCCCTTTTAAATTCCTTGACAATTAGAGCTTTTTTTCATGATCACATCGTTGAGGCCGACCACCTGACTCGGCTTGTTGGACGTTAATTCGTTCGATACCGATCGCACAATCTCGAGTTGTTCTTTATCGCTCGGCGAACGCTTAGTTGCGCAAAGTAAACCCTCGGTTTAGGTGGCGATAATCGTCTCTGGAATCGATGAATTTTTGAAATTCGACCCAGCTGATTGTCAGAGATTAATGCGTTTAATACCGATTGTACAATCTCACGTTGTTCTTTATCAGTCGGCGAACGTTTAGTAGCACGAAGTAAACCCTCCGCACAGAGAGCGGTAGTCGACTCGTTGGAATCGATGAATCCTTGAAATTCGACCCAGCTGATTATCGGACATTAATTCGTTCGATACCGATCGCACAATCTCGCGTTGTTCTTTATCACTCGATGAACGTTTAGCAGCTCAAAGTGGTCACTTTGATCAGTAAGCGATAGTCGACTCGCAGGAATTGATGAATCCTTGAAATTCGACCCAGCTGATTATTAGGCATTAATTCGTTCGATGTCGATCGCACAATCTCCCGTTGTTTTTTATCGCTCGGCGAAAGCTGAGTAGAGCACAGTAGACACTTTGATCAGAAAGCCGTAGTCGACTCGCAGGAATCGATGAATCCTTAAAATTCAACCCAGTCGATTAGGCATTAATTCGTACGATACCGATCGCACAATCTCGCGTTATTCTTCACCGCTCCGCGAACGTTTAATAGCGCAAAGTAGGTCCACCGCACAGGAAGTAACTGTCGACTCGTTGGAATCGATGAATCACGCACAGAAATTTCTCAGGATAGGTTGAGTCAGTGAAGAAAAAAAAAAAAATTGACGAATACCGAGAGATACCTTCGTTAAGTGTGAGGTCTTTGTCTCGTCATCGTCGCGACCAGCGATACGATAAACCGGAAAAAGTCTTTCGAAACGTAGACTTTGGCTATCTCGAGGCACTTCGACGGCTGCCCGGCTGTTGCGCCTCGACCGGCGACTGCCCCGAGTTCATCCGGTTCAATTATCGAACAGCGGTCAGTATGCCAATTATCTTCTCGTTAATGAGTCTTTATCGTGCGAAAAATCTTCCTCGTGCGTTGACGACACCGGACGGTAAGCACAAACCGGCATGACCGCTTCGAGCTGCGTTGATCCAAACTGCGATTGATGCGATTCAATTAACTCCTCGACTTCTTCACGGTCTGAAAAAAATAAATAAATAAATAAGTAAAAATAAGAAAAAAAAAATACAAAACGCTTTGGAGAGACTGAGATAAAATTTTATCGCGTTTTTATGCGACAACAATAAGAAACAAACGATAAAGGGAAACTATTTTTCCGTACGATTTCCAATGCGATCGTCCCGGCAATCAAGAGTCATTACAAAATTGCGTCATACTCGTTTCAAGATTATTCCAATGCCGTCTCTCGACGCAACCGGCGTTGAATCGCTCCGAGTGTACGACGCCTATCCGCGTTTCTTTATTCCTCTCCGAGGAAGCGGTGCGGCGTTATTTTTTCAATTTTTTTTTCTTCTCGCGCTGCGAGCCAGCATCGTCGAGGTTTTTCCCTCGTAGCGAGCGACAAACTCGCCCGGCTCGTCGTGCTCCGGCTCGATTCAGTCAGACGATGTCATCGCGTTTGCACAATAACAGGAACGTCCGCGACTCCGGATCTCTCGACACCGCTTATCGCGTCGGGCCCTCCGCCGCTTATCCGCCCACTGTGCGTTGCTCTACGAACTGCTCGCCGCACGTTTTTCCAGTCCGAACGGCATCCCGATGAAAATCTTCGCTCCGCTGATCTGTAACGAGAAATTTTTTTTTTAACCATCGATACCAGAGTTTTGCATATAGTAGAATAGTTTTAAAAAATTTCTCTGCCACGGGTCAATAATAGGAAGAGGTGCAGTCGCTTTTCGGGACGATGGATCGATACGGGCGTGGCAAATAGTATATTACGATACTAGTGCGAAAAAACTTTTTCTGACGAGTGTGAGTTTGCAGCACGAGCCGAAGGCGACTGTTGCAATCACACGAGTTCAGAAAATGTTTTTCGCACGAGTTTCGTACAAAGTTTTATTTAACAAGGTGTAAGAATGAGAGTTTTCGCACGCGAAGCGTGCGTAAAACTCCCATTTTCACATCCCGTGAAATAAAATTAGTAATGAGAACATGTTTTGTTGGTTTTTTTTTTTTAATCCACCATCAATATTAGTTGTATTATTTAAAATGATTTAAAATTATATAAAAAAAAAATAAATAAATAGAAGCTAATGCGATGCCACTTTCTCTCTAGGCTTGAAAATGTTCATATCTGATACAGGATTTTTGATAATTTTTTCAGATTTTTTTCATTTGGGCTAACAATATGCTCACTTAAAAAAAAGAAAGCAAAGTTCAAAAAACATCTAGAAGCAAATGTTTCACCATTCAGGGTTTAGGCTTAAAAATTTTCATATCAAATACAGGATTTTTCAAAATTTTTTCAGAATTTTTAATTATGGCTAAAAATATGTTCACTTTGAAAAATTGTAATTAATGCAAATTAAAAAAATAAATAAATAAATAAAAAATAAAATTTTGAGTGATTTTTAGAGTTAGAACAATATTATGAAAAATTACAAATTATAATAAATTACCAAACGAATTGAAGAGGTCGAGGGTCCGACGTAGGTCGAATCGGTATGGAATGCCCCATGTATACTAAGATATAAAAAAAAAAAAAGATATATAGGTACGGAGGGTCAATAACGGGGACAGGGGGGTCACTCATCGGGACGGGAGGTCGGCACGACAGTGGCAAAAATTTCCTGGAAATTCTTCCAGCCTCGGGCCGTTTACGTCACGGAACGCTATGCATTTCACGGACGATTTCACGGTCGCAGCGCGTCAACCGGCGCGTCGGGAAAGCAGATGTGGCTCTGCGTGTCGCCGTGGCGAGTTAGTGCCTCGAATGGAAAAAAAAAAAAAAAAAAAAAAAAAACCGAAGTAAACAATGAAAAGAAAACAAGAAAAAAAAACTAAAAGTCGCACGGAAATCCGCGGCAGATTGTTATAGCTATGTACAGAGTGTAATGTCTATGTATAGAGTGTACAGAGTGTAATGTGACTGCGAACAGTTATTCAGGCAAAGGCGCACCGAAGTAGAAACGAGGCGATCGATCGTTCGCAACCCTAAATGGGACACAACAAAAACGTAGCGAAATTGCGAGTCCTCTCGACTGTTTCCTCTCGAGAAAACACGAGGAGTTTCCCTTTGTTGAATTTGGAACATAATTTTTAGGGGGGGGGGGGAATGGGTGGAAGAGTCAACGTCGAGAAAAAACGGTTCGAGAAAAACCGGTTGATAAGTCGAAGAAACCGAGAGCGGCTCGCCGAGAGTGTGTTTTCGTAACAGGTGGCATATAGAGTGGGAGCGAGTGTTGTTTGCTAATGGCGTAGAGAGTGGCGGAGTGGAGTGGGGGGGGGGGGGGAGCAGATCACGTGTCAGGTGAGAGAGACACGTCCAACTCGTGGATGCATCGTCACCTCGCTCGAGAATCGTGGATATACGCGCTCGCGCACGTACACACTTTACTACGAAGCATAATGTAGTAAGGCGAGAGTCGCGTATAGTAGCTGCGAGCCGAATAGGTTAGGGTCACGGATGAAACGGAGAGCTCTAACGGCCCGTGCGAAGAGACTCGAGAAACAAACGCTTCGCGACTGTCGGAACACAGTTCGGGGCTAAACGAGCCTGTTGATTGGGCGAGACGCACGAGGAGACCGAGCGACGTCGAATGAAAATAGTGTGAAGAACAAAGAACGGTTGGAATTAGATCGAAGCGCAAGTGCAGTGTAACTGGAAAGCGGCGTGTCTTCGCACATTGTTATTTATAGTTCAGAGTACAAACATTGACACACCGAAATAATTGCATGGAGATTATATGCAATTGGACATTAAAAGAATCCCTAAGGTTTTCTCGCGAACTGTAAACAAATAATATAATAAAAAAACAATGATATAATAATTTTATTGTTATATATGAATAATAATAATAATAATAATAAAATGTGTAATTACTAATAATTGCCGGATCTGCTTATGCTCCGTCAGTCTCAGAGATCCACCTCAAAATAACCGGGTAGGAACAACGCGCTTATTCTATGAGCAGCTAAGTTGTACAAACACTGCCTGAACACTGTCTACAAATTACTTTTTCTTCTTAATCGGAAGAGGCCGGAGTTCCGCGAGTACGAAATTTAGAACGGCATTTTCAATTCAAACGGCCCTGTTCAGGGTCAACATTATGCCAAAATGTCCAAACTCTTCGTTTCCAATCCTTGGTGACGGAGTGATCGACTGGACTTTGGGGAAGCGATGCGGAGGTCGGCTGGATGTATAACAACTAAATCTAGGACGCATGGATCTAGTACATTGACCGAAAGTGAGAAAGGTCTCGATTTTTTTTGCATCAACGATCGCATTTTTGTGATTTACGTGGAAAATATTGGATTGGGATTTAAAAGTAATTTTTACATTCGTGATCAGCGACAAGAAATACGTCGAATGTAGCCTTGAAAAAAAAAAAAAAAAAAAAAAAAAAAAAAAAAAAAAAAAAAAAAAAAAAAAAAATCGAGTGAACGATTTTTCAATTTTTTAGCCACTTTTGAAAAAACGTCGATTTTCGTGATTTTAAAAGGTCGATATCTCGGCTATCAATGGAGCTAGGAAAAATCCGAGGTGCCCGTCGTGTTCTACGGGAAAAAAATACACAAGATAGGGTCTTGTCCGAAGTTCTAGAAGCGTTTTATCGCGTCGTTTGAGGACGTTGAAAAACGCGAAAAATTAACTCGAAAGGGGAAGCCTTGGAATTTTTTGACGAATTTTTGTTTTTTTCTTTTTCAAAAATGAACTGTCACATATTTCGACATATATTTTTCCACTGAACACGAATCCGCTGGCCTTTTCGGGGCTAAAGTACAGTGACATATTGATATAGCTTCCTCAAAGAGGAAGCTATGCTCAAAATTGTACAACTACTTTGTTCTTAGTACTCAGTAATAGTATTTAAAGTACCGAAAGGTACTTTGATACTTTAAGTACGTACTTTAAGTACCAAATAAGTTCTCATGTACTTCAAGTACCGCCCAGTTCTGATTATATATATATATACTGTTCGTTGATTATATTTTCTTTATTATTGGTCATGCGTATCGGATAGTATATTCTTGTAAAATATATCCCCGCATATGTCGCGTATGTTCTCGAAACTGCTGTAACGCGAGAGTGTTGTACGGACATAAATGTAGAAACTGTAGAAACTGCAATAACGCGAGTGTCGTACGGACGTGATCGTTGTTGAATCCGGACGCAAAGGGGAGTTGAAAAATCACCTTGGATCTATAAAAATGGTGGTGAGCCGAAGATACTGTGGGAAACGGACGGAAGCCGCGCGCAGTCTGTCGGATGAAAGAGGCTCTCTCGGTTTAACCAACGCCGGGGATTTATTGTCGCCGGACACTCGTCGAAACGATATTTCTCGCCAAGAGGCAGCGCCGCCCGCGGGCCGAGGACATCAGCCGAGAGACAAGGGGATCTCGCTCGACGATCCACAGACGCCCGGCTCGCTAAGTGCGCAATGTACCCGCGCGATTGTCGTGGGCGTGAGAGTAGCGATCAGCTGACTCGAGCTTCCGGCGAGAGGGACCCACGCGACGGACGGTCTCGTGTCGAAGCTCGCGGGCGGCAAACGCGCGTCCGACAACTCCTGCGTATATATATGTATGTATATCGCGTTGGGCGAGTCAGTCGTGACGGTTTGTTGCTCTCGAGCCACTCTCCCAGGTGTCCCGGTCAGCCTCTCCCACGAATATAGTTCCGGTGCCAAAAAGCCGTCGGCGGGCTCAGCCGAACGGCGCTCGAAGGTCGACGATGCTGCCCGCTGCTGCACCGGACGGATAATTCGCGATTATCCGTCCGAAACGCGACACCGCCGGCACGATAAATCGAGGCAGAAAATTATGAAGTCGATATCCCGCGTGGGAAATCCTCGGGCAGTTATTCATTTTTTACCTCCCCTCGCTCGCACCTCTTCGTCGGAAAAGTCTGACGCCATTAAAACGTAAATATATGCTCGAAAGGAAATTGCAGTTTTTTTTTTTTTTTAATTGTCCGTAACGACACAACGCGTAGACCGGAACCTCGTCAAGCCGCCCGACACCGAGCAATACGCCTGCACCAACTTGTCACTCTTCCTCCCTCCTCTTCCACTCCCCCCCACTTAGTCACGGCAACCGAAATAGAGGCTTCGATTTTAGCCACTTGCCTCCCGAGACCCGCGTCTCCATGGCTACGCGCGGGAATTAACGATGTGTACACCGCGGAGATTGCTGCATACTCGTCGAGGGCGACGAGAAGGTTTCCGAAAGATCGTGTGATTTCAGTGAACGATCAATCTCAATGATAGGGACGAGCCAAAGTCCCTTTCGATGATTCTACAAATACTTTAGTTTTCCAGACTTCCGCGTGTAACATTGCTTCGAGCGGGAGACGGTAAACACACAGAGAGCGACGAGTGACTACCGAAAAATCGTGTGATTTCAGTGATCGATCAATCTCAATGCCACGACGAGATAAAGTCCCGTTCGACGCTTCAACAAAGACTAATTTTCCAAACTTCCGCATGTAACGTTGGATTCGAGCGGGAGACGATAAGGACATAGAGAGCGAGGAGAAATTACCGAAAAATCGTGTGACTTCAGTGATCGATCAGTTTCAACGATATAGCGAGCTAAAGTCCCGTTCGACGTTTCTACTTTAGTTTTCATTTAAGGTAAAAAAAAATTCTAATGGCCGGGCACCTAAAAGAGCAGTGCCAGTCTGATGCGTGCATGCACGCGGACATGCATGAAAAACCGTATTTCCATTTCTCTTACACGCACACTTTGACCGGTCATTGGGACGTTTACCTTAACATTGCTTGCGAGCAGGTAAAAACATGGTCACGTGATCCCGGTAGGTCCCACATTACGCAACATCGTAATGCCCGATCGAACGAGCACCCACTATTAATAGTGAGATCGAATCATCGATCCGACGCTGTACGAAAAAAAACTGTTGCTCACCAACAATCCATGCTACGAAAAATCGGCGTCAGTGCCGGACGTAAAGTCCCGAAAATTCAGAGGTCGAAAATCGAGTATAATTTCGCTATTGTCACGGTACGTTGAGCAGCCGAGTGACGCGTTAAAAGCACGGAAGTTCGTAGTTAAGCCGCGTCAATTTAACTTTGTTCCGGGTCAATGAATTTATAAAATTTCCCCTTCGGCTTTATAAAATTCTGACGAGAAGGCTCGAATGTCCGGCGCAAAAGAACGGTCGGTTAGCCCGTTGCCAAATTTGCACGGGCCCCGATTGGAATCGTGTTAGAAGGATAAGAATGTCGCCGGGTGTTCGAACGGGAGGGGTCGGGAGAAAAATCAGCGGTCGGTTAAAGGGAGACGCGAAGAGAGGGAAGGGCAAGAGTCGCGGTGGTGGGAGCGAAACAGCTGATGGAGACCGCAACGCGAGTCCGATGCAATGCGGAGACTCGGATGCTCGCGCAGGTATTACTATCAGGTATGCGCACTATAGGGAGACCCGACGAATATTCCTCGTGACCAGTGCGGAAAGAGCGGCGCGTTGAACCTCGTATTATTTATGTGTCAATCCCGAAGCGCAAAGTGCTCATGCGGTTCGTCGGCGAGGAGTTTTCAACGTACCTGCGCGTGTCTCCCTCGATGATCTGTCGTCGGCGAGTCACGAGTATCGTCACTATTTTGTGTACACATAACTCTCGTCGAATCACTGTTCGTCGGTGATAAAACTCAACCGTCGCGACGACACGAGATATCATGCACGAACGCTCGGCAAGCCCGTCGCCGGAGCCAACTGAGGCTCTACTGAGCTCAACGCTTCGGTGTACGGAAGTGCAGACTTCGCGGCGCGCCAAAAGTCCCCCCACCACTCGGACCCTCCTGCGGCCTTCGGTATCCCTCCTGCCGCGATCTCGCGACTCACTTCGCACTCACTTTGTAATTCGCGATTCGAAACAATGGACGAAACTACACAATACGCGCTTTTGACGTTGTTCTGTTGTTCCTTTTTTTTTTTTTTTTTAATCATCTTGCGATTTTAATTCGAAAGTCTCGTTAACCTCTGCCGTTAGAACAAACAACAAAGGGATGCTTTTGTTATCGATCGTAGACGACTTGAGCGTAAAGGATTTTTATGTAAAACGAATAAGAAATTACTGAATTACGTACGCGTTTTTGATATGTTCAATATTGTTTTTTTTTTCTTTTATTTATCTTGCGATTTGAATTCAGAAGTCTCGTTAACCTCTGCGGTTACGACAAACAACAAAGCGATGCTCGTTTTTTATCGACCGCAGATGACTGACCGAAAAGGATTTTATATAAATCGAATAAGAAATTACTGTGTATATAATTATGTACTTATATATCCATACACGTATTTACACTCGAGTGTTTCACTCATTTATGTAACAATCAGTGATCACTATGATTAATTTTTAAATATATATATATATATATATATATATGTAGAGGCCTTTTTCGTTTCTTAATTACAGCGATAATCTATATAACGTACATAACAGTAATATGTATTTATAATGCAAACAGTCTGCAATTTAATTTATTTTTCCTCATTATCAAAATATTACGATAAGTTTTCGTAGTGGTTGCACTTAAAAATTGTAATATTATTAACGAACAATATGTCCGAACTGTTAAAAATCTTCCGCGGCTCCGCAGCCGTTACATTATGCGACGTGTTACAATTAATTTTTTTTTTTCAATTCAGTTGCGTAGATTTATAGTCGCTACTATATATATATATATATATATATATATATATATATATATATATATATATATATATATATATATATTCAACAAATCACGCGCGTGCTCCATCGTAATCCTTAAGCGTGTTCAGTTGCGTGTGTCGAAGCTCGGACACGCGTTAAAATATACACGTTATACACGATTTGTACGACGAGTGGATTAAATACATTCGATAATCTACATATTCGATCGTGACCGTACTATACATATATATATATAACGCCTCCCGAACAAATCGCGGTGTCTAAAAGTATCTCGATAATCCGATCGGGCAAGCACGGACAAAATATATCAATTTTACACTTTTCTTTTTTTTTAATACTGTACACTATATCTCGTTGCGTCTTTGCGAAAGTGCAATAAACTTTTCTTTTTTTTCTCAATCCATCGATATATGTATACTATGTTCATCCCGCAGCGCAGGCGTATCATCTAAAATATACTATAATATATATATATTTGTTTGTTTCTTCAAATCTTTGTAACGAGCTCCACCGTACAGGAGATGCACGACGGTATTCAATTGAACGAATGCGCCTATCTAATGTGGGAGTGTCTCTAATAATAATACATGTACACCGTTGCGTCTTCGTATATGTTTCGCGAGTCAGTGACGTAACCGTTAACTATTGCGAAATGTATATATATATATATATATATATATATATATATATATATATATAGAATAGTTTACAGGTGAGTACAAAGGTATACACACCAAGTCTCAATCGCGCAAGTCTTCGTCGCGCGCAGCCGAACCGCTTAGCGCGTAAAGCGATATCGGGCTCGGTGTCGAGTCGACGCGCAAAATGATCTCAACTAAAAGACTTGGTCCCTAATAGTCACAGCCAATAAATGCAACGAACAGAGCGGTCTGGGAAAGAAAGAAAAAAAATTGGAAGGCCACTTTGACTGAATACACAAAACTTGAATATCCTCCGTTAGAGTAGAGCGGTGAAAAAAAAAGGGTACTCATGATTAGAACATTGAGAAAAGTGACGATTGCTACGACGCATTCGGCGATACTTAACATCGCGAACTACTAATCCTCCGTTATGGTTTTTTTTTCTTTTTCCTTCGGTTTACTCTTTACATTCGGGCAGGACCTCGCGCGCATCTCCCGAGAGATATATTTTTTTATTTCTTTAACACGATCCGTTTAACACTAAATGCAACGATTGAGCCGAATCTCGTCGACGATTCGGCTCGCGGAACTACTTTCCAATCTGGCACGTATAAGATCACGATTAATCGACTCCCTGATCTGTCCCCCGGTTCTTATTCTTTCGAAAAAAAATAATAAATAAAACATAACAAATTAAAAAAAACACTTCGCGACTATATCGTGGTTTCCAACCGCGTTTGATCGCCGTCGCCGAAACACGCGACTCATTCAATTCCCGTTGAACAGAATGGAGAAAAAACTACTCCAGTCTGCAGGAACGTCGCTCCATTATTTCTTCTTTTTTAATAAATTCTCTCTCGTAGTGAACGTCGAGGTTTGGCAGCTTCGATGTGTTCCAAACTGTGTTACGCTACAATAGTAGTGAGGGCGTTGCTCTTGCCGGCGTAACTCTTTGGCCTGCAATTTGAGAAAAGGAATATCCATAAGCCCGTCGAGCAAAGTGGCGACGGCGCGGCTAACGAGGGAACTCGATATCTTGTCGCGTGCAACAAGGGGCGACAGTGATAGGCGTGCGTGCAGTCGTGTGTGAGATATTCGACTGGTCGCACGGCGTTTCGTTTGAAAGACACGCCGGAGTGCGCTCATTATTGACCCAGTTATTCGCTGATAGAGATACACACCGCCGGAACAGATATTCCGTTACCTGATAGTTGCGTGCTGAGTGGAACGCGACCAGCCCGCGACGAGTCCGCCCTCCGCCCTGCCGGCTATTCCTTGTCGACGATTCCGTGGCACTCGCTTCGCGGATGTTTGCATCGCGACCCGTTGCATCATGTCCGGAGCAACAGTATTCCTTACGGTCTTGTAGACCAATCTGCGATAATCGAAAGGAAAGAAAAATTCGCATGTTAAAATAAAAAAAACAGAACTGTTGCGGACGGAATATCAGAAATCTTGAGTTGTAATGAGTAACGGTGATTTACCTTGGCAAGATAGCGAGCACAGAGGCGAGGAGGACAGTTAGCCAGTATACGTGCCGGGAAATTGCAACGGGCATGACCCAGTAAGAGCCGGGCAGTCCCATGCAATTAACGCAGACTATGTTGTACAGCAGACAAAATCCGAAGAATATTCCGAGCGAGGCCAAGATTGCACCGACGTGAATGATAGTCTGAAAGTAAAAAAGTTCCCATCGGTTAAATCGTGGAATTAGCCTTAATTCGGAGTTTATTCGGTCGAGTCGATGAAGCTTTACCGACCCACGATCTGATTTCCAGGCCGACATGAACGAGCATTACGGTGATGCAGGAGGTAGTTATCGTGGTTCCGAATTCCCAGATATCGATATCCGAGTCGTGGTAGGCCTGATGCATGAAAGTTAAACAGTCAATTAAAAAAATTATTAATTCCTTTTTTCGGCAGGAATATTTGGGGTATTTAAAAAAGAGGGATATCTTACCGCCTCGGTGACGAAAAATATGACGATGCTCTGATATAGAGCGTCGGCCATGGTAATCCAGAAAGAGTGGGGTTTGTATACGAGACCGAGTCTTCCGCGGCTGTAGAGCTCGTGCGACGATAGCAGAATGCTCGCTGGTGCTATTCTATCGTAGACTCCAATAGCGAGGGGTGGCAGTGACGTAAACAGGAGATTGTAAAGCATCAGGTACATTTGGTCGATCATAACTGCTCCGGAAAAACCGCAGTATAGCTGAAAAAATAAATCAAAATAATTAACTGTAATAAATATAAATATAAATATAAATATAAATATACATATAAGTATAAATAAAGAGATGAGCATCGAAGTGCACGTACTTGGTACCAGAAGATTAAAAAGACGAACATCGCGTTTTTGTAGAAAAAGTAAAGGATCATTCGAGCGAGTCTGTCGTAACACCAATGACCGTGAAGCAGTAGCAGCCGGGAGAGCATCGGAAACCTTGCGATTGCGAAATCGGCAGCCATCACAGCCTGAGTCCCTTCCTTGCCGGAAACACCGACTCCAACGTCCGCGGTTTGGATCATGCTGACATCGTTGGCTCCGTCGCCGATTGCCAACGTCCGCATGCCTAACTGTTCCTTCACCACTCTCACGATGTAAGCCTGCGTTGCGTACATAAAATGAAAAAATAAATGAAAAAAAAATCATTAGAAATCGTTCGAATAATGATTTTCTCTTTGCACCGTGAGAAAGTCACCTTTTGCAACGGCGTTGCTCTGCAGGCTAGCACGCTCGAGCAGCTTCTCGTTAATTCGAGAAACGGTCCAGTAAGACCCGATCTGGGATCGAGGATAAACGTCAAGGTTTTTCCGTCGACGACGAGAGCCCGCTTTCTCGGCCACGGGCTTCCGATTCTGTGAGCCACGCGCTCGGCGGCTTCGGCGTCTCCCATGCCGGTCGAAATTTCTCCGACGCCGTTCGGAACATCGGATATTCCTCTGACACCATCGGTTCCCGTTACGACATTCTCTTTCCTAATCGCTTCGAGATAACCGTGGATCAAGGCCTCGGCGACGGACTTCGATCTCGCTTGGAGTCGAAGAAGTTGCATCGCCGGAGAGAAGAGCTGAGCGGCGTACGCGATGTTTACCGCAGTCTCGGGCTTGTCGCCTGTAAAAGAGTCAACGAATATATTTATAGTAAATATTTCAAGCTAAATAGTGTAAATAATGTAAATAATGTAAATAATGTAAATAATGTAAATAATGTAAATAATAGTATAGATAAATAGTATAGATCCCTACAAGGGAGGAAAGTGCGCGATTTTTGCCGAGCGCGAAGTTTGCTGTCCGAGCGAAGCGATGGCAAAAATCACACGAGGTGAAAATCCGCTCCCATCCGTGTAGCATACGATACGTTTTTTCCAATTTCCTGAAAATAACCACATTTCTTGCGTCGCAAAATCGTCATATTCGCCAATGACCTATTACTCCCCCAGCAGCAATAAGGCTTCCAGGGGGGCAATGAGTCTACTCCCCAGGGAGTAATAACGATCATTGGTAAATAATAGGCGATTTTCCGTGCGCGTCGCACGCAAGGAATGTGGTTAATTTAGCGAGGTCGAAAAAAAACTGCCCATCCGATGATCACGAGCGTTCATTGTACCTGTGAGTACCCAAACGACGATCCCGGCAGCCACCAAAGCGGAGACAGCCCCCGGCACGCCGTCCTGCAGTTTGTCCTCGATCCCCGTTGCTCCTAGCAGCGTTAGATGCGACTCCAGACTAGAATACGAGTCCCTAATCCTACGTTCCCGATTCTCCGTTGCCAATTCCGCTTCCACGTGTCTCTGCTTCCAAGTTTCCCACTCGTGATGGGCCAACGATCGTCTCGCCATGGCGAGAGTCCGCAGACCCTGGCGACCGTACGAGTTGAGCAATTGTCTGATCTTCGTGACCGACGTTACATCCTCGTCGGAGGAGGTCAACGACGACAGAATCATGGAATCGGCGCCCTTGCAGTAGAGAACGATCTCCTCGGTGTTTGGATGACGCACCACGATTGACATGCACTTCCTGCTGGAATCGAACGGCAGCACCTAATACCGAGACAAGATCGTCAGTTGACATCGTGATAAATTTGCAAGGAATTTATCGTTTTATTCGTAAAGCTTACGTGTAAAATTTCGAAAGCTAGTGTCGACTTGTCGGGCAAGGCAACGATGGCACTACGAGGAGTTCTCTTGACTAGCCTGACGTCGTACGCTCTTGCCGCGTGAACGAGAGCCAGCTCGTCGGGACTTTCCGCCTCGTAGATTCCGGGAGTCGGTTGCTCCGTCGAGCTCGGACTGGGAGGACTACCTCTGCGTCCGACCGGCGATGTTTTTCTCACTAGAAGACTTATGTTCAGACTCGGCATTGAAGGCACGTTCAGAAGTCTCGGTCTGCAAGATTTTAAAAACAATTTTTAATGTAATGTTTTAAATAATTTTGTAATAGCATTTTTAATAACAATTTTTAAAAATAATTCCCAAAAGGATTGACTTGTGCAAGGTACCTGGCTATTTTTGTGGGTAGATTCGCTACGCTTATCGACAGAGGAGTCTCAGTTCTCAACGATATCGGCAAGGGGGTCGAAGCCGTTCCTTGGTTCGACGGCGGAACGGCAGCTGCCGGTGGAGGCGTGACGCTTCGCGATTCCGACAATCTTGTATACCTGAAGCAAATTTACAATATTTCGTAGCGAAAAAAGATTCTCGGCAAGAATGATCGTACTGTGTTCGGGTCGAGAGAAAAAAAAATAAGGTCTTACCTCATAACGGCGATACCGTTGCTCTGCGGCTCCTCCATGACGCCGCTCGAATTCATGAGATCATGATGTGGGTGTCTGCTGACAACGACAGTGTTGCAGATCGCCATTAGCACGAGAAACTCTTGCAGACGATGTCGAGCCGAACCTATTAGCAAATCCTCTTTGAGTCTCACGCACGGCACGAGACTCTCGTTTTCGCCGGTGTGTGCGTAATCCTGGCCGCCTACGGCGCATCTTCTGAACACCATCTTGTTTTCCGTCAAGGTTCCCGTTTTGTCGGAAAATACGTATTGCACCTGCAACGATAATTCGTCGATTCAAAATATCGTTTAATAAATATAAATATAAATATATTTTATCAATTTTTATTTTTACTTCTTTTTATGGACGATCTTTACCTGTCCAAGCTCTTCGGTTATGTTCAGAGCCCGACACTCTGCTCTCCTTCCGGTTTCCGGATCGTAAAGCTCTATGTCGTTGCCTATGTGGTAAACCTGACCGACTTTGGCCATCTCCAGGGTGACGTACAGACTCAGCGGTATCATAACTTGTAGAATAATTACGAATGTCCAGAACGTCAGGAGCCCTTCGTAGTTCGGATCTTGCATGGTCGGCAGGAATGGCACTGGTGACAAGGGCGAGTACGTCGAGAGCCACATCTTGCAGCCCGCAGCGCCGACGATACAGAGAACGACGAGAATTACGACGCACCAGACGATGTCCATATTCATTTGGCCCTCCAATCGCGAACGCTGATGAAAAAGAATGAAGAAAAAAAATGTTAAAATTTATCGAAGGATAATTTTCAATACGATCTTTTAATGAGAAGTCCAGATCATGCTCGAAATAAAAAAATTACAATTGTCTTTGTAACCTCGGCTACAGCTGGGCCGAACCCAGAAATTGTTGGGTGAATTACGTCAACGGTATAAAAAACGTGGAATAAAGATTTTTTGTTCACGTCATTCAACCAACAACATCCGGGACATAGCAGAAGCAATTGTTATTCTTCTTCGGCCGGATGCCAGAAGAATCATTGAAGAATAGTTACTTTGTATCGCGGGCCACCGTTGTTGAGCATCGCTTTCGTCTCGTGGCCCGAGTACACGACGATGCCCTCGATGAAGTCCGTGTTCTTCAGCAGACATTCTCGCAGCAAAAGATTCTCCGTTGTTACCGGCACCCTAGCACCGTTCGGATGCACCACCGCTCCATAAAATCTGAAAATAGATAAGCATTTATTATTTATCCGTGCAATCGAAGATACAATTTAGTCCAATTTGTTCGATTTTTGCTTCCTCAGAGGAAGCAAAAATCCATATAAGAAGCTGTTTCAGTAAAAAACAAAATGAGATTCTAGTGTCAGAGGACTTAAAATAGTCTGAAACGTCGAAAAATGTGAATCTTATCATCCCGTCCGGATGTGTGTGTATCAGACTCGTATCGTTTAAAACGATTGTAACTCGGAAACGGTTTGAGATAGCCAATTGAAACTTAGTCACTGTAGAGTGGTCACGTCTCTTCATTTAGTGCAATTTATTAAGATTGAGTTCGCATTGGAGATTTTACGGGATTTTTATTTAGTTGAAAAATCACTGTGATATTTCTAACTTACTTAAATTTTGAGCTATCGTCATAAAACTGCACACGAATATAATATTTTTATCAATGACCTTTGGTGTTGAATTTGTCCGAAATCCATCCAAGTCGTCGCGTTTTATAGGATTTTGATTGTATTTAAAAATTACAAAAAAATTCTCTAATTCGAGTAAACATGAAGGTATCGAGCTTAAATTTGATACGAGAATGGACTAACATTGTACAATGTTTCGTACTGAATTCGACCAAAAATTGATCTAACCCTTTAAATTTTATGGGATTTAGAATTTTTCTTTTTTTCAATTGTTTACAAAAATGAGATAAAAAAATTTGCATAGCCCGTTGCGCAAACAATCGTGGTACGGATGTTCGTGATAACTTCTCTCGTCAATACCATCCGTTATCGAACGAGTCGAGCGAACGAATCGTTGTTTGCGCGGTGCAAACAGCGCCTTCGAGGAGAATAACTGACCTATAAATTTTGGTACTCGGTCGATCGACCTCGACGACCGAGCGGAACTTCGATGGCTGAAAGGAGTCCTGAAGATCCAAAAATCCCCTGACTACCTGACGCTGCTTAAGATTCGTCTCGCCGTCCAGATTACAGGTGTCCAAGAAGGCAAGACCCTGAGGATCGCTGCTCCTCAGCAGCAAAAGATCGGCCGGCACTATCTCGTTGTTAGACAGATGCACCAAGTCCCCGACTTTGACGTCCTTCCACGGTACCTTCGCGTACCGATCCACTTCGCTAGAAAAAATAAGAAAAAAAATCAACATTAATAGCTATTATTGGCATTTTCTTTTTGTTGAAAATTGTCTAGTTTCTTTTAAAAATTCGTATTAAATTTAACTTAGGACTGGAAGTTTTTATGCACAAACTGGTCCACCAAATTTCATGTAGAATTGTGATGAAAAATTACTTTACGGTATGTTAAAAATGTTATAAACACTTTACTTTAAGTTCACTATAAAAGTGCATTAATTTTTCATCACAATTGTACATTAAGTTTACATTTTTTAAATAGTGCGTAAATACAACTATATTTTTTCTCTAACATCAGTATTTTTTTTTCGTAAAAGCGCTTCCCCATAAATAAAATAAACAAATGAATATTAATGGCTTCTAAAATTGCAAATGGTAAGAAAATCGCAGTCTTTGTCTGGAAGTAAGACCTTCGCGCGTTACACGTGTACCCGGTACGATAAAACTTTCAAGTACAAAAGTATCGGGAAGTTCTTTTCTTCTTCTTCTTTTGTTTTTACAATGGTTGCGTAAAAGAAGTCCCAAGACTACGTAATGTCCTCAGTAGATTGACATTCGCGTTTTGCAAGCTCGTTTGTTTCCGCGCCCGACGTTGTGTTCGGATATTCCGCCTCCGGCTTCTATCCTCTCTGCCCGCGGAAAATGCCTAATTGCGTACACTACTACATCTGAATCGCAAAGCGAAGCCCCGCTAAACTCTTAGCCTATAGTCAAGAGCGGGGTAAAACGGACCACGAGGCAAAACGAACTGTTACAAATTTGTTCACAAAAAATAAAATGCCATTTGGAGCGAAGGACACCGTTCCGTTTTTCCCCGCATACATATAACGTAATTGAATCGCAACAATTTTCTGACAATGTTTGCATTACACTTTCAGGAGATAACATTAATTCGACGGATAACACGTGTTCGCTAAGTGTATACATGTGTGCTTTTTTTCTTCTGCGGATCGTGTGGGATTGTACAATTATTAGTTGCAAACTAGGCCGACAGTACACGCCTCGGCTGTTCGGAAACCTATTTAAAGACAAACAAACAGGAGGAGCGCACCAGCGTCGGAGCTATCGATTCTTCCTCGATCCAGTCACGGGAGAGAGATATGTTCCCACGTTATTATGTACCTCGGTATCAATCGACGATTGACCGCGTTTTTTTTTTTATTTTACTGCAATACTCTTCGCTCGCTAAAACTGCCCAACCCAGTCGCTCAGCGACTATACATCCGTCGTTTCATAATCCTCGGATAAAAAAAAAATTATAAGGCGATATAACAAGTTTCGCTTTTATCGAATCGTCCCGCACACAGGATTTTGCGTTCCTATCGAGTGACAAATAAAAGATTTGTGTTTAAAAATGAGAAAAAAGAGAACTTGATATAACAAGGCGATACAACAAGTTCCGCATTTATCGAATCGTCTCGCAAACAGAATGTTGTGTTCCTATCGAGTGACAAATAAAACATCAAGTAAAACATTTATAAACAAAAAAATTAGAAAAAAGAACTTGCATAAAAGCTTTTGGCGAGAAATGTTGTCTCCATTGTTTTTCAACGTTATCAACTTGGATGGGAATTTAGATTAAGAGCTGATGGAGGGGATTGAAAGTTGCGTATTCGCAGGAGGTTCGATTACACTGTTTCTTGTTACGTCAATTCCGAGTTAGCCTTGAGCACGATTTTTGCCACGAAGAGTGAACGCGACTGAGCCCAAAAAAAAAACACCGTTCCGGTAGTCCAGACTCTTCGAAGGTCGAGCATTTCTTTTAACGCAGATTTGTCGATGCCTTCCCGGCCAAGTGGAGTTTTTGCCGAACGCGGGTCGCCCATGTGGCAAGGAGGACGACGAAGATTTATCGATATTTTCACAGCTGGTGGAATTTTTTTATTTTTTTGCATCCGATAAGTAAGACAATCGGTGCCTTCAGTGACGAATTTCTTATTTATCAGATACAAAAACGATTTTTATTTAGAGAATTTTTAAGTCTTTTTTTTTGTATCCAATAAATAAGATAATCGGCGCCTTCAGCGACGAATGTCTTATTTATCGGATACAAAAAAAGGAAAAAGATTGTTATTTCACAAGTTCTTAAGTCTTTTTTTTTATCGATTCATAAAAAAAAGTACACTCTACCGGAAATTGGGTAAACGACGTGTTTTGTAACACCAGTCGATCATATTTAAAGTAAGGTAATACCCGTTGACATATTTTTTTCTTCTTTTTTTGTATTCGATAAATAAGAAAATCAGTGCCTTCAGTAACGAATTTCTTATTTATCCGATACAGAATTCTTTGAAAAGAAGAAAAAATTATTGTCTCAACAATTTTAAACTTTTCTTTTTATAAAACAATAATTAATAATCTAATTATAAAACAATAATTAATAATCTAATTATAATACAATTATTAATAATCTAATTATAATACAATTATTAATAATCTAATTATAATACAATAATTAATAATCCTAAAAACGCCTGCTAAGGTCCCGAAGAAATTCGTACGTTTTCTCGTCGTACCTTCGTCAACGACTCTTCTCGGAACGGTTACACTCTACCGGAAATCAGGTAGCCGACGAGTTCTGTAACACCACCAGCCGATCGTAAGTTAAGTACGGGGATACCCGTTGATATTTTTTTTCTTTCGACACCTGGACGTCGGAATGACTCAGGTAAAAGATCGGAGGTACCTGGGGATCGTCCCTGACGAGAGCGACGATGGATGAAGCGAGGCTCCCTCGTCGAGCACATTTTCAATGGTGCGCTCACTCGTCACAATGTCGTTTGTCCAGTCGGGTCACGCGCCATTGATCGAGACCAGTACCGAGGAGACCGAGACCGAGACCTTACGCTTCCTCCTCTAGTGCAACCTTTCAAGAGACTCCCACGGAACACCGACGGATTCCACGTAAACAGTATCGTTTCTCAATCCCCGCCGTTCGCAGTGTACATAAATCCACCTTACGTTCTAAGAGCTTGAAACGCATAAATAAAATTTTACAAACGCATCTTTTATACTTCGAAAATATAAAAATACATATAAAAGTACACATTTTTTTATACAAGTCTCTTATAATCTTATAAAAATTTATTTTTATATTTACTTTTCGTCCGTCCGAACCTTGCGGATCTCGTCAATGCATCACGGATCGATAACTATACGGTAGAACGATAAGATAATTAATTACAAAAAATAGAAAAAAAAGCCTGCTCGTTAATCAATGTATAAAAACATAAATCCACTTTACATTCTACGATTTTAAATCGTGCCGAAAAAAATTGTAAAACCTTTCATAATCTCCATAATTTCATAATTTCATAATTTCATAATTCGATACTTGAAATATAAAACTATAAAATAAAAATGTTCCGCAAAAATACATTTTTTAAATATGAGAGACGTCTCTCATACTTTTTTTACACGTTATTTTTGCATTTACTTTTTGTCCGTCTGAATCTTGCGGATCTCGTAAGTGCATTACGGATCGATAACTCTACGGCAGGGCGATAAGATAATTAATTTTTTGAAAAGAAGAAAAAAGCCTGCTCGTTAATCAACGTACAAAGACAAAAAGATTGTTCGGTGACAACTGAAACAATGCAATTGTCTTATCGTCGACGAATCTTCAAATAACATTCGGAGCTCTCGGAATATCCGTGTGCGAATTTCTTTTAGCTTTAACCAAGATAAATCGGAGTGGCCGTTTGAGGAGCTCGAGGAACGGCCTCGGAGTCATCCACCGTGTAATTCTGATTCGCGATCGACCTAATCGACTCGCGGCGTGCCGGGCGTCGCGCCCCGTTCGAGAGATATGTAATAGAACATTTGCCGATCGAATTTCAAGGACTGGTCTTATCGGCCCTGTCACGCCGAACTCGAACGGGCTATCCGGACCGCGCTATCGCTACCAGCAAAACGCCCTCTATATGTTCCGGGCGTTCCTCGAGCGTTATCGAAATTCTGATTCCCACCGACTCGACCATAGGGGTAATTCGCGCGATAATTGGAGCAACCAGTTGCATCGCTCGGCGTCGCTCGTACAAAATTGCCGATCGATTTTCGTCAACTGAGAATTGCATCGAGCTCGCGCGGCAGGACTAGACGATAATGTGCCGTGTCACGTCGGGTACAAAATTCAATCCATGGAACATATTGTTGAATCGATACATTTTTTTCCTTTTTTTTTGTGTCAAGAATAGAGGAAAGTAGTGGATCATTTGTTTCCTCAAAGTCTCTCCAAAAGGCGCGAGTGTCACATAGAGAAGCGTTATCGGTACGTAACTCTGGCACAAAAAAGCCTATCGCGAAACTTGTAAATGTGCCCGAATGAATTTTATATTCATTATTCCGGACATGACGAAGCTCTCGAAGACGATAAGGAGTTATCGATTTTATTGATGGGGTAGCCGTGTTATCTGGAGCTGTCTATAGAATCCTGATAACTGAAAAAGAATGAAAAAAAGATATAGTGTTATGTAATTTTTTCTGTCCATAAACTATTGAGTAAAATAGCTGGATATCGATGGTAATCCGTGATTCTGACAAAAGGCAACTAAATCGACGATAGTGTTGACACAAATTTGTATCACCGTACGCCTATTTACTGAACGAATCAAAGGTTGATGAAGTTCGAGCGGACTGTTTTTTTGTTTTCTTTTGATAAAGATTATGTTATTAACCAGCCAACAGCTAATGAAAATAGTCGAACGATTCGTGAATTTTGCGGTAAAACGGTATTATAATTATATTAAAAAAAAATAGTATTATATATAATATTTTTTTCTTCGCATAAACGACTAAGGAAAAAAGCTGGATATCAATGGAAATCCGCGACTCTGACGAGTGCTACTAAACTGACGATAATTGTTGATACAAATTTTTATCGCCGTACGACTATTTACCGAGCTACAGTGAATAAAAGTCGATGAAATTGGAGGAGAAGGTTATCAACCGGCAGCTAGTCAAAATAATCAAGCGATCCGTGACTCGTGCGGCAAAACGCGGTTATAGTTACGTGATCTTATAGTTCTCGATTGTCGATTGGGGGAGGCGAGAGCTCCGGACTCGAATGTTTCGTGACCGAGTGGCCGATATGTGTAAAACGTGATGCGGGACGGGACGTGCGCTCGCGAACGTAACACAGTAACGTTTACGTACGCCGTAAACTCGCGTTTCGGTGAGTCGACGCTTACGCAATATTTTACACACGTCACTCGGAGAGTGAACGGGATCCGGAGTGATATAGCAAAAGGGATGCTGCAGCGATTCTCGATCGACTTTCTTGGAACACTTTCGCGCGCCTCGAGCCTCGATATTTATATACGAATGCGAATTCGGAGCAACGGCGGTCAAGATTCTCCGAGCGACGGCAATCTCGAAGCAATTTAGATAATATTATCAAATCTTACCAATATATATATATATATATATATATATATATATATATATATATATATATATATATATATATATATATACGAGTCATGTGCAATAATTTTGCCCGTCGAATTAAAAAATTTCTTAATAAAAAAATTAATTTTCAAATTTTGTAGAATTCTTAAAATGGCAATTAAATAAACCTTCTAGCAATATCCTCCTGAACCTTTTTCGCGGTAATATTATCAATTATGGACTGTTATTTCATTATACAATCGATTGGATTGTAAAAAACGTGAATTAAAACTGTTGCCACTGTCAATAAGCAGATACGAGATTAATTCCCAGCTATTCCCACGGTCGTACGCTATTACTTCCCAAAACCTTTAAGTAATAAAAAAAATTATATATCGAGCCATGTACAATCGAATGTGATTGTACGCAATCATTTTTTTCCCGGCGATTTAAACCCATTGTGTCATGATAGAGTGAATACATTTTTTTTTTTATTTCTTACTAAATTTTTAAAGTTTGCTGAATCTCCAAGAATGACAATTAATAATTTTCCAGCAATCCGCTAGTGAATTTTTTCGCGTTATTATCGATTACGGACGGTCATTTCGTGTTGCAAGCGGTTGGATATAAAAGACGTGAATTAAAACTGTTGCCACTGTCATTAAACAGATGGGAGATTAATTCCGTCTTTTCCCACGTTCATACGGCATTACTTCCCGAAACCGTTAACAAAGCAATAAAACCGTGAGACATTCGTCGGCGCGCACGCGACGCCGAGACAATATTTTACCGAATGGATCGAAAGGGGGAAAAAAAAAAACATCGAGAGAGATAAGAAAAATACCGACAGATAATGTAATACAGAAATCTAAACGACGTTGGTTATTTAGCTGTGAGGCATAAAACCAAGAGTTCTCTGTTACGTTCCCAAGTAGGTGGAGGCCGATTAATCCAGGCCTCCGGAATACAATAATTGGGTTAATTGAACCAGTCGAGCAATGACGCGACGTCTTTGCATGCTCAAAAAAAAAAAAAAAAAAATGTAATACATCTCCCTCGTAACATCTCATTGTTGTTATCGCACGGAACTTGAGTCACCTTAAACAAACAGAAAAGAAAAAAGAAAAATTAACCAAGATGAGGAGATAAAAGTTGCGCAAAATATGGACCAAAAAAAGTTTCGCCTGGCTTTCCGAATGCGGCACGCCGGACGGCTTATCCGGCGCTACAATTCCAAAACTCCTCGGCTATGGCGTAAGAAATTATTCGCGTCGCAAGTAGGTAAAGGCCGAGTGCGTGAAAGACTCGCGGCGATTGTCCGGCACTTGTTCGCTCGTTAAACTTCGCTATTCTTTCGTCTCCTCTGTGTCGTTCAGAGCACCGGCGAGAATAATTAAAAGACTGGTATCGTAAACATCTTTTGAGAGACTCCGTGTCCGGATTTTCCCCGCTATGGCTGTGTACTATACATATATTGTACACTGTAAAAAAAATATATACATTTAATGGACGGGACTGGAAGTTTTTATGCAACGATTGGTACATTAAATTCAATGTGCAATTGTCATGAAAAATTAATGGGCTTTTAGAGTGAAATGAATATAAATTATTGGAGTTAAAGTAGGAGTGAGCGGGGCAAAATGGGTCGTACCAATATTATTGGAAAATTGCTTTTTTAAAAACGCAATTTTACAATAATTTTAAGAAGTTCCATTTCGACCCATCGATGCATGGCGATTGTCGGTCCCGTTTTGCCCTGCTCTCCTCTACATTATAAACATTAAACTATTTTCAATATTTTTAATACACTGAAAATTAATTTTTCATCAAAATTGTATACGAAATTTAATATAACAGTTTTTGCATAAAAACTCGCAGTTCGATATATTAAATTTCACACGATGTTTTTTTACAGTGTAAGATACGATCTAAGTGGGTAAAGGGCGAATAACAGAGATGCCGGAAAAGGTAAGTAGGTCTCTGCCGCGGAGTTGTTCATCGTTCCCGGGAAAGAATTCATCTCGTCGGCTGTCTCACCGAGCCGCTGGATTGTTCCGCACGGTCAACCAGGGTTTACACAACGACCGGGACACGTTCGCGGTCCACGCGGTCGTGGGTGTGAGTTAGCGAGCTAAATGGACACACCTGTGGCTGACAATTAAATGAGACGACGGCCGCAAAGCTTACCGTTACACGATTTAGAAGAAAAAGAAGAAGAATTTATATAAAAGTCTCAACACTCTAAAAAAAAAGATCGTATGAAATTTAATGAATCAGCACTGGAAGTGTTTATCCAAACACTGGTATATTGAATTTCATATATAATCGTGACGAAGCATTAATGTTCAATGTATTAAAAACACTGGGAATAAATTTAATGTACCAGTTTTTGCATTAAAACTTCCAGTCTGCACCATTAAATTTACGATTTTTTTTATCACACTGTAAAGAAAGATCGTACGAAATTTAATGCAACGGTACTGGAAGTTTTTATGCATATGCTCGTATATTAAAATTTCACGTACTATTGTGATGAAAACTTAACGCACAGTGTATTGAAAACTTTGGAAATACTTCAGTGTCAAAAATTTATTTTTATTTTACTATAAAAGTCCATTCATTTTTCATCACGATTGTGCATTGAATTTAATGTACCAGTTTTTGCGCAAAAACTTCCAGTCCGTGGCAATAAATGACAGCAATCAGTGTCTAAGCTTGTTAATTGCAAATTTACAAACTAATTATAAATCGATTATACCGTTGCGATTAAAAAATTATTGATCAGAGATGCTGAATCGAGAAGTGGATAGAATGACTATTATAGATCGTGGCATAGATTCGGCTTCATCAGGACGATATTTTCCCGAGCTCGGAATAAGAAAAAAAAAAAAAAAAAACACGGAAAAGACTTCGCAGAATCTCATGCGACGCTGCTCGCGCTCGACAGCCGGCGAGGATGAAAAAGCAAATGGTCTATCTCGGGAGAGAAACGATGTACTGACGGAAAGTCGAAGGACGAGGTCTCTCCCGACGGATCGCTCTGAAACAGGCATAACCGAGAATTGCAAGCGATACATCAATTGCGCACGGTCTGCGAGCCGATTAAATTGCATTATAAATGACGGAGCGCACAACCGGTCGAGCGGTGGCTCTCAGCGCCTCGGTGCAACTTTTATCGGTGCGGCTCGCGGAGGCTCCGAGTCGTTACATGGCGGGCGAGTTACTTATAAACCAATAGAGTCGGCGAGAGACTTTAAACACGCGTTTCTGATCTGTTTACTCGTGACGGACTATTGTTAAATGGAATATGAACTAAGTGCCATTTTTTATTTAGTAAAGTAATAAGCATTTTTACACGGTAAAAAAAAAGGTTTCTACATGTAACAAAGTTAGCAAATTTAACAAATTTAACAAAGTTAACAAATTTAACAAATTTAACACAATTAACAATTTAATAAATTTTTCTTGTCGATAAGAAATATTAAACTCGCTTGTTAAATGTGCAAACATTTTTTGCTGTGTTCGCGTGTGTGTCTGTGCAAAAAATGGTGTCACGGTAGTCCAGCAGCGCCAAGCGCGAGAACACCGCGCAAACAAAGTTGACAAACTTTTTTTTTAACAGATGATTAATCCGAGACACCGGTGAAAAAAGAGCACTTTTTTTTTAGTTTTGAAAGTCGACTGTAGGACAAAATTGCTGCCCGTCGGGTAATATTAGAACGCGTCCCATGCAATATCGTCCTTATAACGGACGATTGTCAGATGGAATATGAGCTAAGTGCAATCCTCCTCCCCTAATATTCAAAGTTATACCGTGCAGTTTGAGATAGATTAGATAAAATATATTTTTACCCGGTAAAAAAAAAAAAAAAATGTTTGTACATTTAACAATCTTGTGGAGAATCTTGTGGACAAGAAATATTAAACTCGCTTATTAAACGTGCAAACATTTTTTGCCGCGTGTGTGCAGAAAATTGTGTCACGGCAAGCGCGAGAATCCCGCTAACAAAGTTGACAAACTTTTTTTTTAATGGTTCATTAATCCGGCACAGCGATGCAAAAAAGGAAGTTTTTTTTTAGTTCTGAAAGTCGATTGTAGGACAGCAGTGGTACCCGTCGGGTAATATTAGAATGCGCCCCCCGGCTAATGCTATGATGACAGTAGCAGCGCGAAAGTTTTTTAAACGCTACACTCACGATAAACACATTCGCGTTATCGATCTCGCACGAGGAGGAGAGCTTCGAGGGTCGGTCGTTTGCAGAAATTACGATACTCGAACAGACCGTGCGGCTGTAGTGCGAATAAGCACCGAAACAGGGAGGTTCGAGGCTTCGATTGGGCTCGACCGGACACGCGACGTCGTTTAAATCCGTTTTTTTCCTTTCCCAGCCAGCGAGGGTAAGCGCAGAGTTTTAAAAAAGAAAAAATCGTCCCACCCACGTCTCGCAGTCTCGTTCCAGCTTGAAAAAAAAGCACGACTGTAAATTCAATATTTTTTTTCTCTCGCATTCCCCCGATAGTATTTAATTTTGCACACGTGCGCGACGAAGTTTCCCCCGATCGTTAGTCGCGTACGCTGCACGCTCGGTGTAAAAAAAAAGCGACCGCGAGCACGAGATATAGGAAGAGTTAGAATTTCCCTGTGACTCATCCAACGGCGGGGTCGCCGCTGTGCCGTATTCCGACCTGCATTTCTCTTACGATATTACATCGAATCGATACCAGCTCGATTTTTCCTTCGGAGCTTTCTACCGATCGAACAACGACTTTCCTTCGACCGGCGTCGATTATGTCAATCGAATTGGGCGATCGCTATCTTCCATTTCGTCGCTTCTTGTTTTTTCTTCTCTTTTTTTCCGCCTCGAATCACTCACGATCTCGTGACGTGTCTATAGACAGTAGTTGCTCCTCCCACCGGCCAGCGAATCTCCGTATGTTACGGCGCGGTCGATGTGCTCGCACGACTCATAAAAAATAGAACGACTTTCCGCGGCGTTCACTGTGGGTTTATCACGTGCATCGGCGAACCACGCACGCAATGCGTGCGCGACACTGACCTCGATTTCGCACCCTTCGCCACTCTGGCTATTGACGATGCAATCGATATATATATCGCGCGGAATCGTCCGGCAATTTTCGTCCGTTGACCGCCCGACGAATCTGATAGGAATTTCGGGCTCTCGGGCTTTACGTGACTACTCCGCCGCCCTTGGGAATTTCGATGCTATCGAAAGACGTCGCCGAATCGTACCGACCCTTTGCTGTGTGCTGCTGAAACTTTTTCGACGAGATAAAAAAAAATGGATATTACGTTATCTTGAATCATCGCAGATGCGGATTTTGCAATCGTCGGTAAAGTCTTTTTTTGTTAAAGGTGTTTTAAAGAGGTTTTTTTTTTATTAAAGTATAAACAAAAATTACTCACCTCACGTAAACTCGGCAGGTGGAATTGTTGACCCGACGATCACTGGCGAGCCTCCGCCTGTCCTCGAAGAAATCCTTCAGAGCCGTTACGCCGAGAACGAACACTACCGGGATCATCGCGACTTCCTTGCCGAATGCGTTTATCGCCGGCACCCAGTTCAGCAATACGATGAAGATGAAGTAGAGATTCGCCACGCGGTGAAACTGCTCGAGAAGATTCCGCGGCAAGAAACTAAGCGCTGTGTACTTTGTTGTGCGTACCCTGAATTAAACACATAAAAAAAAATTATTACCTTTTTGTAACATTAAGCGAAAGGGTTTGCAATACGTCAATTAATGCCTGAAATCAATTTCAGTTAGTTCGTTTACTCGAACCTCCCTACTTAATCGCCTCTTTCAAATCAAACATTTCACATTTATCGAACATCCTCGAGGTTCGTAAAAAATTCTATTAATCCTATAAGAGTTATACATCGCGCTATATAAATAATGAAGCTCGCATTGCAAGCAAAAAAAAAGCCTATTACCTTCGTAACATTAAAGGAGGGGATGTATCGATATCATAAAAAAAATACGTGAATTATTGTCAGAAATCAATTGACCTCCGCTTTAAAAAATTGGTTTGCTCGATCCTCCCCACGTAACTCCGATTTGAAATCAAACATTTCGCATGTATCGAACTTCCTCGAGGTCTGTAAAACAATTCTATTAATCCTATAAGAATTATACATCGCGCTATACGAATAATGCAGTCGCCACTGCAATTATTTCGCACAGTAGTTTTGCGAAAGGTCGCGAGGCACTGTGAATGTCTGAAAGCAGTTTTAATAATAATGAAAAACGTTCGATACAACAGAGGCTCGCAGTACGAGGTCCGCAGAGAGTGCACGAAGGGTAAGCTACGAAATTATGTCGTAACTGTGTACAAGCGTCGACGGCGAGTCGAGGGTCACGCAAATGTGCGGAGCTTCGTTAATTTTTAATTAACCCCTTCGTAATTTATTTGCCAGCCCGATGTCTCTATACTCCTGGGCTGTACCTGTTATCAATCCTGACACCGTTCGGATGTCGGCTGGCAGGGGTTTTCGGTGGCACCAGGTGATTTGGAACTATGCTCCTCAGTCGTGGTTCCTCTGGCAGAGAACCGAAACATCGCGCCCACGCTCTGCGCCACCAGGGTGGCACGGCGCTACGCCGTATCGTGTATATCGACTCTGACCTGCAACAATGAAGACCCATCGTACATTAATCATTCACGCGACGAAGCAGTTTGTTCATTTTAATTAAATTAATTAGCTTGTCCCGTCTATTTATTTTTATTTTGGCAGATAAGTGAATTAATATGATCGCACTAATGTGCGATTAGTCCTGAAGTTATGAAGTTAAGGATAGAGTCGCATTTCTTTTGGGCATAATCAGATGCATTACCACGAATTTTTTTAAAGAAATTTTTTTCGTTTATTGCAATAAAACTGAGTAGATGTTTTTATTGATATTATTGCATAATGGCACGGCGCTACGCTGTATAGTATATATCGATTTCCATCTGCAGCAGTAAAGGACCCATCGCACATTAATCATTCACGCGACGATAGTCTTCTGATTACAAATATGTGTGGATTTTCTTTTTCAGATCATTAGATCGGTCTCAAACGTGGTCGAGGTCATAAAGCAGCGGTCCCAGCGGAACTTTCACCACCTTAAGGATTCAATATTGTGACCAAAAAAAAAGTCCTGCATTTTATATAATATAATGTCAATAAAAAGATTCACTCGATTTCATTGCAATGACGGCAAAAAATTTATTTAAACAATGTCTTTTCATGCACCTGAAAAGATGCGAAAAAAGTTGACTCGGCCCTTAAAATTCGGACAGTACATTCTGCCGAAAAAAATGTCGTATTTCAATGTAACGAAGAGCGATAAATTATTTCGGTGCTCCGAAAGCTGATTCCTCGAATACACGACCCAGATAAGAAATGGAACAAGAGATGGGCTCGCTTCGATCGCGTAAAAAAAAAAGAGGAACGAAAAGAAAAGTCTCACGGTAGTTTCAGCAATTATCTACGGAGAGGAAGAAAAAAAGGACAAAGCCCGATAAGCCCGGCCGAGGAAGCGAGTGCTAATCTTATATCGGCGTGTTAAAACTACCCGCGCGTTTTTGTTTTTTCTTCTTTTCTTTTCCTATATGCTTTTATTACTTGGCCGATTGTACGCAGTGAAATACGACGTTTTATCAACTCCCTTTGTATCGCAACATTAATAACACCGTAAAGTACGTCTCGACATGATAAAACCCACGAGCCAGTTTCGAATTTTGAAAGTGCTGCGTGAATTTGTACGCCGTACTCGAAGCTCGTCGGTTATTCTCTCGATTCGCGATAAGTTTCAGTATTCTTAGACACTCAGATGAGAGATTTTAACGATACGTTATCGTCGCGATTCGCGGGAAAACCTTTACGATATCATCTACTCGTCCATTGAAAAAGATAAATTTCACAGCGAACATTTTCTGCCTCGAAGTCGCTGGTACAACGGTTCTGGAAATCTAATCGATGTAACACGATGAGCGCGTCGGAAATGTTAACTATTTTTTAAAATCGGTTTTCGATCAAAATTTCGACACCAGTTCGTACACCTGATCGATTAGACTAATTCCCGGAGCCTTCGATAGATCGAACTACTTTTCACGTGTCTCGTTACACAATAAGTTCTCGATAGCGGTTAGATGAGAGCCATTTTTCGTATCCCTTTCTCGTTCGGAATTGGAAGCGAGCACGCAACCGTTAAGGCGAAGTGAAAGAGTGCAGTCTGTATCGAAAACTATAGCGAATTTCTTTTCGCGGTGCGAATTTTTTCGAGGAAATCGGTAATGAAAAAAATTAGTAAAAGTAAATAATTTCGCATCCCGTTCGACCTTTACTTTTTACTTAAAAAAATAAATCAACCATTAAGGTAGCTAAATGAGTGCAATTTTTTGCAATTGGTTCTAAATTTTGTCATCCAAAATTATATGCATTTATTGACAGTAAAGGAGGTTTATTTGTATTATATTTGCATGTGTCCTCAACCGAGAGAAATATTGCTCACGATTTTAAAAGAACAACGGGTAAATTCAAATTTTCATGATAGAGAGATAAATCTCAACGAAAATGCATTGTCATCGAAATTTGCATTTATCCGTTTATGTATTTGCAAAAACATCGTTATGAATACTTTCCTTGATCGAGGACCCATGCAAATACAGATCGACTTCCGTTACCGTTAACATACGCCTAGAATGTTGGCTAAAGTATTGTGAACATTAAAAAAAAGTTCTGAATTTTTTTTAGGTCTCTTTTTTAATTTTTTTTTTTTTTTTTTTATTCAGCACACGTTTGACTAGCATTCCGTGCATTGGCTACTTTAAGGTCACCGGAGCAGGCTTCGTCGCTTCGTAACTTTTGACATCGAATTAGTACCTCGAAGCCTGTCGCGAGTGCCCTCGAAAGGAGGGCACTTTGCCGCTGCTCGGTGGTCTTGGCTCCTCCCTGTGTCCTGGCGGTAGAATGAAGTCTGTTCTCGAGCCGACTCTGCTGTGTCCCATCACCTGCTGGCCTTGGATATCGACGACCTGGCCCTGACTGAAGGCCCGCTGATGTCCGGGCTTCTTCAGAGCCGAGGGACGACCGGTGATCGTCGATATTCCAGGTGGCGACGAGAACGTTCCGGTTCCCGGCGTGCTGCCGAGATTCGCTTGCCAGCCTGTCGACGACGTCGCCAACACACCACCGTGGCTCGCCGATCTCGCATGGGTCCTCGGCAAGCCTGGACGCGGCCGTCTCCGTTTGCCCGAGTCCGTTGGATCCTCGTCTTCTCCTACCGCGACGACTTCCTCGTGGCCTTCTTTCGCCCATTGCCCGACACCGAGACTCAGCGGTCCGCCCGACGAGCCCGACACCAGGGCCGATGATCGCAGTGGCAACGGTGGCGGCGCTGGACCCGGAAACAAGTACAGAGACGTCCTCTTCTCGCTCTCCTCGCACGCTGCTTGCACGCCGCTCTCGGACATAGTTGTACATCTGAAAACACAAAATAACAATAAATTAATATAGTTCCTTTTTATTATCTTTAAGTAACATTCAAACTATATTTTTATAATAAATATTTTTCATTAAAAATTTCGTGGCAGCGTTGACAGTTATTGTATTTGCATTGTATCTGCATTGTATTTGCATTCTATTTGCGTTGTAATTGCGCTGTAATTGCATTGTAATTGCGTTGTAATTGCATTGTAATTGCATTGTAATTGTAATGTAACTGTATTGTAACTGTATTGTAATTGTATTGTAACTGTATGATAACTCTATTGTTGCTATTATTGTGAAAATAGATGGTTCTAAACAATGATCTGACGTATAAATTTTCATAAATTTTTCTTCGCGCCTAACAGAAATACGTCGAGATTTTCGTTCGAAAGTCAAGGGCAAAATTAATGATAGCGAAAGAGAATAATTTTTTTTTTTTTTCTCCGTTCGTTATATGTAAACTGGAAGCGCCTCGGAGGCACGTGAGCGGCGTGTCGTAAAATGCCAAGTTCACCGATCGAACACTAACTGCTTGACGCTATCAAAGCGGCTATACACGACACATGCATCCGCTACGAGTATCATATTTTACGTCTATCACGACGTAACTGCATAAATCTACGAAAGTATATATATATATATTTTTTGTTCTCTCTTTTCTTTTGTTTTTGTACCGTTAATTAATTAACGGATCGTTAAACTTGAGCGTCGGGTTTACCGCATTACCGGGCTCCCGGCGGCGGAGGGGGGCTTCATTTGTATTGTCCGCTTTCGTGCATGTATTATAATAATTAGATCAAGTTCGCGCATTATTAAAGGGATTCGCCGTACGAGCTCTACCGGCCTGGAGTGCAACGGCGCGCATGTGCACGTATTTTGCCGAGTTGGCACGTTCCACCATTAGGCAGATTGCTCGCAGGCAGACGCTGTAATAACTACAGCGCAAACGTATACATTCGTGCTTCCGTCGTTAATTTCAAGGAAGCACGAGAAAGAAAATTTATTTGGGAACTTTAGGCGAACGGCAATTCGTCCGGCTCCAACGTCGTATAACCGACGAATTCATGCGCAGATAGTGGAATACTAAAAAATAATAAATAATAATATAAATAAATAGATAAGAGCATAATGAAAAAAAAATGCATAATAAGTCAGGCTGAAGGAATACATGGGGTATTCCATCAGGATTCGAACAGTCAAAAACTCGACCCTCTCCAAAAAAACGTTGTAATTTCACCACAATTCATGATAATTTACAAGTGATTTTTGTAATTTTTTTTTCTCAGAATTTTTGCATTGTATTTTTTTCGAGATATAGAAAAATTGAACTTTTTTTTAGAAAAAAAAAAATGCCTATATCTTAAAAACTATTAGTCGTACAAAAAAACGTTAGAGACATAAAAGTTGAAGTTTCAAATGAAATTTTGAAGACAAAATTGTGTAGATTTTTTTTCAATGCAATAAACGTCCATTTCTATGAAATATATACAAAAATATATTTTTTTTCAGTCAATACGTCATGTTTGATTTTTCTTAAAAAATTTCAGAATATACTCACAAGTGTGTGGAGTGATCTCATATTTTTGTTTGGATGGTTGAGATGCCCGTTTGATAGCTATGCTCCGTTTAAAATCGATTTATAATAAAAAAATAAATAAATATTTACCACTTTCCATTGACTTTCATAAAAATTGTGACGATATCCACAATAATTGACAGTATCACAATTTGGATAAAATTCAATGGAAAGTGGTGAATTATTATAAATCGATCTTAAACGGAGCATAGCTATCAAACGGGCATCTCAACCATCCAAACAAAAATATCACATCACTCTACACACTTGAGAGTGTATTCTGGAATTCTTTAATGAAAAATCAAACATGACGTATTGGTTGAAAAAATATATTTTTGTCTTTATTTCATAGAAATAGATGTTTATTGCATTCAAAAAAAAAATCTACAAAATTTTGTTTTCAAAATTTCATTTGAAACTGCAACTTTTATGGATCAAACTTTTTTTTTTTTTTTTTTTTTTTTTTTTTTTTTTTTTTTTTTGTACGACTAATAGTTTTTAAGATATAGGCATTTTTATAAAAAGTTCAATTGATCGATATTCTCAAAAAAAAAAAAAAAATACAATCCAAAAATTCTGAAAAAAAAAAATTACAAAAACCACTTGTAAATAATCATGAATTGTGGTGAAATTACAACTTTTTTTTTGGAGAGGGTCGAGTTATTGGATCGTTCGAATCCGGATTGAATACCTCATAGAATGTAAATAATCATTTAAATGTATCAGCATGCAGTCCATGTAAAACATCGTCGACAGATACTTTTACCACTCATAATAAGCAATTAAGGGTGATAAAATAATAAATGACATTTGAGAACAAGTAACAGGGAAATAAAAATAATAAATAACATTTGATAATAAGTGACAGGGAAATGAAAATAATAAATAATATTTGACAATAAAAATAGGATTATAAGGTTGTGCTCGATGAATCGGTGAACCTGTGATGCGAATGAAACTTTCCACCGTCGCTGACGTAACAACGGCAGAGCCAAGGGGGGCGGGGGGAGAAAAAACAGGAGTTTCATCCACTCTCGTAAATGCCGTGCATCAAATGTCAAGCGGGACGGATTGGCGCAACATCCGATTCAATTTGTCGGCCAAAAAGATGTTTTGCAACCTAAGTTCGGCAGATTCCCGGAAGCCGCCAGACTTAAATATTTCTTCCTTGGCTCTCGGTCGAGATTCTTTGCGTTTTTCTTTTTTTCTTCTTTACTTTTTTTTTTTTTTTTTTTTTTTTCAAATTTCTTGGCGATAAAGCCAAGGGATTAACAAACGTTGATTATTGCTCGAGCCATAAATTCATCGTACGATTTCTTTTCATTTTTTATCGCGCCATTCGCAGCTGACCTCTGCCACCGTCTCTGCGAATAATGAAAACTCGAGCCGCAGCGTCGCGATGGATATAGCGACGGTGATAAAGTTTTTATTTTTTTTTTATTTTTTATTTTTTTTTTTTTACTGATACTGCAACGATGCACGTGCAGATATTTTAGGGCGATAAGGATTAAACAAGCAACATTGACAACTGAAGTTATTCAAAGCATCGACGGGAACAAAACTGTACGGTGAAAAGGCTTCAGAAACTCAATCGGATATCCACTTTTTTATACGAACTTTACAACTATTCTTATAGTTTTACCTCTTTTTTTTTTTTTTTTTTTTTTTTTTTTTTTTTTTTTTTTTTTCTAGTACGGTTCGTTGGAAAAATATAAATAAAAATTGTGAGATGAAAGGAATTTTTTTTTTTTAAACGAATAAAACTTTATTTACTTATTTCCGGTATAGATTTTCTGCCCAAATTATTATGTATGAAAAAATGGAATTAAAAAAAAAAATCAAGCAAGCTTTTTTTTTTTTACCGACTTTAGAACTTATCTCTTAGTTTTGCCACTCGATTTAAAAATTTTCATGACCAAAAATGTTTTTAGAAAATAATTCCCAGCAGGAATTTTTTTTTTTTTTAATGAAAAAAAATTACCCTACAAATTTTGTGCTCGTGTCTATGAAAAAATAATTAAATAAAAAATCAAGGAAGTGCAGCGAAGAACGGCGTAAGAAAAAAAAAAGAAACGGAGCGACAAGCCGAACCGCGCCGCGTCCGATAAGAAGGATAATTTTATTTACCGTCCGCAATAATGGTCAAGCTTGATCAATCGTCGGATCGATGTCGGGACCTGAGCGAGTTTTTACTCGCGTTACGAGTCGCAGTCCGGTATCGATAAATCGATCATTTTTTTTTTTTTTTTTTTTTTCCCCGAGCACTCCGCATTACAGCGCGAATTCCACGATACGGCGGAACGGCAAAATGGACCTGACCGGAAGTGCACGCGCGCGGCCGGAAATTATTCCAAAGAGGCACGCAGAGTGAAAGGTTTCGCGGTGTTAAGGTAGCTATGTCGCTTCGCGCTCATTTCGCACAAGTTCGAGAAAAATAAGAGAAAATTGCATGTACTTGTCGATGATATGAAATTCTGAAAAAAAAAAAAATGCATGCGTACCAAAGACACTGAAAAGATCAATTGTGCATAATAATAATTCCAAAATGTTATTAACAAATTAATCAAAAAATTAATTGTTTAACAAATTATCCGGCAAGATAACTTTTTTTTTTTTTTTTTTATGAAAATGATTCGTTCATTTTTCTGAATAGGTATGAATTTTTTCAGATTTTTCAGTCAACTTTGATTTTTTTTTTTTTTTTTTTTTATATGGAAAAAATGTGTGAAAAAAACAAAAAAATCAAAGTTGACGGAAAAATCTGAAAAAAAATTCATACGTATTCGGAAAAATGAACGAATCATTTTCATTAGAGAAAAAAGTTGGTTTGCCCGATAATTTGTTAAACAATTAATTTTTTTTTTTTATTAATTTTTTAATAACATTTTGAAATTATTATTATGCGAAATTAATATTTTCAGTATCTTTAATATGCATGCATTTTTTTCTTCGGATTTCTATACCGTCGAGAAGTACTTGCAATTTTCTCTAATTTTTCTCGAACTTATGCGAAATGAGCGCGAAGTGACATAGCTACCTTAAGGGAGGAGTCTCGATGCGCACCAATTTCACATAACTTCGACAAAAATAAGAGAAAATTGCAAGTACTTCTTGATGGTCTAAAAATCTGAAAAAAAAAAATCATGTATACTAAAGGGACTGAGAAGATTAATTTTGCATAATAATAATTGCAAAATGTTATTAAAAAATTCATCAAAAAATTAATTGGTTAACTAATTACCCGACAACAAAACTTTTTTTTTTTTTTTTTTTATGAAAATGATTCGTTTATTTTTCTGAATACGTATGAATTTTTGTTCAGATATTTGAGTAATCGTTGATTTTTGTTCTATAAAAAAAATAAATAAAAAATCAACGATTACATAAAAATCTGAAAAAATTCATACGTATTCAGAAAAATAAACGAACCATTTTCATAAAAAAAAAAAAAAAAAAAAGTTTTGTTGTCGGGTAATTAGTTAATTACCCGACAATTAATTTTTTGATGAATTTGTTAATAACATTTTACAATTATTATTATGCAAAATTAAACTTCTCAGTACCTTTAATACGCATGATTTTTTTTCAGATTTTTAGACCATCAGGAAGTACTTGCAATTTTCTCTTATTATTGTCAGCGCGCAGCGAGACTCCCTCCTTAAATCAGAACGTGCCGATCTATATTCGTCGGTTGGCGCAATGCCGGTGAATTATTCTCGTATTAGATTCTCGGATCAAAATCCTCGAGGCTCGCCGGAAGTGCCGATTTTAAGAGTTTTACGCAGAAACCCCAATCGATTTTCCTTCGCGCGTCAAAACCACGGATTCTCCCCGCACACGGCGCTTACCTTTCTGACATTCTGGCTCGTCGCCAACCTATCTCTACGAGAGAAAACGAACGTCCCGATTCCTATTCACTTTTCACAACGAATATCTCAGGAACGTCTTAGAAAAAAAAAAAAAAAAAAAAAAAATTCTCCTTTTTTTGAAATTCTATTCTTTATATTGTGGTATTCAATTCACTTTTTTTTTTCTTTAAAATTACCTAATTTTCGAAAAAGCGCCAGTGATTATTATTCAATAAAATGAAAAAGAAGAACCACAAAGGGTCGACCGCTAGATTACGAAGAAAAATTTTTATAATTCACGTTCTACAAAAATATACTCGATCTACTTGTTGTGTTATTCTATTTTTAAATATATATTGTCTTATTCAATTTACTTTTTTGTTTAAAAATTTCCTGATATTCCAAAGACTATAAATTAAAAAAATTAATACTGATAATGAACAACTAACACTTATAATGAAAACAAAGCTTCTCTACGAGAGAAAAAATGTGGACCGTTCGATTTCCAAGAAATATATAGTTCACGTTCCCATATCCAGTCTTTATTTCTCCGAACTAAACTCAATGATTTTCAAGGTCACATCTGGACACGAGTGGGTCGACGCCAGTCGACCGTAAAGTGTCAGTTCACAAAAACAAATACTTAGGTTTCGCTCGAGGTGTATTATTTACATTGGATAAAGAAGATATCGATATAGGTAGATATGGATCAACCGTATCTATAAATTTTCAGTCAAACCCTTTTTGAACCTTTTTTTAATCGTAAGAATTTTTTTTTTTTTTTATCGATCAGAAATTTATCCGGAAGTGTACCGTAGATACGGCACGGGCACGTCGAAACACGTGAGTTGTTTCTTCGGAATCGCGATAGTAAATGTTCGCACGGCAATGACGTAGGATCTTTGGAAATAGATCAGTCAAGCCCAAGGGCCTCGATAGACGAGAAAAGTTTTCACCAAGGTTCGCTAATCGCGATCGAAATGGAAATAGACATTTGGAAGTAACAGAATCGAAGTTGCAATGAGAAATGGACGAACGAGAATATATATATATATATATATATATATATATATATATATATATATATATATATATAATGTTTTAAAGTGCACCTATTAAGGAATTAAAAAAAAAAACTCTTCCGTTCGAAGCCGTCGTAAAAAATTAAGAATCGACGATGCTTCTACGCGACTCGCGTTAACCAAATTATTAACGTACTACGAATAGTGCCTTGAAGATTGCGCGTACTTTGCGAAGAACCTTCGCCTCGGCGCATAGCTCGCGACATTGACAACGGTCTTGAAAGTCACAGAGTCGTAATTCATAACATCGGCCAATATAATTGTAATATAAAAAGCTTCCAAGTTCGCTTTGACGTCACTGACACGTTTGTACATCGTAAGAACTGACACAGTGTGGGCGTGTGCTTTTTGAACAATGGCGCACGATGCGCGAAAGAACGATAAGGTGAAACCTGAAAATCACAGTCAGCGGAATTGTCGTCGACAGACAGTTTTGAGATAAAATTGCGATTTGAAAGGTAGCCGGATCGCTCTATTCGATACATCCGCACTACGTAGAAATAATAATAAAACAAATCAAATGAAGAAAACTTTTTTTTTTTTTTTTTTTTTTTTTTTTTTTTTTTTTTTTTTTTTTTTTTTTTTTAATAGAATTTTGAAGTTCTTCGCTTTTTTACGATATCGTATAACGAAGTACTTGAAAATTATTTTTGTTCATTTTTAAAAAATTATCTTCACTAAGTACACGCGTACCGGCTAGAGCAACACGACCGTCCTCCCGCCCTTCAGCGAGCACAGTTTACCACCTCATCGAGATCGCTAGGATAAGCTGCTGGTCCGTTGCTCAAAGAGTAACTCTATACGACGATTCCTGGAACGCTGCGTAACAGCGAACGCAACAACGGATCGCGAAATGTTGTGCACACCGGAAAGATTATTATTATTATTATTATTATTATTATTATTATTATTGTTGTTATTGTTGTTATTGTTGTTATTGTTGTTATTGTTATTATTGTTATTATTGTTATTATTGTTATTATTATTGTTGTTGTTATTATTCGTTCATGTTATGGACGGGAAAGATGATTAAATTGAAACTAAATGAAACATCGAAAGGCTGCGAAAATTATTGAGATTTCAGTGGCCAGTTTGATTTGCCGATCTCGAGAGACAATCGAAGTAATTTGTACTTTTTAACCTGAACGGGACTGGTCGAACAAATTGGTGAGCCGTTGAGCTCAAAAAATAACTCTGCACGACGATTTCTGGTACGCTACGTAATGGCGAAATGAAATGACGGATAGCCGAAATTTTTGCGCGCACGCCAAAGATTATTAAATCGAAATTAAATGAAACATCGAAGGGCGACGAAAGTTAATGATATTTCAGTGGCGAGTATGATTTGTCGATCTCGGGAAAGCATCGATGATTTGTACTTTTTTTTTTTTGCTACTTGCGGGGGGAATTAAAAAAGAAACGACCCGATTTCGAAGGTGGAACCCGTCGGGGTCGCGGCCGTCGGAACATTGCAAGTGTTTTCGGCGTCACGAGACTGCGTGGGATCCTTATATTCTATTGTATTGTAAATTACGCGTAAGTTACCGAGTCTCGCGTGCCTGTGCGCTAACCCTCACCGAGGAGGCCTCCAGTTCCTCGGAACGAGAATGAGCGAAAATAAAAAAAAAACATAAAAAATAATCTCGGAAGAAACAAAAAAATGCTCGCCGGGTTCGCCGATCGATGGATAAGGCGAGCGAGCAAATCGCTACTCAGGTCCACTAAAAAAAAAAAAAAAAAAAAAAAAAGAAATTCAAAGCCGATCTTCACCTCCAAGCGAGCCACAATGTTTACGCGCACTTGCTTACAATACAGGTGTAAAGTTCAAAATTTTAATCCTACGAAGTTTGACCACAGTGAAAAATGTTTTATTCGGCAAGCGGATCGATAGTAAACTAAAATCATATGTTTCTTTTCGCTACTGGGATGCGCTGCAAAAAAGAAATTCTGTCTATCTTCGAGTCTAACAAAGCCACAATGTTTACGGACGCTCGCTAATAATAGTCGTACAGAGATAAAATTTAAGCACGGCTAAGTTTGACGCGACCGAAAAATATTGTGTACGGCAAGCAGGTCGACAATAAAATAACATTGTGTATGTTTCTTTTCGCTACTCGGGTGCACTGCACAAAAAAAAAAAAAAACAACCAAAAAATATTCGAAGTTTTTCTTTGCATCTAACCGAGCCGCAATTTTTATACAGACTTGCCAGTAATATTGATATAAAGTAAAAAAAAAAAAAAAAAAAAAAAAAACAAATTCGGCGATCTTTGACTATAGCGAAAAAATATTGAATCGGCAAGCAGTTCGGTACTAAAAATAAAATTTTATATCTTCATGATGTCTAACAGATTGAGGACATGAAATTCCATGATATTTCCAGGTTTTCCAGGTGAAAATCTGAAAAATTCCAGGACCTCTTTTCATCGATATTATCTGGTATGAGCAGCAAATAGTGACAAATAGAAACAAAAAATTTAATGAAACTTCCAATAGATTTTTTTCTTACGTATATATTCAAACAATTTGTCAATCGTTCTTTTTCAAATTGGCAAATTGTTCAAAGTCAAAAGCCTATGCTTTTTGCAGTTAACGAATTATTGCTGTTTTACGAAAATCTACTTTCATCAATTTATGCCTATTCCCAGCCAGCGAATGGCGCAAAAGTCTTTAGAAAACAATTTCGATCCGATTACATCCGTGTCGTGTCCCCTTCGCGCAGGACTATTCTCAAAAAAAAAAAAAAATTATACAATGCTCTCAATAACTCGACAATATCCTGCCGAGCAGCACGAATAATCACCCTTAAATGCATCGAGAACGCTATTGCAGACTACACGAACAAAAATTTAGTAACCGCTTACTCTGACGCCGACGTTATTGTCAAGATCGTCTTGGGAGAGTTTAATGAATTTAAAATTAACATTTGGTCCGTGTATCCAAATTTTAATTACCCTCCTACACGCATCATTAAAAAAAAAACCTAACTTTTGAAATTAAAAATATATATATATTTTTTAAATTTCAGGTGTTCGATGGAATTCCATGAAATTTCCAGGATATTTCAAGGCTCAATGAAATTCCATGAAATTTCCAGGTTTCCAGGATTTCCAGGATTTCCAGGATCGTTAGACACCATGATCTTTTTTCTATGGACAGTGACGTGGGACGAGTGATACGAATAATCGTTCGTTTCTATTGAAAAACCCCACGCGAGATAACGCGACTAAGTAAATCGCTAATCAGGTGCGCTGAAAAAAAAAAAAAAAAAAAAGTTCAAAGCCGATGTGTTTCCATCTAACCGAGTCGCAACGTTTGCGCAGACTCTCGCTGATAATAGAGAAACAAGATTTAAAATAAAATCCAGCGAAGTTTGACCGGATCGAAAAATCTTGTATTCGGCAAGCGACTCGATAGTTAAATATATATATATATATATGTACGTTTTGTTTTATCGGTAGTGACGCAGGACGAGCGATACAAATAACCGTCGGTCTCTATTGAAAGAGCCTCGAGGGACGTTGCATGACGGCCGAGTGGGAAAACAACGGTCGAGGGCTTTTTGAAGCGTGCACGTTATAACTCGCCGCGAGAGGAGCATCGACGAGTTCTGCGACATTGAACATTGCACGTGCGCATTAATAATCGGATCGACACCTAGAACTGAAAAAAAAGGAAGAAAAAAATGACTATACGCATTAATTTCGCGTGCCGTTATTCATCGAGAATAACGTTGTACAGGCGTGCATTATTATGCCTCTCCTTGGCTTTGGGTAAGCGACGATATTTTAATTGACCCGTCGTTTGTTTCAATTGGCAATATGCGGAGACGATTGTCGCGAGGAGTTAATGCCACGGCAATTCTCCCTAACCGCCTTCGGTTTCTCTCGCCGGCTCGTCTTCCCATACGTCTCGCTTTATTGGAGAGAAAAAAAAAAAAAAAAAAAAAAAAATGAACGTATAACAAAAATTGAAACAAATTTTTAAAAATGATAAAACAAAACAGAAGATTCATTTAAACAAAAAAAAAAAAGAAAAATTAGTCACTGTACGAAGGGATAAAATTTGAGAGGTTAAATTATTGTTACGCACGAGAAAAGAAATCCTGAAAAGTGCACAGCCGGTAGTCCGTAACCCGAGAACGATGATTGAGGACGAGAGTAACGCTCGGTGTGGCAGACCGAACGGTTCACCGTTCTCTGAAATGCGCGACGATTAACGGACGTTTCTCCTTCTTTCTTTTTTCCTTCGAGCTCGACGAATAGCAGTAAAACAATACAAAGAGGAATTGGAAATACCAGCCAGCTCACAGTAAGGATCCTCGAAAGCCAATTTTTCCAATGTGGCATGCGCATGCGCACCGAACGATTTAAAATGTTGTTCCACGGTGTTTTTATCGCTTTCGCGTTTATTCTCTAACAGAGGCCTATCTCCCGCTGACGAGGCGCGCGCCGACCCCCCCACGTAACGCATTGAGTGCGTGCGCCTGACGTAATTTGTGCCGTGCACACAGGCGATCTTGGGAAACTTTAAATAGACCGTATCGGTTCACATACGTACGCGGGCTTTTCTGCATAGCTACTGTATTATGCAGTGGCGTATATTTTTTTTATTATTTTTTCGAAGCGCGACTTTATCGCGAAGAGCACTAAAAGCGGCGCATTTTAAATTAACAAACATAATGCTCGTACGGTGTCCGGTCATGAAAATTCATGTTTAAGTTTCGTTCGCGCTCGAGGCGACGTTGCATACGAGTCCGAAACGCGGCCTCGCTCGCGCAGATAAGAATGGGAAGACAAGAAAAAAAAAAAAAAAGTAAAATGAAAACTCACATTTTTCCGGGCTTTCGACGCGTCCACGTGGCTCTGTTTAACCCTCGTGCGGACGAACAGTGTCACTGTCCTCTCCCGGCGCGTTCCGGCTGCCCGAAGTGTGCGTCTCCGCAGTCACATCGCGGCAGCGACTCTCGATATAATCCCGCTCGTTACGTCTCGATTCCACCGGTTTGCACGTTGAACTTGACTGTAGAAACTTCGAACGTCGTTATTCTCCCGCTGGATCAACACCGACTCGATCCGCTGTTCGATTTACTTGTCTGGTGTTATTTTTTAAAACTTTCCTTTCGGTTCTTTAAAATGCCGAATTAAATTGCAAAGTGCGCAGGCCGTGCGCGCAACTGTGCATGTGCCAGGCCAGTCGCTTCCTCAAACTCGGCCCAGTTTCTCTCCGCCTAAGTATTCGACGGACGCCGTCCTACTCGGCAACAGTTCAATGATCAACCGTGAACCCGCACTCACGCACTTGTCCCCCTGCTCGAACAACAATAAACCCTGTGAACACCGAGAGAAGTATCAAAGTTTCTCGGAGCTCGGCGACGAATCCGTACAAAATTCGCAGATAACGCGTTGCTAAGTGACAACGCCGCTTGGGCTCTTATAGCCGCGAGACATGCACCCGTGGCGACTATCGGCACGACACTGACCACCAACGTCCGCTCCTGGTACGCGCACCGACATCACTGACCGTGCGCGATCACGGAGCCACTGACGTTTTGCCCCACAGCCGCTCTCGTGCCCGCTACTCGACGGCCGTTCACAGCTGGCGACCGAAGCGACGCGCGCAGGCCGTGCACGGCAACATCACTGAACAGGCCAGCAAACTCTTTCTGCGAGGAAGAGACACGAAATCTTCTAGACTTTATTCCCCAGAGAAAGAAATATTGTTGAAAAGGAGGATCCTTTAAAAACTCGCACTTCCGGTTCTCGAAGGTTCGTGCTCGCTTCGCCGAGCTTCGGCGAGCGAAGCGTTGGAACTTTAGGGAAAAGTGCTTTGCGTGGAAAAACGCAATATTAAGCATATGCGAACGTATTTCGCATTGTCTGAGCTCAATTAGATTAAGGTTGAAGCGAATATTGAATACAGCTGGTATTGAATATTGAATACCTGCTTTACCGACCGTCGTTAATCCACAGCAAGACGCGTTCTCGTTGGAACGACCGAACGCCTTGTCCAATGCACTTCCGGTATAGTTTGTCGCTGCTGCTTTGCAGCAGGCAAGAATCATCTTGCCGTTTTCGCCGTTTTAGCTGACGATCAAATCACACGTAGTTGTATGTACGAGAGTTTCTTGCTTTTACGTGGATCGTGAAACGAGCACCGTCAATTTCGATGCGACGAGGTCCGAGGCTCGTTTGCGTTTCCATGTAAACAACTCGCGACCAAGGAGTTGCGCGAGAGACCGTGCAGAGGGCGCCGTTAGTTCGGTCGTTCGGCCGTGCGATCGAAGGGGGCGGAGAGAGCGAGAAAGGTGGAATTGACGTAGCAGAAGCGGCGGGGCCTTCCGTTCCGTTCCGGCATAATAGTCGTGCGAGTTGGCAGCCGCGCGTAGCGAGAGGCATTTACCGGACGCGAACTCTTCGCTTTTTAACGAATCTAGCCAACCAGTATCCATATTATCGTCGAATCTCTCGAGTGATCCGCGAGCAACAGAGATCCTTTTTCGCGTAGTTCGTTTGGCGATTCGTTGAAAGCAAAGTTTAGCCGAAAGGAATACAGGATGGATGAGGAATACGACGCGATAGTGTTGGGCACTGGCCTCAAAGAGTGTATCCTATCGGGCATGCTCTCGGTCAGCGGGAAGAAGGTTTTACACGTAGACCGCAACAAGTACTACGGAGGAGAATCAGCTTCCATAACTCCGCTCGAGGAATTTTTCGGGTAAGAATATACATATATATATATGTGTCTCGTGCAGCTGTCCGTCAGAACGAGAAAAAAAAAAAGCGCGTACCTATGCGAATTTTTTCTCAACCCTCGAAGCGAAACCAGTCCAAGACTTTGCAATGAATCTTCGGTCGTTTCATGGAGTTTCTCGAAAAAACCTTAAAAGCACTGGCGATTCTACGGCAAATCTAAAGAAACTATCCGGCGTTTTTAACCGTCCACCGAGATCTCTCCTCCCGCACTCATATTGATTTTTTCTTCAACCCGCAACCAATTCGACCGTGACAAGAGAGGCCCAGCGAGCTGCTAGGAACTCTCTCGAGCGCGAGAGGGCAAGGTAGAGCTTTCCATTTCTCCCCGTCGCACTCTCGTGCCCAACTTCCGCGCCGCAACCCGTTCCCTCTACGCTTTTCTCTCTCTCTCTCTCTTTGAGCAGAACAAAAAAAAAAGAGTAATTATAATTACGCCTCGTGCGCTATTGGAATCGGTATTTCGCCGTTCGAGCTAACTGTCCCGAGCCCGGTCGGTCAATCTTCGACGGGCTTCTTCGCGCGCGCCAGTGTGTGGCGTGACGGACGTTTCACCGACGGACCGAGGTTTTTTTTTATTCTTTTTTTTTTTTTTTTTCAAGCTGTCAGGAGAATTGCGAATTCGATTGGTCGGGAGGGCTGCTGTTGCGTCGTGACAAGCGAACGACGATATCGTGCGAAGGCTTCGGACGAACGCTTTTTTTTTTTCCCCACTTTATCGAAGGCGATATCCCCGAACGCAGGATGTGAGGTATAAGCGGAACAATGCCGAGGGGATAGAATATTCCACAGGCGGGATCGATTGGACCCGCCCCTCCAGGTTTTCTCGACCGATTGAATTACCGGCCGCAGTTGGAAGGCGAAACACCGTCAAAACTCAGATCGACGCCGCGGAACGGAAACATAATTAGTAGCCAGCAGCTGTTTTCTTTATCGTCGTTGTTTTCTCTGCTTTCAGAGAAGTTAATTGTCGCTCGAGGAATGCGGCGCCTTTCACTCGACGATATCATCGCGATGGAAAGTCGATTCTGTCTGGTATTTCGTTTGGGCGGGGGGGGGGGGGGGGGGGGGGGGTAAAAAATTCAATTAAAAAAAAATCGTTAACGGAAATTTGGGGATTTCGTCGTTTCGAGGCAACATTCAATCTGTTCACTGCTGTTTACAAAACTATAACTGTATCGTGGTATTTGATTCAGATTCAGTCAGCTATATCGTGTATTTGATTCAGATTGTGGTATTTGATTCAGATTCAGTCGGCTATTTAAAAAAAAAACACATTTCTTCAAGAGATTGAAGAATTTCAAATCGCCATAGAATTTAAACTGTTTGATCAATTTGCGACAAATTTCATACAAACCATTGTAGAGTGTTAGTAAATTTCTGTGTCAAATTTCGATTCTATATTTCCATGTTCGTAATCGAATTAGACTGTTTTTAGTAATGTTTAAAAAAAAAATTAAAATTTCATCAAATCTGACGGCTTGGATAGACTTCGGCCAAATTCACTATTAAAGGTCTTTGATTATAGCGTATTTGAATGCAGTTTTAGGAGGATAGCTCAAAATCCACGCAAGGTCGAACTATTGAACATCTTGTATGGCACGGACATTGGTAAATTTAGATTATTTACAATATATATATATATATATATATATATATATATATATATATATATATATATATATATATATATATATATATATATATATATATATATATTGCCAACGAGCCGTCGACCTAAGTCAGTCCTTCAGCTCCCAATTCGCTTCTCTCTGTATTGTTTTAATCTAATGCCCGAGTTCAGTTTAGGACCCAAAATTCTCGTTTAAGCGAGTCGACAATTTGGCGGTAAGGAATCGATCGAGGGAAACGTAACAAAACCTGAAAAAAAAAACATGTAACGATTCAAAGAAACTGCTTGCCAAATTTTGTCGAGAGATTGTCGATTCGGAGAACACATGCAAGGTCACGTGATCACCGTGAAACGCACAACTTCCGTCTTTGGTTCCTTGGACAAAACTGAAAAAAAAACAACAAACAAAAACAAGTAACAAAAACCGAAAAAAAAAAAAAAAAACGCCACAGGTAATGATTCAAAGAAACGACTTGCCAAATTTTTGTCAAGAGATTTGCATGTCCACTTGGAGAACTCTGGACACGGAGAAAAGACGCAAAGTCACGTGATCGCCGTGATAAAAGAGGCATAACTCCCGTCTTTTTCTTAGCCTTTGGGCAGTAGGGAGTTAAAAAAAAATAACTCTCGTATTCTCTGTCGGAGATCGTCTCTCGCATGGTATCGATTATTAATTCGCGGGGGGGGGGGGGGGGGGGGTTACTGGGTTAGCGGGCACGCCAGTTTCGGGGAAGGAGGCCAACGTGTACGGTATATCTCGTCGTTCGACATTGTCCGAGCGAGTATTTACGCTCGGGCAGAATTACGCTCGGCCATACACGTTCGCATTGTCTGTCCGGACGTCGCGTGTAGAGGAGAACGCTCCGGTGTATCGTGTGTCTCCGGGCTGTTCCCCCACTCGCGAGGGACATAATACATCCTCTCAGCGAGAATCGCATCGTCACAATGGAGAATCCTCCACGCGCAGCGACCGAGACTCTTCGCAATTTTTCTTTTGCGTCTCGCAAATTCGTGAAAGGGAGTTAACGAACAACGTCTCGGCTTTCCGACTTTTGCGCTGGCGGACTTGCGCCACCGTGACGAACGACGACCACGACGACGAGAGGAGAACAGACGGCGTGGCGCACCTACCCGCATAGCGCCATGTGTAAATCGGGTACAGTGCCTAACGCGAATTTACCGTTGCGTAGCGGCATCGATCCAAATATGCACCTGGCGCCTCAAACGTTTTGTTTTTATCTCTATTTTTTAGATTCACATTTTTTTTTTTTTTTAATTCACATTTACTTTGATTTACATTTTTTTAAATGTACATTTCTTTTGATTTACATTTTTTACATTTTACATTCTTTTGCATTTGCGTTTCTTTTTACTTCCAGTTTTTTTGTTTCTATTTTTTTAATCCGATACGGGAAGCAATCACTTTTTTATTAAACGCTTTAAACGCTCGACGCCGACGAAATTTAGTTACAAATTTGTTTAGACCCTAAAACACGGCGTGACGTAGATTGGGCGTCGAACGATTAACTTTTAGTTCGTTCGTTTTCCGTCCTCATAATGCGCATCTAACCTGAAGCGGCATATTTGTCGAGCGTTTATTGGCGCGCAAAGTTCATACATCGACATTTTTTTTTTTCACCCAGCATTTCCTCGCTATTCGTTTTTATTTATTTATATACTCTCCACACGCGACGACTCGCGTTGAATTATCGGCTCGCGTTATTCTCCACACCATTCGTCAGCTCTTCGCATAACGGAGGCGACAACAAAGTGATATTTCATTGTCGACTTTTTTTTTATTGTATTCACCTTACGACTTGATCAATGTTGTTTCGAATGAGAGATTATTCGTCGCCTGCACAGTTCAATTTTCCGACGATGTCTCGAAAATTTGTTGACCGACGTCTCCTCGGCAGAAGCGATAAGTGAATGTTATCTCGGGTGGGATTTAAAAAAAAAAAAAGAAAAAAAATGCATTGAAAATATCAGCAGCGTCACGTTGACGAAGCCTCGAGCGATTTTCCTCCCAACGGCGAATCTTCGACTCTGCGCGAGTCTCGCCTGGCGTGAACTTTAATGTCGCGGATCTTGTGAGAAATATTGCGAAAGGCCCGTTGCCGTTGAGTGACTCGGCAGGCCTCGGAGAGGAAAAAAGAGATGGAGAAAGAGAGAGAGAGAGAGAGAGAGTGAGCGGACAAAGTTCGGCTGTTGCCGGCCGTTGAGAATATCGATTCCGAAACGAAAAGTAGCACGGGCGCGCGGGCGCGTTCATGTTGTTTTTTTTTTTTTTCGTTTCGCCTATCCAATTGACGCGAGTGGGGCGGAAGGTAAACACGACTCGCTGTTACAGAGCTGCGGACCTAAGCGCGCCAAGCTCCATGTTGATACGGGCTTTGTAACGTCGCTCGAGATTGAGTTTCCTCGATACAGTGTTTAATTATAAAAAACGAGCTCTAATTTGATGTTATTAGAAACATGGTCGCAATTTGTGTAATCCAATCGTGGGATTGACCTACTGCCTTACGCTTAATAGCGGTGGTATTAGCGAGCAGCGTATAATTCACCCAGCGTGCCTCTTTCACTCTTGTATTAAAATGTGAAAATATGAAAATATTGGAATATTGAAATATTTATAAAATATAAAAATGTTGAAACATTGAAATATTTAGGAATATAAAAATGTCGAAACATTGAAATATTTAGAAATATAAAAATGTTGAAATATTGAAATATAAAAATGTCGAATTATTGAAATATTTAGAAATATAAAAATGTCGAATTATTGAAATGTTTAGAAATATAAGAATGTCGAATCATTGAAATATTTAGAAATATAAAAATGTTGGAACACTGAAGTATTGAAATGTTTAAACAAAACAGAAAATACGAAAATGCTTTCACAATATAGAATCTTATCTTATCTAAAGTAGCGGTTGGCCAATAGCAATTTATGTCCTCTTTCTAGGACATGAAACAGCTAAGCTGCCAACCCCTCGCCCATTAGTCTTCGACCTCCAATTCCGGGCGCTTCATTGCTATTACGTTACGATACACCGTCGGAGCGGTAAGCTTATCGAATGATACTTTCGATAAAAATGTCCTGTCCGACGGGAGACCCATTTTATCGCCATCGCGATCGACCAATTTGCACGGGCTGTGAGCTTCGTTCAACGTACGGTTCTTTGCTCATCCAATACATACAAAATTTATCACGGACGTCCATCGTAATATTAATGAAAATGGTAATTTTTTTTTTACATTTAATTAATACGAATAGCGCCGGTAGTAGGGTGTATTTATCTTATCGGTACGACTGATAACTGATAACTTTCCTTTCTATGCGAACCAATCGATCAGTATACGAGAGTCGATAGATATTGCGGAAACAGCGATAGGCGACATTCGAATTGAATTCTAGGGGAGGGTGTTCGAGCGTTACGTCATCGAAGTTCCATTGTATATTGACTGAAGCACCGTGAAAACCTTGACACCCTCTCCTGCGCCTCCGCCACTTCCCCCTGACACCCATCAAGCTCGTCCCTTTCGTCCCTTTCAACTACGCCGTTCCGAGCTACCATGCAAAATATTGCCAGGATTTTACACATCGATGGATATATTTTCGCGATGAAATTCAAAGGATGTAAAAAAAAAAATTTCAGCCTATACAGATCGATATTTAGTTAATAATTTATTTAATAATTTATGTAATCATTTATTTAATTATTTTTTAAATTATTTGTTTATTTATTTATTTGTTTGTTTGGTTATTATTGCAGAAACTTCAAGCTGCCGCCACCGGACAAAATGTACGGACGTGGAAGGGACTGGAACGTCGACTTGATCCCGAAGTTTCTGATGGCGAACGGACTCCTGGTGAAGCTGCTTATCCACACGGGTGTGACGCGATACCTGGAGTTCAAATCGATCGAGGGCTCGTACGTCTACAAGTCCGGAAAGATCTCGAAGGTGCCGATAGATCAGCAGGAGGCTCTGTCGAGTGATTTAATGGGTATATTCGAGAAGAGGCGCTTCCGCAACTTCCTCACTTGGGTGCAGAACGTACAGGAGGACGATCCGAAGACCTGGGACGGTTTCGATCCGTTCAACAACAACATGAGCGCGCTCTACAGCAAGTTCAGCCTCGAGTCCAATACCCAAGATTTCACGGGCCACGCGCTCGCTCTTCACAGGTGAAAAAAATAACAATAATTTCATTTTTCAAACCCAACAATTAAGAAAACAAAAAGTATTTTTTTAAACACAAATTGAAAAAGCAAAAAGTATTTTTGTAAACATACAAATTGAGAAAACAAAAACGTAACGGGACGTTAATTTTACATGCGGATTTTCATTGCAGGAACGACGACTACATCTCGGAGGCCGCGATAAAGACCGTGCGTCGCATTAAACTGTACAGCGACAGTTTAGCTCGTTACGGAAAATCCCCGTACCTCTATCCCATGTACGGACTCGGTGAACTTCCCCAAGGTTTCGCGCGGCTGAGCGCCATATACGGCGGAACGTACATGCTCGACAAGCCCATCGACGAGATCGTCATGAAGGACGGCAAGGTACGAAGATTAAAAAAAAATCGATCGAAGAACACGATTCGTCGATTGTTAATGATTTTTCAATGTTTAATTTTTGTTCTTCATTCGTTGACTCAGGTCGTTGGTGTCCGTTCGGGCGAGGAGGTCGCCGCGTGCAAGCAGGTCTTCTGCGATCCGACTTACGTGCCCGATCGCGTCAAAAAAGTCGGCCAAGTAATAAGATGCATTTGTCTGCTGAATCATCCGATTGCCGGTACGAATGACGCACTGTCGACGCAGATCATCATTCCTCAAAAGCAGGTAAGCCTCTCTCAAATCGCGAACTCTACGATAGCGACGTATAAAAAAAATTTTATACTAATAACAATTTTTTTTTAATTCTCCAGGTTAATCGCAAATCCGACATATACGTGTCGCTGGTATCGCACACGCACCAGGTAGCGGCGAAGGGTTGGTTCATCGCGATGGTCTCGACGACCGTCGAGACGAACAATCCCGAAGCCGAGATAAAACCGGGTCTCGATCTGCTCGGCCCGATAGCCCAGAAATTCGTCTCCGTCTCCGACTACATGGAGCCGACGGACGACGGCCTCGACAGTCAGATATTCATATCGGCGAGTTACGACGCGACGACGCACTTCGAGACAACGTGCCTCGACGTTCTCGATATATTCAAGCGGGCGACGGGCGAGGAATTCGACTTCAACAAAGTTAAGCAGGAACTCGGCGACGAGGATCAGTAACCGTGCAGTGCGAACAGCGCCGACGCTCCGAACGGATCGTGACGCGTTTTTTCGTTGCATCTAACACACGTTTGCCTCGTTCCAACGACAACAACAACAACCAACCGTATCGACATCCCGAAGACCCATACAAAAAAAAAGAAACAACAAAAAAATGAAATCACAGCCAGCTAAATCTGAATTCAAACGGATCCGTATTACTCCGACGTGGGTGCGAGGTGAGGAGGCTGTTAAAAGAAATCTTTCTCAGACACCTCGGCGAAGAGAGAACCCGATGAGGGATGACGAGATTATTCGCGAAGGCTCACATTAATTAATAAAAAAAGGAAAAAAGAAACATAATTTTAATACAAGGTAGACGCGATTAAACAACGTTGTTTGTAAATAAAAGCGTCTCGTCTGACTCGAGCTCCGGTTTTTTTCGAGTTGGCAGCAATGCGAGTTCTCGAGCTCGTCGCAACAACGGACGAGTGGCGGGCGAATCCGGCGTGTTGCGACACCGTCCGAACCGCGAATATGTCGAAGAAGCAAAAGAGAGAGAAAAAAAAACAAAAGACAGTGTGTCGCGAAAGTCTGAACGAAACAACGTAGCTCGTGAACGAATTACCATCTGGCTGTTGAACATTCTTCCCGATCCAGTGAGCCCGGTCTACTCGCGCAATTGCACTTTTCAAAACGTCCCTTCGACGCGCGAAAAAAGAAACAAAACAAAAAAAGTGTTTACACATTACACACTTCCAATTTTAATTCGGGTTCCGATCGGTCTTTCGTCAATCGTATCCGGTAGAAATTACATAGTACGGTACCGCGTCGGTTCTCCCGACAAGGCGTCCCCAAACAGAGATTCGATCGAAAACGAAAAGTAAAAACAAAAAAGACAAGATTTGAAAAAAAAAGGCAAGGGGCGAACTCGAGCGTCCTCGACGCATCCGTGGCAACGATGTTACAAATGTATCATATTTTAATTACCGAGATGTTATACAGACTAATCGAGATGTCTAATAGGTGTATAAGGTGATACAGGGGGAAGAGAACAAAATCCTTGAGGCTCTTTCGTTTGGTAAATCAACCGGACAGATCGATCACAATTTTTGCGATTACCTCTTTTCCTTCGACGCAACGAATCCTCTGTCGAGCGTTGATCCGAGGAAAATTGGGCGGAGAGTTTAGAAGAACGGGTATGGAAGAGACTTGTGCGAGACCGACTTTTCCCGCAAACGAAATTCCTAAACGCGGTCTGTATCGGCATGCCTCCTTTTAGCGATTGTAGATTACATTAGGAATTATTATTATTAATACGGATTATTGCAATGATCATAAATTCAACATATATATATATATATATGTGTGAATCGAAAAAAAGTAACACTTTTCAAAAGCGTAAAAAAAATGCAGTATGGTGTACTATGATGTAACGCGGGCGTCTGTCGAAATGTATACAATATAATTGTATTATATTGATGTACACAAACAATTTGCGCCCGAATACTATAATTTCTAGAGATAAAAAAAAGAAAAGTGAATCGACGCTCGAAGTGTCCGGCGTGAATTTTAAACGATAAAAATCAACCGATAGAAACGATATCCTACGGGTATATAACGAGAAGCATTTCATTATTAAAAAAAATATATATATATATATATATATTTAAAAAAAACAACGCGAAAAGAAATCGAGAAGAGTTTGCGCGAGGATATAGCCAGCGATAGAGTCAACGTTATGATTTGCGAAAAAACAAAAAAAATCTTTGCAGACACGAATATTCCTTTGCCCGGCGTGGGGCTTATCGTGATAATAATTATCGTCATTAGTTGTAAGCGCGCCATCTTCGCGGATAACAGAGTACCGCAACGCTTGCACGCCGCTTTCAGGAAATCCGTTAGGAGCACACACGCGAGTCCGTATTACGTACAATAACAGAGATGAGATGTGTTAAGGGGCAAGAAAGGCGATCATGATGCGAGAGGACCCGAAGTACGCGAAGCGAGAAAAAAAAAAGAAGGAAAAACATTTCCAGGATCGTAAACTCACTATTACTGTAATACGAGAGCCGTATGGAATAAATGACATTGTGCTACGCCGATCTTCCTTTTTTTGCGTGTAATCAAGAGAGGTTTAGGGCGATCGTACGATCCAAATAAAAATTACGGTGATTCGGACGCCGATAGCACGTACAAGTTGTTGTCTCGGCAATCAACGACTATTAAATTGTCGTGAATTACAGACGACGAGAATACATTTGACCCTGAAGATATGTGCACGAGTCGAAATTTCGTCAAGTTATAACGACTGTGTTTTGCATCGCACAAACTTCGCTCGGGGAAGTTCACTTAGAGAAAAAAATTCTACAAGTGAATAATTTTTATTTCTTCCTGAAGCAGTGCATGGATAAAAACTTGCCAATGATAAAATTTGATGTCGTGCAGATATCTCCAGGGCCGCGAATACATCACGTTCAATCGCGACTCCTCAATTTTTCGCCAGTCATGAAATCGAGAAGCTTCAATTCACCGTCGACACCGACGGCGCGTAACTTTGCCGCTTGAGCGAGAGGACGAAAAAATCGGCGCTCTGAGATATTCCTTTTATTGCGTGTATTGAGAAAAGGTTAACGATTATCGCATCCAAGCGAAATTTACGATGACTCGGACACCGAAAGCACGTACAAATTGTTGTCTCGGCAGCCGACGAGTATCAAATCGTCGTGGATTACAGGCGATGAGAAAACATCACCGCCGAGCTTGAATCTACTCAATTCCTTGCCGGTCATGAAATCGAGAAGCTTCAGTTCACCGTCGACGCCGACGATGACGATGACTCTGCCGTTCGACCAAGGGGTCGAAAAAATCGGTACTCCGAGATCTTTCTTCAGTCGGAAAATCGGTTTCTCCTCCCTAGAGCGACACTCAAGCCTGTAGATGTACTGGTTTTTGCTCGCAAACACGAGACTTTGGAGTTTTGTTGTTTGATCCGTATGAATTACCAGATGTGAGAAAATTGCTCCGTTCGTTTCTACAGTCCACGTCTGTAAATTAAATGAAATTATTCTTTGAACATCGGAAGCGTGAATTTCAAATTCGTAATCGTGGCGATGTTTTCCCACGAACCTTTTCACCCGAGGAAGTTAAAAAACAGCTCAATTTTCCAGTCACGTCGCAGAAAACAGCGACTCCGATGTTAAGGACGACCGGTGCGGAAAATACCGGATAATCGAGCTTGTGTTTCCAATTAATTTCGCCACTCTTTTGCTTCAAAGAGGCGCATGTTCCGTCCAGCAGTGCGAAAAACACAGCATCGAGCTTGGCGTGGACACACGGAGTAGCACAGATGCTCCCATTGCCCGCCTTCACCTTCCAGACTTCGGATCCATCCTGTAACCAGCGAGATAGTTATAGCGATTTGAGAAAACTTCGTCTAAAACAATTCGTCAAAAAAAAATGTACTTTTTTGCTTTTTACTTTTTATTATTTGCAAACGAATGTAGTTAGAGAGTTTTTCAGCAACAGCGGAAAACATTCATAGTCTTGCAACTATAGCGGAAAATATTCAGTCTTTCAACTATGGTAAAAATTATTCATAGTTTTTCAATTATGTCGAGAAAAATCTATAGATTTTTTCAACTGCAGCGGGAAATATCTATAGGGAATTGTTTTAAATGTTTTTTTTTCAGATTGCTCACCTCCAGGGAAACGCAATAGGCGTAACGATCGTAGGAGCCAAAGAACACATTTCGTGACCTCGAACAAAGTACAGCGGTGCATTTCACCGCTTCGCCGGTTTTGAACTTCCAGAAGACTTTCCCAGTCTTGAGGTGAAGACAGTAGACGTACCCATCGTAAGAACCTATAATTTCAAATGTATCATCTAACATAACATAACATTTTATTTTTAACCTATAAGAAATATTGCGATAAAATTTACCTACGACACCTCGAAAGTCATCAAGAACCAACACCGAAGCTTCTATCCTGTCGGGCAGTCTGATCTCCCAATGCCGAGAATTTTTCTTGCTCAATTCCGCGGTACAAATTTTTCCCGAATGCGAACCGACGGTCACATAGCTCTCTCCACTGTGCAAAATATATATGAAAAACTGTTCACAATCAGCGTGCAATGTATACCAGTGGCGTATGGAACATTGCCACGAACCCCGGATAGCCAAAAACTGTAGGAGAAGCGTCGACGCATTTTCCAAGACAATAGACACGATCCAAATATATTTTGGAAACGCTGTCCGAAATATTTTCATTCTTTACTTCCGTCGAGCTAGAAAAGCTGCTTCTTCCTCTGCATTTTTGCCAAGCCTTCTCTTCATGAGCCGATCGATCTGCGATATTTGGTTCGATACTTTCGGCTGTAAATTCTCCGACATCGTTTTCAGCGGCTGCTGCGCTCGAGCAATTCGAGGATTGTCCGTCGACGTATTCTCGACATGCGTGAAAATTTTTGTTCGTCAACAATAGTCCGATGAGCTCCGGAAAGTCAAGACCGACTCGGTCGCTCAGCTCGCTCGCGATTCGCAAAGCCATCACGGAAGATCCGCCCAAGTCTAGGAAACCTGAGTTTTCGCTGGAAGGCAGAAAGCGTTTCCACAGCTCCGTGAAAACGTCGACCTCACTTCTTTCGATGTTCTTCCCTACTCGAGACGCTGCCGTTAGCCTGGCGGAGTATTTCTTCAGGTACTTGCTGCATATCTTTCCGTGCGACGTCAGCTCGAACCGATTCAGGAGACGAACCTCGTCCGGACGGTGTATGCTCGGTAATTGCATCGTGTGGCTCGAGACGTCCCTCTCGTAGGTCAATTTTTCGTCGTCCCCGGGATTCTTATTAAAAATCGTGAAGTAGAGATGCAACGACTGATTCTTCTCCAGAAACAGCGCATGGCAATTCTCGACGAATGTTAATTTCGATACGTGACTCTCCAGCTCCGACAGGTGCAGCTTCGTTCCGTACCGTTTTACTGTACGGCCTCGTCTGCCTTTCAGAGTTAAACAACCCTTTCGATCGATCTGTATGTAAAAATTTAAGATGATGATTAATTTTCGTGGATCCGTTTGAAATCCTATCGTGGAAACACATACATAGCATGAACATATTTTCGAAAGCTTCCAATAATATTTTTTTGGAATATTTAAAATATTTTCTTATATCTTCACAAATACTTCAGACTTGTTGAAAGATTAAGTATGTCTCTGACACATTTAAGAAACGTTTCGTCGGAATATTTCGAAATTTTGTTTTCATATATTTTAGAAATATTTCGTAAGATTCGAAGGATTGGAAATATTTATAAAATGATTTCAAAATATTTCGCGCTTCGGGAAGTTTTGGAAAGTGTTCGTGTACCTCGACTATATCTCCGGTGTCCCGAAATATCGGTTTGCTCGAGGTGCCGATATCCTCGCCGTCGATCACACATATTCTGGATGCGCTTCCTGTTTACGAAAAAGAAAAAGCGCATAAAAAATTCTCATAAAAATGTACGTATCGCGCGTTCGTATTTTGGAGTTTTACCTATGTGAAGAACGCCTTCGCCTTCCTCGACAATCTTTCCCGTCTCGTCTCTCACCTGCAGAATCGTCTCGCTCAAACTTTCGCCCAACGAACGAGCGGAATCGTCCGACTCGATTTCTCGTACGGTCGCCCAACACGAGACTTCCGTTATGCCGTAAATATCGAAGATTCTCGTCGCGTTTGCGGGAGCTTTGATCTTCGACAGAATCTCCATACTCGGAAGAGTTTCCCCGCCGAGCAGGAGAATTCTCAGATTGCTCTTCGTCCCTAGAATGGTATTTCTCAATTCCTCGCTGGACCATCTCTGCAGCAACAGAGTAGGGGTGCTCTGAAGAATGGAAACTCCCGATTTCACGAGTGTTTCGAGCAACATCCTGGCGTCGTTTTTCAATCCCTGAGAAACTGTTACCAGGGTGCCCTTGCAGGAGAGACTCAGGAATATCTCGACTATACTGGGGTCGAAAGTTATCGGAGTCATCTGAGCGATAGTGTCGATCCCCGTTGCTGCCGAAATTCGTTTTAAGTCCGTGATATTTGGGACAATCGAGCGGTGCGTTACTCGAACAATTTTCGGCTCTCCCGTTGATCCGGAAGTCGCAACTGCATATGCAAATGTTCCACAAGAGTCTTCCGGAATGGCTGATTTTTGTGCATCCGTAGGTAAGTTATGGAGCTCAGTTGCCTGGACAAGAAACATCTCTGCACCATGAATTTTGAAACTTCTAATTGTTTCAAGTTTTGCAGAGTCTTTGGCGTAAAAAATGTGTAAAATATTCAGTGCATCGCACATGCGTTGAGCTTCCGTAGTCGATTGTGGTAAGCATGCAAATGCGTGACCGCATGACATGATCCTGAAAGAAGAGTTCTTTATTGATATACAGAATAGTTGGTCCCAGTTTTACTATATATGCAAAGAAAATATTACTATATACTCATACCCAATCATCAATCCTGGAAGACAGTAGGACGGAGTATCGTACGCTATTCCGATAAACTGCGTACTCTTTGTATCTCTCAGAATCTGTTCAACGCAGAGCTGCGCCTCAGCGAGCTGGGAGTAAGTGATTTCCATGATGCTGTCAGTTAGGTCATAGTGCTTTATAGCAACGTCTCCAGGTCCGCTCCAGTCACAAATTTTTGCAAGAGTATTGCTGAAGGTTGTCGCAACATTGTCTCCATGCAACTTGAGCCTTTTGGCCATCGGACACTCTGCGAATGTAAATCTTCGTTAGTACGGCTACATTGATAAGTTAATTCATTATATTGTTATATAGAAAAAATGTTGACTTGCCCATTTCAGATACGGATATTTTTTCGCCTGGCGTTTTTTTTTCTTACTTTGTTTACACTAGCAATAGAAAATATTTGGGGTTAGTGGGGAATAACATTTTTCATTGATTTCAACGATAAGTAATCGCGTTGATAAAAGAAAAATTGAAACCGACAGTTTAACAATTCATTATATTATTTTTTTGTTTTATTTTGTTATTATGATTTATTAATGAGCGCGAAGGGGGGGGGGGGGGGGATGCGCGAATCTCCTCTGCGCACAGTAGTTCAGGGCACGACTGACGACGCATCCTTCCTTCCTTTCTTCACCATCTTGGACGCCGGCATTTCCGCGTGGCTGTATGGTACGTCTTATCGACGTCCGGAAAAAGTACAAGCAGTTGTGAACTCCTGCAGCCACTATTGAAGCTCATTGTAGAATTGAATAGAGATAATATTTATAAAGTAAAGTGCTTCTTTGCGGGCTAATCGGCTGCCCGTTATCCGATCAAGACTCACGACGAGGACACACATACAACATATCCGAAGCCCATATCGTCATTTTTTCAGGTAAAAAAACTCATGAAAAAAAGAGAATCGAGCATTCAGTTGCGAGTATTTTGTCACCGTCCCGACAACATCGATGAGGCCGGAAACTTCGTTTCTCGATTGATTTTTCTCGCGAGCGGCTGACGTCCACCTGTCGACGAGGAAAGGAAAACAACAAAAATTAATTTAATCTCTCACAGGTTGTCGCCGCAATCATGAAATCCTGAGGGTCGATCAGCCGTTGGTGTAGAAGAGCTCTTGAAACTGCTGAGGCTAATTTCGATGCTTGAGAATCGCGTCTTGAGCTGAAAGCCATGGTGAAACATCACCTCTTCTCAGTTCTCACACTCAGTTGGCAACAAACTCCCTTAAGTTTTTTTTTAGTTGGTAACAAAATCTATAATGTCGGTTTTCTGAGACCACAAACAGCTGAGAAAAACGAAAATTGTATTTCCTCAAAAAATTGGCAAAATGCCAAGAAAATACACTGTGCTTTTACTTAGCCGCCCGTAGTCTCAAAACGGCATTCGTTACAGTTTTTCTAGCGAGCTGAGCACGAGTTAGTTGAACGGGAAAGTACCACATCACCATAAGGGGAAGTGAAACAGCAAGTGCGTGCAAGAGATATAGTTGCAGTTTTCAAATTAACTTTATTCAATGGTGCTAATTTTTTTTGTGAAAAAAAATTAGTTCGGACCGGATGCGAAATTACCGCGTGCATCCAGCTCGATGAAAATTTCATTACAGTTTTCATTACCGACTGCGATATTTCACTTCCTCTTAAGATGAAGTGCAACCGCTACGAGAGCGATAGAGACAGCTGCAATGTGGCAACCACAAAAAAATCTCCCAAGCCGTTAATTTCTCGGGAAAATCATGAGAATATTGAATTGCATAATTACTGCTAATTGTTCACCGTTTTCGTGTTGTTTCCGTAAAAATGAACTAACGGAGAATTTTTGGTTTGCAGGTTTTGTTACCGACCGAGGAGTTGCACTTCGCCGTAAGAAAGCTGGAACTGCACGAAGCTCGATCTTTCCGACCGTCGAGCAAGCGGAAAGCCCTCGTAACGAAGACCCGTTACTCGTACGAGACAATGTACCGGCTGTTTCGTATTATCGAGTTTCTCCCGACTCTTCGTTTAATTTCAAAAGCACGTTGCGAGATGGAGAACGTGGGAGATCGTCATCCTCGTCACATCTACATTTTGCATAGGCGTTTCTTGCACCACCTTAAAACTCCGCCCATAATCCCTTCGATAGGAGGAGCCCGTTCAATTTCAAAACTCTTCTCTTTCTCCATCCCGTCTCCTCCGTCTCGTGCGTACTCGAGCTATCGAGGCGCCTTCAATCGTACACTTTACACTTGTAAACTTTACACTTGTTCGTTCACACGGAAATAAAGCTTACACCGCACAAAATGTTACACAATTTCACGAATTCGTTCAAAATTTACACCGCAAATACCTTACACTTGCCCAATCCGCGGATCAAAAACTGTATTTGCGGTGTAAATTTGAACGAAGCTGTGAACTTATGTAACATCTTGTGCGGTGTACGCTTTATTCTCGTGAGAATGAGCAAGTGTAAAGTTGAACGGTGTACGATTGGAGGGGCCTCGATCTAGCTAGGATTCATTATAACTGCAGCTTGAAGTGAATATTACTCGAAAGAAATTAATCAAAAAGACAAAAAAAAAAAGAATATGTTGAATCTAGTAAAATTTAGTTCATTTTATTTTCTTAAGTCTTATTTTATATTCGTTTGTCGTTCCCCGAAAACTTTCTTTCCGCTTGTGGATCCTGCACAATCCGATCTTAGGCCCGAAACTGGCAAATAACATAACGAGTCGCTAACCTACACTGCAAAAAAAATTTCTTTGAAAATTACTGAACAGTATTGGAAGCTTTTTTTTTTACACAAACTGCTTTTGAAATTTCAAATACATATGCGTTGCAATTTTACAGTAAAATTAGTATTTTTGATAAAAATTTTTATAAATATCAGACGAAAGATTTGTAATCTTAATATCTGGTATTGTAATTTTACAGTAAAAGTACATTGATGTTCGATTAATGTAAATAATGCAAGGAAATATCAATTTTCCGTAAATTAAATTTACAATTTTTTTTTTTACAGTGTAGTCAGGATTTACTATACTTCAGCCCAGAGACAACAACTTGAAAGAATAAAAATAAAAAAAGGACAAAAAAAATGTCCTTCAACTTAGTAAAATTTAATTTAATTTTTGTAATTAAAAAAAAAAAAAATGTAATGATTAATGCATCCTCGATTCCTCGCCGTCGCATCTACGTTACAAATTGCTCGTGCATAGCATCTTTCGCATATTAGACGGTGCGTAATATACACACTGTGCAGCCCCACGTCTTTATGGGCTTTGAATTAGGTCGTCAAATAATTATTATCGTACCTCAGCATCTACCTAGTAGAGCCCTTACTATACGCCTCGTTTCTACTCTCTTGCAGGGGGATTCAAATTCGTATAATGTACAAGCAGTTGGACTCGTTCAAAGGGTGGAAGGCTCGCTTGGACAGGAGACGCCACGAGAGAGTTTGCCACGGAAGTACAGCGGTGTGTATACTGTAAACAAAATTTCTTTGAAAATTACTGAACAGTATTGGAAGTTTTTTTACACAAACTGCTTTTGAAATTTCAAATACATATGCGTTGCAATTTTACAGTAAAATTAGTATTTTTGATAAAAATTTTTATAAATATCAGACGAAAGATTTGTAATATTAATATCTGGTATTGTAATTTTACAGTATAAGTACATTGATGTTCGATTAATGTAAATAATGTAAGGAAATTTCAATTTTCCGTAAATTAAATTTACAATTTTTTTTTTTTACAGTGTATAACTACGAGGAGAGAGAGCGCGCGGGTTTTTCTCGCTCGGTCGCTCGTTCAAACCACTGGTAAATAGGACTCGACCGGCACGATCGCAGAACGGGCTCTCCGCTTTATAGCCTTAAATGCCAGTTTGGAGGCGATGTAACCGCTCACCATTACGATTCTACTAATTACTCCCCCCCACCCTCCTCGTCCGCCAATTAATTCATGAGGCCCGATCAAATCCACTCGCGGGCACGGAAGTCACCGTCAATTATCCGACGAAATTTTCACTCGACGTTTACACACTCTCCGCTCGTGTATCTCTATACGTACACGCACGGAGCATCGCTCGCGCAAAATTTAACGCTGTGTGGCCCGGCTCGCGCCTCGTTCAAATCGAAACACGACGCCAATCCATTTTGCCGCTCTCCGAAACCCCCCCCCCCCAGTCTCGTCCGGGCTCACGTCACTCTCGACGAAAATTCGTTGCGATTTTGACTGAACGACGATCCGCGCACCGGCACTCTCGTCCATCTCGCTTACAACATCGGGCAATTAAATATGCGTTTGTACCTGATTCTAACAGCCTCTCGTTCAAGTTACGCGAACATTATTTACGTTGATGTTTATCCTGGTTTAAATGTGGAGAAATTTGATTATTTTTATTAGTTTTACTTTTTTTTTTTTTATTTTTTCGAATTAATATGCATCGTTGGCGCTGTGAGGGTGAATTTAAGGATACATCGCACGTGCGATTCCCAACGAAAGTTTTAATCGATCGAAATTTCAGTACTTCGCGACATGCCAAAAATGTGAAAAAATCAGCCAGATTGATTATGTGAATACCTTTGATTTTGCACAATAAGAGTGTCAAAAAGTTACCATCAAATGATTAGAAAAATGAATTGTTACAAAAAAAAAAAAATCAGACTACGTAGTTATGGCCTTGAAATAATTTCAAAAACGGTAAATTCAAAAATGATGGAAAACAGTGAAAAAATGTATGTGACTTCTAGAAAATCAATGAAGTCATTTGAAACGAGAAAAAAAAGGTTTACTGATTATTTGTTCAAGAATTTTTTTTCAGCAATTTGCTGATAACTTTTTATTTATTATTATACGAAATTAATGTTGGCACTTTTAATACAGTTTATTTTTTTCAGATTTTTATACCATGAGGAAGTGTTCGAATTCTCATTGAATCTCACTTTTGGCTGGGAATATACGTGTGATGCATCCATACATTGAAGGACAGTGCGGCAGCCCTTTACCTGTACCTGATTCAAACAGCCTCTCGTTCAAGTTACGCGCAAAGGATTTATGTTCATATTTATGCTGCTTTAAAGGTTGATAATTTCTCTTTTTTAGTATTTTTATTTTTTTTAAATTGTTTTCTTTTAATAATTTCTTTCAAATTAATAAGGCATCGACGGCGTTGTTAGGGTAAATTTAACAATGAACCGACGCGATAAATTGAGGATAATGCGGCAGCCTTTTACCCCGCGGGAGGATCCTTTAGGGCTTCCCTACCGTGCCTTTTTAATACTATATATAGTGTACCGTCTATGATATACAAGAGAGTTAGTTGCGAGGTCGACCTCGTGCGCCTTTTGTGGATGGGTAAGGCAAAAGCGTTCTCCTCGAGTGTACGAAGGAGGAGAACGAGTCCCTCCTCCCCTATTAGCCCTGTCACAACCGACCATATTTAACGCCGTTTGCCACATTATTATTACCCGCTTCAGCTTCGTAATTTATCGTCGCCCAGTCGGTGTGTGCGAAAGCTCCGCCTCGGCCGCATCGACGTCGAATACGGGATACTTACTCTATGAGAGTTTACTACCCTGTACACTTCGCGTTTAGCTATAAATACCCTCGTCCTGTAAATACCCCGCTTATTACAGTAATTTTTTTTTTTTTTGTTATTGAATTTTTAATGCAAATATCGGAGCAGAGAATGATAGTCGATACATCGCGGCGAAGTAGAAGTTTTTCCATAATGCTAAAACTTTGATATATTTTTTTACACCCTTCACTCCAAGCGCAATAGTGTTAAAGCAAATGGGACATTTTAATGCAACTCATAATTATAATTGCATTAATGTAACTATAAATACCTTCGTCCTGTAAATCCCCTGCTTATTGCAGTAATTTTTCTTTACTCTAATTTTGAGTACAATATCGAAGCAGAAAATGATAGTCGATGCATCTCAGTGAAATTTTGTCATACTGCTAAAACTTCGATATAATTTTTTAACCCCTCCATTCAAAAGGCAATGATCAGACACTTTGATGCAGCTCGTAATTATAGTTGATCAATGCAACTATAAATAGCTTCGTCCTGTGAATTTTCTAAAAAAAAAATATGTTTACTATAATAACAGTAAACATTTTTTTTTTTTTTATTGATTTTTTTAATACAAGAAATATCGGAGCAGAGAATGGAGAATCGATGCATCGCAGCGAAGTAGAATTCGTACCGTTACAGCTAAAACTGCGATACATATTTTTAACACCCTCCGCTCAAAGCCCAATAACGTTAAAGCGAGCGGGACATTTTAATGCCACTCATAAATTAATCTATTCGATATACAGTTTGTCCCCTCCGTTCGTTACCGCGCCGACGTGTATCAGCGAGCTCGCGCCAATAGCCCGACAGAGTAGCTGCAGTTAACGATTCGATTCTCGGATCGAAAACTTTTTCCCACATTTTTTCCGTCCCGTAAAATTGCTCCGGCGCTCTCTCTCTCTCTTTCTCGAGATGATTTAATTTTTGTCGTTTTATCGTTTGCAGAGCGAGACGTTGGCCCGAGGGTTGCCCGATAGTTCCGGAGGTTCACCGGGATTCTTCTCGCCGCCCTTCTTGGCGCGGTGCTCGCGCCCCGACGACGATAATCGCCGAGGGGTCGAAGAGAGGGCCGCGACTCGCTCGCCCATTCGGCGCCCGCGACTTCCACCTAAGCAAGAGAGCAGCGAGAGGTGCACGAGGGAGGGCCGAGGATTGGAAGAATTAAGAGAGCCGAGCGATTCCACGACCGAGCTGCGCGCCAACTTTTTTCATATTCCAATTAGAATATTTTCCATTGATTTAAGAGGCTTGCGAAAGCTGATATTAACGGTTTAACTCACCGATAAATTCAGAGTGTCGATGGGGAGCGCGCTCGCGGGGCTCTCCGGCACTCTCTCTCGCCCGGACTGGCGGAGAGTCGCGGAGTAACTTACCGTAAACGCAGCGCCCCGTTTTTCCACCCCCCGAGCGAAAAAAGAAGGGACGAAGGAGAGGGCGAAAACGAGACCACTACGTCAGGCCAGCGCGAGCTCCTCGCGGCCACCCTCGAAGCCGTTCCGGAAACGAAAGACTGTGTCGCGCCCGAACGAGCGCGAGAAAAGCCCCGGCCTCGACACCACCGAGACGCTCGAGCGCTCTAACTACGTATGCTAACTTTACGAGAGTTACGCGAACTCCCGTAATATTAATCACAGACGCAGGTCGGCGAGGAGAGAGTTAGAGAGGGCAGCCTTCACTCGTCCGCGAAGTCGGTCGGAACGTATATCGCTCGTAAAAATGCCGACCGAGAATTTACGAGGATTCGTTCGCCTCGTTCGCACTCAGCTCGGGTACACACATGCACACACACACTCCCTCCGCGGCTTATTTCGAGGCAAGAAGCGAAGTCCTCGGCGCGCTTCCGTTCCGTTGTTTTTTTCTTTAGTTTCTTTCTTTTCTTTACTTTTTTTTTTTTTTTTTTTTTTTTTTTTTGTGCTTTCAACGACTCGATTCGGACGCTTTCGGCGAAATGCCGCGCCTCGCCCGAGACCGTTTACACACCTCGAACACCCCGGCTGGACGTTTTTGCTGAAATCAAATTTTGGGAAATATTTTGGAGAGCAAAGGGAATCGAGACTGTGCTGTATGCAATCAATTTCTTTGCGCTGCTGGCAGCGAACGTGAATCGCGCGATCGAAGCTCTCTATACACAGTCGAAAATGTGTTTCTGAATCACAACAAAAAATGTCTCTTTCGCGAAAGTTCACAATATTTTGTCGCGTTAATTTTACAATTTTTTCTTTGAGCCAATGAATCGTATTTTTTTTTTACTAAAAAAAATATTGTAAAATCGAGGAGAATTTTAAAATTTGTGAGAAAAGGAGTTTTTTTTCAAAAGTAAGATATTCTTTTATCGCTTCACGAAAATGTCGAAAACTGTTCGTTTAATAGAAAAGCACATAGCGGACCCGTAATAACAATGATAACATCGATATTATCATTCCGGCGAATATTAGTTCGCACTCACGAGCGCGATGGCCGTATAAGTCAGCTTCTTTTTATCCAAGTGCGATATCTCGAATATGCGCCGTTTATGCGCAGCTTTTTATCGAAACCAAATTTTGGCAAATATTTTCGAGCAGAGAAAAATTATTAGTTCGAAGCCACGAGCGCTATGCCGGAGAAAAATCTTCTACACGAAGGTTCACAATATTTTTCTTCTTAATTTTACAATTTTTTCATTGAGTTGACGAATCGTTTTTTTTTTTTTTTTTTTTTGGCTAAACAAAAATTTTGTAAAATCGCCGAGAATTCTAAAGTGTTGAAGAAAAAGAATCACGGATCATCGCGAGCAAGAAATGTTTTTTTTTTTGTTTTTCTTCCGAAAGTAAAAGCCCTCCTTTGCCGTGCACGAGACGCCGAGGACTCTTCGTCTAATAGAAAAGCAGCTACCGGCCTCGTAATAAAAATGATAACGGCGATATTATCATTCGGGCGAATATTATTAGTTCGAATCCACGAGCGCTATGGCGGTATAAGTGTAAGCTTTCTTTTCGTCCAAGTTGGGTCACAAGGGTTGAGGAGGAGGGCGAGCTTGGAATACAGTCTGAGAGTTCACGAAGTCAATATAGTATATAGAATAAGAAGAAAAGTCGCGCTGATCATAGAGAAAGAGGAGATTGGAACTCGCGTATAAGCGAGTAGAGCGCGGGGAGCGAGTAAGATAAAAATGAATGAGAATGATATTGCCGCTGAGCTGCCGAGGGGGCGCGAGGTAGAAGAGATGCGGTGGAGATTCGCCGAGTAGCGATGAGAGGGGGGCCGAAGGGAAGGAAAAAAAAAAAAAAAAAAAAAAAAAAGGAAGAAGGACGTGGACGAGACTGAGAGGAAAAGGAGGAAACACGAAACGAGACGCTTTTCTGTGCGGCGTATGAAGATAAACATGACGGGGATAGCGAATGTAGGAGCGATAAAACGATATGAAAATCCAGGAGCCAGACATAAAAGTGGTGTTCCTCCTTCGCTTCGCTTTTCGAGACCCCTTCCCGCTCTCTCTCTCTCTCTCTCTCTCTCTTTCGCAATCATACTCGCAATCACTCCGCTTTGGCCCCCAAAGCGGAGCGGAGTTTTTTTTGGGTCCTCCCACCCAAAAAAAAAAAAAAAAACCCTCAATCTCCCCCGCGCCGGTTCTTCCTCCTTTCTTTCTCGTCTCTTGGCTTCTCTACATTATTGCCGAATCTTGAACTCAAACGGTATTAGCAGCGTCGAAATAGCTAACACAGTTTGGAGAGCTGGTTTTTTTCTTTTATTTTCTTTTTTTTTTTGTTTTTTGTTATCAAGCGACATCCGATCTTTATTGCGGCTACGGTGAAAATCCATCCGGAAAGTTATGGGATTGTTTATTTTTATCTTGAGGCTTAGCTCAAACGCGTCGAACGACGGTTAATGAAACTCTGCAATTCTGATCGAATGATATCTTTATTTTTCAGTAGAAAACTCATCACTGTCGTACAGCATTGGATCGATGAATTGACGGATATGCAAATAGAGCGATGGATGGACAGACGGACGAACTGTCAGATAAATAGATATGTAGACAGATTATTCATCGTGTCTGGGGATAAATGCCCGAACGGCCAAAGCCATGCGGAGTAGCGACGCAGATTGCAATAGCATAGATTCGAACTTTATTGCAGCTACGGTGAAAATCTACCCGAACAATTAGGCAAGTTTTATTTATTTATCTTGAGGCCAAGCTCAAACGTGACGAACGGCCGTCAATGAAAATCCTGTAATTGTTATGGAATTTTGTTTTGTTGTTTGTTTTACACTAGAAAACGCATAACTCTTGTACACCATTGATACACAAATCTACAGACGGACGGACGGATGGATAGATAAATATATGTATATATATATTATTTATAATGATTCTGAAGATATCCGCAAATGTAAAATGTCATCTTTGATAAATCTCTGTTAATGCATTGTTTTAGGAAAAACAACAAAAATTGTTCACTCGAAGAATTTTATTCTCCAATTGAATTTGTCCGAGTGAAGTTTGTGCGATGCAAAACACCGTCGTTACACTGATAAAAAAAAAGGTTGAATCAATTAAACATTCGGGCAAGCACGTTAATGTAAATATTTTGTTCGTACAGCTTTGTTGATAAAATATTGATTAATTTGATTGATTTGATTTCACCAGAATATTTTTGAGTCATTGAAATATATAGTTCTACTAGTTAAACATTAATTTTAACGTCTCTACCCGAATCTTTGGTATGTTCAACCGCATTTTTTTTTATCACTGTAAATAACTTGCAATATATAAATAAATAATAAATAATTTGATGAAATTTTGTCTCATTGCAGATATCTTCGGGGTGATTCATCGTGAACATGAGATGAATGACCGAACGGCCAGGCCGCTGCAGACGATCAACGCAGTCGATCAATGTAAATATTTTGTTCGTACAGCTTTGTTGATAAAATATTGATTAATTTGATTGATTTGATTTCACCAGAATATTTTTGAGTCATTGAAATATATAGTTCTACCAGTTAAACATTAATTTTAACGTCTCTACCCGAATCTTTGGTATGTTCAACCGCATTTTTTTTATCACTGTAAATAACTTGAAATATATAAATAAATAATAAATAATTTGATGAAATTTTGTCTCATTGCAGATATCTTCGGGGTGATTCATCGTGAACCTGAGATGAATGACCGAACGGCCAGTGCGCTGCAGACCATCAACGCAAATTCCAAGAGCATAGAACGATTTTACTGCACAGTGGAACAAGTTCTCGGTCGCGAACACGGGGAAAAAGAACATAAGAAGCAAAGGCATCGGTACGAGGCGAAGGTAGACTCGAGATTGGATTCTCCGAGAAAGATAATCGAGGCGGTTTTGGGGGAGCGTGTAAGAGGGCTCGATGTTTGACAAGACGCGAGTGGCGCAGCTCTCCGAGAACATCGTGTACATAACCAGTAGCGGCGGGGGGGGGGATGAAAGATTACATCGTCAGTGGCGCGTGGGAGTGGAAAACCGTCGAAGTTAAAGGGGTAGAGCGTGTTTGATATTTGACGAGATTGCGGGTCGTAGAGTATAGCGCAGTTATAGGTATTACCATACCTACAGTAACCATAGAGATATCTCGCGTGTATTGCCGGTGGAGGAAAAGCGTACGGGTCGCGCTCCTCGCGCGTTACAGTTCCAGCCATCTATCCGGTTTTATCGGTTTTACAATAAAAAAGTATAATAACGCCCGAATGTTTTCCGATTTTCCGCGTATGATGTAGTTGATGTTGCGGGACGATCCGGAGGGGATGAAACTCTCGCGGATTTTTGCATACGTGTGCGCGCGCTTGTCTGTGTGTACACGTACGCGTCGCAAATACACGGTGTATCGCGGGATGTAACGCGGATATACCGATATGCGCACGACAGAAGGAGGAACCTGTGCGAGGCCGCTGGCGAACGCGGGCAAAAGCGAACAGACGGCAATGGGGAAAGACGGAGAGAGCATAGAGCACACGCTATAATACCGCGGAGGGCAGTAAATCTCAGCGGTGGCGCCCAGTCCGAAGCATAAAAATGTCGCTCTACGCCGCACCCGCGATATCTATCCGATAGGATCGCGCTACCGTGGCCGGACGGGGGGAAAGGCACGGGACGGGTATGCGCGATCGTTACTGAATCATCCTCGTCGCTCCGCCACCGAAAACCCCGATTCCTCCTATATTGGATCGTTTAAATGTTTTTCATCCGCCACACACCACTCGGCCAAACGCTTTCGAGTGAAAATATAAATAATAATAATAATAATAATAAAACATCAAAATTAAATTGAATATAAAAATTGAAAATTGAGCGTTCGAACGGGAGAAAAGATTTTTAAAATAGCGCGGAGACTACCGGAGTCGTTCTTCGGTTTCGAATCGTATTTTTCTGGTTGGGAGGTTTATGAAAATTGTTTCTACGAGTCTGTTTTGTTTGTTTGTTTGTTAATGTTTGCGGGGGAAAGTGGGTTGAGGTTTGGGTCGAGTTGTCGTGGCCGGAAGGAACACGCGATCGTTACTCGATTATCATCGTTGCTCCGATAACGAAAACCCGCCAACTATTCGTCCTACATTGGATCGATTAAATGTTTTTCATGCCTCGGCGAAACGCTTTCGCGTGGCGATAAAAAAATAATTAAGAAATATAAAAGTAAATAAATAAATAAATAAATAAATAAATAAATAAATAAATAAATAAATAAATAAATAAATAAATAAATAAATAATAAAAATAGAAAATTGAACGTTCGAACGGGAGAAAAGATTTTAAAATAGCGTTGAGAATAACGGAGTAGTATTTTCTAGCTGGTCGAGCGTTTATAAAAATGGTTTCTACGAGAGTACGATTTCTGCGTTAATGTTTGCGGGGGAAAATGGGTTGAATTTTGGGTCGCCTAACGGTGGCCGGAAGGCGGAGGAAGCGCGATCGTTACTGGATCATCGTCCTCGCTCGGCTACCGAAAGCTCCGAAAGATTTCAAGCGTTGCGCAAAACACTTTGGAGTGAAAAAAAAAAAAAACCCAGTAAAATTGAAAATAAATATAAGACATTTAACGGCGGGGCAGGAGAAAATATTTGAAAAATAGCGTGGAGACTCCGGGTCGAATTTTCTGGCTGGCCGAAGGTTTATCAAAATTATTTTTACCAGCGTCCGATTTCTTCGTTAATGCTTGCGTGGGAAAATAGGTTGAAGTTTGGGTCACCCGGGTCTAACTACGAAGTGATCGTAGTTTCGGTACGAAAGTAATTCTTGGCAAGTCGCGTCTCGCTACACTTCTATTCGTGTGCCGTATACGTATATACACACACATATATACATGTGTATATATATATATATATGGTTTGATAATTTATCGTCGCGGATTTGGGAACTCTAATGGCAATAGCGGAGCGCAGCATCCGCGCCAGCACTGCGGCGTGCGGGTACGGAACGGTGACACCGCGTGATAAAACATTCCTAATGGAAGCAAAAATGATGTTCCTCTTTCGAAGAGATCAGGACGACCTCGAATTTTGTTCCGCGAGTTTCGGTCCCGCTGCGCGAAAAATAAAAATCGGAATGGAGCGTCGGAGCGCTATCACGAAAAATTTCGATTATATCCAAAAATAGCCAGAAATTACTCGAGCTATTGTTGAACAGTTGTTAAAAAAAAAAAAAAAACTGGGGAGTAGCAGTTTCTCGCCGGAAGAAAAAGGCATTAGGTACGAGTGTCCGTTACAGAATGACACACCAGCGCGCAGAGCAGTCAGTGAGAATCGATAAATTGCCCCAGTGAAAAAGGGCGAGATTCGCGGTTCAGCGAGCGCGTGACGCTGCGCCGGAGTGACGCGGGCTCTTATATAAAAGTCATAGCCCTCGACACTCCAGCTTTAACTGGAAATATCGACATAAATATTAATGGCACGGTCATTCGTTCGTGCGATTCGCCTGAAAAAAAAAAAAAAAATCACTCTTGCTACTCCTATTCAATCGCGCGAATCTCTCTAAACGCTGCCGCCCTCACTGCGTCTTCGTATTTAATCCTCTCGATGCTCTACCGGATAAACCATTTTTTGTTTCTCGCACACAGTAAAATAGTTATTAACGTTTCTTGTCCGCAAACGTTCACGGCTCCTCTCTTGTTAATTTTGCAAAAAAATAAATAAAAATTCGTTCTTTTCACAAAAATGTCCCTTAATTTTACGAATATTTTTTTTTTTTTTTTTTTTGTATAATTGACGAGAGAATCATTGTGGACGTTCGAGGACAAAAAAGTTTGTTAACTGAACAAATCTTCATTACTGTGCAGTTATGCTAAAAATAAAAAAAAAACAAAAAAAAAATTACAGCCATCTCTTTCCTCACAGTTTAAGAAACAAATTTACGTTTTTCGATCGTAGTAAAGCAAACTTTTTCTTTTACAAGACAGATTCGATTGCTTACTGTTAAAAAAAAATAAAAAATTTAATACACCTGACTGAAAGTTTTTCATGGGAAAACTGTTACATTAAATTTAATGTACAATAGTAATGAACAATTAATGGACCTTTAGAGTGAAATTAAAGTACATTATTGGATTTAATGTACTTACACTAAAAAACGAAGTAAATTGTTTTTTAAGTATTAAATGTAGTATTAAATGTGTTTAAGTATTAACTGTACATTAATTTTTCATCACAATTATAGTGAAACTTAATATACCAGTCTATGTATAAAAACTTCCAGTCCTAGTGGGTGTTAAATTTAACACGATTTTTTTTTTTTTTTTTACCGTCTATTTCACGTATCTCTACAATAATACCAATAATAATTAAAAAAAAAAAAATAATCGTCGAGCTTTGACCCCTTGACACATTGCACTACACTGCAGTAATATAATACAGATATTAATAATGATGGCTCGTTGAATATCCCGACGACACCCATAGAGAATGATACAGCAATAGAGCGATTGGTGTACGTAACGCAGTGGCTTAATTTGTGCTGCGGAGGTCGTGCAGTATCTCGCGAATTTCGTATGGCCCCGAGGGGGTGGCAAAGAGAGTGAGATGAACAATTGGTGTCGGTGGATAGTGATATGGAGAAAGCATTTGGCGAAGAAAGCCTCGGAGCGTAACGCGCCCGAGGCGAGTGCGCTCCGGCGGCGGAGCGGAGAGCCACTCCGTGAAACTCCGTATGCGGATGGCACTCGAATTGCCTTGCTACATCATACCCCTCTCTGTCTCTTCGTACGTCTGTCTATCTATCTGTCTATCTATTTCTCCGTCCCACTTTCGCTTACGCTCGGACGCTCTCGCGCCGGCAAACTTAATCATAACAGCCTGTTAGCTAAATGAATAGCTGCTGCTGCTGCTGCTGCTGCTGTTGGATGCAGGGTGACTCTCTGCCTGAGCCGTTCGAGCACGAGGTCGGCCAGGCCACCTATACTGTTATAGTTCTCAACTACACTCCTATATCCCTCCGAAATGGTTCTCTCAGTGTTCTTCGTTTTCTCTCCCCACATCCACCCGGTCGCAGCATCCGCGTCGCTCTTCCGTTACGCTTCGTCTAGCTCGGCGAGACTGGAGCGCGCTCCGCAAGACCCTCCGATCTCTCCTCCCCATTGCTCGATCAACTTTTCCGCCCCTGCCACGCCAGTGGGGCCCCCTTATTAAATTAATCTACCGTTTAGTAAATTGATTCGAAGTGCCGCGATACGAGGGTATTCATCACTCGCTAATAGGACCGAGGTTCTCTTATCGAATTTCGTCGGGAGAGTCGCGAGATCACTGTAAGAGCGTTTTCATAGATTTCATCTTCTGCGATGGGTGGGGAAAAGTTTGAACGTCAGACGTGGTTCATGAAAAATTGTGAGGAACATTGTGAGCTGAAAATAATTATAGTTGCCTGGTAGATATAATGTAAGGAAAATTAGTTGTCTCGACGAATTGTCATATGTTTATAAGGTGAATTCTCTTTGTTTCAGATTCAGAGGAGCGTTGGGAAAATTTTAAGATCGGCAGTTGTAATCGGGATGCATTCATTGCTTTTTCAACTGTATGATCGAAGGACCGTCAACGGCTGCGAGGTGAAGTATCTCGCGACCTCCGAGGTGAACCTGGGAGGTGAAGTATTTCAATAAAATTTCAACGAATGTATGTAAAAGTTTAAATACCACACTTGGTCTATAATATGGTGAGAAAAATTATGAACTGAAAAACATTAATAATTACTGGGATAAATAATTTTTTATATTCATCAGTTGTCTTGACGAACTAACATATTTTTTTGTGTGTATTCCAGATTCCGAGGTCAATGGTTGTAATCGAGATGAATTTATTTCTTTTTCAATTAGGCTCGTACAAAGCGAGTGGCGACTGTATGGTCGAAGGACAGTGAACGGGAGCGAGAAGAGGCCTGGGATCGAAGCATTTAATCAAGGAGATCGTTTGGTCCGAGGGAGGGCCACAAAAGCCGCGGTTAAACACGAGACGATGAAAGCCGGAGCGAAACAGGGGGCGATCGAAAAGCGAACGGGATTGCTCTCTCAAACTGTCCTCAAACATCACCGAGTTCCATCTCGTTTGCGACGAATCGAATTATCCTCCGAGCCACGGGAAGGAAACGGTGGAAATTTATCGTCGAGGCTTAAGCGGATGAGGCAAAGTAATTTACTACACAATACACCCTTTTCTCGAACACGCGATATTTAATCGTTAAAAAAAAAAAAAATCAAACGGAGAGTCCAATGGAGAGCACGTGTGAGGAGAAGACTTATCGCAGCGTCGCACGTGATAATTATGTGTCGACGTCTCACGAAGAGAAAAGCTTTTTTTTCTTCTTCTCTCATCGTCCGCATTTTTTTCCTTTCACAAATATTAGCCGACTAACAGCCTGGCGACGAAAATCTTGGTGTTCTTAATTTTTTTCTTTAATTTTTTTATTCTCTCTTTTCAGTGGTAACTTATCGTGGTAACTTTAGACACGTGAGCGAGAGCGTGTAACTCATCGCGGTGACTCGAGGCGAATGGTCACAGACATCCGTACGTGCAAGCTCGATGACGGATGTCGAGCAGTTGAGAAAATACAGTGCTAGAGCGAGAAGGGTGAGGGAGTTGCGTTTTTGTTCGAAGGAGAAGAAACAAAAATTTAAAGATCGGAAGTTAGGAAGGAGCGAGGAGAAAAGGAAATACTTTCATTCGATGTTATACTGCGCATTGAAAAACAAATCTGTCCGCCCGTTTTCGATGATAAACTGAAGCGGTGGAATTGTTCTCGATAGTCTCGAGGCCAATGGGATTCGGGCTCGATCCAAAGTTATTTTCATTCCGAGTGGGGAACCCTCCTCCGAGGATCATCCTTTAGCGTCGCGACAGGGTGAGCGAGAGAACATCGTGTCGGGCTCTGTAACAAGGGTCGGGGCGGGGCAAAAACGCAAAGATATATCCGGCGGGAAAAAGAGTCAAAAATTTAAAGATCGGTAGTTAGGAAGGAGAGAAGAGAAAGATAAATACTTTCGGTTGATGTTATGCTGCTCATTAAAAAACAAATCGGTCCGTACGATTTTGATGATAAACTGAGACGGTGAAATTGCTCGCAATAGTCTCGAGGGTGAGAGAGTTGCGTTTTTTTTTTCTGAGAGGAAGGAACAAAAAATTAATAAACATAAAAAATGTGCGATTTTTCGAAGGGGAAGGGAAAAAATGTACATATTAGTAGTTATAAAGGAGGGAAGACAATAAGAAATACTTTCATTCGATGTTATACTGCGCATGGAAAAACAAATCGGTCCCCCCATTTTTCGATGATACACTGAAAAAGTGCAATTGTTCGCAATAGTCTCGAGATAGATAGATGTGGCATTTACTGCACATTAGTGAGAGTGAGAATGAGAGAGGTGCGTTTTTTCGATGAGAAAGAAACAAAAAGGTTATTAAAATGAAAAATTACACTTTGCGTTTTTTTTTTTTTTTTTGTATGTGGAAGGGAAAGAATGTAAAGATCAGTAGTTGGGACGGAGGGAAGAGAATAAGAAATACTTTCATTCGATGTTATATTGCGCATTGAAAAACAAATCGGTCCCTCCATTTTCGATGATACACCGAAACGGTGAAATTGTTCGCGATAGTCTCGAGGCCAACGGGATTCGGGCTCGATCCAAAGTTATTTTCATTCCGAGTGGGGAACCCTCCTCGGAGGATCATCTTTTAGCGTCGCGACAGGGTGAGCGAGAGAACATCGTGTCGGGCTTTGGTAACAAGGGTCGGGGTGGGGCAAAAGCGCAAAGACATAGCCGACGAGGGAAAGGAAATTGAGGGAGGGCGGAACCACTATATATTCTCCGTTGTCGGGAACGATAGGATAACTTGTGCCAAAACTTGGTTCGCGACCGGATAAATCACTCGGGTCCACGTCGTGGCGACGAGGATCAAATTGAATGTTTGAGAATTACCGGGGACACGAATCTTCCAGACACCATAAATGTCTCGATAGGCGTGTATATACAGAGCGCTCGTGCAATCAATTAGACGAGCATTATTCATCGAATAAACTTCGTCCTACGGCGGTAATTCGGAATTTCGGGAGCGGTAGATAGATAATTCAGCTAAAGCCATTGTCTTCAGGATATCATATTTGCCATTTATTAAATCAGAGATATAATACACAAGCGATAGATAACATTTATGTATAATTTATACAGTGGGCGCTTCGTCGTTCGTTTTTTTTTTTTTTTTTCTTTCGTTCTTCTTTTATACAGATTGTCGCTACCGGTTAATCAACAATTTATCTAATTTATTTACTGTACAGTCGGTTATTTTCTTTTTCTTCTTTGTTTTTCGTTACTAATATTTATATAAATAATTGAGTAGGCGAGTTGAAGTTCTTGCGTGTCGGTAGGTGTGAGAAATTTTTTTGTTTACTTTTTTTTTTTTTCCATGATAGTAATGCGCTTAGTTATAGTCTCGACCGAACGTCAGCAGTAATATTTTTCTTCTTTTTATCTCTTCGTGTTTATTTAAGTAGCTTCGCTATTCGCGATCGTCGAATTTATCGCGCGTTTTTTTTTAATCTCACTCTTTATGCGTGCATTCTTTATGAGATCTCCGTGTTTGTGTTTGTGTGTGTGTGTGTGTTTTTTTTCTCGTATCGTGTTATTCATATATACATATATCATCGTAACAGTTAATATACCTACGAGTTCTACTTACATCGAGCTTGCATTTGAAACGCCGAATATCACAATCACGTTTATCATTTATTCATTTTTTTTTTTTAATATCTACATTAATATATACAAATGTGGGTGTTTGTTTTCCTCTCTTTTTTTTTGCGCGACGAGGCTAGCTCGCGCGACTTTTAGTACTTCCCTCGGTCGTCTCTCTTCTTTCTATTTAATTTCCTTTTTTTGTGATTTTTTTTTTTTTTCATTCATTTATATCGCTTTCCACGATTATTTGGTTATTTATTCGAATACGCAGAGCCGCCCCTCCGCGTTATAGTTATTGCACTGACCGACGAACAATCTAAACTCGTAGCCAAAGTTTATAATTCAATGCAGTCATATCGTCCGAGAGCAGAAAAAAAAAAGTGACTTTTCTCCCACAGTCGTTCGAATTCGATTTCCGCAGAATTTTTCTTCCATAAACGTTTTTTCTCCCCCGATAGTCGATCATTCGCTCCGAAATCGAAGAATCCCCTCTGACTCGAAATCGTTGAAGTTCGATCGAAACTTTCTTCTCTCGCGCGGCCGAGCCGGTTAAACTTCGCGAGAGAAGCGATTTCGCACGATGTCGAGCGAGAAATAACCGATTTTCATTTCTTTTTTTTCCAGCTCTCACTCAGCGAACCGGAAGTCCGTCTCCTCCGTCCGGTCGCACCTTATGGAATTTCGTTCGCCGTTCATCCGAGTGCGAATTTATCGGGCGGAAATCGCAGCTCTCTCGCCGTCCCTCTCCCGCGACACGAGGATCGAGGGAAGGTACGAAAAACAAGAAGATATCGATGAAAAAAAAAAAAAAAAAAACAAAAAAACGCGAAGAGAGAAAGGAAGTCGGAGTGAAGGAGCGAGGAAAAACATGGAGTGGCGGCGATGCCGAGGAGTAGATATTGACCGGTGGAAAAAGAACGAAGCCCCCCCCGCGCGCGCCGGCCGGCCGCCGTCACGTTGTGCCAGAGTAACGGAATCGCGAACCGCGAGAGCGAAAACTCACCTCCGTCCCCCTCCCCGGGCCGTTCTCTGTTATCGTATCGAGGGACTCTCTGCGGGCGATGGCCACGGTAAAAGACGCGAAATAAAAAGAATAATAATAAGAAGAAAAGCTTCTCGCGCGAGAACCGCGCCTCGATCCCCCCCTTTTGTCCATCTAGTTCGCTCGCGTTCGAAGCCTCGCGCTCCGTTTCGCTTTTGCCCGTGGGCATCGGCCTCGACTATTGCAGTTCTTCGTCGGATGCGTCCGGAAGCTTTTCCCTCCTCGGTCGGCGTCTTTCGTCCTCTTTCTTCTCGTTCACGCTCTCTCTCTCTCTCTCTCTCTCTCTCACTCTCTCATCCCTCTCGAGGTTGGCCCGAGAGGAGCGGAAGGGGTGAGGGGTTGAACTCCGGGGAAAACGAGAAGGTTCGATAGCGCAACGCGGCGCAGCCACCCGCACCACCCTTGTTCACCGCCCCCTATAGACCATGGCCACGCCTTCCATCCCCAAGCCTCTTTCCTCACGGTCCGTACTGTTGCTCGAGCTCCCTTCTGAGCCTCTTCGCCGCGGTTTCACCGCCGCCGTCGATCTCCCCGTCGCTGCAACCGTCTTCGCCCTCGGCGCCTACACCCTCCACCTCCTCCTGGCGTCGCTTAGCCGTCGCCATCTCGGCAGCGTGCTTCTTTCGCCACTTTGTCCGCCGGTTCTGAAACCATACCTGAAACATCAAGGATAATCGAGACATTAATTTAGCTGAGAATATTCACGGTGATGGGTATAAGAATTTAACAAAGAACATTGACGTTTTATAATATTTTGATTTTTCGACTCATTACTGTCTTGCGATTAGAATGTGCTGACCGAAACATGACTTTGCTCCTTAATACTCTTAATTGAACTCGATGACAGTATCGTTGAAAATGTTTTATATGGCTTCACTTGCACACCGTAAAAAGTTACTAGCATAATGTAAAAAGGGCTTGACGCGTATATATAAATAATAAATACATTATTTTTATTTTGATTTGTGTAGACGAGCACAGCCGGTTTTACAGTGTGGCGTGGACGATGGTTAATTCAATAGCTTAATCTAGTTCGAGGAAGCTTGTTACACGTTTATAGTCGCAGCGTGAGCAAAGCAGCTTGAAAAACAGTACGAGCGATTCCATTTTTTTTTTTTCCCGATATTTCAAATATTTGTTTTTAATATCGAAAATCTTTTTGTTTTTCAGTTTTCACCGTCGAGGCGACCCGCACCGCCTCAGGGGCTTCAACCTGAGAACGACACACGCGACTCCGTTGGACAGAAGCCGTTTCAAGAAAATTCTTCATACAAAAATTAAGCCGGAAGGTATTAATATCTTTGCGAAACAATTGCAAAAACGAAGACGTCTGGGCCGGCCAGTCATCCGATGACAAAAAAAAAGGTGTTTTTATTCCGCGATCGAATGACGCGTTTATCGGGACAAATTAATTCTCAATTTTTATCGTCCCACATAAATCGCGATTCGCGCCACGTAGAGAAAATTAAATTCGTCCGCGTTGCGAATCAATAGATCGCAAGCCGATTGGCGAATCGAGATATCGAGTCATTAATTAAATCTGTGAATGATCGTCGGATTCTCCCAAATGTATTTTACCCGCGCCGGCGAGAGATCGTTTTCCCTCTCTCGAAGGTATTTTTGCGAATTACTTTTACGAATTAATGCTAAAACGAATACCTCGAGACCGCCAGAGTCGTCCGCGGCGTAGACTCTCGTTAGATGAAGAAAAAAATTTGTATCTGTTCCGCGATCGAGTGACGTGTTTATCGGGACGAATTAACGTAGACTCTCGTTAGATGAAGAAAAAAATTTGTCTTTATCGGGACGAATTAATTATCGGGACGAATTAATTCTCAATTTTTATCGTCCCGCATAAATCGCGATTCGATTCACGTAGAGAAAATTAAATTCGTCCGCGTTGCGAATCAATAGATCGTAAGCCGATTGGCGAATCGAGATATCGAGTCATTAATTAAATCTGTGGATGATCGTCGGATTCTCCCAAATGTATTTTACCCGCGCCGGCGAGAGATCGTTTTCCCTCTCTCGAAGGTATTTTTGCGAATTACTTTTACGAATTAATGCAAAAACGTATACGTCGAGACCGCCAGAGTCGTCCGCGGCGTAGACTCTCGTTAGATGAAGAAAAAAATTTGTCTTTATCGGGACGAATTAATTATCGGGACGAATTAATTCTCAATTTTTATCGTCCCACATAAATCGCGATTCGATTCACGTAGAGAAAATTAAATTTGTCCGCGTTGCGAATCAATAGATCGTAAGCCGATTGGCGAATCGAGATATCGAGTCATTAATTAAATCTGTGGATGATCGTCGGATCTCCCCCGAGTGCATTGTACCCGCGCCGGCGAGAGATCGTTTTCCCTCTCTCTGTTATGGTGGTAAGCACGCGACTCAATCAACTACCAGCACAGTAGCAGTGGCACCGGCATCACCCTTCCCGCAATCCACTTCGCTCCGGGCTTTGGCCTCCTCTTGCCCGCCCGCCCGCCCGCCTGCCCGGTCGGCTTCCTTGTCGAAGCCTCGGTTACTGCCGAAATTTACGAGCGGGATAATGCCCCGACGAATTGGCAGGCCGTATAGCGGCATCGCCGCGGCAGCAGAACCGCCAATGGTATACTACAGTGATATAGTTAATACTTGGTGGAGGCTTTCGCTGCAAGCGGAACGGCGGGGGAGTCGACGAACATGTTGCAGAACGCACGCCCTTTGAACTTGCCCACGTATATAACAAACGAACCGTGATATATATCGCTTCCATCGATAATTCGTATTGAAAAAAAAAAAAAAAAAAAAAAAAACAATGCGCGCGCGATTTCTCGGAACGAGACTCGGAATTTGAGCTTTTTTTTAACCACTTTTGCCGCACGGGAAGGAAAAAGAAACAATTTTCAGCGTTTGCATTTCAATTTTCGCACGTGCGAGAGAATCTGGACTCAAGTATTTTTCTCGTTAAACACTTTCGCCGCAGGGGAACGAGAATGAAAAAAAACATTTCTTCCATTTTCATTTCAATTCCCAGACAAAAAAGAATCACCGAAAATTTCAATATTTCGCAAAATTGGCCGAACGAGTTTAATTAATTTTTTTTGTTTAGTTTTCACTTTAAAACTGATCACGAATGTGCGACTTATTTTTTCTACCTACTTAACATTTTATCCGAAAATCCGTCGCGGAAGCGACAAAAAAAAAAAAAAAAAGGAATTGCACTATAAAACCGAGAAGTTCGTGGTCCGCCTTCCCTTCAAGCTAAACTGTAAAGAGACATTGTGTCCCGCGCTCGTCGCATTCGTAGACTCGGTCGTCCTCATCGTAAAAGCTGATGTCCCGCGCACAGCAGGTGTCCCGAAGTAACGTTTAGTGAAGCCACAAAAGGGTTTTGTGTACGTGACTCTCGCCTGAGAAAACGTCTTAGTTCCCATCATTGTACATACCCCAATATTCATCCTCCCCTCTAGCATAAAGATTTCCTAGCAGAGGCGCGGAGCGACGGTGGGATTCGTACGAGCTCTCACGTATCGTTCGCGCCGAATTCTCAGATCCACCGGAATTAGGCGTTCAATTTTTTTCGGTCAATTGAGTGTTAAAGATCCGACTTTCTCGGGACAATTAATCCGTTCGACGAGAATCCCGGCAATATGTTTCAGTTAATCAACGCCTTACTTTGCTTTTAATTCGCCTAACTTTCGAGACGAGAAAATTAAGCTCAGTTGAAGACAAGAGACCGCACACAACCCCGCCTCGCTGCACATATATATACATATACACATACATACATATATACATACATATATATATATATATATATATATATATATATATATATATATATATATATATAGTCATGCGGCGTCGTGGTTCGAGTCGAGATATCTCCGTCCCAGTTAAGGTGCCCCTTCGCACCTATAAAGCTCGAAATACATACTGGCAGTCTCTGTGTCCCCGCAACAATGTATTTAATTAACGTAACGGGCGTCGGGGGAGTAAGGCCAGTGTTGCGCGGAAGTGAGGAGGGGGGTCGCGCGAGAAGGGGCGCGCGCGCGCGAGCGGGGGGCAACGTACCGATTGCACCCGCAAACCACTCCCGATCCCAAGCAAGCCGCGTTACTTCGGTATGACCCGCAACATCCGACGCTCTTCCGCCTTCCCTTTTGCTTCGTATTTCGCTCCGAAACCGCGACTTGATTGTAGGAATTGCAAGCCGACAGTAAAAAAAAAAAAAAAAAAAAAAAAAAAAAAAAAAAACAAATTTCCACTATCGGATAAATATAAGCATTATAATGAAACTCACTTCTGCCAATTGTGCCAAAAATCAATTTTTTTTTTTTTCACAACTCGGAACCTCCGTTTTTCTATAATTCGTTATAATTTACAAATGTTTCGATGTTTAAACTAATGGGCAAAAATTTGTGTTTCAGGTGACGAGACCAAGACGGACCACTGGTCCATCTTGCCCCGCTCGGAGGTAATTTCCGCAACACACATGGAGACTCCAAAAGAAAAGAAGAGACAATCACTGTTCGCAATCCGATCGACTATGAAGATAAATAATTTATCGTGAGTGCAGCTCCGCCGGCGTCAGTAAAAGCCGCGAAGCGGTAAACTTGCGCGCAACCCCGATCGTCCGAGAGATCTCGCGCTGGCGCACCCACTTCCTGTCTCCCACTTTGCCCCTCTACCTCGTTGAGCTTCACCTCTTCATCCCCTTCCGGCTGCTCAATGGCCGCCGACGCCGCCGCCTTCGTGGACCTCTCTTCCTCATCCCCCCCCCATTGGCTTTTCGCTCGCGAGAGGTTAAATTAAAGATATAAGCGCTCTCCTCGCGCCCGTCTCACCGACGAAGAGCGAGAGACGCTAAACGGATTAAAAAGTAAACGGTTCTCGTAAAAGTTAATAGCTGCTCGGATGAAAATTAAAACACTCGACGGAGCGGAGGAGTGAGCGAGGCGGAAGGAAGAAGAAAAAAGAAAATAAAGGTGGAGAGCGGTGGAGGAAGATGACTCGAAAGCTCGCGAGGGGATTAAGAAGAATAGACATCTGGGGATCGAGCGCGGTCTCGCTATCGGACGAATTAATGCTTTTTCTCTCTCCTCCGTTGTTCTCCCAAGAGCAAGAAAAATAATTACTTCATTAAATGTGCGACAATAAAGATCGCGCTGTTTCAAATAATTTCGTCAATTCATGAGGAAACAACAAAAAAAATCTTCGCCTGATGGTAAATCACGCGAATTTAGTATAAAGTCAGGAATCAATGCTTTTCTGCTACGTTGTTCTCCCGAGAGAACGAAATGTGCGAAGATGAAGATCGCCGCTGTATTAAATAATTTCGTCAATTCGTAAAAAAAAAGTAAACATTTTCGATGATGGTAAATCGCGCGAATCTTTCGAAATAAAAGTCGATGGGTGAGGGGAATGACTCGCAAGTTCGAAAGAGGATTAACTAAATATACATCTGGGGATCGAGCGCGGTCTCGCCATTGGACGAATTAATGCTCTTATCTCTTCTGCGTTCTTCTCCAAAGAATAAGAAAAACAAAAAAAAAGAATACTTTAGTTTGTGTGCGAAAAAAAACTTCAGTAAAAGTTCGAAAGAAACTTTATTAAATGTTCGAAAAAAAAAAGAATCGCGCTCTTTTAAATAATTTCGCCAAGTCGTGAAATAAATTACTGGCCGTTTCGACTATAACGCTATACTCAGTAAGTAGTTCGAAAAAAAAAAATAAAATAAAATAATACATAATCGCGCTGTTTCAAATAATTTCGCCAAGTCCTGAAATAAATAATCTTCACCGATGGTAAATCACGCGAACTTGAAACTCTTCTCTGGGTGTACATACCGGCGGTTTAGTGGCCCTTTCGACTATAACGCTACTACCCTCAGTAAGTAGGTATAAGAGAGTCGAAGAGGGCGCCCACGCTCTCTCGGATTTGTAATAATAGTAATATCGGCTACACACGGCTACCGCGCGGATGTATACGAAGCTACGTGTGTACGTGTGACCGTATAACGCTCGGTGGCGTTGTTAGTGCGGTATTCGCACGCGCAGCGAAAGACGATACATCAACCTTCGCGATATTAGCTGACCAAGCGCCACAAATCTCCGATACGCTCGAGAAAATGCCGTCGTTACTTTTCCTCGGATCTAAGTACCTTATACCGGACGGCTCTTAACACTCTCCTTATTACCTTTCCTTCGGTCCCTCGTTTCCTTTATAACCCCCATTTCTTTTATTAAAGTTAACAGGACTCATACTCGTTACTGTTTGTATACGTGTCTTTTAATTCGTTAATTTTTTTTTTCTCTTTTCATTAAATCGTTGTCTAATTTTTTTCAAATATTTTTCAGAATTTCCGGATGAAAAGTTTCGCTCGGCGGCACCGACCCTCGGCTGGATGGATCGCGAGAAGCTGTGCGACAAAAGATGAACGAATTATGAGAGAAGTGAAAAACATCTCGACGGTGAGGGTAAAAAAGGAAAAAATAAGCTCATTGAAGCTTCGTTCTTTTAAATATTTATTAGCAGCTCTTTGCCATTAAAATCCGAAAAAAGAATTATAATTTCATCGGAGAAAATTCAAAAAATCCGGGGAATCGTCGCTGCTATTTTTTAGTAAAAAAAAAAACCGCAACTTCTATTTTCGCCAAAAATCTCGTTGACGTGACCGGGACGGACGACGAAGCCCTGCATAAAAGATAAGCTAATTTTAAGAGGAATGAAACGCTTCTCGAAGATGATTGCGAAAAAATGAAAAACGGTATGACCCAGCTCATTGAGGCTCTTTTTTATATCTACAAGCAGCTCATTTCTCGAAAAAATTGCTGAGGGTCGAAAGAAAAAAAAATGATAATTTGCTCGTGGAGAGGAAATTCGGGGAATCGTCTCCGACGTTTTTTAGTGGCGACCATGCTGACGGGTTTTCTGCGAAAATAGAAGCTGCGGTTTTTTGTTTTTAATACCAGTGGGGGAGAGCGTCGGAGGAGGACGAATTTCTAGTAGAACCCACGGGGCAACAGCAGGAACACCATCATCCTGGCGGGATTACTCGTGCGGTTTTTTTTTTTTTTTTCACCCCGACGTATTAGTTACGCACGCGTGTTGGGCCGCTGCTGCATGCCGGGCCAGAGGGTGTTGCGGCGAGCGACCCTCCAACCCAGTCGTTCTCTCTCTTTATTTTCCATCTCGCTCGTTCACGAGCCGCAACCTCGTCGCGCCCAACTGTTAGATTTATTAAATCAAGATTATCTAAGCCCCGGGTTACATTGTTACGCAGAGCCGAGTCCATGTGTGTTCGAGACCGTAGGCAAGTCGGCGATATAACGAAAAGCAGTTACAGTGTAAAACCACATCGGCGCGTCAGAGCTAGAGCGTACAAACGCGCCCCGAAACATTTTGCGCCGGACGAGATTCACCCGAACGACCGGGGAAAAAAAAAAAAAAAAAAACTATCGCTTGTGGCCTGAAAAACAGCCGAGGGTGATGTCCGTTAGATGATAAATCGAGATCCACGAGTTGGATATAGTTTTCGAGCGTGACACTTTTTAGAGGGATGGAAAAAAAAAAGATCTTGAAAATTGTACGGTTTAATTTTGTCGAGAAGACACACGAATTCTCGGATGGTTCCCGATGAGAGACGTTTGCTTATTAAATCAAGATTATATAACCGTGGCCGATGATCATGGCAGTCGATGCAACGTTAAATAAATTAAAAATTGAAATATAAAATAAACTTTTAAACATAGCTTCCTCCATGAGGAAGCAATTGAATTAAATTTAATAAAAATTATCTGAGAAGCGGGTTAGACTGTTCCGGAGAGCCAAGTCCATGTGTGTTCCCCACCGTAAGCAGTCGGTGATATAACGAAAAGCAGTTGCGGTTTAAAAACCACATTGGCGCTTCAGGCTGGAAGTACAAACGCGGCCCTAAACATTTTGCGCTGGACGAGATTCATCCGAACGACGGGGGAAAAAAACTGTCGCTTGTGGCGTGAAAAACATCCGAGGGTGATGTTCCGATATATGACAAATGGAGATTCACGGGTTCGATAGAGTTTTTGAGCGTGACATTTTTTTTTTTTTAAAGGGATTGGAACAATAATTTTCGCAAACGATAAGATTTAATTTTGTCGGAGAAGATACACGAATCGTCGGATGGTTCGGGAAGAGAGACATGGGAATATAGAAGGGAGAAGGGGGTGCTGCCTGATGATCCGTGGTGAATCACTTTTGTCGCTCTCTACATACCGCCGTTAGTCGTCTCTCCTTCGTCGCTTTAAAACCTTCCGCCCCGTTTACTTCACTTTTCCATTCAAAGGCGAGCTCCTAGGATTTCGCGCGAGCCATGTGAAACGCGATAAATTTTTCATGCCGCACGGCTGAACGGGCGAATAGATCTCTACGATAGTTATGGTATCGAACTCATGGACGGAAGAGAGTGCTGCAATGAAAAATTTATATCGCTTTACATTTGTAAACGAAAAGCACGAGAAAAAAGTCCCATGATGTCGAATAGACATTTTTTGTCTTCGGCTCTGAAATAGTAGGAACAGAACTAGTTTGAAATAGTACGGATAGAAATTTTGGTGATGTGACAACCTATGGATATTTTACAAAATTGATAAATCAAAAAATTAAGTCGATGGAGATTTTATCGGAGCAGCTGATAAAAAAAAAAAAAAAAATGATAGACTTTGCCACATAAAAAAAAAAAAAAAATCATTTTCACCGGTGAATCGTCCATATATCATCGATTAGATCTTTACGATAGTTAACGAATCAAATGCATGGATAAACGAGAGTGCAGTCATGAAAAATTTAAATCACAAAAAAATGACAAAAAAAAAACGAAAGTGTCAAAACGAAGGATATCGGATAGAAATTCGTTGTCTTTGGCTTCGAAGTAGTTAGTCGCGCGAGCACGGATAAACATTTAAAAACTGACAAATCAAAAAAAAAAAAAAATCTCAATCGATGAAAATTCGCTCTGAGTAACCGATAAAAAAGATTCGGACATTTCCCACATTTTTGTTGTTGTTGTTTTCTTCTCATTTTCACCCGTGAACTGTCGATACATCGTGGAAAAGTTTTTCGTCACGCACATCGTGCAGCGATGTGCCGGAAGAATAAGTAATGCCGAGTAGAATGTAAACTCGGCGAATGACGGAAGATAGTTTCGCCGAGAGTGAGAGAGCCTGAACCGAAGAGGCCACCGAAATTTCGCTCTCGGGGGCTTCCTCTCGATAATGCGATCCTCTGTATTCAGTTCTCGTACACCGGTTCTCCCCATATCGATATGTTTCATACCTCGTGTCTACTTCTCTCCCCCCGCCCTCGCACACTCGTGAGCCATCGGTTGAGCCGAGACCGGCAGCGGTGCTCTCAATGTCCGCGGACCACTGCGAAGATCAAATGGCTTCACCGATTCGTGTTATCCCCCCAATATTCCATTTTTATTCCCGAATCAAATTTAGTATCGGGAGAATTTTATCGGCCCGTCCGGGCCTCCACCATTCGACTCCCGTTCAAAAGATACGGCCTCTGTCTCTCCATCCGACCGCATACATTATCCGCATCAAATTGAAAATTAAAGACGTACAATGCACGTACCGTAGGAACCGCAATGTGCTATCCGTTCTCGCGGCCTCGCGTAAATGATTTTTTAAACATCGGAACTCGAAAACCCTTCGCGAGAAATGGACCACAAATCGTACCTTGATCGAAATCAATTTTACATTCATGTGAACCGAGATAAATTACAAAGAAAAAAAAATGTAAAAAAGTCTACTAGAGTAGTTTAATTTTAGACATTTTTACTACAAATGTTTTAAAAAATACCGTAGGAACCGCAATGTGCTATCCGTTCTCGCGGCCTCGCGAAAATGATTTTTTAAACATCGGAACTCGAAAACCCTTCGCGAGAAATGGACCACAAATCGTACCTTGATCGAAATCAATTTTACATTCATGTGAACCGAGATAAATTACAAACAAAAAAAAATGTAAAAAAGTCTACTAGAGTAGTTTAATTTTAGACATTTTTACTACAAATGTTTTAAAAAATACCGTAGGGGAACCGCCATCTGCTATCCGTTCTCGCGGCCTCCAGAAAATGATTTTTTAAACATCGGAACTCGAAAACGCTTAGCGAGAAATGGACCACAAATCGTACCTTGATCGAAATCAATTTTACATTCATGTGAACCGAGATAAATTACACAAAAAAAAAAGTGTCAAAAAGTCTACTAGAGTAGTTCAATTTTAGAAATTTTTACTACAAATGTTTTACTACAAATGCCAGAAGTGAAATTTGATGCGAGGCAGATATCTTCAGGGTCATACAAGTATAGTTCTCGATCCAAGATAATTAAGCCGTAAAAAACAGTTGTCGAGGGTCGATAATGGTTTCCGTTCCTCCGTCGGTGAAATAGAGTCGGTGTATCTCCGTCCATAGTGCACATTCACGTATTTGTAAGGTATAATAATGCCGACAAGAAAATTCTACTAAACTATAGTTTCATCGTAGAGATGTTGGTTACAAATTGTTAAGAATTAAAAAAAAAAAAAAAAAAAAAATTGTTTGCCGAGGTCCACCGAATAGAGATCCACGAACGAAACAAACGTACAATGTAAAGATACTTTGTAAGATTTACTTTACAAAGATGTAAAGTAAATCGTAAAACAATTGTCGATGGACGAATTTATACGGTATATCGACGCTGATACGAAAATTGACAAAAAAAAAAAAATTCTACAACGTAGTTTCATCGTAAAAATGTTTGTTACAACTGTGAAAAAAAAAAAAAAAAAAAAATTGTTTGCCGAGGTCCACAAATAGAGGTCCCGATAGATCGTTTCAGGCACGAAAGAACCGTAAGATAATTAAGTCCTAAAACAATTGTCGAGGAACGATAATCGTATCCGTTGCCCCGTTGGTGTCATAGAGTCGTTTGCTCCGGTCCACAGTGCATATGGACGAATTTGTACGGTATAATAATGCCGACACGAAATACTATATTGTGAATCGGAGCGAGTGGGTGTCGCGGAGAGAGCGTCAGAGAGATATGTGCGTATAAGTGTGGGAGGAGGTGAATGAAGGGCGAACACCGCCTGCTGGCGTGATTTATCACGCCGCACGCCGTGCCCATGCCATTCCCGTACGTATACCACCATGATGATACATGGTTTGGGATTCTGGCGAATGCTGCTGCCGCCGCCGCCGACGCTTGCTACCGCTGCTCATACTCGGGGATTTCCTGCTACGTTGCGAGGCTGTATGCACAACCACTGCTTTCATCCCCCGCTCTCTCACTCTCTCTCTCTCTCTCCTGCTCTCTGCGGAAAACCCCCGGAGCGGGCCCTCGCTCGTACTAATTGACGTCATCGATATTGGTATCCGTCGACGAGCAGATTACCCTGCCGTAAACAACTACCGCCCACACCGAGCCTTCTCTCTCGTACCACCCTTGCGTTTCGACGATCCGCAGTCTCACGTCTGCTGTACAGCCTCTCCGAACGACAGACGAGAAAGGGTTGGCTAAAGCGGTTCTCCAAGGCGCTTGAAATATCGTCAATTATAGATTTTTAGAGCGATCCTTAAGGTCGATTCTGCTGTGTATTACTTTATGAGGTTTATTAATTCTCCGATGATACTTGTGGAAAAATGCAGTTTTGGGAGGGTTTCCTAAGGCGGTTTCCAACGGGCTCGAAGTATCTTTGATCGTAGATTTTTTGCGCAATCTCTACGGTAGGAACTGCCGTTACGACTATGTGTGATTCATTAATTCTCTAATGATACCTGTGGAATAATGCAATTGTAGAAGGGTTAGCTAAAGCGGTTTCCAAGGGGCGGGAAGGAAATATCTTGGATCACAGATTTTTCGGAGCTGCTGTTACTTAATCTTATGAGCTTTATTAATCCTGTAATAACAACAACAAAAAACATTTTGTTCCGTTCGTCGTAACATTTTTTTCAGAGAAAAAAAATACCACTTCTTCACGCAATGATAAGAATAATTTGAACAATTATAATATTCTGCAATCAAATTTATTACATTGGTTCACGAATGTTTGTTTCAAGGGTTCTTTCGTTTGGTGTTTTGATGAGCGTTTATCAATTTTTAAATATTGTTTTGTAAATTGGAATATATATTTTAAATAAATATATTTTGTTGCAGAATCTTCCCGGCGGTCGAGCAAACAGAGAGAGCGAGAGAGAGCCAGCCCGTTTATGATGCGTGTATCGAAGAATAAACTGTAGGAAAGATTGATCGGAATTCGTTCGAGTGAACAGGCGCGAGGGTGTTACGCTATTTAACTGCGGAATTCGCCCTTCGCTTACCGAACCCTATTAGAATCTAATCGAGGGGTAAATCCCCACCCCGGAGGATCGTTAATACCGCGTGTCGATGCGGACGTTATATATTTCCCGGACCACGAGTGAGTAAGCATCTTCACGGTTATTTTTCCAAATCAATTATTTTTTTCTATACCTACGAAAAGTCACTACGAAAAAAAGATACGTCTCACCTACGAAACTATCCGTCGATGAGAGGAACTGAAATACACGTTATTATTCTAAAAGCGGCTCTAGCCGACTTCACAAAGCAATTGTTATAAGTTATTTGTTTCAGTTTCCAGAGAGAGATGTCGACGGACACTTTCGCGTCATGTTGTCGGAACTATGACGAGTTTCAACCGTCTCTATACCTCGTCTCTTCGGCAGGACGACGACGACGACGACGATATGGTTTATAATGGACCACGAGTGACTATCTTCACGCTTATTTTAACAAAACAATACATTTTTTTTTTCTCAACTCTTCAGAGCCCTACGAAAAAAGATAAATCTCACCTACGAAACTATCCATCGACGAAAAAAAAAAACACTAATTTATACGTTATTTGCTTCAGCTTCCAGCCAAATCGGCGAACGCTCGCTCGTCGTATTGTCAAAACTGTGACGAGTTTCGCCGCCCTGAATATCCAAAAGCAATCTCTGTCCTCTCTATATTTTGTTTCTTCGGCTGTATGGTTTATCGCTGACCACTAGTGACTATATTCAAGATTATTTTTCCAAACCAATAATTTTTCTCTCAACTTTCCAAAGCCCTACAAAAAACAAAAAAAGATACATCTCACCTACGAAACTATCGATCCTCGAAAACCATCCATCGACGAAAGAAACTGATACATACGTTATTTGTTTCAGCTTCCAGCCACATCGGCGAACGCCCGCTCGTCGTATTGTCGAAACTATGACGAGTTTCACCGGCTCGCGTATCCAAAGGCAATCTCGCTCGTCTCTTCGGCATCGAGGACGACGACGTCGACGACGATATGGTTTATAGCGGATATAGCGGCGTACACTGTACGTGCGACTCGCTGAGAGGCGAATAGCAGTTTTCCCAGGAAATCCGAGGTAATTGAATGCCGAGAGCGTTCTCCACCTTCGCTTCGATTCTCTCTCACTCTTTCCCACTTCGTCGCTGTACACATATATATATATATATATTTATTTATATACATATAGTATATAGATGAATATATATATATATATATATATATATATATATATATATATGCAACGAGCCATCTCTTTCCTCTCTGCGCCTCGCGCTCAATTTCTCCCTCTCCGTTATTTTCAACCTGGGCTCAACTCACCCTACGAGGACGGCATCGTCGCGCATCCGTTCGCTCATCCCCCGTTTGCCATCACTCACCGCACACAGAGACTTGTAGCTTTCAATAAAAATGTAAATATGGCCGCGTGGAACGAGCCAATGACAGGGCTACATCGACGCCGCCGCCGCTGCCGCGCGAGACCAGCAGAGTTGTGCCGCTGCTCGTTCCATCTCGCGATATGCTACGGGGTGTTTGTGTGTGTGTGTGTGTGTGTGTGTACGGCGCGAACACCGGCACACCGGTAGGGACGAGTCAGAACTAGAGGGAACGAGCCGGAGGGTTGGCGAGAGTCGGAGGGGTTGATGCCTCGAAATGGGAAGGCTGGCTACGGCTCTCTCCGTGGTTCTGGGCGAAGAGGGTGGGAAACCCTCGAGCGGTGGCCGCGAGGAGGATACCGCGTTCGCCGTCGGGGGGTAGGCGAAGAAGGGATGGATACCGCGAACAAGCGAAGGACGATCTCGTTCGCCAGGGAGAGGATTGTCAATGACGGAGGGACCGGGAATTGGACGGAGGAGCTGCGGAGTTCGAGTGGCTCTGGAGCTCGGTCGAATTAATCTTCAGGAGGTAGATTTCCTTTTTTCTGGGCACCGGGAACATTTTTTTTTAATTTACGTTGGAAATCTCGTCTTGTTGGGATTTTAGTGGAATTTTTTAACTGATCTTTAGACTGAGAGGGTTTAGTCGAAGGACGATCTCGTTCGCCAGGGGATTGTCGATGACGGAGAGACGGGGAATTATACGTAGGAGCTGTATCGTTCGAGTAGCTTTGGAGTTGAATCGAATTATCTGTTTCGAGGTAGATTTTTTTTTTTTTCGAGACCATTTCTGGATACTTGCAAAAGTTGGAATTTACGTTGCAAATCTCGTTTTATTGGGACGAATCGTTCGAGTGACTCTGGTGTTTAGTCGGATTAATTGTTAAGTGGTAGTTTTTTTTCTGCTCACAATTTTTGGATCCTTATAAAGTTTGGAATTTACGTTGGAAATCGCGTTTTATTGGGGCGTATCGTGACTGGAGTTTAGTCGAATTAATTGTTAAGCTCGTAGCTCGTTTTATTGGAATGTCCCACTCACGTGAAATCGGCGATTTTTAATTTGATCTTCAAAAATGGACCAGGAATTTTTCTCTGACGATACAGCAATTCCTTTGCTGGTTCCTCCCGTCCGTGCAGTGGGTCGTGAGGCAAGCAAATTTAGTCGAAACAAATCTCCTCTGCCAGTAAGCCGCGAGACAAATGGAGTAAGAAAAATATGCTTTCTTCACTCAACGACCCCGAGGAGGTTTTTACAAAGTATACGAAGCGATACTGCACAAGGGGCCGCAGGTGTCGCCGAGCTTGTCACGTCTCCGCTCTTGTTTCGTCGCCTACTCTCCGCCGCTCGTCCCTCTGGTCTCTTCTTATTCTTATTCTCGCTTCTTCCGGTTTATATTCCGACACAACTGTTTTTTCGCCAACGCCGTTACGCGAAACACCCTCCCGCCAGTCTGAACGGCTTATTTACGGAGTAAGCCGCATCCTCGCCTCCTTATAGATCATCCAATATATACATATATATATATATATATATGTATACATACGTATATATGTCTTCGAGAGGCTTTGCACCTGCCCGAATCTCAATTCTAAACTAATACTTTGAAGAAAAAAAAAAAAATTGTAAATTTTTGTTCGTTCTGGCTTCGACCCAATTCTATCCCAAGGATCAAATTTTGAGACGTTAGTTTGAGCTTAAAATCACTCTTGGGGTCGAACCTACGATCGAAGTTTGGCCCGAACTTCATCGCGTGCTTAAGATTAACCTGAAGTTCGAACTTAAGGTCGAACTTGATTTCGCGATTAAGTTTAATCTTAAGTTCAAACTTAATTCTGAACTCAAATTCGATTCTAGTTCAAACTTAAGAGTTCGAACTTAAGAGCGAACGTAATAATGACATCACTTTTAAACTTACGACAAACCTTAAGCCCGCAATGAAGTTCGCGCCAAACTTCGATCTTAAGTTTGAACTCAAGAGTGATCTTCAGTAAAAAAAAAGTGACGTTTTAAAATTCGACCCTGAACTAGCACAATTTTTAACAAAATTCTTCAACAAAAATATCTGAAATTCTCCTACCTTCGCGCAATTCTATTGCTAAATTGGCTCAATTCTGAACGAATTATTCGCAAAGAAAAAAAAAAAAAAAAACGAAAAAATTCTAAAGAATCTGTTATTCTCTCACCTTGACCTGAGACTCGGACATTCCTAGGGCGTAGGCGAGCTTGGCTCTTTCCGGACCGGCGAGGTACTTTGTCTGCTCGAAGGTCTTCTCGAGCGCGAATATCTGTTGTCCGCTGAACGTTGGCCTCGTGTGCTTCTTCTTTCCACCCTCGTGTTCCCCGCCGCCTCCGCCACCGGCTCCCGTCATCGCTTGTTGACATCCCAGCTGCTGTGACACTGCAACAGCGTTACGGGTGCGGTTAGATGACGAAAAGAAAATACGAAGCTACGTAAATAGCGAGAGGATCTTTTTTTCCTAAGAGAAAAATCTTGCCCCGTTTCACCGTCAAACAAAAAAAAAAAAAAAAAGAAGCGAACGAAGCTCCCGGGATTTCTTCGTGTTGGATATACAATAAAAAAAGAGAGGGATAAAAAAAAAAGACCCGAAGAAGAGAAAGAAATGTAATTATGAACAGCCGGTACTTGAGCCAGAGGAAAAAGGGTTGCTATCTACAGTGCTTTTGTAGGAGAGGATGGGAAGAAAGCTTGATATAAACGAGGGCAGAGCGAGCAGTAGAGCAAAGAGAGAGAGAGAGTTGCCGTATAAAATCCTTGTAACGTAATTATGTTAGCTCTCCGCTGTGCTTTTGTTCGCGGTATAAAGGAAGAACGAGCTCATTGAACGCGCAAGAGCGCAAGAATATCTTCTCTCGCTTCCTCTCAGGGCTTTCTTTTTTTTTTCTTTTTTTTTTTTGTATAAAAAATTAGTTGAAACGAGAATTTCTTTTTTTTTTTTTTTTTTTTTTTTTTTTTTTTTTTTAACGAAACATTAACCTTCGCCCCAACGTCGCGATGAGATTGTACACTTTAACGTGAATTTCGTATACGAGCCACTGCTTTATACATATACATGTATATATAACAATGCGTTCAAACATGAATTGCTGCAAACTTCTCTGCTGTAAATTAAACTTCCCCCCCCCCCTCGCCCTCGCCTCGCCTCGTTCGCCGTACACCAACGTATAATGTATTCTACTCTACCGAGACTGTAATGCATTCTCGCTAGGGCACTACATTTATTTCCGGCAATTTGCGGCTATCGCGAGCGGCCACGCGTTTGTTACAACGACGCGAGTGCAATTTACGCTCATGAACTCCTCCGGCAACAGAGTTTCACCGCGTGTGTCGAAGGATTTACCAGCGATATCGTTTGGCATCCTGTGCAGGACAGAGAATGAGAGTCCGTAAAGCTACCGGAAAATAATTACCACTGACCGCCGCTCTGTAGAACATCAAATTTCCATCGAGCCCTATCCAGCCCGAACAATCTCGGTTTTTGTAGATTCGAACGTCGAGAGCGCGGGTCTCGCAATAAAAAAAAAAAAAAAAAAAAAAACTGGTCGGAGTAATTTGGCGAAGAGCGCGTAATTTTTGGAAACAAAATTCACGGAGTTGTTTCTTTTTGTTTTTTCGCACGCTAAGAATTTTGTTTGTCGATGAAAAATTATTTTGACAACGATATTTCATGATTTATCAGTCACAATGATATTGGTAATCATACTTGATGATTTATCAATCAAAAGAATTTCACAATGACATTGACAATTATTCAATATAGCATTAAAATTATTAAATTAAATTTAGATATTAAATATTAAATTTGAATTAAGCTTCGTAAATTTATTATTCGAATTGTCATTACCGTTTGTTAGAACATTGGTGAAGCATCAAATTTCCATCGAGCTGGTTACGGCAATGTCGATTTTACAAATTCGAACATCGATGTCGCGACGATTTGAGAGTCCGTAAATCTCGGCGAATCATAGCTTGTCGGGGTAATCTGGCGAACGACGGGGAAATTTAGAAAATGAAATTCACCGAGTAACTTTTTTTTCACAGCTTTCCTTTGACTGCCGTATGGTTTAACATGCTATCCATACTGAGAGAGGAATTGAGGGTTCATAGAGCTACCGGAAAATAATTCATCGAGTAACTTCTTTTTTTTTTTTTTTTACACATTCCAAGAATTTTTGATCAATCAAAACGATTCGATTTATCAATTAAAATATTAAATCAATAAAAAAAAAAAAATCTTTCAAATGCATATTCACTCGAAGCTTCGCAAAATGATCTTCGAAATAGCCTCAGCCACTATGAACCATCGGGTCGAATTTCAAGACGTTACCGTGAACTTAAAATAGCTCTCGAGCTCGAACTTAATATTGAAGACTGGCCGCTACTTCATCGCGTGCTTAAGATCTATCCTAAGTTCGATATCAATAGCGATCTTTGAGTTCGACTTAACGTCCTAAAATTTAACTCAAAGTCACACATAAAACAGCAATTTGCTTATTAACATAGAAAAAAAAAAAAAGAAAGTATAACAGTTTTTATCGTCAACTCACATCGAATCTTCCGCCTCGTCACTTAGGTGTTAATTAGTCAAGAGAATCGTTTGAAAAATTTGACGATTCGTGAAAGATTGCTTTACGCTTCGTCGCGACATAATGGCCGTAGGATAAAAGCGATGATAAATCGACACTTGCGTAGGATCGGCGAGCGGGCCCTTTAATGGCGTATGTGTGGACAGGGGACAGTCCACTGTGCTGCTCTGGTGGCTGGCGAGCCGAGACGAGGCGAGAGTCCGAAGTGGACGGAGGTGGTGGAAAGTCTGCAGGGAAAAAAAGCGAGCCCGGTGACTTTGCCGTAGGGACAGGGCATGTCGGGCAGACGCGATATAGGCGCGCCGCCGCGGAGGAGCCGTAGAGAACCGAGTGTGGGTGTGCCTGCGGGACTTTAATTTAATAAAGCAATTTGTAACGGAATACGGAACGAGGCAATAATGGCCAGTCGGCGGAGAGGGTTCTAACGAGCTGCTTACCGCATTCCACAACCGCCTCCCCGCCCTTGTATGTATTATACAGACACTGCCTCCATATACCACCACCCACCACCCACCCCCACCCCCACCCCCCCCCCCCGTCTACGCTGTTACAAGCCCACCCTCGAAAGCCACCCTCGAGGCTCACGCCATGTCCGATATTCCTTGCGTCCGGCGGCGGGTTTCTCCGTCTAACTACCACAAGTGTTCGTACACACGCACGGTGTCTCTGTGTATTTAAATACCATACCGTGGAATGGAAAATATATAGTATCGCACGAGCAAAAGGTTCACCGGGCAACGTACACATCTGCGACGATTACAATATTCTCCTTACGAGAGAATTAACTAATGAGAAAGGTGGTCCGGCACCGGAGAGCGGTCTCGTTCATTAATTTAATCCGCGGCTTTCTCGAGCTCGTGGATAAATTTGAATTCGAATGCTTATAATTGTCGATGTGATCGATTTATATGCAATTCGTGAACTGAATTAAAAAGTAGATTCTGCATTGATATATTTCTTTTATATTGATTTTGATTTTGGCAGTAATCAAAGAGTTTTTCAAGAGCAAGTTATATATTTTTTGTATATTAATGTTCAATGGGGAAAAAATGAGGTCAAGTTTGATTTATTTTTACTATTTTTTTTTATTTTTTTACTATTCTTCCAAAGTTATCCGCGACTTTCTCGAGCTCGTGGATAAATTTGAATTCGAATGCTTATAATTGTCGATGTGATCGATTTATATGCAATTCGTGAACTGAATTAAAAAGTAGATTCTGCATTGATATATTTTTTTATATTGATTTTGATTTTGGCAGTAATCAAAGAGTTTTTAAAGAGCAAGTTATATATTTTTTGTATATTGATGTTCAATGGGGAGAAAATGAGGTCAAGTTTGATTTATTTTTACTATTTTTTTTGTTTTTTTACTATTCCTCCAAAGTTATCCGCGACTTTCTCGAGCTCGTGGGTAAATTTGAATTCGAATGCTTATAATTGTCGATGTCATCGATTTATATGCAATTCGTGAACTGAATTAAAAAGTAGATTCTGCATTGATATATTTTTTATATATTGATTTTGATTTTGGCAGTAATCAAAGAGTTTTTAAAGAGCAAGTTATATATTTTTTGTATATTGATGTTCAATGGGGAGAAAATGAGGTCAAGTTTGATTTATTTTTACTATTTTTTTTTTTTTTTTTACTATTCTTCCAAAGTTATCCGCGACTTTCTCGAGCTCGTGGATAAATTTGAATTCGAATGCTTATAATTGTCGATGTGATCGATTTATATGTAATTCGTACAGACAATGAGAAAAAAAAATAAATCCTAATTAGATTCAACGTTGATATATTTTTTATATTAATTTTGATAGAAGAAGTCAAAGAGTTTAAAAATAGTAAGCAATATTATATTTGCATACATTAATATTTAGAGCAGGAAAAAAAAAATTGATTCAACATTGATATACTTTTGATTTTGATTTTTGAGGTAATTGAACAGTTTTTAACCAGCAAGCAATATAATATTTTTGTATATTAATATTCAAAGGGGGAAAAAAAAAAAAATGGAGTCAAGATTGATTTAATTTCACAATATTCACTATGACTTTTTGAACGATTTTTCAAAGTTATACTAATAACATGACTCGCGCACAGTGTTCGATATTCCTTGCGTCTGGCAGTGGTTTTCTCCGCCTCGCCACCACCGATAACTCTCCATCCACACGCACGAAGTCTATGTATTTCGATAAGACACCGTACAATGGAGAATAATCTATAGTATCGCATGAGCAAAAAATGTTTCTCGGGTCACCGTACACATCTGCGACGAGTACAATATTCTCCTTGCGTGAAAATTAACTGACGATAAAGGTGGTCGACGTTCGGGGAACGGTGGTCCATTGATTTATCCGCGGTTTTCACGAGCTCTCGCACTTGAAACGTACTCGATTCGTCGGTCACATATTAATTTGAATTCGAATGCTTGTAATTGTCAAAGTGATTGACTTATCTGAAATTCGTAGACTGTATCCAAAAAAAAAAAAAAAAAAAAAAAATACTCTCATCATTGATATATTTTTTATATTAATTTTGACGTTGAAAGAGATAAAAGAGTTCTTAACTCGAATATTGATATTCGACGGAAAAAAAAACACTTGATTTAACATTGATTTATTTTTACAATTGATAAAGTAACATTATAATGGAGCAATTTAATTTAATTTAATTTAATTTAATTTTAATTTTAATTTAATTTAATTTAATTTTAATTTAATTTAATTTATCTCTCGGATCTACGATTTACATAACTTCGAACTGTGCAGTAAACTCGGTAGCTGTCGAACGACGACAAGATATCCTCGATATATCGTCGTCGGCGAAAGTAATTTTGTCCGCGCGTCCGGCGATAGCTCCGGCGGGACTGGAGTCTCGAGTTCGCGTGCCGATAAATGAAAACGAAAGAACGAACGTGTAGAATCGTCGCGTCAGCAACTTTCTCGCTGGCGATTCTACGAGAGTCCTCCTGTTATGACACAAGTTCCGGATGACCATGCGGAAGATGATTCGGGGCTTGTTGTTGTCCCGACAACGATGGCCAACAATAACGCTTCGGAAAACACAGTATCGTTATCGGTGTATGGATACGCTATAACGTCGTAGGGGATGTGTCGCGTAGTACGGAAGCGCGAAAAACGTTTCGTAGCGCTGGGAGGAGCTATTTTATCGAGTATTGGCGGGTGCCGAAGGCATAAATAGAGGGTCGGTCGCTCCCGTGGCGATCGTTTGGTCGTGCCTCGCGAGGGCGACGCTACCGATACGACGAGCGCAAGGCTCCGTTTTGCTATTTCCAACTCCCTTTGCTCCGAGGCCGCGCAAAAACGCTCGCTGTGAAATATCGTACGAACCTGACCGTCCAGCTTGATAGATGGAAGGCGTAAACTATTTTTTTTTTTTTTTTAATAAAATAAAAAAAAAAAATTAGAGCAAATATTGAGAAGCAAATTTTTGCATTTGTAGACGATCGGTAGTTCGATCGACAGATTTATTGAGTTCCACTGGTTTCAACTTCGTCGTACGACATTACTATCTTCTAATCACATCTAATCACTATCTTTCCAATTCACAAGGCAGACTGCGCTTCGCTATTTCCACCTCCCTTTGCTCCGAGGCCGCGCAAAAACGCTCGCTATGAAATATCGTACGAACCTGACCGTCCAGCTTGATAGATGGAAGGCGTAAACTATTTTTTTTTTTTTTTTAATAAAATTAAAAAAAAAATTAGAGCAAATATTGAAAAGGAAATTTTTGCATTTGTAGACGATCGGTAGTTCGATCGACAGATTCATTGAGTTCTACTGGTTTCAACTTCGTCGTACGACATTACTATCTTCTAATCACATCTAATCACTATCTTTCCAATTCACAAGGCAGACTGCGCTTCGCTATTTCCACCTCCCTTTGCTCCGAGGCCGCGCAAAAACGCTCGCTATGAAATATCGTACGAACCTGACCGTCCAGCTTGATAGATGGAAGGCGTAAACTATTTTTTTTTTTTTTTTTTTTAATAAAATTAAAAAGAAAATTAGAGCAAATATTGAAAAGGAAATTTTTGCATTTGTAGACGATCGGTAGATTTATTAGGTTCGATCGACAGATTTATTGAGTTCTACTGGTTTCAACTTCGTCGTACGACATTACTATTTTCTAATCACATCTAATCACTATCTTTCCAATTCACAAGGCAGACTGCGCTTCGCTATTTCCACCTCCCTTTGCTCCGAGGCCGCGCAAAAACGCTCGCTGTGAAATATCGTACGAACCTGACCGTCCAGCTTGATAGATGGAAGGCGTAAACTATTTTTTTTTTTTTTAAATAAAATAAAAAAAAAAATTAGAGCAAATATTGAGAAGCAAATTTTTGCATTTGTAGACGATCGGTAGTTCGATCGACAGATTTATTGAGTTCCACTGGTTTCAACTTCGTCGTACGACATTACTATCTTCTAATCACATCTAATCACTATCTTTCCAATTCACAAGGCAGACTGCGCTTCGCTATTTCCACCTCCCTTTGCTCCGAGGCCGCGCAAAAACGCTCGCTATGAAATATCGTACGAACCTGACCGTTCAGCTTGATAGATGGAAGGCGTAAACTATTTTTTTTTTTTTTTTTTTAATAAAATTAAAAAGAAAATTAGAGCAAATATTGAAAAGGAAATTTTTGCATTTGTAGACGATCGGTAGTTCGATCGACAGATTTATTGAGTTCTACTGGTTTCAACTTCGCCGTACGACATTACTATCTTCTAATCACATCTAATCACTATCTTTCCAATTCACAAGGCAGACTGCGCTTCGCTATTTCCACCTCCCTTTGCTCCGAGGCCGCGCAAAAACGCTCGCCGTGAAATATCGTACGAACCTGACCGTCCAGCTTGATAGATCGAAGGCGTAAACTATTTTTTTTTATTTGTAAAATTAAAAGGAAAATAGGGCAAGTATTGACAAGTAAATTTTTGAATTTACAGACGATCGGTAGTTCGATCGACAGATTTTTTTGAGCGTAGGGCGAGTTTGCTGGTTTCAGCTTCGTCGTATGATATTCTTAATTTCACTTTCTAATTCACAGGGCAGATTCGGCTTCGCTAATTTTCCTCCCTTTGCCCCGAGCTGCGTAAAAAAAACACTCGCTATGAAATATCGCACGAACCTGACCGTCCAGCTTGATAGACAGAAGACGCAAAAATTCGTTTTAAAGAATTTAAAAAGATCGGACAAATATCGACGATTAAATTTTGAAATTTATAGATCTATGGATCATTTTATCGACTGATAATCTCGTGAACAACCCACCGTGGTTCTCAGACAACGAAATAATGTTGAACAGATTTTCCGAGAATTTTTCGATTCGAGCTTAGTTTTACGATATTCCACTTGGCTATTTTACTCCGTTTCGCTATTTTACCTCTCTCTGTGGTCCGAGTTACCTAAAAATACTCGCTGTAAAATATCTCATGAACCTGACAGTCCAGCTTGCTAGATGGAAGACGTAAAAAAATGTTTCAATCAAATTAAAAAAAATAAAAAATAAAAAATAGGACAAAAATCGACGAGTAAATTTTGGCCTTTATAGACGGCCCAGTTTAAAGATTAAAAAAAAAAAAAAAAAAAAATATTGAAACAGTATCTTTTAAAAATATTATAAATATCGACAAGTAAAATTTTGGAATTTACGAATGTATCGCTAGTTCGTATAGGCAGATAATCTCCGAGAGCAATTCTCGAAGGTGTTCTCAGACCAGCGAAATTATGTATAACAGATTTTCCGAGCGTAGGTTTGCCGGTTCAATCGTCGCCGCGCCAATATTCCCATATTCACGTTCCAATCGGCAGCACACACGGCAGGGACAGCGAGCACTCGGCCGCGGCGAGTTATTCGCGCGAGTGTGGAAAAGCCCCGAGTAGGGTGAATCCCCGGGCGATATTCCAGGAGTGTCGTGAGAGAGCGCAATCCCGTCGGTTATGTTAAGGAAAAGGGGGAAACCGCTTCCATCGGTTCGGGGTCTCATGATATTGAATACGATATTCGTAGATCGGAGAGGACCGAACAGCCGGTGTAACCGCCGTCAGGGTAACCAACGCTGTTCCGTTCACCCTCTTGCTCGACTCATCGACCCAGCCGTACGAACCTTTCTCGGTCTCCCTCTCCATCTCGTAATTTTCGCCGAACGGTCTTGTCCTCGCGACACTCGTTACACTTGATTTGTCATAACATATTTATCGTCCGTACGATCTCACAATTCAAATTTTCGTTATCATACTCACAAGAGTGTAGCCTCGCACGCCACGCAAGTGGATCGCTGACCAAACCCTGCAGTCCCGGCCAGTAAACCGCCGGATGGCGAGGTTCCGTTCTCTGCTGAAATTGGCCGATTCCTGAAATTTGTGTGAAAAAAAAAAAAAACCAAAAAATTATTGAGAATTTCTATCGCCCAGATTTATCGTCGATACAATAGAAAATCACAGCAATGACAAGAGATCAGCATAAGATTTTAAGCAACCATTGATGTTACATAATATATATTCTTTATATTGTTATTCGATTAATTTGACGATATGATTAATGGTCATATCGATAATTTAATTGATACGAAAATAATTGAGAATTCATATAGTTTAGATTTATCGTCGATAACGGATAAACAGCAAAGATAACAGATTGTTATCACATTTTGAGCAGCCATTAATCTTACATGGTATTTAATTTATTGGCACAGTTATTCAATCACTTTAATAATATAATTGATATAATATCGATGATTTAAATGCCATAATATTCACAATGTAATTGATATGACATTGACGATTTAATCGATGTAATAATTCCCACGATAAATATTTTCTGCCCACAGATATCCGACGGAGGTCGCACACTTTTCGGAAAATCGAGAAACACCTCTCTTATTGAAGACGCGATATCTCCGCCACCGCAACTACCCAGCGAAGTGCTCCAAAATCCAAGATAGTCTCCGACACACGAATACGGAGTCCGAGGTACAGCAATTTGAAAAAAACCTTACCATCTGCCGCCAGTCGAATATTGCGATTCTCCATAACGAGCATACGTGTTTTTCGCCTCCCCCCCCCCCCCCCCCGAAGATTCCCTTCTCTCATCCAACCAATATCGAAGACCCCGAAGAGACCACCCAACGTCCCCGAACAAAACCCAAATCCCTTCCCGATCAACCCCAACAAAGTTGTACAAAAAAAAAAAATAAATAATACTAATAACAAAAATGACAAACCCGCAGAAGCTGTGAATCCGGCGTGCATCGCGTATCTCGGTGCGGTCAAATGTTGCGGATGAGGCGCGGGTGGTAATCCGTGAGGAGCGGTGACCGGAACCTGCGGCTGATTGTTGACGGCAGCGGCGGGTCTCGAGAGAATGTTGTCGATGCCGTGAGGATTGCTGCCGACGGAGGTGATTGAGGTCGCGGGACTGTGCTTTCCGCTGCCGGTCGGCGAGGATTGTCCCTGCGGTTGAGTGCCGAGACCGGCCCCGATGCCGGACAGATGAGCGGCTTGTTGCTGCTGATGTTGCTGCAACTGCTGTGCCTGAGCGTGCTGCTGGGCCTGTTGCTGCTGATGATGATGACTCCGTTCGGCCATGGAGTGAAGGGCGGCGAGGGGCTGGCTGCCGAGCATGCCGCCGCCGGCGGCGCTCAGATTCAAAAATTGGAGAACGTGAGGCGAGGCGGCGGCGTGAAAATCGTGAAGCCAGGGCGGTCGGGGCGGCGGTGGCGAGTGACTCGATGCCGGTGGCGGAGAACACGAGCCGAGCGACGAGCCGGCCGATGAGCTACGCTCGCCGGCGTCGACCAGATGACTTCCGGCGCTGCTGCTGTTGTTGCTCCGTCTGTGAGGATCGCTCAACGATGACATTCTGTCGCCGATGAGACTCTCGACAACGTGAGGATGCGAGTGGGAGTTCGTATGAGCAGACTCCTCGTTGCTGCTCACGCTGTTCGTGCTCGCGCGTCTCGATCGCGATCTGTTGTAGGACGGATGGTGGTGATGAGGATGATGGGGATAGTGAAGATCGATCGTGCCCTCGAGCGGTCCACGGCCACCTGAAGTCTCCAAATTAAGAGGACCAAGGCTGTTGCTCGGATTTATCGGGCTGACGTCGTTGCTGCCGTTGCTGCTCGTACTGCTGTTCTCGCTGCACAGTGTCTTCGTCACGTTCGTCACGGAGCAAACCATCTCGAAAAGCGCATAATAACACGGTTCTCTACCGAGCTAGAATCTCGCTCAACAAAATCTCCGTTCAATGTTCATGCGCGAGATTTAATCGTGTTTTCTTTTCTTTTTTTTTTTTTTTAGATCTTTCCCACTTCTTCACTGCGAGGACACTTTTGCACCAGATTGTAAACGATCCTCTCCGCGCGAATATGTAGACGACCGAGTCCACTTTGTATTTCCACTGCGCACTGTGCACTGTTCCTTCGCTTTCACCGGAAATTGTTCGGATCTACCGACGATCGTCGATTATGCGAGCGGATCGACGCGGATGAGCGGATCGCTGGGACTCGACTCCGATGACGACCAGACCGTTTGGATATAATAATCGCGGATGCTCTCACCTCGTGAACAGCCGGCCGCTCTCGACCGAAACGCGTCGATGACAACGAGTGGAATGCCGAGCCACCGACTCTAGGGGTGCATCGACACTCTCGTCTCGTCGCAGTCGTCGCCGCTGCTCGTGAGAGTCCGGACGTCGGCGGAGGATACGGCGGCACGTTGGCTGCTACGCCTGCAGCATCCCTCGAGGAGGGGGGGGGGTTGTAGTTAGGTCCTGCTCCTCTCGGTTCTGTCCTTCTCGCCTGCCTCACGTCGGGGAGAACTCCGATAGGCGAAACCCGAGAGGATTTCCAGTAGGCGAGTGGTGGGGCGAGATGAGAGAGGGAACCTGGGGGATGCACGATAGTGTGCCGGAGAATCAAGGGGGCAAGGTAGGCGCGGCCACGCTCCCATTGGCCGCTCCGAATCGCTCCAGCGGAAGAGCTCGTGCTCCATTCCATTGGGCGTGGCCTCTCAATCTCGCGTTAGCTTCTTGTTAAGCGTCTTTCATTGTGTGTTTAAACTCGTAATTTATGATCCCGACTGAATAAAACAAGAGAGGCGAGCACCAGCGGCGGCAGCTACGGAGCCGTTTCGGGCTCGGCTCAGCGCCCGAGCACGAGCTGACGGTATAGCACCGAACTGTTACCACTACCGCTACCCCCTTTTACGTGCGCCCGATGCCCTCTTCGCTTACTCTCACCCTCACCAAACCTTCCGACCGTCCCGTGCACTCTTTCCTCTTCTTATTCCCACCCTTCACCGCGCTTATTCTGCTCGATGCTCTGACTCGTTCTTCTCTCACTTGCTCCACAGACGCTGGCGAAAGGAACTCTCGGCTGACCAGTTCGCCACACACCACTGACGACTCCCACCGATACTCTCGACGGACGGCTAGTTGGCTCGCTGGACCCCCCCCCCCCCGGATGCTCTCGGACACTTTATACTATAGTTTACTACGAACTACCACCGAGCTCTCCTATCATTCGTTTCCGACTCACACACACAAACACACACGGAAGCCCGCTCTTCTTCTACTTTTCGGAGGAACCCGAAGGATACTTTAAAAGTGATCCTGAATAGTATTTCATGCTGGTTGTACGTGTACAATACGCTTCTGATGATTTTATCATTATAACGGGAGGTATATTGTCATCGATTCGATTCTCTTGTGTACCGGCATTGCCAACTCTTTTCTCGGCCTATTTGCCGTAGCTGAGTTAATTTATATGTATATCTTATTATATTTCTTCATAAAGTTAGATATGTGGGGTAGATTTTTCATACATTTTACTTCTCGTGTGGGTCTAAAAAAATTATTTTTTATCGTGACGCTTCCACTAATTGCGAATCGAATCTTGCCGTATCTAAGTATAAATTCGTTTCCGTTGTCCCCATGATTACCAATCCGATTTCCCGGTTCTGGGCTGTCCCAGGCTATTTCATGTTGACCGTACGTTTACAATACGCTTCTTATGATTTTACCATTACAACGGAAGGTATATTGTCACCGACTCGAAGCATTGTCAATTCCTTTCTCGGTCTATTTACCGTAGTTTATTGCAAAATTAATACACGAAAAAAAAATATATATATATTTATATATCTAATATATATTCGTCATAAAGTTGCATATATTTGACTTTTCGCGTGGGTCTGAAAAAAGATGATGTTACATCGGAATGCTTGGATTCACTGCGAATCGAATATCTTATCATATCTCAGTATAAATTCGATTCCGTTGTCGCCGCGATTACCAATGGGATTTCCACGCTCTGGGCTCTCGCAGGTATTTACTACATGCGTCCGGATTAAGTAAACCCCCTGCATGTCCCCGAGTATGCAGTTCGCTGTGTACAGTTATACACGCACCTTGCACTGTGGATGATACTCGACAGTTATACCGTTGCGTTAACTCTGCGTACAGCCACGCGTATGGCTGTAGCTATAACTTAGCACCCCTTCGGAGAGCCGCACCGGAAACCAGAGAGACCCGCCTAGCCCTCTCATACTCTCCCACTTCCACACAGCCGCAGTATGTTTCACCCCCGTTTCTCTCTGTTACAGGAACTCGCTGTGCACCACAAGCTTCGTCGAGGAAGGAAGGAAGGAAAACCTCGGGTGCTTCAGAGGTACCCGGCAAAACATGTTGTTTGCCGTTCTCGTTTGCTGCCTGACTCCTCTTCGCCGCATCATTCGATTGCCTCCTCTTCATCTCACTGCGCTAAAATCATTCGTTCGGACGTTGCGGATAAAATACTCCGCAATTCAAATTATCGTGGGGTGAGAGAATCCTTCAATTTTTTTATACTATAAATTTTCTATTTTTAATTTTTTTTTTTTTTTTTCTTTCGAGTAATAGTTTACGCTTCGATGCCGAACGAGTCGTATTTGTCATGCCTGTGAACGAACTACTTTTTTTTTAACGTCAATGCGTTGATCGAAAATTCAAACAAAAAAAAAGACTTTTTCTTAAAAAACATCATCAATGTCTTGATCTAAAAATTAAAAATATATTGTTTTAGTAGTTACGTTCTTTTTTTTTTTCAGATCGCCTCGAAAGATGCAATCGATTCGTCGGTCACGCAACGGAACAACGAGCTCGATGATGTACAACAGGCATATTAGTTTTAATTCAAAGCCGATTCATTGCCGTAACGAATGAGCCGGAAGCGTGCGTAATGCGCCGAGCCTTATGTGACCAGTGACGAGGGCAACGAGGAGTGTGTCATTCAGCACCGTAGTCGGAGAGGGAGAGCTGCATTCGACGTGACTCTTTGACACTCGTGAAATTTTTCGTCGTTCACGGAGCGTAGGTAGAGGAGGCATTATTGTACCTCGAGCGTCGTTTCGCCCGTGGGGGGGGCTCATTGTCGGTCGAAAGTCTCTCCACGGCGGAGCCCTCGGGGGAGAGAGAGGGGGAGACCGATGATGATGATGATAATAACGAAAGCGAGAAAGCGAGGACGTCTCCGTCGACCCTCGTCCGTCCCGTGTACGAACGGATAATTGAGACCTAATTTTCCGCAACATCAAACTTTATTAACGACGGGGTTTGGCAGGTAAAGAATAGAGTTCCCGACTTCCCTTCGTCGCGAGCATTTCGAGGGTTCCGAAAAGCGGCGTTCCGTGAGTTATCCACGTTTCGCGCTGTCCGATATTATTTTTCCGACTCTTCTGTCTAACGATTTTCTCGCTCGACGCTTTGTACGGACAGCACTGCGCGGACACAGGGGCTGGAGACTGGCGATAGTCGGAGCAGAGAGCGGCGGCCTCGCACGCACGCCAAAACTATTATTACGAATTGGATTAGGTATGCAGTTAGTCGGGCGTGGATAATCCAAATGCAACGCGCGATCTCGGCCCTCCCCGCCTCGGCACGATAGACACTGTACATCCCCTGCTAATAGCTCCGCTCGTACGAAACGTGTCAATTCGCACGCCCGGCAGATACCGGACAATGTTGTATACATACGTATTATCGCTTAGCCAAATTCTCCTCGGATTCGTTCGATTCGTAGCGGCGATCTCGAAACGACCGTTCATTTTCGAATAATTAAATCTTATCATTTTTACAATGGGTTCAGGAAAGTTTCAGTGTTTCACTCAACTGTTGGACTTTTAGTGAAAGTCCAAGGCATAAAAATTACAATGAGGCCTACGGGTTAAAAATGTTTTTTTTTTTTTTTCATTCAATTCGAAGATCTTCGGTAAAAGTCTCTTGCACAAGATCCTCGAATTTAATGAACATTTTTTTTTTTTAAGTGGGAAGTTTTATTGTACTTTTTGAGCGCCTTACAACTGATTACAAAAGTCAACGGTAGCCAAATTTACCTCAGATTCTTTTGATTCGGATCGTCAATCTCGATACGACCATCAATTTTTTAATTATTAAATCTTGTAATTTTTTCAGTGGTTCCAGGAAGATTTAACGGTGTTCCACTCAATTTTGGACTTCTAATCAGGATCGTCGAATTCAAATAACAATTTTAAAGTCGGAAGGCCTCATTGTAATTTTTGAGCCGTTTACAGAGATTTACAAAAAGTCAACGATAGTCAAATTTTCCTCAAATTCGTTAAACTCGTATCCACCATAAATTTTCTAATCATTACATCTTATTCTGTTTTCCATTTTTTTAAATAATTTTTTAAAAAATTCTGTTACTTTTTCTGCTTAATTATGAATTTACGTTTTCGCCTATGGCGTTCGGTCATGTGCACGGTGAAACATTTTCGTCGTCATCAACTTGTAATTGAGCTTGCCCGTTTTTACTAAATAAATAAATAAATAAATAAATAAATCTTCAAATTTTTTTTTCAGTCGCTCCAGTCAGATTTCACGGTGCTCCACTCAACTGTCGGCCTTTTACCCAAGAATCGTCGAATTCAACGAAGAAAAGTAAAATCGGGAGGCTTCATTGTAACTTCCGAGCGGCTTACAGCGAATCACAGAAGTCAACGGTAGCAAAATACAGTAGCCTCCACGTACGCTCTTCGACCAACATTCGTCCGGCGTTGTAGCATTATGCTATTAAAACGTTTCGAAGCCCCAAATTTAACGCTAATACCGTCGGAATGCGACAGGATTCATTGTGACCCTGTTACACTCCGAGACTGCTGAATACACCGTGCAACGTTAAAAGGACCACGAGATATCTCGCCGGGGGTAGCGGTTGTAGAATAGCGAAATATCGCAGGGAGCTCGAGTCTCTGGCTCGACTCCGAGGCTGACAGCTGCCGGCTCCGGTTCGCCGACCGAACGAGGGAACGACAAAGTCCGATGGTATTTCATCGCTGAGGGTACGAGCGAGAGGCAGTCTCATCCCACCATGTGCAATTGAGGCAACGATAGGTATATAGGTATTATAGAGACTGCGAAACAGACAGACAGACGAGCGACACAGTGGAACTCACAGAACTCATAGTTATTCTTTCCTTTTTTTTTTTCTTTTCAGCCAATCAGTCATCGGGTATACTCAACGCGCTCGCGCGCGCACACACACAGTGCACACACGAGGATGAAAGCGGCCAAAAGACGCGAACGCGTTCGAGCGTTATATTGGGGGATGCCATTGAAGGGGATCCGGTGGTCGACGACTATGGTGCGGCGAGCTGCAGCACAGTCACTGACTCTATATATATATATACGATCGTTCTATGGAGGTGACTCCGGCACGGGCGCCAGTCAAATGCAGTCACTCTCGACTCCACAGAGTGTGCGTATTATTAAACGCAAAGGGATCGGAAGAAAGAAAGCGAAAGAAAAAAAAAAAAAAAGTGCGATGGCTAAACGAGGGCTCTGGGACACGGAAGGAGAACCGAGGAGGGGGCATCCGTGATATCGGCGTCGAGGGTGTTTAGCTCCCTTTTGCTCAACACACCCGGACCAAGGGGGTTGGCACTCTCTCTCTCTCTCTCTCTCTCTCTCTCTCTCTCTCTCTCTCTCTCTCTCCACAGAAATTATATTATATGCCCCCCTACAAATTGGTCGGCCCTCGTTCTGAAGTCCTTTTATTATGGGATACTATTGCCTGTTAGCAGTACACACGTATGGTGTAAGTAATATATACTTCTGTTGCCCTCTACTCTGATACATCGTTCTCTACGATGTTTTTTTTTTTGGCTACTTTCCTTTTTATTGCTATGAAGGATGTGGTGACAATTTTCGTTCCCTCGAGTCAAAATCGGGCGTGTTTGGGCGATTTAAAATTAATAAGAAAACTCATGCGTCGATGCACGGACGATGAACGTTGATAATTTAATTGCAACTAAGCAAATACTCTCGTAGTTGCCTGAGTTTCGGAAAACAAAAAAGTGCGACGTTGGTGTATTTTTGCGCGCTGTACCTGAAACGGTCAGCCGTTGCGAATAATAGTCAAAAACGCCGTTTGAACATTTAAATTTTCGTATCGCTTATAAAAGTTGAAAAATTGAAATTTTCACATCGCTTTTTCATATTCCTTTATTCGCGAAGCTTCCTCCACGAGGAAGCTAAAAAATACAGAAAAATGCTGTCTCATAGAAGAAGCTTTGCGAGTGAGGGAACATTATGGGAAAGCGATATGAAAATGTTAATTTCAAACTTTTATGGGAAAGCGATATGAAAATTTCAATTTTCAACTTTTTCTTTTATTCCTCTGAAGAATGTGTTAACGATTGCCGCTGCCTCGAGTAAAAATCGGTCGAATCTGGTCGCTTTGAAACAAGTACGAAAACATTCGCGTCCATGAATGGACGATTCGTTGATACTTTTATTCAAATAACTATGCAAATATTTTCGAAGTTTTCTGACCGTTTTCTTTTTTTTTTTTTTTTCTTCACAGCCTTCACCGTGAGTTTCATCGTTGGTGGGAAAGTACGAGAACCGATGGATCATTGTCACACTCGACATTGTATGAGGCAGTTATAGTCTGCCGAATCTTTGCCGCTTATGCGCCTGAGTTTCGAGGTATTTCGTCGCTATCGGACCACGAGAGGAGACCCTTGGCGGTTCGAAGCTCGTCCTAACGAGACATTAATGACGTCGCGTTGCGGCTTAAATAATAACCAGCTGATGATCGATCGGTCACAGAACAGAGAAGCCCGTATAGAAAAGGTTTTCTTTTTTACGAACGGGCGGGGTGGTTATAAACGTGCGCGAAAAGCCGACATCATTATTGTGGTTGATATTTTCTAAGTTCGATGATGTATTCTCGATCACACGTGTTGTCAGAACGTCGTATACCGGTACCCGTGGCGAACCACCAACTCCGCCGGACCAACCGATCTCTATGTGTGCATTATATATATATATATATATATATATATATATATATATATATATATATATATATCCACACATCATATATATATAGCAGATGCGACTAATCTCTCCAAGCTGGCCTCGACGCCTCGCGTAATCGTACTACGTCGTCGGACTCATCGATCTTCTTCGCCTGCGCGATCCTCCTGCTGGTCGTAGCCCATACGTTGAAATTCACTCGGTTGCGTCAATGCTCGTGTAGTCGACCCACTTAAACGCCGCCTGCAGTAATCGCAACGCCGACCGACGAACAAGCAACGAAGCTAGTAGCAAAAAAATTGATAAATCAAAGACGGAAAATAATCGACAGAATAATCGAGGGCTCATCGACGAGACAAGCTTTTTTTTTTTTAACGCATTTCCGTCGATAATTTGTTTGTTCTCTGAAATTATTGTCCGTTTTGCCGCGCTCTTGTCCGTACGGTTAATCTTCAAACAGAATGGATTCACCGATGCCTGCGCGATGCTCTTGCCGGTCGTAGCTCGTAAGTTGAAGATTCACTCAGTTCCGACATTTATAGTGTAGTCGACCCACTTAAACGCGACCTGCAGTAGTTGCAACGCCGACCGTCTAACAAACAACGAAGGTAGTCGAAAAAACGAATAAATCAAACGTAGGAAATAATCATTTATGATAGCTTATCAAATCAACGAGACGAAACATTTTTTTTTTTTTTTTTTTTTTTCGTGCCTGTCGATACATTTTTTCTCTCTCTGTTATAGTCCATTTTGCCTCGCCGATGCCTGCGAGTTTCTTCCATCGGTCGCAGCTCGTGCGTTGAAATTCACCGGATCGCGTCAACGCTCGTGCAGTCGACCCACTTAGACGTCGCCTGGAATAATCGCAACGCCGACCGACCAACAAACAACGAAGGTAGACGAAAAAAAAAAAATGAATAAATCAAACGCAGGAAATAATCGCTTGTGAGGGGCTCGTCGACGAGACGAGCTTTTTTTTCGACGAGTAATTTTTTTTTGTTCTATTCATGCCTGTCCATAATTTTTGTTTTCTTCTGTTGCAGTCCGTTTTGCCCCGCCGCCGTCGGTGCGATTAATCTCCAAACAGAGCGGCCTCGCCGATGCAGATGTGCCTACGGAACGGTCTCGCGTTCCGCTACAATAACTAATAACGTGCGAAATGGTGCATACACGCATAATGGTCACCGGCAAACTGACTCGCGGCCCCAGAGTCACAAATCTGTTGTACACGTCTACAGGTCGTCGTCCACGCTGCGGCTCCAATACCGGCGCGTCTGCACGTGTGCCGTATCCGTACGTGAGGGTATACCGAGTATACCGATGGTATAAACGTCCCGCTCAACGACGACGTGGCTTGCCGGCTTCCGCGTCGAACAAATCATCGAATAATCTCCTTGGCGAGTTTACCCGGGCACATCGTACAGCGCAGGGGAAAATCGACTGGGTCCTATAGACATTGTGGAGTGCGGAGGACGGAATCAACGGCGAGCGGCATCCGGCTCGCTGCCAGAGAGTCACCCGTCTAGGTATCGGCGTCGTTCCACTCCCCACACATGTCAAAATGCAACGCGTATAGGTGCGCATCGAAATTTCATCGCTGCGTGTGTGTGTATTTTTGATTTTTTTTTTTCTCTCTGTTGTAGATCGTAGCTCTTCCTCTTGGATTTTTGAAAAGCTTCCGAAGGCTCTGCCTACACGAATTATACGACAGCTATATACTGTGCGGATGGTATATTGGTATAATGGGAAGCCCGGTGCCCGGAGGCCTTTAAAATCGGGCTGCCGCTGCCGGGCCCACACAAATCTGTCGTGGTTGACAATGGAAGAAACCCCGTCGCAGCGTCAAATTAGGCGGCGCAGGTAAACTGCACGGGTGTCGCTACACTCGTTCCTGACTCACCTATATTTCGTGGCTCTCACGCGCACTTCGTCTGTTCATATTCTCGACGATCGCTGGCATCCAGTGGCCAGGATGCGCGTTACGTATGTTTGGTCTGAGGTTTAATGTGAGGCCATTGTGCTTACTGTGCAAATAAGGCGCAAAGGTTCAGTCCCGATGGGCCCATCAGCTTCTTCTTCTTCTCTTCTCTTTTACCTCGGCGATTCCGCGCCTTACCCGTTTTCTCACGATAGTGTTTGCACGTTATTTGATTCGGTGGGTCAATTTTTTTTTTTTTTTTTTAGAGTTTTTCTAATTTACCGTAATATTTGGGGGTTGATTAATTTTCACTGACTTTTAATCTTGCTCAGGCCCTTTTTTGAAAATACACCAAGGAACATAGAATGTTAACGCCTTATTTGTTTCGGCAATTTTTTTGCAATTTTAATTTACCGTAACATGCGAAGAATTATTAATTTTCGTTGACTTTACGATTCGGCTCGGCGCTTCGCTAGAATCTCGCTCAGACCCTATTCCGAAAAAATCCACCATGGAACGCACAACGTTTACACGTTATTTGTTCCGGGAGATTATGTTTTTTTTTTTTTTTTTAGAGCTTCAATTTACCGTAACATGTGGGGGTTTATTAATTGTCGTTGACTCTGAAAATCGGCTCTCTGCCATTGGGCTCGGCGCTTCGCTAGAATCTTCCTCGGGCTCCGTTCCTATAAAATACACGAAGGATCGTACGAGAGCTGGCGGTGGAATATTGGTAGTTCGACGGTGTGTCAACCCTCTCGCCTTTGTGGCCTCGTTATAATAATCCGTCAGTAAGCCACATATGCAGCTAAATCAAAATCTAGGGTCAAAATGGGATGGTTGGAGAGGAGGAGGAGGAGCTCTCGCCTAGACAGTCTGTGTCCTGTGTGCAGTATATGTATTTATAGTACAATGTGCAAGGGGCAAGGGAGGCCTTTGTTGCACAGCCCGACGATCTGTTCCTCCCCTTTTTCTCTCCAGCCCCCCCCTCCCCCCCCCAAAGTCCCCTTGTTCAAAATCCGACGTGTACGCGCGCGGTTCTGCCATTCGAATTTGCATCTTCTCCGGTCCACCCCTCTCCAACATAACCGGGGATACCCGGACGACAAGAGAGAGTTTATCTTAGCCACGATCCCAACACCCTGATACACATAATATATCACCGAGTTGGAATAATAATCTGTTATTCGAATTTTTAATAAACTGACCACAGGTCGTCCGGTTTATTACTGTCGAGTATCAAATTGGTCGTTCGGCGAACACCGAGCTCGAGGCATTCCTAAAGATCTCGGTCCTTGCTCAAATCGTCCCGAATGTTCAAAATTAAAAATTTTTAAGTGGACCACAGGTCGGCCACTGTCAGGGAAAACCTGAAAAACCTGGAAATTTCAGGGAATTTTTTTGAAGTGTCAGGGAAATCAGGGAAATGTCAGGGAATTAAACATTAATCGGGGAAGATACGAAATATCAAACGGACAAAAAACAAAAGTGTTCGGGCGAACAATTTTTTTCTTTTTGCGTACTGCTGAAAAAAAAAATTATGGGCGGACATTTCTTTTTTGTTTTTTTTTTCATGGTGAATAAGAAACATAAGTTGAAAATCCGCGATCACGATTATACATTCATTAGAACTATTAATAATCGGGCATTCTAATCACCGTTGAATCGGCGAATGTAGATAAACTCGCTGAGGCGCTCGAGCTTAAAGAACTCGTAAAAAAATGCAAGACAAGATGAAGCTCTTTTCAATGAAGAAAATGACGACGTTTAAGGAAGCTAAATAATTCTTATGTTATATTCTTTATTCCTTTCAAAGATATAATTTAATTTAAAAAAAAAAAAAAAATACCAAAGAATAAATAAAAATAAACACATGTAATGTTGCTACAGTGTCACTGTTTTCAAAATTCTGAATAGTTTGTCAGGGAAATTTTCGAAAATATCGGGCAAAATGTCAGGGAATTTGTTTACCTCCCATTTATCGACCACCCCGTGGAAGTTCTTGATTAATAATTTCACAATTTCATTTTTTTTTTTTTTTTGCATATACTTAATTTTCTGCGGAGTAAAAAAATCTTCAATAAAAATCTCGCTGATAAATTTCCGTCGTGACGAGTCGATCGTCAGTTCGCCGATGAGCCGCGAAATCGAAGTCGAAGTGTCGTGTAGCGCACAGTGCGAGGTGATTTTCGCGTCGCGTATCGTGTCGAGCTGTGAAAGTAAAATATCCTAAACGGTGCACTAATTTAATAAGCGTCGTTTAGCGTCGGGCGGCGAGACGTAAGGAGCGAAGGACTCGTCTCTCTTCCCCCTGGCCGTACGACTACCCTGTCCCTAATTCTCCAAGCTTCGCTCGTCCTCTCGATGCGGCTGCATCTCACTCGAACCTTCTCTCGTACCGTGCTTCACTTGCTCGTTGGCCTCTCGCTCGCTGTCACATAGCAAATGCGCCCGCACCCGGTGTTCCGCGCCCGAGGCTTAATACGCTCGCGCGCGAGCCGCTATATTTCATCCAGCATTATCATCCGTTTTTTTTTTCTTCTTTTTTTTCTTCTTTTTTTTTCATCTTCTCCGCTCAATCCAGCCCCTCCCTCGACTCTTCCTCTCGCTCTCTCCACTTCGCCTTTACGACCTGTCGACTGAGCATTAATAATCCACGCTCGCCTTTTTACCAACAATAATATCGGGCATTTCTACACGACGCCCCCCCCTTATACTATATTCCATCAGGGATTTTTCATACTAAAATCTCCGCTGGATGTATTCTAGCTGACGATATATATTCACCCTCACTCTTTCGTTCATCACCCCCCCCCCCCCTCTCTCCCCCCCCCCCCCCCCTCGACCCCCACACACACACACACACCCCCTTCTTACTCGGAGATTTCGTTATCGAATTACATACTGGGGATCAAAATGATCTCCAAACACTATTTGTCACTTTATATAAAACGTGTGTCCCGCCCGTCGACGATACGAAAACTAGGCACAGGTGTTAGCCTTCGCTCAATGATATGACAAAAAGTTAAATTGACGAGCTTCTTTTTATTTGGGTTTTTTTTTTTTTTTTTTTTTCTCATTATTATCACTTTCGACTTGTAGACAGTACAAAGTAGTTTGTGCTTTTTAAAACTTATTGTTCACGAAAGTTCACAATCTAGCTATTAGTTGATTTTTCGAACGCAGCCGGTTGTAGTTTTGCAAAGGAAAGTGAAAAACTAAAATTGTTAATGGCACTGGAAATAAAAAATCGGGTTTGTGTTTTTTAAACCTGAAGAGAAGAGTTTGTCGCTTATTTGACAAAATTATTTTTGGCAAACTTGGGATTTCGATTTTATGACATTATTTTTTTTTTAGTGCGTAAGGTTGGTGCGATTTCACTGTGGAGGATAAAAATGTTTATGAAAACTTGTCGTGGAAATTTTTGTTGAACGCATTTTGTTTGGATACGATTTATAATAAAATGGGTCGAATCGTTGAATTCTCGACACTAATAATACTCGGGGGATCGCCCCGCCGACCAGGTCATTAAATACCGCTCGATCTATGACAGAGTTAATGCATCGTATAATTCACGGGCTCGCAGGACACTCGTCCGCGCGGACGTGTATATACGATTTTTTCGAAAAAAAAGGTCGGTTCCTGCCTCGAACGACGAGGCATCCGATTGTAAATCCCCCGTAACTAATAATACCCGCTGCCATAATGTTATTTGCTTTCTACCTGTATTTCCTTCTCGTTTCACAGTTCATTCATTTCACTGCCTGGCGGGAGATCGACGACGAGTGTCCTCGGAGAGAATCGAAGGATCCCCGACTTCATCGAACATAAAAGCACGACGAGGAATCTCTCCTTTCAACCCCGACAATATTTGCATCATTGGTTTGTACTTCTCACGCTTATTTTCGGCAGAAATTTGTTAAGCTGAAAAATTCGAACTGATTTTTCTTTTTCTTTTTTTTTATGCAGGATCTTCGTCGATCGATCGGCAAACGGGAATTGGAGTATCATCGATCTACGGAAAATTATTATTGTTTCTGTTACTGCCAAAAGTGACACGAGAGTCTGAAGAATTTGGGGCTGTGACGAGTATTTAAAATGTTCAACCAGAGATAAAGTTCGAGAAGCCCCGACTTCATCGAACAAAAAAGCACGACGAGGAATCTCTCCTTTCAACCCCGACAATATTTGCATCATCGGTTTGTATTTCTCACGCTTTTTTTAAAACGTCGTCGTATTTTCGAGAGAAATTTGTTTAGCTGAAAAATTCGAACTGATTTTTCTTTTTCTTTTTTTTTATGCAGGATCTTCGTCGATCGATCGGCAAACGGGAATTGGAGTATCATCGATCTACGGAAAATTATTATTGTTTCTGTTACTAGCAAAAGTGACACGAGAGTCTGAACAATTTGGGGCTGTGACGAGTATTTAAAATGTTCAACCAGAGATAAAGTTCGAGAAGCCCCGACTTCATCGAACAAAAAAACACGACGAGGAATCTCTCCTTTCAACCCCGACAATATTTGCATCATCGGTTTGTATTTCTCACGCTTTTTTTAAAACGTCGTCGTATTTTCGAGAGAAATTTGTTTAGCTGAAAAATTTGAACTGATTTTTCTTTTTCTTTTTTTTTATGCAGGATCTTCGTCGATCGATCGGCAAACGGGAATTGGAGTATCATCGATCTACGGAAAATTATTATTGTTTCTGTTACTGCCAAAAGTGACACGAGAGTCTGAAGAATTTGGGGCTGTGACGAGTATTTAAAATGTTCAACCAGAGATAAAGTTCGAGAAGCCCCGACTTCATCGAACAAAAAAGCACTACGAGGAATCTCTCCTTTCAACCCCGACAATATTTGCATCATCGGTTTGTATTTCTCACGCTTTTTTTAAAACGTCGTCGTATTTTCGAGAGAAATTTGTTTAGCTGAAAAATTCGAACTGATTTTTCTTTTTCTTTTTTTTTATGCAGGATCTTCGTCGATCGATCGGCAAACGGGAATTGGAGTATCATCGATCTACGGAAAATTATTATTGTTTCTGTTACTGCCAAAAGTGACACGAGAGTCTGAACAATTTGGGGCTGTGACGAGTATTTAAAATGTTCAACCAGAGATAAAGTTCGAGAAGCCCCGACTTCATCGAACAAAAAAGCACGACGAGGAATCTCTCCTTTCAACCCCGACAATATTTGCATCATCGGTTTGTACTTCTCACGCTTTTTGTTTTTACTATTGACTTCACCGTTTTTGCGGGAGAAATTTATTTAGTTGAAAAATGCGAACTGATTTTTCTTTTTTTTTTTTTTCTAATAGATCTTCGTCGATCGATCGGCGATCGTGAATTGGAGCATGAGCGATCTATGGAAAGTGATTATCGTCACTGTTATTGCCGAAAGTGAGGCGGAAGCGCGAACGATTTCGGGGTGTGACGAGTATTTATAACATTCAACCATATTACGTTGAACCGCATAATGCGACGGTGGATATGCCCGGAGATCCGTTATTATAATAGTATTACGCAATCAATGTGGAGTACACGATGCGATCCGACGGGCGGTTGTACGTAGACCGAGAGAACGCGATCGGAGGACCGCCCAATTTCACGCGGATAATTCTCGCACGGTGAGGAACGCGCGTTTAAAACGTACGCGATAAATTCCTCTTATCGGCAAAACATATCGACAAATCAATGTCACCTGTCGTATGCTCGGCCGCACCAGAAGCAGCGGCGTCGACTCTCGGTCCCGTCGATGCCAAACATTTGCCTTCGGCTATTTCCCTTGCCCGCGATCAACGAGGCTTTCCCAATATTCAAACTACTATATGTCCGCTTATAATAGTGCACGTTTGGCCAGCGAGAACAAAATTTATACCGCGTATCCGGGCATAAAGGAAACGTGAAATTCATCAAAATGTCTGTTGATTGTCACACAACGGGCAATCCTGTGAGCGACATATAATTTTTTACGCTGATAAAAAAATTTTTTTATCAGCGGCAAAGTATTCTTATTTCAGTCTTTTTTTTACCGTTTTTTTTTTTTTTTTGTAAGAGTACAGAGGTGCGAGATATCGTGCCCCATCTCTCCCGCAATTACGAAGGCAAATTTTTTTAAATTATCGTACCTTCGCAGATTTTAACGTAATTTTTTTTCCAGTTTCCAGTCCAGCATTTCCGATGAGGCTCGGAAGATATTTGGCGTCTTCGTTTGATTCACCAGGCGAGTCTGGCCTCACCCGGGTGCCAGCGTATGTCTGCGCGTTATAGTGCACATTTGGCCAGAGAAATCAAAATTTAAACTGCGCATCAAATCATAGAGAAAAGGTGAAATTAATCAAAATTTCCACTCATCATCACACAACGATGAATTCGCTAATCGCCGTAAGTGTTTCACGTCAATGAAAAATTCATGTTACTGAGAAGCGAAGTATTGCTTTTTACTCTTTTTTTTAATCAATAGCTTTCTGCAAGATTAAAAAAGACGCGAGATATCGTCTATCGATTTCCCCCCCCCCGGAAAATTGCGAACGCAAATTCTCTTAACTTTCATGCCTTCGCGGATTGTAACGTTGTGTTCTTTGTTTTTTCCAGTTTCCAGTCCGGCATTTAGGATAAGGCTCGGAGGATGTTTGGCGATCGGTTTTGGCGTTTTCGTTTGGCTCGCACCGTGCTAGTCTGGCCTCGGCATGGGTGACGTGTGGCGAACCGTCGAGCGTACCGTTGCGAACGAGCGGTGGGGAACGAGCGGAGGTTTTATCGCAACGAGCAATGAATGCCGCAGCGAGTGCGGCGAAACACACTCACGGCCGCCGCGAGGTAGCCCGCCAGGCTCCGCTCCGAAAATAATTAAAAGCCAGATCGATAGATAGGATATCCCGCATGCGAGGAAAGCGAATTCGTTTCGTACCGGTTCGAACACAAGCGAAACAGAGATACACGGTGGAAAGGGAAAAGAGGAGATGGCCGGACCGGGCGTTGAAAACGCGACGCGACGGCAACACCGAATGCAATCGGGTTGCAAACCCGGATTCCATTCGTAAAATGGCATACCGTAGTTATAAATACAGCTCGCGGAACTGCGGCGGATAACGCGCATATAAAGCGATAGAGGCAACGACAGTTGTGTGGAGTCGCGGTGTATCCAGCGTCCACCAATCATTCGATCTCCGTTTACGTGTATGGCTATTAGTATATAGGAAATAAACCCACCATCGTTGCGCGTGCGAACACCCGCGAAGCTCGAGGACCCAATCGAATCGAGTCGATGTATAGTAACCTCTAGGGGAGATCGGGGGCAAAACGGAGTCGTGTCCTTCGTCGAGATGAAACGCTTTTTAGGTCGAGCGAAAAATTTGTAAAAACAGTCCGTTTTACCCCGCTCCGGGTACAACAAGCCGCCACTCGCAGCGGTACGATATCCCAGGGCTAGTTAACGTTTTATTCTTTCGATGGAATATTCGACAAAAAAAATAACGAGAGAAGGTTGCACTCGAAAAAAATGTCGCGGTGATTTTATCCGAATTTTTACGGTTGCGTGTGGGGCAACGATTGAGGGTTTATTTCATGTATACAAATAAGAAGATAGGAAATAAATCTCGCGAAGCTGGGGGGGTCCCAATTGAATTGTGTCGATGCATAGTAAATTCTAGGGGAGATGGGGGCAAAATGGACCCGTTTCCTTCGTCGAGATGAGACTTCTTTTATGTGATGCTAAAAATGTGTAAAAACGGTCCGTTTTGCAGCGCTCCCCGTGCGTCAAACCGGCACTCGCTACGGTACGATATCTCGTTAAGCTAGTTAACGTTCTGTTTTCTCGATGGAACATAAAAAAAAAAAAAAAAAAAAATAATAGCGACAGAAGGTTACACTCGAAATAATCGCGCGGCGACGGTATCCACATATTTCTGATTATAGAGATATTATCGGTAATTCGATAACGCCAGTACATATATTCGATTAGATAAGAACACGGTATGATGAAATTGGTAATTCGATGTATGATATTAATTACAAGCATAATCTCGCTTGTGCGACGGAAAAATTGTGACAAACGGTTTATACAACGGCCCGAGTCGAGAATGTTATATTCGCGACAGAATATAAGACGCACTTTTCTTCGATTCTTAGACACAGTCTAATGTTTCGATATTAATTTTAAAAAAAATATGTAATCAATTAATTAATATCGTAACATCGCATCGATGTTACGATATTAATTTTTTTTTTTTTTTATACGAGCGCCGGAGCCGAGGATGTTGTTAAATACGCGAGAGAAAACAAGACTTAGTCGGTCGATTAGGATAAGAGACACGGTACGACGACATAGTTCGATGTTACGATATTAATTGAAAAAATTAATTAATATCGCAACATCAGACTGATGTTACGATGTTAATTCTATTTTTTTTTTTTTCTTTTTTTTTTTCTTTTAGGCGAGCATAGTCTCGCTTATGCGACGAGAGGATTGTGGTAAACGGTTTATACGAGCGCCGTGGCTGAGGATGTTGTTATATACGCGAGAGAAAACAAGAAGCGGTCGGGCGGGCGCGAGGCGGTGAAACCGGGGGGGGGGGGGGGTTTGTTCGTTCGGATTCCGCAGGGAGAGCTCGGGGGTGTTTTCCGCGACGCTTCGGCTCGCCGTGTTATAGGGCGAGCAAGTGAGCGAGAGAGCGTCGGCGGCTTCGCCTAGTAAATCCGTTGGCTATAATTGTAGGATTACTAAGATAATTGAATGTTTCCCGCAGTGGCACAGAGAGAGAGTTGCGCCGTCCGCCGCGTCTCTTTCCCGCATATCCGTTATCTCCGCGGCGCGTCTCGTGGACTTGTGAATGTTTTTTAATAAAAATGTAAATGTCGCCCGAGCAACGGCGGCACCCCGGCTCGAATCCCCCCCCCCCCGCGCCGGAGGGGTCGAAGGGGTGCTCCGGAGAAAGTTGAAAAAAAACGCGCAAGGAAGACTTGACCTCTGTCTCCGACACAGGCAAAATAGCTAAACAATTTTTCTTTTTTTTTTCAGATTCTTTTAATCGAGGATTTTTTTCGAAGTTTCGCACACAAAAAAATGCCGCTGAACCATCTGAAGTTTCGCGCAGGAACGTTCAAATAAATATTTCGTTGGTGGAACAAAATATTTGAGTGCCTCAAAGATATTTGAGTGCCTCAAAGATACTTGAGTGCCTCAAAGATACTTGAGTGCCTCAAAGATACTTGAGTGCCTCAAAGATACTTGAGTGTCTCAAAGATACTTGAGTGCCTCAAAGATACTTGAGTGCCTCAAAGATACTTGAGTGCCTCAAAGATACTTGAGTGCCTCAAAGATATTTGAGTGCCTCAAAGATATGTGAGTGCCTCAAAGATACTTGAGTGCCTCAAAGATACTTGAGTGCCTCAAAGATACTTGAGTGCCTCAAAGATACTTGAGTGCCTCAAAGATACTTGAGTGCCTCAAAGATACTTGAGTGCCTCAAAGATACTTGAGTGCCTCAAAGATACTTCAGTGCCTCAAAGATATTTGAGTGCCTCAAAGATATTTGAGTGCCTCAAAGATACTTGAGTGCCTCAAAGATACTTGAGTGCCACAAAGATACTTGAGTGCCTCAAAGATACTTGAGTGCCTCAAAGATACTTGAGTGCCTCAAAGATACTTGAGTGCCTCAAAGATACTTGAGTGCCTCAAAGATACTTGAGTGCCTCAAAGATATTTGAGTGCCTCAAAGATATGTGAGTGCCTCAAAGATACTTGAGTGCCTCAAAGATACTTGAGTGCCTCAAAGATACTTGAGTGCCTCAAAGATACTTGAGTGCCTCAAAGATACTTGAGTGCCTCAAAGATACTTGAGTGCCTCAAAGATACTTGAGTGCCTCAAAGATACTTCAGTGCCTCAAAGATATTTGAGTGCCTCAAAGATATTTGAGTGCCTCAAAGATACTTGAGTGCCTCAAAGATACTTGAGTGCCACAAAGATACTTGAGTGCCTCAAAGATACTTGAGTGCCTCAAAGATACTTGAGTGCCTCAAAGATACTTGAGTGCCTCAAAGATACTTGAGTGCCTCAAAGATACTTGAGTGCCTCAAAGATATTTGAGTGCCTCAAAGATATGTGAGTGCCTCAAAGATACTTGAGTGCCTCAAAGATACTTGAGTGCCTCAAAGATACTTGAGTGCCTCAAAGATACTTGAGTGCCTCAAAGATACTTGAGTGCCTCAAAGATACTTGAGTGCCTCAAAGATACTTGAGTGCCTCAAAGATACTTGAGTGCCTCAAAGATACTTGAGTGCCTCAAAGATATTTGAGTGCCTCAAAGATACTTGAGTGCCTCAAAGATACTTGAGTGCCACAAAGATACTTGAGTGCCTCAAAGATACTTGAGTGCCTCAAAGATACTTGAGTGCCTCAAAGATACTTGAGTGCCTCAAAGATACTTGAGTGCCTCAAAGATACTTGAGTGTCTCAAAGATATTTGAGTGCCTCAAAGATATGTGAGTGCCTCAAAGATATTTGAGTGCCTCAAAGATATTTGAGTGTCTCAAAGATACTTGAGTGCCTCAAAGATACTTGAGTGCCTCAAAGATATGTGAGTGCCTCAAAGATATTTGAGTGTCTCGACAATATTTGAGTGTCTCGACAATATTTGAGTGTCTAGACAATATTTGAGTGTCTCAAAAATATTTAAATGCCTCACAAATATTTTGACCCTTCAAAAATATTTTCATGAAATCATAAAAATAAAGATTGTCGAACCAACCGATCCGTAGCTGCACCAACAAAATATTTATCCGAGCGTCCCTGTCCGAGTCTTCGGTTGATTCAAGCGTATTTTTCTACCAGCGCATAGCCACAAAAATCAGGGTAAAAAAAAAAAAAAGAATTATCCATCCGCGAGTCGCACACCCGTGAAAACTAAAGCGTATTTTCTTTCTCAGGTCACACGTCAGCAACTCGATAACGAAGCCCGACAGCGATTTATGCCTCACTCAGGAATTGAGAGAGAGAGAGAGAGAGAGAGAGAGAGAGACACCCAACGTCCGCCTCTCCACGAGCGCACGGACAGAGAACTTTTGTTTCTCGGTCCGGGTCCCCGGATCGTCCTCGCCGCGTTATTATTCACGGATGTCTGCGGCCGAGTGCGCCACCGAGGAGCTACGAAATATCACGAGAGAAATGGAGAACGGAGAGGAAGAGCGAAGTGGGGAGAAAAAAAAAAAAAAAAAAAGAAGACTCTCAAGAAGAACAAGAGCGGAAAGAGGAGGAGGAAGAAGAAGAAGAAGAAGAAGAAGAACGAGTCAATTGGCGGTGAGGTGGGTAAAATGGTTTTCCCCGAACGGGCATGGAGTGTGCGAATCCTCTGCCTCCTCGCCGGCGAAATGGCGGACATATGATACTGCACCGAAAGCCGTGGACCGTGGAGCGGGGCTCTCGAAACGAAGAAGAAACTATGTCGAGCGCTCGAGGGCCGCTACGAGAACCGAGGGGAGAGAGAGAAGAGTTCGTTGGTCTCGGACTATCCTTTCGGTTTTTCCTCTTCACCGTTCTCCGTTGGTTCCCCGCCGGATACAGTTTCACGTTACCACTACCAGGGCTCTCTATCAGGAGCGCCGTTCCCCTGCGGCACCGACGATGTAATCCCGGATTCAGCACTCAATTTCCTACGTAACGCAGCGGTTTGTGCGCCCGTTTTCCTCCTCTCTCGGGCCCGGAATACCGCGAGCTTCTTCTCGCTTTTCGCATTCTCGCATCCGCTACTCTTTTTGCCGGCTCTTCGCTTCTGCACTGCTTTGCCACTTTAACTTCGACCGCGGAAAAATCTCCCCTCCTCGACTGACGCTCCATATTTCTTCCGACCTTTCGGTCCTCGATCTTCGTCCCTCCCCAACGGGAATCTCCTGCGGCTGCCCCGTTCCTACCTCGCAGAACTGGCCACGTTGATGTCCCTCGTTCGGAGCTCGCGCTCCATCGGCGTATCGGTCGGGTTTTATTTTTCTTTACTCTCGCCGTCGTCGTTTTTTCGACACGCTTGTCTATCGGCGGGGTGAGAGATTTGGAGAATGTAGAATGTGGAGGATCGTTCGTGCGGTCGGAGTGTGTTCGGGCGAAGGGCGTAATGACACAACAACTCTTCCCCTACGATCGGAGCGAGCGACAATTCCCGATTGTCCCTAGCGCGCTTTCGCATTTGAATTAGATTAGATAAGTTAGAGTCAATGCGAAGGTGGAAATAGGGGTGTGTATCCTCGGGTCGCTTTGGAAGATCGGGATTTCGGGAGCGTGTAGACACGCCTCGAAGGAACGGGGAATTACTGTTGTCCCTCCTCGATTCGTGGTCTCTTCTTCGCGGAGAGAAAGAATCAGTTGGTCCTGGCGGTTAAATACGCTCCGGCCGAAATAATTTCGTTACACCAAGAAATTAGTTGCTCGACAACAAATTAATTGGTTGGTCCAAAAATTAATTGGTTACCGAGCAATTAATTGGTCACCAACTATTTAATTGGTCACCAAGCAATTAATTGGTCGCTCAAGCAAATGTATTAGTTGAGCAAACAAATTAATTGGTTGGTCCAACAAATCAATTGGTTGGTCCAACAAATTAATTGGTTGGTCCGACAAATTAATTGGTTGATCCATCAAATTAATTGGTTGGTCCGACAAATTAATTGGTTGGTCCAAAAAATTAATAATTGATCACCAAGCAATTAATTGGTCACCAAGCAATTATTTGGTCACCAAGCAATTCATTGTTCGCTCAAACAAATGTATTAGTTGAGCAAACAAATTTATTAGTTGGGCAAACAAATTTATTAGTTGATCAAACAAATTCGTTAGTTGGTCAAACAAATTTATTAGTTGGTGAAACAAATTAATTGCCTGAACAAAAAAAAATCAATTACTTCGACAAACGAATGAATTCTTCCGCAAACAACTGTCTCATTGCCCCAGCGAAATGAACGTCCCATCGTCCATCCGACCACGCACTCAGTTAGCCCCGATGATTGTCATCCTCCGTGTCCCTCCGATCGCCCTCGACCCTCAAATTTCCGAAACCAACAAAAAAACGCCCACTACAATTTTTTCATATAACAAATGCAATAGAAGGTCGAAACGAGCCAGTAGTACATAGAATTTGTAAATGCACTACCTCCACAGGTCCCCTCAGAGTTTATAGCTAGCTAAGAGCGTGCGACACAAACACACACACACACACACACACACACACATAAGGGCAGGGCAGAGATAGAGCTAGGAGAGAATCGCACAGTGCAAGCACGCCACAGCTTCGGCCGATGCTGTTAGAGCTGTGGCTTGCCGGCTTTCCTCTGTGGAGTAAAAGGGAGGGTAGGTTGCCATAAACAAGTGCTTACCGCAATCTAATGCGTCTGTAATGGCTCGAGCGCCACGCCGAGCCGAGCCGAGCCGGGCAGGCAGGCAGGCAGGCAGCGGCACAGTATCTCCCCCAACGGTTCAACTTGCTCCCGCGATTTAATTACTATGTAAATGTCGCATTCCCCAACCTGTCGGCCATACCCTCGGGCGCCGCCCTTCGCCTATCACTTCTCCCTCGCTCTTCCGGTACCGCGCGGCATCATCAGCAAAGCCCGGTAGAGAGGACCCCCTATCCGCCCCCCTATCCGCCCCCTATCTGGCCACTGCCACCTCTCAACTCTCTCTCTCTCTCTCTCTCTCTCGCTACCCGAAAACCCTCGACGCGAAGCTTCCACGGTCGTCGTCGTCGTCGTCGTCGTCGTACAACGAACGTCGGCTCCTCTCCTACACACTGCCACTGTCGCCCGATGTCCTTAATTACTTTATACGTTATATTATAGCACGTGGCCAACTTCCTACGAGCGAGTCCTCTCACTCCATCCGAGGAGAAAGCCTCTCGCTTTAGAGCCCTGCCACGACGACCAACGATCTCTCGAACACCACCACCGTGTCTCTCGAGTACCGACTGATTTCCACGGAAATTCTACATGTTTTGATGGAGGTTTGGAGGGTGGTTTTTTTTTTTTTTTTTTTTTTTTTTTTTTTTTTTTTTTTTTTTGGGTCTTTAATTTGGGTCGCTTGATAGATTATTGGTTACCGTCGCGACAGGTGGATTTTTGCCCAGAGGGAATACGCGCGAATTTCGTTTGTAATGGTTTAATCGCGTGAAACGATATTTGGGAAAGATTGGAAATGCGAAATCTTTTGATGGAACACAGTAAAAAAATAATTTCGTAAAATTGAAATGAGAAATTTCGTATAAAATAATTTTGTTAAACAAGTGACAAACTTGTTTGTCACTTATCTGAATCGGACGAATCTGTTCTTTCGTTCTCTGTATTATTGACAATTTTAGTGTGTACTTGTTGTTTGTAAAACTAAAAAATTAACAAAAAAAAACAAAATTGTGAACGTTTGTGGACAATAATTTGTTGTAAAAAGTAGAATTTTTTGTTACCGCGAAAGTTTGGCGGTATTTTTATTATTTGGGTCGCTTGATAGATTTTTCTTTACAATCGCTATAGGTGGATCTTTGTCAAAACGATATACGGCGAACATGTATGTAATGGATTACTCGAGTAAATCAAAAGAAATGGCAGATGGAAATTCGAAATATCTCGATAAAAAATTCGGGTAATTTTTAGTTTTATTTATATTGTTTTTTTTCGGATTTTTTATTCATTTCGGTTGATAAATTTTTTTTTCCACCATCGCGATAGGTAGATTTAGATACGAGCATCGTTATAGCCGCGAGTCCCTGGCTCGGTGGATGAAATATCGCGAATTTGTAATTAAGGGTTATTCGCGTAAATAGTAAAAAAATAATAATAATAATAAAAAAAAAAAAAAAAAAAAAAAAAAACTGTCGAAAAAGCTGCAGAGAAATCGGGCGGCATGGAAATTCGAAATATTTTCACATAACACTTCGAAACTTTTTTCTTGCGTATTTTTATTTGCATTAATTTTTTCGTATTTGTAATTCTTTCAATTTTTTTTTTTTTTTTTTTTTTTTTTTTTTTTTTTTTTTTTTTTACAATCGCGATCGGTTGTTTTAGACAAAAATCGTTATAGCCGAGTGAGTCCGTGGCTCGGTGGACGAAATACGGCAAATCTTTAAGTAAAGGGTTATTCGCGTAAATCAAAAGAATAGCCAAGAAGCTGCGGAAGAATCGGCGGAGGGGCGGGGGGAAGGGGGGGGGGGGGTGGGGGCGCAGATGGAATTGAGTGTACGTGTATTCGCCAAGACCGGGAGAAGCGTAGATTTCGATACCGCGGAGCGTTACATCGGCTCTTTGGCTCGTATCCAACGGCGAATTTGAAAATCCAAATCGCTCTCACATCTCCGTTCGGGCGTAGAAATTGTGTGACTCGCCGTTACGGTCCGAATGAAACCGGGCGAACTTATACGGGGTTTATATCTATTGTTATTATACATGCATTCCGTACATACATGCTCGGGATAAAATTGCCTCTATGAATGGTCAATGCCGAATGACGGAGAGTCACAGACTCCGGCGGGGCTCAAGATGAGCATCGCGGAATTTCGGAGTTCACAAAGGGCAATAAGAAAAAGGCGCTCTTTCAACAATTCAATTTCATAGCCCGTATTTATATATATCTTTTTTTTTTTTTTGTTTACTCGACACAATCCAATCTCGATAGTAAAAAAAATTCTAATGATAATTAAAAAAAAAAAAAAAGAAAAATTGTCTACAGTTGGCGATTCGTGGAAACAATGACTCGCACTGTTAATAAAAAAATTCTTAAATTAATATACCTGACCGGAAGTTTTTTTTTTTTGTTTTCCAAAAGCTGGTACATTAAATTTAAATATACAATTGTTATGAAAAATTTTACCGCCTCTTAGACGGAAATTAAATACATTATTGGAATTAAAGTACTTTTGTAATAAAATTAAAACGAAGTATTTATAAAGTTTTTAGTACTTCGCTTTAATTTTTCGTCACATTAAATTGTACATTAAATTTCATACGATAATTTTTATTTTTTTTTTTTTTTTGTTTACAGTGCGAATTAAACAGTCTCGACATAAAATTGCTTCCATCAATGACGAATGAAGGAGGGCATAGGAAGTGTATTGCGGAGTTTCAGAGTTCACGAGGGTAATAAGTAACCGCGCTCTCATACCGATTCAATTGCATATCCTGTGCGTTACTTTTCTTTTTTAATCGACACAATCCAATCTCGATGAGCAAAAGAAAAGAAAAGAAAAAATGCTAACGATAATTTTTTTTTCTTTGATTTCTATTACAGTCGAGGATCCAGGAAAACAATGTCGAGGCACGTGCTCCGGATCTCATCTATTTCCGCTGTCCTCGGAGAACGCCCGTGCTCCGCAGCTTTCGAAGCTTTCAACTACAAATGGTCTTTGCCAGTTGTCCGCATTGGTGCGATAATGTGGCGGCCCGTGGAGGACGGTGAAGGCGGTCTTTGGTCAGTTTGTCAGGCCGGACGATGTATCTAAGAGGCCGCGCTCCCGTGCAGGCCGTCGGGAACACACCGAGCAACCACCTACGTTCGACAGTGTGTGCACACACACACACACACACACACAGAGAACACACACGACGTCACCGACGTCCTGTAGCCTCCGAAACGATTTGTCTTACGCCTGCAGCGGATAAACTTCACGCACCCTCGACCGCTGTTCCCGTCGGCTTTTACCCCGCCGGTTGTCCTTCGTGTTTCAAATAATCGAGGGTCGTTACCGCGAGACGTCGTCGATTACTCGCGATAACTTCGCCGTGCTGTTCTCCTTCGGACCAATGAATTTCCACTTCGACGATACAATTTCCACTTCGACTATGCGATTTCCACTTCGACAATGCGATTTCCACTTCGAGTGTACGATTTCTCGTTCGAGGCGTTTTTCACGCCAGCATCTGCAAGCAAAAACAGACACGGAGCGATTCAATCGTGAGAAACTATACGCTCGTCCAGCAAGTTCTTTGACGCGATATTTCGGAGTGAAATATCGAGGGTAATCGGGCTGTTTACCGTCGCTAAAAGGGAAACGATGAAAAATTGTCTCGTCGAGCTTTTTTTCGTCTTGGTGTTTTTTTTTTTTTTTTTTTAATATAGAAGAGATAAATTGTGTAAAAAGTGTCCTCAGGACGACTCGAGAACGCGGGCTTGGCGTGCGATATCGTAAAATCAAATGTAATCTCTTCGGTTATCCGTCTTGTTTTATCTCGCGGAGAGTCTTTCGTTCGCCGAGAAACGGGTGGCAAATGTAAGACCGGAAAGGGAGAGAATTCGGTGGGTTCCGAATGAACCATGCAAAAAGCTTTCCGAGAGTGTTTTTGTCCGGCTCCTCTTTCGTCCCTCGTCCCGCCCGGTCGCCGATCCTCGGACTCCGAATTCGCTTTGCCGTTCTCTTCTATACTTACTTCGCCCCTTTTGCCCTCCTCGGGAAATCCAGTCGATCGGATCGACGCGAAGAATTCTCGTGGTCCCGCTGCATGTCCCTGTCGTGAAATCCTCGAATCAATTGAATATCTCGAGGGGTCGAGACGCGGTCACTCTCGTACGATTCCGCCCATTTCTCTTCTCTCGTTCGCATATATTTTGTCGGACTGGGATCCGTCTATGAATTTCACTTTCGGTCGATGATTCAAAGAGCTTTGCGCGCTTTGACCGGCCAGTCAATTTCCACGTAGACTTTCCTGTTGGTCAATACTTCGGTGCTTCTTACCCAAAAGTCAGATTAAGCCTCTTAATCTCACTTTGAAACTGGCCTTCCGGATTGCTATATTTTTTTTTTTTTTTTTTTAGACTCCTGTCGATCGGATCGATGCAAAGAATTCTCCTCGTCCACGATATTCCCGTCGCGAAATCCTCGAATGAATTGAATATCTCGAGGCGTCGAGATGCGGTCGAATATGTCTTCCCAATTTCTCTTTTCTGTTTCGCATATATTTTGCCGAACGGAGACGTCTATGAGTTTAACTTTAGGTCGATGATTCACACTGTTTTACGCGCTCTGAACGGGCAGTCAATTCCCACGTCGACTTTGCTCGTAGCAAGTTCTCCGAAGTTTCTACCGGAATCTGACTTTTAAACTGTCCTTATATTTTACTATATTTTACTATATTTTACTATATTTTACTATATTTTACTATATTTTACTATATTTTACTATATTTTACTATATTTTACTATATTTTACTATATTTTACTATATTTTACTATATTTTACTATATTTTACTATATTTTACTATATTTTACTATATTTTACTATATTTTACTATATTTTTTTGCAGAATCCATTCGGTGGGATCGACGTGAAGAATTCTCATGGTCCACTCTACATCCTTACAGTACAATCCTCGAATCAGTGGAGAATCTCGAGGGGTCGAGATGCGGTGACTCTCGTACAAGTTTTCGCGTCTCCCTTTTCGGATTCGCATATATTTATGCCGAGCAGTAATCGTCAATGAGTTTAATTTTCCATCGACGATTCCAACAGTTCTACGCGCTGTGACTCTGCGCGAGTTAATTTCCCCGTCGACTTTGCTGTCGGTAAGTTCCTCTCTATTTCCACCCAAATCTGACTAAAACTGACCTTCTGGATTGCTATACATTTTCTGGTTTTTCTTTTTTTAGATACCTCGTACGCAATGGGAAAGTAAAAAAAATAGAGATCGGCAGGGGCTTTGGAGTTGTCGCGTCTGCGGACGAGTTCCCATTCCCGATTTTTCGAGCCCCCACTGTGTCGGCTTTACTGCATGGGAGCGTGGATAACGGAGTACTGTATACCGTGAAAACTGTGTATAATACCCGCTTGTTTCGCGAGCGCGTGTGCACAAGACCGGGAGAGGAAGAGAGAGAGATAGAGAAACGCCGAATGGAGGGGCGAGAGGGCGTCGTGAGTTATGAGTGCTCTGTGATATCAATGCATCAATTTGGCTAAACGAAGGATTAATTTAATAACAAGTCAGCAGGGGGGGGGGAGGGCATCGGACCCGATGATCTATAGAGAGGGGAAGAACTGCAAACTACACAGGTCGCTCTTTATGTTGCTGTTTCTGCTACCGGGGAGGGTGACTGTGAGGGAGGATGGATGATAGCTACATTCATCTCGGTCTTTTTTTTTCACACACTCCTCTCTGTTGTGCCAATGAAATACTATTTTGATTATGCGATATCGGAGCCGAGAGCACTTATTGTAATGACGATTCGAGAGTTCTGAAATTTTCTCTATACTTTGTCGATAACTTTGACTTTATTGGTCGCTCGATATCAATCTCCGTGCACGATTTTTCATTAAATTACAACACTCTTCAATGAATAAGTGATCAGTACGAATATACACTGTAAAAAAGATTCGTATGAAATTTAATGTGCCGGTCTAGACATTTTTTATGCAAAAACTGGTACATTACATTGTGATGAAAAATTAATGTTCAGTGTATCAAAGACATTGGGAAATGCTGTATTTCTCTAGCAGTGTACTTTAATTTCAATGAAAAAGTCTATTAATATTTCATCCTAATCGTACACTAAATGTAATGTACCACTTTTCACATAAAGACTCAGCCTCTACATTAAATTTAAAATCTTTTTTTACAGTTTAGATTTTTCCTCGTTTGATCAAATCATTTTTCAAATACGAAAAAAAAAAACAAACAAACAAACAAACAAGAAAAAAAAATATATATATATTTACAATTTCGTTGAGTCTAAAGCAAAGTGGTAAAATCCTTTCGCATATCAGTTCAAATTTGACGTAAGTATGATTGACCTCGGTGGATGAAAGCGTGCGTGTATCTTCCCTTGTTTTGTATCACCCTCGTTCGTGCCACGTATGTAGTTACACGTCGACGTGGGGGGGGGGACAAGAGGATGGGCGGGGGGGGGGGGGTGTAGAGGGTCGGTTACACACGAAGAGCAGGGTGCCGGCTCTCAAGCAAATGTACAACATTAGCTGCGAAGGCGCATCATCTGTGCACAAAAGGGATTGCGAAGGGGGAGAGCCCCGAAACTCGTAGAAACGTGGGCGTCCGCGAGATACCGAGAGAGCAAGCGGGCGCGCGGTTGACGAAGGGAGCGTCGGAGAGTGGGTGGGACGGAGAGGAAGACAGAACGGGCCGTACGGGAGGTTTGAGGGGTGCATATCAGTTTCATCGCGGCGTAATGTTACTAAGCGACAACTTCTCTCGCACCCCCTCTATCTGTCATGCCAATTAACCGGCCTCGTTCCCGGTTACGGTTTTCTCAGCATGATCCCTCCTCGCCTCTGCCCGTTACTGTTCCACGGCGGAGACTACCGCCGGCTTTCGCAATGCTGAAGGATCCGGAATTTATCAAATCTCCGCCTGTTCGGATTTTACTCATTTGCGGAATTCTCTTAATTTTTTTTTTTTTTTTTTTTTTTTTTTTTTTTTTTTTTTTTTTTTTTTTTTAGATGCTGGGGGTCCCAAATTTTTAATCGAGTCGTTTAAATTTTATGAGATTTTTATTTTTTATTTTTTATTTTATCTTTTTTGAATTTTGTGAAACGATGTAATTGTTACGGTGACGATTTTCCCAGCTTGATCTCTCCTCGTTCTGTGTCACTATTTTACGGCAGAAACTGCGGCTCGTTTCCACAATGCTGATGAATCCGGAAAATGTAAAATCTCCCCTAGCGTTCGGATTTTTCTGATTTCTGGAATTCTCTTAAATTTTGTTTTTTTGTTCCAATTTCGGTGGTCCCAAATTTTTAATCGAATAGTTTACATTTTATGAGATTCATTTAATTTTTTTTTAATTTTTTCTATGATGTAATATTACGGTTATCGTTATCCCAGCTTGCTCCCTCGTTCTACACTGTAAAAAAAAAAAAATTTGTTTAAAAATTACTGAACAGTATTGGAAGGTTTTTTACACAAACTGCTTTTGAAATTTCAAATACATATGCGTCGCAATTTTACAGTAAAATCAGTATTTTTCGATAGAAATTTTTATAAATATCAGACGAAAGATTTGTAATCTTAATATCTCGTGTTGTAATTTTACAGTAAAAGTACATTGATGTTCAATTAATGTAAACAATGTAAGGAACTATCAATTTCCCGTAAATTAAATTTACAATGTTTTTTTTTTTTTACACTGTATGTTTTTACCATTCTGCGAGAGAAACTGCCAACAGTTTCCACAATGCTGATGGATTCGGAATTTGTAAAATCTCCAAAAATTCTGACGTTCGCGGTTGAAATTTTCAATAGAATCGTTTAAATTTGATTGGGGATTATTTTTGTTTTTACTTTATTTTTTCGAATTTTGCCCCACGATGTAACGAAAATAAAAATTGATGTGCTCCGAGATTGGATCGTCGCGTCCGTGGCTTCTGTATTTTACGCCCTTATCTTGCGACCCTTTAAAAAAAAAAAAAAAAAAAAAAAAGCCCTTCGTCCCTTCGCACCGATCCTCCGAAGAATCGCGATATCGACAAGTTTTACGAGGACGCGTTGCCGCGTGCGATTTTGGAGCCACGCGTCTCGATTTTACAATTCGATAGTGTACAATTCGTAGATGCTAACGAAACCGAATCGTCCAGAGCCGCTCTGGCTTTGTTCACGCGCTCCGAACTCGGGACGTCCACACGAGATAGCGATGTTCGCCCCCTAGCAAAGTAAAAGCGACGGGGCTCAGAGAAGCTCCTTCGTTTATCTACGGAGTGTGAAAATATGTCGATCAAGCGACGTTTGTCCAAGAGCGAACAAGAGATAAATTTATCCGAAAATAAGCTCTCCGATTGATTGATCATTTAAGAGCGTTCGAAATACCGCAGTCGGTAACAAAAACTGTAATCGAGATTTTTTTTATAGCACTGCCGATTTACAACCAAAAACAAATTCTTACACGAAGCAGAATCGACAATCACTTCGCTTAAGAATTTGCATTTAATCGCTGAGACTTCGCAACGTAAACAAAAAACAATTACAGTTTTCATTACCGACCGAGCAGGCGCGAATCGAAAGTGTGAAAATAACATCGGTCAAGCTTCGTGTTTATCCAAAAACGAATGACAAATAAATTTATCAAAAAAAAAAAATGAGCCCTCCGATTGATCGGCCATTTAATAGCACGCGAAATACCGCAGTCGGTAACAAAATCTGTAATCAATTTTCTTCTATCGCATTGCCGACTTACGACCGGAAGCAACTTCTTACATGAACCTTAATCGATATCCCCTTCATCCAAGAATTTACATTTACTCATCAACAGTCCGCGCATTGTCGAAGAAAGTAATTGCAGTTTTTCATTACCGACCGAGCAGTTGGTAACAAAAACTGTAATCGAGATTTTTTTATAGCACTGCCCATTTACAACTAAAAACAAATTCTTACATGAAGCAGAATCGACAACCACTTCGCTTAAGAATTTGCATTTAATCACTGAGACTTCGCAACGTAAACAAAAGACAATTACAGTTTTCATTACCGACCGAGCAGGCTCGAATCGAAAGTGTGAAAATAACATCGGTCAAGCTTCGTGTTTATCCAAAAACGAATGACAAATAAATTTAACAAAAAAAAAAAAAATGAGCCCTCCGATTGATCGGCCATTTAATAGCACGCGAAATACCGCAGTCGGTAACAAAATCTGTAATCAATTTTCTTCTATCGCATTGCCGACTTACGACCGGAAGCAACTTCTTACATGAACCTTAATCGATATCCCCTTCATCCAAGAATTTACATTTACTCATCAACAGTCCGCGCATTGTCGAAGAAAGTAATTGCAGTTTTTCATTACCGACCGAGCAGTTGGTAACAAAAACTGTAATCGAGATTTTTTTATAGCACTGCCCATTTACAACTAAAAACAAATTCTTACATGAAGCAGAATCGACAACCACTTCGCTTAAGAATTTGCATTTAATCACTGAGACTTCGCAACGTAAACAAAAGACAATTACAGTTTTCATTACCGACCGAGCAGGCGCGAATCGAAAGTGTGAAAATAACATCGGTCAAGCTTCGTGTTTATCCAAAAACGAATGACAAATAAATTTAACAAAAAAAAAAAAAATGAGCCCTCCGATTGATCGGCCATTTAATAGCACGCGAAATACCGCAGTCGGTAACAAAATCTGTAATCAATTTTCTTCTATCGCATTGCCGACTTACGACCGGAAGCAACTTCTTACATGAACCTTAATCGATATCCCCTTCATCCAAGAATTAACATTTACTCATCAACAGTCCGCGCATTGTCGAAGAAAGTAATTGCAGTTTTTCATTACCGACCGAGCAGTCGCCGAGTTGGGACGAAGAGGTGTGACATCGGCTCGAAGGTCGCCCGCACCTACGGTACGAAACAAAATACAACAGCCCCGTCCGGTTAATGCCGGGTTCCCCAGGGTGCCATTACACGCTGAAGCGTCAATGCGAAAAACGAACCTCGGGAGTCCCTCGAGTACTCGAGCTCGTGCAAAATATCTTTTATTTCTTCCTTTCTCGTTCCGACTTCGCTTCGGAGCAAGTGAGAATAAATTTTTTTTTTTTTTTTAAAGTAAACAAAAAAAATAAAAAACGGCCTTTTTTCCGAGTAAAAACCTGCGCGGCGGTCGCATCCTATACACTTTACACCCGTCCATATGGGCCATTCCATACCGATTCGACCTACGTCGGACCCTCGACCTCTTCAATTCGGTTGACAATTTTTTATAATATTGTTCCAACTCTAAAAATCACTGAAATTTTTATTTTTTTTTTAATTTGCATTAATTACAATTTTTCAAAGTGAACATATTTTTAGCGGGTATTAAAAATTCTGAAAAAATTCTGAAAAATCATGTATCTGATATGAAAATTTTTAAGCCTAAAGCCAGAATGTCCAAACATTTGCTTCTAGATGTTTTCGAGCTTTTTATTTATTTTTTCAAGTGAACATATTGTTGGTCCAAATTGAAAAATCTGAAAAAATTCTCAAAAATCCTGCATCAGATATGAACATTTTTAAGCCTAAAGCCAGAATGGTAAAACGTTTGCTTCCAGATGTTTTTTGAGCTTTGCTTTTTTAAGTGAGCATATTGTCAGCCCAAATGAAAAAAAAAACTGAAAAAATTCTCAATAAATCCTGTATCAGATATGAAAATTTTCAAGCCTAGAGCGAAAGTGTCATCGCATTAGCTTCTATTTATTTTATTTTTTTTTTTTATATAATTTTAAATCATTTAAAATAATTTAACAAAAAGAAAAAAAAAGTAGAAGCTAATGCGATGCCACTTTCGCTCTAGGCTTGAAAATTTTCATATGTGATACATGGTTTTTGAGAATTTTTTTTTCAGATTTTTTTCATTCGGACTAACAATATGCTCACTTAAAAAAGAAAGCAAAGCTCAAAAAAAAAAAAAAAAAAAAACATCCAGAAGCAAACGCTTTAACATTCTGTGTTTAGGTTCAAAAATTCTCATATCTGATACACAATTTTTGGGAATTTTGTTCGGATTCTTTAATTTGGGCTAACAATAACTTCACTTAAAAAAAAAAGAAAAAAAAAGAAGAAAGAAAATGCCCAAAAACATCTGAGACCAAACGTTTGGACATTCTGAATTTGAGCTTAAAAATTTTCATATCAAATACAGGATTTTTCAGAATTTTTTGCAAAATTTTTAATTGTGACTAAAAATATTTTCACCTCGAAAAATTGTAATTAATGCAAATTAAAAAAAAAAAAAAAAAAAAAAAAAATTTTTATTTTGAGTGATTTTTAGAGTTAGAACAATATTATAAAAAAAATTGCCAACCAAATTGAAGAGGTCGAGGCTCCGACGTATGTCGAATCGGTATGGAATGCCCCATATATATATCCCTATACAACGGATAGTTTATGGGGGGGGGGGCGGGGGGGCTGGGCTGTGAAACAGACGCGGGGGCCAGTCGGGAATAGTTATATATATATATATATATATATATATATATATATATATATATATATATATATATATATATATATATATATAGTAAAAGCTCGTATGTGCGTATATGCGCGGTATCGTCGTGCAATAGAGACGCGCCCGTTCGCTGAGCGCGAGCCCCCGGGTTTTATCCCCTTCGGTATAAACATGACGGGTTTTATTGTTTGACGTTTTGTTATCTAATTGGTCGTTACTCGCGGGCGCGGGTGGAGCGCAGGCGAAAGAGAGATCGGGCGAGCCGCGAGCCGCGAGAGACTCGTTCCACTGTATGCCCGCACGGTGCACTCTCGGAGCTTCGAGCGCCGACTCTCCATTCCATTTAGTTCCATCGGGGATCGTGTCCCATTCAATTCGTGACCATAACGTTAGCCGATCTATGGTTCGCGTCCCGAGGGAGTGAGACGGAGATCGCGCGACCGGGCCATCGTAATTCACCGACTCTAACTGTCGCTATAGTGTGCATTGCATTTAGTGCTCTCACACACGAGCACCTTACCACTCGATACATCCGCACAAAAGTCGGCGCGATACCGAAACACGTAAACCGAACGTAAAACAAACTCGCTTCGTCGAATTGGCCCCGAGCGAAAGCTTTAATCTCAATTGTAAATCAAATTTCCAGGGGGAAGGAGAACGGGAAGGAGGAACGAAAGAAAAAGAAAATTTTTGAAGATCCACGAGTAACAACGGCGACCAACCGAGAAACACTCCGGAGCGGATAATGAGACGTACTGTTAAAGTTAAATTGCACGAGCGGGAGTGAAGAATGCGATGGGGGGAATGCGTGCCGAGGACTTTGATGTGTGTATTTCGATAGATCCGTACAAAAATCGAATGATACTCAAGGTAAACCGAACGTAAAGTCAAGTCGATTCGGCAAATTGCCCCGAACGAAAGTGTAATCTTAATTGTAAATTAAATTCCAGGGAAATGAAAAAATGAAGACGTTTCACCGATAACAACTGCTGCACGATCATGAGAGAAGAATGTGAAGAGGGAATGCGTGCCGAGGACTTTGGTGTGTATATTTCGATAGATCCGTACAAAAATCGAATGATACTCAAGGTAAACCGAACGTAAAGTAAAGTAAGAAAGTGCAATCTTAATTGTAAATTAAATTCCAGGGAAAAGAAAAAATGAAGACGGTCCACCAATAACAACTACTGCAATCAATCAAGAAAGACTCTGGAGTGAAGATAATGAGACGGCACGGCGAGGGGTTGGTGTATATTTCCGGCGGAAGGTTGCACATTGCATTTAGCGCCCTCGTACACGAACGCATCCGCGCAAAAGCGCACATAAAATAAACCCGCATCGTCAAATTACCCGACCGAATGTTCAATCTCAATTCTAAATCAACTTTCCAGAAAGAAGAAGAAGAAGAAAAAAATGAAGAAACGAAACGAAAGAAGATCCACGAATAACAACCACTGCAATCAATCAAGAAACACTCGAGTGCAGATAATGAGAGAGACTGTTAAAATTATATGGCTACAGTCCTCCCCACTCGAGGAGAGGAATGAAGAGAGAATTCATGCCAAAGGGTTGGTCTTTAAATCCGGCGGAAGGTTGCACATTGCATTTAGCGCCCTCGTACACGAACGCATCCGCGCAAAAGCGCACATAAAATAAACCCGCATCGTCAAATTACCCGACCGAATGTTTAATCTCAATTCTAAATCAACTTTCCAGAAAGAAGAAGAAGAAGAAGAAGAAAAAAATGAAGAAACGAAACGGAAGAAGATCCACGAATAACAACCACTGCAATCAATCAAGAAACACTCGAGTGCAGATAATGAGACAGACTGTTAAAATTAGATGGCTACAGTCCTCCCCACCCGAGTAGAGGAATGAAGAGAGAATTCATGCCGAGGGGTTGTATATATCCGGAAGGGTGCCGCGCAGTTATGGCCACTGGTTGGAGCTCTTCGCCTCCCCAGAGCGGAGGAGCTTCCTCGAGGATGAAGATTGAGACGAGGGCGAAGGAGAAGAAAGAGTAGGGTACGCGAGCCAAGACAGTAGCGCGGACGAGGACGTGCACGGAGAGACCTGAGTCAGGCAGGAAGCGGAGGAAGTTGGGAGACGAAGACGGGACGTCGGGAGGGTGAAAGAGAGAGAGAGAGAGAGAGAGACGAGGAGAAACGGAGCCCGAAGAGATGGCCCGGAGAGAACGGGCGAGCTCGCAAGCAGGCAGCAATATCATAAAGTAAGTTTGTGGCGTGGATGGCCGCCTCGCGCTCCTAATGGACAATAACTGCGATATACTGCCTCATCCAGGGAGAGCCCAGACTCCCCCCCCCGAGAACCGCCGCCGTCCTCGAGCTCGACGAGACTCGTCCTCCGCTCCGCGCTCTCTTCTCGATCGGCCGCTTCCGCCCTGGAAGCAAAAGGCCCTCGACTCTAAACACACGGATGTCGTTGAGGAGTCGGGGCGGCGATCCTGACCGGGCGACAACGTCGCGCTGTACGCACTTTATATCTTTCGGCTAAGTATCAAGTGCCAATAGAGGCTTCCACACGGAGATTCTCGAGCCTCCGGGCTTGTACTTAGCGCCCGAATGACCCCTACGCAACGGGGGACCGGTAAAGCCGAGGGTCCCGGACTACCCCTTGTCGACACTTCGATGACCATTGAGTAATGAAACGAAACACTCGGGGGTTCGGCGTAGTTAATGTTTTTATCTTTTTTTGTTTATTGATTGATGGACGCATTTACGGCTATAGAAGAGTACTGAGCAGGGACTCTGGACGAAAACGGATTTGCGAGATAAAAAATATATATATCTTGGATCGCGAGAAGCTCGGCACGTGCTGCGGCTGTATTGTGACTGAGTTTAATTTCAATTTCGGTAAAGTTTCAATTCTGGTAGAGTTTGATTTCAATAGCGGTAGAATGTAACTTCAATTCCGGCAGAATGCAATTTCAATTCCGGCAGAATGTAATTTCAATTCCGATGGAGTTTAATTACAATTCCATTACACTTTACTTTCAATTCCGCTAGAGTTATTATTTTTGCTAGGGTGCAGTTTTTCGTTAGAGTTACTATGTCGTAGAGACTTTGCCCTCGTGCGTTTGGCAAACTCGTCTATGTCAGCGACGTAGTGAGTGCTCGATCGAAAAACGATCCTGCGGATAGATGTCGAGGCTCTGTTCTACCACTTGTCCACACTTCGATGACCATTGAGTAATGAAACGAACCGTTTCGGGGGTTCGATGTAATCAATGCTCGATCTTTTTATCGAGTGACTAATTTATACATTTACATCCATACAATCCAAACAAGAACCCTGGAAGAAATCGTCTCTGCTAAGAAATAAAATTAAAAATATCTTGCATCGGAAGAACGTCATCACGCGATACAGTTGTATCTTGGTGGAGTTCAATCTCAATGTTGGTAGAGTTTAACTTCCATTCCGGTAAAGTTTAACTTCAGTTTTGGTAGAGTTTAACTTCCATTCCGGTAGAGTTTAACTTCAATTTTGGTAGAGTTTAACTTCAGTTTTGGTAGAGTTTAACTTCCATTCCGGTAGAGTTAACTTCAATTTTGGTAGAGTATGACTTCCATTCCGGTAGAGTTTAACTTCAATTTTGGTAGAGTTTAACTTCAGTTTTGGTAGAGTTTAACTTCCATTCCGGTAGAGTTTAACTTCAATTTTGGTAGAGTATGACTTCCATTCCGGTAGAGTTTAACTTCAATTTTGGTAGAGTATGACTTCCATTCCGGTAGAGTTTAACTTCAATTTTGGTAGAGTTTAACTTCAATTTTGGTAGAGTTTAACTTCCATTCCGATAGAGTTTAACTTTAATTTTGGTAGAGTTTAACTTCAATTTTGGTAGAGTTTAACTTCAATTTTGGTAGAGTATGACTTCTATTCCGGTAGAGTTTAACATCAATTTTGGTAGAGTATGACTTTCATTCCGGTAGAGTTTAACTTCAATTTTGGTAGAGTTTAACTTCAGTTTTGGTAGAGTTTAACTTCCATTCCGGTAGAGTTAACTTCAATTTTGGTAGAGTATGACTTCCATTCCGGTAGAGTTTAACTTCAATTTTGGTAGAGTTTAACTTCCATTCCGGTAGAGTTTAACTTCAATTTTGGTAGAGTTTAACTTCAATTTTGGTAGAGTTTAACTTCAATCTTGGTACAGTTTAACTTCAATTTTGGTAGAGTTTAACTTCAATTTTCTTAGAGTATGACTTCGATTCCGGTGTAGGTTTAATCTCACTTCCGTTTTTTTTTTATGTCCTCAACGGCGAAGATTTTCGTACAGAGAGCCATATAACTTCAGAGTTTGTCGAACTTCTCTCTTCGTTGTAAATGCGCCGATTAACGCTCGATCCGAAGACCATCATCGGAACAGATCAATCCGCTTGTCGAATGTATCTAATGAAAAATTAACGTCGACCGTCGGCGAAGCCCGAGCATCGCGACGACGCCCTTTCCTGTATCGTGGCTGTTGCATGCCGGCATTTGCGGAATTGCATGCTCACCCCGCCGCGTCTCAGCCCCGTGGACGGTGGCGGTGCGGAGAGACGAAGCTCGAGCTGGAAAAATGTTGGAACAGCTCCGGCGATCGAGCCATCGTGTGTGCACACACACACACACACACACGTCGAACTGGCCCGAGTGCTCGCTCGGCAGCAATATTTTACATAGGAATTGCGGGCTCTTTCTCTCGTCTCTCTGTCCCGCCGGTAGCGGAGCCCGCGGCACAGCCACGTGTGGCGTACACGTCGACCAGCGGGTGGAGAGGCAGAGGCAACATCGACGTTTGATATTTTTATGCGGTGGCGCCACTGCTATACGGGAGGGGGGGGGGGGAGATTTACGAGGCATATATGCGATCACAAAATGGCCGACACTAAATCAAATATGGTGCATCGGGAAAACATCCGGCATTATTATTGGGACTTTTATTGGAACGTAGAAGCGGAGATCGAGGTGGAGCGGCCGATGCCGAAACGGCGGTGGCAATAAAGCAAACGCCGTGACGTAATTTTACGATCACCCATCCGGAAACCCGACCCACCCACCCCCACCCCCACCCCCCCCCCTCACCATCGGGCCGCCCCCGCCGTGCTGTATGCAGAGCAATCGTTATAGCGGAGATTCTTATAGCTACATCTATTTATGATACCTATATATGTATTCTAGGGTGTTTCTCAAAAAGGGAATTTTTTTTTATGTTGGTCCCACCCTTTTAAAGTATAGAATTCGATTAGAAATTGAACCTCGCGAAAAGCGGTTGCCAGCAAAAAAAAAATCTTAAGTGGCGCCGCATTCGACGTTTGCACCCAAATGATGCGGCACCTTTTAAAGCGTAATTGTCAACGACCACCTTTCGGGAGGTGTTTTTTTTTTTTTTTTTTTTTTAGATGAAACTATATACTTCCGGAGGGTGGGACGAATTTTTTTTTAACAAATTCACCCTACTGGACATTTATAGTTTTCTCTATACGAATTAAAAAATCGAAATCTTTTGTGTTTATTAAAAAAAAAAAAAAAAAAAAAAAAAAAAAAAAAAAAAAAAAAAAAAAAAAAAAAAAAAAAAAAAAAAAAAAAGTTAACCTTCCACACCGTAGAACTACATCTTTTCATCGATGAAAAAATCCAGCGAAAGGCACTCACTGACAATTAAGTTTGAGAGGTGCCCCGCATTTTTTGGGTACAAACGTCGAATGCTGCGCCTCTTAGGATTTTTTTTTTTCTAGGCACCGCCTTTCGCAAGGTTCAATTTGAGATTGAAATCTGTAGTTTAAGAAGATGGGAGGAAAATTAAAAAAAAAAAAAAATTTTCTTGACACACCCTAATATCTATCTATTTGTGGGTATAAAAATATCTATACGTATATATTTATAGGTACATGTGTGGTAGAAATACATGCGTATTTCTATAGCTCCGATTAGGTTGCGACCCTTGTACGTTGTATTGGCGTCTGCGTTTATACCTAAAGGAAATATCGGGACGCGTCGGAACCATCCCTCAGATATATCGTTTCGCGGTGCTCGCAGTTATTTATTTATTTTTTTTATGGTTTCGTGGTCTCCCACGCCGATCGTTATATAATACAAACTACTGTGCACACCGTTCGACTTCGTGAGAAGAGGAACGAAACATTGCCGCCGCAAATACTAGAGAAACATTGTTTCTCGCGATTACCGATGTCTCGTTTGAATTTGGGCAGAAATTGCAGGCGGACTCGCGTTCAGTCGGGAAATACACATGGAAGTGTTTGGACCAGCAGATATTTTTTTTTTTAAAACTTCATTTTTTTTTTTAATGGAAAAAAATTGCAAGGAATCGTCAGTTTTCTTTTCGATTGAAAACATTGTTTGGTAACTCGACGAACTAATTTATCTTCTATATATATTTTTTTTTGTTTCGATACAACAATTCATAACCGAAGCGAAAAAAAATATATACTTTTTTTTTTTTTTTTGAGAGAACGACTCGATCGCCGTAAAAGTAACAGTGAAACTCTCGATGCTCCTCGCCTGATATAAAGTTTTATTAAACCGCCGAAACTTTCGGTCAAAAATTATTGCATCTTCGTTCGAAGTAGCCGTTTTATTTTTTTTTTTTTTTTTTATACAGTATCTCGTTATAAGCAGCCCAGTAGTTTAATCGGTATAGCCGAAGGAGAGGGCGGGGGGGGGAGGGGAGGGGGGAAGAGATATTATACGAGAACGAAATTACGGTCCTCAACTAGCAATAAAATTAATGTCGACGAACGAGAGGGCATGGAGATTGATGGTGTGTGCGCTTGTGAACGCGCTCTCGGGACGCAAGGTGAAAAGAGCAAAGTTGTCCATCCGGTTGAAGGTTCGAAAAGAGTCGTGAAAGGAGAGGAAGAAAAAAAAGAAAAAAAAAAAAAAAGAAGAAGAAAAAGGGATAAAGAAGCAAAGAGCAAAGACACTCTCTTATGGCCCGAAAGAATCCTGAATGATAAACCTTATATATAGCGCGTACTGCAGCCATGAATGCTCATGCGTCTCAGCGGGGACGTAAAAAAGATTGAAGGACCACCGGGCGTCGGTAAAATTTTTTGTTGTTGTTGCTTTTAAACTGAAACAAAAAAATAATAATAATAATAATAATAATAATATCCCTTTCCGTGAAAACTCATCGTCTACCTTACGAGCATCGAAAATGATATTTCGTCGACACCGCAAGCTCCCCGTGCCGTGCCGACGACATTCGTACCATTTTTTTTCCTTCGTCCGCCAGTCGTGTTAATGTAGCTATGTCGCTTCGCGCTCATTTCGCATAAGTTCGAGAAAAATTCGAGAAAATTGCAAGCACTTCAGGACGGTATGAAAATCTGAAAAAAAAAAATTCATGCATATTAAGGCTACTGAAAAGATTAATTTCGCACAATAATAATTTCAAAATGTCATTAAGCAAATCAATCGAAAAATTAATTGTTCAACAAATTATCGGGCAAACCAACTTTTTTTTTTCTCTAATGAAAATGATGCGTTCATTTTTCTGAATACGTATGAATTTTTTTTTTCGGATTTTTCAGTCATCTTTGATTTTTTTTGTTTTTTCACACATTTTTTTCCATATAAAAAAAAAAACAAACAAAAAAAACATCAAAGTTGACTGAAAAATCTGAAAAAATTCATACGCATTCAGAAAAATGAACGAATCATTTTCATTTAAAAAAAAAAAAAAAAAAAAAAAAAAAAAAGTTATGTTGCCGGATAATTTGTTGAACAATTAATTTTTTTGATTCATTTGTTAATAACATTTTGGAATTATTATTATGCACAATTAATCTTTTCGGTACATTTAGTGTGCATGAATTTTTTTTCAGAATTTTATACCATCGAGAAGTACATGCAATTTTCTCTTATTTTCCTCGAACTTATGCGAAATGAGCGCGAAGCCACGTAGCTACCTTAACTGAATTGAAAAAAAAAAAAAAAAATTGTTTTTCTTACTCGCTCATCGCTGTCAGCCCGAAAGAATCCTGAATGAGAAAATTTATGTACAGCGCGTAGTGCAACCATGAATCCACATGCGCCTCAGTGGGAACCTAAAAAAGATTGAAGAACCACTGGTTAATTTATGTATTTTTTTTTTTTTAACCAAACCAAAAAAAAACATCTCTCCGTGAAAACTCATCCGTCTACCTTACGAGCATCGAAAATGATATTTCCTCAACACCGGAAGCTCCCCGAGCCGTGAAACAGCATCCGTACAATTTATTCCTTCATCTCGCAATCCCCCTCAAGAGAATGGAAAAAAAAAACGGTATTTATTGCCATCGTTTATCGCTAACGGCCCGAAAGAATCCCGAATGATAAACCTTATATATAACACGTATTGCAGTCATAAATGCGCATGCACCTCAGCGGAGACGTAACAAAAAACTGAAGCATCAAAAAAAAAAAAAAAAAAAAGATTAAAACCAAAACAGAAAACAAAGATCCCTTTCCGTGAAAACTCATCGTCTACATTACGAGCATCGAAAATGACATTTCGTCGACACCGGAAGCTCCCCGAGCCGTGCAACAGCATCCGTACAATTTTTTCCTTCATGCCCGATTCCCGTCGAGCGAATAAAAAAAAAAAAAAAAAAAAAAAGAAGCAAAAAAAGAATGTATTTCTTACCGTCGTTTATCGCTATCGTTGCGCGAGCACATATGTCTGTTTATTGTGTAAACAGGCTGTATAGCCGCAGCGTTGAAGAGGCGCACGTGACCGGCTCAGCGACGTCGGAATAAAAAAAAAAAACACACAAAAAAACGCAGAAGAAAAAAAAAGTGTACTCGATGATTCCTGCGAACGCCCTCGGCTGTGTATCTCGGTGTGCTATCCGTCGGGTCTTTGCTCTTCCGTATGGGCTTTTCGGTGTCGCAGGATCGTCGCTCAGTCCCGAGGCCACTGTTGTCTCTGACAACACTCGATTTTTTTTTTTTTCTCCGGGAGAACGACCGGGGCGTTCCGCAACACGCAACTGTGCGCCGACGACGATGAATCTCCGTTCTCGCAGCGCTGCGAGAACGAGCCGCGCGACAAGTTCCACAGGTGTCCCCTCGAGCTTGTTCCACCGCACTTCTGGGCACGTATCGAGCCTTCGGTGCGTCTCTCGCACAGTGTATCCCGGCGTGTATCGGTGTCCTCCTGTTTTTCTTTCTTAAAATAATAATATCGCAACGTGCATGAGCGAAGCACAACTCACGGTAGCGAGCGACCGTATGGAAGCTGTACGTCTCGTTCGGGGAACTCGCGCGGAAATACATCACGATGAGGGGCACAAGTGCATGTACTCTCGCGGATAGGCTACACCGATCGAACTTTGATCTGTCCTCCGTGCTGTCCTTCTGCTGCTGACGGCAGGCATTGAGATCGATGCTCTTGTGCCGACGGCGAAGATGAACCGTACGGGCTTTGGTATTTTTCGTTTATTTGGTTTGTTAGGGAAAATGTTTTAGGTTATTAAAAAAAAATGTTTTAATTTCTTAGAGAAAAGATGTTAGTTTCTTATAGAGAAATGTTTTACTTTTTTAGAGTTTCTTTTAGACTCTTAGAAAGAAAGATTTTGGTTTGTTGGAAAAAAAGATTTTAGTTTCTTAGAAAAAGGTTTTAGTTTGTTAGAGAAAATGTTTTTGGTTATTAGAAAAAATGTTTTAATTTCTTAGAGAAAAGATGTTAGTTTCTTATAGAGAAAGGTTTTACTTTTTTAGAGTTTCTTTTAGACTCTTAGAAAGAAAGATTTTGGTTTTATTGGAAAAAAAGATTTTAGTTTCTTAGAAAAAGGTTTCAGTTTGTTAGAGAAAAGATGTTAGGTTCTTAGAAAAATGTTTCAGTTTGTTAGCGAAAAATATTTTACTTGGCTCTATTGAAACTCTAAAAGGTTTAACTTTTTTATTTTCTTCTAGTTTCTTAGAAAGAGAAATTTCGGTTTGTCAGAAAAACAGATTTTAGTTTCATAGCCAAAAAGAACCAAAATTCGTAACCGAAACACGAAAAGCCTAAAAAGCAGAAAATTAAACTGGACGAGAAGGGTAGAGCAGGCAAAAGTCCAAAAGTAGGATTGACCGCAGGTCGATGGATGGGTTTTTGAGTATCGAGGGAAAATCCGAGACTTTTTGACTTTTCGTTTTCGGTGCGGATACTTTATCTGATCCGACAAACAAGAGCCCTCTCCGGTTCTGCGCGGTGTGCAGGCTCCGGCCGACGAGATGTTTTTTTTTTTTTCTCGTGAATGGTTTTTCGTGCGCGAGAGCGGCTTCTCGGCTTAACCGGCTGGGGGGGGAAGAGAGCTCAATCCCTTTTGTTAATCGAGAGAACCTCGGGGTCTCTTGCGAGCGCGCGCGCGCGCGCCCCCCTCGTCACCGGAAATACTTTCGCCTTTACATTTCGTCAGGTCCACGATGCACCGAAGAATGAGAATAACGGAGGCTCAAAGAAGTTAAGAATGCGCCTACGCCGGGGAGATCCATACCAGGACTATTATAGGGCTTATAAGGCAGTACACCAAACTAATATAACGCGTCGACGCAGTCCGGACTGGGGACGGTGGGCTACACAAGAAAATCTGTCGAATCGGTTGCCACGACGATTTATCGTCATCCCGCAACGATACTCGGCAGTAAATCCACACAAACAAACCTACCGACCAGTCATATACTCATTCTTGTTTCTTAATGATACTTTTTTCAGTGTGACGAGACACAATCGTTCCCAGAGTCAAAAAAAAAAAAAAAAACCGAATAAAATCCATCAATCAGACTCTTTTAACACCTTATCTGGAGGTGAAAGAATTTTGTTAAAATTCTTTATTTTTTTAAAATTTATGTTCATTTAATTTATTGACAGAGCCATGCCCTTTTACAAGATAAGTTTAAAATTGAGTGCAATACACAGCCTTCAATAAGTACACGGTGAAGAAATTAGAAGATTACAGAAAGTTCGATAATGCAGATGTGCTCAATTCAATACAAATAATTCCAATTAACATCAAAGACGTAAAGGGTTAAAAATTAATTACCTGCAATGTCGCATAATTTATATTCATTCCTTAAATATTTATTTATAAAATATTCATCAGTTAAATCATATATTAAATTTTCCTTTACATGAAACAAAAAAAAAAGTGACTAAAAGAAAAATCGAATGAATGAAGCACGGGGTGGGCGAGTCTCTCGCAAGATTAAGCCCCGCTCTACATTCTGCTCGTCTCTTTTTCAGCTCTGCCTTCGTCCCGCGCGGTGACCTTAGAGTAACCTAGACATTTCCCGAAACTCTCTCTCTCTCTCTCTCTCTCGCTCTCGAGGCCCCCGAGCCGTTGATCGTCGTTGCGCTAAGTGTCTTGCCGCACGGAAGCCGGTTTAATAACAACAATGAAGGAACTTCACTGCCGCGGCAGCTTCCCACCCCCCCCCCCCCCCTATTCTCCCATTCTTCTCCACCTCGCCAAGCCGAAGCCCCTCTCCTCGCCTCTCGCGTCCTCTCGCGCGCCTTTATCCTTGGAAGAAATAAAACCCGGAGAGTCGTAAGAGCCCCCTCCGCCCCCGCGCCCGCGGAATGATTAATATCCAGCCGACAGTTTGTGAAGCGGGCCGGCCAATAAACGGGATAAAAATACTCGTGAAAAATAGCGCGCTCATTAGGGGTACAGTCACATCTGTGACTGTGCGCCCGGTGCCTGCGCGCCGTGACTCGAGCTCTCCGAAGCCGGCGAGAGAGACGCGAGTCAGAGACCGAGTGCGATGAAGGGAGCGAAGGAACACACAGAAGAGAAAGAGACATATATATGTATATATATGTATATGTATATGTATATAAAGGAAAGAAGAACGAGACGAGAGGTTGGGCGTAGGGTGGGTAGGCAGATTTATGAAAGTAATCACAGATTATTTTAATATTCCGATGGGCGCGCGTCTCCCATTCGTTCGTTCGTTGTCTTCTCGTTTTACCCGCGTTTCGCTCCGGGCTCGTCCGACGTCACACCAGCTTGTGCGCCTACGAAAATCACGGAATCGTAGAGCGGAGCACCCAATCGACGCCTCCAGTCCTTTTGTCCTTTTGCCTTTTTCTTTTAATAAAAAAAAAAAAAAAAAATTTGCACACGACCTTCTCGCAGCTGCGGAGTAATCGAACGTCGCGCCCGATATCGATTTTATATCGTCCGGGGAGCGCTATGCATACAGAATCGTTATAACAGTTTGCGTTTTTACGACGTTGTTCATAGCCGGAGAGTTTCGCAGCCTACCGCGGTGGGCGTTAACTAAGTAAAAATGAAAGTGTGCGCGTGTGTCGCGTCGTTGTGAGCGATTTATGGGAATCTCGAGTGAGGAGACAGAAACCGGTGCGTCCGTGGATTTTTTTTTTATTGAGAGACGTCGCGGTCGTAATCGGAAGCGGGCTGCGAAGCCGGGAACCGCGAAACACCATTGCTACTTCGACTGTGCCGGGACAATGATGATAACGGTAACGAGAAAGTGCCATACGCACCGTAGCAACGTGCGTGCAATATACAGTGTCTCATATACGCTACGGGGAAACCTGTTGTACCTGGGTGATAACGTTCGGGGCCAAAGGGGGTATGAAATGTACCCCTGGATTTCCGTCCTACGCACCGAAAATTATATCCATGTCGCCCATTCACACATACGGGCGTTCCTTACACTGCACGGAGAAAAATTATGAGCTTGGCGAAGATACGTCACTTCCGGTTGGAAAATCTATTTTTTTTCGACCGGAAGTGATCACAGCGGAAAAACTTCCCTTCGGGTTAGAGAACGTCACACCGGAAGTTCGTCACTTCCGGTTTGTCAATCTAATTTTTTTTTCGATCGGAAGTGACCTCACTTCCGGTTGGTAAATCTAATTTATTTTTCGATCGGAAGTGACGTCACTTCCGGTTTGTAAATCTAATTTATTTTTCGACCGGAAGTGACGTCACTTCCGGTTTGTAAATCTAATTTTTTTCTACTGGAAGTGACGTCACTTCCGATTTGTAAATCTATTTTTTCGACCGGAAGTGACGTCACTTCCGGTTTGTAAATCTAATTTTTTCGGCCGGAAGTGACGTCACTTCCGGTTTGTAAATCTAATATTTTTTCGACCGGAAGTGACGTCACTTCCGGTTTGTAAATCTAATTTTTTTCGGCCGGAAGTGACGTCACACCGGAAATGGGCCTCTACCAGTTTGAATTTCTTGTTATTTGACCGGAAGCGTCGTCGCACCGGAGATACGTCACTTCCGGTTTGAAAATTTTTAACCGGAAGTGACGTCAGACCGGAAACACGTCACTTCCGGTTTATAAATGTCACTTCCCGACCGGAAGTCGGGTTTTTTCGACGTGATTTTTCGCATTTTTCGACCGGAAGCGACACCGCACCGGAAATGCGTCACTTACTGTTTTGAAATCTTATGTTTCCACTCGGAAGTGACATCGTACCGAAAATACGTCATTTCCGGTTTAAATATCACATTTTTTTACCGTAAGAGACCGAAAATTTAGATTTCCGTTTTCGAAATTCCATAGTTCATCTCGAGGATGCGAAGTTGTCCAACCCACAACAACCTGCTAGTTATATATATATAATAAAAATATTAATAATATACATTGTACCTCTCGTACTTCGTACAGCCTGTGGCTGTAGGAACAGCATTTCGAATACGAGTGATACCTCTCGGACAATCGTTTTACGCGCCGCGAAATTCTCGTTTGGCATGCCCTTGCCGTGGAATTTGTGAATGAATCCCAAAATCGTAGTTCGAGACATTTATGAATGAAGTTTCGGCACTATACGCGTTACTACGCGCGACGGGCGGTGCAGCCCGAGCCGACAAAGAACCTCCGGGACTTTCGGGGGGGTGTCGCACCTGTCCCAGTTTACCCTGCGCCCGCACGCACAACCGCACAGTGCAGTTATAGCACAGTGCGTCGACGTCGACGAAGCCGAAGTGAGAATTTCACAGACATCACTCGACTGCGCTGTGCGTACCCACCTGCGGCTAGAAGTTTTCAGTTACACGTTATAACGCACAGTAGTGTGCTCTAAGCTACAGTGTCCTGTATACTATGCTGGACAGTAGCTGCACGCTTCTCTCGTCGGTTTAGTGACGGAGTCACGTTCGATAATTTCGTGGGAGAATATGAGAGACCCGCAGATATAGCGTTGCACAGTACCGTGCAAAAGATAAGTCGATAAATGGCAAGTTGACCGACCAAGTTTCGCACAAAGATTGCATTAAGTTGTTGTGGCCCGAGCCTAGGTGCGATCGAATGTCCGCCAGAGCTGGGCAGCACTTAAAGTACATGCTTAAAGTATCAAAGTACTTTTCATATAATCATACGAAGTACTACACACATATAATCGATTATAAATACAAAGTACTTTGCACTTTGTATTTTATAGTCATACTTCAAGTACAGAAACTACTTTGTACTTAAAGTACCTGCAGCACTTAGTACTTGGTGCTTTTCGGTACTTCGCCCAGCACTGAATGTCCGGACACAAGAGCTGAAAGAACGATTCGGGCTTTCGATTAACGTCGAACCGACTTATGGATCGATTGCAAGTTTCACAGGTACGGAAAAAAAAAACACTGTGCGAGTCGTCAAGCACGTCTTACGAGCGAATGGCCGAATTCATCGCAGACCAAAGCTGGCTGCCGAAACGGACCGGTTCGTTTTGCCCCGCAGTTCCATCTTCACCCCCCCCCCCCCCCCCCCACCAATTGCCGGAAGTTGCACCGCCCCTCCGCAGTGCGCCTTCCGTTATTATCGGGGCGCGCCGCTCCACGAACCGGACGAAAATATAAAAGTAAGAAAATCAAAAAGAAGAAGAAGCAAGAAAAAAAAAAGGAAAGAATCCGTAGAAGCGTCGATTCCGCGAACGGTAAACTGACTCGCCGATTCCGTGGGGAGGGGGGGGGGGGGGGGAATAAGAGCCATTCGGCTTCGCGATAAAACGTTGAATATGAAGGAGACGAGAGATGGAAAGTCGCGCGAAGGGGTGAGGGGGGGGGGGAGGGGAGAACGAAGAAAAATAAAAGGATCGAAAGCAACAGACAAAATTTCGGAGACTGAGAGGCGATGTTGAAGTGGAGAGCGGAATAAAAATGCCCGTAGCTCCGTCATAATCTTATACATTCACGGCGAGAGAGCGAGAGAGTGAGAGAGAGAGAGAGAGAGAGGGAGGACGGCTCTTCCCCATCCGGAAGTCTCGCTGAGCGTTCTCGAGTCTCCATTGGTGGAAAAGCTGTCGCGACGAAAGCTTTTCTCGCTCCTCCACTATCGCAGACTCTCGTCGACGGGGACGGCGCTTTACCCTCCGGCGAGCCCGCCGAGCGCTCAAGACAAATCGTGGCAATCACACGAGATTCTGAATAACAAAAGTATCCCACTAGCGGCGACGATTCTCCGCTACGGCGAGAAGCGGAGCTGGCCTCCTCTTTCCCGCCCGACGCTCCCGGATGAAGCTTCTGCGGGAAGGGATAAGACATGTTTACAGGGAGGAAAACTGATACCGTTAGCGAGGATATGCCACCACCTGGGGTCCCCTCTCAACCGGGCGTGGAGCTCTTGCTAAGCGGAGCCGGGAAAAACTGTATCTTCAAAAGTGTAGCTTTAGCTCTCAAAATCTCACCGATCCGATTGATGAGCCCCACCTCCACAGGCGGATGTACATTCTTTTTTCTGCGGCTTTTTTTTCTCTCACCTCATCGGAGGCTTGCAGAGTTCGTCGGGGATTATAATGGAAGCGACGGTTTTTTTTTTTTTTAATAATTTAATCCTGATTGGGGGACGTTTTCTTTTTAAATATGAACTTCTTAAGTTCATATGGAATAGATTTTCATATGGATAAGTTCATAAGTGGAGAAAAGTTGAAGAATATTACTTTGCTTAAGAAGCAAAGTAATATTCTTCAACTTTTTTTTTCACTTAATACTTCCCTATCGTTTCTTTCCTTGTACTATTTTTCTCGTTGATAATACAATTTTTTTTAAATATCCACCGGGCGTGGAGCTCTTGCTAAGCGGATCTGGGAAAAGTGTATCTTTAAAAGTGTGACTTTAGCTCTCAAAATCTCACCGACCAATTGACAAATCACGTTTAAAGGTGGATGTACATTTTCTACATAATTTTCTTTTCTCTCACCTCATCAGAAGTTTGCAAATTTCATCGGGGATAATAATGGAAGCGACGGTTTTTTTTTTTTTTATATAATTAAATTCTAATTGGGGACGTTTTCTTTTCTCCCATGAACTCAAGGGACAAAGTAACAGACTCGAACTTGTTTCCTGGTTACTTTTACTATTTTTGTCATTGATAAAACGATAAAAAAAAAATGGTGAACAGGAGATGTGTAGGTATTTTTTTTGCTCCACTGTATATTCACGACATAGAAAGTAACTGCATAAAAATCTTTTCATCAAAACGAAGCTTCTACGCGGGAGCCTAAAAAACGATAACAATATTCCACTCGTCGCTATAATTTCGATGATAATCCTCGAGAACGATGGAGGAGAGGTAAAGGGTGCGGTAGAGGAATCGCGATCATTTGTAATCGGCAGATTCGTTCTCGTTGGAGTTACATCTGGCGCGATTTGTTTATCCTAATCCTTCCGATATACCTTGATATATATATATATATATATATATATATATATATATATATATATATATATATATATATATATATATATATAACTATATATAACCGGGTCGTTCTATCTTATCGGTAGTATTCGTCAACCAGCCGGGATTATCGTCTCTCTTGGGCCTCTCCCTCATTACCTTTGTTACACTCGACCTCTACTTCGACCAACTATATATATATATATATATATATATATATATATATATATATATATATATATATATATATAAGGAAGAGCGAGGCAAAATTGGACAGTGGCGCAAAACGCAATTTCCCAACAATTTTTACTGCCCCATTTATATTTTTTATTTTATTATGTATTTTTTTCCTCATCAATACATCCGGATTTTCTGCCATCGGATTTCTGTCCCATCTGTCCCATCCAAAAATTATTGAAAAAACGAGCTTTCTCCCACTGTCCCATTTTGCCCCACTCCTTTCCAATATTTTTTGTGTTCTCCATTTGTATATATATATTTTTTTTTTTTTAAATTATATAATCGATTTTTTAACCCATCGATACATTCGAATTTTCAGTTCCGTTTTGCCCCACTGTCCGATTTTGCCACGCTTTTTTCCAATAATTTTTGCGTAGCCCATTTATATTTTTGATTTTATTTAAATTATTATATATTATTATATTATGTATTTTTCAGACTGTTGATACATCAAAATTTTCTGTTCCATTTTGCCCCAACTCTCCCATCCGAAAAATGATTAGGAAATTGCGTTTTGCCCCACTGCCCACTTTACCCCGCTCTTTACTCTATATATATATATATATTTTTATTATTAATACTTTACGATCGTGCCTGATGAAAAAAGGTGACGAGTACATGTGACAAATTTAGCGAGCGCGTGTAGCTCGTATGAGGGGTCAGAAAGAGGGAACACAAGCCGCAAAGGGCCACGCATTTTTGCGGTATCGACAACGCGAGCCGATCTATAAACCGTCAGTGTTAGAGACGGGACAAAGTTTACTCCGGGTACGAAGCGTTAGCAGACGCAGTCGTCTTTGGTTCGCGGAAGACGGAAAAACACTGTGCACAACAGTGTATATGACGAGGGCACGGACGCGCGAAAGCTACTCCCTGTAATAACCGTGGAGACCGTCGAGTAATAATGTAATATATGTGGTGATCGATGGGGAGTGATTGAGTCGTAATATTGGAGTCGCCCGTCGGCGTGTGCTAGACCTCACTCTCGCACGGTTAGAGCGGCAACGGCGGCAGCTCGGTATCGCGAGAGCGTTCCTTGCCATCTGGCGCGGTTCGCGTTCCTCAGTTATTGCATGTCGGTAAACATATAGCTATCAATTCATTATACAAAGGCAAACTAATATAATAAGCTCCTTATGTTGCCCGAAACTTCTTTTTTTTTTTTTTGTTATCCTAGCGCTTTAGCCTCGCCCCCCTTTTTTTTTTGTTTCGTGTGAAAATTTGCCCGATATCATTTCTGAGTGCATTGGCACGAATCAGTTGAATCACAGATTTTTTTATCACGATTATCCGAGGATAATGCCCATTTTTTTTTTTTTTTTTTGCTGGAGCGCGTTCTCTTGTCGAACATTTGTGAAATCTAAATTTAATGCTCTGATTTGGTTTTCAAAGCTATCGTTTCATTACACAAAGGCAAATTTAATTCTATCTAAATTAATTAAAAGTTAATTCAATATAAATTCTAAATTTAATGCTCTGGTTCTGTTTTCAAAGCTATCGTTCCATTACACAAAGACAAACTAATATAATAAGCTAATTGTATATAATAAGCTAATATATCTTTTTTTTTATCCCAGCGCTTTTTTTACCCCCTCGCTTACCTTCTTTTTTTTTTTGTTTCATGGTAAATCTGTGACCCTCAAGATATCTGCACGAGAATAAATTTCATCGAGTTTCAACCACTGTGTGTTTTTCATCGCACAAATTTCGGGCAAGTTCACTTGGCGGATTAAATTCTACAAGAGAATCTACGAAGAAAAATTCTTTTTTACAGCAGTGCATTGAAAGAGACTAGACCGGAGATGAAATTTGATGTCGCGCAGAGATATCTTCGGTCACGAAAAATTTGCGCGGATGTTTGGAAACAGTTCCGGTTTAACGGAGATCAATGCAGGCGGTTCCATTTTTTTTTTTTTTTTTTACCACGATTATCTCATGATAAAGGTACATTTTTTTCGGTACCAAGTTTTTTTTTTCTCTTACGTTTAAAAAAACCTAAATTTTTTTTGTTCGCCTCGTCGATAAGAAAGGATTGAATTTCTTCGTTTAATTTCATTCCCCTTCGGCAGAGAGCGTGAATAATCGCGCGTTACGACGAATCCACGCGCAAGCCGAGTCCGACCCCCTCCAGTCCAACGTCGTGTTTACACTCCGCCTCGCGTCCCCCGTCCCCAGCTCGATGCGGAGTCAATACGGGAGCAAACAGTGGAAGCGTTCGAGCTCGATGGGTAACAAGCAAAATCGAATAGTTCTTGAGGGGTGCGGAAACTGACTTCTCTTCTCGGAACGGTACGCTGTACACAACACCGTACTAATACCAATACCAAAATACCACGACTGGTGCTCACCGAGAGCGTTCGCCGTACTGTCGCAGAGCTAATACGTGACCCTCACAATGCCCCCCCCCGAATACAGCTGCCTCGATCTCCTTGTTCACTTTGCCTCTGCTGTCTGTTTCGCTGCTTTGCTTTTTGTCTCATTCTCCGTCGACTTTACTTCCCTCACCCTCGAACTCTGCAGCAACCTTCGCCCCTTTCCATCGCGTTAAGTTGCATCAGAACACTACCTATAGATTATTAGATATATAGGGAGGTGCGGGGCAAAACGGACCATTGTTCTCTATTGACAATGAGACCTTTTTTGAGCTCCAGAAAAAAAATCTGTAACAAATCCATTTTTGCCCCCCTGGTCCGTTTTACTTTGCTCATAGCCAACTTCTGCAGCAACCTTCGAAACCCCCTCCCCCCTTTCCATCGCGTTAGTTTAATTACAACACTACCTATAGGTTAGATATATAGGGAAGTGCGGGACAAAACAGACCATTGATCTCTATTGACAATGAGACTTTTTTTTTTGAGCTCCATAACAAAAAATCTGTAAATATCCATTTTGCCCCGCAATATCCATTTTGCCCCCTATGGTCCGTTTTACTTCTCTCATCCTCGAACTCTACACCCAGAAAAATAATTTATCTGACGGCCACCGATGTTTAAGATGAAGCAAAATATTTATTTGATTTAAGTAAATATTTAGTTAAATTATGTAAATATTTACTTAAATGAAATAAATATTGTATTTAAAATAAATAAATATTTTACTTGATCTAAATAAACGGTGGGCGTCAAATAAATAATTTTTCTGAGTGTACAGCAAGCTTCGCGCGCTTCTTACAATAGCGTTAGTTGCATTACAACACTACCTGTAGACTATTAGATATATAGCAAAGTGTGTAACAAAACGTACCATCGTTCTCTATTGAAGATCTGACCAATTGCGGCTCCAGAAAAAAAAAAAAAAAAAATCTCTAAAAGTGACTTTTCCCCATGGTCCATTTTGCCCCGCTCCGCCCTTGCCACCGTATCGCCGCGCAGTGCCAAAGCAGCCTACAGTAAACGCCCGCCTATATCCATGAGTAACGACGCATTATAATCGATGCATTATCCAGCTCCCATGAACCGTAAAATTTACCATCGCGGATTATCATTTCGTCGAGTTCAACGCATAGCTATACGTCCAGTTTGTTTTGGAATTAAAAACATACCCGTAATCTCTCCCGTAATATCCGCCCGACGGACGGGTAAGAGAGTGAGAAAGGGGGGGGGGGGAGGACGAAGTAGAGGTCGCCGCTATTGGGAATGTACGAGAGTTTGCCGGAAATTATTTGAAGCAACGTTATTCATGTGACCTCTAGCCGGAACGACGTCACGTCGGCGTTCGCAGCTGGTATCGTTTTCTCTGTTTACCACCGTCGAAATATAACCGACGATAATACCGAAATCCAGTTCGCCGGCTCGGGTGGTGTGTGTTACGCGCGTGCAAGCCAACACGCCGCTGTCGGACTATCGAGCAGAACTGGCCGATACACATTCGTACGGACGGAAGATATACGCCCGAGCGAATGCCCCGGAAAGCGGGCGCGATATATGCTAATGGGAATACGAATCACGATGTACGGGGTATGATGTTCGCTTCGCAAAAGTATTATCGTTAGTCAATACCCGAAGCATCGTCGGGCGGGCGGGTCCCCCGTCGCTCGATTCACCAGCACCGATTCAATTAGGTATCGCTTCCGGACGAGCTTCATAATAATACCTCTCGCGCTCTGGACTCTCTCTCTCTCGCGCGTAACACGGCCGGGCTGTATTCGCACGGGCTTTCCGCGATAATAGAGAAATTATCATAAACGTGTAAATATATGTACATGCGCGCGTTTGGTGCTTGCATCCGACGCGGGTGTGTTATCTATTCGACAGCGATTGGACAATCCCTCGAACGCTCAACATTCATAATGAAGTAGCAAATTCCTAATTAATATTCGGTGGGTTGTTGCAATTTTTAGCGATTTTTTCTTCTTGTTTTTTTTTTTTTTTTTTTTTTAACGGTCGTTTTTTATAAGTCGACTCGTTGATGGTTCGATATTTATGATGTACGATATTCTGCCAAAAAAAAAAAAAAGTTCTTTATCGGAAATTTGTATTTAATTGTTTTTTTTTCTTTATTTTTACTGTCAAAGGTTATTTTTTATTTTTAGAATAAATTGTAAAAATTATTTCCGCTTGCTGTATTCGCACGGGTTTTCCGCGACAATAGAGAGATTATCATAACCATGTGGATATATGTATATGTACGCGTTTGGGGGTTCATCCAACGCGGGTGTTATCTATTCAATAGCGATTGGACAATCTCGGCGAGCGCTCAAAATCCATAATGAAGAATCAAATTTCTAATTAACATTCGCCCGGTAGTTAAAATGATTGAACATTTTTTCAAACCACTCTTTTATTTTATCTTTCGAACACCGTTACTTTTCATTGACAATAATTGGCATGTTTCCCATTTACCGATTCTCCGAGCATTCGCAAAAAAAAAAAAAAATATATTCTTTATCCAAAGTAGCATTCGATTCCTTAATTTCGCTATTTTTTTTTTTTTTCACGCACCTTATTTTCAATTTTTGTTACCGGAAAAATGTAAAAATGCCTCGAGGCCTCTCCGTGCGGAAGGAATTAAGCGCCATGACTCGCCGAAGCGGGATCGCCGGGCGTGGATTCGTCCGATGGTCGAACTCGGCCGTGCTGAGGCGCAGAGATAGAATCTCCGCTCGTCTATAAGTCACGCAAGTTTCCGATATTCATTCTCTTAATGATGACGGGACGTGGAAACGCGCGAAGTGTTAGCGCGGTGAAAGATGCATTAAGAGTTCCACCAGCGCTGTCTGTCCCGATGCGAGGAGAGGGGGAAACAAAGGACAGGCTGGTAGAAGAGCGCGCGTCGCCAGAGCATCCAGCGGAGCGGCACGGTGAGAGTCTCGTTCGGGCCGCAGCGCGAGAGAGAGACGGCCGAAAACGTATAATGTAACGGGAATCGGCTCTCCCTAATGGACTGTCGTCTCGCATTATCGTTATCATAGCGTTCTCGCGAGTGACGACGGTTAAAGCCCCGGGCCGCTCGGAACATTTTTCATGCAGATCCGGGAAGCCTCGTGGAGAAGGAGGAAAGCGAGAGCGCGGCGCTGGCGCGCTCGGAAACGCGAAAGAGCCCAGCTGGAGAGGGAGGGATAGAATTTCTCCCCAAAGTCGAACGATGCGTATCGCTAACGAAGAAGCGTGAAAAGTTCGATCTATCAACCCTCACCGCCGCACTCCCGACGACTAATCGCAGCCGCCCGATGACAGACTCCTTTTTTTTCCTCGAGATACACCGACGGTAGAGGGAGAGGAAAAAAAAATCGCGGTCAAATAGGAGAGATTTTGTCTTCGACTGCAAAAAAAAAAAAAAAGAGGCAAATTGGGCGAATGGTTTTAAAAGATTTAGTGATGAAAAATACACTCGATAAGAGCGAATAAACTAACGTTAAAAAAGGGTTTTTAGACATTACAAGAAACATTTCTTATTTGCAAAGCAAAGCGTCGTTTAAATAAATATTCCTTTTATTGAAATAAGTATTTATTTCAATTAAATAAGAATGTGTTTAATATGTAATTAAATATTTACTTCAATTAAATGGATATTTATTTAATTCAAAGAGATATTTATTTCCATCAAGTAAATTATTTTTCTGGGTGCGCAATGTTTATAAAAAAAATCGTCAAGGTAACACTGATGTCCGTAGCTTTTATTATTTTTGTTAAATCCTATCGAGTCTATGATTTTGGAGACGAAGAAAAATTCAAGATAGCCGCTTTTTATTCCGCCTACATTTAATTACATGCCCTTGACTAGAGAAAATTAAAAAATTCACAAGAACGAAATCGTGAACGTTCGTGGAAGAATAAATGTTTGTTTCAGTGTACAAACTTTACTGTGCCGTGTGGTTTTTGCTTTAATGATTTTCGAAAAATTATTTAAACACGAGTTTCTCAATGTCCCGCCTCGCGTACCCTCTTTCCGGTGGCTCCCTCGTATAATCTCTTAAATAAAACACGATCCGCCTATATATACTGCAAGTATACACAGAAAGTGAGCGCCACGCCTGCAGCAAACTCGACTTTGATACTTTACTCGATCCCCACCCCGCGCGATTTAACAATCATCAGCACTCTTCGGGGGGGATGAGGTGTGGCCTCTCTCGTATACACGTATCGTATCCTCCATACGTGTTGAAAGTTGGTCGATTCGCATCAGTAACCCTGGTAAACGAGGAAGTTGGTATGTAAAAGGTATATTATCTTTAAAAATATATATATGTTTATACATATATGTCATCAACTTGTACCTACTCGAAAAAATTGACGCTATACCTGAAATAAGTCACTTCCGGTTTGAAAATCTCATTCTTCGACCGGAAGTGACGTCATGCCGGAAGTACATCACTTCAGGTTTGAAAATCTCATTCTTCGACCGGAAGTGACGTCATTCCGGAAATACGTCACTTCCGGTTTGAAAATCTCATTTTTCGACCGGAAGTGACGTCATGCCAGAAACATATCACTTCTGGCTTGAAAATCTCATTCTTCGACCGGAAGTGACGTCATGCCGGAAATACATCACTTCCGGTTTGAAAATCTCATTCTTCGACCGGAAGTGACGTCATGCCGGAAGTAGATCACTTCCGGTTTGAAAATCTCATTCTTCGACCGGAAGTGACGTCATGCCGGAAGTAGATCACTTCCGGTTTGAAAATCTCATTTATCGGCCGGAAGTGACGTCATGCCGGAAATACGTCACTTCCGGTTTGAAAATCTCATTTTTCGCCCGGAAGTGACGTCATGCCGGAAACACATCACTTCTGGCTTGAAATGTTCATATTTCGACCGAAAGTGACGTTTCCCGTAGATGACGTTACTTCCGGTTGAAAAATGAAATGTTCCAACCGGAAGTGAGGTTTCCCTTAGATGACGCAACAAATATAATTAAGGAATAGAGTAAAACACACATAGAAAATTAAACAAACGAAGAGGAAAATATAGTATTCGGATTCCTGGTGTTTCTTCAGCCTGGCAACTTCATGGCGGAAATTTCTTATAGCCGAAGAGAATTTAGCGTAAATGATCCCTTACACAACCGGAGAGTTCCTCGCGACACCCGAAAGACACGAGAAGAGAGAGAGAGACCGGAAGTGGGCGAGAAACATTCGAGAACCACAGCTGCCATCGGCTCTTTTTATTCTTCCTCAAAACTTTCTCATTCGCTCGTGTTTTTCAGCAAAAATGTCCCGATTATGTGCCTTATACAGCACGGAAGGGTAGTGCGAGGTCGGCAGTTGTTCGACAAGTGTCCGGGATCCCCGACGGTGGTCGGCGCATACTTCGCCACCGGAGAGGAGAAGGAACAAGAAAAAAAAAAAAGAAAAAAAACAAGAAGTAAAAGAAAGAAGCCTGATGGATGAGCATCCGATGTAGATTTAGGCACATGCCGTACGTGATACTCCCGTCTCTACGCCTCGGCAGCGGCGAAGAGTTTTCTCCCACTTGACATTGCACACCAGACTCGATTTTCTCTCACGTTCGACACGAACGACGCGAGACCTCGCGAGCATTCGATTAACGATAGTTCCGCTACGGCGAGGAGTTTTCTGCCGCTCGACATTTAAGGTGGGACCAAAGGTCAACACATGCAAAATATCTTCAATCCATTTTTCTACCAAACGCTTTTACGAAACGATTTTATATAGAATAAAAACGAATTGCAGCACTGTGTATTTCATTAAAGCAGTGAGTCTCGCAATTGGTTTTTCATTTTATACAATTGTTTCGGCGAAAGATGGATTAAAAATGATAACTCTCTCTCGCTTCGTACACACGCGTGTTCGGCCTTCCCGTGAATTTTTTACGTTTACCTTACACACCACACTAGATTTTCTCTCACGTTCGACAGAAACGACGCGAAGCCCCTCTCGCAGAGCACTCGATTAACGACAGTCCCGCATCGGTGACTTATAGCGAAATCTCAGCGTGCGCCGAGTCATGTATTCTAACTATAAACGAATTAGGTATTGTATCAGATTGCCAGATTCGATAGAACTCTCCAAGGGCCCAGCGTGATGAGCCGGGTAGGGGCGAGACCGTCGAGTCGGATGGCGTTGGCGTCCCGCAAAACAACACTATTCGGCCGGGAGACCGTCGAGTGTTTTCTTCCCTGCACACTCCGCCGGTCCGTGTATCGCTGCTCTCTAACGCCGGCGAGCTCGGTCACGTGGCGGCGGCACGTGACCTCCGGCTCGTTGGGCATCTCCTCCAGCGGATAATCGAGAGGAACACCCGAGGAACCCGCAACTCGCCCTCAGCCCACTGCTAATAATTGTACACACCCTTGTACACACGAGCCATCGACGGGATCCGACCGGGGAGCCGACGGCAGATACCACACGCGAGATACACGGAACAACGAGCTATTATACATTCCACGGTATAACGCGCGCTCTCCTCTCCACGAGTTACGTACAGGCTAGATATGCGGCTGTGTGTTACAGAGGCTGAGGCGTCATTGGGCACGTGCCGCGCACGCCGTTCGGCACGATTTCTCTCGCGCTGTACGCCACGAAGCCTTATTAAACGCGATGCAAAGTTCACGCCAACGTTTTCGTTCTCCCCGCTCGCGGTTCTCCGTCACCCTGTGTTTTGATTGAGATTAAATCGTCCGAGAACGTTCCTATCTCTTAGTTTCTGTATATGTAAGCCAGTGTTATATAGGCCTGTTGTGTATGGGTTACAGCGGCTCTCGACCCGTCGGATTACGCTGGAACACAAAACCGCCGCCGCTGCTCTCTCTCTCTCTCTCTCTCTCTCTCTCGAGATCTCCGCAGCACGCTCGCGTAATTTAAAACTCGCTTGGGGGTCTCCACGGGACTTTTTTAATGGTTGGCGGTTTGCTTCCTCTGCGGATTTATTCACGCTCGCTCCTTTATTATCCGTGTTATTTTCATCGGGCGCGAGGAGGCACCCCTCTCGTGTACATGCGTTAAATTTCTCTCGTTAGCCGGGAGGCGCGAAGGGTCAATGTGTAATAGTTGTAAAACGTGCTGTGTATAAAACGTGAGAGGGGTATCTCGCTAAGATTTTAATCAATTAACATTTATCATTCTCATTGTCATTTCACCATTGCCATTGTTGCCATTGTCATTGCCATTCTCACAGTGTCCATTCTCACAATTGCCATTCTCGCACTTGCCATTCTCGCCGTTGCCATTCTCGCAGTTGCCATTCTCGCAGTTGCCACTCGCGCAGTTGCCATTCTCGCAGTTGCCATTCGCGCAGTTGCCATTCGCGCAGTTGCCATTCTCGCACTTGCCATTCTCGCAGTTGCCATTCTCGCAGTTGTCATTCTCGCACTTGCCATTCTCGCCGTTGCCATTCTCGCAGTTGCCATTCTCGCAATTGCCATTCGCACAGTTGCCATTCTCGCACTTGCCATTCGCACAGTTGCCATTCTCGCAGTGTCCATTCTCACAATTGCCATTCTCGCAGTTGCCATTCTCGCCGTTGCCATTCTCGCAGTTGCCACTCGCGCAGTTGCCATTCTCGCAGTTGCCATTCGCGCAATTGCCATTCGCACAGTTGCCATTCTCGCACTTGCCATTCGCACAGTTGCCATTTTCGCAGTTGCCATTCTCGCACTTGCCATTCGCACAGTTGCTATTCTCGCAGTTGCCATTCTCGCACTTGCCATTCTTGCACTTGCCATTCTCGCACTTGCCATTCTTGCACTTGCCATTCTCGCAGTTGCCATTCTCGCACTTGCCATTCTCGCAGTTGCCATTCTCGCAGTTGCCATTCTCGCACTTGCCATTCTCGCACTTGCCATTCTCGCAGTTGTCATTCTCGCACTTGCCATTCTCGCAGTTGCCATTCTCGCAATTGCCATTCTCGCAGTTGCCATTGTTTAGATAAAGATATTTTTTAATAAAGCCCGTTTCTTCATACCCCAATTTGCCGGAAGTTAACTATTTCTTATCCATGTAGTCGAATTTAAACGGCACTTTTATATGCAATGTATCGTAAAGAACTGATGCCTAGAATATCGGAGTTTATTAGAGCCGGCAACAGTAGATTCTAACTCTTTCGACGATAGAACTCTCTCGCGTGGTTCAAGGCTGATCCCCGAAAAGTCTTGACGATGATATTCTATTATGCGAGGAGTATCAGAGAGTGAGAGAGAGGGGGGGGGGGGGGGAGCGAGACCGGACAAAAGACAGAAGGCGGCTCGTAAATAAAATCAACATTAAAAGCGCATCATCCGGCGTGAATGGAGGGAAAAAAGGCCGGTCGGTTGGTAGTAGTCATCATACGACTATAATCTCGCGACAAAAGGATATGAGAATCGCGTTTATTTCGTCCTCCTCTCGCCCCCTTCGATATCCTTTCGTCGTCCCACTATTTCGCTCCTCCTTCGTCTACTCACCATTCTTCGTCGTATCCTTTATTTTTTATTTTTTTTTTTTCTTCCTTTCGTCACGGTCCCGGGGCCGCTTCTGCTCTGCATCTTCTACGGTGTAATCCTCTCTGAATACTCGCGATCCCGAGAACGGCGAGGTGGGTATAACGCCGCTGGATAACGTTCTCTCCGGACTCCGCCGACGACGAACCGTGTCCCTGTTATTGTGTTCATATATATATATATATATATATATATATATGCGCGTACGCGGATGATGAGAGTCCAGAGCACCTGGCACAATAATAACCCCGAGAGACTTATTTCTCGCGGTCCGCAACCACCGCGGCTTAAATCTTCACACTAATGATGACCAATGAGCGCGCCTCCGCTCGCAACACTGTAGACGACTGTAAATGTTAATGTTTCCGTACGGCGTAGCCCGGTAGCTCACTGTGAAGGTTTCGTGAAGTCACGGACCTCGATTGTACGCATTGTACTTGTACTGTATATTAAGAAGACGCGAATGATGGTAATGCGACTCGAATATTCACGATTATATGAATTATTGAAATCGTCGGGAATTCAATTAATTGATTCAATGTCAGTGAGACCAACAAAAAAAAAATATATATATATATATATTTTTAGATATATATATAAAAAAATATATATATATATATATATATATTTTTATATATATATATATTAGAGTTTTCAGAGTATTCGAAACATTGAATATTTAACATTGATAATATTTTAAGTCTATGAAATATTACATTTTGTCAAAGTGTTCGAGTTATTTTTATACCCGTTATTAGCAATTTCATTGTCGCGAGCCTTGAAAAAGATTGAGCGAAAGAATTGGTTTTTTTTTTTTGTTTAAATTGAACTACTGCATGACCCCGATGTGACATTGACCTTCGGAGATTTCGCGTTAATTAGCAGAGATTTATGGGTGCTCTACAATCAAGCGAATTGTCCCTGAGTTTACTGTAACATAACGTCCGACCGGCTTCGTCCGAGATAGTCCAATAACTCTCCGGGAGAGAATGTCCTAATTGTATTTACATTCGGAACGTGACAACAGTATTAAGGACGTTCGAATAATGATAATGCGATTCGAACATCCACGATTATTCGAATCATCGAAATGATCAAAAATTGAATTGATTAATTCAATGTGAATGAGTAATTAGAGAATTTAAATAATTGAAGAGAGCTAAGCCTATGAAATATTACACTCTGTGAAACTGTTGCCCGGTCATTTATATCCGCGATTAGTAATTCTATTATCCCAATCCCTAAAAACGCTTGAGCGATAGAACTGTTTGTTTTTTTTTTCAATCGAATCACGACCTCAAGGTGACCTTGGGAGATTTCGATTAATTAGAACAGACTTCTATGTCCTCTACAAATCCAGCGAATTATACGTGGCTTTATACTAACGCAACGTCCAGTCCGGCTTGATCTGGGATAATCCAATAATTTTATTATCTCTGAAAAAGCTTGAGCGATGGAACTGTTTTTTTAAATTGAATCACGACCTCAAGGTGACCTTGGGAGATTTCGATTAATTAGAACAGACTTCTATGTCCTCTACAAATTCAGCGAATTATACGTGGCTTTATACTAACGCAACGTCCAGTCCGGCTTGATCTGGGATAGTCCAATCGTTTTATTGTCCCTGAAAAAGCTTGAGCGATAGAACTGTTTTTTTTTTTTTTTTCCAATTGAATCACGACCTCAGTGTGACCTTGGGAGATTTCGAATTTAATCAGCAGAGATTTCTATGTCCTCTACAATCTAGCGAATTATCCGTCGGTTTACCATAACAAAACGTCCAGTCCGACTTGATCTGAGATAGTCCAATAATTTTACTATCCCATACAATAATTTTATTATCCCGAAAAAGCTTGAGCGATAGAACTGTTTTTTTTTTCAATTGAATGACGACCTCAATGTGACCTTGGGAGATTTCGAATTTAATCAGCAGAGATTTCTATGTCCTCTACAATCTAGCGAATTATCCGTCGGTTTACCATAACAAAACGTCCAGTCCGACTTGATCTGAGATAGTCCAATAATTTTACTATCCCATCCAATAATTTTATTATCCCGACAAAGCTTGAGCGATAGAACTGTGTTTTTTTTTTTTTCAATTGAATAACTACCTCGATGTGACCTTGGGAGATTTCGAGTTAATTAGCAGAGATTTCTATGTACTCTACAATCGAGCGAATTATCCGTGGGTGTTTACGTGTAGCGCAACGTCCAGCCGGGCTTGATCCGAGATAGTCCAATAATTCTCCTGGAGAACGTCGTAACACTGTATCTGCATCCAGAGCGTAGCGAACGGTATCCGTCCAGCTGTCCTGGAGCCTCCACCTAATTAGATACGCCTGGATCATCATACACCGATGCGACCGTCAGTTATGCACTATTAACAGCTCGGTGAATCTGCATTTCCATTGATATTCATGGGAATTGCATTGCGCCGCGACACAATTGTCGGACGACCGACTTTGGCGCATGTGCAGTACGATCACTCGACAAAAATGGATGACGAGAACAAATGTTGTGACTCGTCGAAAAATTTCGCCGTGCGACGGGAGACCCTAACCTAAAATCATGCGACGCGAAAGACACGAATTACACGAAAGGAGCCGCGCGACTCGAGAGCCGAGGGGGGACGAACTAATTCAGCGCAAATCCCGCAACGTTCGTATCGCCCGTTGAGAAACAGACACGTTGAATCTCATCAGGCAACTCAAATCCTCTCGCGATTGCTTCTCTCGCTGTTCTAACGCTAAAACTTGGTCGGTACAATTTAATCGTGGATTACGCAACTCCTGACGCTCCCGTGTACCGCCCGAACACAATACGCGTACACACGACACTTTAGCGATAACGGCATAAAAGTAATCTTATTTTAGACGCGAATCGTGGAAACAAGAAACGTACGACGCCTTATGTCGTATATATTAATTGCCCGAGGAAAAAAAAAAAAAATTCGCGACGATAACTGAAAACAATGTTGAGCTGATATTCTAGTTTCCAAACACACATCGATAAATAACAAACGGATACACATTTTGTTTTAATTATGGAAAAAATAAAAAGCTCTCGGATACGCCAATTTTCGCACACGGTTTGTCGGTACGTTCCTATATTTTGAAGAACCGTAGATTTCGAGAATTCCGATGTGTACGATTAAATAAAAGAAGCAGTTAAGTTCGTAAGCTTCGCTACTTCATATCAATTAAAATAATTTCTCTGCCATTTATGAATTACTTCAACGAAATTTTATATTTACGCGAGACAGTACTTAAAGATAAGCCACTTCGACTATCCGATTATTGGGTCGCGTAGGCTTGAACCTTGTATCGCTTTTTTTTTTCTGTGCATCAAATAACGTTTGGAGATACGATTGCAAGTGTCAAATTAAATTTCCAATACTTATCGTAAACTTCGCAATAAATCTGCATATGGCCGACTTGGACGTGTCCGCGAGCATTGGTACTGTTTAAAACGCGAGGCGTAGGCACGACATTTTCGCGATACCGGCAAAAAGTAATCTTACTTCACCCTTCAAATCGTGGAGACAAGAAACGGACGACGTAGAATATCGTTGCGAGCGACTCGGAATCGTATATTCGAGGGAAAAATCGAAGGTACGAATGTGCGGGAGAGAGAGACTACGACGTACCGTCCTGGGGAAAACTGGGCACGGTCACCATTCTCGAACCTATAAAAACGTAACACGCCGAGATCTCTGGCGCTGGTGTGCCGCGGCCTGCCTGCCCGTCCGCCTGCCCGCCTGACTCGCTTCCTCTGGGAGGGGTTATGGTCCGGTATACGACGCTCGAATTTATCTGTATAATGGACGGTGCCCCCGGGGGATGGCACCATCTGCAAATATCCCTTCATCCAGCCACGTGTGCCATACAAATTGAATTCTTACAAGTTTCAATGATATGGTAATGTAAGGACAACTTGCCGACCGGACACTTGCTACGCTTTCCAAACCGTCCGGCCGTGCTCTCGCTTCCCCTCCGCCGCTCCCTCGGCAGCTTGACTGCGATCGCCTTCGCTTCGGCTCGCGTTTCCCAACCCCCCCCCCCCCCCCCCCGCCCCTCATCCACGGTCTTTCCTTCCCTCGCTTCCTCAGTCCTCTCTCTGTATCGCTATTTGCTCACTTTGGGTCTCGAGATTGTCGCGGGAGTTTCCCGAACGTCTTTCTTGCCCACCGAAGGACCTCTCGCGGCTAACGTTCTATCTGCGTACAAACCTAATTGCTTTGCAACGATTACAGCTCTTACCGCGTATCTATATGCGAACAAAAATACCGATTCTCGAGGCACTCGAAGAAGTTAGACGTACATTTGGCGTTAGTGCATATTCGGTAAGGACCATTTATGCTAATATCAACGCCCCCTTCTTTCGGGCCATTTATTATATAAATGTACTTCTTTGTCTCGTCCCACTGTAATTAATTGTGTGTTAGGATTTACATCCGATCTGGACTAAAAAAATCTGGTAAAAATTGTATTATCGTTGGCTGATTATTAACGTGATCTGAAATACCACCGCCGGTAACGAAGACTGTACTAAATGCCTTTTTGATACTGCAGCCCACGGAGTAATCGGAAAATTGTCTTTGCCTGCGTCTGCCGATTCCCCGGGAAAAGACAATTATCTTTTTCCTCTGCGGTCTGCTATCTCAAAAAGGTATTCAGTATAGTTTTTATACCACATCAAGCCTAAGACCATATGAAATACTTCCTCCCCCGTCCAGCCCCGGAGTCAATCGGTATCAAAAAATGTAATCAATTTTTCTCAGGAGTTCTCGTACGTACGGTCAAAAGTGAAGTCACATCGAAAGCGGATATCGTGTCGGCTTTCGATGAGATTTTCGGCGAGAAAAATTTATTATAGTTTTTGTTACTGACCGCGATAATTGTATATGCTCTTAAAGCTGTTGAACGTATCTTCGGACGCGGTAAATGGGCGTTTGGATACCAGCGGAGAGCGCGAATAGACTTGACCGATATGCTCTGCCTTACCGACACCCGATCTCGTCGGGCAGCGGATCCCAGCGGCGAGATGGCGAACTACGTTTACATAACATAAAATCAAAGATGGCTGGGAAGTTGCTCGGACTCGATAAATTGGCGAATTTATTTAGAATAATACGCGAGAACGGCGGTCCACTCGGATGTCTCCGCACTCTGTACAGGTTTGTAAGCTGTCGAAAAAATCGTCACTGACTCAATCTTCTCTACCGTTCGAAAAAATTATTAACGTCCGTTGTTTTGGTTATGCACGGTGAGATTCGTGCTCCGAAACGTCAATCGATTCCGTATAAGAGAGTGCTTTCTTGAATGCAGTTCCGCTCCCTTCGGCAAAAATCCAGAAATATTCGGGATGAATCCGCACGTAAACACGTGCGTTCGTACATTCCAGTCCGCTTGTCCAGCGTTTAAGTTCTAACGCAAATGCGCTCCGATAAGCGTTATTTTGTTATCGAAACTAACGAAGTGCATTCCGCGGCAAGAATTTGATGTATCGTTCATAATTTAGAAAAACCCTCTAGCAGCAGTCACAAATAAAAGAACGTTTAGCAGAACATATAAAAAAGTAAATAAACGAACCCATGGATCTGCATTCGAGATGGCACCCAATATATTTGAATCATCGTCTACAAACTTTGCAGCTTTAATAGCGTGTTTTCCTTGAAACAGGCAAGATGATCTGAAGACAGGAACGCTCGTCGGTGAGGACAAGTTTGGAAACAGGTACTTCGAGAACAACTATTATTTCTACGGTGAGTATCGCGAAGCCGGTAGATCGCCTTATCCGGCTTGTCTCTTCTTCCTCCGACCAGTTTTACGCCGCTAGACCAAGTACCAATCAATTTTTAAAGGAAAACCTTCAATATTCTTCAATAGGTTTCTACCTGCTAATAAATACACAAATAATATAAATAATAGGATGTTTCACAAAAAGGACAATTAAAAAAAAATTCCTCCCACCCTTTTAAAGTATAGATTTCAATGCCAAATTCAACCTCGCGAAAGACGGGCCCAAACAAAAAATCCTAAAAGCCACATTCAACGTTAGTACCAAAAAATTCGGCACCTTTTTTTTTAGTACAAACGACGAATGCGGCATCTCTTAAGATTGTTTGCTTAAGCCTGCCGTTCGCGAGGTTCAATTTCAGATTAAAATCTATACTTATGGAGGCTGGAAAGAATTGTTTTCAACAGCTTCACCCTACTGGACATTTTTAGATTTTTCTATATACGAATTAAAAAATCAGTCTTTTGTGTTTGATACAAAAACTGAAAAAAAGTTAAGCTCCAGCCAAAGGCGGTGACTGATAGTTAAGTTTGAGAGATGTTGCATTTTTTTGGATAAAACCTTGAATGCGGCATCTTTTAGGACTTTTTGTTAGGTACCACCTTTCGCGAGGTTCAATTTGAGATCGAAATCTGTACTTTAAACAGGTGGGACGAAAATTAATAAAAAATGCCTTTTTTGAAACGCCCTAATAAACAATATAAATAATATAAATATTGTGATCGGGTTATCGGCCGCAATCCAGCTTGTCGCGTGTCTCTCAAACTCCCGAAATTTTGTCATTCGCCAGGAAGGAACAGATGGGTGATGTACGCCGACAAGGTATGGATGGACTACGACGGCTCTCAAGTGCCGGCCGAGTGGTTTGGATGGCTGCATTACAAGACTGACCTTCCGCCACACAAGGACCCGAACAGGCCGAAGTACAAGTGGATGGCCGAACACACGCCGAACCTTTCCGGTACGAGAGAGGCGTACATGCCCTACAGCACGACGCCGCCCAAGGTCGAGCCTTGGAGACCCTCGTAATCGATACGATGTAGAAACCTCGATGGAATAAAAGTAGACTAACGTAATTATTGTTAAATTGCTTCCAGCAGGAGGCGTGTAATTGCTTCGTGTAAATAAACGAAAAGAGTTGAGTGCCGCAGATCGGAGTATCGATTTCAACGACTATGTCGAAGCGAAGCAACAACGTAACGTAATAAACAGGTGGGCAAAGCAATAACGAGCTCTGTTCAGCAAAATAAATAGTTATATTTCTCGTTTTCGTGTAAAATTGGTAATAGATCGTTTTACATATTACGTATCACAAAATCGACGGGGGATTCTCGACACAGTCTTAAGATAGTCGACGAGAGATATGGAAACGACTGGTTACTTTTTTTTCATCATTTTTTCTCCCATTTTCGTGTCTAAGCAAAATAGAGACACCGTCTTTTATAGATTTTTTTCTTCTTGGCAAAGCGTTATTTTAAACGAGTGGCTCTTTGAATCCCTGTAAAAATAGTCTGCTTTCTATTCGCATGACTTTAATATATATCATATTTTATATATATATATATAACTTTGAACATACTAAATTGTATGGTATACGCAGTATCACCGTTTATATCTTACTAGCATTAGGAATGTTTCGGTAGTTCGCCTTCTATTCTTTCTTTTTTTTTCTTGTCTCAATACTTTGTCGATATATTATTATTATAAATAAGAAATGCTTTATGTTCCCAAGTTAGTTCTGTTCCGCGTCGAAACCCTTCTTTTTTCGATAATCGTTCTCGGACTGATAGCCCGGCGCGTGATTGTGCTCGTGGACACCGGTCGGCATGAATCTCTCGGCAATCACCGCGCACTTACCGCGACAACCGCGATGCTGCTCGGCGCAACGGTAGTGCGAACGATTCAATACTTCCGAGCGCGATGTCAAGTTGTACACGTATCCTTCGTGGATGAGCTGCGGGCGACCTCGCGCCGACAGCCTGTAAGTCACTGGTTCTACAACTGTAAATTTCCATCGTTACTCAAGTCCAATTCAATCGCCAATCGTTACAAGTGGAATTCGCGGTAGAGTATCATTTTAAGCCAAACATAATTTTCGCCAAAAAAATGACTAAGCTGCAGAAAAACCATGGGCGTTTGAAAATCCCATTATCGACCGGAAATGCTATTGAAAATCTCTACCATTAAAAATCTCCACTATTAAAAATCTTTACCATCTACATTGAAAATCTCTACCATTGAAAATCTCTACCATTGAAAATCTCTACCATTGAAAATCTCTACCATTGAAAATCTCTACCATTGAAAATCTCTAGTATTGGAAATCTCATTTTTCAACCTGAAATATGTCACTTCCGGTCGAAAAATGAGATTTCAAGCCCGGAAGTGCCGTTTTCTCCCAAGCCACATACGTATTCATAGTGTTTCTTCAGCCTAGTTACTTTTCAGCGGAAACGATTTTTGGCTGAAATCAGTTCGGCTTAAATGACACCCTACCGAATTCGCGTCCTTACCTGGACCAGAGTTATCTCCCTTCGCTCTGTTCTCGGAAACGCGATCTTCGTCTCTCTCCTCGGCATTATCGTCCTTCGTGAGATCGATGGAATCGCCCGCGAAGATTCCCGTATCGTTGTCGTCGTGCTCCATCGAAAAATCATCGGAATTTCTCTTCGACGATAACTTCGTGTCGTCGTTCTCGCCGTCCTCGCGAAGAAAGCCTTGCGCTTCTCCCGTTTCCGCGGGACTCGCGACCGGAACGTCGAGATCTCTCAAAGCCGAAACGGAAGTTCTGCTCCTCTTAGCTGAATTCGTACCCTGCGCCGCCGAGCTGCGGCTTTTTCTTCTGCGAACGGGACCGTCGGAATTAACCGCCCTTCTCGACGCTCTCTGAAGGTCGTTGCTGTCGGAATCTTGATCGGATTTGAGTGTGTCGCTTCGCGACGACGCGCGATCTTCTTCCTTGATGAAGTCGTTCCGATTTTCGCCACTCTCACTCGTCAGTCCTTTGATCTGCAGAATCTCCGCTACCTTCAGGAAACTCGCGAGCTCCTCCTGCCTCACGTTAACCTCGCCCTGGTACATAAATCGCAGCAAAGACTCCACCTCCGCGTAGCCCATGTCTTTCAGAATTACCACAGGGTGTTGACAAGGGTTGCACTGTAAAAAAAACGGTTTCATCCATTCATTTCGTTCGATCAAATTAATTGGTAATCAATATTAATGAATTTGTATAGTTATCAGTTAGATTCCATAATTTATATCTTTCAATTTTAAATGTTATAATTAAAAGCCAAGAAAATGATATCCCTAGTTAGAGACTTTTTTCGCACGACTCACTGGTGTCAGTAATTTTTGGACCGTTCTTAAAGATATCTTTGAAGCAGGGCTGAGCAGTACTTAAAGTATGTACTTAAAGTATCAAAGTACTTTTCGGTACTTTAAGTACTATTACTGAGTACTAAAGACCAAAGTCCTTGTACAATTTTGAGCATAGCTTCCTCTTTGGGGAAGCTATGCTCAAAATTGTAATAAATGCGGAAACCATGCGCAAATTACTTTGCACCTCTTTTGTAACGTAAAAAAATGTCTGTCTTATAAAATTATTTTACTCCGAACACAATATTTTCCATTTAAATCCCAAAAGTTCGATTTATCATGCATAAAATCGAGACCTTCAATGTTTCACTATACTTTAGCCCCAAAAAGGCCAGCGGAATCGTGTTTAGCGGGAAAAAATACGTCGAAATGCGCGGCAGTTCATTAAATAAAAAGAAAAAAAAATTCTTCACAAAATTCCAAGGCTACCCCTTTCGAGTCCATTGTTCGCGTTTTTCAACGTCCTCAAACGGAACGATAAAACGCTTCTAGAACTTCGAACAAGACCCCAGCTTATGTATTTTTTCCCGTAGAACACGACGAGCACCTGGGATTTTCCCTAGCTCCATTGGGAGCCGAGTTATCGACCTTTGAAAATCACGAAAATCGACGTTTTTTCAAAAGTGGCTCAAAAATTAAAAAATCGTTCATTTAATTTTTTTTTGTTTCAAGGCTATATTCTATGTATTTTTTCTCGCTGATTACGAACATAACAATTATTTTACTCCCAACCCAATATTTTCCATTTAAATCCCAAAAATACGACTGTTGATGCATAAAATGGAGACCTTTCTCTGGCCAAAAAAAAATTGCGTTCCGCATTAGGGATTTTTTTGCACACAATTGGAACGGTCATCGTAATTTTTTGAACGAACCCCAATTTTGATAATTTCGGACCAACCTTAAAGATATCTTTGAAGGACGGACTGCACACGGTCAGGACTAATTTGTGAGCCTGCAGAATTTGTCCATTCATTTTGCTTAATAACATTAATTTATAATCGATATTAATTAACTCGTATAGTTATCAAATATATACAATAATTTGTATCTTTTAATTCAAAAATAAAAAAAAATGTAAAAAATATGACATTCCACGTTGGGGATTCTTTTTTCAGACAATTGTAAAAGCCGTGGTAATTTTTTGGAGCGACCTTAATTTTGGTAATTTTGGACCGACCTTAAAGATATCTTTGAAGTACGGACTGCACACGGACAGGACTAATTTGTGAGCTTGCAGCAATTGTCCATCGACCGCGAGGGTTACGTCGACAAGATCCTTGTCGCTGAGATGAGACATGAAGCCGCTGGTAAGATTGTTCGTGAAGTTGTTCCATCTCAGGGAAAATTGGTCTGTCGGAAAATTCTCAGCCATGTCTCTCTGCGAAGCGAAAAAAAAAAAAACTCAACGAAAATCGTTCGCCAAAATTTCACTGCAGTTTATAAAGACGAGTGAGGGACGAACGTTAAGGATGCTCGACGGGTAAAATTCACAACCGAATGGGACACATCGATCGGCGTTTGTTTCGTCATCAAAACAGACGAGAAAAAGCGTATCAACGCTCTAAACAAGGCTCGTTCAACTAAAGCTGAAAATTGCGTCGACGACGGGCAAATCTTTATGCGTTGTCACAAAGTCGCGGCCGTCCGGCGAAAGGTTATGGCACGGTCTGAGATAACGAAATTTAAGCAACGGAAATTCGCGCTAAAGAACTAAAAACCGTGCACCCGTGTACCTGTCTTCGTCGATTAAAATCGTCGTGCACCTGTGTCACTGGAGACTTTTGTAAATCATTCGCTCCGGCGATTGGAATTACATCGTTGTTGACCATGACATTATTACACTGTTTCTCAGTCAGCTCGGTCGGTGGGTCGGCTCGTCGGGCGAGGGGAGAGCACGCAGTGCGAGTCGGTGGGGATCTCCTGACAAGTGGTTTACTCATAGGTTTCTGTCTTGTATCTATTTTCTTCAGATCCAAAACGTGCGAGATCTTCGCGAGCGCGCACGCGTCGAGCGCTCGGCGCATGCGCAGCAGGGGCGTCGGGCCGCGATTAGCGATAACAGTGCAAGTGTTAAAAGTTAGAAAAACGACGACGTGGGCAACTGGGCGGTCGGTGCGTCTCTCGTCGGGCGAGCGGAGTGCGAAGTGCAAGACGAGGGGGATTCGGACAAGGTGGTTACTCATAGGTCGTCTTTTATCCATTTCTCCAGAAGCAAAACGTTCGAGATCCGAGCGCTCACACGTCGGACCTTCGGCGCCTACGCGGTCGGCGCGTCGGGACTCCGATTTGAGATAACAGTGTAGAGTTGAAAGTGACGAAAAAAAAAAACAACGTGGACGACAACTGCGCGGTCGGAGAGGCAGAGATGCGCGTAGAGCGCGCGAGGAGAACAGCCAAAGGGACATAAACAGCTGCTTCCGCGTCCCCGACCCGAAACAATCTGTCACCTCTACATGGCACGAAATTGCAGAGTGACCCGAAATACTGTAAACTCTACGAGAGTCCCGTAGGCAACTGGCCATAATTTACTTTTTCTTTTTGTCTTAATCCCTCGATGCCGGCTAAATTTGATCTTGCCGAGGTGCGCTCGCCGGCCAACGACTACCGCGATCCCCCCGGCGCGATCCCCGCAGCGTGCTAGCCCGGCTGCACGAGAGCTCGAGACTGTTAGACACGATCGGGAACACCGGCGAGAGATGCCACGGACGTTTGTGTTCTTTACGATTTTTTTAACTGTATAGCGAAAAATAATAAAAAATTTTGCAATGTCGTCGGAATGTAACGGAGGTGGAAAATTTGTTGAAAAAGGAACGTTCGTTAAGAAGGGAACAACTATAATCGAGGCCAAGCCGTTCGCCGCCGTTCTCAGCTCGAAGTTTCGAACCGAGAGGTGCGACGCTTGCTTCAAAAGGTATTACACTGCTTTTATTGGCATTGTTGCTTCGATATTTTTCTTTTAGCCGCCTGAGCGGCTCGTTTTTCACCTGGACGGATAAAAAAATTATAAATTCAATGTAACCGACTACAAAAGTTTTTATGCAAAAACTGTTACGTTGCAATTAGTGTACAATCGGCAGGAAAAATTAACAGAATTTTAGAGTGAAATTAAAGAAAATTATTGGAATTAAAGTACTTTTATTCTATAACAAAAGTATAGAAAATTATTGGAATCGTTTAATGTGCTTCTATAATCAATGTAAAGTATATTATTGAAAGTAAAGTATTTCTAAAGCTTTTAATGTACCGTACTTTAATTTTTTATCACAATTGTACATCAAATACCAGTGTACCAATATACCAGTGTACACATAAAATCTTCCAGTGCGGTACATTAAAATTGAAACGAATTTTTTTTTTTACAGTGTATGTCTATAAGTAAGCGAATTAAAAAAAATAATAATAAATGTTGATACCTTGTGGCGTTACAATGTTTTTTCTTATTTTTCAGTTGCAAGATTTCACGATGCTCGGGTTGCCAATACGTTTACTACTGCAGTAGAAATTGCCAGAGGCAATCATGGGCCATGCACAAGATAGAGTGTCCGAACATCAAGAGGGTTTACCCAAGAGAGGTGCCGGACGCAGCTCGAATGATGACACGTATCATCATCAAGCTGCAGAATGGAAAAGAAGAAGAGAGAGGTTACTACTCTCCCCAGGAGTACAGAACCTTTAAGGATTTGATGTCCCGTAGGTTTATCTCTGACTTGATTCCAATTTTTCTCCTATGAATTTACCTTGGATACGATTGAGATTTTGTGTTCCGAATAGATTACTGTAACATAAAACAAGACATGAAGAAGATGGAACATTTCACCTGCGTGAGCGCCGTCCTTGACGAATTTTTACCGCACTCGATGTTGCCAGGGCCGAAGGAGTTGCTCGAGATATTCGGCCGCATGAGCATAAATTGTTTTCACATACTGGACCTAGAAATGAGTAGCGTAGGAGTGGGGATTTATCTGGGCCCGTCGATAATCGACCACAGCTGCAAGCCGAACGCCGTTACCATTTTCGACGGTACGACGCTGATCGTGCGATCTCTGCAGGACATACCGTCGTTCGAATGGAGCAAGGTATAAAATACGCCGTGAGCGACGAGGAACAAGAAAATTGTCTTTCCTTACGATTGCCGATTCTCGGGCATTGAAAGACAAGGAAAGACAGTTTTCTTTTTCCTCAGCGAGCGGCGATCTCGAAACGGCATTCAGTTGCAGCTTTTGTTACCGGCAGCGGTATTTCCCATGTTAAGGACATGTGAAACGACTCAGTCGGTAACCACAATCTGTAATGAATGCGATTCAGAGAACGTAGACTTTTCGGGAAAAAGCAAAGCTTTAGCGAATGAACAATTTAATACCGCGTCCGATGATGCTTTCGTTTTATCCGCAACGTTAACCGATTTCAAATGGCATTTTAAACACCTCCCTCCCCGTCCATCCCGGGCTCAGTCGGTATCAAAAACTGTAATCAACTTTTTTTCTCGGGTTTTCACATGTATGGTCAACAGAAAAGTTTCATAGGAAGCGGACATCACCTCGGCTTTCGATGAGACTTTTCTTTTGACCGTACAAGCCAGAATCCATGAGAAAAGTTCATTACAGTTTTCATTATCGAACGGGGTATTGCACATGCTCTTAAGGCGAAGATACTGCCGTCGGTAAAGAAAACTGTAACTTAATTACCGGCCGCGATGTTTCACAGTTACCGATTGCTAAAGTATCTGTACAGGTATCGATATCGTACATCGACGTGCTGAGGTTCGTCGAGGAGAGACGCGAGGAGTTGCAGAATTCCTATTACTTCCGGTGCTACTGCGACGGATGCGAGAGCCCCGAGGCCGTGGCCGCGGCCGGTGCGTGCCCCAACAAGGTATGCACGAATCCTTGCCTCGCCGGCGATTCGAAGTGCGACAAGTGCGGTCACGAGTTACCGGCAGATTTCACGGACGATCTCGAGACCGTGAGCTTCGACTCCCTCCGTCATCTCGAAAGGATGAAGAACAACGCGAGTATCCTTTGCAACGAGTTTCGTCTTTCCGTACGGGATTGAACGACGATTCTCCTTAGCCTCTCGTGACAGACTTGGAGGTGTGCAGAATGTGCCTTAGACAGCAAGAGGGCTTGCTTCACCCGCTCAATATGCTGCACGTTCGCATGCTCGAGATGGCGTATCTGGCCGCAACCGAGGCCGAACTGTGGGACGAGAGCGAGATTTACGTGACTAAACTCGCTCAACAATACGAGTTAGTTACAAAAATTTGATACCTGCGACACTGTCGGATCGTTGAAGTCGCGAATGTACGATATTTTTTCTTTGCAGATATTACTACGGCGATTCGCATCCCCTGACAGGACACATGTATCTCAATCTGGGCACCATTCTGGGCTACGACAAGAAGCCCAAGCAAGCTTTCGACGTCATCAGAAAAACTCTCGACATCGTCAAGCTGGCCTTCGGCGAGAATCATCCCAAGATGAACAAAGTTAAAAAAATCGCCGACTGGATTATCTTCGAGTACGAAAGAATGAACGGCGACTAGACATGGTGTCCGGCGATCTTGGAAATTCTCGAAGTCCTGGCAAATCCTTGAAATTTTTCTGTCCTTAAATTCTTGGAATACTGTCGAATTTTTGCCGAATGTCCTTGGATTTTGTTATTTCACCTTAAATTTGAGGATAATTGAAAAATTTGTATCATTAATCGATAGTCCTGAAAAAAATCTGTACCTCAGTTTCACCGATAATTACATACGAGAAATTTCATACAAATTCGGCAAGGTGTGAGTGTTTTTTCACCGCGTATTTTTTTTTTTTTTTTTTTTTTTTTCGATCGGATGACACTTTTTCTCGTCAATTGTACAGATAAAGAAGCCACACGTATACTCGTGCGAAAAATGTTTTGTTTACTCTCTACTCGTGTGATTGCAACACTCGCCTTTTATTAATCTTCTAAAATACCCTAAAATTGTTCTGGGTATGTCCTTTAATATCGTACGGACTTTTTGCTGGACACCATGCGAAAGTCGTCGAGGAACAACAAACGGAAACCTCGATCACGACTAAAACACAAACTTTTGTTTTTCCTTTTTTTTTTAATCTTCTCATTTACTTTCAAATTGTGAAATTCTGTAATATGTTACAATGAATGTGTTGCGAGTGTGTGTGTGTGTTACTTATCTTCATCATATTTTTTTTCTTTTTCATTCCATCGTGTTAATTTCCTTTTTGTCATTTAACTTCAGTAATCTATAAGATACCTACATTCTAATTAATTACGCGTCGCAAACATACTTCACAGAGAAACAGAAAATCATCGTACGAATATATAAACCCAAAGTTTTTTTTTCTTAAAACGTATTTAAAACGTATTTAAAAAAAAAAAAAGAAAAAGAAAACAAACGAATAAAAATTACGAATTTGTTACATCACGACCCTCCGGTTTGTTGTTGATATACCTCTATGGTGTCGCCCTCCTCCATCTCGAGGGTGGTCGGAGTGTCGGTCTCGTTGATCGGCTGTCCGTCGAATCTGAATCTCACCGCCGCTATCGCCAAGCCCTGCGAATAAACGGTTGTAAAATAACGATTATAGCAAAAAAATAGTTCTTTGTGATACTCGTGCGAAAAAGCAACTTTCGCCGAAAGTTGTGAAGTTGGACAAGCCAAAAGCTCAGAAGCCAAAAGCGCGTACCATCTGCGATACGAGCTAAAAGCGAGTACTGCTTACGTCGGTCGGAAAATGACTGTTTTGAGGACACTTTTTGCACCTTGTAAAATAAAATTTCTTACCATACTTGTGCAAAAATCATTTTCTTAACTCGCGTGATTGCAACATTTAGCCTTTGGCTCGTGCCGCAAATACATACCCGGCAGAAAATTGTTTTTCGCACTAGTCTCGTAATGTATTATTTTGCGTCAAGGAACAAAAACTCCCACTTTGTGTGCCTGTGGTGTGACAAATGGAGGCAAAAAAGTACCTAGTGTTGAAAAAGTATGCGCAAAAGTAACTAGTATTTTTTTCTCGCAACGCTTACGAAAAAGCGCCACTTTCACCACACATTACAGACACGAAAAGTGGGACTTTTTGTTGCGTTACAAAAAAAAAATAGCCGTTTGCCCGAAACGAGAAACGAAACTTGCCTCTCTTTCGCAGTAAGCGTTCATAAGTTTTCGCAGCGGCGTGTGTTTCTTTATTTTAAACTGCACGACCGCACTGTCCTGTCCCAACACCTTCAGATTTATGTGCTCCGACTCGGTCTTCGCTTCCTGCGAAAATTAGCAAACGTCGATTTTTATCGTTTTTTCTTTCAATTATCGTACGCGACAAAACGTGAAACCGTGCGTGACACGAACGACGACTCGCCGACTTCGAGGTTATAACATTGTTTTTTACCTTTTTCTCGTCCGACATTGTAATAATCTCTCGTCGTGCCGACTCGTATCGACAAATAATCCGACGATACTCTTACTGATTCGTGAAGAATAATTTCACTTATCTAAATACTACGTGAGCGCGATGAGTTTAACGCCCGATCTCTCCTCCTATCCGAGTGCTCAAGAGAAATCCCGCTCTTTGTCGTGCACACACGAATGCATATTGTTATTTGTTACGGTTTCGTAGCCCGGACGCCGATTTACAGAAACAAAGTTGAAAAGCACATGTGTGCACGGCGTTCGTCAAGACCGGCTCGAGCGCTGTGCTTTCCACGGGGAATCGGCAAGTGCCGCCAGTCGCGGAAGCGGCGAGTCGTGGTACTTCGTTTGACAAAGACGCAAGGAGCGTCACGTTCCGCGCTACCGACAACCGATATTTCGTCGTCCAATTTTGATCGCCCGAAAACAAATCGCGCATCGTCGATCGATCGCTTATTAGACAATGTTTTTTCCTAGATCGCAAACCTTGAGTTCCAGACAGAAAAAAACAACTTTCTTCTTCTGTTTGAGGTTGGCTCCGGTAGCCAAAAAACAACTTTGAAAGGCTCTCCAGTGCGCATGCGCAGGTATTTCTACGTGCCGGGATCGCAGTCCGCGCTACCGACCGCCGATAATTCGACGTCCAATTTAGACCTCCCGACTATAAATAGTCCATCGGCAATCGATCATTTATTCGACAATTTTTTTTTTTAGATCCACGTACGCTTTATCTCGCGGAGATAGCTCGCAATCAGCGATTCGTAAAACCCTCGAGTTCCAGACAGGAAAAAAAACAACTTTGAAAGAGGCCCCCCAGTGCGCATGCGCAGGTGTGTCTACGTGCCGGGATCGCGGTCGCTAGTGGCGAAGAGGGGGTCCTCGGCAAGCCGAGAAATCTCCAGTGGTTTACATGTTGTTCGCGGGGGGGTTGTCTCGCTCTGTTCCTCTTGACAAATCCTCAATGAAACACCCGAGACGATAGAGTTTACCCGCGATTTCGTCTACGTGCGAATTTGGGTTATTTTACAAACTGACGTAAGTACGTGTGCGCCGTCGACGAGTGACGAAATAATCGCGGTCCCTTCGATCAGCGAGGTACGAGTGTGTTTGTTCTGTGTGCGACCCGACGTTAGCATCGTGGGACTCGCATTCGCGAACTGCGTTCGCGATTGCGTGTGTAAACGAGTCGCGACGCACCGACGATATTCAGTGTTCGAGGCTCGAATTCTCCGCTCACCGTCGCGTCCGTTCTTTCATCGATCCGTCGAGACGTTTCGTACGCAAAATCACGAAAACGCTTTGGCAAACTTCGCTCGAGCATCCTGTCAATAAGAATCATCCATTTTGTTTATGCACGGAGTGCGCACGCTCGTTCCAAAAACATCAGATTCTGCCCTCTCGCCCTTCGGCCATGTAATTCACCGAAAGAGTATTCTTACCCGCCAGGCTACGCTAGATAATGCGAGAAAAATGACTTATTTTTTCTTAATCACAACGGCACGACGATTGTTAAGCGTGTGCGTCGTACGCGCGATCATGTCGGGTTCTCAAGCTCGGTCTTGTGACAGATTATATTAGGGCATCGTTTCGGTGTCATAACTCCGATTGTTGTCGACGTAATATTTGTAAACAGAGATCCCCCTCCCGCGACGCTCGCGAACGTTTCGCACCCGCGTCGAAACGCATCGAGAGACGAACGTTGATAATTGCATCGCGGACGTTCGGTCGCGGAGATTTGGACGGATTGTCAACGTCGTTTTGCATTCCAATAATTAGGCATTCGCTATTATGACGATGAGAAAAAAACAAAGAGTTCTCTCCCGGTCACAGTCAAAGTTCTACTCTCGGGTAGAACAGTTTGATTAAGGAATTATTTTTTATTTTTTATTTTTTTAATGAAAATAATTTCTCTCCTTACATGGCGATGAGAAAACGAAAACTGTGTCACATTTTATTCGGGCTGGCCCAAGAGAGGGCAAGACAATGAAATAGTATTTAATTTTCTTGGTCTATTACTCTGTATATATATATTTTTTGTATTCAAAGAAAAATTATATTTATTGATATATTATTTATCGCTATATTAATAAATAAAGTACTAAAAAAAATATTGATCATTTTTGCACCTATTATCAGTAAAAGATCCCCAACAAGTGTTTTGTTCTTTTAATCTAGCGCGATACGACGTATTTATTGATATACCATTTATCGGTATATTAATAAATAAAGTAAAGCACTAAAAAAGATACTGATAATTCAGACACCACACTCTAAAAAAAAAATTGTAAATTTAATATACCGGAGCGTAAAATTTGCTTAAGTTACATTAATGGAACATTAATGTACTTTTTTTCAAAAATAAAAATAGCAGATACTAAAATTGCAAATTTTTTGCCTGTAATTTTAGAAACAGTTTGTGTAAAAAAAAAGCTTCCAATGCCGTTCATTAATTTGCGAAAAAAATGTCTTTACAGTGCGCTCATAAACCCGAGATTCCTAACGAGTGTCTTTTTCACTGTTCGCAGGCAATCTTTTAATCTAGTATAGTACAGCGATGGTGAGCAACGGTTCGGGGCGAACGCCTCGCATCCAGGTCTTCAGGCCGACGTACGAGGAGTTCAAGAATTTTTCGAAGTACGTTGAGTACATGGAGAGTCAGGGTGCGCACAAGGCCGGTCTGGCGAAGGTGATACCGCCGCCGGAATGGGTGCCTCGTAAGGGTGGCTACAACATAGACGACCTGGATCTGACGATACCGGCGCCGATATGCCAGGTGGTGACCGGCAAGCAGGGATTGTATCAGCAGATCAACATACAGAAGAAGGCAATGACTATAAAGGAGTACAAGAAATTGGCTTGCTCAGAGCGCTACAACACGCCTCGGCACTTCGATTACGAGGATCTTGAGCGAAAGTACTGGAAGAACATTACGTACGTGGCTCCGATATACGGGGCGGACGTATCGGGCTCGCTGACCGATCCCGAGGTCACCGAATGGAACATAAACCATCTCGGAACGATTCTCGATTACGTTAACAAGGATTACGGTATATCGATCGACGGCGTTAACACCGCTTATCTCTACTTTGGAATGTGGAAAACCACGTTCGCCTGGCACACTGAGGACATGGATCTTTATTCGATAAATTACCTCCACTTCGGAGCGCCGAAAACGTGGTACGCGATTCCGCCGGAGCACGGCCGGCGTCTCGAGAGACTGGCCAGCGGCTTCTTTCCCGGCAATTATCAGAGCTGTCCGGCCTTTCTGCGACACAAGATGTCGCTGATATCGCCGCCGATACTCAAACAATACTCGATTCCCTGCAACAAGGTATATTTCGTTGTATTCGCCGTTGGGTCGAGTTATTTGAAACCTTTTTTATTGGCGGGAAAAAATTCCTTCACATCTTTGAATATTCATATTCAAATATGCGATAGGGTGTTTTTCCCGCCAATAAATTCTGAATGTATATATATGAAACAGTGTGATAATGACGATACTTTGTTTTTCGCAGATTACGCAAGAAGCCGGCGAAATAATGATCACTTTTCCGTACGGCTATCACGCGGGATTCAATCATGGTTTCAATTGCGCCGAGTCGACGAACTTCGCGGCGCCCCGATGGGTCGAATACGGTAAACGCGCGACGCAGTGTACCTGCAGCAAAGATATGGTCAAGATATCGATGGACACCTTCGTTAAGCGCTTTCAGCCCGACAGGTGAGAGAAAGCGCGATCGACGATTTTTTCTTCCACTCGGGAATCGCTTCGCATTCCGAGAATTATTCTCCTTATATGCTTGTTTTTTTTGCATACACTGTCGAAAAAAATAATAATAAATTTAACGTACCAGGTTGAAAGTTTTTACGAAAAAGCTGCAACACTGAATTTAATGTACAATTGTGATGAAAAATCAAAAAACTTTCATAGTAAAATAAAGTATTTGTAATATTTCTAATTACACTTAACATTAATTTATAGTCACAATTGTACATGAAATTTAATATACCACTTTATGCATAAAAACATCCAATCCGGTACATTAAATTCCATATGAATTTTTTTTCACACTCTGCTGTGTCATTTTGTTTTATTTACTTTCAGTATTATTTGCAAGGTCCCATAATTCATAGATCCATCAGTAATTCTTTCACACCCGGCACCCGATCTTTAATTTACAATCGCATAATATTCATTCTTAATCGCGACACCGTCAGCACTTTCGGTGCGACCGTCCGCTGCATGTGTGTGCAGCGGCCGTCTTATCGCGCGTAGCAACACTAAATCCGCGTGCAGCAATAGGCGAGAGCCCAGCTTCCGTCAGACCCTTCCTTCAGTTCACCTTGACGTCCCGAACCGTTGCCATGTTCGCTCTCCTTCACTCGTAGCAGTTAATAAATATCGCAGTACGCCGACATTATTCGTCGTTCACTCATTTACCTCGACCATACCTTGGTTTACCGTTACGTATTTTCACCGTTATTTGTTTTTCACCTTATCTCACTAATTTCGTTAAATTACTTTCCGCTACTCTTCATGCAAATGGGCCTTCCCTTGTTTTATAACATGAATCAATTATAACGAACGAACGTTGCAGGTACGACTTGTGGCTGCGCGGCGAGGACGTCGGTCCGCATCCCGAGGACTCCCGACAAACGGCAGCGCCACTCCCGTCGCAGATGGATCTTCTGTGCGCGAACAACACGAGCGGAGAGTTGCCGGAGAGTTACATAAGCGCACCGAAAAACAAGAGGCACACGATTCATCGTAAGAAAAACATCGCCGACTCGAATCCTGACGTGAACATGGCCGAGTTGGCGAACAGGCCGGACATACCGGCGGACGTGAAGAAGGTCTTGCAGGACCTCGAACTCGAGGAATCCGAGGAGCAGCCCGACGAGCAGCAGTTGGAAGTCCTCGAGGACATTTGGCTTAAGGCCGGTGAATTGGGTGAGAAAAAAAAAATTCGCGTTCAATGTTCGTCGAATTTCAAGTATTTTTTGTCCCGTTTTAGTTTTTTTTTTTTTTTTTTTTGGAGATAAACTAAATTACTATTTTTATTGCAGACGTGAGCGACGCCCTTCTCTACTCGGGCAAGGGCTTTCGCAAAAAGGGTCGCAAGAGAAAGAAGAAACCGCCGAGCGCCGCGGAGAAGGAGCGCCGAGAGTTAAAGGCGAAGAAATTGGCTGCCAAGACGACTCAAATTTCGAACGAGGAAGCTTCGGGCACTTCGTCCTCGAGCCTGAAGTCCGATTACCTCGATCAGATAATAAGCGGTCCGGTGCCCTGTCTGGTTTTGCCAGATCTGAAGGTCCACCAGCCCGAGCTGCTGGGCGGCATGACTTCGGAGACGTCGAACGGCGCGCCGTCGACGACGACCGACGAGGCTTCGACCTCCGATCTCTCCGAGGCCACCGACAAAACCTCGAAGCGCAAGAAAAAGCACTCGAAGAATCCCGAGCACAAGAAGCACAAGCAGAAACACGTTTACAAGAACAAACGCAAGCACGTGCCGACAGTGCCGGTCTTCAGCACGACGGAGCCGCTCGACGTCTCCGACGCCGACGTCCAGAGAAAGCTCATGGCAATGCCGAGTCTCTCGGCTCACAAATTCTCCGAGCCGCCGTGCCATCGAAAGATGGGAGCGCTCCCGAGCGTCGGGAGTTCGGAGGAGAACGAGTCAAGCGAATTCAGCGTATCGCTGAAGGAGGAGTACGAGGAGGACGACGAGGTCGTCGAGATCGAGGAGGTGGCCTCTTCGCCGCCGCAGACCCCGAAGATCGTTCAGGGCAAGACGAAAATCGCAATACTGTCGAAGACGCCGAAGATCGCTGCGCCCGCGAAGCAGGAGCCGCAGATCGACGTGCCAGCGAAGCAGGAAAAAGTCATCGTGCAGTACAACGAGGATCAAGCGGCGGTGACGATGAAGCAGGAGAAAGACTCTGAGAGTTTCGTCCAATACTGCGACGCGGCGACGTCGGTATGCATGTCGGACTCCTTCGCCGACACGAGCTCGCTAATAATCAACAAACCCATCGGCACGAGCCTGCTGGGAAGTCCGATGACGGCGTACGTGAGAAAGGACATTCTCAAAGCTCCGCGCCTCAGCGTTCCGAAGACTCGTCTCGAGCTGACGAACGGTAAAAGCCCCCCGGCAGCGAACGCGAGCCCGCCAGTCAACGCGGCCTCGATCGAGGAGAAAAAGGCCGTTTACAAAGCCGTCGACGGTTTGCTCGTGCTGCAAGGATCGCGAGCTCCGCAGCAGGAGGCCAAAGTCGGTACCGCAAACAGCCCGATGCTGCTCGCCTCGCCGATGTTTCCGCAGACCGGCAGCGCGGGAGCCACTCAGATAATCCTGAGGGATCAGAGATCGATCTTGGAATATAATCCTTTCGAGACGAAGATGTGGCGAGACAAGATCGAGGCTCCCGTAAATCCGACGAAGCCAAACGCAGCTCAGAGTCAAATCGTTGAGAGGAGTCAAACGGCGAGATTGTCCTTCCCGAACACCCCTTCGAGCGAGGCGACGCTGAGGCAGATTCTCGGTTTCGACGTCGAGAACAAGCCCTCGAGCGTCTGGGACTCGACGAGCCAGGATTCCATGAGGAATCCCGTCGAACCGATAAAACTCGAGGGCCCGTCCTCGCCGATGCACAAGTGGTGCCAGCAGTGGATGCCTACTCAGGCTCAGTCGATCGGCGAAAAGGCCTCGAACTTCGTGCCACAGGGGATAGAGCAGTTCCCGTTCGGCTCGCCGATCCAAATCGGCAACGGCCAGACCTCGCTCGTTCTCACCCGCTCCGAGAAGAACGGTCACGTGATGGCCCGCCCTTATCCTCCGGGATCGAAAGGCAGCATCGTCATTCCCGTCACGACGCCGTCGATCCTCGCCTCGCGCGATCTCAAGAACAAGAGCGACGCCAGCCCGGCCATGCCGTCCCTCCTGAAGCGCGGCGCTCGACCGCAGTCGCAGAACACCCTCGGGGTTCTCTTGAAGACCTCCGAGCCGACCGGCAGACGCAAGAGCGTTCCAACGAAGTACGTCAAACCGACGATCGACAATCCCGTCGAGACGCAGAACACCGGCTCCAAGCTGACGAAGTCCTCGTCGATAGCGACGCAGATCGACTGTCTCGCGGCTCTGTCGTCGATCACCTGCACAAGCGTGCCGAAATCTAACGCTCCCGATCAGAGATTCGTGCCGAGCATCATCAACGTCGACATAACGACGCCCGAGCCACAGCCCACCTTCGGAAAGCCCGGTCATCCGTTGTCCTTTCCGAATCCGCGCGACAACAGCGTCGCGGCGATAAGGGCGCACATCCAAAACATCGGACCGACGAACAGCCATTTGACGACGACGACGATTAAACTGACGAAGCCGAAGAAACCGGCCGCCGCAAAGAGGAAGCCCAAGAAGACCGAGGCGACGACGCCGATCAACGACTCTCACGAGTTCGATCTGCTGCCGCCCGTTCTCAGCATCGAGGAACACTTGCCGACTTACCATCACAGGAGCCCCGGGAACGAGATCGCAAAGTCACCGGCGCCGTGCAACTATCCGGCGATTCCGGGACACATCACCGAGATGGTCTATCCGAGCACACTCGACCTCGAGCTCCTGCAGGCGTTCAACGACTACTGGAGCGCCCAGGTGTCCCACTGCGCCGTTTGCACGACCTTCGCGTCGACGGGGAGTGGCGGCAGTCGGCAGATGCCGCCCGACTGGAAGTACTGCAAACCCACCGTTCTACCCGAGAGCTCTCCTATATGGGTAAGCCTTCGGTTTACATTCGGGCCTAGGCAAGGTATCCAAAAATACTTCAAGTACGAAGTATCAAAGTGTCGCAGGTACTTCAAGTATTTCTCGAGTACTTTTTCCAAGTACTTTTGTTAAGCGTTATTTAGGCGTTAGACAACAGTGCAAAGACATTTCATGGCTTCCTCATTGTGAAAAATCGCTAACTGAAATTTTCGTAATACGTCGTTTTCAAGCTATTTTAAATATATTCTTAATTCCTTTTTTCAGTTAAAAAAATGGATTAAAAAATTGTATACAAAGTTTCAAAAAACGAAAACGGGTTTCTTCTCGGTCCTTCCAGTTTTTTAGTACTAGCAACTAATACTTTTCTAGTACTTGAAGTACCGGGTACTTGTTTCGTACGTCGGGTACAAGTTGAAGTCCAAATTGTATTTTTGAGATTTAAATGGAAAATATTGCGTTGGGAGTAAAATAATTGTTATATTCGTGATCAGTGGGAAAAAATACGTCGAATATAGCTTTGAAACAAAAAAAAAACGATTGAACAATGATTTTTCAATTTTAGAGCCACTTTTAAAAAAAACTACGATTTTCGTGATTTTCAAAGGTCGATATCTCGGCTCTCAATGAAGCTAGGGAAAATCCGAGGTGCCCGTCGTGTTGTACGGGAAAAAATATTGAAGATAGGGACCTGCCCAAACTTTTGGAATCGTTTTATCGTGCCGTTTGAAGACGTTGAAAAACGCGAAAAATTGACTCGAAAGGGGTGACCTTGGAATTTTTTGACTGATTTTTTTGGTTCTTTTTCTAATATTACCCGCAACGTATTCCGAAGTATTTTTGGCCGCTGAACACGAATCAGCTGGCCTTCTTGGCCTAAAGTACAATGTGAAATTAAGGGGCTTCATTTTATGCACGGAAAAGTACTTTTTAGTACTTCAAGTACTTTTTTTTTACGATTTTCAAGTACCAAGTATAAGTATGTTTTGAGCACGCGCTCACATTACGGATGATCGCCGAGCAGCATGACATCCTATTTCTATTAATATACCATTATATGCGTAAGCTTTTCATTAAGTATGATTCTGACAAGATATATATTTTTTTTAATCCATTGAAAAAAGAAAAGTGTCCCTCTTTTCATTTTTTTCATTTATCTAAAAATTAATATCTTTTTTAAAAATGAGAAGGAACGAGAACGAACTGTTTTCATTTTTTATTACATTTTTTTCATAAACATTTAAATTTATACTTAACTTAAAGTTAAACTTAAATTTAACGCTTAACGTAAAGCATCACAGTTTTTGATACTTGGCCCAGCGCTGTAAAATATCGATACGTAAAATTACTTTATCTTTTTTTTTTCTTTTTATCCAGGTATCGTCCACATTATTTGCCGCCAACTCCAAAGAACAGGGCGTCGAGCCCGAGAACGACAAGCTTCTCAGTTGCCGAGACTGTCACGTGACGGTTCACGCGTCCTGCTACGGTATAACAGTATTGCCCAGTGATCTGCCGAATTGGGCTTGCGACAAGTGCAAAGCCGGCATGGGCCGCGTTGTGAGTATCCGAAAAAAAATATACCTGCGATTGTCGAATTGTAGCATTTTTTTTCTCGGTAAATCAGGAAACTTAACGATCACGATTATTCGCAGTTGTGTTGCTTGTGTCCAATGCGCGGAGGAGCGGTAAAACGGACCAGCGACAGTCGGTGGGCTCACATACTGTGCGCTCTTCTGATACCCGGCGTTACATTCAAAGATCCCATCAACAAGGATCCTATAAACGTCCTGACTATAAAGCCGAGCAGTCTGAAGCAGAAGTGCTGTTGCTGCGGGCAGAATGTCGGCGCTTGTCTCAGTTGTCACAGCTGCAACGCGCTGTTCCATCCGTCCTGCGGTCTCGTCGCTGGCGCGTCGTTCGTCATACCCGCTTACAATTCACCCGAACTACAGGTACAGTTCAACTCGCCGAAATTCTTCGACAGTATCGAAGTAAAGAAAGTTGGAAACGTACACTGAGAGAAGGATCGGATAGAAATTGACATAAATCTGATAAAAACCGACAGAACTTTCAGGTATATCCTGGCAAACATTCGTATGAAACTTAACAGATTCTCCTACAAAATCTGGTAAATTCCGCTATCTCAGATATCCGAAGATCCTGTAATTTTTACTGGAATGTGCATTGTCATTACTAAAAAATATAATAATCGGTGACGTGGCGATCCCGAACCATTTGTTTTAGAATTATACGTTATACCGTCATATTATGTCGACCAAAGTTTTTTGATCGTATACATACATCAAAAAACTTTCATCGACGAAATTCTCAGTTTTAATCCACGGAATTCTTAGCGTTATCCACGAAATTCTTAGCTTTATCCACGAAATCCTTAGTTTTATCCACAAAATTATTGTTGCGTAATTCAGGTACGTAAAATTTTGCCAAGCCATCTTCTGGAAAAAATTACCATATGGGTTGGTTCAAAATTGGTATTGCCCCTGTGAAAATGTCACATATCGCTAGTGGTGGCGCTCGTGTACCATGTTGACTGATTGAAATTTACCGTATGACTTGGTATTTTTTTCGAAATCTTTCTGTCAGTGTACGAACGGTGTGGAGAGACGATCGGGGCAAAGCACTGCGCTTCGTCGTTAAATATTTGTGTAAAAATCGTTGCAGGTCACTTGTCACGGTCACGACAACGGCAAGGAGAAGTTCTCGATGGTACGCCAGGGCGAAACTGTATGGGCTAAGCATCGCAACAAGCGTTATTACAAGGCCAAAGTGAACTCCATCAAGGATACTCTATTTTACATGGTTACCTTCAGTGACGCTAGTTTTAGCGACGATCTCTACCCATCGGATATCACGGTGAGTCATCGCTGAGCCATTACAATTCGTCTGGAATTTGTGGATATTTTTCGTGCGAATGATTTAACGGCAATTTTTTTATCCTTTTTTTCAGAACTATGACCCTGGAAATCCTCCGTCTATAGGAGCAGCTGTCACAGTACAATGGACCGACGGTGCAATTTATAACGGTACCTTCGAGGGTACGAATCACCGAATCATGTACACTGTGAGTTAAAGCTCGACACTTAGAAGAAAAAAAAATAGAGCTCTATGTTTTATTTTTTAATTTAAGGCAAATGCCAATAATTACGCATTATTTTCGTCGCCAGGTAAAATTTGAGGATGATTCGCAACTCACCGTGAAACGCGACCAGATCTACAGTCTGCAAGAAGACTTGCCGAAAAGAGTACGCTCGCACTTGGTGAGTTTAGCATTAAGTTAAAAGACGAGTGGCAGAAACAAAAAACAAATAACGGAGAACATACACATTACGTATGTTCTCAATTAATTATTCATCCTGCGTTCCTGGAGTTCGGTTTTTTTTTTTCTCCATCAGTTTCAATCCCCGGTGGCGTCTCGCAGAGGCGCCTTATTTTATTTGATTTTTTTAAATGAATTTTTCTTTCGTCACTAATCGATGTTTTTTTACCCTTTTGTTTGTTCACCGCCTATAATTTGATAATCCAAATAAGTCCATGGCGACTGAAATGAAGCACCGATATCACCTTTACGGCGTCGAAGACGAAACAGATGCGCAGAGGAGGATAATACATTCGAAAAAAATTGACTGAACAAAAGAGAAACAAAAAAAAACAAATGGTCCTTCAATTGCTGTAAATAATCGTATCTTGCATAGATATATCTATATAAATGACATATTATATATAAAAACACGCAAACATACATACACACACACGCGCACACAAAAAAACACACAGACACACATACACAGGACATATTTATTGAGAATTGATTGCCCGAATAAGAATATCTGTTCTCTATCTTCTTTTTTGTTGTTGTTGTTGTTGTTGTTCCTTTTCGGACTCGGCATTCGAGCGCTTGAACGCTTTCGAATTGCATTGCACATAACTATAAAAAAAAAACAAGATCAACGAGGCTTTGATCGGATCAGTATTGTGACAATCGTGACTGTCGGACGTGTCTTAAACAACTCTATAGTCATATACAGCTTTTTAAGTACCATGTGACATTTGCAACACGCGAAACGCGTGAAAAATCGTGTTGTCGGAAGCGTTATTGAGAGGTTTCATTTCACGGCGCTTAACCGATTCGGTGTTTTAATAAACACATGTTCATTTCTATTTCCTTAAATTATTTCGTCGACTTTGCTTGTTTTGTTCCCTCGAACGAGGCGCAATTCATAGTGTATAATAAATTAGTGAGAAATTAATAAGAAAAAAAAAAACGTCGTCGCACGTGCGAACCTCGTAAAATTAATCGAGGATCTCGAACTTATGTGAAAATCTGACTTGCTTTACGAGTCTCAAAAAAATACCCTCCTCTCGCTCATGTATTATTTTCATCGAACTCGAGGTAAATGTTTATATAACTATTACGATTGATCAGCCACGATCCCTTTAATTTAATATTTTTTGGGGCTTTCGTCAGTCACGATTGGACGACTGCCCGCAATGTCGCACGTGAAGATATAATCCATTTTCATTGTTACCATCTTTTTTTTTTCGAGTCTATTGTACTTTCGTCGAGCGCCTTTTTGTATGACACACATTTACTATATATAATACAGCACCGCGGTAATAAAATAAAAAAAAAAAAATACAATAAAATCGCGAAAGATATCGACGAACCCTCGAGTGATAAAAACACGACTCGATTGACTCGAGATTTTTTTGAAATACATATTTAAATATAATGTCATGGAAGTTTGTCATAATCTTCGATCAGTGCAGTCCAGCTATTGAAAATTTATTTATCTTTTGTCGGTATCATTGAGTCTTTATGCTCAGCTTGATTGAATGAATGAAAGATATTAAAAAAGCATCACTTTTCATCACGCATCGTAGTTGTGTACGATTAAATAATTTTACGAGGTTAATCATATAAATTCATCGGATCGATTGCTTAGAGACTCCTACATATTGTTGTCGCTCCCGTCGACACGGAGTTTGTCGAACGATTTCCATTGGCGGTGTGCGATAAGATTCGCTCTCTGGCGATCGGCGTGTTCTCGTTGTGGTGTGTGGCCTCAGTGATGAATTATTATGAACATTGTAAAAAAAAAAAAAAAAAAAACAAAAACAAAAACAGAGAAAAGAATAAAGGGATAATGAATTTATCTTTCGTTCTCTCCGATTGTACGTGACGCGTGACCTGTTTTATCATTGTTTAGCATATGTAGTGATAAAAGAAAGAAAGAAAGAAAAAAAAGAAAGAAATCTTTATATAGATGACGATTATGTAGCGAACAGGAGAAAACGATGTGTATAATGTATTCTCGCCGAGTGTGGAGCTCATAATAAAACAAAAAAAAAAACAGACAAGCAACACAATGAAAGGAAGAGTATTTCGATTGTGTATTGAACTTTGAATAAATAACGAAGAAAAAATATACATGTACCAGCAGTTTGTTGTGGCTCGGGTGCTCCGCGCCCTTTCTGCGGACTCAATCAGTCAAAACCCCGAAATTTACATTTCCAAAGATTTACCGGAAATGCGTAATGTCCGCTATGAGAATCCCATTGTTCTTTTTTCGATCCAAAGTCACGTCATACCGGAAATATGTCGGGTTTGAAAATCCTATTTTTTTCGACCGGAAGCGACGTCATACCGAAAATACGTCACCCCGGGATTCCTTCCTGTATAAAAAATCTCATATTTTAAATCGGAAGTGACGTCACTCAACGTCGATTCTTAAAAACTGGTACAACAGAACGAATTTTCCAAAGTATATACAAGAGATCGAAAACGATATTACAGTATGACAAAATACGTTTATTCATTGGTAAGTACACGGTCTGGCGATCTTGAATATATTAAGTTAGGATAAATACATCGCTTGTCGCATCGACGAAAAGTATAAAAGTGGTACGCACGACGAAAAAGATATATAATAAAAAAAAAATTACAAAAAAAAAAATCAAGAAACATTTGCTGGAAGGAAAGTGCCTACCGCTCAGTGGAACGGAATATACGAAGCGGAATGTATTCGCGCGAACAATAATTTAATTACTGACTATATCTCCGGCCCTTAACGAATAGAGTTCTTTACCTAACACTTAGTGACTAGATAATATGTCGTACGTTTTTGTACTTTGATTGTACAAATTGCCGGCACGGTAATCTTACGGATAGAGTCAGCTAGCTTAAAACTAGGAACAAGTCGATTGCAAGTACTCTCAGTTGCCAAATTGTTTCTCCCTCCGGTAATCGATAGACTGTGTTTTCCGGTCCTGATTTCCTCCGGTGAAATTTTCAGACCGCCCTTTTCTGTAACAAATTTTAACGGTGCAAACGATTAGTCAAGCCGCATACGCACCAGTCGATAAACATCAACGACGTCGCGAGGATAACAGGTGGGTATAGCACGGAGAAAAATAGTTCTGTTTCTCTAACAAAATGTAGTTCGTTAATAATTTTTTGTTGTGGCAGCAAAAATATTTGGTTGTTACAGCAAAATATTTGCTGCCACAGGAAAACATTTGTTGCCACAGCAAAATATTTTGTTGTTCCTATGTTAACTAGGTAAATCAGTTATAGTAACAAAATTCTTGTTGTCCTAACAATTTTTTTTTCTCCGTGAAAAATGTGCCGTGACGGTAATTTTTTGTAAGTGCCAATTGACCAAAAAAATCTGGTGAAAATGCTCATGTCTAGATGGGCAGCTCATGGAATCGTTAACGCCATGTGAAAGTCACGTAATCGCACGTGACGGAACCATGAGAGCGACAAGAATACCGTTATTGGCGTTCGCAGTGGAGTGAGAGAAAAAGCACGAGTGTTGCACGTGGTGTTATGTTCTATCGCTTCGCGCCACCACGAGCCCGCGTGCAAGTGTCGTGGGTAAGAAAAAAATGAAGTTCGAAGACTTACGACTGGATAGAGGAAAGTTTCAGCACGAGCGACGCCCGAGTTCGATTCCGCTACGCAGGTCGGAGCGCCCATGTCGCTCCATTCGATGTTCTCGATGAGCAATGAGCCGTCGGCGAGAGTCTTGTAACGAGAATCGTTGTGACGACGCGTTACCTCGGTACCGTCGTTTTTCAACCATCGGGTTTGCGGTCTCGGCGTGCCGACCGCTTTGCAGGGAAGAACGACCGACGTTCCCATCAGTGAGAGTACCGTCGGCACCGAGTAGTTTATCACGGGAGCGCGGCTCGTTTTGCATGCTCGCGTACCGTTGCTGTTTTCTGAAAAAAAAAAAAAAAAAAAAATTAAATTAAATTAAATAAACATGTTCAAAATATCCGAGGCAATTATCTCGCTCCGGATGTATTTAATGCCATAGTCTTTGCGAAAACTCTTCGTTACCTCTGACATTGATAACGCTCGATTGCCAAAACGTTTTTTCACCGGAGATCGCGACGCAATGGATTTGTCCCTGATCTTGCTGGCTGGCGCAGTCAATGACGTACTTCGATTGAACTTGCCAGAGAGTGAACTGGCCGGGATCTGACGAGATGGACGGAACGCTCGTCTTGAATAGGTCATTGATCTGAAAAAAAAAATAACAACAACAACGTTAGAGAGAAATAAGTTTCAGCGTTTCGATTTAAGAAAATTTTACTCGAATTTGTCAATTGTAAAATTCTCGATGCTCACCTGCTGCGTCGGGATAGTTCCACGGAACCAGTAAACCCTCGGCTCTGGGGTGCCGTTAACGTTGCACGTCAATTCGAACGATTCTCTAAAAAACAAAAAAACATTGAAAAATATAATAAAAAATACAATAAATTATCATTTCCACGAAACCATCTCACGAATATTTCTATCAGCCTTTGGAGCTTAAACTCACCCTTGGTTAATTGTATGATCTGCTCCTTGCAGTTCGACGTTGACGAACTTTTTCCACATGTTCTGAAAGGTGAGACAAGAAAACACATGTTCAGTTAATTATACGCGAGCGATTATCAGTTATTTCGGCAATATTCGATGCACCGTCTGCAGGTAAAGTCTTTGCAAAGTCCGATATTTACGAAGCTAATTCGTACAACACGATCGAGACGCAGAAATTTAACATCTGATTCGTGCGCGTACGAGCTTAAAACTGTGTAGTAAAAAAAAAAAAAACATCAGAGAGAAAACTGGAAGACGCTGCAGTCGGTCTCGATGCGAACATTGGCCGGTGACTGGATTGCCGATAGAAATAAAACATCGTCCACCCGATATCTCGTAACAATTACCCTCTTCTGGCTGTCTTTCGTCGATAGATCGTCGTCTTGAGAGCTTCCAATCATATTGGTATCGGCGACCGCCGCCTGTTCCTCGGCCTGCGCTTCCTCGGTGAGCGCGCGGATGAAGGACAGCGAGCGTCCGGAGACTAGTTGGCAAGTCGCTGCCACGACGAACAAGCCCACCAGGGACTTCAAGATGTATCGTTGCATCTGAAAAAAAAAAGAATCTCGTTAAATAAGAATTCCTTACTAAAATTAATTTAAAAGTTCCATTTATATACGTCATGAAATCGATCGCTTTCGCGTAAGCAATCAGGTCAAGAGTGACCTCACTAGATTAAATCTGAATATGACGAAGTGTGAAAAAAAAAAAAAAAAAAAAAAAAAAAATCGTATAAAATTTCATGTGCAAATGCGACGAAAAATTTATATTTAGCAATTTACTTTGATTTTACTACGTAAGTACTTCGATTCTAATATTTTACTTTAATTTCAATGAAAAAGTGTACAAATTTGTCATCGCAATTGTAAATTAAATTGACAATTTTTTTTTTTTTTTTTACAGTAAATGCATCAAGTATTGTGTATATCGTTGTAATCGTCCGTCACTTTGAGGATAAACAAATGTCGGAAAATAAATGACTCGAGTGTTAATAATTATTCGTACCCGAGTCTTTCTATTTTTCATTACGTCGCCCGTGTCTTCAGACGACGGAACTTCTCCGAAACGTCGTCCGACGTTCACGAACGATTCTTTACACCGAATATAGTCAATTGCAATTCCGGACATATAACGTATATCAATTCGTGAGATTACCGAAACTCTCATGGAGCGCGGCTCTGATTGTAGACACTCGTGCATCGGACTGAGTCGTGTCTTTGCCGAACCACAATTAGGTAGTACGAGAATATCTTGTATGGACGTGCGTGCGTGTCCGAGAGTTTAGACCCGGCCGGCTCAAAGTTTCCATTGTCCCTTTCCCTCGCTCTCTCTAAGTCTCTCTGTCCCTCTCCCTCTCGAGCTCCCTCTTTTATTATTTTTTTTCTTTCTTTTATATAATTTTAAGTTCTTTCGATTCTTGTGATAATTATACTATTTGTGATTGTGGTTCTATGCTCTGCATTGAGACACGTTGCTCTCAGAGACCTTCGGTTCCAGAGCACTAAATAAGTAAACAAATATATATATATCGCTCTCTCCGTGTCTCTCTGCAACGCCCTCTTTTTTTCTTTTCTTTCTTCTTCTTTTATGATTTTCGATTTTTTAGGTTCTCGCAATAGTTGTATTATTTGTGAATGTGGTTGTGTGCTCTGGATTGAGACACAGTACTCTTAGAGAACTTCGGTTCCAGAGCACTAAATAAGTAAACAAATATATATATCGCTCTCTCCGTGTCTCTCTGCAACGCCCTCTTTTTTTCTTTTCTTTCTTCTTCTTCTTTTATGATTTTCGATTTTTTAGGTTCTCGCAATAGTTGTATTATTTGTGAATGTAGTTCTATGCTCTGCATTGAGACACGTTGCTCTCAGAGACCTTCGGTTCCAGAGCACGAAATAAGTAAACAAATATATATATCGCTCTCTCCCGGTGTCTCTCTGCAACGCCCTCTTTTTTTTTCTTTTCTTTCTTCTTCTTTTATGATTTTCGGTTCTTTAGGTTCTCGCAATAGTTGTACTGTTTGCGATTGTGGTTCTATGCTCTGAATTGAGACACATGAATATATATCTCTAAAGTTTACGAATAACGCCAGTCATTCCGATCGCACGAGATTTTCGTCGTCCGTACCGGGCGTCAACGTCACGCCACCGTCGATTGATGCTTTCCATCCAGCCGTGGAAACGATTGCGTCATGATGACGGATTGATGCGATTGGCGCGTTCTGTCGGACGACGCTGCTATCCGAGAGAGTGGACCAATCAAATCAATCGGTCATTTTAACCGTAATCGGTTCCACCGGCTCGAAGATGGAAAGCGCCAAAGGTCTTGCGTCCGCTCTCGTGACGTCTTTGCTCTCGGAATCCTTTTCAGCCGTGAATCACACAGTGCCGGACGAGTGGATGAACGCGTGCGTCCCGACCCGGTCTCTCACTCGTGACTCATCTCGCTCGGCCGGCTTTCGGCTCGTCGTCTAGCCGGCGAGCACATTCACTGCTCTCGGCCGTACGGTGGGGGAAACAACAAAATTATCGTCTCATACAACATCAATCGCTTATATCGTTTTAACGGGTCGACGGTAAGAAAATAAGAAAATAATAAGAATAATAAGAAAAAAAGAATATAGCAAGAAAATAATAAAAATACATAATAAGAAAATAATAATAATAATAATACAAAAGAATATAGCAAGAAAATAATAAAACACCTTCGATCGACGGGTTTTCAACAAATTGTTTGGACAGCTCTTCGTTGAACGATGATTCGGCGATTCTAATGCAAAGCACATCAAGTAATTTAGAAAAATTCGATCCAACTACGATGATTGTGACTAAACCATTGTCACAGCTGTGACTACACCTGTACAGGGCACAGATCCATCGAGTCCATCCGATAGATTAATTGGGAACACCTTATCGCCCAGGATGTTCGATCAGCTGCACAGATATAATTCGTTGCCGGAAAATTTTTATTTCAGCCGTACAAATTAAGCCGATGAAAGGAAAATTTTTCTACGCCCCTCGTAAAAGCGTTACAATGTGCCGATACCGGAATTTCATGGCTTCCCCGCTGCCCCCGAGACCCGAACGTTCGACGACGTCGGAGGAGGAAACAATGTCCGAGAACAAAAAAGAAAGAAAAAAAAAAACAAAAAGTGGGCAAGAATGTCTCGGTGGAAACCGCGTGGCACCCGGCAAGATCGGATAACCGATCGCTTTTGGAATCAAAGGATTAGTTACGGTACAAGAGCGAAGATCCACGCCTTACGAGGCCCTCTGACGTCATAACAGTGCCGGAGAGTTCGGCGTACGGGCGACGGGGCGGGAGAGGTTAGCCGGAGAGAGAGAACGACGCTACAGTAGTCGAGCCCACGTGAAAACGTGCTCGTGCGCGTTCGGGCTTCCCGGTATTTTACTCGCGTGGTACAACCGCGCCGGCGATGGCTCCGCCGTGTTCCTCGTGGCGCGTTCCCGGCACGATCGTCTCATCGCCTCTTCTCTCGTCGTTCGCCGGTGTATACCGAAAACTATTCTCGAATTGTAATTCGAGAGAGCGAGAAGCCGAACGACCGACGAGCCGAGAGAGCGATGTGCTTTGATCTCACGATCGTCCCCGTCGGTCCACGATTTGCACGTCGACGAAAACGAGTAAAAATTTCGGTGGCGAAGAACGCGCGCACCGCGTTCCCAGACGCGCTCGGTCGGTAAATAGCGAACGAAAAATCACCGCAATTCCTCGCATCGCCGTGAAACAGAATATATATATATATATATATATATATATATATATATATATATAGATTTTTACCTATTTTTCATTTTCATTTGTTTGTTTCGAACTATTCGATTTCACGCGAAGAAGCCGAAGTCTGCAGGAGAGTGGCAAGTGCGCATCGTAAGGCTGTTGCGTTCGGTATGCGGCGAGTGGGGTTGGTCGAGCGAATGCAGCTTATGTACTCGTACCGAGTGTACGAGAGAGGAATTTGTCACGTAGGCCAACAGTGCGATACTGCAGTGTCGTCTCTCGGATCCTCGGTGGAGCGTGATTTTCGTCGGTACAATAACACGGCGAAATAAAATGAGCGAAAAGAATCCGCACTCGGTGCACATACGCGACAATAACAATGACAATACCTCGCTATAAGAAAATTCCCACGACAGTAACGGCGACGATGTAAATTCGATGACGACGATTTTTTCACTTTGCCAAGCGACGATAAATTGCGAAGAGACACAAGATGCACCATCTCAGAAGGGACTGACGGCTCGAAATGAGATATATCGTGTACGAGAGCTCGACGTGCCTGGGCTAACTAAACTCGATGATGCAACTGTGTACCGCTCGGCGCGCTCTCTTATCCCTACCCGCTGGCAGCAGGTGTGCGCTCTGCCGCGCGGCCTCGCAGCTAAAACCTCCTTCTCCTCCTTCTCGTCCGGTTTTACGACAGGCTCGTTCTCTGTTTCCGAGAGTTTCGCTCGGCTGATGAAAATTACCGCTGAACTTGCGTGTGGCCTTGTCACGTTTTTAACGGCCGCGCGCACGTATCGCTAAAGCGCGGAGGCGTGGCAGCACCGGTAGCAGGGGAATAGCGAACGGACAACACCGAGGCGAAACCAAAGATCTGATAATTAAATGGTCCGTACGAGACACTCGGGAGAGAAGCGGGCAGTGAGAGACGAGTGAATTATATTGTGTCGAGTGCGCGACGAGGCCCTCCGGCTTCGAGAATGCTTCGAGCGCTCGGTGATTATTTGACGGTTATTGCACGAGATTGTGTGTAGACCGTTCTTCGACGGGACGTACGGGCGACGGATGAAATGTTACATCGCAGACGGTTAGGGACTTACCGACCTTGCACGGCACGTCTTACGAGCCGATCGTCACACGTTTCTCTCGAATACGAATCAGTACATGTCTTATCTACGGTATAAATTATACGGATGGATGTGTGTGTGTATATATATATATATGTGGATATACACTGTGGGAAAAACATTGAGGTAGCCGGAGAACCCGAAATTGAAACTATCACGAGCATGCTTCCTTTAGACTTGCTTAGAAGCGATATGCAACTGGAATTCACGTTTATTCTGTGTCGAAGGATTTGGAAAAAAAAAATTTTATCAGACTCTCGAACGATATTTAGGGAATGTATTAATTTGCAAACTACCGCGAGCATACTTAGTTCGAACCGATATGCAACACTAAAAAAAATTGTAAGTTCAACGTACCAGACTAGAAGTATGAATGGAAAAATTGGTACATTCAATTTAATGTACAACTGTTATGAAAAATTAACATGATTCTTCATTGAAATTAGAGTAAATTATCAAAGGCAATTAAGAAAGTATTTCCAATGTTTTTAATATACTGAACATTATTTTTTCATCACAATCCATCCATAAAAACTTCCACCATCAGGACATTAAATTGCATACGAATTTTTTTTTACAGTGAACTTCAATTCACGTCTATTCTTCATTGAGCGATTTGAAAAGAAAATTTCGTTAGATTGTTGAACGATATTTATGGAATGCACGAATTTGCACTTGTTTCGAGTATTTGGTTGCACGGTGGAAAACAGATGGGACCGGGTGAATGTTTCAGCGACAATGAGGAAGAAGAAGTGTCAGCGATGTTCCGGCCGTTGGTACTCTTGAATGTATATATGTATCTATGTATGTAAGAGTCAGCGCGGAGGATGCACTGCTGACGGGGCGGAGTAAAAGCCATGAGAGAGCTGATTTTCGACGGGGAATTGGCAAGTTGAAATACACCTGAATCGAATCCGTGGGAATGCTGATTATACTCAGTCCGTTCGCCGGAGTTTCGCGTAATCCAAGCCTGCACGGAGGACAACGACACCGCACGACCATTCTTACTATACGAGAGCAGGTCGTACATGTACTTATATTTATAGCGCGGCTGGGCGCATTTTTGGTCGTTCGACTGTCCCGATCTCCACGACAATTATGTTCGTTCGATAAACTATAATGTGGACAGATTTTGTTCGGTAATTAATGAGCGACATTGGAAACTTGTTTACTTAAACTGTTTCTGAAATTGCAAACACATGTGCGTTGCAATTTTACAGTCAAGTTTTTGTTTTGAATGCAATTTTTTTTTGTTTTTTTTTTTTTGTAAATTTCAATTAATGTAAGTAATGTAAGAAAATGTCAAGATCCGGTAGATTAAATTTGCAATTTATTTTTGCAGTGTATAAACTGCGAAAAAATATAGTTATTTCTACTGTAGGAAGTGACCATATAATTTTTTTTCTCAGTGTAGCGTATGCAGTATCGAGAAAAGAGGTGGAGGATGACGGCGATAAAGAGATCGCAACTGGTTCGTTGTAAATTCGATTTTTTTTAAATTATGCTGCACGTTAATAATAAAAAATTGGTTTCCAAGTTTTCCGTTCTACATGAAAATTAGTGAGGCGACCGAGTTAACGTCCGGAAGAAGTGGGTCACGAGTGTCTCCACTGAGTAGGATAGACTAATGAGACTTTTGGCGATTCTCCATCTTCCGGTCGACCGTACGGTGTCCCGAGTAATCGAACGTGAACGCGTGCCCTTGAAATCTAAAATTCTCATCGATCGCCGAATCTATGTAAGGCATCGAACCGCGAATTGTATTAATCGCGGTTAAAAATACTTATCGGGGGCAAAGCTCTTGCCGAGGCCCGGAAGAGCCAAAAACTTCGAAATTATCGTACGGAAATTCGCGAATTACCCAAATGGAAGAACTTGCAATCCCGCAAGTTCGTTGCTCCGTTTATCTTTACACTCGTCGTTCCGTAGTTTCAGGGCTTTCCGGTAAATCGAATTTTCACCGCTATATTTAAAATTGAAAGTCTGCAAGAAAACGTGCTCTTGAAATCTGAAATTCTCATTGATCGCCGGATTTATGCAACGTATCGTGGCGCAAATCGAATGAACTAAACTAAAATCGAATATTCGGTCGAATAAAATCGGTTAAAAAAAAACTTGTCGAGGGAAGAATCCAAAACTTCACAATTTGAGTTTCAAATGAGAGGCTGAGCTCAGTTCACGGGTGCGACCGAAAGCAATCTAAAGTAACTTTGGAGCCAATATGCCTTTCGATAATTTCACGAATCTATCTCATTGAAGATTCTTGGTTCAAATTAATATTATATTTTTCTCGCGTTTCAGAAAAAAAATGTACGACGATTCGATATCCGGCCTTGTATATTCGTCACGATGATACACCAGCAGGTGAAGACGAAGCTGAGCAATTTTTCCGGAGCGAACCAGGTTTTTCGCGAGTTTCACCAATCTATTCCCATTGGAGACTCTTCGCTAAAATTAATAATACACTTTTCTCTTAGACAAAATGTTAAGGTTTAATTTTTTAAAAACCCATACGGTAAACTCTTGCAGAAATGAAAAATTTTTTCGACGATTCGATATTCGGTTTTGTATATTCGTCACTATGAAGCTACCGGTGAATCGAGGCGGAGAGATTTCTCCGGAGGAAACTCTCCATGCGCCGACAGGCTGAGAATAAAGTGACGGAACGATGTGCGTCGAGTCGAATCGTCGTAGGTCAGGAAATACCGTATATATAGAGCATACATGAACGTGAAATTTTAAATATATCAGAGTAAACCCGAATTTACCCGAAAGCCCTCAAACCGGGTGTAAAAAAGTGTAAAACAAAAAAAAAAAAAAAAAAAAAAAATTGGTAATGTAACTTTTAAAATCAGCGAACACAAAATTGTAAATAACTCACGATTGTCTGCTCCAAAAAAATTTCTTCCCACGAACGAAATTTCTTCAACTTCGGATGTGTTTGTTTGTTTGTTTAGTTAGTTGCACGATCTTCTCTGCCTCTTCGCATAAACCACCTCGGTACGTTGACAGAGTCGAAACAAGAACTGGCATACGTTCGGTTTCTATCGACACATTTATACGTTTCAAATGCAACAATCGGCGTCCCTCCTCGCCACCCGATTGGCCGCTCGCCGAGCGCAGTGGGGGGCCCGGCTTCCCACGGCGACCAATCGGAAGCGTCGCCCACCCGGTGGCTCGCGACCGTCGCGCTTATTCTCTTTCATACGCTTTTCACTCTTCTTCTCCAGTGCGCGGCTAATGAGCCGAAGCACCTACGCTGGTATTTCGCACCCTCTTGCGCGCTCATCGCATTCCACTTCACGAAGGTATCGACCCCGGTGCGTTGCGCCCGGTCCGTGCATTCGATCACACCGGCTCGATTTTTTCTTTCGATGAGACGATGGGATGCGCTGAAGCTGCAGTATCGCCTGTATTTCAGCCGGTTCCTCGATCGCCCTTCGATAATCCAGATTGCCGGATCGCTAAGAGCGTCTGACTCGAGTTAATTATTGCTTCTTTTTTTGATGCGATTTTATGCGGCAACGGATGTGAAGAAAAATCAATCATACCTGGGGAAAAAATAGATCCATGTTAAACACTAAACGGAGTAAACACCAAACACTTAACATTGAACACTGCATACTGAACACTAAACCATGAAACCGCTAAATCGCTAAATCGCTAAATCGCTAAATCGCTAAACCGCTAAGCCACTAAACCACTAGACAGAAAAACACTAAAAAATGTCGACAAGTGTTTTTGCCGGTTGTTGTGAGTTTAGCCGAGAAGTATGAAAAAGAAAAAAATTCTAACGTCGATGACCAATCGGTTGCTGCATTTTTTTCTTTCGATGTGACGACGGGATGCGCTAAAGCTGTAACTGCATCGGCTATATTTCATCCGGTTTCCTCGATCGTTCTTCGATAATCCAGATTACGAGCGCGTTACGAGTGTCGGGCACGAATTAATTGATTTTTTTTTATTCATTTGCGATTACGTATGTCAACCGATGTGAACAAAAATGTGGGGATGAAGATCGTTCTTAAGAAATACACCGAAAAATATCGAAGAATATTTTCTAGGTTCATTGTGAGTTCATCCGAGGGGTAGAATTTTTAACGAACGAAATGTAGGATCGCCAATATTTCGAAATTCCATCATTGCGAATATTAAAATATCGAAGCATGAGCAATTCGAAAATTGTAGTTTCGATAGATCGTTAAGTTCTATTAAGGTGAAGTGAAAGTCACGTGACGGAGGCAGAAGTGTGGGAGATCGACAGAGAACATGTTTCACTTCACCTTAAGATAAGACCGTTTCACCGAAAAGTTATTTTTTCGAACGCTTCTTTATTCGGAAATAAATTTTCAGAAGTTGGAGGTCAACTTTTTTGAACGACCAGATTTAGAAAGGCTGAAATTTTGAAGTTTAACACCGGGACAAGCTAATATTTTTAATAGCCTACATAACTGTCAGAGGATACAAGGATGTCGAGAATACAAATTTCGAATCACTAAACCTTAGATACGCCCAATATCGAAGGACCAAAACAGCTGCAGTCGAGATAGCGAAAGCGAATAGTAGAAGGTAAGAATCGCTGAAAATTACATCAAAAGAGCTAGCAAATATGAGAGTGGACGTTTCGTAAACTGTCGCTATTGGGGCCTTTTGTCTTTCTGGTCTTTCGGTATTTTGACTGTTCGAGTTTTTCGTTTTTCGATAGTTTGGACGTTAGGCTTAATCCTTTGTTGGATTGTTCTTTCGCCATAATCAATTCGAAATTATGAACATCCTTAATATTTGCAATTTTCGATTTCCAGGACTCGAACTTTTTAGTGTTCCAATGTTCGACTATTCTAAGCTTCACCCCTTGCATCATCGCCTATTCATATACTTATTCTCGATACAACTTCATTCCTATATATTTATATACTCAATTGGTAATAACTACTTACTCCTACTACTCGTTATTTTTTCTAGTTCGAAAAATCGGCAGTTTAACATTTCGATCGTTCAATATTTCGACTCCCACCTCCGATATCGAATTTGTTTTCAGCGCCAAAGTATGCGTTGCATTACGTGGTGCAATATATTTTTTATTTAAAAATATTTTCTCGCGTTTCGCCTCTTTAAATGTCTAAACTATTCTCGAAAGGGACCAACCAACCGATCGGCTATAAGATACCCAAACTCCTTCATCTATAATCATAATAATCAGGATACTTTCCGAAAGAGTTGCAAATCGACGTCTGACAAGCGAGTTCGTACGAGTTTCATATTCTGTTCTCGTTGTGAGCCGAGCGAGCTGAGACGACTCGACGGTAGCGCGTCGTTCCATGTGTCCAGAAGGCGGCACGAATTGATATACTGTAGTGTACAACCAGCCGAGAAGAATCAGGTAGCCTTCGTGCCTCACCGTCTCGGCTACGTCTCCGCAGCGTGACCGAGTACACGTAGTTCACGTGCATAGATCCCTCAATGCTATATCCCAATGGTATCCTCGGAGGTCATCGGCGAGGATGTTGACCGGAAGAAAGAGATCCTCCGCAACGGCGGCGGTCGCGAGACTTCCATTATTTCCGCGACTTCCTGAAGGAGATTGAACCGTGTCCCCGGTGAGCCAACTTTCATCGATCCACCTGCAGGTTATTTCAACAATATTGTTATTATTATTATTATTATTATTATTATTATTATTATTATTATTATTATTATTATTATTATTATTATTATTATTATTATTATTATTATTATTATTATTATTATTATTATTATTATTATTATTATTATTGGTAGCGATCGGGCGCCTCCGTACCCTTCCGCTTGGACAGTTTATTTCAATTTAATTTAATTTAATTATCCGCATAATCGGAATCGTCTGGCGGTCCAAAACGGACGTGTCCATTCGCACGACTCTGTATTACAGTCTACGGTGTACCATCATTCGCGTGGTAACCGGTGTTATCTATATCCTTTGGGTAATTATACCGTCCGCTTGAGGATCAAGGTAGTGTTTCGTCGTGCCCTTACTATACCAGCTGAGTTTACGACCTAATCGTATACACCTCTCGCTCTCGGGTCTCCGTTCTCAGTGACCACGCTGGCTTTTAGTTTCAGCGTAGATTTGTAATAAAAAATACATAGATTGATTGTGTGTACTCGTATGGAAACGCATGCACCCATAGACATATTTTGCCCGTAATACGTCTTGAGTTGCGAAAAGTAAAATGTCTGACATGTTAATCCAACGTCTACAGCGAATATTTTTGAATTATAGTAGGGCTGAAGATCAACGTGACCTCAAAATATTTCAAATACGTTTTTCTCCGAAACGGTTTTATATTATTTGTATAAAATATAAAACGAATTGTGCAGCCCTGTACGTTAATCAAAGCGGACGCACCGGAATACCGTGGTAAGGTCAGATATAGATTGAATTAAAGTTCCACCGCCTCATTTTCATTCTATAATTATTTTCTAAAGTTTCGTTGTCCGTTTTGTCTTCGTTTAATCTGTAGAAATGATTTTTTTTTTTCTTTACAAGTTAACTCCAACCTTTAGGACACGTGGGTCGCGAATTGATGTGGAATGGATGATGAAAGAAGAAAAAATTTTACGATCCCGGATATAACGTTTTCATTAAAATTCGTGAGTGCCAATATTCGGCATTGACGACAATTTGATGATAATTTTACTATCGTGTTTTATGCGTAGAATCTCCATATTATCTCTCACAGAAATCCCGCTGTTTCGTCAAGAATTCGAATAATCTATTTTACTAACGAGAAATTGGTCCAAGATCCGGTCCATCTATCGTTATGCCCAGTATACTCGATCAGAATAGAATTTCATAGGCGTAAGATAGTTTTACCGGTACCTTTAGATCTTCGAGAAAAATTTATGTTGAATATTAGAAGAACTCCGAACGCGGAAATAGTGGCAATCACTATTTTTCTTTTGTTTAAAAATCTAGAAATTTTAACTATGTCTTTTCGGCACTCATACGTGTTTAGCCTCCCCTTAAGACAGTCCAGATTTGGCACGTATCACGCCCGGAAACACAAAAAGCAGCGTGTCACCGAAGTTGAAAAAAAGTATCCAATAGAATGCTCGCTTGGACGCGCATTCACACACATGCATACATGGACATATTTGGCGCACAATTTACCTGAAGAGGCGAGAAAGCAACATTTTTTCCAACATTGAGAGCAAATATTGGCACCGGCCTGGCACTCATATTCGTTGTTCCCCAGACGGACGGTACTCAAAAATCCAAAAAATATTTGGTGTCAGAAAATCACAAAGATTTTTATATAATAATTATAATAATTATAATAATTATAACAATAATATATGATTAAACTATTATTATTATTATTATTATTATTATTATTATTATTATTATTATTATTATTATTTATAACCAACCGAGAAGAGTCAGGTATCAGTTTTGCAATCAGGTCAGTGTCTGGGCTGTCTCCGGAGCGCGACCGAGTGCACGTGCGTAGCTTCGTCAACGGCATATCCCAATGGTATCCTCGGAGGCGACCATGAGGATGTAGACCGGACGAAGGAGAATCCTCCGGATCGGCGGCGGTCTCGAGACTTCCATTATTTCAACGACTTCCCGGAGGATGCCCAGTCGTGTCCCCGGTGAGTCACAACTTTCGGCGATCCATCGGGCACGTTGTTTCAACGCCCCGGGAGAAAGATGATGCATCTCTTCTGGCTTCTGGGAGGCGGTCCTCGGCCATCCCCCATAATTTTCGATGAAGTCAACTGGGCCATCTCCGTGACGACTCCGGTAGAGAGTAACCCGAGTCAATTTCACCCAATTCCCGGGACACGGGGCAACCTCCCGGCGGTCCGTCCCAGGAGCTACCACGAAATCCGAGAGATCTTTATCTGAAAATAGTTGATTTCTTCCTGGAACATGTTCTCCGTTCGAGGAGCGCCAAGATCGTTTCTCTCGACTAATGTCCATGAACGAGATTTCATCTTCTCTTTTATTCCTTGTATACGACGCTTTGCGTATATAATTTGTGTTTCTGTGTGAGTATATTGTAACTTGCCGGTCCATTGCGTCATTCATCGCCCTTTCGTTCGCCGACGATGACGGCAATGGTGGGGAGTTACGTTTTCGATACGTGAGAGTTACGTTTTCGACACTGCAGCCGCACGCTGCTGCTGCTGTTGCTGCTGCTGGACTCCAAATCATCGCCTAAATTCGAGTACGCTGAGAGAGTGTCAATGAGATCGCTTCCCCTATATTCTTCTTCTTCATAAACTGATATTTCTTCTTCTCTTGAGGTGATATGCTTCAAAGCCCCGCTCAACTATCCGGGTCCAGTTGGTAACAATAACTGTACTGAATACCGATTCGAAACCGCAAACAGTAGAGAAAAAATAAAATTATCTTTCCCTGCGTCTGTCCATTCCCCAAGGAAAGAAAATGTTCTTCTTCGTCAGCAGACTGCGCTCTCAAAACGGCATTCCGTACAGTTTTTGTTACCGGCGGCTATATTTCACATCATTTTATTATTCAGTTTACTTTACTATTATTTTGTTTTCTTCTCATGATTTATTTGCATTTTATTTTTATGCGATTTATGTTTCCGTGCGTTAGTTGCAGTGTGCTATTTTTTTTTTGTATCAATTCGATTTGTCGTTGTTTGGGTGGTGTGCCTCGAAGACCTCGGGTCCTAACATACAATAAATCCCATCCGTCACCTTAAACCTCAATGCTCTTCGCGGATTCTTCACCCACGTGGAGATCCAGACCTCGTACGCAATCAGGGACGCTCGATCGACCTGGAATTCAGAAGCAAGCAGGGTAACGTGCAAGCATGGCGATGTGTAAGGAAACGAAGAGAAAAAAAGTGGGGCGACGCAGTCGAGAAGGGGTGCGAGGAAGGTCGGGCGCCGAAGAAGTCCCGCAGGGATAATCGGTCGGTAACGAAATTATCGTTAGGGAACTTTTGACAATCAACGGTCGCATTCACATGGTCGATGACGAAACGCTCGTCGGATCGACGGCAAAAGCTCTCCCGCGCGACAACGGCATCGCCCCCGGCGTCATCATAGACGAGATGTGGGTACGCATAACGCACCCGGGCCTACGTCGCCTGACCTCCATTACCATTACGGGCGCAGCGCGACTACCCGCCGGCATCTCTCCGGTGCCGCATAATACGAACGCACACGCTCGTGTAACGTTGAGTGGCAGAGAGTCGCACAACGGACAATTTCGACGCGTGTAACCGAGCCTCGATACGCCCTTCCGTTTCTCGGCGGCGGGACGTGCACATGCCGTAACCGATGGTGCGGCACTACCACGAGGATAGCGTGCATCAAAGTCCATGCCGGTCGGGCAGATCCGAACCTGTCCAGCTCGCATGAATCATTGCGTGCTCGCTCGAGAGACACCGAGAGAATTAGAGATTCATTGCGGCGTCGCGAATGAACCGGTGATAGCCGGTCGTATCTGGAACAAAAAAAAAAAAATTATAATAATCGACGAGAAAACGCGTTTTTCTGCGGTAAATTTGCAGGAAAATGGTTTTTCACGGAAGCTTTGTACTGGGAAGTATGTGCGTGAGGAAACTGTGTGAAAACCCGATCTTCACGTTTTTTTTTTGGATTGAAATAATCATGCAAAGATAAAAAATGAAAATAAATTATCGGCGTGAAAACGCAATTTTCTGCGGTAAATTTGTCAGAAAATAGTTTTTTTTTGTTTCGCTTGTAGAAGCTTTGTACCCGGAAGAACGCGACGTGAAGAAACTATGTGAAAAACTGATGTGGACGTTAATTTTTCTTTTAAGTAGATTAAAGGAATCATGCAAATTGAGTGAATATATTAGTGCTCGCTCGTTCGAGAAATGGACCGAGAAACTTAGAAATTCATTTTTCTGCCTTTAAACAAAACAATTTTTAAGTGTCGGAAAATCATTTTTTCGTAGAGGTTTTTGACTCGGAAGTTCGTGGCGTGAGGAAACTGTTTGAAAAATTGATTTTCATTTTTTTTTTTTTTAAAGTAAATTCGATGCATCATGCAAATTGCGTGAACCCATTTATGCGCAACACGCCCGCTCGTGGAGTTCGTTAGCGCGCCAGCTCTTCAGCGCGAAGAACAAGCGAAGGAGATCGCGAATCAATTGATCCCTGATTACGGTAACGATGAAAAACGGAGTCGCGTCGAATGGATCGCGGCATGGACCGGGAACGATTTTTTCAAGACGCTTTTCGCGGAACCGCTTTCGCGTCACGCCGTCCACTCCTCTCATTGCCAATAGACGATAACTGCACGGATGTCCCAACGCTCGACGCTCTTGTCCCCCTTCGCACTCCGGGCCGAAGTCGAAGAGATGAAAAAGAAAGAAATCGAACCCAACGATCGTTATGCAAATATATGTCCGAGGCGTCTGGAGCAGATCGTTTGTCGTCGGCGTTCAGCGCCCTCTCTGCGCTCGACAAAAGGATGACGTTGAATTCCACGAAGATCCATGAAGAATTCACGAAGAGATTCTTTTTTTTTCCTTTCGTTGAGAAGAATAAAAGACATTGCAGGAGGATCGTCGAAGGGTTTCTGGAACAAGATAATCCGAAGGTGAATAAACGAGAGAAAAATTGATGAGTTCTCGGAGAACATGCGCGGCGATCGAACGACGCACGTAACGAATAACTCATTTTCAATGTCGCATGTGCGAATGCATTGAGGCGTGAACTTGTTACCTTTTTCTTTTTGTAGCATCTCTTGATATATATCGACGAGTGGGAATCGGAAGGGCGCAAGTGTCATGTTAAAGTGTACACCCTTTTGATTCTGTAGCCATCGATACATAAAAGGGAATCGGGAACTCGGCATCGATGATTAACGATTATTAATCTCTTGCTCTCGCTTGCAGTTCGGTAGCCTCGAGATTGTTTTTTTTTTCTTTTTTTTGAGGACACTGATCGGCCGGACGGCAATGTCTCTGCGACGAAACTCGTATATCGGCGAGATAATACTCCCGATATTGCAACGAGAGAAGCTTTCATTAACTATCGGAGATTTATAGATCCATCGATATTTCTGTAGAGAGATCTATAAGGGATTTATGAATCTGTAGATCTCCACGAGAAGTCTGCCACATGCCGATTATAATAATCCTGCAGAAAAAAAAAAATTTGTAAATGAGGCGATGTTTACAATTAAAAAAAGCTAAAAAGTTTACGCCCTAATGCATTCAATTAAAGCGCGAACCTTTGACCCTTTTATTTGTAGCATCTCGTCGTGATAAAATCGACGATTGAGAATCAGAAGGGCGCAAGTCATCGAAAGGGCATCGATAATACAAAAGGGACTCGGGAACTGCATCGGGAACTGCATCGATGATTATCGATCATCAATCTCTTCTCCTCACTTGCAGTTCTGCGGTCAGAAGATTTTTTGTTTGCGACCTCTTCGGCGACATTGCTGAGCACACCGGACAGCTCGCATATCGGCGGGATAATATTCCCGATGTCGTAACGAGTGAACGCTTCATTGGTTATCGGATGATTTATACATCTGCGAATCCCCGCGAGAACTCTGCGACACGTCGATTATGATAATCGAATATTGCCCCGACACCTGCAAACAAAAAATTAGAAGAATATAAATGGTAAATCATGTGGAAAACCGTACGATCATACTTATGTAGCGATAATATACGGTACAGTTAAATGAAGCGTGGTATACGAGTTGACAGAGTATACACGCCAAAAGGTATTATTTGTCTTCGACCTGCAGGTCGAAGGCCTGGGAAGTTAACTCTAAAAAGTTTAATTCCCTCCGTATCGATCGGCTCAAGTACAAAGAGGCGTATGAAGGTCGTGCAGGCTACGACTATACGTCCTTCCGGCATCAGACGGTCGGCATCTATTTGCCTACTTTGTTTCATTCTTTTGTTCGTACTATGGGGATCACACGTGAAGCTCATTAATTATTCAGTGCCTAATTAATTCCCAACAGGTATTCGACGCTATCGTCGATACCGATTTAAACCGAAAAAGAAGTTTTTTTTATTTTCTTTCGGATGCCCCAAGCTACACCCGGATACCATTAATATCGTCGCAATAACAAAATAAATAAACAAAAAGCTCACACGTGCGTCCTTTAACAAGTAGATCGGTGCCCGCATTCGATATCAGTTGTTTGGAATAAATTTTAATAGCTAACTTGTAAATAAAAAAATTTGGCCAGAAAAGCGGGACAAAATGGACGATTTGACCATTTTTTTTTAGGAGTGGATCGGAGGGCATAAACAATAACGTCTCATCTGAAATGGAGTGAACCGGTTCGTTTCGCCCCCCGCCCCTCTGCTGCAAAGTGCAATACTCGTAACTGTTTGTTTTAGACGGCACGGGAAGCTTCACTTGTTATGCACACTCATACAATTGTTATACACAACTCATACAATTATAATGCATGAGTTTTGTTACACAACACGTCGATTATGATAATCGGATATTGGCTCGAGCACCTGCAAAAAAAAAAAAAAAAAAATTAGAAGAATATAAATGGTAAATCAAGTTGATAATGATAAATAAAAGTTGTTATACACAACTCATACAATTATAATGCATGAGTTTTGGACGATATTATCAATTCAGCTTCCTCACAGAGGAAGTCGTATTTTTTTTCAGGGTGAGGCCATGAAAAGTAAAGCCCCATCTGAAATGGAGTAAACTGGCCCGTTTTGCCCCGCTCTCTCGCTGAGTGCATCACTGGTAACTCTTATGTTTCATATACGACTCGCGACGCTTTGCATGCGTTATAAACTCATAAAATAATATTGCATGAGTTTTGGACGACTTTAAAAATTTTTCTTTTTAAACGAAACATAAACAATAAAGTTTCATCTGAAATAGAGGAAACCGGTCCGTTTTGCCCCGCTTTCCCGCATGAGTCCAACACTCGTAACTCTTTTGTTTCTCATACGACCCGCGGACATTTCTATAGCTTACAAACTTATAAAAATCATATTGCGCGACTTATTGAAATTTCGCATGTGTTACCATGTTTTTGACTATCGTATTTTAAGATTTTGCTTTTCCAATAATTGCTTTTCCAAACTGCAGTATATCGAGAGAACGCCCCTTTTCAGCCGCAATGTTTTATTACTCTAACGGGCCTGTCTTCTTATCATCGGTAGTGTGTAAATACATATATATATATATATATATATCTTACAAGTCGAAAGCAGCCTAATCCACAGGACGAAACGGCTCCCCGGTGTTTTTAATATTCCCCCAATTAAACGACATATTGGGCGAAATTGATTCCTATCAGTAAATAAATGTATGTTGTTTACCACCGAGTAGCTCTCGGATAGTGTGGCATTGGTATACATTGCCGGACACGGGGATGAGAAGGCTCGTGGCTCCGAGGAGACGAGAGAGGGAGTGCGAGCCAACTCTCGTATACGCTTGGCCCATCCGGTTTGCGCGCACGTGCGAGCGTCTCGCCGTGGCAGCTTTCCGATCTTACGCACACGAACCTTTTTCGTACGACACATACCTCTCTCATCCGTAGATTCGACAGTGAGCCCCGTGGGCTCTCGGCGTTAATGCTTCGAGCCGGCCAATTCGTAGAAATAATTGTTTCCCCTGTCCGATTAAACGGGCACTGCAACGGGCCGAGCAGGAGCGTGAAATGAAAGGCACGGAAACTACGGGGCGCTAATTGCGGAGAGCCGCCAGAGGGCCGGGTTCGGTGTTGCACACCGCGGGCGAACAATATGGCCGCGCGCTCCCTCGATAAGTATCGTCGTCGATACGTCATCGAATTTCTCGAAACGCCTCGCGCTACTCTCACGAGGTGTGTCATTAAAAATTTTCACGTACCGAGGAGACGAGACCGAGAGATCTTTTTTTTTTTTTTTTTTTTTTTTTTTTTTTTTTCACGAATCCATTAAGGAGCTCGAGTCGACGAAACACGCGCGGCTGCTTAGTCCTCGCGGGCACGTTGACTCCGCTCGTCGCGCGATTGTTAGGTGTTCGACACGTAAATACACGGGCCTATCTACGCATATCCTGTGACGCTTGGACGAGTCAGCCGACTCTCTGCTGTGGAGAGACCAATTTGTAGCTATTAAATCACGCACGAAAATACGCGTACGCAAGCTGATGCAATATTAATTTCGAGAGGAGAAAGTAAATCACGAGTTCAAGGTCACCTTGGTTGTCGACAGGCGAGAATTTCTTTTATTCATGCTCGGTGTATATCTGCGCGTCGTGCCGTGTGTTATTGCCGGGGGAAGGAATCGTTTAATTTCATGCATGCCAGCGGATTCTCGCTCGTATCGCCGGAAATCTGGGAGATTTCTAACCATGTCCCTCGGTCGTGAAACTGCGACGAGAGTTTTCGTAGCTTCGTGTTGTCCGCTCTTCGAGAGATCGAATCTTTTTCTTTTGCTACTGAGTTGGAAAATATCGTTCTGAGGCATCTCTCATCAATCGAACTACGAAGACGGCTGACGTAGACTTTTGTTAGTCCGTCGCGTGTTTACAGGCTTTGCGCTTGCGCGCGACGCGCGTTCACAGCTCTTGTACGTATCATCATGTTGTAAAATTGAGCTCTCATCACGAACGAAGACGACGCATCGTCCGTTACGCTATCGTCGGTTCTCATCGAGGGCGCACGTACGACGAATTAAGGAGGTTGAAGCGCTTTTCACTAATCAAATTAGTGCTACATTTTTTAAGTTGTTTATAGAAACTTTTACGCATCTTCTACGCCATCGATCATAGTGGATGTTTGTTCGTATTACAGCAGATGTCCTTCTGATCCGTTTAAGATGTCCTCACAAATGGAAAAGACGATCGAATATCTGGCCGGTGAATTCGTAGAGCATCTTTCAAGAAAAAGTATGAGCCGTAATACATCAAGATCGAGCGAAATTTACGGATTATTCTTGAAAAAATAAAAATAAAAATAAAAAAAAAAACTGAGCAAACATGTGCATTTTCGATAATTAGCCCGAATCAGTTAATATTTTTTTTAATCCCCTAGGATTAATAAATCTGCTGTATTGCAACCAATCATCCACTATTATAAAATAGATGCGTAAAAGTTTGTGTGAACAGCCTTAAAAATGCAGCACGCATATGACTAGTGTGCAAAGCGCTACAACCTGCTTAAACGCGCTCTCGGCACGCCCTCGTGTCGTCCGATTCGTTGAGTCTCTTCGTAAACGCGTACTCAGTCCAGCTCACCGAGCCGACAAACAAATGTACACGATGACAAACGATTTCCGTGTTGTGACAAGTGTTCATTATTTCAAAGTACGAGAACCAATTGGGCCTGCTACATACAACAAATATTGACCCCCCGACCGGCATTTAGAATGAACAATTATTTAAATTTTTGACATTATTATTGCGTGTATCTATTAAACTAACTTTTATTGTGCGTTCGAGTATAATTAATACGATTCTTGGCCACTCTCAGTATAAACATATTTGTTCCGCTGAAAAAAAAAAAAAAATCGCTCGGGCCAACAATTGAATACTATTTTTTTGAGCTTCGGAACCGATGAAACGCAACGACGGGTCACCTATATTTTTTAATACCAAATTATGTTAGAACATATGTCGGTTTTTTCCATGAGCAGCATGGTCGAAAACATTCCCGGTTGACCGTCTCGATCTAATAAAAATGTTAATGTACAAAAATTTCACTTTTCAATCTTGAATACCTTTGTATCCTTAACCAAATTATGCGCTCTTCGTTACGACGGCTTGTTATTGCAAACTATGCAAATCAATCGCTGGACTGCGATCCTCGAGCTCACCTGATACCTCTCTCCTCAACGTACCGGCAACTTTACCTTTAGATCTACTTGCGACTTTTCGTGCAGTGTGCACGGACTGTATTCTCGTCACACTCGTCGCTTTATCGCTGCAATTTCGCGAGCAACGCAATTCGATCGTAAACTTCTTGTTTATACTTGGACACTTTGTTTCCAAACAAAGAGGAATCGGTCGGGGGTAGAAATGACCTTTGGAATAACAGGTGCTCGATCGAACACGCAGCGCCACCGTCCTGCAGAATCCTCAACTCCCCAACCGACTTACGCTAAGGTATATTTTTTTTAACGACACTGAACGCATATCGAGAGAAACATTATTTCGTCAATCACGCCTTATTTCGTCCGCGTCATGACATTGTACAAAATCCGTTGGGATAAAAAAACGTCCGTTTGAATAACAATTTTTTAATTATTTTTTTATTGAAAAGGTACACAAAGTGTACAAAAAAATGGTCTCGACAGCAAAGCCTATCCCTTATTGACTGAAGATACATAACACAATGCTTAAAAAAAATTAGAGTAAGTATGAAACTCGGATGATACGTTAGAAACATGAGATTAAGGAACAGATAACTTAATGTGATGTGAAATGCCGCCGTGATTGTAACAAAACCTGTACTGAATGCCGTTTTGGGATCGCAGTCCGCTGAGAAATAAGAAAATTGTCTTTTTCCTGACGAATCGGCAGACGGAGAGAAAGAAAATTTTCCTTGGCGGTCTTCGGTCAGAAAATGGCATTCAGTATAGTTTTTTTTACCCGGTTTTTTAACTGGGTGGAAAGTTTATACCACATCACCTTAATTAAAATAAAACGACGAGACAATAAAAAAAAAAACAGAAAACACCTCAAGTTGGAATAACAACTGCTCGATTGAACACGCAGCGACATCGGCCGGTAGAATTCTCAACCCGCTAGACGATTTACTCGAAGCTGGACGAGCACCGCTCGAAGTACTTTTTTTTTTAACGATACTCAGCCGAACACCGAGAGAAACGTCATTTCGTCAATTACGCGTTGTTTAGCGAACGTGACACTTTACAAAACGTTATCGCACCAAATATAGACGAGATATCGATGCGTCGAATGTGAAACAGTGCAACACCAGATCCATCGATCGTCGCTTCTCGAGAGTGAAATAAATAATCGTATTGGAAACAAGTCGAACTTCAGAGGTTATATGGTGAAGATGAATCACATCGATACAGCGAAGATAAAACAGTCTCTGACAAAAGTAAGATTCTCAGAGTGCACGATTGTTTATCGCAGCAACCTCCGAATGCTAATTCGATCTTGTCGAACTCGTCGGTCGTCGGCCGATCACTGTTGCATCCGCCCTGCCGATGTTCCAGGAACTCCATCTAAATCCCTAGCTATGTATCGCACAAAACTTACGATTTTTGTTAATTTTCATTTTTCACATTTTTCAGTATCAAAATCCGGATATAACGCGCAAGGAGGTTTACAGTGTATTACAAACTTATCGAAGTTTGGTATTCAACATGGAACCCTTCGGTGAGCGTCAATGAAATCCAAGGACACATTTTGTCTACGATGCATTCCAAGGCAATTCGACATTGTGATATTCCTCATATTTTTACATTTTTTTTTTCCTTGTGCTATCTCTATCCCAAAAAATGTTAACTTGTAAAAAAAAAAATTACCCCATTCTCATTCTTGTCATTCTTTTGAAATTTTAAAAGTAATTTCTTTGTTGAAAAACATAAAAAATTGGTATGGAGTATTTTTTTCTACTGCTGTTAAACATAGTAAAGGAATTTGAAAAAAAAAAAAAAAAAAAAAAAAAAAAAGTATGGCCCTGTCGATTTGCTGTGGAATTCCTCCTATATACTCAGGGGTAGGGGAAGCTGATTTGGGCAAGATGGACCAGTTTTTATACTTTTTTTTTTGGGCCACATAAAATCAAAGGTCTTCTGTGGACCGGAGAACACCGGTCCGTTTTGGCCTGTTCTTCCCTTTGTGAAAATTGTGGCCCATTTTTTTGTGCAGTATGTTTTTTCATCTTTTTTGTTTTTTACAGTCTTTAACGACGGATCATGCAAAGAGCTAATCAATCTACAGGGCACTATACCCATTACCTACAAAGGCAGCACATACAATATACCGGTCTGCATATGGCTAATGGACACTCATCCGAACAATGCGCCTATGTGCTATGTTAGGCCGACCGCTGACATGAGCATCAAAGTCAGCATGTTCGTAGATCACAATGGCAAAATATACCTGCCCTATCTGCACGACTGGGTCCCTGTGAGTAATACAGAAATAAAAATACAGAAACGCTGTAGTGACTTCGGAATTGGATTAAAATCTCGGTATCGCCGAACAAATAATACACTCGATACTCGATGTCACTGCATAAATACCATACTCGATACTCGCTATCGCTGAAAAAACGCATTATCTGGATTCATGTTTGTTTCAGCACTCCTCCGATCTGCTGAGTCTCATACAAGTGATGATAGTCATGTTCGGCGACCATCCTCCAGTTTTCGCCAAGATATGGACCGATTCTCCGAAGACGCCCTATCCGGTTCAACGTGAGCTCATTCGTTCGGCCGTCCCAATACTTTTTGTTTAATGCACAGTGTTTTAATTCTATATTAATTCGGGTCTATCGAATCGAGCAGCTTTCATGCCAGTGCCGAACAACGGCGGAGCGACTGCCGGTAGCGGTTTTCCGCCTTACCCGACGACGAATCCGTATCCAGGAGCGAACACCTCGATACCGTATCCTCCGGCTGGAGCATCGAGTCACGGCTTCGTCCCCGGCTACAGCGGAATGTCGACGCCCTATCCGGGTCAGGGTTATCCGGGCTCGTTCCCGACGCCGTTCAATCCTGGCAGCCTGCCGGCACGTATAAATCTCTTCGATCGCGCCGACCGAAAGTCTTCGTCGTCGATTTATAAAAAATGTTGTAATCTTTCAGAGCGACAATTCGTATCCGCCGATGGTCTCGGGTTCGATAAACACCGGAAATTCCGACACGATAACCGAAGAGCACATACGAGCCTCGCTTCTCTCGGCCGTCGGCGACAAGCTTCGTCGCCGATTGTGCGAACAATTTTCACAACTGCAGGCCGAGCTCGAGACTCTTCGCCGAACGCAGAAGGAACTGGCGAACGGCTCCTCGCGACTGAGCGAACTGTTCGTCAAGCTCAAGAAGGAAAAGGCCGAGCTCGAGAAGAACATTAACATTCTGCAGGACAAGGAAACCGAATTGGAGAAGGAAATCGGCAAACTCTCCGACAATCAGTCCATCGACGTCGACGAAGCGGTCACCACGATCGCACCTTTGTACAAACAGTTAGTGACTCTTCGATTTATCTCCAGTAGAGATGTGCCGTGATGGTAGATTTTTTGTAAGCGTCGATCGACCAAAAAATTACCGCCAACTGACCGCCTTTTTCGATTCCAGAAAAATGTGCCATGACCGTCATTTTTGTTCGGGGTTCACAAATATAGTCGAAATAGGGAAAACATCTATTTATTTGGGGCTTGACTTGATTTTTTTTCTCACAAATTTGGTCAACTTTTTAGCAGTTTAGATTGATTTCAAAGAAATTTTTCTCTCTCGTTGATTTTGTAATAATTCGTATTTTCATTTATTATTAATTAATTCATCAATGAAACAATATTATAAAACGAATACAAAATTCATTTTTTTCTGATTATCGAGATGGGAACTTTGTTAATTTTGAAGTTGGGACCGTGGTGATATTTAGAGTTAATGTCGCTGTTCTTACGGTGCGGTCATTTCCGAACCGGTCCATTGACGATCACGTGACAGTCAATTGACAAAACAATTACCGGTCACAAATTCAGCGTCCGTCTCCAATCGCCGCGCTGGAGACAGTGAGAGATTTTAATTTTTATTTTAACGGTCGTTCGCTCTTCACGTTACGTGTTTTCTTCTTTGCAGAATGTTGAATGCATTCGCCGAGGAAGCAGCGACGGAGGACGCGATATACTATCTTGCCGAGGGTCTCCGAGGAAGCATAATAGATCTGGACGTGTTTCTGAAGCAAGTTCGACAATTGTCACGACGGCAATTCATGTTAAGGGCTCTGATGCTCCGCTGCCGACAGAAGGCCGGACTCGCCGGATGAACACCACAAAACATATCGGCGCACGCTTCGAGTGCCCGCGACTATTGACATGCTATTTTATCATTGAAAAAAAAAAAAACAAAAAAGAAAGAAAAAAAAATATTAAAAATAAAAATAAAAAGAATAAACAAGAACTGTATTTAGCCCGAACAAAAAACACGCGATAACTATTGTAATAAGTATATTATATATATAAATATATGTATCATAAGTCCTATATCCATTGTACGAGTCGAATAAACGACAAATTGCCGTCGATGCACATGCCGCGCAATGAGGCGACAAACGAAAAATGAATTACAGTAAATATTATCTTTGATTATCGAAACAACAATAGACTTCGTTTATTTAATCGTGTAGCGGTTTATACAGGAATGACTGAGAGAAGTTGTGTGATCCGTAAATCTATCGTGAGAAAAAGAAAAAAAAAACGATCCTTGCAAAATCTTCGATTTACCTAAACTGCAACAAAAAGAATCACAAAGACATTTATTTTAGCCAATCGCTTTCAGAGTTTCGTTCGCAAGGACCCGGTAACTCACCTAGACGTATATGCCGACCCAGAGCATTAGGAAGAGGACACCGAAGCCCGAAAATATCGCGGCGAACAACGAGACCAGTAGCTCCTTGAAAATGTCTCTCGTGAATTTGGTGCTCGTTACTTCGTAGACGAAGAACCATGCCGTGAAGAATATGCCTATTCCTAGGAGCACCACAGCGAGCAGAGGAAAGACAGCGGGATTTATCGGCGAGACGTACCTCGCCATAGACTCTATCTCGATCTAGAAAAAAAAGTGAAAGAGGGTTAACCACGACGCGAGATGGACACGTCAGAGTTAGCTCGACAACGCCGGCTCCAATTTCGATAAATCCGACACTTCCGGTTTGGAGCCCGAATTTTATGTACGCTCGCGAAGCATCGACGTTTCACGAATCCACCGCTAACGAATCTATCGTCAGTAACTTACCATTTTTTTTTTAATTGTGTTTGACGTGGCTCAACAAATTCTCACGTATTTTGAGGTTCGAGGTGTGTGAAGATAAGTTCAGATATGTTGTCACGAAAGCGATTGCGCGGTCCTGCCAACACGAAAACTTAAAAAGAAAAAATAATAACTGGCCGGACTGAGAGAAACGAGTTGCCGATAAGTTCGTGTCCGCGTGTCTCAAATTTAACAAACAGAAATTCATTCTGTTATAGTATTATTGTTCTACAATTAAAAGTAAGTATATCGAAATATGCAAAAGGCTTATCGAAGCAGATGACTCACCGATGACGTTGCTATTTCTTGCAACGAGACTTTGAAAATTAAATTCTATCTCTCCCGCTTCTGCGCGTCGAGCCTTAGCTCAAGGCAAGGTGCATCAGACTCAGTCGGTAAGAAAAACTGTAATGAAGGGCATTCGCAAGTGGTAGACATTTCACAAAAAGCAAAGTATAAGCTGGTATAGAATTCAACACAGCGTCAGACTATACTTCGCTTTTACCCAAATGTCAACAATATTTCAACAACTGTCTCTCTCGCACTCATATGTCACGCGGTACATGTTTCAGTTCACCTTAAGCCGCGTTCCTATGTAGCGGCGAAAGACGCAATTGTGCTCCAAAAAATAATTTATCTGGCCCATTCGATACATCAATAAAAACAATATCCAACAAACGTTTTACTCGATCAAACAATTACGCTCGAACGACAAACAAGCGATTGGCATAAAAAAAAAAAATCATAAAACTCGAAGCTGCGCAACTGACTTCAGAGAGTTGCAGTGACGCACTCGCGCAGCCAATTTCTCTGCGGTCCGTGGTACGTCGCGGGAGCGTACGTCGGGACAGTGTTCGCAGCACACTCGTACGCTGCTGTACGTTGGCGCGGAGCGGTAGTGAAACCGTCCGCGAGGAAAACGCCAAAAGGGGGGGGGACAAGCGAGTTAGCAGCCTCATCATCACGGTCGTCGTCGTCAGGCGACTGTTTTGCATGCATACATAAAACTACATGCTCGAACCGGCGGCGTATGTAAAAAAAAAACAAAAAACAAAAAAAAAACTAGAAACAAGTGTACACGCGGTGTTGCTTCGTCGAGTCGGTGAGACAGTTTTAATCAGCGGATCGAGAAACGTTCGGTAGAATTGTGGAGTTCGGCGTTGTTGCTCTCTCATCGTTCAGCGAGAGACGAATGGAGAAGAGTCATTTCGTTGTTTGACCGAGCTCTCGGTCAGCAGCCGGCGAGGGGAAGGGAAAGGGGTGGCGATCGTGCGGCGGCGCGGAGGGGGGCGGGAGGGTTGCTGAACGATAGAAACGCCGAGGGGTTGCTGCACGCCGTGCAAAGAGAGACGTCGCAGTCGGGGGAGGGGGGTGGAACGTCGAAGATGTGAAGGAAACGCGATATCGAGTCGGCGAGAGACAGAGTGTAGGAAAGATTTAAAAAAAAAAAAAAAAAAAAAAAAAAAGGCGTGTGGAAAGGGATAAAAAAGCGAAGGAGCGCTGCGTCTCCGACGAGTGATCGACGACCGTAGGAAGGGATAGGCGAGCGAACCACAGAGCCTTGGTGGCTCTCGGCGAGAGAGAGTGGTGTGCGCGCGTGCGCGTGAGTGTGTGCGTGCGCGTAAGCGTAAGCGCGTTCACGGTGTCACCGCCGACTACGACGACGTTGGAACAGGGAAACAAAAAACAAAAGAAAAAAAAAGAAAAACTCGAGCGTCCCATGTCAGAGAATAATTGGAATCTCATAAGTTCGACGTTTGTCTGCTCATTGAACGACGGCCCGTTAGAATGGGTGAGTCCTCCTGGAGCGCGTCTCTTTGAAGCCTCTCGCGCCTCTATATTTATAAATAATATTCTATTTAAGGGCCGGAGTTGTGCCGGAGGAGTGAGGGGCGTGCCCCTCTCCCTCCCCCCTCGCGCGGCCGACGGACCGCGAGAGAACCGGAGAGTGGCGGAGATGAAAAGGGAGATAGGGGGAGAGAACTCGCGTTTTGTATCTTCTACCGACGACGAGGCCCGGCCACCGATCGGGAGTGCGCCTCTGGGAATGTTATTCGTCTTATTTACTCTCTGTGTTTCGCACGAATTCGAGAAACTCGCCCGATAGCTTTTTCCGAGATTCATGGAGAGAGCACGGCGGAACGTTCTCGTTCGAGCTTCGTCTCTCCGCTCGGGAACGCAGTCCCCAACTACAATGCCGCAGTATAGTACAACACTGGCTTACGACCTATCCTTGTCGTAGGTCGTCCAAGCGCCGGGAATCCGTAAATTCAAGCGAGCCCTCTTAATTCGCCGGCGATAAAATTATAACGTGTAAACCGTTGAATTACGAACGTCGGTTTTTCGACGAGATCGTCGTGGAAAAGCGGTCGTTAGCTCGGGGAAGCCGGGGGCCGAGCAACGTGCGGCTCCTGGGTGCATTTTATACACACGACGAGAAAGAAGTATCTGGTGCACGATCGTGTCAAGCGCTATCGGGTGTCAGACCAGTCCCCTACTTGTTCTCTCTTTTTCTCTCTCTCGTTCCACGTCTCTCGCTCGGTCGTTCGCGTTTACTTGATGACTATACCAGTTCGAAAGAGGGGGGTGGGGGGGCACACATGCTTCACGAACTCTACGAGCGATACTCGTTTCTTTTTTTTGGTCTTTTTTTTAATACCTTTTTTTTAAATTCATTCCTCCTTCACTATTTTCTATCGTCCCTCGGTGTTCGGGGCGCTTGTCGTTTTGTACTTCGAGCCACTTTATATCCTCGAGTGCACGGTGGCCAAGAGTGTCGGAGGTGCGCCGGTCCCACGGGAAACTACCCGAGGGTTCTCTCGACGCTGCGACGCCCGTGTGCGTTTGACAATCGTGTCATTACTCGCGGATTAGTCGTCGTTCACGCGGGACGATGGGAAATATGTGCTGATCGAATTTATAATGAAAATAAGTAAATCTTTTTTTTTTTTTAACCTTCCACATAGCGAAAGATATATTCTCGTTTTGTATACAGTAGTATCGTCTCGTACCGGCGAATCGATCTTAATCGACGATGACTTTTTCTTGCGGTGCATTATGCTCGAGGACGTTGTACACGTGTACGTATCTATAATATATGACGATCATTGTTTCAATTATTATTTGCAATTAAATTAAGTTACGATACGCTCTATTGCGAAATATCGACGATGCGACTATGCGCTTTCGATATATATATATATATATATATATATATATATATATGGAGAATTTAGAACGGGAAGCGTACGTTGGTACGCCTGCACGGATTTTTTTTTTTCTTCTTTTCTAATTCCGCTAACGGAATTCTGCCGCTGATCGAATAGCAATGCAATTCGAACAGAGAGTGTATCATGACAAACGCATGTTTTCCCATACACTCGGGTATCGAAGTGGAATGTCCATCAGGCCAATCAGGTCGCGTTTGACGTTTTGTCTCTATTTGCACGTTGTTTTTCGATTCAGCTATTGTAGCCTCTCGTGCATTGCACCCCCCCCCCCCCCCCGCCCCGACAACGTAATCCAAGCTAACTGTTGAAACTCTCTTTCTTATTGGCTAGCTGTATCTTTTCCTATTACCATAAATAGCCTTTCTCTTTTCTCTTGTTAGGATTTTAACAGTCGACTCTCTCGTACGCCTATGAATAGAATTGTAATATTTGATTTATAGGTCGTATTAAACACACACCCTTTGCCGTCGATATTATTATGATTACTTGTTACTTTTTTCTTTTTTCTTTTTTTTTTTCACATGCCTTGCGCTTACGGTTTCGGAACGAGGCGTTATTAGTCAAGTCACAAACGCACACTTCGCTCGTACCGAGTTTCCCCTAGATTTACGAATCGCTCGTTCGCAGAGCGCTCTCGGGAATGCAAAGACCCATTTGCTGAATAAAATGTTTTTGTTTTGCAGACACTCAGGGGGGAATGGCTCGGAATACCGGCCCCGGCCTGTACGAGTTCCTTATGGAGGCAGAGCTCCAGCAATACTATACGGGCATTCGTGGTTTGTATCAATCCATCGACGATTTATAGTTTCACCTTGGATCGCTCTCTCCGTAGGGGAGGAACAGAAGTATAAAAAAAAAAAAAAAAAAAAGAAACGGGAAAAAAAAAATGGGATCTCGTTTGAATTATTGATGAGCTTTCGACTCGAGTATCGTCCTTCAATCATTGTCGACGGCTGACCTTCGAATGTTTCACCGGCATTATCCGTATCAGTTCGGGCCTGTAATTTAGTCGTTTCACCGGATAATTAGCGAGTCACTGCGCTTATCCGCACGAGGGGCTTTCAAGCTCGCTCTTATGCTCGATTCGACCGTTTCGATACAATATCACTTCCTTTACTCTGTTTTTTTCTTTTCTTTTTGTACGTCAAAAAATATATTACCGGAAATTGATGTTTTCGCATGTTTCAAAAATATCGTCAGAAAAAAAAATTTCCAAATTTGATATTGTCACATGGTGTGCAAAATTTTTATTAAACGAAACCTAAAAATTGATATTTTTGCAAGATTCAAAAATGCTCTAAGAAAAAGAAAACCAATTATTGATATTTTCGCAAGGTTCAAAAATGCTCTAAGAAAAAGAACTTTACTCTCTTTTTTTCTTTTCTTTTTGTACGTCAAAAAATATATTACCGGAAATTGATGTTTTCGCATGTTTCAAAAATATCGTCAGAAAAAAAAACTTCCAAATTTGATATTGTCACATGGTGTGCAAAATTTTTATTAAACGAAACCTAAAAATTGATATTTTTGCAAGATTCAAAAATGCTCTAAGAAAAAGAAAACCAATTATTGATATTTTCGCAAGGTTCAAAAATGCTCTAAGAAAAAGAACTTTACTCTCTTTTTTTCTTTTCTTTTTGTACGTCAAAAAATATATTACCGGAAATTGATGTTTTCGCATGTTTCAAAAATATCGTCAGAAAAAAAAACTTCCAAATTTGATATTGTCACATGGTGTGCAAAATTTTTATTAAACGAAACCTAAAAATTGATATTTTTGCAAGATTCAAAAATGCTGTAAGAAAAAGAAACCCAATTATTGATATTTTCGCAAGGTTCAAAAAATGCTCTAAGAAAAAGAAACTCAAATATTGATATTTTCACAAGGTTCAAAAAATGCTCTAAGAAAAAAAAAACGCAATTATTCATATTTTCACAAGGTTCAAAAATGTTCTAAGAAAAAGAAGCCCAATTATTGATATTTTCACGAGGTTCAAAAATGCTCTAAGAAAAGACAACCCAAAAATTGATATTTTCATATAGTTCAAATTTAAAAGAAGAAAAAAAAACCAACAAAAAGTCACTGTAAACGGAGTTTCCTCCGCGAGGAAGCAAAGTGATTATGCCAACCGAGCCGGTCACGACTAAAAAAAATGCTTTGAAATCTTTGACCAGGGGACCTGAAGGTGCAGAACACGGCGCAGCTGAAGTACGTGACGGAGGAGGATCTGAACGCGATAGGAATGAGCAAGCCTGAGATGCGCCGTCTGAAGAAGTACTTTCAGAAGCACTTTCCCCAGAATTATCTGTCGAAGTTCAAGAAGATGTTGTTGCCGAAGCGGGAGGAGCAGCCGCCGGGTGCGTTGGGAATGCTTCCGGAGGAGAAGCAGGACAGGCCGCCGATAAGGGTGCCGAACAAGCACATGATACCGGCCGACGCGATAATAGTGAACAAGGAGCTCGGCACCGGTGAGTTCGGCGTCGTTCAGCAGGGTGTCTGGACGAACGACGGCGAGAGAATTCAAGTGGCGATAAAGTGCCTGTCGCGCGAACGAATGCAGAACAATCCCATAGAGTTTCTGAAGGAAGCGGCAATAATGCACGCGATAGACCACGAGCACATAGTGAGACTGTACGGCGTCGTGTTGGACACGAATTCGTTGATGTTGGTGACGGAACTCGCGCCGCTGAGGTCGTTGCTCGAGTGCCTGAAGGAACCGAGCCTGAGAGCGAGTTTTCCAGTTCTGTCGCTGTGCGATTTCGCGGTGCAGATCGCGGACGGGATGCAGTATCTCGAGGCGAAGAGGCTGATACATCGGGATCTGGCTGCGAGAAACATCCTCGTCTTCTCGAAGAACAAAGTGAAGATATCGGACTTCGGTCTGTCGCGAGCGCTGGGAGTCGGCAAGGATTATTATCAGACGAACTTCAACGTGAACCTTAAACTCCCGATCGCCTGGTGCGCGCCCGAGTGCATATCGTATCTGAAGTTCACGTCGGCGAGCGACGTATGGGCGTACGGCGTGACGCTGTGGGAGATGTTCAGCTACGGCTTCCAGCCGTGGGCGGCGCTGACCGGCCATCAGATTCTCGAGGCGATCGACGAGCCGAACTTTCAGCGTCTCGAGCAGCCGGACTGTTGTCCGAAGGACTATTTCACGCTGATGCAGCAGTGCTGGCAGCACGAGCCCGGCAAGCGTCCGAAGTTCTCGGAGCTCATCAATCTCCTGCCGGAGCTGAAACCCGAGCAGGTTCAGGCCGTACAGGACAGCGCCGAGCTCGGCCAGCTCGCCTATCGACAGGGCGACGTTATCACCGTACTGGACAAGGGCAGCAGCAACGTGCTGTGGAAGGGCGTTCTCAACAACGGCAAAACTGGATTCTTCAATCCGGCTCACACGATAGCTTATCTGGGCTCGAATCTGCCAAGCAACAAACCCGGCGAATTTTCGCGAGGCGACGGGAAGAACGCGTTCTCGTCGCAGAGGAGAAAAATACGCACCGACATGATCTCGTCGCCCCAGGGGGACTTCAAGCACACCGGTCACGTAGGCCTCGACGGCGCTTACTTCGGCGACATAAGCTTTCTTGGAGGAAAGTATCCCCATCTGCCGAGACAGATAGTCACACCGTACAAGCCCCACGAGGACGTTACGGACAATTCTAGTCAGGTTCTGAGTCAGGACGGGAGGAGCGGCGAGGCCGGTAACGAATCGATAAGGGACAGCAGAAACATTCAGCACCTGCAGCACGACCCCTCCAGCAAACACGGTAACGCTCTTGTACCAACAACGTTCAGGGGCACTCCGGGCAAACTCTTTGCATTTTCCATAGTTGAGGACGAAAGACGATTTTTGCGTATGATAGTAAAAGTAAAATTCAATAATACCTGAGTTACATTAAAAGGAGATAGTATGACAGTCATTATTTTTTATTAAAAAAAAAATAGAAATATAAAAGTCAACTACCTTCAGATTTCGATTTTTTTTTTAATTATTTTTAAAAAATAAGATACAAGTGTATTTTGATAATTGGTTAAGGGGAAATCCGTTAATAAACAACAAATAAGGTTAAAAATCGAATCTGGTAACGGTGGAAGGTCGAGGATTGAAGTTTTAATAATTCATGAATTGTGTGTTTTTTCTACTTTTGTTGCAGAGAGTTTATGGTCAGACACGAGCTCGGAAATATCGCATCTGGGCAACGTTGGAAACGCCAGTAAGCAGTCGATGACCTCAAGCATAACTGGCAGCATGGACACCGTCGGGGCCGATCACGAGTACCACGAGATCAGCGACGAGGAGAATCAGGATAGCCCTCTCAGATTCGATAAACCATTGAATTTTGATTTTGGTCCGAGCCTCCTCGACGAGATGGATCAGATGTTCAGATCGTTGGGTAAGCGCGAAGAGTGCTGCGTCGCGATTAGAGCCACATTATCTTGCCGTTCGGTTAAATAACGAAGAGAACATTAGCTGAAGAAAAGATTCGGATAAACAGTTTTGGAAATTTAACGATTCGGAAAAAATTAAGTTGCATTATGACGACTCGAAAAATTAAACTTTCAGACCTTTGACGATTCGGAAATATGACGTTCGGTTAAATAACGATGTGAAGGAATAACGTTCGGCCAACAACCGTTTCCGAAGAGTAACATTCGTTGAAACAAAGATTGAGATAAGTAAAGTTTTTAAAATCTGACAATAAAGAAAAAATAAAGTTTTGGCTTTCTGACGATTCGGAAAAATAAAGTTTCGGAAATTTGACGATACGGAAGAAGTACATTCGGATCCATTGGATTTTCGGCTGTATGACGATTCGACCGATTGAAGTTTCGGCAAAATAATGTGGCTCCATCGCGATTATATTCGTGCGGAGTTATTTCGTAATTGTTGGGCACGGAGTCTTTCATAATTGTACCACCTTTCCGCCAGGCACTTCACCTCCCCCTCCGCCTCCCGGTCATCCGGCGCCGACGGAACACGAGTCGAGCAACGCTCGCAACGAACTGCGCGAGATACAGGCCAAGCAGTGCAGCAAAAAGAAACAAGCAACCGTGAGTTCGACAAATGTACAGTGATTACATTTCTCTCGTTTTCTTTTTACTTTCATATATATATATATATATATATATATATATATATATATATATATATATATATAGAAATATATATATATATATATATTCACCACCACCGTGTTTAGAAATCGTCTTGATCACCGCATCGCATCTACTTTACGTTGCTTTTTATGTTTAATACCATTTTTATTCCTCGTAAAACGATAAAGAGAATCGATGTTTTTGGCGTTTGCGTGTGTTATACTGTGTTTTATTACTGTTGTCACGGAGAAACAAAAAAAATACGATTACTATTATAATGCTATATAGATAAATTGATTTGCCGTCGACTGGACGATTCGAATTAGCTGCGAACTAGAGCGAATGATCTTTTAGGATCTCGCGCGTAAAATAGAATTATTTTTCATAGTTTTAGGACTTTCGATCCTGAGAAGAGCGCGTTGACCGATAATTGACAAAAAATATATATATGAATATTTAAAAAAAAAAAAAAAAAAAAAATTGACGACGGTACGAGATAGAGAGACGAAAAAGCGAGTGCAAAAAGAAAAATAACGAAACTTATAGTTTTTTAAATGAACCAGTGGCGGTAAACGTTTTTCCTGCGTTTAGGTGAAGCCCATCTCGGCAGCCGATCAGAAAACACTCTACTCGGCTATTGCAATGGCGCAGGAATTGACAGCGCGTTCCATGACAGATCTCGAACATCCGCCGGAGTCACCTCGAACACCGGCGAGTCCTTCGAGGCGCAGAAAGTTCTCTTTTAAGTTGCCACATCAACACAGTCCAAAACCCGACAGACGACACTTTTCAGAGGAAGCTGCCAGTATACCTGACATCCAGGTACATTAAACATTCATTTTTATTTCGTTCATTTTTTTTTTTTTTTTAACTTTTAAACACGTTCACAACGCGACGTCACATATTTACTCTATCGGCGATAAACTATTCTTCGGGTAGTTTTTTTCATTAATACTAGAGAAACAGACTACGAAGGGTTGACAACATTTTTATAATCGAGAGGTTTTTTTTTCAACGTGACGCTACATATGCTCTATCGGCAATAAACTGTTTTTCGGGATATTTTTTTTTTATACGAGGAAAAGGACTATGAAGAGTTGACGAAATTTTTGAAATCGCGAGATTTTTTTGTAATGCGACGTTACATATGATAACTTTATCGGCAATAAACTGTTTTTCGGGACTATTCTATTTTTTTAATACAAGAGAAATAGATTACCGAAGGTTGACAACATTTTTATAATCGTGAGGTTCTTTTTTTGTTTGGTCTAGCAGAACACAGACTTTCTATTTGCAAGATCATGTATACCGGCAGGAATTAATACAGCTATACTAACTTTCTTACCTCACGCACCGTCGCTCGGAGTCGTTCCAATTCTGTCTACTCCGATCACTCGGTTTTCCAATAACGACTCTGCATTATTCTTTATTTTTTGTAGATGAAGCCACTCATACACATACATGGTGTCTAGCTGTACTTGGGATGTCCTTCCATTTGACCTGTCCTTGAAAAATCCTGAAGCCTCCTTGAATTTTTTCCCCAATATTCTTGATTTTTTTTCGATCCTTTCCACGAAACAGTTTACCTAATTTTTCATCGTTAATCCGTCCTTGAAGATCCTGGGAGAGTCCTTGAAAGGTCCTTGATTTTATTTCCTACATTCATGAAATTTTATTTTCGTTCCCTTCCCGGAAATAGTTCACTTAATTTTTCATCGTCGATACGTCCTTGAAGATACTGGGGAAGTCCTTGTAAGGTCCTCGAATAATCCTTTTCCACCTGTACTAGACACCATGACATAATACTAACCCATCATGTGTTACACCCAACTGTTGTTTTTCATCACTCGACTTTTCGGAGTCGCCTAACATAACTATAGTTCATCAGTCATCGCCGACGGGGAGGGAGTTGTCGATTGTGTGTGGGGAAAAAGAAAATCGAGGAGCGCGTTAGTTCGCTGCCGCTCGCAAAAAAGAAAAACAAAAAGAAAACTCGGTAAACCAATCGTTATGGAACATCGTTAATTCCTGAAGCCGCTTACAATAATCATTCGATAAATTAATCGATAACATTGTGTCATCGTAACATTCAACCGATCACATATATATATTCATCCATTTACTCGCCGTTATAGCCTTCCGTACTAATATTTCAATCATGTTAACATCTCTCTGAAATCCCCCGCACCCACCGAAAAAAAAAAAAAAAAAAAAAAAAATCGTACAGCATTTACTAACGGTTGAAAAAAACAAACCGATTCCATCCACTTCCAAACAAAATCTCCGTCCTCTCCACATCCGCAAATTACGTTCTTTATTTATTTACGCAACTGGCATTTCGTTATAAACGTTTTCATTTATTTTCGTCTTATGATTGTCTCTTATGATTTTTATTATTGCACGCTCGATATATTCGAATCGAAAAAAAAAAAAAAACTGACAATTTTTTTGTTAACAAACAATCGTCGTTCGATTAATGGGTTGACAAAAATGTCGCATGTTTCCTCGCAACGCCGCATGCCGCCTCGCACGTTATCCTCGCAACGCCGCGCTCTCCTCGTATCGATGTATCGTTAAAGTGGTTGTGCTCGAGTTTGCAGTCGCTGTCGTCCACGGTATCCAGCATAGAGTCTCTCGGGGCTCCGTCGACGCTGAAATTGCCCCTCTGGGACAAAGCCTCGGCCGAGTTTTGTTTCGCGAAGTCGCGGGAGTTGCTGACGAAGCCGAGCGCTTGGACGTCGTACATGGACGTGGAGTTCGACGCCCGGATACTCGACAACGCCGCTATGAAGCAGAATCTCGTGAAGTCAACGGAGTTCCTCGAGAACGGCAACTCGCGAAAGAATTCGGTAAACTGCAAGAGTCTCGCGGATATGGACGCACAGATGAAGCCGACGAAGAACGGCAAAGTTTCGTTCGGCGTGAGTTCGAACTTCGATTTTCCGCGCGAGCCGAAGAGAGTGTCGACGAGTTACGTCGATCGTTATTTCGAGCAGCCGAAGTACTTCGAGGACGAGGTGAGCGTCGAGTGCTCGACGACGGAGAAGTCGTCGTACTTCGACGACGAGAAGATCGAGAAGTTCGAGAAGATAAACAACTTCGAGCAGTCGGGCCGAAGCACGTTCTGGTCGAACTTTCAGGAGCGAAGTCCGACGGTGAGCGAGCGAATGGGCGGAGCGCTCGGCAAGATCGGCAACAACGAGAACGTCGCGAAGGAAAAGTCCCTCGGAGTCGATGGCCAGACGGACGAGATCTCGAATCTCGACAGCTCTAAGGAGAAGACGAGCTACGAGAGTCCGAGAGGAAAGGCGATGAAGTTCGATTCGCCTAACGAGAAGCTCTCGAACTTCGACCTCGGCACGAGACCGAAGATCCCGGGCTCGCTGGTCGACCCGACGAAATTCGGGATCACCGAGCTGACGAAGAAGTTCGATCTTCAGAAGGCGCGAGGCGGCAAGGTGGCGTTCGTGCCGAGAAATCCAAGTCAGGAGGGCAAGACTGGCTTCGTGACGGAGGGCATGAAAACGAACCTGAAGAGCGCCTCGGGGCCGGACAGTCCGCGCGGCAACATCGAGGCGGTCAGGATAAACATACAGAGCTTCCGAAAGGTCGAGGCGAACAAGAACGGTCACGACAATTTTCCATTTGTAATATCTAACAATCCTCTGTTCATAGCCGAGCCTGAGAAGAAGGAGTCGCCGATCTACAGCAGCTCGGAGAGCCTCCGGGTGAACTTCCAGCGTCTCAGACGAAAGTCCGACGCCGAGACGAACAACCAGGTCGAGCTGAGCAGCAAGATCTTCGCCGAGAAGTACCAGCGCGAGGTTTCGGGCCTCGAGAGCGTCAAGAACTATCTGGACTCGAAGAAGGGCCAGGGCTTCAATCTCGGCCTTGGAAAGTTGACGCAAAACATGATCCAGCTCGGCAAGAACATCGCCCAGAACTCGAGAAACTTGGAGTCCTCCGTCGCGGCGAATTCGCTCGGTGCCAACATTAAAAATCTCGATGTCGCGCCGTCGATATCGACGCCGCTTAGGAGCCTGAACGTGCCGATACAGAAGCCCAATCATCTCGATCTGAACATCCCGCTGCAGCCGAAGCCCCAGAAAAACATGAAGCTGAATCTTACCCAGAGGCCTAACGCTCCGCTGAGTCCGAGCGTGCATCAGCACATACTCGAACCGCCGAAGCTCTACCAGAACGAGAACGCGAGGAAGGAGTTGACCAAGCCCGAGATAATAACCGAGAAGTTGCAGGCGACTGCGAACGTCTATCGTCATCGCACGTCCTCGCTCTCTGAGAACCGAAAGCCGCCTCTGAAGAACATACGACGTTCCTTTCATCCGGGAAACAACGAGTCCAGCGAGGACTCCGACTCGGTCTCGCACTCCGAGACCGACATAAGAACTCGGCTTCGCTACAAGCGTCGTCACAAGAAGGTTCCCCACAGTCTCCGACTGAACCTGAAGAACAAGGCTCAGTTCCTTCATCCCGACACCGCGAGGGGCTTCTCGGCGGTCGAACTCTGCGGCAAATCGCCGCCGCCCTCGACGAGCTTCCTCAATTCACTATCGCCGCCTTTCTCGTCGAGGAACAATCTGCTCTCGTGGCCGGAGAGCGCGCCGAGCTCGAGCCTAACCTTCACCAGCAACTCAGAGCTGGATTCGGATACGAGCTCGGAATATCCCGAATTCACCAACGACATACTCACGTTTCCACCCTCACCGGCTCCGTAGAGTCGGTCGAGGGTCTCGCGAGTAATTTTAAACGAACTATGGGTACGTCTCGAACCCTCCTCGGGATTCACGATGAAACGCTCGTCATTCGCTTGGCCTTTCGTTGCGAAGATATTCGCGATCGTCGAATGTGCGTCGCGGCTCCGTGCAGGAACGATTTTTTTTTATTGATTCTTTAAAAATGGAACATCGTTTCGAAAATTAATTAATCGATCGCGAGCATCGACGAGATCACGAACGATTTTCATTGATTAATACAATATGTATGGACGACGGTTTCGGAAATTAATCAATCGACCGCGAGAATCGACGAGATCAAGAGAGAAGCGTTAGACTCTGCCGAGAAAAAAAAAAAAGAAAATGGGACGGTGCTGGTCGTAGCGAGCGCCGTTTCCTCAGCCCCATCCCAGCCGGTTACGCTTTGGCATGCTTGCATGAATTCGTATTTGTAATGTAACAAACTAAACACCTAGTGTTTTTTTTTTTTAATTTTTTTTATTTTCAAATGACTAAGTAAGCGTCGAAAACACTTTTGATATATTTACAAATTTATACTGTTTGTATTACCCTATTGTTAGTACATCGGTAAAAAAAAAAAAAATTACAAAGTCCAAGACACTAATATGTGGACGTCTACGATAAAATAATAGAATAGAAGTTTTTTACACAATCGAAAAAGAGAAAAAAAAGAATCATTCCGTATATAATTTACTACTCGTATATATCTATATATATATATATATATTTATTTATATATATATATGTATATCGTTGCACTAGTCACACTTGCGTACTCGATACGTTTTCATTGTTTTTTTTTTGTTTTTTTTTATTTAATTTTCCATAAATTCATTTGCTTCGAATAAGTATCACACGTTATCCTCGTCTGTTATCTGTTTCTCGAGGATGATTCGAATGCGGGCGTTTGTATTTTCTTCGTTGGCTCTCGCGCGCGCGCGCGCACACACACGCGTTACCCGGAATGTTTATTTTTCTACGCACAACGTCGCATTTGCACGAGCGAGACGCGTGTGCCTTCGAGAAACGAGAAACCGAGCTCGTGAAAAATTCTGTAAAAACGCATAACAATCGCACTCGAATCAACATCGACGTTCTCTATCTTCTCTCTGTACATTCGTTCGTTTTTTATATATACTTTTATTATCATTTTTTTTTTTTTTGTTATTCATTTTATTTACAATCTTATTTTCGTTTATTTTCATTTAAATTTATTATTTCGTCATATTTCTTTCGTTTAATTCCGTTTTCTTCTTTCCCCCGAAATATCTATCCCGATCCCACGAATTGTTTAGGCGACGTTGTCGGACGAGGCTAAGGAAGTATACAGCAGCCTGGTCGAGACCCAGGTCATCGAAAGCCCCCAGGACACGAATCCGCTGAGAATGTTGAGATCCGGTCTTCCGATGGTGAGGCCGAGAGTGCGGGGAAACCGGCACGCCACCCTGGGACACTCGGTTTCCCACAGCGAGGAGTCAACGGCGAGCGAGCACGGGTCGTTCTTCGATCTTCACCACAGCGGGGCAAAGACGTTGCCGAAGCTGCGGGCGCCGCCGCCACCGAACGCGCCGCCTCCGGTGCCGACGACGAGGAACCTCGAGAGGCACAACTCCGCCCTCGGAATCGAGAACAATCAGAACCAGAACAACGTCGACGAGAATCCGATTCCGCTTCCGCCGAGGGACAGATCGAAGACCCTCCAACCGAAGTCCAGCCTGCCGAGGCATCAGCGCAAACATCCGTTGATCATACCTGGAGACGGCGTTACGAGAACCCTGGCAAAAATGGCAGTCACGACACCGCCCATTGAGGACCAGGTCGACGGCCATCAACCCAACTTCGACGTCAATGACCCGAACCTCCATTCACGAAGAAACGACAATTCCGACGAGGCATGCACACCGGAAATCGCTGCGAACAGGTGAATTTAACTTCCTAAAGAAAATATAACCTCAGGACCGAATGGAAAATATCGTGAGAACAGTTGCATTTTTTTTTTCAATACCATATTTTTTGAAGTATTTCAACACTTTCAACGTAAATGGAACTCGTACATTTTTTTTACACTCGGACCTGGGTATTTTTGACGCACAATCGCGAACTATCGATCGTGGAGGATTTTTTTCATTTTTCTTTAAATTACCAAGTGTTATTTTATTTCATCTTGATTGACCTAATCTAGAATATTGCAAGAGCGATTACATTTTTTTTTTCAATACCATTTAAAAAAATATATTTGCAACTTTCAACATGCAAGTCCTATAATTTTTATATTCGGAACTGGGTATCTTTAACGCCCAATCGCAAACTATCGATCGTGGGCGATTTTTGATCATTTTCATTTTTTTTTTATCACCGACTATTATTTTATTCCATCTAATTAATACATACGATATCTCATTGCAGCCCGGAAGAATTCGAGCAGCGCATAGACTCGGAATTGGCTGCTCTGGACTCGTTGCCCCTCGAGAACAATCGACTCCACCGTTGCAGCGTAATATCCGAGGATCTCCTAGAGTTCTCGGACAACCTGATCGAGTGCAGCAGCCCGGAGCCATCGGACGCAGCGGCGGAGAGCAATTGCGGCAAGACCAGCTCGTCGGACTCCCCGATATCTTCGGGCTATCCGCATCGCAAGATCAGCGTGGAGTCGCGGACGTCGACGAAGATCGTCGGTTCGGAGGCCAGCGACGCGAGCACGAATTCGACGCCGACGAGCTTCCACAGATCGGACGAGTCGACCGTGGTGAGTAGACTCGAGGCGACGAATTCGATCGTCCCGGTGAGATCCCAGACTACGATGAGCCGCGGTAACTTCGTCTCGACGATGATGCACAACAGACCGGCGAACTTCGTCGTCCAAACGGAATTATCGCAGAACAACAATCACGGTCCGAACGGCATGAGATCGCAGATCGAGTCGTGTAACGCCAACGCAACGAAGATCTCGAACACGAACGAGAGCTTCGATTCGACGAGCAGCCCGGGTTCGTCGGGGAATAATTTGTCGAACGACCGGGCAACGCGTACGAGCGATCTGTCCCGGCAGTCCGATCACGTGTCCTGCGAGGATCTCCTGGAATTCGCCTGCGACGGTCCGAACGTCAGAAGAACGAGAGGACCGCGGAACGGCGAGCAGTCCGACGAAGTGAGAATAATGCTGAAGGTTCTGCACGAACAGTCGACCCCGGAATCGTGCGTCGCGGCGCTGAACGTAACAGACTGGGACGTTCTCGCCGCTATAAAGCTCGAGCGTCTTCAAGGACTTCTAAAGAAGGAAAATAATTTTGTCGGCCTGGAGGATTGCAAAGTCATGCTTAGTCAGTGCGGCGGTGACGTTGTCAAAGCCGCGGCGTTGCTCAGGAACACCGAAGACACTGCGGCCGTCTAAGGGAGCCTGCGAATGTGTGCATGTGTGCGTGTGTGTGTGTGAGAGAGGCTCGGCGGGTCGAACGGCACCTGCGCGATCTGCCTGAGAATCCAGCGAGAAAAGAGTACGTTGACGCCAGAAGACGAGCGAGCGTTCGAGCACTTCCGGGAACGTTTACGAGCTCGAGGCGTTATCGTTACGGTTAGAAGTTACTCATACTGTTTTTTTTTTTTTTTTTTAAATCTTTTTCCTAAAGGATCGATGTCGTCCTTTCAATAATCGCTAAGAACTCTAGGGTTTCCATTATGCGTAGAAGAATCACACAGTACGATTAATAAAACGTGACGATTATTTATTATTTTCATTAGCGGTAATCAATTTTTTTTTCTCGTGTACGAGAGAAAAAAAGCTTATCGATTTATTATCATGCGAAGCGATTGAATGAGACGGCGTTCCGTGTGACGGATATAGATGCGGCGGTGAGGAGAAATATTAATAAATTATATTGATCGCGCGAGCGGAGAATGAGACGTAGGTTTTTTTTTTAGCTTTCGTATTAATATATCTTGTATGTAATGTGATGGCATTTACAATAACGGGATGGTCGGTCAGGGACGCATCGTCGAAGATATATTTTTTTTTCTTGTCTCGGGATTATTAGCTGGGCAGACTCGCATGTCCCGCAATTGAGAAAAATCTCAGTCGGAGATGAAGTTCGTAATTCGATCGGGCCTAGATATCCGCTCGAAACAATGATTGCCAATTTATGAATATCAATAATAATTTTCATTAGGTGGAAGGGGGTGTGGGGAGGGGGGTATTTATACTTGGCACATAGGTGGGAGTCGAATTGGTAGTCATTGCTTCGAAGAAGACTGAATCGCGTACGTTTTTTGTAGATAAAACTGCGATCGGCAGATCGAACGGTCCCCTAACTGGAGCGCAATTGGCCGAATTATGAAATCGTCATGTATCAACCCAGAAATTCGTAGAATATCAATCCATAATCACTGACCGATGAGAAATCATGATATCAAATGGAAAATGTCAATTATCTCCATTTAAGGGATCCGTCAGGCTCCACGTATATTTTTTAACGCGTTACTTCGAGCGAGGGTAGAAATAAAAAAAAAAAATTAAAAAATTATAATAACGTTCACGCAAAGTTTCGGCCGGTATGAAAGAAAGAAAAAAAAAACATGAAAAAAGTGCGGCGTGTAAATAATATGCGGAGCGCATAATAATAGTTGCGCATAACTATTAATTGAAAAAAGAATTGCACAAAAAAAAAGAAGGAAAAAAAAACAAACAGAGAAAAAAAGAAACGCACAGACAAAAAAAAATGCTCACTATGATATGTAAAGCTTCTATACGAAAGAAAACTTGTCGGTGATCCAAGAGAATTATTTGAAAACTCCTATCGACGATTACGGTGTAAAAAAAAAAAAAAAAACTGGTCGAATAACTTTCGTCAATTCGATTCTTAAAGCTTGGTGAACGATAAATATTCGTATCGAAGACGGACGAGATAACGTTGCGTCGTTGGTTTTTTTTTTTTTTTTTTTCGATAATCACCAAATAAACCCAGTAAATTTATTGTGTTCACGACAACTGCAAGGTTATTTATATCGCAACAATGGCAACGAGAAGAGAGAAAAAAAACACACATATTACCGTTTAAGTGATAAGCGAAGCCAATACACACGAGCGTGTACCGAGTAGTTTATGACAATACCGAAACGTTTTTTTTTTTTTCATCGACTGGGGCATTTTTAGAGAGTACCGTGTTTAAGCGCGGTACGCGTAATTCGAGTCTCGAAGGATTCCTGTTGTCAAACAAACAAACAAAAAAATACCCGGTAGAACGATATATATTTTTCAAACGATGTAAAAGCGTAATATAATTTTCGTTCCGGTGAATCGTTGTTCGACCTTTGGGGACTTTGAAGATTAAGCACGCTTGACGATAATTATATAAATAACTAGGCAACCATGAATCAAAGCGGCGAGACGGTTTTTTTGTATTCATTTATATATATTATATACATATATGTATACAGAACAAAGCGAACTTGTTCCTCGGACAACATTGCCAATAACGAAGTCTTCTTTGAACCGGTGAATCCTAATGAATCTCACAACGGCTCGTGAACTATTGGCGAAAACGTAGAAAGAAATGAAATGAAATGAAAAAAAAAAAAACAAAAAAAAAAATGTTTCGCCGAAACGTCGAATCGTATACGTGACGTTGTTTTTCTCGGTACCGATAATACCGATGGTAATTGCTCATCGTTGTCTCGTAGTTATTCATCGACATTTTTTAAATGAAAAAAGCAAATACGTCGAAGTAGCAGCAATAAAAATATATATTTCGCGCTTTCTTCGTAGAGAATGCTTGCGAGTTATATATATATATATATATATATATATATATATATATATATATATATATATATATAATGTACTTTTTTCAGAAGCCAACTGTACTTATGTCTCGCTTGTTTCGTCGTGTGTACTCGAATGGAAAGCGACAAGTAGCGTCAAGTTCTGTGAATCGTGACGGCCGGAGAGAGATCCATCGATTATCTCCGATATACTTGTGTATTATATTAACGCGCAACGCTACCGCGTTCGAGGTACGCAAGCACCGATGAAAAAAAAAAAAAAAAAAAAGAAACGAAAAAAATTCGTTCAGACTTTCCCAGCGCCTATTTCCTTGTTCGACGGATAGATGGCGCGAATCCAAAGTAAGAAAATTTGTCACTGTAAAGGTAAACAAAAAAATCTGTTCTTGTGTGATCGAGAAATCGGCTGATTGGGACTAAGATATCCACGAGGGAGAGTCCGACGACTAGAATAGCGAAAACAAAAAACACGACCTTTCGTCCCTAATGCAGATCGAGATGAGGCTATAAAAAAAAAAAAAAAAAAAAAAACCCGCCATTGCAAACCCTAAAAAAAAAAAGAAAATCAATTCCCTTTCCACTTTTGATACATGACTAACGAGTACATATAAAAAGTATAACATATTTATACGTCTCTATATTATTATACGATGATGAAGTATCCGGAGATGTTTTATATACGCTGTATTTACGATAATATATACACGAACATGAAAAAAAAAAATTTAAGGCATACGGAGCATGCGCAGTGTCGTTATTTATCTCACATTGCGCGGTTCTCTATTTACCCCACTTTGCGCAGGTGTTTGGTTATCTCTTCGGAGATCAAATATAATACCCATAAGTTAGAAACAATTGTAATTAATTGCATTGTCGGTAGATCAAATAGAACGATCGATGACGCATTAGATCTTTATGATTGTTGCTGGACCGCATCGTGTGTGCGGTCGGCAGCGAGCGAAGGAAACTGTCCAGCGAAAACGGGCTGCGGCTGCCGCTGCTGCGCGCGCCGCGGGTGGCCAGCCGGCCCAGTGTGTTTGAACGCGTTAGTACGCGTCAGTCCTCGCCGGGTGTGGGTCGTCCGAGCGTGTTTTCTCGCTGCGTTTTTGCACCTGGATACCGTGCTTGCCCAAACTTATATTTCAGCTCGTAGAATCAGTGTCTGTCCCTTCGATCATCATTCGGAAACCTTTTTCTCCCTGTCTGGTCCTAAATTACCTCGATGCAAGTAAAATAACTTCGGAATTCCGTAACGGTCGAATTTGGAATTTGAAATTTCCATAGCTGTTAAAAGAATACGCAACCACCTTTTATAATTTATTAATTTAGATTTCGAGTCGTAGAATCGATGTTCTCTTTCAATAGTGATTCGTAGAACTTTGTTTCGTCCCGTTCCATCGTGAATTACCACGATACGAGCGAATTGACTTCGACGTTCCGTAACGGTCGAATTTGAGATCCCAGAAACCGTTAAAAAAATTGGACCAATGACAATCGACGACGAGACTCTGTTCGTCGTGTAGCGAAGCGACTGAAGGAAGTAAATAAAAGTGCGAATGCTCGGAGTGAGAGAGGATGAAAGTTCGAAGCCGGCATAAATATGTAAAAAGTTGTTTTCGTTCGAAACCTCTTAACCTGTGAGTGAAGCGGTCGAGGACCTTGGACTTGAAGCGTGCGTGTCGTGCGCGGCCCGACGAAAGCGGCGAGAATCGGAGAGGGAGAGTTTTCCAAGCGAGATGCATCTTGGATCGAATCTCAAGCTGGGTAATTAATCTCACGTACTCGTATACGTTAAAACTCTAACCATAAACACAGCTCGGTTAATCTCGGTTTCATATTTTTTTATTTTTATTTTTCGTTGTCGGCACCTCAGAGAGCAGCCGACGCGCATGCGCGGTAAGGACGATACATCGAAGTGCACAGTTCGGAGCTAATCGGGAAGACCAGCTTGGTCTATGTTAACTAGCGAATAGATTACCGCGGCTACAATAACTTACCACGGTAAACCCACCGGTTAGGCTGCATCATTTGCGGCATCGAGAATCTCCGCGTATTATAATGAACGCGCGGCGTACATTATTCTCATAGATTTTTCATTTTTTTTTTTTTTCCCTACCGACGATACAATAACAAGGAGCGTGCGGCGTGCACGCAGCGCCACGGTGATGGAAGTTCACGAAAGCGACAGAGAAAAAGATTAAAAAAAACAGAGAGAAGGTCACGGTGAAAGAGATCGTTGTTATTGTTTTGAGTTAATTGTGATTCGCGCGAATGCTCACGCGCTCGAAGTTACGTTATAAAACTCTCTACGTAACGTTACCTCCGTAGTCTCACGGAGAAACCAATTTGGATAAATTACCGTACAGCTCGCGGAGATAATGTTAGGTTCTGTTTTTTTTTTCTTTCCTTTTTTTTTTTTTTAATCACTTATTTTTCCATTCATTTATTAGCCTCTCCGACGGTGCGCGCGATGCGATCGCATCTCGCCAGACTTCCTCGTTGGAATGAAGTATACAAATTTAAAGAGAGAAAAAATACCGTGTCTCGTATAAAAAAAAATAAAAAAAAAAAAAAATAATAAAAACGGTTAGAGAGGAAGCGCGAGGGTAAACGGGTTTTTCGCGTTGGCGTCGAGATGAAGGACGAGAGATGAGCCGAGGGAGCGAAAGGGGAGTACCGGCGTGCGGTCATATTATACGTAATGCCGGTCGCGTCGTTTTGTTCTTAATAACGGGTCGAAGCGACTCGTGTAACTCCGCCGGCGATACCGACGAAGAGGAATCGTCGTCGATTATCGAGCGGGAAGCGCATTTCGTCGGGTCGTTTGCCTACGTCGGCGGCCCGCCGCTAGGAGCGCTCGGGTGAATACCTCGTGACTCCGGGCCTGTTCCGTAACCCGAGCCTTCGTACAGCGACACTGTTACGGACCGCCGAGTTGTGTTCGGCGTGGCCCGGCAGTCGCGCGCGCCGCCCAGCTGCCCCGCAGGAATGTCGATTCCACGCTTTATCATCGTCCATAAACGATCTTTTTTTACGTTTGCCCAAAAAAAAAAAAAAAAAAATCGGAGACGCGAGCGCGTTGCGCACGGTCCGCTGACACAGTCCGAAAACTCGGGAGACTCGACGCGTCCGGTTCGCCCGGTAAGGCGAAGGCACGAGTGCTCGGACGCTTAAGAGCGTCGCGAGATTTCGGCAGTTATAATAATCGGTCGAGAAATTTTTTTGTGAAAATAACTGAAACCAATGAGTTTGTTCGTTTTCCGGGTGAGCTGGCGCAGAGCGCTCGATCTTACGTGGAAAATATTACTATATATCCAATAAATATAGATATACTTGCCACGTAAAGTAGAGCGCTCTACGCCAGCTTACCACTTACAGAATTAGTTACAAAAATATACATTCTTTTTTTTATTACGGAAGAAAATAACGAACTCGTCGAAATGTACCGATCTTCGGGCGAGGATTTTCGGCACGTCGCTTTAATTCGGACACTGTCCCAATGTTTCGGACGACCACAGATTTCGAGAATTCTGATCTACGAACTCAACTTGTTCATATTTACTGAAAGAATTTCTTTGCCATTGTACTAATTAAATCATAAAAAAAAAAAAAAATTATACTTACGCGAAGCCATAACTGAAGACAAGCTACGCAGAAAGCTGCCTAACCTAACTTCTTCGAACTGTCCGATTATCGGGTCGTACGTGTATAGCAACGCTTGTACCAATTTCCTGACACAATATCGTCTGTTTTTTCAACAATATTTTTTCTCTTCATCGAAGAATGTTTGTTCGTACGATTACACGTGTCAAATTGAATTCCTTACACTTAAATTCGGAATAAATGAAATCTGCATAGGAGTGTCCGAGCATCGGTACTGTAACCTCAAATCGAATGGACGATCGAGAGATCGAAACGGGCGCGGACGCACGCGTAATTACACGGAGCTCTCCCGTACGCTCGCCGAGAGATCACTGAATGCAAATGGGTAATACTGAGAGAAGTTTAAAAAAAAAAAAAAAAAAAAAAAAAAAAAGGCACGAGACTTGAGAAACCGTGCGGAGGCTGATTGCCACTCGCTAATGGATATATACCCTTAGGTACATACGTAATGAACGCACGGGCGCGAGAGAGTATCCTTGAGATACCTTTCGAGCAACGAGCGATTCAGCCGGTTGCCGGTGCACTCGCCGGAGAACGTCCGGAGGTTTACGCGCTCCACAAGCGCTGGCACAAAAAACGTGCATACTTATATTTATGCATATTCCAATTTTTTTTTTTTTTTTTTTTTTTTTTAACTGAATTTGTATTTTTTTTTTATCGCGACAACGCATCGGATGCATTCTCGCCGTGTCCACTCGTTATTTACCGGGTGCCTAGCTGTTCCTCGCACGGTTCTCTGGATCTTTAACTCGCCGTTACACGGTTATGAAAAGCTCTTTAAACTCCGAGTATTAAAAAAAAAAAAAAAATGTCGCGCATAAACTCGTCCGGCCGTCCGTCCTGCAGTTAACGGTTTTTTTTTTTTTTTTTTTTTTTTTTTTTTTTTTTTTTTTTTTTTTTAATATTAGCATTAACGCAGCATCTTCGAAAATGTTGAAGTGGCTTTTATCTTTTTTTTTTTTTTTTTCTTTAAAATTTGGTATCTTCGAAAAATCTGAAGAAATTTTTGTCAATCTTTTCCTTTCGTATCTTCGAAGATGTTCAAGTTTTTTTTTTTCTTAATACTGAATGTACGAAAAATTGCGCAAGCGTCGATGGCCCGATCAGGAACTTTCGAGCGGACGAAATGTTTAGTTTCTTTCTTTCTGTCGAAATAGCGCGTGGATAGAGTCGAAGGATCGTTATGATTTCTCAAGGTCGCTTCCCTCGCGATCTTACGATGCGCGCGAGGATGATTGTTTTGCGAAGCCGACGCCCGGAGGCGCGCCATTGTCGGGCCGGGTGCCCGACTCGTTGTGTCAATGACTGTGGTAACATCCACCGTGCACAGTATAATAAAAATCACGGGAGGTTGCATGGCAACAGCCGGGGTGTATTATGGCGCGGTGGTCCCCTCGCGCGCTCGGAGAAACGACGGTGCGGCGGGGCCGTCCTAGCGGTCAGTCCAACATAACTGCATCTCGCGCGCGCGCGCGCGCGCGTGCGCACTATCTCACTCGGACTCTCTCCCACCGCACTTGCTGCTCAAGTTAACAGGCGGCGTTACCGTATTCTCCGCGAGCGGGAGAAGGCGTCCGGCAACCTGTTGCTCGTCTGTCCCTCTCTCGCTACCCGCTCGATGAGCCCTCGCCGCAAAGCAGATGCGGCCCGAACGGATCTCGACGGCTCTCCCCGAGTAAAACGTCGCCGCAAGCTCGTTTCCGGATCATTTGTCTTTTTTTTTTTTTTTACTTCTCTTCCGCGTTACAATGATAAAAGGAACAGTAAAATTAAATTTAGAAATACGACATCGCGGTACGGTAATAAAATTAATGCGTTAACGATAGCGTTTACGTGCGCTTTTGAGAACTTTACGAGGCGCCTTAAAATCCATGGACTGTACGAACTGGACTGTCCGGACAAGGGGAAACAATCGAGCCTCTTCAATCTTATTTTTATTGCGGCAAAAATGGAATGCGCGAATTAGCCGAAGGGCATATTTTGTATACATTGTATACTCGGTCTACGAGGAAGATTGAAGTGCGGCGATTTATCTATATTTGTATGTATGGGGCGTTCCGCGTCAAGTCGAACGGCCCAAAACCCCCGACTCTCTTAGATCAAGCTGAAAGTTTGTGATCTTGTAGTATTATATGGTGCGAGTACCTGGATTTTTTTCTTCGAATTTTTATCGGTTCCCATTTTTAAGATCGCGCAGATAGGAGTGTTTAACATTACAAATTCAAAAAAGTCGTGTACAAAGAAGATGCTATTTTTTTTAAATTAATTATCTTGGTGAATAAAAAAAAAATGTCAAGTACGAGAAACTTTAAAAAAAACCGTACTTTTTTGTTTTCCAACAAGTACGAATTTAAAATTTTTCTGAATTCGAAGAAATTTTTGTTTTTTTTAAAACCTCTCGTGCTCAAAAAGTTTTGAAAAATTGTTCGAGGATAGTTCATTAAAAACAGCATCTTCTTAGTAGAAGCTGCTTGTTTTGTATAACCAAATAATTCTGAAATATTACCATTTTAAATATTAATACGCAAAGCTGACAAAAATTTGGAAAAAAGCCCTTTAATCACTCAGAGTTTTGGATCGTTCGGCTTGACGTGGAACGCCCCATATATATATATAGGTATACATTACTGGAATCACGATTCTCGTTTCCGGATGGATTTATCCGTCGCTCGATTACCATACTTCTGACTCGAAAATACTATCCGCATATACATATATATATACATCCACATATATACTTATATATACTACATATATCATATATATATAAACATGCTTGTCCCCGTGCGCAGCGTAAATCTGCCGGGGGGGCCCGCAAGCGAGCTCCCAAGGCTGCAAGCAAGCCTACTCTTCGAGTCGAGCAAATTTAGTTACACCGACTAGCATTAACATCCCTAACGTTTCTCGTTAAAATTCCATCTCGGTCTATTCGATCCTCCAGAGCCGAAGAGCGGCCGTCCAGCCTGCGGATCGTTTCTCGTGACGACCCCTTGATTAGCTTATCGAGATAAAGTCTTGCAGGATTGACGAGGCACTTTTTACAGGGTCGAAAGTTACATATATATATATATTTTTTGTTTGTTTATTTTTTTACTGTCCTCCGAGATATTTTACGGCTTGTGAGTAACAGCCCGTGGAAGCGGTTTTCGTAACACAAAATTCCACGGTTCTCGCCCGCGTTGTCTAATAGTCCGGCGGGTAGTTCGGCCGGAGGTAAATACGGACGGAAAGAGTTCGCTCACGTACGGGCCGTTCGGTGCCGGTGCGAAATTGAGATAGAACATTTTTCGCCGGGCGAATCGTTGACTCGTGCATTGCCGAGTGCGAGCCGAGCGGCGGCGAGCGTTTCCGTCGCTGAGCCCGGCCGCCGGTTACATTCTGGGCGCAGTCTCTCTCTCCCCTCAGTACAGTTATAACTCCGGCGTGAGCCTGACGTCTCCCCGGCTCCTTCGTCGTCGTCGTCCTCGTCCTCCCCCGGTCGGAGGCCGACGGTTCTTGAGCGACAAATATCCTCCGCGCTCGATCGAACCTGGATGTAAACAAAAGAAAAAAAAATCTTTTTTTTTTTGTTTTTATTAAATAAAAAAGATAGACGATTTAAAAAAAAAAAACCATTTATTCATTATCCGTATCGAAGTATTTGAGAGCGTGCGAGTGACAAACATTTGACGTTTTTCTCATTGCGACAATTGCATGTCTTCGACGAGGACTGGCGAGAGAGAGAGAGAGAGAGAGAGTGTGTAACCGATCCTGCAGTTTATTCCTCGCGGATACAAAAATGTATCCGTCGATCGATCGAGAACGAGCCTCTCGGCTAGTGCGATAATGACACCGGTCGGCCGGAGCGTTGACCGTGAATAAAAAAATAATAATAATAATAATATTTAATAAAAGAAGAAAAAGGGAAAGGGAAAGAAAGGAAGAGTGATATGCAATGTCGTGCCTGTAGAGTAGTCGTTCGAGTGTCGGTATCGAACCGTCGCGCAGTTACAATGTGAAGCTGAGAGTGCGAGGCGAATTAAAAGTTGAAAGACCGAAATGAATTGAATGTTACAAGAGTTGAAAGTTAAAAAGAGTTAAAAGTTAAAAGAGATAAAAGATAAAAGAGTTGATAGTTAAAAAAGTTAAAAGTTAAAAAAGTTAAAAGTTAAAAGAGTTACACGTTAAAAGAATTAAACGTTCAAAGAGTTACACATTGAAAGAGTTGCACATCGAAAAAGTTACAATTTAAAACAGTTATATGTATTAAACGGATTAAAGGTTAAAAAGAGTTCGCGAGAGGGATTTGGGTGTGCGTTGTGTTGTCTGCAGACTGACAAACGTAATATCATAAAAGTGAAAAAGTGAAGAAAAATTATAAAAAGTGAAAATGTTGTGCCTGAAGAAGCGGCGCACGTACAGCTTCACGCAGGGTGCGTGCAACGATATGCCGAGGCGTTCGACGAAGGAGAAAAACGGCTACAACGAGGCCTTGAACATGGCTGTTACGACACTTCCGCGAAAGCACAGGTTAGTGGTGATCGATGCAGAAAAAAAAAAAAAAAAAAAATACACATGTACACAATTTCCTTTCTATCGGGAATTATTTGTACCGGCGTTCGGCAGTTAACTCGAACGGTGCCGATGCGAGTCTCGCGAGAGCGTGGTCGTGCACAAAGAGCGTTCGGTTTAGCCGCTCTCGATGTCCGTTTGTGGTTTTTTTTCTTCTTTTTTTTTTTTTCCTCCCTTCTCGCCGATAAAAATTGGCAACGGCCTCGAGTGAAAACCGAACGGAGAGTGGAAATCCGCGTTCGCTATTCCCGTCACGGGAACTTACTCGAACGATTTTGTTCTCGAGGCGTTACGGTTAATTCATCGGGCGCACGGCGAAACACAATTCACCGCTCGAAGGACACGGCGGCGTCTTGCCGTCGAGCCGGCCGAAGGTAGTTCGGTAATGCGCACGCAGGTGGCGCTGTAGCGCAGCGCGTGCGCACTCAGTCGATAACGAATCTTTTTTTTTTTTATCTATTTTCTCCGCGACTATTAACACTCCGGACCACGGTCTTGTGGCCAGATTTGGACACTCCTATACCATCCCCATTTAGTCGGTTGTGCCGAAAATGAAGCCAATATGGCGATCAATTCAGGCCGAATTATGATTTTATTACGTCCGCGCATGCCCAATACGTTAAAACTTGGAGTGTCGTCTAGTAATCGTATGTCATCAAATATTATTTACGAATGGGAACGCAACAATATTCACAGCAAATATGCAAAAAAAAAATGTGAAAATGCAGAGTGCTGGTGAAAAGAAACAGGCCAAGTTTTATACCAAATAATTAATTGGAATAATATATTCGTTCAGACATTGACTAGTGTTGCTTCTTTTTTAAGCCTACCTTCAAACTCTTCGAAATAGGTAATTACTTTTATTTATTTTGATATTTTATTAAATAACAAATCGACGAATTAGTAATTCGGTTATAATCATTGAGTGGAGAAACGAGCGCGCCGTTGCGCATGCGTGTAGATAAAACAAAAGCCCTGATTTGGCCGCCATGTTGACTTTAATTTTGACACCCTTTTGACCTGTCTATAAGACCGTGTTCCGGACAAAATGAAAAAAAGTTTCTCATGCATCTACATACAGCGTGTGAAAACTTAATTTCCTTTCGTCCGAGATAATTAACAGTCGCGGAGAAAATGGTAATATTAAGAGTCGAGGAGTCTCTCACGTTCCCTTGTCGTTTTCATTCACCGCGACGTATCACCGTTCAACGAAAAAAACAAAACAAAAAAGAAAAGTCCTAAACGGTGTAAATCTACGAGTAAAACTATGTAAAATTACGAGTGCGTGAAAGAATGTTTCGCCGAATAAATTAGCGTGGTTGTCCCGTGTAGGCAGTGAAGCGGCGACGCTAGTAGTTCTCTCGAGCGATCTAGGTTATAAACACGCCCTGCCGTCGCGGCGATAAATAATAAAAGCGTATCGCACAGAAGGAGACCCGAGTCGTCGAGCAGGGAGATTCCGTCGTGTAACCGTAAACGGGAGAACGAACGGAGATGATACATCGAGCAGAGCAGGAGCCTGCGTTGAAACGGGAAAGGGGGGATTCGGTGTATTATAGAACGGGAGCGGTTTACGGTCGGTCCCTCTGCGCAGGACTCAGATGGTGGGGGGGGAAGCACGACGACGCGTAAATTCTGTCCGTGAGAGTTCCGGGCGTAAAAGGCCGGACCGTGCATTTTTTTCGTGCGACACTGTTTGTGTGTGTGTGTGTGTGTGTGTGCGCACAATAAAGCTCGTAATGGCCGATCTCGAAGGAAGTAACGTAGGCGAGAGCTCGACAGGGAACTCGCGCGGAGCCTCGCGACTCGCAAGCATGCAAACCCAGCGAGAGGATAGCCGGGCACACAAACGCGCACAGACACAGTGGAAACGTACCGTTTTTTTTTTTTTTTTTTCTCGCTTCTTCGTATTACACGCGAGGAGACAGAAGGAGGAAGTAGCGTAAGAAACGGAATAAGGAAGAGGGGGAGAACGAAACGGTCGAGAGACAAATAGCATTAATCGGGAGCATTGTTTTCCGGGAGGACGGAAAGATAAACGCCTCGTGCAAGAATGTCGTACAAGGGACGGGCGGGGCGAAACGGTCCGGTTTACCTATTTTTAGCGGGATTTTTTTTTTTTTTTTTTTTAAGTAGTAATCCTATTATTTTAATTATATATACTAGTGAAGTATTATTAATGATTAAATAGTTCATAAATTAACATCAGATATTAATGGGCAATCCGTAATTATCGTTAACTTATTTATACACGATGAACCGAACAATGACGGTCCGATTTTCATATTGATCGTTAGATCGATAATTTGTTGCTACTTTTGCAAATAATAACAATATAGTAAATTTCAAAAATATATCAAACTTATAATAATATAATTGTTAATTAATAGCAATAAATATGGACGGTTAATTAAACAGATTATAAAATGAAGACGAACATGGCAATGCTTTTGTTATTATTTTTTTATCATTGTCGTTATTGTTAGACAATGATAGTGTATTATTATATGTACGACTCGACAGTAGGTATGCAAGTTCACGGTGTATAAAAAAAAAAAAAAAAACTAGGTATGTAGGCTGACCGAGTTGGTAATGCGCACTGCTTAGGGCAAGAGCGACGAAACTCGTATAATTCTTGTATGATTCACGTCCGTGCAAAACTAGATCGTTCTCTTTCGATTCAACGCCGCTTTGACCATACCCGGCGAGTTTTGTTACGGGAGCCGTCATTTACGCGACACAAGTTGAATCCGCCTGCCTGCCGGTAAATTATAACAGCTTTACGTTTTACCCCGAGAACGACGAACTTGACCTCGTCGACCTCGGCACGTTTAGTCTCAACGCTCTGCCTTGCCTTCCTCAACAGGCAATTTCCCCGATCACCCGCCGAGCCGCGGTTCATTAATGTCAGTCCAACGTGCATTATCATTATTTCACTGTTATCATTATTTTATCACTATTATTATTTCATTATTATCATTATTTTATCACTATTATTATTTCATTATTATCATTGTTTTATCAATATCATTATTTCATTGTTATCATTGTTTTATCACTATTGTTATTTCATTATCACCATTATTATTTTATTATTGTCATCATTTTATTACATATTATTATTTTATGACGCTGAAGATATCTGCACGAGATCGAATTTCATCTTCGGTCGAGGAAAAAATAAATGCTTCGCTTGTAAAATTTTATTCACCAAGTGAACCTCCGCGAGCGAAGTTTGTGCGATGCCAAAAAAACAAACCGTTACGACTCGATGAAATTTAAGTCTCGTGCAGATATCTTCAGGGTCATATTTTGTTATTATCATTATTTTTTTGAACTTCGCACGTTTAATGGCCTCATTTGGTTACACGCTTATTCAAGACAGCGATAATTACAATAACAATGATAATAACAATTGTATGGAGAATTTTGTTTGTGTGTGTGTGTGTGTGTGTGTGTGTGTGTGTGTGTGTGTGTGTGTGTGTGTGTGTGTGTGTGTGTGTGTGTGTGTGTGTGTGTGTGTGTGTGTGTGTGTGTGTGTGTGTGTGTGTGAAGCACCGCCCGAAGCCTTCGGCGCACGGTGTGCAGAGTCCCGTCGTCCGGACACCAGCGACTCTACCGGTGAACGGTCTTTCTTTCACCAATTAACTATTGTTGGGAGCTTCGGAGGCGAGCCTCTATTATACACACGATACGAGCTTGGCAGCTCCCGGTAAATCGTCCGTTTTAAAACACACACACGCGCGCGCGCGGGGATTCAGCCTCGTGTTTCACCATAATGGGAAATTCTATCCGACGGGGAGAATCACGAGAAGATGAATGTGCGATTGTCCGGGCGGCAAGTAATTCCTTGGACCGCCTGCTTCTGTCCCTTTCCGCTTATTCTTTTATTTTTATTTTATTTATTTCTTTTTTTTTTTTCACCGGTCGTTTCGAGATTATATCCGATGTATTTTCCCACCGATCACCAATCTGCCGTTTTTTTTTTTTTTTTCTTTTTCATTACAGCCTCAAATATTTCACACTCGACTCTCGAGAAACGTGTTGAGAGCTGAACAACATATTCTGTTTTAGCTACACTAGAAAAGGGAAATAGCAAAAAAAAAAAAAAAAAAACAAAGAGGCATACAATCGTATCGACAATAACGATCGATCTCCCACGTAAATTTGTTGCGTTGAAATTAATTCTTTTTTTTTTTTTTTTTAAGTTGATAATTGAAATTTTCGTGTGCCTTACAATGTTCCTTTGTTCGCGAAGCTTCTTCTGCGAGAAAGCATTTTCTGAAACTTCGCGCATATTGTGAGAAAGACATATGAAAATTTAAACTTATCAACTTTTTTCAACGTCGACGTCGTGTTTGACTTTAATGCAATATATCGTTTCTTTACTAATTTAATTTAAAAAATATAATTATGTTTAAAAAAAATATATAACCAGATTCTTGGGAAGATGAGCGGTCGATAAAGATGTGCATAAATATGATAAGAAGAGCTCGGCAGTATTTAGAGTACATGAGTACTTATTTGGTACTTGAGTACTTTTTGTTACTTTAAGGACTTTTCGGTACTCAAGTACTTTTCGTTACTTTAAGTACTTTTCGGTACTTTAAGTACTTTTCGGTACTTAAGTACTTTTCGGTACTTAAGTACTTTTCGGTACTTAAGTACTTTTCGGTACTTAAGTACTTTTCGGTACTTTAAGTACTATTACTGAGTACTAAGACCAAAGGACTTGTACAATTTTGAGCGTAGCTTCCTCTTTGAGGAGCTACGCTCAAAACGGTAATAAATAAGGAAACCATGTGCAAATTACTTTGCACCTCTTTCGTAGTGTAAAAAAAATGTCGGTCTCATAAAATGATATTACTCCCAACCCGATATTCTCAATTTAAATTCCAGAAATACGATTTTTCGTGCATAAAATGGAGACCTTTCTCACTTTCGGCCACTGTACTAGATCCATACGTTCCAGATTTAGTTGCACATACAGTCGATCTCCACTCACCGCCCAAAGGCCCGGTCGTCGTAGTCCAGTCGATTAGTCTGTTACCAACGATTTGGACGTTTTGAAAAAAAAAAAGTTTGCCCTGAACAGGGCCGTTTCATTGGAAAATTTCTTCACCAAAATCCGTACGCGTGGAACTCCACCTCTTTCGATTATGATGAAAAAGTACTTTGTACTTTGTATTTTATAAAAGTACTTTAATTACGGCAATAACTTAGTACTCAAAGTACTTGCCGTACTTAGTACTTATAAATTCAAGTACTTTTCGGTACTCTCCACAGCTCTGAAAAATAGTAATATATTTTTTTTTTTTACATACAGTTAAAGATACATTACATTTAAAAAAAAAAAAAAAAAAAAAACAATAGTTGAAAAAGATATAGTTTCTTTTTTTGCTACATCGGAACAAAACAGTAGAAACAAAAAAGTAGACAACAAAACAACAAAATAACAAAGACGTAGAACGATAAACGAACAATCCAACGATACGTCCGACATATATATAATAATAATAATAATAATAATAATAATAATAATAATATAAAAAAAACACGATACAATCCTATCGACAATAAGGATCGAATCTCCGAGGTGTCAATTTGCGTTGCGGTGAAATTAATTTAATCAATATAATTATATCCCACCCATTGTACACATCCGACAATGGTATCTAATACGAGTTCGTGCACGCGGTGGCGAAGATCCGTCCCTCCGCCTCCTTATAAGTGACTCCGCGTTGGAATTTATGCCCGTGTGTTTATTCTCCGTAGGAGCGTGGCAGTTGAATAGAACAACCCGATGCTCGGGGGACTTGAGCCCGAGCCGTGTATATTATGCTACGATAGATTAAGTCCGCGTCTCACTGCGGGGTAACTGGTCGCGTTTCGATTTCCATGGGATCCCGTTGGTATGCGGCACGCACACGTGGATCAAATATACATATATGTAAATACATGCACAGGGGGTTTTAAACGTAAGCGGGCAAAGAGCCGCGCGATATGAGCGAGAGATAAGTCTCTCTCGTTGGACCGGTGAGTCCCTGTACGCTCTAATCAGGTCCTTCCGAAGTGAGACTCCGGTATAATTGTGTGTGTGTGTGTGTGCGTGCGTGTGCGCGTGCGCGCGCGTGTGTGTGTGTGTGTGTGTGTGTGTGTGTGTGTGTGTGTGTGTGTGTGTGTGTGTGTCGGTGTGTGTCGGTGTGGTCTCTCCAAACGAGTCCCTCGGTGCGGCAACGAGCACTTTCTATGTAGATAACGCACACATCGAGGGTACATATCGAGTGCGTACGGCATTCGTTGCCCGACAGCGCCTCCGTTCGGACAGCTTCACTGTGCATCGATAACGGTACAATTGTCAATGAGGTATTATTGCCGAAAACAAAAAAAATCGCAATCAGCGAGAAAAATATTACCTCTATAACAGCAACAGCAATAGTAAGAGAACGATCAATATCAATATCAATATCAATATCAATATCAATATCAATATCAATATCAATATCAATATCAATATCAATATCAATAGTAAGAGCAAGAGCAATAGTAAGAGAACGATCAATATCAATATCAATATCAATATCAATATCAATATCAATATCAATAGTAAGAGCAAGAGCAAGAGCAAGAGCAAGAGCAAGAGCAAGGATAATAGTAATAGCGACAGCAATGGTAACAATAATGATATTATTGTTATTATGATTTGACTTGTGAATTATAATTGAGCTTTTGCAGTATTCGACCGGCGATCGCTTAGGCATGGTTGGTACGCATAGACTGTTAAATCGGAAACACAATACCGAGAATTCAAGCGGAGAAATCCACTTGGCCTGCTGAGCCGCGAACAGACTCACCAATCGAACGCGCGCACAGCGTCGGAGACTTGTACGAATAAGGCGAAGGCGCTGAGTTTCCAATCGTTCAATTATTCCGCGCGCGACTCGACACGAGCTTCCGTTGGTATGAGGACGGAGAGCCGCGAACGAGAACGAGGAATCTCGAAGAATTATATTTCGAGTGCATCGTCATCAGAGAGTCGATAATAATTGCCCGTGTCGAACACTCGACGATATCCTCGCATGTCTGTTAATTAGCGCCTCTCCGCCTTCAACCGAAACTTCGCGATGGCGAATTAACGGACAAGTGGACTTTTTTTCCTCATCCTTTTCGCATGCTCGCTGACGCCATGCGCACCCGAGGTTGTCGATGACGTTTTTTTTTTTTTTTTTTTTTTTAATTTTAATTTCAATTTTTTTTGTTCCTCCTTTTTTTTCACAATTATTTTATAATTGACGCTAATTAACGCAGTGACACGAGTTATCTTGGAGTGGCTCTAATGGGACTGCATGCGAGTCGGAGTTCTCAGACAATTTGTCAGGCGACTCCCCGACGCGAAATCGCATCGCCCGGCAGCTTCCCATCCGTGCATAATGCCCGGTGGAAACGGTGAAGTTGATCGTCTCGGTGCAACAGCTCCCCGGCGCCAGCAAACGGAATCTCGATGGCCCACAGTCAGTTTCATATTTCGAGTGTTGTTACGCGCTGCACTGCCGTGGACACCGCGGAGTTACAGCGCTGGCCTTATTTATTCGCGCGCTCGTGCAGGAGACTCATTAAGAATGAAAATCTCGGTGACTCGTTTGGAACAAGAGGATTGGTCGGCACAAACTACGCCTAGCCGTTCGTCGGAACTTCTTCTTCTTCTTCTTCTTCTTTCCTTTCTTGGCTATCGCCCTCTCGTGAGAGCATGCGCCACGTTCGTCGGAACTCGTGCTAACACCGAGTTGATTGCGGATTTTAAGGCATGCTGCACTGACTCAGTCGGTAACAATTCAGTTTCCCTGTTTTCTCGGCGATCGTTAATATCTTCAACGAAAGGAAATTAGGTTTTCATGCGTCTGCGAAAACCTAATTTGCTTTTGTTTTTTTTTTTTTCTGAAATATTGATAGTCGCGAAGAAAATTGGGAAACCGATTTGTGACCGACTGAGTCTTCGAGCACGTAGCGTTAATGAGCGCACCGCGAAGCATCTGGCATTGGGAATGAGAATACGCCAATCGATTGTATAGCCTACGAAAATATAATTAGCCTTTTTTTTCGAAATATTAATAGTCGCGAAGAAAATTGAGAAACCGATTTGTTTGCCGACTGAGTCTGCAGCACGTACCGTTAACGAGCGCACCGCGAAGCGTCTAACACTCGGTCGTAAATCCGCCGACCAATGCACAATCTGCGGGTCGTGTAATTCCACGAAAGCTCTTCCATCGAACGTCCACGGGTTTGTTGTTATTGACATAGAAGAGAAAACACGAAGCGAAGCGTCTTCGAGCGCGCGCACACACAACCGACGTTCGATCGGTCAGTCGTTCCGCGTTCGTGCGAAATGTACGATGCAAAAGTTGGATTGTCACGGTCGATTACTGTCCCCGACGGGAACGTCCGCTTGCGCCTCTATTCCGCTAGGCCCAACCTCCGTTAACTCGGCACACGATGTCATTCACGCGGTGAGAAAGAAATGCGTAAACTAATCGTGAAATTGCGATTTATTATTCACAACCGGGAATTAATCAGGTGCGTCGAGCGATGAAAATCGTACTTCTTTTATTTTCATTGTTATTTCTCGATAGCGCGATTTATCGACTCGCTCGATATGCTTTTTTTTTCTGATTTAACAACCACCGCCGCGTTTCTCATCTTGCGATTTCCCGTCCGTAAAGCTCAGCGCTCGATAGACGGATACGCGAAGATAAATAACTCTATTCATTTATTTTAACGAGTACAAAAGTAATTGAAGGTTGACCGTTGCGCCGATGCGATAATACGCAGTCGCCTTTGTACTGCCTAGTCGGTGTTCTCTCCGCTGCAGAGTTCCTAACCTGCCAGCGCCTACGGCTATGCAACCGCGCATGCTTCTGCGCAGCGCGGCCTTGACGGTTGTTTGCCCGCAGCGACGCTCGTGGCACAGCGCGCAGTGGCGCTCCCGTTTCCACGGCTTCTTCTTTAGCCCGTTGAACATAAACGTTTCGACTTACATTGTTATTATTAGACGGATCTTGTCCACTCCGTAATAGTTATTGTCGTCGAAGAAACGAGCGCAACGCACGGATAATATGCATCTTTACCGCGCGCGTTTCACGACGAGGCGGACGATTGCAACGAATCCTCATTTCCATAACCAGATCTCCAATACATACATATATATTACCTAACGCACGGCTCGCTTTGGCTGAAGACTGATCGATAATAATTCATTTTTTTTTTTTTTTTTTTTTTTTTCCTATCGTAGCAAAGAAAATAGACGGGAAGATGTGAAAACATCGATCGGTTATTCGTTAAAAATTAATTATCGTCAACGGATGTAAATCAAATTAATCATGAAGAAAAATATAGGTTAACATTGAGGCGGTATATATATATCGTCTCAATTCCTCGAATATTCCGTTAGTCCGATAGCCGGGAGAGAGTCGGAGAGAAAAACTTTCCTCGGATCTGTTTACCTCTCGATCGAGAACGTTTAATCTCCGTTAAAGTTTTCGTTCCGAGTCGGGAATGATGTATACGATACATGGAATCGTGTTGGCCCGTGTGGTAAATCAAATTTCGGGGATTCACGGTTTTAACACCCGTGAAAAGCGAGTCCTATCAATCGTTGTGACTATGACTCTAAGTAAGTGTCTTCTTCCTTGCAATACTTCACGGTAAAAAAAATGTCCCTTGAAAATTAATGAACGGTATTGGAAGATTTTTTTTACATAAACTGTTGCTGAAGTTTCAAACACTTGTGCGTTACAATTTTACAGTAAATTTTTTATTTCTAATGAACACTTGTATTTTTTAGACAAAATATTTGTAATATCAGTGTCTGGTATTTTAATTTTACAAAAAAAGTACATTAATTTCCATTGATTTAGGCAAACTTAAAATTCCAGTACGTTAAATTAACAATTTATTTTTACAGTGTATCTTATTTACTTATAATTCACTTATGTTTACCATCGCACTGTTCGGCGGTATCGCGTCGTCCCTTAGGGAAGAAATCCGAGGCCTCAATAAAACTCTCTCCATAAGTCTATCCTTCCGGTTGTAAGCCGCTAGGCCAAGACCAGCTAAATAAGTGTAATAACTACCGTTCGCCCTGGTTCGGAAATACATGAATGAGCGGGAGCGAGAGAGGCGGTGAGGGATGGAGAGGACGGATGAGAAAGAATGAGAAGGAATGGAAGCGGGCTTAGCGGGCCAATGCCGTGCGCCGCTTCCAACCCTCCGGCCGCGTCTAATTGGCCGGCCGTTTTGGCACGTGACAGAGCCAACGGTCATGGCGGCTCGTGCGTGAAGCCCAGCTGCAACGAACAACGGTTAGAGCGATACGCGCAAGCAGTTTGTTTTCCAACCGACTTGTGTTATGTTGTGGGATAGGTTTCGGTGAACGCGTTGGTTCTTCGAGTGCCGCGTTTATACTGTCGGGAGTGAACGATTTTGTATCTGCTTCGAGGATTATTGAATTGAGACGTTGTACGTCCCGGAGGATTATTATGGGACTTAAGCTGAGAAAACTGCTGGGATTCCGCCGGTAAGTTTTCCACATCGTAACAACTGCCATAGTGAAAAGTATTGAAATCGCTGGTGAAATATGGCGAGTCAGTTTCATCCGCCGGATTTTAGGAACAGTGAATATCACTTCGCTAAAGATCTCGTCACAAAAAAAAATAGCTTCGATCAGAGAAACACACTTTTAACGACGTGATTCACTTTCGATCGAACTTACGTTAACACATTATTGCGCGAGTAACGAGCCGCTTCGACCTGTGCACAGTAAAAAAAACTTTGTAGTTTTGCAACAATTTATTATCGACAAACGTTTACAATGTTTTATTTATTAATTTTCCTATCGCACCATCCGACGACTGGTTTTCCAAACAAAAGTACAAAATTCATCCCTTACATGCGGATACGACGTTAAATAAAAGATGAATCTTTAGAAAAAAAAGGCCAAACTAAAATCGTTAATGAGACAGAAAATAAAAGGGCAGGTTTGTATATTCAAACGCCAACAAACGAATTTCTCCCTTATTTAACAAAATAATTTTTACGAAATTTCTTATTCCGATTTTACTTTTTTTTTTTTTTACTGTGTAACATTGAAATATGAAAGAGACTGGTCGCCGGTCCGTTCTCGCGTTTGTCAACAATATTTCACTGGACAATCGAAGGTCAAGCCCGAGCTCCGTCGTCCCCTGTGGCTGAGTTTAGACATTTGAGTCCCGCACAAGAATTATTATGAGTGCCAAGCTGAGCAAACTGCCGGGATTTCGCCCGTGAGTTTCGCTGATCCGAATTTCTATGATCAGGTTCACCTGCTGAATTTTCGGCACAGCGAATATCACTTCGCTAGCGGGTTTGTTAATAAAAAAAAAAAGTTTCGATCGGAGAAACACATTTTTAACGACGCGATCCACTTTCGATCGAGCGTCGCTTAACACATTATTGCACATGTAACACACCGCTTCCATCTGTACATTGAAATAAGAAAGAGATTGGTCGCTGGTTCGTTCTCGCGTTTGTAAACAATATTTCACTCGTCCATCGAAGGTCGACCCCGAGCTCTGTCGTCCCCCGTGGCTGTATTTACACCTCGTGGAAAAATATCGATCCGCGGTCCGCCCGAGGCGAGCGTCGCTCTGCGCAGCCGCTGTGCGCAGCTCGTTTACCCTGGCCCGGCGTGCACGAGATTCGCGAAATATAAGGAGTATAAATTTTGGCACAGCATGAAAATTACGCTACGCCGTTTTGCACACGCCTTTCTCGAGCGTTATTTTTATTTTATCTTATTTCTTTTTATTTCACGTATCGTATTGCAGTCTCCATGCATCGAAGTAAATCCGAGCCTCGCGCGGACGACCGATTTCGTGAAATTTACGCGGAGACAGATCTGAATTTACGATTAACATCGTTACCTCGCGACGAATTAAAATTCGGGCTCCGAGCTTTCGAGGGCGCGTCAAATTTCATCCATTACGCCTCGTCTCACCCACGTACGCAAAAGACGCTTCGACAACTTTTTTTTTCGTTTGTTTTAAATCGTTTATCTGTATGCATACAAACGTATGGCACATTAACCGAAAGTTTCTACCGGCTGAGGGTCAAAGAGCGTATGAATTATCGATTTACGACCCTATGCTAATATCTTCGGTCCCCGAGCAGCGGTTTCTAGTTTGACCTTGAGGCAGCGATCGTCGCGGTTAAGGCGAGAAGATTCGGTTTCTAATTCTTAAGTTAATATGCGAGATTTTTATTTATTTATTCTCGAACCTCGCCATTCACCCGAGCCAATCTTCGTGTCATGCGCGCCTCGTTTCAACTTTTCGATATTATAGACGCGAGTTTATGAACGATCGGTGCTTGTTTGTTTACTTCTATTTACTTGATTTTTTTTTTATAATCGAGACGGGGCTTTTGACGCCGGCTCGGTCGGTAACAAAAAATTATTTTTTTTTCAAATCTACCAAACTTTTCTGAGTAGGGCCGAATTATAAGCACGACTGTTAGTTTAAAAATGCTAATAATTTGCGTATAGCACAAAGTGTCGAAGAAATTAAAAAATGATATTACAGTTTTTGTTACCGACTGAGTCATCGCCGGAATAATTCCAGCTTAACCGTATCTCGAAATTCCGACAAAGTTGCGATCGGCCGAATCGCCGAGTTCCTCGGATAAAGCGATCATAAAAGCGCGGCAAAAAAATAGCAGTACGAACAACATGCGCGTAGCTGTTGAATCGTTATCTCGTACGAGTCAACGGTACTCGTCGTCACGGATACGCAGGTAATTAATATTAACGAGATAATTTCATTTGCCGGCGAACGGTATATTTATACTCGCGCTCGTGGCGAATAAATTGGCTGCGGTTCAGTAATAAATAAAATAAATATCATAAAAAAAAAAAAAGAAAAACGAAACAAAAATAAAGTAATGACAAAAGATACGAGACAGCGCTCGACACTTTGACGATAATAATTGCCCTGCAATCAATAATTGTTTCGCCGCGTGCGATAGACTCTCGATGACGGCGTGCTGACGAGTCCAATTGAGATAGCCAATTTCTATTCGTGGAAATTTTTCTTTTATCTAATCGGATCGACATATTTCGAATTCTTTGGACATATAGAGATGTTTACACAGATATAAATCCATATAGATATAGATGTATATATGTTAGGGTGTTTCAAAGATAGGATATCCTTTTTTAATTTTCCACCCACCTTTTCGACGTACAGATTTCGAGCTCGAATTAAACCTCGCGAAAGGCGGTACCTGACAAAAAAAATCCTAAGAGGCGCCATATTCATCATTTCTACTCAAAAAGAAAGAAGTTGTCGAATTTTTTTTTTTTTTGTAGAAAGCTTTGAATGCGGCACCTCTTAAGATTTGTTGCTTAAGTCCGTCTTTCGCGAGGTTCAATTTGTAATCTTTACTTTAAAAAGGTGGAAGGATAATTTTTAAAATGTATTTTTTGGGAAAGACCCTAATATATATGTAGATGTATACAGATATATACATGTATATAGATATAGATGTATAAAGACACACACACGCACACACACACACGCGCGCGCATATATATATATATATATATATATATATATATATATATATTCACAGCGGCGGAGGAATAGCTCGAGCGCGATAGATGATTCGTAATCGCGTGCCAAAGCACGTATTAAAACATATCTGTAACGCATCTCGGCGCGCTCGCTATAGAATCAATGCCAGATCGCGGAACAGACGGATGGACGTGCGGCCGTCACGCATAGCGGCCGTCGATCAAAGGTAATTCTACACGAGACCAAACATAGAACTTCTATATTTATCTGGAAGTGTCCTAGAATTAAAACAAAAAATCAGCAGCCAATCCAGGGAGAATCAGGGCCATTTTTTTCCCACCGTTTTTAGTGAGGTAATATCAAAACGATAACAATTGTTTAATGTTTATTCGTGTCGATTTGGTTCAGCCGAATCGTGTTAAAATCGATCGGCGGGTCACTTCTCTGAAACCCAAATCGCCTCGAGTATATTTTAAAACGTACCATCGATCGTCACACATAACAGCCAAATCAAAGACAACTCTACGCGAGACAAAACATTGAATTTCTACACTGTCAAAATAATTTGCAAATTTAACGTACTGGAACTTTTGAAATTTACTTACATTGCTTACATTAGTTGGACATTATAATGTCTTTGTTTTTTTTTTTTTTTTTTTTTTTTGTAAACTTAAAAAACCACATATTAAGTTTACAAATATTTAGCCTGAAATTTACAAAGATTGTCATTAAAAATAAAACATTTTGTCCACCGATTTTTAGTGAACTAATAATATCGAAATGAAAAAAAAAAAAAAAAAAACCTTCCCGCTGATTTGAGTCGTCCGGATCGTATTAAAATCGATCGATAGGACGTTTCCGTACATCCAAATCGGCACGAGTGTACTTTATAGCCCGTACAATCAATCGTGCCGCTTGGCGTATGTTTTCTCATTAAATGAAATTAAATTCACGAGTGTCCGACTACCGCGCGGACGTCGCGAGATCGATGATGAAATCCGAGTTTGATCGATCTGCCGGACGACGATAGAAACGCGTGCGGAACGGCGTTGGTCGGTTGCCGCGGCAACGTGTGGCCGGTCCCCGCAACAAGGCGCTACGCCTGGCGCGTGCGCGCGCCACGAACAGTCATCGCGCGCACGACCTCTACGATATTATTACGTTGCGGCTCGAGTTTTCGTGAGAGGGATCGCCACCGGCTGGTGCTTTCGGAAACGGACGCGGAACAGTAGGCGGCCCGTCTGGCCCGGGAGAGAGACCGGTGGTTGTGAGACTCAGCACACGCGGAGGCGCCTTCGATCGTACACCGTTAAACTTTACACTTGTTCATTCATACGGAAACAAAGCGTACACCGCACAAAATGTTACACAAGCTCAGAACTTCGTTAAAATTTACACCACAAATACCTCACACTTGCCCAATCCTCGGATCACAAAACTGTACACCGCCATTTCTTTGCACCACAAAAAGTGCACGTATTCAATATGTTACACATTAGTATAGTTAGTATAGTTACATTACAGTTACATTACGTTAGTATAGTTACATCAGTATAGTTAGTATAGTTACACATTAGTATTAGTAGTAATGGTGTAGACTTACACCATTTCATTCTTACACTTGCCAAACCTTAAAACTTTAAAACTTTACACATTCAATGTACTTCGCATGCGCAAGCTTACACGCGTGCAACCCTTACACCGACGGAGAGAAAGGACCGCCTTCGAGATGGGCGTTGGATGAGCGCCGCTGTTATTCTGCAGGTAAGATGAACCGACTGTTGGTTGTGATCACATGGTGGCCCGCCATGTGCTTCATCTTACCGGCAGAATAACAGCGGCGCTCATCCAACGCCCGTCTCGAAGGCCGTCGGTGTAAGGTTGCACCGCGTCTAAGTTTGAGCATGCGAAGTATATTGAATGTGCAAAGTTTTAAAGTTGTGAGGTTTGGCAAGTGTAAGAATTAAATGGTGTAAGCTTACTAATGTGTAACATATTGTATACGTACACTTTTTGTGGTGTAAAGATATGGCGGTGTACAGTTTTTGATTCGAGGATTGGGCAAGTGTAAGGTATCTGTGGTGTAAATTTTAACGAAGTTGTGAACTTATGTAACATTTTGTGCGGTGTACCCTTTATTTTCGTGAGAATGAACAAGTGTAATGATTGTGATTGTATATTTTTTGAAACTCGGGCCCCCTCGGGGCTGTGTCGTAATGGCCGGTAAGGGCTCCTTGTGCAACAGCCGCTAGAACCGACCGACAAATAAAACCAAAGAAAAACTACGCAGTTACAAAAAAATGTGTCCATTCAGCAATTCTTTTTTTGTCCACAAAAGTTCATAATTCTTTTCACGGTGAAAAGTATTGAAATCGCTGAAATGGCACCATGTGTTGAGTGCCGGTTGGACCAGCCGGCAAATAAAATGAAACAAAGACTTTACACAGTTACAAAAAAAAAAGTATTTGTAAAATCACATGGTGGCCGTTTTTCCCCGGGAAAAAAAATTCCCTGACTTTTCACTGACCAATAAAAAATGTTCCCTGACCAAATTTCTAACGAATTGTATTAAAAAAAAAAAAAAAAAAAATTAACGATGCAAATGAAAATGCCTACTTATTGTTTTCATGTTTAATTCGATTTTTTTTTTCTAAATGTTCTCAATTTTATTTTTAAGGTTCTCTTTTATGTAATCCTTTATATTTATAGTAGGTTCGGCGACAATTTACTTTCTCCCTGACCAAGATTTTTTTTACCGGTTTTCCCCGACCGCGGTCACCGTGTGATCAACAAACTTTTTTGTCCACAATTATTTACGCGTTAATTTAGCTAAAGAGAATATTGTATTGACAGACATTTTTGTGAAATGGACAACATTTTTGTTGTAAAGTTAACTAGAAAAAAATTGTGGATGTTTATTCTGTTATTTTTTATTATACCGTGTACGCTGAGATCCGTAGTCGACTTGGGAGTTGCAAAGTCACAGCTGTGAAAAAAAAGGAGAAAATTGATGGACCGACAAAGCACCAGTAAAAAGATTCGTACATTTAACGAACTTTTTTTGTCCCCGAAAGGCCACAATTATTTCCTCGTCGAGAATAACACTGCGGAAGGACTCAGCTTCCGCAGTGTTGTGTTCGCTGTTTTCGTAGCCGTCTTGCGAATTGCAGAGTCATAACTGCGAAAAAAAAAACAGAAAATTGATGGACCGACAAAGCACTAATAAAAAGATGTACAAACGTCACAAACTTTTTTTCTCCAACGTCCAGAGTTATTTTTTCTCAATTTTACAAAAAAAAAAAAAAAAATTATTTCTAAAATTAACAGAAAGCGAAATCGTGGACATTTATGGACAAGGAACGTACCGAGTGCTTCCGCAGTCTTCTCCGTTCTCGTAGCCGTCTTGTCAATTTCAAAGTCGGTAACAACGAAAAAAAAAACGAAATTGATGGACCGAAAGCAAGGCACACTTAGATCTCTACCACTCTTAACACTATCAGAAAACAACTCTACCGTATTAGAACTCCACCAGAATCAAAATAAAACTCTACCGGACTCGAAATAAAATTCCACCAGAATTACAATAAAACTCTATCCGAATTACAATAAAACTACCGGAATACAGGGCGACCGTCTAGCTTTGTATTACGGTGGAGTTTTATTTAAATTCCGGTAGAGTTTTATTTAAAGTCCAGTAGAATTTTATTTCGAGTCCGATAGAGTTTTATTTGAATTCCGGTCGAGTTTTATTGCGAGTCCGGTAGAGATTTTGGTAGATTTCTAATGCGGTACAGTTGTAATATAGTGGAGATGTTTTCCGGTAGAGTTGTGATTGGTAGAGCTGTGCCGCAAGCCCTAGTAAAATAAAATGGCGGCCGAATCGGTCGCAGCCGATCCCTCGCCGGGCGCAATCGCAAATAATTCTTGACCGGTGGCGATTGTGTGTCACGTTTTGGTGCGGAGCCCCGGCGTAGCGGAAGACCGCTGGGAGCACGTTGATCGAAACCACTTGCCGCCCGTCGGCCCGCTGATCGTCAACGATTGTTAGCGCGGACGAGCGAGCGACTGGCGGGAACGTCCGAACAGAGGGAGGGCGAAAGTTGCCGAGCGATCTCGAGAGAGAGCCGGCCCGTTACTCGAGCGCCAGTCTCTGTTCCAGGCACCCCGAGGTACTTCAGTAGCGAGCCGACGGTTCACGTGAACTGTTAGCCGCACGGACGATAAACTCGGTGCACGCTTCGCAAAAAAGTCCATCTCGATTCTATCACGATTTCGTATCGTACGAAAATTTATAATCCACCGCTGACGAAGCGGCCTTGACGAACGCGCAAGCGCGAACCAAATCGAGGCGCGAAAAAAAAAATTACATAAAACTCAACGAGTGCGCAACTTATTCGAATTCCAAGTTTTTGCTTTTTTTTCACCGCGGATATATCGGCATTTTTTTTTTTTTTTTTGTATCAAAAGTTTCGTTGGAACAGTGAACGATTGAAAGAAAGCAAAATTTAACTGAATATATTCGTGAAAAAAAAATATATATATGTATATATATTTATGTAAAAAATATTCTACGACGTGAAAATTCAATTGTTACGAAGACTTGAAATGTTCCAGTGGATTTGATCGAAACGTAAGTACGACATATAAAGCGTTACGGCATTATCTCACGGTGACAAAGCCTTCGTGAACTTGAAAAGAACGAGAGAGATATAATGGCGATTTATCTTTCGTTTTTTTTTTATTTTTTAAATTTTTTTTATATGTTTCTTTTTTAATTCGTCGCTCCCGATCGTGCGACTATCGGTAATCCGACTGCACTTTGTCGACGATGAGTCATAGTCGCTTTTTTTTCTGCGTTTTGCAATCGAAAAATATTCTATGAAGTATATAAAATCGTGCAACAAACGATATGTAGGATTGAAAAATTTTTCCAAGTGCCATTACGATGTGTGGACGTTATGTTGATATCGTCCTGCAAAAGAGCTCGTCAATAAATAAATAAATTCGTCGGGAAGGCTTAGCCGACGGGAAGGGTAATCAGTGGCGAATCAATGATTTAAATCGACGATTTAGTCCGCTCGATTGAACCCGAGCAAGCCGAGCCATTTAATGCCGACGATGTGTTTTTGTTACAGTTGATTTTTTATTTTCGCCTCAAAATCGAAGAATACTCTATTAAGTACACAGAATCGAATGATGAAGATTGTTCGCCGGAACGTCTTAACCGATCGGGAACACAATTAACGAGTATATCGATGATTCAAATCGACGATTTTGTCCGCTCGATTGAACCCGAGCAAATCGAGCCATTTAATGCCGAAGATGTGTTAAAGTTGATTTTTTTTTTTTGCGCTTGAAAATCGGAAAGTATTCTATGAAATAGACAGAGTCGAATGATGAAGATTATTTGCCGGAACGGCTTAACCGATCGGGAGCACAATTAACGAGTATATCGATGATTTAAATCGACGATTCTGTGCGCTCGATTGAACCGAGCAAATCCAACCATTTCGTGGCAAGAGAGTAATCAAATCTATCGAATACTGCTCTGCCGACAACGCGCTCAACAATCTTGGAATCGATTTTGTTTCAGACCGGTTAAGTGACACATCGTTTCGGGACATTATTTTAGCCATTAAATTGTTTTATCTTACGCTTACTTTTAAAAATATTTGTTGACGTGACAATTTTTTTTTTATGGGTATTACTTTCTTTTTTTTTTTTTTATATTCATAATAAATGCATAAAATCGAATGATGAAAATAATTTGCTGATGATGCTCGATTGACCAAGAAAATCGAGCCATTTAATTCCAAGCATGTGTCATAATTGTTTTCTTTTTTTTTTTTTGCGTTTTACATTTTACAGTCGCAAAATATTCTGTTCAAAACATAAAATCGAACGATTGAAGTTATTTGCAGCGAAGGCTTAGCCGATAACATAATTAGGTCGTAAAATCAATAACTTATGTCAACAATCTTGTTCGCTCGATTGACCAAGCAAATCGAGGCATTTTAGTGTCAAGAGAGTAATCGAATTTATCGAAAACTGCTTCACCAATAACGCGTTAAACTATCTGGCAACAGATTATTTTTTATTAAACCAGTTAAGCAATCGATCGTTTGAGGATACTATTTTAGCCATTAACGATATTGGTTCGAGGAGAAACAAAAAGTTCCGATCAGTGTTTTTTTTTTTTTTTAATATATTTACGTCGCATCGACGATATTAATTACCGTGTATTATCGCCGGCTTGTCCTGGGACCGGCAACGACCTACCGAGCGACTAGTATCGCCAGCGATAACGACAAATCCAGCAGCTTTCCTTCCGAACTCGTAGCTTAGGTAACACTGCAGTGTCGAATTGTGTCTGCAACTTCAAGCTTAGCACACGATCTCTAGTTCGGATCGAGAGGCTCTGAGCAGCCCTCGGAGAATTCTCGTCGTTCGAATTGCTATTGAACTCGGTATTGAACTTTCGGTATTAGACTGCACGGGGAGCCGGTCAAGGTCACGCTCACCGCTAAGGAGCATCGAGATATCGCGACACGTGAATCGCCCCCCCGCTTCGGCCGCTGAACTAAACTCTCGTACCGAAGGTAAAATATAAAATATAAAATATAAAATATAAAATATAAAATATAAAATATAAAATATAAAATATAAAATATAAAATATAAAATATAAAATATAAAATATAAAATATAAAATATAAAATATAAAATATAAAATATAAAATATAAAATATAAAATATACGGTTTCGCGGCGCTGCGTTAAAGTCGATTATATTGTTTCGAGCTCTGAGCGCGTATGGGAAGAGCTCGTGTACAGTTTGCCGAGAGCAACGAGAGATATCTCTTCGCGACACGTGAATTGAGAACGAGGCGCCCGGGAGAGATTATGCAGGTGCAATGTGTGTCGCTGGGATAATAATAATAATAATAATTTATAAAAAGAAAAAATTGCGGAGAGATACGACGCGTTATAAACAATTCGTATTTATGCATTCGCGCATTACGGTACGTATTATGCATGCGTCAAAGTCGGGATTCAGCGAGTGCACGTTCGCGGCATGTGCGAAGTTCAAAACAACTCCCGACATCAGCGCAATATTTTATTTCACCGAGAAAATAAGTTTGATTTTCGGTTATTTCACCGTTGCATAATTTCACGGTCGGTTCGGGCGAGTTCGCTGTTCGGGGATTTGTTAGTTAAACTCTGCCTGCCTCCTTCCGTCGTGCGGCAGTGTTTTCACACACACATACGTGGGCAGATCTCGCATCGACGAGTACGCGTAAGCATATTACGCTTCGGAAAAAAGGAAAAAAAAAAAAATGCGATCGTCGTACGAGTTTAATGATTGCCCGAGGGAAAAATGACGAGAGGTTTTTTTTTCCACATCCGCTTCATCGACACTGAATTCACTAGCGACTCGATCTCGAGGGACATTTTTTCCGCGAAGCTAGCTTTCTTTCAGTCGAGAAACACTTGCCCAACTCGGGGGAATCAAAAGCAATCTTTTTTCAAATGTTTTCAAAGATATCTTGATTAATTAATTACAACAATATCAATGATATTAATATTTTTAATAACAGAAATATTTTGTCATTTTTTTTTTTTTTATTTATTTCACGGATTTCTCCTCTTACAAATATCATACAGTAGACCTTAATTTAGAGCTCGGAACAAGAAATTAAGAATAATAAATTATTATCAGGTAATTCGAACACTTGAACTTTCGTTAACTTATTTTAACTCTTTAAATGAGTTATTTTATCGAGTAATACATGACTAAACTTTAATAACATTAGTAATATTAATATTATTGTTACAATTTATAATATATAGACGATCAATTAAATTTGTATTTGCGTCTTTGCTCGCCCAGCCGCGCCCGAAAATCGTTTCCTCAGCGAAATCGTTTCTACTAAAGTTTTGCTCGCCGCAATCGTAATCCATCCCGCGAGATTGTTTCGCGATAACCTCATCGACGGTACATTAAGCTTTACACAGTTTTGCTCTTTAACGTCCCGATCAGTCTTTCGTCGGGCCCGACCGCTACTATAAATACGAGAAACTACCTCAGTAGTTAAGATTTTCACTTCGCATAACAGCCAAACTTTCCTCCCAAAAAAAACAGCGCAAAAAAAAAAAGAAAAAATTCCAATTCCCCGCGGAAGCGGAAAAGACTTAGAAACGGCTCGACGCGATAAATCATCGTCTACAAACTAGAGCCCTCGACTCCCGGAAAGCCTCCGATCCAATGAGCGCAGCGACGTGTGATTGACGCGAAAAAAATAGGCGAAGAAAGAAAAAAAAACAAACAACAACAATAATAATAATAATAAAAACGATGGCTTCGGTAGAGGCGTTATTTTCTACCGGAGGCGTTGCAGGAATCATTCCGTTACGTCCACAGTGTCCGTCGGCCGATGCGCAACTGGCCAGCGCTCGTCCGTGGATCAACACAGCAGTGCTGCGGGAACAATAATTATAAAATCATTTCTGCCGCGTTCGCGTTCCGCTCGGCTTGAAAAACGTGCTCTCTTCTCGTTCGCCTGTCTTTCACTATTTGTAACCGCCCTATGTGGAGCTTCCTTTTTTTTTTGTTTTGTTTTGTTTTGTTTTTTTTTTTTCCTGCGCCAACCTAGACGAAGAAGCTTCCCGCGGCTCGTCCCATCGCCGATGCCGACGGAAGATGGCATTGCCCGGACGTCTTGCACCGTGTACTTTCGTTCCCGGTTCTCGGTTCCCTTCGCTGTCTCTCCACGCCTCGCGGAGCTCGTTCTCTCAGCTCCCGATATACATACGCTCACGTATATAATACACAATATCGAGTCGTACGGCTCGCAGGAGCCACCCGTGACCACATCGCCGATGGAAACTGTTCATTCCGATTCCGATCGTGCGTGCACGGGCTGCGCTGCAAACACACACCGGCCCGAGCACTTAAAATATACAGTTGGAGAATCGGCGAGCGAGGATGCACGGATGTTTGCTCGTCGGTCCTTCGATCCTGCCCGACCAGTGCAAGGTGACAAAAAAAATTAATGCTTCCATGTTTGAGAAACATTTTTTTTTTTTTTTTTTTTTTTCACGGATATCCGCGATTTTTCGTCGGGTTGACTTTGCAATTTTCTTTCTTTCGCTATTTATTTTTGTTAATTTATTAATTTATTAATTTATTAATTTATTAATTTATTAATTTATTAATTTATTAATTTATTAATTTGGTATATAGACGGTCACTGCCCATTTGCAGAAAGGGTGAAAACCGACGGTCAAACAATAATTGGCCGATGAGAGTCGCTTTCACAAAATAAACTAAATTTTTTTGAATAAACGTTTTTTTGCAAGTGGAAAATAATAAAAGAATGATCCGGGCAAGAATAAGACGCGGAAATGTGGATAAAAGCTGGCGTAGAGGTTTGAGAGACTTTGCGTGTAGTTTGTGCAAAAGAAGAAGATGAAAACTTTGTCCGCATTCACAATTGTAGTGAGAGCCAAGAAAACGAATAAGAACAGTGATCGTAAATAATTTAGATAATTGGGTAACTGAGGGCGATCGTTGTGAGCTAGAACAAAAAATTGAATGTTGTCTAAGTAACATGCCCCAGCTCTTTGTAATTTTACAAGAGAATTTGAGAAAATTATATGGAATGAGACGAAAAATGCAGAGGAATGAAATCTTTGGATGCGTGAGATGAGTCTAATGCGGCAGAAGAACTGTAAAGACGCGAAACGGGATATAAATGCAAACAAAGATCAAGAAAGATACAATTTAGGAATTTTAAAAGAACTAGCGGTAAACAAACAATAATAATTACAGTAGTAGTTGTGTGATAATAATAACAATAGTTATTGTAAATTTCACAATTTTTTTGTTTGTTAATTGGGAATTCGTTTTGTGGATGTGAAGTGTTTGTTTGAATGTGAAAACCTTGAAACATTCGGACAAAAGATTTTCACACCCAATCGCAAAGGATTCTACAAATGAACTCGATTTTTTTTTTTTTTTTTTCAAGATTCACAGATCAATATTGAGATAACATACTTTTGAGAAAATTCCGTTTCGCTGACGCAAAGGCTAAGCCGAAAAGAAGTAAAATTCACAAAACCAAAAAGATAAAGTGAATCAAATTCCCAAGAAAAAAAAAAGTTGAGCTAGTTTGTGGAAGTGTTTGTTTTGACGTACAAACGTTCTTTTGTGTGTGTGTGTGTGTATAATAAAAGCCGACATTCCGGAAGAGCTCGACAGAACGAAAACCATAGTTCCAAAGTTCATTAAGCGAATATTTGTCTTGACAGATAACTTCTCAAGACAAACGCGTAGTTCAATTACAGTGAACTCGTCAATTTTTTCTACGACTTACAGATCAACATCGGGATCCGATATTTTCACCGTTCCACGGACATAAAGGCTAAACAGGAAAGAAGTAAAATTCACAAAACCAACAAAATAAAATTAATACAATAACCAAATTAATACAAAAAAAAAAAAAAAATGTTTAATTGAGGTAGTTTATGGAAGTGTTTGTTGCGATAAACAAGCTGTTTCTTTTACGTGTAATAATACAACCGGGCAGTGCGGGAGAGTCGGGATGAACGAGCCCAACAATTCCAAAGCTCTATTTCTCTGCATCTCAAGGCAGATGAGAATCGAAGCGAAAATATCCCTCTCGACAGACGACTTCGCAAGGCAAACACGTACTTTAATTCCTGTGACATTATTTTAGTGTTCGCTTGTGCGGCGGTTGAAGGTGCAACGCGCCTCCGGTACGGGAGAACAGGTTGATTCTATTCGCGTCGTTCCACTATAAAAGCATAGCGCTGAATTGTATACGAGAGCGGCGGCTCGTATCTTAAATCTCGATAGAGTTATCAGATATGGCGCCACAGCGGGTCGTCGCGTTTCATCGCTCTCGTGCCCGCGCACTCACACACACACACGCGGCGCATGCGCACTCGATACTTTTGTTTTACAACGTGCAAACACAAGACGCGCCGGGGAGATTCGCTCGAGTTCCTCCTCGTTTTGTATACGTATATATGTCTATAAAACGCATAGAGAACACGAGGGAGCTGCTTTTTTTTTTCCTTCTGTTTTTGCACGAGTTTCATTTCCAGTTTGCACAGCGAGCGTACGACGGAGTCGGAGAAAAAAAAATACGGAGGAGGCTGCGCGCGCGCTCGCTCTCCATAGAAAACTCTAAGGCAATAGCTCGCGGCTGCGTCCCGTCGGCAACCTCGTTAGCGGGGTTTCCACACCTCATCGAGGAGTCCCGAGACGAACGGCGCCTCTGTCTAATATCATGCGGATCGAGTTATCTCGTACACGCAGTTTTTTTTTCTTTTTTATTTTTTTTTCTTCAATTTTGTAGATTTTTCTACTCTTTTTTTTTTTCTAGTTAATTTTGAGATAATGGGGGAGAAATATATTAAGGAATCTGATCCGGTTGGGCACATGGTTCCGCGGTTCTCTTTCAATTATAAGGAATGTACTGTAGGTTTTTTTTTAATTTATTTTTTATTTACATTTTAAGAGTGGGAGAGAAATATAAAGGAATCTGATCGAGTTGCGACGAACTTCCGCACTTTTCTTTAAATTAATAATACATTTCTTATCGCGGAGAGAACCGTACCGCACCGTCTACATATAGCGGATCTTTTTATTTAATTAAAATTATTATTATTTTTTTTTTATTACTTACGTGTAACGTAATTCGAGCCATGTATTCGTAAGGGAAGGCAGGCAGCACAATAGCCGTCGCAACGTTTCGTTTTACACGCAATTTTTTCAAGATTGTTTTCCATTAAATTTTAAGAGAATGGCAGAGAAACACATACGAAGGTGTCCGATCCGATTGTGGGCGAACTTCCGCAGTTTTCTTTGAATTGACAATACGTTACTTATCATTGAAAGGAAACCAACGTTTTGATTACATTTTAAGATAATGGCAGAGAAATGCAAAGGAATCTGACATAGTTTGCGACGCATTTCTGCAATTTTCTTTAAATTTATAATACGTCTCTTACAACTGAAAGAAAACTAACGGTCCGTTGATCTTTTTTTTTTTATATAAAATTTATTGTTTTCTATTACTTATGCATAACGTAATTCGAACCATATATTCGTAGGGCAATGCAGGTAGCATAATGGACTGGCAGCATTTCACTTACGCTCGCGTTAATCTCGCTTCAACCGAGTTATCTCGTACACGCAGTTTTTTCAATTGCGTCTATTTTTTCTATACAATTTGAAGATAATTTTCTACACTAAATATCTATTTTCTTAACACACAAGGTGTACAATATTAAATTGTATTTCTTACTATAAAAATGTCAAAGATTTATTATGTTAAACGAATGTAAAAGGGATTTTCCCGTCTATAAATAAATAAATAAATAAATAATAGGGGTGAAATATATTAAAGAATCTGATTCAGTTGCGACGAACTTCCGCAGTTCTCTTTAAATTATTAGGCATTCCTTGTAGTTGAAATAAATTCACCGTAGCGTAGAGCTTTTTTTTTTTTTTTAATTAAAATGATTATATTTTATTACCTACGTGTAACGTAATTCGAACCATATACTCGTAGGGTAATGCAGGTAGCATAATAGTCGCGGCAACGTTTCACTTGCGCTCGCGCTAATCTCGCTTCACCGAAGCTTGACTCTATTGATCACTCGGTGGGTATCCGACTCTCGTACCTCGGCGCTCATTTACACGTAACATGACATTAATAAATTTCCTCGCCGAACGCCGGTCGCGATTATCGAATACGCAACGGGATTTTTCAATCCGACGAGCCGATAAGCGATTTATTCGAGTTTCCGGAACGAGCGAACTTAGACGGACTGCGATGTGTTTATCGCACGCAAGACGACGATCCCTTCCGCGGTTACATTTTTTCATTTTGTTCTTACATCCGCCTAAATTATTATGTTTTTTTTTTTGCTCAAATTTTTGTGATTTCTTAATTCATATATTATATTTATTTTTCGAACAAGGTAGCGAGTCGGATAATAAATCTTGTAAAAATCTTCAAAACTTTTAAGCCCTTTAAAGAAAATCCGTATGCAATTTAGTGTACCGAACGTGGAAGTTTTTACGCAAAAACTGGTATATTAAATTCGATCTGTTTGTGATGAAAAATGAATGTTCAGTGCATTAATTTTGCACTGAACATTTTTAAATTTAATGTGCCAGTATTTGCGTGAAAACTTCCAGTCCGGTCCATTAAATCTACAGTTTTTTTTTTATAGCGAATCTTAAAGACAAGAAGATATTTTATACCGTAGTAGAAAGCAAAAATACGTGAGTTTCGAGCAATTTCTCTCGATAGCGTCTCGATATGGTGCGTATATGAAAAAAAAAATATATATATCTATACATTAGTTAATTTTGAAAAATTCTAGAGCGACTTATCGTCGTAAACTGATATTACTGGTGTTATCTCAGCTTTCGATCGACTTGTCGAGAAGAGGACTAGGTCATCCGCGTTCCAAGAATCCATTCGTCTTCTATCTTTCCCGCCCATCATCGCCGCGCTTCTTTTTTCGTCCCTTTTTTGTTGTTGTAATTTTTCTTGTGTGTTTTCAGTAGACTTCGTGCGTTCCGATAAGGCAATTTAGTTATTAAATCCCACCGCATCGACATTTGATGCGCCGTCCGGCAGTGCCACGAGTGGCAAAGCATGCACTTAGGCTAAATAACATAGCGAGCGATGTTTGTATGTGTATATAGTCGTTGCACGACGACTACCTGCTCGATCCTGTCGAGGCATCCCGGCCAGCAGCGCGCCGCAAAACAACCGACTCTCGGCGAATATTGGAAATTGTTTGTACCGCCGATCGTATAAGCTGTACCGATATGCGTTTAATGATATTCGCCGACGGATTCAGGCTAGATAACTGTAAAGGTTCCGCCGGTGGGGGAGGGGAAGTGATCGAGCTGGCGTGTGATGGGCGGACGTTGGACTCGTGTATCTCCGCTTGTGTCGCACTCGGCTCAGTCAGGCGTTTATTTACCGGAAAAATTTACCCCGACAATATCTCGAAGGTAGTGAAAAAAAAAAATTCTAGCACGCGATACCCGGAACTAAAGTAAAGCTGGCAACACAGCACGTAGCTCTCTATTCAATGTCTTTCGAGGTTTTACATTAAATAAAAAAATTATTTTTAATACTCGTAACTGTGAACAGTAATAATATAATAATAAATTTATACAAGGACAAGGGCACACTTTTAATAACGTATGACTATTCATTGACAAGTCATTATTTAGCTATGGGCAAGTTTAGGTACCTTATGGAGATGTACGTCTCCATGTAGCATAAAAATACAAAATTAACTTAATGACATGGAGGAAATTGAAAATATCGTATGGAATATTGCAATATTATAATAACGTTGAATATCAATGTTGCTGTGAAATTTAATCTCATGTCATAGACCAAAGTTGAGAGAAGTGACTCCTTAAAATGGCACATTTACCATCTCTACCACTTACAACTGTATTAGAACTCTATCAAAATCTCTACCAGAGAGTAAAAAAATTCTACCAGAATCAAAATAAAACTCTACCGGATTTGAAATAAAACTCTACTGGAATTAGAATAAAACTGCCGGAATACCGGTAGAGTTTTATTTTGATTCTGGTAGAATTTTTTTACTCTCTGGTAGAGATTTTGGTAGAGTTGTGAGTGGCAGAGATATAAATGTGCCCTTAAAACATTATAAAATTTCAGTTGCACGCATTTATACTTCAGATAACTATATTTATAACTTTCGATGATGTTGAATCATAATTTTTATTTTTCTTCGAGTCTACGATTCCATTAAAGTAAGAATACATACTTTTTAAAAGTGTCTTTCTCTTTACTTTTCTTATGGGAGGTTGTAATAGTATAAGAATAAATAATTTCGTAATAGTAATTTCAGGGTTGAGGGTTTGAGAAAAAAAAAAAAAAAAAACAAACGACGAAAAGAGAGGCCTAAGCTTCGATCAAAGTTCTCCTAATCGTTATTCCGTTCGCGGAACTCTGAATAATCGTTTCTCACTCCCTGTCTTCGGTAGTCGGCGAAAGCGAATTTTTATTTTTTTTCAAGGCGAAATCGAGCGTGTCCCAAAATTCAAATTATCCGTATAACTGGTATCTCGTCGATCCGTCGATATATTTTATTTAAATTCTCTTTTTTTTTTTCGTTCAAATTTAAACACACAGAGTGCCATACAGTATCGTCCAGGTTCCTCTCGATGTCCGTGCCAAAGTGCCTCGAAATACCGCACGGTAGAAACTTTCGCAGAAATTAGTTAGAGATCTATGCGATGAAAACATTGAAACAGAGGAAACGCTTCGGCGATAAGTGCGTGGACTCTCGGCGCGACGTCCTCAAAGACGTCGAGGTCGATATATCGTGAGTAGAATAAAACGACGGAAGGTATTCTCGAGCTAGAGAGAGGGTGAGACGGAACGAAGAAACCGGGCTCGGAAGGGGGGAGGCGAGTTTGCCTCTCCGGCTGGAGACGAAAGCCACCGGACGGGAATCGATGCTCATAATTGGCATCGCCTTTAGGCTGGACGCGTGGAACGGGCTAAGAGAAAAGGGAAGAGCGTTGTACGGACGGGAGATCGCGCGCGCGCGTGCGCGATCGCTCGCCCGGACATCTCGTACTTCACCTTCATCGTCCAGTTATCCTTCATCTATAAAGCTGAAGCTACAAATATATATATATATATATATATATATATCTACATTTATATATGTGTGTATCGGGGAGTGTGGGGCAAAATGGTCCACAAGAGAAAAACCTCTACCGGAATGTATATGTATATATTTATTTATTACATGCATTTAGATCTATATGTGTATAGGGGTGAGCGGGGCATAATGGACCACTTTTTTTTTTTGTTATTAAACAAATACAAATATCTCTCTATAATGTAAATGAAGCACTTTTTGTTTAAGCAATTTTTCGCTGCAAAAAAAACAACGTCTCGCATCGAATGTAGCACACTGGTCCGTTTTGCACCGTTCATTCCCCCTTACACGCGTGGGGATCGAACAGCATAAAAGTGTAACACACAGCAGCGTTGCTTGGGCTCCGTAGGGGACGTATTCTCCAGCTGACACGTACCCGGGACGGGGGGTGCACCGGGCGATCCTCGCGTCGAGAGATGAAAGTACGCACGCGAGAATGAGGGACCGGTTTTTCCGACAGTCCGATGGCTCGCGCGACCGCTTCTTCCCGGGGTACACACGAGAGACTCGCGTGCGAGATCCCCGAGAAACTTTTGCTCGACGATTATTGCCAGCCCGGATGGAGAGGGTCACATGTAGAAAATTAAAAGTAGAAATTTTCATGAAAATATTTGTTTATTTATCCATTTATTTATTTATCTATTTATTTATTTATCCATTTATTTATTTATCTATTTATTTATTTATCTATTTATTTATTTATCTATTTATTTATTTATCTATTTATTTATTTATCTATTTATTTATTTATCTATTTATTTATTTATCTATTTATTTATTTATCCATTTATTTATTTATTCATTTATTTAACAGAACCCTTTTACAAACGGATATATACATACCAGCCAAAACAATTGCAATGGTATTTGGAAGAGTCGTGTGATCAAAATCAATAATGATCTCGTATTGGCATCAAAAGCCTTTAAAAAGTTGCGCATATAAATAGCTTATTTTCATTGACGCTCGAGCGGCATTAGAATATTTACTACTCAACCGGATATACGACCGACATAGCGGCGCATACATTTTTAACGAGATCGTAAAGTATCTCCATAATCCATCCACTTGCCCGGGTTTTATTTCGATTAACCGTTTTGATAATCATCTATCGAGTGGAATTCCTCTAATGCCCATTATTATTTATGCATAGAAAATTGTCTATTAATATTATTAAAAACATTTACTGATTAATAACAATAATAACAATAATAATAATAACAATAATAATAATAATAATAATAATAATAATAATAATAATTTATTCATAGGATTGATAATGGCGAAGGAAAAAAAAATTGTTTTCCGTCCTTGAAATTCTAAGCGAACAGTTTTCCAGCCTAACGATCCTCGCGATCGGACTCGTTAAAACGTCACTGCCGTCTTCGGTGCGCATTAAAGTGGGAGCCTCCGGAGTGTCGGGAGGGAAGAAGAGCCCGGAGCGAATCTTCCACTTTTCCTCCGGAGATAGTCGCGCGAAAGAACGGTTTTCTAACTCTCGAGCGGCGGCTCTCGCAGCGCGCACGTACCTACCCTCCGGCACTCTATGCGTGTGGACACGGGGCGTTCCGCGTCAAATCAGCAGCTCACGTCCCTCGCCATCGTCGATTTGATTAATTTTGTTGTATGTTGTTTCCGACACGTACGAGTCGCGGGATTTTTTTTTCAGATTTTTCTTTACATCATCAGAGACATTTTTTTAATCCTCAAAAAAAAAATCGATTCCGAAAAGACTTTTAATAAATCTGAAAAAAATTCAGACTGATTCTATGATTTAAAATACGGTTTCTAAGCGCAGCCCGATAATGGGCTCTCAATAATTACTATTTTTTTAATCATATCAATCGTATTCGGTCTCTTCGGTCTTTTCATAAACTTCAGAACATTGAAATCCATTGATATTTGAGAAAGTTACGGCCGATTAAAAGGATTTATTAATATAATTTATGTAATGATATTAAAAGTAAAAATTTCAAATGCGACATGACAGAAACTGAAAACTTGCGAAGAAATAGTAAACATTGAGATCCCATTATCGTGTGGTGTTTAAAAATTCATGTTCTGAATCATGGAGGCAGTGTGAATTTTCACAGATTTTTTTAGCATTTTCGGAATCGGTTTTTCGAGGATTTCAAAAATTTTACTGGTAAAAAAATCTGCGATTTGACGTCGAACGCCCCATGTGTATGTAATGTGTGTACACAAGTACGCATATCTGGTTTGAAATCGAGTGCCGGAGTACGCATTTAACGACCAGCTTCGTCTTTGATATCCTCACGGCTCCGTTTGCGATATTAAAAAAAAAAGAGAACGAGATCGCTCGCGAGCGCATGCGCGCGCACACGCGCATGCGCGCGGACGCGCGCTCGCGCCGCTGCAGGGTTTTTGTATCTAAGGCGAAAATATCGCAGCGGAGAGACCCCGAAGGAATCACTCCGGTGGCAACGACCTTGTGTTACAAACACTGACCGCCCGACGAGCCGCTGTACACGGCCGTGAGAGTCGTTCGAATCGCATTACATACAAGTTTATAAGTCCGCGCCGGACCTGCAGCGCTGGTCGGGGATTATCCTCCGGGGCATCCTGTTTACATCCTCCGTCGCTCCGCCCGGACGAGTTCCAACGTTTAGTCTGGTACATCGTCTTCACGGTGGTCACCGACTCGGGGGAAAAAAGCTGGACGTCTCGGAAATGTTGGGAAATTAAATTTATAAAAAATAAAGATCGATTCCTTGGGACCTTTATTGATTATCGATTAAAAAAATCGGATATATATATATATATATTTTTTTTACTTTAATGATTATCGTATAAAAAATGTTTACATTCTATGATTTTTTAAAATCTTTACTCTGACCATCGTATAAATATATATAAATATCGTCTTTACGGCTGTCACAGGTCGGGGAAAAGCTAATTACCCGGAAAAGTCGGGAAATTAAATTTAAAAACAAAGATCGATGGAAAAAAAGATCGAATAAGTGGGAACTTCATTGAACACCATATAAAAATTCGGATACATTTTTTATTTTCTGACTTTATTGATTATCGTATAAAAAATAAATTGATCGTGTAAAATGAAGGTTTTTAAGTTTTAGAGGGAAAGAAAAAAAATCCAGATTTTTTTCAAATAGGGAAGGGGCCGTTAAAGCCGAAGGGGTTAACGAGTCGCTTCTCGATAAACGCGAGAGATACGGGGGATGACCTCGGTGACTCTATGAAAATCGCATGTAATATAATCGGTGCGCCAATCGTTCACGTAACGCGAGACACGTAACGGATGAGCGAGAGAGGCCACGATGGATGTGCAACGTAATCGTATCTGTAACTGTGTGTGTGTGTGTGTGTGTGGGTTTTTTTTCTTTCTTTTCGCCTATTCGGTAATTCGCCGACTGGTGAACTCGCGTGATATGTTCGGTAGCTATTATCGGCTCAAGTTGGTGTGTGCGTGGAACTCGGGTGTACGCAAGGATCTACCGTGGATGATCTCTCGCGGACTCTCTCAGTTGCCCTCTTCCGAGTGCTGTAACGTCGTTAGTTCACATCCCAGTCAGCTTGCTAATATCGAAGTGGCACGAGTGTCGATGCTGAAGATTCTTAGCTGCCATTTTTCAATGGTTTTTTCAGCGGTTCTATTTTTATGAAAAATAATCAAATTTGAGCCGGACCCGAATTTCCTCTTTTCTCGAAAAAGTGTACGCCTTTAAAAAAAAAAAAGTTATTCATTACAGTTTTCGTTACCGACTGCGCTAATTCACGTCCGCTCGCAAATTGAATCGATATAAATGCGAGTGTCAGATAAATAGAGTTGCAATTTTCCAATGGTTTTTTTTTTTTTAATGGTGCACATTTCATTGAAAAAAGCAAATTCGAGCTGGATTCCAATGTTCTTTTGTATTGAAAATATTTGCGCCATAAACGAAAAAAAATTGAAGTGACACGGTTGTGAATGCTAGTGATGTATCGCTGGAACTTTTCTAATAGTTTTTTCAATGATGCACGTTTTTTTAAAAGCAAATTCGAGCTGCAATCGAATTTTCTTTTCTTTCTCAAAAAAAAAAAAAAAAAAAAAAAAAAAAAAAAAAAAAAAAAAAAAATGCCCACCATTAAAAACGAAGTTCATTACAGTTTTCGTTAACGCGGCGGTATTCGCTTCGCCTTAAAACTACGTAGTAGCACGATTATCGTCGATACAAAGTCCCGATGTCCACAAGGTGACCTCTCCCTCTCCACCCCCCCCCCCCTCTCCGTTGCGTCTTTCTTCCGCGAAGAAAGCTTCGATAGATCAGCGCTTACAGATTGGTTTCCAACGGGAGATGTATATCTCTCCGTCGTTAAATTTATTGCCCGCGCTTCGGGTCGTTGGGGCCCCGACACTTCGGGATTCGCGAATCGTGACGCGATCCTGACACAACCGTACGGGTTAACGGTAAAATCGCACATCTCCGGATTTACCCGTTTGGCATACTCCCATGCTCCCATACTCTTCCGTCGTGTGTGCTTTCTTTTTCTCTGCCGTGCGCTCTTTTTCCCGAAGCTTCATTCGCATACCTTCGAGAGTATCCTCGAAGTTGGATTTATCTTGGAAAAAAAAAAAAAAAAAAAAAAAATGCAAACATTTCTTAAAAATTTATTGGATGTTTTGTAATTATTATTAAGTCCATCTCTTTTGTTACATTTTCAGCAGGTCGGTTTTCATGTCACATGGGAATGCACGAATAATATAATACCATCCCATATTTTACAATCTCGGCAAATCGGTTTTCGTAGCGTACGTGATGGAATTTGACTTGGATGAGCGACAGCTAGGAGTGGGATTGGTGACGGATGGCCGGAGAGACAATTCACCAATGGGCAATCGTCGAATTTTTTCGAGCAGGGATGCGCGTGGAACAATATTATTCCATCTAATATGCTAGATTTTACGGCAAGTCGATTTTCATGGCATACGCGAATGGACGAATAGTCAGCTGCGGCAGCCTTTAGATTCTAGCTTTAGTTTGATATTCGTACTTGTTTATATTTGTTTATTTTTATTTGTCTGCTCATGTTCGAGCTGTTCCGCAATTCCGGTTGGATCCCCCTTACGCTTATTTACATCGTTTGTCGTTTATTTATATCTTGTGTTGGCTCTCAAGGGACGATGTCCTGCAGCTTTATGTTCAATGAATAATAATAATAATAATAATAATTTCGCCAAGTCTGTTTTCATAGCATGTGGAAATGGAATTCGATTCGGACGGGTGGTAGCTAAGAGTGCGGTGGGAATTTCGGACTTCGGACGAAAGTTTCGTATCTTTATGTTTCCTCACTTGTCAAACAAAAAAAAAACAAAAAAAAAACCAACGAATCCGTATTACAAATGAGAATGAGAACGGGACGCGTTATGTTTGGAGAGTAGGAAACGTGCAATTTATTTTCGGATTAGCTCATAGAAATTTACGAAGTGTAACGAAGAAGCGCCGGTGCGCGGCGCGAGGATACACACGGAGGTTCGGTTTTACAGCGTGAAATTCCCGCGAGAAGATGCCACGGCGGTCGAGCATGCCGTAACTGGATCGCGTTCGCCCAATGCTCCTTCACGGTGTTGTTCCGTTGTGTCTCCCGGCGGACGCGCGGAATCCAGCGAGTCGCCGTAGCCGCCGGGCTGTCGTGCTTCTCGTCGAGAGAGTTCCGCGCTCCGGTCTCGTAGACCAATGGAAAATTTGCAATTTACGAAGGCCTCCCGCTCCGCGACGCCGCAACGAGTCGCCAATAAAGTTACGAGCCGGGCGCGTTACAGCATTCCGGTAATGCAGTGGGCATGCAATTTTTATATATTTATTTATTTTTACCGACTTTTTCGACTTTGTTATTATTATTTAATTCACTTCATTAAATTCTGTAGGTAATTTTTTAAATAGTTTACGAGTCTACCGTGATACCTGTGTGAATTATTCAGGAATTACGTTGAGACACGTGAAGTACAAAAACTTTTAGTTGCAGAATTAATTTTTAAAAAATACTTTTAAAAAAAAGTGAATTCTTTTATTGTCTCTCGAGTACCAAAACTGTTATTGCTGATTCTGTAATTACGGGATGGTCTCATTTTCTTATTGGCGTCTCGTGCAGAGTTAATAAAAAAAAAAGTAATAAAAAAAAAAAAAAAAAATACAAAATAATCCACTGCTCACTTTCGGTCGATGCGAAGTCGGCTCCGTCCCGCCGAGATAGCATCGATACGGTGTGTTAGAAGCTCCGAGACTCCACCGGCAATAAAGATGTCTCGAAAAAAAAAAGAGAAACAAAAAAATAAGCGCCTTGTCACGGATGAAAATGGGATGTGAGAAAAAGAATAATCGCTCCTGGCCGTCGACGAGTGACGATAAAAAATAAAAATAAAAGTGTTTAAAAAAAAATACCGAAGGAAAGAATGGTCGAGGGGACGCATTCGGGATGCACGAAACGTGCGTCTCGCAGAAACACTGTACATACCTCGTGGCGGAGTACAAAGCACGCGTTATACATTTATGTATGCGATAATCGCGTCGTTTGTGCGGCACATGAACAGAGTGGGGCAAAATGGCACCCCGGGGCAAAATGGACCTCTATCCGAGGTGAGATCGTTCCTTTTTTCACGTCCAGCACAAAAAATTGTGAAAATGGTCCGTTTTGCCCCGGTGGTCCATTTCGCCCCGCGCTTCTCCATTCCGATGACGACATCGTTCACAATACTTTATGCTTCCAATGCGACTTGATAAAATGGTTTGGTTCACAATTAGATGAAAAAAATATGTTTCAAGGTCACCGATGACGAAATTTTCAGGGGCAAGGGTGCAAAATGGAATCCCGGGGCAAAACGAACCTCTATTCGAGGTGAGATAATTTCTTTTTTCACGTCCAGCACAAAAAATTGTGAAAATGGTCCGTTTTGCCCCGGTGGTCCATTTCGCCCCGCGCTTCGCCGTTCCGATGACGACATCGTTCACAATACTTTATGCTTCCAATGCGACTTGATAAAATGGTTTGGTTCACAATTAGATGAAAAAAATATGTTTCAAGGTCACCGATGACGAAATTTTCAGGGGCAAGGGTGCAAAATGGCACCTCGGGGCAAAACGGACCTCTATCCGAGGTGAAATCATTTCTTTTTTCACGTCCAGCACAAAAAATTGTGAAAATGGTCCGTTTTGCCCCGGTGGTCCATTTCGCCCCGCGCTTCGCCGTTCCGATGACGACATCGTTCACAATACTTTATGCTTCCAATGCGACTTGATAGAATGGTTCGGTTGACAATTAGATGAAAAAAAAATGTTTCAAGGTCACCGATGACGAAATTTTCAGGGGCAAGGGTGCAAAATGGAATCCCGGGGCAAAACGAACCTCTATTCGAGGTGAGATAATTTCTTTTTTCATGTCCAGCACAAAAAATTGTGAAAATGGTCCGTTTTGCCCCGGTGGTCCATTTCGCCCCGCGTTTCTCCATTCCGATGACGACATCGTTCACAATACTTTATGCTTCCAATGCGACTTGATAGAATGGTTCGGTTGACAATTAGATGAAAAAAAAATGTTTCAAGGTCACCGATGACAACATTTACAGGGGTAAAGGGGGCAAAATGGAACACTGTTCGAGGTGAGATGACTTTTTTCACGTCCCGCAAAAAAAAAAAAAAATGGGTGACAATGGTCCATTTTGCCCCGTGTTCTGATGACGACGCCATTCGTAATACTATATGCATCTAATGTGACTCGATAGAATCGCACGATTGACAGTGAGATGGAAAAAAATGTTTCAAGGTCACCGGTGACGAAATTTACACCGGCTGCGGCTCAGCCGTAAACAGAAGTATAATTACCCTCAAAGATTTTATTACCGAGGACTGATATTAAAAATTAACTTTAGGTGTGTTAATTATAGCGGGACGGTTAATAGATCGTCCGGACTTGGGAAGAATTGCTTGTATTTACAGTGTCCACAAAGCATCCGTCCTCCCCTTTCGATAATTAGATGTTTCCCGCAATAATTATTGCGCCGGCGTGGCTGCAGAAGACATTATTACGCGCTGAAACGCAGCTGGTGTGTTACGTGTCGATCGATCAATTATCCTGGTATGGAGAACGAGCGACCTCGACACTCGCGACGAGCGAAGACGGTTTCATTAATATGCCGGATAGTTGCGTATCAATCTTCGCTATGGAATTCATTATCAATAAAAATGGAAAGAAAAAAAAAAAAATTCACACCTCTGCACCGTATAATGGTCTATCCGGTATCGAAGCCGGTAAACAAACGTTGCGTGTTTAAGGAACGAATTCTCTTTCACGAATCTTCACACTTGATTTTCTTGTTTATTTTACCATTTGTTTTGACAGATTGACGATTACTTTTAAGTAAACTAAAAGATTTGCACATCTATCGAACGATTCTTTTTCTCAAATCTCCACATTTAGTTTTCGTCTTAAGTTAACGATTTTTTTTTCTCTCCACAGTTTCATAATTTTTCACGCTGGATTGGCAATTTTTTTTTTTTAAGTTAAAAAATGACGTTCCGTTGATTTAATTGATACAATGGTAATTGTGAGAATTATCACGAAGACAATTGTGGAACTTCGCGGACGAGAGAAATTCCTTAAAAGCACAAAACTTTTTTTTTTTTTTTTTTATAAGTAACAAACATAGTTTACCGTGCAGCGCCCAATTATACCGAGGACTTAACGATTCCACTCGCGTTCCGATAAAGCGAGTGACGACACATCAGCTCACCTTGGGAGAATCGTCTCGCATGGGACGTGGGCGTGTCTTGGAAGAGTCTCCGAGCCACCCACCGCGCAGGCATGTTCATCGCAAAATTGCATCGTCCGATCGCGTAATCACGATAAAAACGCTCGTTGACTCAATTCGCGTCCAACATAACTGTATATGTATCGACATTACATTCCACTCGAGGTAATCTTTATTTTATTTTTTTTTTTTTTTTCCACCAAGATAGTTTCACCGACTCGTCATCGTCCACGAGAAAATTGACCCAATTGTCTATCTCGATGGCTTGAAAGATTAAGAAAAATGAATTTAAAAAAAAAAAAAAAAAAGTACGATCGACATTCGGCCCCGTACGAGGATCTTTCCGCCGATTCATCCGGCGAAGGCAAACTTCGCCGAGGCATCTTCAACACCGCTATATAGATATCGATCTAACAGCGCAGTTTCCTCGAACTAAATTCCACTCGCGCCAAGATAAGAGGCGTCTCTAGCGGAGCTTGCTGTGACCCGGCGTTAAGGACGCATCACACGTACATTCCCAGCCAAAAGTGATATTCAGTGAGAATTTGAAGACTTCGTAACGTTATAAAATATCTGAAAAAAAAAATTGACTGTATCAAAGGTGGCGAAAACATTAATTTTCTATAATAATAATGTCGAAAAGCCACTAAAAAATCGCAAAAAAAAAAGAATCGTTTAAGAAATAATCAGTGAGCCTTTTTTTTTTCTCTTTTCAAATAAATTTGTTGATTTTCCAGAAGCCACATAATTTTTTTTTTTTTTTTTCAGAATTTTCTTACATCTTTGTAATAAAAGTTCTGATTCCTCTTCAAATCGTTAATTTTTTCATATCACTATTAATGCCTCTCTGGCATTATTATTACGGAAAATCAAGGGTCTTGACAGAGCTGATTTTTTTTTTTCTTCGAGTTTTGGCATATCGCGAATTACTGAAATTTTGATCGAATTGAACTTTCGTTTGGGGGACTGCATGTGCGAGAGGCATCCTTAATTGTTTGCCTTCCTCTCGCGTACGCTATATTTGAAAATAACGAAAGGAAAAAAAGAGGAGAAAAAAAAAAAGCACGAGCGCAACAGGTTGCCACGACATTGCAAGGTTGTCCCGATGTCGCAATTGTGACGCAACCGAGCGTGTCCCGCGGCGAGTGTGCCTCCGTGTTTTCTATACCGTCGGTTTCCTCGTTACGCGCATGCGCGTGCGTCGCTGCGCACGCATCGCTCGAGCGGCAAACGCGCACGTACCGCACACTTTATTTTATACCCTTAATAATAAGCGAGATTCCGAGGTGTGTACTAATGCAAGAATCGCGACGATCTTACGGCGAATTTCCGCGCGCGCAGCGAGAAGAAGAAGAATGAGAAGTTCTCTGCGCGCTCGCCAGTGGCCGGTCAGTTAGTCGCCCGTTAAGACCCGCACGGGAAACCCGATACACTCTCGTTCGCTTCCTCGTCCTCGCGCCGGTACTCGGTGAGTAACATTGTCGGCAACACCGTGACCTCTGCCGGTTTTCATAACACGCAGGGCTCGTGTATTGCACTACTGCCAGTTTCACATCTTGTGCAAAATAGCCGGAAATTAAATGAAGGCACGATAAAACAACCTGCGCGTTCAGTTGCAATATAATTCATTTATTTATTTAAAAAAAAAACACCTAAAGGTTCGTTCGCCAGCTGAACGAATCATGCGGTGTTTTTTTGTTTCGTTTAAAGATCCATTTTGCATGTACTGCCTGTTTTTCACATCTTATGCAAAATGGCCAGAAATTAAATTAAGGTTTAATAAAAAAAAAAAAAAAAAAAACACCTGCGCGTTAAGTTGCCATAGGATTAATTCATTTATTAAAAAAAAACACCCAAGGGCTCGTTCGCCGACTGAACGAACACTGCGGTGTTTTTTTGCTTTGTTTAATGATCCACTTTGCCCCCGTGCCTCAGACTAATCCTTTTTGCGCGCGATTTTAATAATATTTTGTGACTCGTGACTTTCTCTCTGCAAAGTTTGATCGAGTGACATCGTCGGTAACATCGTGACTTCGGCACATTTAAATCTCTACCACTCACAATCTTACCAAAAAAGACAATTCTAACAACTCTACCAGAAAACATCTCTACAATATGAGAACTCTACCAAAATCTCTGGCACAAAGTTAAAAAAAAAACTATCAAAATAAAACCGGACTCTACCGGACTTGAAAAAAATCTCTACCGGAATACAAAGCTGTCGTTCAGCCTTGTATTCCGGTGGAGTTTTATTTCAATTCCGCTAGAGTTTTATTTCAAATCCGTTAGTTTTATTTCAAGTCCGATAGTTTTATTTTGATTCTGGTAGAGTTTTTTTTTATTAACTTTCTGGTAGAAATTCTCCTAGAGTTGTAATATGGTCGAGATGTTTTCTGGTAAAGTTGTTATGTGATAGAGTTAGAGCTGTCTTTATTGGGAGAGTTGTTTGGTGAGATATGTTTTCTGATAGAGTTGTTATCTGGTGGAGTTGCCAGTGGTAGAGATGCAAATGTGCCGTGACCTCTGCCGGTTTGCATAATACACGGGGCACGTGTGTTACACTCCTCTTTCACGTCGTACGCAAAATAGCCGGAAATTAAATTAAGGTACCTCGTGCTATGAAATCACTTATGCGTCGAGTTGCGATTGGATGATGTGATTTACAAAAAGAAAACGGCTAATGGTTGCTTCACCGGCTGAACGATCATTTATTTATTTATTTATTTATTTATTTATTTATTTATTTATTTATTTATTTATTTACGGGTCCTGCCCTACATATAAATAAGTAGTATTTCAATCATAATATGAACATTTCTGCATTTACAACATTTTAAATATAGGATCTTTGATAAAAAAGAAATTTAGGTTTTTTTTTTTGTTTAAGATCCATTTTGCCCCGACGCCCCGAAATAATTTTTTTCGCGCGCCATTATGACAATATTTTGGTGGGAATGAACTGCGTGACTCGTGACTTTCTCTGTACAAAGTTCGATCAAGTAACATTGTCCGTAACACCGTGATTTCTGCCGGTTTGCATAATGCACGAGGCACGCGTGTTACTGTACAGCTGCCTGTTTCACATCGTATGCAAAATGGACGGTAATTAAATTGAAGCACCTCTTGCAATAAAACCACCTGCGCGTTAAGTTGCGATACGATGAATTAATTGAGGAAAAGAAAAAAAAAAAAAAAAAAAAAACATCGAAAGTTTCGTTCACCCTTGAGCGAATCGCTAGGTTTTTTTTTCATGCATTTTTTTTTTTTTTTTAAGTGCAGCGAGTTTCGAATGAATTTTTTGCCCGCGATTTTGACAATATTGCGTTGAGAACGAACCTCGTGACTCGTGACTTTCTCCGTACAAACTTCCATCGACTAACATCGTCGGTAACGCCGTGACCTCTGCCTTTTTTTTTTGTATACAAGTTAGTATAAAAAAAAAAACTGTAAATACGAATTATAAAAAAAAATTGTTTTTTTTTTTGTTTGCCATAGACAGATCTTCAGTTGAAGGCTAAAGCATACACAAAACAAAAGTACAAGTGTGACTGTCAAAGGCACTGCTCGCTTATATACAATTTTTATTTGCCGAGAATAAACGTAACGACAATTGTTTAGTATAATTAACTGTGATCGTCAAAAACAAGTGGCGCAAACAATGCACTGTAAATAAAGGGAGAAAAAAAGTACGAAAAAAAAAACCTTTCAACAAGTCTCGAGTGTGACCTCCGTCGGTTTGCATAATTTCATTGGGCACGTGTGTTGCAATCCTCTTTCACATCGTATGCAAAATAGCCGGAAATTAAATTAAGGTACCTCGTGCAATAAGGGTACGCTTTGCGTTGCGATACGATTAATTAATTTACAAAAAAAAAAAAAAAAAAAAAAAAAAAAAAAAAAAAAAAAAAAAAAAAAAAACGCACCCAAATGTTCGTTCACCGGCTGTTTTTTTTTTTAAGATCCGTTTATTAATTTATTAATTATTTATCAATTATTTTAAGTCAATTTCACTCCGGTGCTTCGAATGCATTTTTTTTTTTTTTTGGCCGCGATTTTGACAATATTTCGTTGGGAAGAAATCGCCGCTCATAACTTTCTCCGTACAAAGTTCGGCCGGATACGGAACGCGAAGCGCCCGTGATTCCTGCGATCTTCTCCCGGGACACCGGAAAGCCGACCTTTCTCTCGCTCGCGCGACACTCGATTCCATACAAGCCCGTCGGGCATTTGTGTGACTCGGCTCTTGCAAATGTAGTTTTTTTTTTTTTTAATACCTTCTCAACGTCACGGCTGATTCTCCGAACGCTCGCACCGTCAGAAAATCCCGCGCCGCAGAGAGCAGCCGGACTAAGTCGACTCCACTCCCGGATCCACGGGATTTGTGTCGTTATTTTATTCCACTTCTTTTTTTTGTCTCAATAAATAAAACAATAATAACAAATAAAATAAAAAAAGCGATCCACGGGATTTGTGTCGTTATTTTATTTCACTTCTTTTTTTTGCCTCAATAAATAAAATAATAATAACAAATAAAATAAAAAAAACGATCCACGGGATTTGTGTCGTTATTTTACTTCACTTCTTTTTTTTTGCCTCAATAAATAAAACAATAATGACAAATAAAATAAATAAAACGATCCACGGGATTTGTGTCATTATTTTATTTCACTTCTTTTTTTTGCCTCAATAAATAAAATAATAATAACAAATAAAATAAAAAAAACGATCCACGGGATTTGTGTCGTTATTTTATTTCACTTCTTTTTTTTGCCTCAATAAATAAAATAATAATAACAAATAAAATAAAAAAAACGATCCACGGGATTTGTGTCGTTATTTTATTTCACTTCTTTTTTTTTGCCTCAATAAATAAAACAATAATGACAAATAAAATAAATAAAACGATCCACGGGATTTGTGTCGTTATTTTATTTCACTTCTTTTTTTTGTCTCAATAAATAAAACAATAATAACAAATAAAATAAATAAAACGATCCACGGGATTTGTGTCGTTATTTTATTTCACTTCTTTTTTTTGCCTCAATAAATAAAACAATAATGACAAATAAAATCAATAAAACGATCCACGGGGTTTGTGTCGTTATTTTATTTCACTTCTTTTTTTTGCCTCAATAAATAAAACAATAATGACAAATAAAATCAATAAAACGATCCACGGGATTTGTGTCGATATTTTATTTCACTTCTTTTTTTTGCCTCAATAAATAAAACAATAATGACAAATAAAATCAATAAAACGATCCACGGGATTTGTGTCGTTATTTTATTTCACTTCTTTTTTTTGCCTCAATAAATAAAACAATAATAACGAATAAAATAAATAAAACGATCCACGGGATTTGTGTCGTTATTTTATTTCACTTCTTTTTTTTGCCTCAATAAATAAAACAATAATGACAAATAAAATAAATAAAACGATCCACGGGGATTTGTGTCGTTATTTTATTTCACTTCTTTTTTGCCTTGATAAATAAAATAATAATAATAAATTTAATAAATAAAAGGACTCGCGGAATTAGTGTTTTTATTTTAATTCACTTCTTCGCCACAATAAATAAATAGCTGTTACCTCGGGGGGGGGTTTCTTCCCTACACGTTTCTGTGCGCGCGGTTTAACGCACCATCGACATTGCGTGGCTGAGCACTCTTCGCAGCTGTTTCGCAGAATCGATCGACGGATTTTCTAATGCTCTTCTTTCCCATTTGTCGATTTTTTTTTTTTTTTTTTTTTTTTTTTTATCGCCCAGTTGGCGGATCCGGAGATCTCCGCGTGTTGTGCGCATCGGCAGCGCTTATATTCTTCTCGAGGACACTTAATCTCGGAGAAAGTAGAACGCATCTTGGAAACGTAGCGATTTTCCAATTGCACGTACATCACGGATCGAAGATCCTGGATAAAATATTATTTCGCCTAATGCGCGGTTTTGCCACCTATTTGCCCAGATAAACTGCCGTCGTGCGCGTAATTTAATAATCACAATAACAATAATAACAATAGAAATAATAATAATCGTCACACAAATATTGTCGGAAGTTCTGCAAAATCTGGCGAATGACCAGGCTTGAAAATGAATTCACGACAATTGAATTTTACTCGTTCATCTTTCGAGGTCTGTGAAAAGAAGGCAAATATTGTCGCAATTGAATACGAGTAGAGTGAGGTAGAAAAAATGAGGGAACAGTCGAGTCTAGTCTTATGTCACCTGACAAAATTATTAAATTGGATGTTGTTATCAGAGTGGCAAATCAATTTGAAGATATTGAGGAGATGTTCGGAATCTCTCGAACTGTTTTTCGAGCTTTTCTGCTCAGGCCACGACTAAAGCGTTCTAATAAACCCCATACATTTTCCGCAAAAAGGACTTTGGCCCGTCCACACAAATAAAATCAAATCGAATCGAATAAAATAGAATAAAATTAAATTAAATTAAATTAAATTAAATTAAATTAAATTAAATTAAATTAAACTAAACTAAACTAAACTAAACTAAACTAAACGAAACGAAATGAAATGAAATGAAATGAAATGAAATGAAATGAAATGAAATGTTCCGCAAGCAGTGCACAATCTGGCTGTTAATTTCAATAGTTCGAATAAAAAAATCCGGATGTTTTGTTAAATTCGCCTTAACTTAATTAACTTTATTATTTTATTAGTGCTACGAAGTGAATTATTCTTAGCTCTAGAATGAAGAAATATTAAAACCGCTGGTAAAAGAAGAAATCCGTCAATCAAAATAAGCAATAAAATAATAACAATAATGTACTCAACGATAGAGTACAAGACCACTCTCATAGAGACACACGCGTAGAGCTCGCTGGAATAGATTCAACCACTAGAAAATTTTACCCGATATAAGTTCGAAGAGACCGATAAGAGATACAACAATCGATTATCCGAGAAATTCTTCGTGGTCACACCGGCTCGCTTCATTGTCAACATACGGACAGATTCGTTCGATAAATATCGTGTGTGTTTATTCGAGCGGTCGAAGAATGTTATCTTGCAACATCGTCGAATGGGCCATGTTGCCGTGTCTAATAGTTTTACATCACGGATTATTAACAATCGGTTCGTTTGTGACGCAATAATTTCACGGTGGATCGCATCGTCTGCCGACAGCCCTGCGCACCTATTTCCTCCATCGAACTGTATCGTTAATTGCAGAGAAAGTGGAGCTCGAGTATCTTCGTCATTTACCGATCGTGCGTCTTTCACACGGCCCGTTCGGTTACAGAAAATAAAAATAATAATCATGTTTTTTTTAATTTTTTTTAAATTTTTTTTTATTTTTTTTTATTAAACGAATTAATTCAGAAGTCGTGTGACGCATCTTCATGAAATCCGAGACGCTGCAGAGTTAGCTATATATGTTTAAAAAATTGAACATCCTCAAATGACGCAGTCAGTGTTTTCCAATCTCATCGAATTATACATCTATATATATATATATATATAGATGAGAGCACGAATATTCCCGGTAATCGGTTTCTCCACCTATGCGTGAGTTATCCTCCTCATCGTCACGTTCCCAAAAGTATAATGCGGGAGCGAGGCAAGACGGACCATTTTTTCCAAACATTTTCCGTGAGACATAAAAAAAAGCAAAAGTCACGTCTCGAATGGAATCCATTTTGCCCCCCACTCTCTCCATCGCTTTGATTTATTTAATATTTATTTCGCAGAAATAGTGAATTTTAATCCAATCTACCCGGAAAAGTAATTTATTTGACGAGTGTCCCGCAAATAAATATTTTACGTAATGTAAATAAATATTTATTTTGAATCAAAGAAATATTTAATAAATTAATAAATTATTTTTCTGGGTGGCCTCCTCAATGTCCCTCTATCGTGCTTCTTAACGATGAACGGGGCAAAACGGACCATTTTCCATAAATTTTCCATGAGACATAAAAAAGCAAAAGTCACGTCTCGAATGGAATCCATTTTGCCCCCCACTCTCTCCATCGCTTTGATTTATTTAATATTTATTTCGCAGAAATAGTGAATTTTAATCCAATCTACCCGGAAAAGTAATTTATTTGACGGGCGTCCCGAAAATAAATATTTACGTTATGTAAATAAATATTTATTTTGAATCAAAGAAATATTTAATAAATTAATAAATTATTTTTCTGGGTGGCCTCCTCAACGTCCCTCTATCGTGCTTCTTAACGATGAACGGGGCAAAACGGACCATTTTCCATAAATTTTCCATGAGACATAAAAAAGCAAAAGTCACGTCTCGAATGGAATCCATTTTGCCCCACTCTCCATCCCCCTTGATTTATTAATTACCGATCGATAAAACCGAGCGATTTATTTAATATTTATTTCACACAGACAGTGAATTTCAATTAAATCCTCCTCAACGTCCCTCCACCGTGTTTCTTAAAGATATTCCTTCGACTGCCAGCCGAGCTCCGTTATTATTTAACAAATTGCATGCGATAGTCTATTATTATTATTATTATTATTATTATTATTATTTTTAACGATAAATTCGCGTGAATGAGCTCTCGAGAGATGGGTTCAGAGGCCAAAAGCCGGTCAGCGAGACGCGCGATTATTATTATTCGTGTGATTAATTAGAGAGAAAGTGGAACGACTGACAGCCCGATATCATCGACCGGTTCGCGGTGCCGAGATAAGTCGTCGGGTTTCCCGCGCGCAGTCCTCGCCGAGATCGGGAGAGGATCGTCTCGCGCATGCGCGCGCGCGCGCGCGCACCGCAGCCTTGAAATCTCTCCTGGAATGAAAAAACTATGCCGGGAGAGGATGTAACTCGATCGAAATCGTTTTCGAGCTTTCGCCCGAACGGGAAATTCCGTGAATCACGAAGACTAATGGGTCGCGGTCTCGCGAACGCCGCTTTGGCACGAGGATAAATCCGCGCGTGCCGCTTTGCGCGCTGTCGTCTTTAATTGTAGACTCGTAACGGGAACCTTTAAGGGCATGTAATTGGCGTGTGTACCGAAGTTCCTTGCAGTTTCGTTTAAACTATCGACTTTAGAGAACGAGGACTCTACACCGTAACCGATTGTATACATATATGCCGTTTGACTTTAAAGGATGACATAAAAAGAGTCACTGCGATTGTTATCTATTGTTGTGCTCGGCGAGTGAAAAATTAAGTCTCCGTTTACGAGGAGATTTATAGGTCACGGGTAAGACGAGTATTCTCACTTGCCCGTTTGCTCTTGAGAAATATTTTGTTCACATATATATATATATATATATATATATACATACACACGCACACACACACACACAAAATATTTGTGGAGCGCGGAAATGAGATCGGGAAAGTTTCATAGAATTTTTTTACATAAGCATTAACGTTTTTGCATAAGCAGGTACTTTGCATCCATTAGCGGCTGGAAAATCCTTTCTTCCTTTCGCTTGGTTTCTACAACCGATAATTTTTTTTAACGACGGTCCATCTTTCTCTCCGCGTCGCTGCGCAACAGCTTTAGGTCAATGCAATATAATTCTTTTTCGATACAAATACAATTTTTTTTTTTTTTTTTTTTTACATGAATATTAACGTTTTTGCGTGATCAGCTACTTTGCATCCACAAGCGGCTGAAAAATTCTTTCTTCCTTTGGATTGGTTTCCACAGCTCGATTATTTTTTTTACGACGGTCCGTCTTGGCCTGCTCGTCGCAGGACGTTTGGTTCAATACAATATAATATTTTTCAATGCAAATGGAATTTTATTTATTACATGAGTATTAACGTTTTTGCATAAGCAGCTACTTTGCATCCAGAAGCGGCTGGAAAAACCTTTCCTCCTTTCGCTTGGTTTCTACAACCGTTATATCTTTTGTTTACTACGGTCAATCTCGCCTCGTCGCCGCGCAACGCGTTTGGGTCAATAAACAGAGATGCTCTTCGGACGGACAGAGGTCGGAAGTTCCTCATCGTAGGCCTGACGAGAGAGAGACAGAGAGAGAGAACAAATGGGCGTGCCTCGTTCGTCGGCTCGTCTTTCGCAGTCCCGCGCATGCGCATGCGCCTGATATAACGCGATCGCGGGTAAGCGTCGTTGCGGACTCGCCGCGAGCGTTCGAGGAAGCGTACGGGAGGGCGGAAGAGAACGGCGAATGTAAATTGTCCATACCTCGTGGTAACGCGGCACGCTCGATTCTCATCAACGTGCGATCGCACCTGTCGAACCCGTCGTCGTTGCGCAACGGCGTCTGCGCCGGTGTAACCGTCGCTCGTTCGAATTCTCGTTCGGCCGCGCGCATGCGCGTCAGTCTCGCCATTAAAAAAAAAAAAAAAAGAACTCGTTCATCTCGCCTCACCGACAAATCAAGGGACACGCGAAATGGCACTTGGGCTTCGTCCCTGAATCCAACCGAAGGAAAGGAAAAAAAAAACGATACCTGTTGCGAGGCGATAGAGACGGTTGCGAAAAATTGGAAACGGGCGCCGAACGGTAGGTCGACCGGTGCCTGCGGCGCCGCTCGAGCAGTATCATCGTACGGGCCAATTTTTATATGTCGTATTTTTTTTTTTTTTTTTTTTTTTATCCGCGATGCAGAAAACCCGACGAGAGGAGTCTGGTCGCATGTTCCACTTTCGCCCCGAAAACGATCGTCTGCGATCGCGACGATACATATATGTGTCATCCTGCCTCGGCACTGTGCAACCATGAAAATAATTTATTTTACGGCCAACCGTAAATAAATATTTGATTCGTTTAAATAAATATTTTTTAATTGATTTCAATAAAAAAAAATTTATTTAAATTAAATTAAGTGTTTGTTTACATTAAATTAATATTTATTTTAATCAAATCGATATTTACTTTGTTTAAAATAAATGATTTTTCTGGGTGTGCGTGAAGAAATGTGTTGTGCGCATGCGCGCGCGCGTCTCGCGATTAAAATAATTACTTCGTTACAGAGAGACCCGGACGGGAATAAAAAGTATCGTGAGGTGACGAAATATCGAACGGAGGATGCCACGAGCGGTCAGCGTAGACGGAGACAGGTACGCGCGAGAAATATTTATTGAGCAATGTATATATTGAGTGCCGGTACAATGCTCGTCGGGTGTAAACGGTCCGGTGTGGCAACGGATGCGCATGCGCATTGCGAACCACCTCTCGGGCTAAATGCCGAGGGACGTCCTCTACCGGTCTATTGACCGAAAAAAATTTAAAAATTAAAAATGCTTTTACTTTCGTTGGTTTTTTTTACTAGCTTCAGATTCGAGGATTGTTATCCTTGAATATCATTCTAGCAAAAAAAAAACAAATAATGAAAATATTTTTCACTTTACTTTTTAATAAATAAATTCAGGAGAACTTCGAGAGTGAACTGAAGTTTTTATTTAGTCGAATTTCGCGAGGCTCATTATCCTCGAATCTGAACCTAGTAAAAAAAAAAAAAAAAAAAAAACAGTAAAAATTAAAACATTTCAAATTTATTTGTAAATAAATAAATTCAATAGAACTTCGAGAGTACATTGAACGCTTTTATTTGTAAAAACAATGAATTGATTTGCGCGAAACAATAAAAGAATAAAAACATTAAAATTTGTTTTGAATAAATAAATTCAAGGAAGCTTCGAGAGTGGCCTGAACTCGGAACGAAGTTAGTCGGAATGCCGGGCGCAATGTTTATTACACCGGTATGAATCTCTGAGCGGCACACCGGACTGAGTCCGAGATCGTTCGGTGGCGAGTCCGGTTGGACGCGGTAAAATAATATAGAAAACAAAAGATAGGAACGAGAATGAGGAAGTTATCCTCGCGCACAGCTGGGAGAACGGACGGAGGATGAAAGATAAAAACAAAAAGAAAATAGGTGTATCGGGAACAAGTGCTGAGAAGCGTCGGTGCTGTGTGTAGCGTGTCGGTTCGCGCGTCGTGGTGGGGAGGGAATTCCGATTTATTTTTTACGCCCTCCGACTGGACTATCCGTCTCCTCGTCCTTGCCGGCGTCCCTTCCCGTTCCATCCGCCGGGAGAGTGAGCACGAGACGCCGAGGGATAAAACCGGTAGCGGCTCGACATAACGATCTGCGGTGAGCAGTTGGCGGCTGTCTCGGTTCGACCCGCGCAGATTGCGATGGCGAAGACTCGGAGGAGGAAACAACTATGAGGATTCTGTTCTCGGACGCGACAAGTGGTTCTTAACTCTCCGCCCATTGTGCTTCGTCGCGCTTTAAAAAAAAAACAGTTTCTAAAAATTATTTTTCATTGCTTTTCTATTATATTATGTATTTACTACTATTATATATACGTATAATTAATTATTGTATATGGTCAGAGCTGGGTAGTACTTAAAGTGCATGAGTACTTATTTGGTACTTAAAACAACTATGAGGATTCTGTTCTCGGACGCGACAAGTGGCTCTTAACTCTCCGCCCATTGTGCTTCGTCGCGCTTTAAAAAAAAACAGTTTCTAAAAATTATTTTTCATTGCTTTTCTATTATATTATGTATTTACTACTATTATATATACGTATAATTAATTATTGTATATGGTCAGAGCTGGGTAGTACTTAAAGTGCATGAGTACTTATTTGATACTTAAAGTATCAAAGTACTTTTCGGTACTTTAAGTACTATTACCGAGTACCAAGACCAAAGTACTTGTACAATTTTCAGATATTGACATAGCTTCCTCTTTGAGGAAGCTATGTCGATATCGCACTGTACTTTAGCCCTGAAAAGACCAGCGGATTATGTATTTACTACTATTATATATACGTATAATTAATTATTGTATATGGTCAGAGCTGGGTAGTACTTAAAGTGCATGAGTACTTATTTGGTACTTAAAACAACTCTGAGGATTCTGTTCTCGGACGCGACAAGTGGCTCTTAACTCTCCGCCCATTGTGCTTCGTCGCGCTTTAAAAAAAAAAACAGTTTCTAAAAATTATTTTTCATTGCTTTTCTATTATATTATGTATTTACTACTATTATATATACGTATAATTAATTATTGTATATGGTCAAAGCTGGGTAGTACTTAAAGTGCATGAGTACTTATTTGATACTTAAAGTATTAAAGTACTTTTCGGTACTTTAAGTACTATTACCGAGTACCAAGACCAAAGTACTTGTACAATTTTCAGATATTGAAATAGCTTCCTCTTTGAGGAAGCTATGTCGATATCTCACTGTACTTTATAGCCCTGAAAAGACCAGCGGATTCGTGCTCAGTCGAAATACGTGGCAGTTAATTTTTTAAAAAGACAAAAACATTTCGTCAACAAATGACAAGGCTAACATTTCCGCTGTCACATACCCTTTTCGAGTGAATTTTTCGAGTTTTTCAGCGTTCTTAAACGGCATGACAGAACGCTTCTAGAACTTCGGACAAGTCACCCAATCTTGTGTTTTTTTTTTTTTTTTTTTTTTTTTTTCCCCGTAGAACACGACGAGCACCTCGGATTTTCCCTAGCTCTATCAGGAACTGAGATATCGACGTTTGAAAATCACGAAAATCATCGGTTTTCCAAAAGTGGCTCAAACATTGAAAAATCGTTGTTTATTACATTTTTTTTTTTTTTTTTTCTTTCAAAGCTATATTCGACGTATTTTTTTCCCGCTGATGACGAATATAACAATTACTTTACTCCTAACCCAATCTTTTCCGTTTAAACCACACAAATACGATTTTTCATGCATAAAATTGTGATCATTCTCACTTTCGGCCACTGTGCTAGATCTTTTGAATAGAATAATAGTAAATTTATTGAATCTTTTCGGAAGTTTTTATGGAAGAACTGGCGAACTAAATTTAATATACAATTATGATGAAAAAGTAACATACCTTTATAGTGAAATTAATGTACATTATTGAAAGTAATAATTTCATAAGTATTTAATTTATCGTACATTATTTTTTCATCACAATTGTATACGAAACTTAATATACCAGTTTATGCATAAAAACTTCAAGTAACCGTACATTAAATTCCGTACTCTTTCTTCTTTTTTACAGTCCACTTAATAATATATATTTTATTGCATATAATATTATTAAATTATTATTCCCCAAATATGTGAATTCCATTCGATGTCTCACTTACATTTCTTTCACAATGCGGTAGCCGAGCCTGCCCTCTCGGCGTAACAATATTTCATTCTTCCTCTTCTTCCTCCTCGGCGCACGCGGTTAAGTATCCTTCCGCAACCGAGTTGTCTTCGTCCTCGGCGATGCCACTCGGCAGTAGTCGCGGGCATCCTTTCCCCCCCCCCCGTTCTCGAAACGCGCCCGAAGCAACGTGAAGTTATATCCTCCTCACTCTCGGAAGGTTCTTCGAGGAGGTCGCGAGCAAGGCCACCTCGGGCGTTGCCCTCCTCCGAGCGCGATTCTCCATGGACTCTGCGAGACCGTAGCCACATACCCTATACTTATATGCGCGCATACGGTGTGTAGGTGCGCAACGAGCTTTCTCACGTAGCGTATAACATCGGCCGTGGCTCTCTCTCTCTCTCTCTCTCTCTCTCTCTCTCTCTCTCTCTCTCTCCCTCCCTCTCGGTCGTCCTCGGTCCTCGTTCGCCGAGCGTAATCTATGAATGCCGCTGCTCCTGCAGCTGATGCAGAGCTATACAACATAGCCGGCATCTCGTTCTCCTCGGCCGGGCGCACCTTCCGAGTTTCTAGCTGCCGTCTGCTCTGTAACTCATACCGCCTCTACGTAATATCCACTGTCCAAGAGTTTATCCCTGATTATTCCACTTCTCTGCCATGAATAAACCAATAACGATACTCGGCCATATTTTCGAGCACTTTTCTAAAATGATTCTGTCGCTGTCAATTGCACTGTCAATTCCACTGTCGATTTCACTGTCAATTCCACTGTAGATTTCACTGTCGATTCCACTGTCGATTCCACTGCCAATTCCACTGTCAATACCACTGTCAATTCCACTGTCAATTCCACTGTCAATTCCACTGACAATTCCACCGTCAAATCCACCGTCAAATCCACCGTCAAATCCACCGTTAATTCCACTGTCAATTCCACCGTCAATTCCACTGTCAATTCCACTGTCAATTCCACTGTCAATACCACTGTCAATTCCACTGTCAATTCCACTGACAATTCCACCGTCAAATCCACCGTCAAATCCACCGTCAATTCCACCGTCAATTCCACCGTCAATTCCACCGTCAATTCCACCGTCAATTCCACCGTCAATTCCACCGTCAATTCCACCGTCAATTCCACCGTCAATTCCACCGTCAATTCCACCGTCAATTCCACCGTCAATTCCACCGTCAATTCCACCGTCAATTCCACCGTCAATTCCACCGTCAATTCCACCGTCAATTCCACTGTCAATTCCACTGTCAATTCCACTGTCAATTCCACTGTCAATTCCACTGCCAATTCCACTGCCAATTCCACTGTCAATTCCACTGTCAATTCCACTGTCAATTCCACTGTCAATTCCACTGTCAATTCCACTGTCAATTCCCACTGTCAATTCCCACTGTCAATTCCCACTGTCAATTCCACTGTCAATTCCACTGTCAATTCCACTGTCAATTCCACTGTCAATTCCACTGTCAATTCCCACTGTCAATGTTTATTGTTATAAATTCGATGGCGACGAAGACGTACCGGTTTTTGAGCTCGGAGCTTCGTGTTTGGGTTTCGTGAGCCTGCGAAGCGACATCGTTGCTCTACCGTGGGATGTTCGGCCAGGTCATGGTTTTCACTTTGGCACCGAGTACGAATGTGTGCTAGGCGAGTATGCCGGGCGCATAATACGAATGTACGAGGAAACGGGGACGAGCGAGCAGCAACCCTCGCGCGACACACATTTTCGTAACTCTCGTCGTCGGGTCAGTTTCCATGTTCTCCGCGGCGATGACCTTGGACGGACGGGCGGGCGGGGGGGGGGGGGGCGGGGAAGGCGCGATTAGGAGATAGGGCGCCTAAACCGGTTGACCCCCTACGGTATTATCTCCTTCATTCCGTGCCAGGTGTTTTTCTTAACTGGCACGAGCTTCGGCGTTGCGTCCGAGACCAGTGCACGACGGAAGCCGGGAGTATTTAACGAGCGAAAGGCCGTACCCGTTGGGTCAGGTCAGTCGCGGTACCTTTTAACGCCCTGCCTTCTCGACTCGACCTCCCCCCCCCCCCCCCCCCCCTCCAGCATTGAAATTAAGTATTCGTGTATACATTATATATTTCGATTATAGCATGTTATTATAGATGAATATATATTTTAACGAATATGTAGCTCACTTCGATAAGAGACACGATATTAGTTGGGTTTGACAATTGACAAACGAAATTGACAGTTCATAGAGTCGAGATACTTAGTCGTGATTACACTGATAATAACCGCACCGAAACCTAATACGCGAGTCATACATTCACACAGTCGTTACAATATTGTATATTAGATTATTGGTGTAATTAGTATGTGCTGTACATAACGTTATTATGCAATTAATATCTACTATTTATTACATTATAATACGATTAGTATATGTTATTGTATTATTAACCGTGTGCGGCGGATGTGCGTTTGGTGCGCGGCTTTGACGATCACCAATGTAAAGCACTACCGCTCGGCGGTCGGTACTTCGATGGGTGACCGCTTCGGTTGTGCACTGGCTCGTGCCTCTACCATTATAAGCGAGAGACCAGTTTTTTTTTTTTCTGAAACCTTAGAGCTATACACAGGAAAATCAGAAAGATTAAAGTTTTCCGCAGTTTCCCCACGTCCTCGGCCAATGCGCTACAGCGTAGCTGAGTCGGCCGCGAACGCACCGGAAGTTAGGTTGCTTAGAGAAGTGCGCGCAGAGTGGGGGTACGTAAAAGCCCCGAAGGGTTTACGAAGAAACAGGAACCAAATAAATATATAAGATATAATATGTATGTATGTACACACACACACACACACACACACACACACACACACACACACACACGCACGCACGCACGCACGCACGCACGCACGCACGCACGCACGCACGCACGCACGCACGCACGCACGCACGCACGCACGCACGCACGCACGCACGCACGCACGCACGCACGCACGCACACACACACACACACACACACACACACACACACACACACACACACACACACACACTAGTGCGGCCCTGGGGTCGCGCGCTCGCACCCCTTTATGAACCTAACCCTTTATTATTCCAAGTGCCCTTATGCTTAATGGACTTAAGCCCTTATTATTCCAGGCCCCCTCAACCTTAATGGACTTAAGCCCTTATTATTCCAAGTCCCCTTAAGCTTAATGGACTTGGGCCCTTATTATTTCAAGTCCCCTTAAGCTTAATGGACTTAAGCCCTTATTATTCCAAGTCCCCTTAAGCTTAATGGACTTAAGCCCTTATTATCCCCCCCCCCCCCCCCCCCCCCCCCCCCCGATTCTTATACACGGCGGAGGCGAAATCTATATATATAAATATACACACATTATATAATTAATATATATTGGACATTATATTATTGAATAATTTATTACTTATTAATTATACATTCGGCATGCAGAACTCGATGCCGCTATATACTTAATTTCCGTTGGGGCACCGAAAAGCCCGTTAGACACAATGAATAGTAATGTCGATAACGTAACGCACAGTTGAGCCGGACAGCGAAAATGAAAAGCGTCCGAAAGTTACGCCTGGCATTTTCACGACCGCCCTCTCGCAGCCTGCTTTTCGTTTTCTAATATAAATATATTCATGCCTTATTTTCCTTCTTTTTTTTTTTTTTTTTTTTTTTTCCTGCGCACTAGTTTTCAAGGCCACGACTTTACGTCGGCCGCCGGAGAGTTCCCCGACGGTCTCGCACGCGAACACCCGGTCTGCGCCAGTCGAGCCGGAAAAGCTTCGTTACGATAATAATTTAACCGTGCGAAGAGTTCCGAACACCGAGCAATCTACGAGCTCACAATGCTCAGCCGCACAATAAAGATCTTCGCCGTTCCCGGGAATTTTTTTTTTTTTTTTTTACTTTTTTTCGTTTCTTTCATTCATATTCTCGCGTCTCCTTTTATTTCGATGCTTCTGAATCGCTGCACCGAGTCTGCGGCGGAGTCTCGCTGACGTTTCACTCGTCACTCAGCCGAGCGAAAGTCGAAGCGTGTATTGTAGTGAATCTGTATGCGGGACGGACTGTTCTCCGTTGCGAATGAAGATATAAAAAAAAAAATAAATAAATAAATAAAAAAAGCGACGAGACCGCGCGCGGCGACGATGCGAAATGAAACCGTTTTCTTTCGCTCTCGTCGTGAAAACTCCGACGCCTCGACGAAAGTCCGACCTCGCTCGACCGATGAGTATCGACGAGTTTAGGAGTGGGGGGGGGGGGGGGGGGGGGGGACGAGAGAAAAAAAAACCTTCGAGAACTCGCCGACCTCGAAATTAACGAACGCGAGAATCCAATGACAAAAACAACAAATCAACTAAATTAACATATTTAATAATATACATAGTTACACACACACACACACACACACACACACACACACACACACACACACACACACACACACACGCACACGCACACGCACACACACACGCACGCGCGCGCGCACGCACGCGCGCACGCGCGCGCGCGCGTGTGTGTGTGTATATATATATATATATATATTATTTATATCTACGAATAATATTTAATTCACTTTATTTGCTAATTAATTAACTTCACTTTAATTATATTCATAATTGGAGTGAAATTAAAACGCCGGAATAAAAGTTCTGGAACCGCCTTAAAAAAATCGATGGATCGCGTTAAGACTTTAAAGATTTTCTCGAAACCCCTTTTACCAGACCGATCGTGTTCTAGGATCTAAAAATATCAACAAAAATCAACGTCAATTGCACAAAAGACCGATGGGAGTGTCCACGAGTTTCGTAGCAAAAAATAAAAATATAAGTCTTCGAGAACTTGTCGGACCTCGAAATCGTCCAACGCGAATCCAACGATAAAACAAAAAAAAAAAAATCACACTCGTCAGAAAAACGTTTTTCCGCACTCGGTATCGAAATGTACGATTTTGTGACAAGTGCAAGGAAAATTCTCGCTTTTAGTGACTGCAAAGTGCGTGCGAACAAATACCCAACGTGCTGCAAGCTAAGCGTGCGGCGGAAGTAGCGCTAGGATATGAAAAAAAGTGTGCAAAAAAAGTAGCTAGAGTGTTAAAAAAGTGTGCGCAAAAGTAGCTAGGATGAAAAAAAAAAAACGTAGCTAGGATGTGAAAGAAGCGTGCAAAAAAGTTTTCGCGCATCCTCCGCTAGAGAGCACCACATTCGCCACACTTCACAGGCACGAAAAGCAGCACTTTTCGTGCACGTCTTACAAAAAAAATAATATTTTTTAAACACGCATACTACTTTTTGTGACAAGTGCAAGAAAATTCTCGCTTTTCGTGACTGCAAAGTGCGTGCGAACAAATACCTAACGTGCTGTAAGCTAAGCGTGCGCGAAAGTAGCGCTAGGATATGAAAAAAAGTGTGCAAAAAAAGTAGCTAGAGTGTTAAAAAAGTGTGCGCAAAAGTAGCTAGGATGAAAAAAAAAAACGTAGCTAGGATGTGAAAGAAGCGTGCAAAAAAGTTTTCGCGCATCCTCCGCTAGAGAGCGCCACATTCGCCACACTTTACAGGCACGAAAAGCGGGACTTTTCGTGCACGTGTTACAAAGAAAAAGCGTGTTTTTTACCATGTTGAACATTCTGGGTCAAACCTCCTCCGACAATGCTCGGCCCCGGCTTGCACAGCAATATAATCTGTGAAAGTCGCGAGTGATTAGTATCCTCCGAGCGGCTGGCATGTGCCCCTTGCCCTTCGACAGATTACGGTACAAATATATATCGCTGCAAGTGGTCGTAATAGTTTGCAATCTTCGAGTTTTCTCGCACGCGGACAGAATTCGTTGGTCGCATCTCTTCCACCTACTGGCCGTTCACCCGAGGCCAAGCGAATTGGTCCCTCGAACGTTTCCGCGCTCTCTACCGATGGTATTGTAATACATCCGTGGAAATATCGTACATAAAAGTGTGCGGCCGGAGGATGGTGAGACATTGACCGGTTGTGAACGGCTGTGAGAAATGCCAGATAGGACCGATGGTCCGCGGCAGCGTGCAGCAGCCGAAGCTACGATCCGAGTTCCGATACGCTTTCTCGTCCCGTGGCGTCGCTAACAAGCGTGGATAGAAGATTCCCGTGTGTGTGTTTCTTCTGGCTCCCATGAAACGGCGGCAACATGCAGGGAGAAGAAATTACGACGCCGGTGAATAGTGGGGCGTAGTTCGCAGGTTTCGCCGTGTGAAATCATTTTGGCAAAAGCATTAGTCGGTGGCGAAGCGATTAGTCACATGAAACGACTATTTTGTTTGATTTTATTTTATTTTATTTTATTTTATTTTATTTTATTTTATTTTATTTTATTTTATTTTATTTTATTTTATTTTATTTTATTTTATTTTATTTTATCCTATATCATTTTACTTGATTTTATTTTATATTTTTTTTATCAATAAGTATAAGCGATATGATTCATCTTCTTCTATTCATCGGACCATCTTCCCCTTCCTCTTCAGCGCTGTACAATACCTGTACTTCGTAACTTGAAACTTCAACTTCGTAAAGTGTCCCAAAAAAAAAAAGAACAGTTGCAACACTGTGCCCGATTCCCCCCCTACTTGGCCGCAGACAGATCCGCAGCTCCGTACCGGGGATTCCCCGCTGCGCGCGCAGGTACCGATCGTCTGCGCATGCGCAGTTGAAAGTCCGTCTACCGTGCGGAAATAATGGAATGCGAGTGAATATAAATGAATAAAATATATCCTTACAACGAACGTCGAGGACGTTCGCGGAGAGGATCGTTAATGGATCGTTACCAGACTGTATTTATATTGCAACAGGTAGATGTACATACTGTAATGTCGAGCACCTGTCGTGAGCGCGCCGCCGCATACGTGTACAGGGGAGGACGCAGAGAGACGAGAGTGCGCGATAAAGCAGCCGCAAGAATGTCGTTTCAATGCCGTGTGGGCCCGCGTTTACAAACTCGAATCGAGCCGCGATCGCGTACACTGTGTTAGCGTAATTACAGGAGCTCGCCGCGAAGAGACGAGGAAACGGCGACACGACGAAACGAGACATTGAATACAGCGGTGTCGTCCCATTGCTCGCGTTTTACCCCGCCGATCCCCCCCCCCGGGGACTCCTCGAACGAGAGCAGAAAATTTATAATTGCGATTACACTGACTAACCCAATGGAGCGGAACTCACCAAACGATCTCGATGAGAGCAGTCCGCTAACTATGGAAATTACCTCTGATCACTTGGCAATATCAATACGTCGTTAATTACTGTATTTGATTGCAGTAATTGTATAACTAAAATAATGACATCGATAATAGTAATTAATATTATTATCAATGTGAAATATTGATTTTTTGGATTTTTTTTTTCCTCTTTAAATTTAATATCTTCATTCTCGTCGATGTATAATATAAGTTATCGAGTTTCCACCGTCAGTGAGACCGCACTGAAACGAGTCTGAACTAGTGGCAAAATTCTAGTCAATTGGAAAATTTCTACTCAACAGCCAATACCACAAATGAATTTTGAGTCTACTAGAATTTTTTGGAATTTTAATTCAGAATAAATCTCGACCAGATTTCACTCATGGTGGAAACTCGGTAAGTTTCTCACTCTGGATCCAGTAACTCTGAGAGAAGGATCTAGGTAAAAACTACCGATGATCTAAGAAAAATTACAACGGCGCATAGTATTAGGGAAAGTCTGAGATTTTTCAAGAATTTTTACCATAGTATCTACGAAAAAAAAATTCTTATAAATTCGCACCCAGAAAAAACAAAAATTTCTTCAAACCAACTAAAATTTATTTAGGGCAAATAAAATTGCTTATTTAAATATTGGCTTAATGGAGTTTTATTGAGATCTAATAAATTTTATTAGAGTCAAATATCGCATACACTTGAATCAAGTAAAAATATCCCTGAGTCAAATAAAAATTTAATTAATTCAAATAAAAAATATTCCGATATCCGATTTTATTGACGATTAATAAACTTTTTTTTTTCTGGGTGCGGTACTTTCTATCATAGGTGGCGCCCTGATTCTCTACTACTGTGTGCCCCAATTCTCCACTACTGTGTGTGCTATGGTGATATCTACAAAGTGCCATAGTCATATTTACTTGAACCTTCTCTCAGTGTAAGAACCCTAATTTTGCATCAAGGACACCCTTTTTATATACGATAAATCACTGATTGATTATTAACATTAAGTATTATAAATATTGACATTAGTACACTGCGATAAAGAAACGATTGGATTTTCAGCAAATGCGCGGTGACGTACGTTCAAAGGTGTATTTTTTTTTGGTACAAAAAAACAAACAAAAAAAATGTTTCTTTCAATCGACAAATTTTGAATGAACCGAAGCAAATAATCGTTTAACAAGACAATGCCTCGTTTGCACCAAACAAATCAACAGCTTTGAACGTATGTCACCGCGACTTTTGGTTAATCCAACCGATTTTTTTTTTTTTTTTTTTTTTTTTTTTCTCAGTGTAGTAGTCAATTAACTGCCAATGCATAACGTCTAACAGTTTTTGATATCTAAGAAACTTATGTCCTTTCTTATATCGCATACTGCCAATTGGCGATCAACCGCAGTCATTCAGCAATATTGATAATTAATTTGTTAATTTGTTCATTTAATTTAGAGTAGATTGGGAAAAAAATCTCTTCTTTGCATTTTAACAAGTTAGTAAATTTTTCGTATTTCTGTATAAAGGAAAAAAAAAAAAGAAAAAAAAAACAAGAAAACATTTCACACTCTACGCCTTACATTTTCTTCTCTTTTATCAATTAACATTAATCAATATCAATGATTATTAATTACTATCAACAATTAACGATAATAATAATAAGTAAAAAAAAAAAAAAGTTTCTTTCAATCGACAAATTTTGAATGAATTGAAGCAAATAATCGTTTAACAAGACAATGCCTCGTTTGCACCAAACAAATCAACAGCTTTGAACGTATGTCACCGCGACTTTTGGTTAATCCAACCGATTTTTTTTTTTTTTTTTTTCTCAGTGTAGTAGTCAATTAACTGCCAATGCATAACGTCTAACAGTTTTTGATATCTAAGAAACTTATGTCCTTTCTTATATCGCATACTGCCAATTGGCGATCAACCGCAGTCATTCAGCAATATTGATAATTAATTTGTTAATTTGTTCATTTAATTTAGAGTAGATTGGGAAAAAAATCTCTTCTTTGCATTTTAACAAGTTAGTAAATTTTTCGTATTTCTGTATAAAGGAAAAAAAAAAAAGAAAAAAAAAACAAGAAAACATTTCACACTCTACGCCTTACATTTTCTTCTCTTTTATCAATTAACATTAATCAATATCAATGATTATTAATTACTATCAACAATTAACGATAATAATAATAAGTAAAAAAAAAAGTTTCTTTCAATCGACAAATTTTGAATGAACCGAAGCAAATAATCGTTTAACAAGACAATGCCTCGTTTGCACCAAACAAATCAACAGCTTTGAACGTATGTCACCGCGACTTTTGGTTAATCCAACCGATTTTTTTTTTTTTTTTTTTCTCAGTGTAGTAGTCAATTAACTGCCAATGCATAACGTCTAACAGTTTTTGATATCTAAGAAACTTATGTCCTTTCTTATATCGCATACTGCCAATTGGCGATCAACCGCAGTCATTCAGCAATATTGATAATTAATTTGTTAATTTGTTCATTTAATTTAGAGTAGATTGGGAAAAAAATCTCTTCTTTGCATTTTAACAAGTTAGTAAATTTTTCGTATTTCTGTATAAAGGAAAAAAAAAAAAAAAAAACAAGAAAACATTTCACACTCTACGCCTTACATTTTCTTCTCTTTTATCAATTAACATTAATCAATATCAATGATTATTAATTACTATCAACAATTAACGATAATAATAATAAGTAAAAAAAAAAAAAAAATGTTTTTCCGCTACGGCAATTTGGTTTCATTGATTAACGAACGAACTTTCGGAGCCGATGTTTAGGAGTCGGTAGGCGCGCGACTCGTTTCGGATTTGTCATCGATATTGCGTACGATCGGGAATGTAGTTGGAGGTGATTTTTATTTTTTTATTTTTTATTTTTTTTCCCTTCATTCCCGAGGCTTCTATTGCGCAATGACATGCGAAGCGTGTTGATAGTCCCGGTGGGTATTCGGTACAGTGGCTTAGGCTCCCGGTGACTCCGAGCGCCGAATCGATTGGTCCGATCCGTGTAGAAAGCAGCAGGCAAGCATCGGCATCGAGCAGCCGGTCGAGCGGTCGCGTCGGGTCTCTCGATGGCAGTGGCTTTACCCGGGGCACGGGCCGTATACGCGCCGTCGTGGATTCACGTTTTAGCGAGGCTCGGCCGCAGCGTCGCTTCTATATATCCAACCAATATAACAGCTCGTACGTGGGTTATGCAACGCTCGACGGGAAAAATACGCGAGAGGCGCAAGTACACTCGTGTGTAACGCGGGCATTGAAAACACGCCGGACTCACACACGCGCGAAAATAAACGGACACGGAGAAACGAGAGTCTCCCCCCCCCCGGTTACGTAACTCAATCGTCCGTCCGCGACGAGGAAGAGAATATGAAGAATTTTTTTTTTTTTTTTTTTTTTTTTTTTTTTTTTTTTTTTTTTTTTTTTTTTCAGGACGGATACGCATAATACGGTAAAAGTGAGGATGGCGAATGAAAATCTTGGCTACAGTGAATTATAAAGTCACGCGATCGGTGCGAGGCTTCTGATTTGAAAAACTATCAACCCTTTGCCGGAAGAGCCGCTTTTCTGTTTCGTTTTTTTGTTTTTTTTTTTCGTTTTTTTCTTTTCTTTTTCTTTCTTTTTTTTTTTTTGCGGAATGGAAATAATTTTTTTTTTTCTGCACTCCTCGATCGCTCGGCAGATTTCACTCGAGTGTCGACGATGAAACTAACATCTATAGATATATATTATTCTTCATTTGTATTGAATTAAAAAAAAAAAAAAAAAAAAAAAAAAAAAAAAAAAAATTCATTTAAATTAATTAGTTGATTAACATTCGATTCGGCAATTGTTTAATTAACACTTGATTAATGAATTACTGAATTAACGCCTTATTAATTAATTAGTCAATTAACATTTGATCAATAAAAAAGTGTATCAATTTTTTTTTTTTTTTTTTTTTTTATGTAATTAATTCGTTAATCGGTGAAACTTTTAGTCCGTCAAGTGAATCGAAGTGAGAATCGCAGACGAGTAAAAAAATAAAAAAATAAAAAATAAAAAAATAAAAAATTAAAAAAAAACCGAGAGGAACGTTACTCGAATATATTTTTGGAATTCGAATTTCACAAGCGGCGTCCCGAGGAGAAAGGTTGTATAACGTATCGGGATTGATTAACTTTTTAATCGCGCACAGGTCCCCCCCCCCCCCCCTCCTCCTCGGAGTCCCGAAGGTAAAATATCATATCCTGTGGAGAGTTTGGAGCGATAGTTTAAGCTCAACTTTCATAATTATGCGAATACCTTGTTTTCATTTCTTATCCTATACTTACGTAAAACGAATTGAGCGAGCATCGTGTAACGCGGAGCGTAACTTTTTTTTTTTTTTTTTTATTACCATCGCGTGCGCCGATACGATGCAAATGTGCATAGTGTAATAAAAATAATTGGCGTTCGTCGGAGAGACTCTTCGACAGGTAAAGAAAGAGAGAAGAAAAAGAAAAAAAAAAAAAAAAGAAAAGAAACTCATTCGTCTAGACGAAAATGAAGTAATTCGACGAATTGGTATTTTGAGAGGTCGGACGGTAAGCGGCGTGAGAATCGAAAGCTATATTGTCTTCCAAGGAAATAAAATATACTCGAATTGCATGAAAATCGAATGTTTCGTAAGCGCGTAATTTTTTAAAAATATACTTGTCAAAAATATATATTCCGAAATGTACCATTTTTTTTTTAAATTAATAAAATTAATAAAATTAATAAAATTAATAAAATTAATAAAATTAATAAAATTTTAAAATTATATAATTTCGAACACACCTTTTTATTTCTATATGGGGTGAAGAAAAGTAGGACGTCAGATTGCACGAATGCGAGCGTCAGAAAAGATTTTTCATATTTCAAGGAACGCTCGTCGACGAAAGCCCACAATTTTTTTTTTTCTCCTTAATTAAAAAATTTCTTTCCTTTCGTCGACAAAGCCTATTTTGAAACATTTTTTTTTTTTTTTTTTTTTTTGAAGCGAGAAAAACATTTGACATCTTTCGAAGAACACAGAGTGGAGAACTTTTTTTTGTTATCTTGTACATTCTGCTCTTCAGCTATCTCTCGGCTCGTATGCAAAAGCGCGCGCAAGACTCGACGACTCTTGGCTACATTTTCTTCGCCGGGCTCTCTCTCTCTCTCTCTCTCTCTCTCTCTCTCTAGTCCCGGCTAATATCCTCGTTACACTTGGATTTATTCAATCGTCGATTGGATTTCACATGCACCGAAGTAGCCGGTGCGCTCGTTCCTTTTGCACGCTAAAGCGTGAGCTACCTGGCAATTCAATGGCATCGATTTCGCTGCGGCGAGAGCCTTGACGCCCCGATGCCTTCGCCGGCTGGCAAAGCAACTCCTGCACGCACAGCCAGTACGGGCCCCGCCACCGCGATCTCCTCTCTGTATCGATTACCCCACCCCGCTATGCCGCTATATACTCATCGAATTCTCACCGCGAGTAAACGCACTCGCCACTCTCCTACGTGCTCGGATCAGAGACTCTGTTGCCACCGCTTTCGTATCGATTAATCTGTGTCGATTATTCGAATGCACTTGTTTTATTTATCGATCCGTTCCGGCCTAATCGATTCGAATCGTCGTATACATTTTTCTTTTCGTCGTGCAGTTATCGAAATTCATCGATTGATTCGTTAAAAAGTTTTTGCAGTTTTGACAAAAATCTCTTCTTCACAAAATATCAAAATTACTTACCACTTACTTACCACTTACTTGCCAATTACTTGCCACTTACTTACCACTTACTTGCCATTTACTTGCCACTTACTTGCCACTTGTCACTTACTTGCCACTTGCCACTTACTTGCCACTTACTTGCCACTTACTTGACACTTACTTGCCATTTACTTGACACTTACTTGACACTTACTTGACACTTACTTGCCACTTACTTGCCACTTACTTGCCACTTACTTGCCACTTACTTGCCACTTACTTGACACTTACTTGCCACTTACTTGCCACTTACTTGCCACTTACTTGACACTTACTTGCCACTTACTTGCCACTTACTTCCCACCTACTTGCCACCTACTTGCCACCTATTTGCCACCTACTTGCCACCTACTTGCCACCTACTTGCCACCTACTTGCCACCTACTTGCCACCTACTTGCCACCTACTTGCCACCTACTTGCCACCTACTTGCCACCTACTTGCCACCTACTTGCCACCTACTTGCCACCTACTTGCCACCTACTTGCCACCTACTTATCACCTACTTGCCACCTACCTGCCACCTACTTGCGACCTACTTGCCACTTACTTGCCACTTACTTGCCACTTACTTGCCACTTACTTACCACTTACTTACCACTTGACAAAAAAAAATTGAACAAATTATTGATGTGAAAAGCAGAAGGACAACGCACAGCCGGTGCCGACTCCGCCACCGCAATCTCTCTGTATCGATTACCCCACCCCTCTATGCTATATACTCATCGAATTCTCACCGCGAGTAAACGCACTCGCCACTCTCCTACGTGCTCGGATCCGAGACTCTGTTGCCAACGCTTTCGTACCGATTAATCTGTATCGATTATTCGATCGTACTTGCTTTATTTATCCCTTCCGGCCTGATCAATTCGAATCGTCGTATATCTTTTTTTTTCGCGCCGTACAGTTATAGAGTTCTATTGATCGATTTGTCAAAAAAGTTTTTCCACATTTGACAACAATCTGTTGCCCAACAAATGAACAACATTTATTAATTGTCTATTTAATTATAAAAAAAAAAAAAAAAATTATTTATCTATTTTACAAAAAAGGATAACAATGATTAATTACCCGAAAAGCAGAAGGACAAGTTTGTACGTGACGAGCGACTTTTTTTTGCTATCACTCCAATTTCGCAAACATTCTTTTTTTTTTGTTTCGCCGTACAGTTTCAATAGCACTCTCCCCGCTCGTATTTCGTAACGCGAGACGTATTAGCGATTCCTTGATAGTCGACGAAATTGCTTTCGTTTTCGTTTCCTTAAACGTCCCGCGAGACCGTTGCGCCGGTCAGTTATTTCTGTTGCGCATGCGCATACGGCTCGTCTTTGCGTGCTCGAAAGAAAAAAGTTAAAAAAAAATAAATAAATAAATAAATAAGAGAACAAGTGTTTCGGAAAATTAGAATTCCAGGGAAGTTCCGTAGCCCGGGAGCCGTACGGTAATCGCAGAGCCTTCCTCCCCGTCGATATTGAGAAAGTTTTGTCCATTATTGTGTACGGTAAGCTGTATGATTATTCGCCATTCAAATGCAGCGGGCAGACAGAGTCGAGACGCACGACATCGGGGAGGCGAGCACCACGCGTTCTCGTGCAACGCGCCCGGGGTTCAGTCTTACCGTGCCGGGTCAGCGTTACTCTGCAGGAAGTTCTCCGGTTATTTACGAGCCACCTGCGAGCTTCGTGAATCTCTCTTGCCGTCCCGAGGATTATTACAATGTTTCTGCTACACTCCGGAGAGAAAGAGAGGTCACGGTTCGTGAGATGCTCTTTTTTTTTCTTTTTTTTTTTTTTCAACTATATTCAGTGAAGATGGGTGCACAGTTCGCAAATTTCTTTCCTTTCACGGGGGAATTTTTTTCGTTCCCGTTAAGGTTACGCAACGCCCAATTTTCGCCCGCTCAATCCGAACTCGGTCGCTAACAAATTCAATTGAAATGTAACTGTGTGTGTGTGTGTACACCTTATTAAAAAAAAAAATTAAGCATAATTGATTTAAAAAAAAATTTAGTACAATTAATTTTTTTTTTTTTTAAGTAATTACTATCAATATCCTTTAAATTTCAAAAAGTAATTACAATCAATGCCGTATTACAATTAGATACGTATCGACCATTTACGAGATAAAACCGAGCCTCCGGAATGTTTCAATTTTTTTTTTTTTTTTTTTTCGAACACTTAATTACGTCGTAACTATCGAGTCGTAAATCTTTGTAAATCCAATTAAAAAAAATGAATTGCAATTAATTATTTTTTTTTATTAATCACAATTAATATCGTACGGTATTACAATTAGGTCCGTCTGGCGATTTACGACATGGAATCGAGCCTCTGAAGTGTGTCTATATTTTTTTTTTTTTCACACTTCGGAGCCGTATGAAAAATCGACAACTTAATTGCATCGTAATAATTAACACCGTCAAGGGCTCGGTGAATCGTACGAGCCATGAAATTTTATTGAAAACCTTTATTGCCTTATCGACCGACTTTCGCGGGTGAGAGATGGCTCAAAAATCTCGAATTTCTCTTTCACCTGTAGGTCCACGAGTATCGGCCCAATTTACTTTCGACCGCACAGCCCGAAGCCCTGCATCGGCCTCTCGTTATAATCCACTCTTTTTTTTTTTTTTTTTTTTTTTTTTTTTTTTTTTTTTTTTTCGAGACCCGGATTTTACATTAATTGGAATTTTTTGTATCAATAGTTTCTATTTTCATCCATAATCGTTAACGTCCTCGATATCGATGATTTTCGAACCGTATCTAAATACCTTATTTAGATTAATCTTACTTTAATGTCACTTTAAATTAATCTTTACTTTAGATTAATTTTTATTAATCTAAATGATGTAAATTATCTGATTTATCTGAATTATCTGAATTATCTGAATTATCTGATTTATCTGAATTATCTGAATTATCTGAATTATCTAAATTATCTAAATTATTTGGATTTAATTTAGATTAATCTTACATTAAAAAAAATTCTCATAGAAAAACGCTGACAAACAACTCGATCGTACGACCGGCTCGGAGCGATTTTCCTGCCGGTCGAAAAATTCCGTAAGGACGAAGTCACGAAAGAGAATAGACACTCCACGGACACTACGAATCGGTATTCACGTCGCGTACCAGAAGCGCCTCCTCTTGCCACAACGATCCTCAATTCCAGTCACGTTGCAGCACCCGCGTTAAAAATAAATAAATAAAAAAAATAAATAAATAAAAAATAAACGTAAAAAAAACCCTGAACGCGCGTCTCGTCGTCGCGCTTTAACGTGCCATGCGTGTCTGACAATCGGAATCGCGTCGATCGAACAACAAGCGTCGACACAAGACGCCACATTGCACACTTAATATTTTCAAACCTGCGAGTCTGTTTTCCTTTCTTTTTTTTTTTTTTTTTTTTTTTTTTTTTGCGATGCTAAATTAACGAACCGTGTCGTAAATATCGCGCACCGATAACGAGCGCTTTTTATGAATCTTGCGCGTTAACACCGGGCGAAGCAATATTTTAGCATGCTCTCTAATCGCGTATCATAAAAAAAAAAAAAAAAAAAAAAAAAAAAAAAAAAAAAAAAAATGCCCAACGTGGTACGGTAAAGCGAGCCCCGTTTGTAATTCGACCTCCGAGGCTTATCACTCGCTTTTATCATCGCTCGGATAATTGGCCCCCCAGTCATCTCCTCATTATACTGTTGAATAGTATTTTTTTTTTTTTTTTTTTTTTTTTTTTTTTTTTTTTTTTTTTTTTTTTTTACTGGGCAATTTCAGTATTTCACCGGGAAACGGACAATGACAATTTACTCGAGGTATGACGATAGCTCGTATTTATGAACGTTCTATCCGATTTCGTGACTCACAGTCACGCTGTGAATTAGAAATTCCGTTTTGCTCCGTTTGTATGTGTGTGTGTGTGTGTATGTGTGTGTGTGTGTGCAACGGCGAGGTTCGATTTAGTGTTTGGAAAAATTTTGGTGCACCTAGAGAGTGCCGTTGGGTAGCAGTTGCAAACGTGAAATCGACCGGGCACGCGCAACTCGAGTCTTGTGTTCCGTGCCACTGTAGTAGGGGCAAGGAGGGGGGGGGTTTAGTCTGGAAAAATTTAGTTCATTTTAATGTTTGGAAAAACTTAGTTCGTTTTAATGTTTGGAAAAACTTAGTTCGTTTTAATGTTTGGAAAAACTTAGCTCGTTTTAATGTTTCGAAAAACTTAGTTCGTTTTAATGTTTGGAAAAACTTAGTTCGTTTTAATGTTTGTAAAACCTTAGTTCATTTTAATGTTTGGAAAAACTTAGTTCATTTTAATGTTTGTAAAACCTTAGTTCATTTTAATGTTTGGAAAATCTTAGTTCATTTTAAAGTTTGGAAAAATTTAGTTCGTTTTAATGTTTGGAAAAACTTAGCTCGTTTTAATGTTTGGAAAAACTTAGCTCATTTTAATGTTTAGAAAAATTTAGTTCATTTTAATGTTTGTTAAACCTTAGTTCATTTTAATGTTTGGAAAATCTTAGTTCATTTTAAAGTTTGGAAAAATTTAGTTCGTTTTAATGTTTGGAAAAACTTAGCTCGTTTTAATGTTTGGAAAAACTTAGCTCATTTGAATGTTTAGAAAAATTTAGTTCATTTTAATGTTTGTAAAACCTTAGTTCATTTTAATGTTTGGAAAATCTTAGTTCATTTTAAAGTTTGGAAAAACTTAGTTCGTTTTAATGTTTGGAAAAACTTAGTTCGTTTTAATGTTTGGAAAAACTTAGTTCGTTTTAATGTTTGGAAAAACTTAGTTCATTTGAATGTTTGTAAAACCTTAGTTCATTTTAATGTTTGGAAAATCTTAGTTCATTTTAATGTTTGGAAAAACTTAGCTCATTTTAATGTTTGGAAAAACTTAGTTCGTTTTAATGTTTGTAAAACCTTAGTTCATTTTAAAGTTTGGAAAAACTTGGTTCATTTTAAAGTTTGGAAAAACTTAGCTGATTTTAATGTTTAGAAAAACTTAGTTCATTTTAATGTTTGTAAAACCTTAGTTCATTTTAATGTTTGGAAAATCTTAGGTCATTTTAATGTTTGGAAAAACTTAGTTCATTTTAAAGTTTGGAAAAACTTAGTTCATTTTAATGTTTGTAAAACCTTAGTTCATTTTAATGTTTGGAAAATCTTAGTTCATTTTAAAGTTTGGAAAAATTTAGTTCGTTTTAATGTTTGGAAAAACTTAGCTCGTTTTAATGTTTGGAAAAACTTAGCTCATTTGAATGTTTAGAAAAATTTAGTTCATTTTAATGTTTGTAAAACCTTAGTTCATTTTAATGTTTGGAAAATCTTAGTTCATTTTAAAGTTTGGAAAAACTTAGTTCGTTTTAATGTTTGGAAAAACTTAGTTCGTTTTAATGTTTGGAAAAACTTAGTTCGTTTTAATGTTTGGAAAAACTTAGTTCATTTGAATGTTTGTAAAACCTTAGTTCATTTTAATGTTTGGAAAATCTTAGTTCATTTTAATGTTTGGAAAAACTTAGCTCATTTTAATGTTTAGAAAAACTTAGTTCATTTTAATGTTTGTAAAACCTTAGTTCATTTTGATGTTTGGAAAATCTTAGTTCATTTTAAAGTTTGGAAAAATTTAGTTCGTTTTAATGTTTGGAAAAACTTAGCTCGTTTTAATGTTTGGAAAAACTTAGCTCATTTTCATGTTTAGAAAAACTTAGTTCATTTTAATGTTTGTAAAACCTTAGTTCATTTTAATGTTTGGAAAATCTTAGTTCATTTTAAAGTTTGGAAAAACTTAGTTCTTTTTAATGTTTGGAAAAACTTAGTTCGTTTTAATGTTTGGAAAAACTTAGTTCATTTTAAAGTTTGGAAAAACTTAGTTCGTTTTAATGTTTGGAAAAACTTAGTTCGTTTTAATGTTTGGAAAAACTTAGTTCATTTGAATGTTTGTAAAACCTTAGTTCATTTTAATGTTTGGAAAATCTTAGTTCATTTTAATGTTTGGAAAAACTTAGCTCATTTTAATGTTTAGAAAAACTTAGTTCATTTTAATGTTTGTAAAACCTTAGTTCATTTTGATGTTTGGAAAATCTTAGTTCATTTTAAAGTTTGGAAAAATTTAGTTCGTTTTAATGTTTGGAAAAACTTAGCTCGTTTTAACGTTTGGAAAAACTTAGCTCATTTTCATGTTTAGAAAAACTTAGTTCATTTGAATGTTTGTAAAACCTTAGTTCATTTTAATGTTTGGAAAATCTTAGTTCATTTTAAAGTTTGGAAAAACTTAGTTCGTTTTAATGTTTGGAAAAACTTAGTTCGTTTTAATGTTTGGAAAAACTTAGTTCATTTTAAAGTTTGGAAAAACTTAGTTCATTTTAATGTTTGGAAAAACTTAGTTCATTTTAATGTTTGGAAAACCTTAGTTCATTTTAAAGTTTGGAAAAACTTAGTTCATTGTAATGTTTGGAAAAATTTAGCTCATTTTAATGTTTGGAAAAACTTAGTTCATTTTAAAGTTTGGAAAAACTTAGTTCATTTTAATGTTTGGACATTTTTTGTTCAGTTCAGTGTTTGGACATTTTTTGTTGATTTTAGTGTTTGGACATTTTTTTTATTGATATTAGTGTTTGGACATTTTTTTTATTGATTTTAGTGTTTGGACATTTTTTTGTTAATTTTAGTGCTTGCACATTTTCGGTTCATTTTATGGTTGGAAAATTTTGTTGCACCCGAAGAGTGTCGGTTGGGTCGTGGAGACGTGGAATCGTTCCGGCACACGTTACTTGAGTCTTGTGCTCGGTGCCGTTATAGTACGGCGTCAGGAGCGAGATGGGGGGAAGGGGGAGGGGAAGAATAGTAAACAGTGTTGGTATACATTCGTCCGAAGCAAAGGTTTGTTGGAGCCGCCGAAAGTGATTCGGTGCACGCGACATTTCTTCACGAGGCGACGCGCACGGCACGAGTGATTGATTGCCGGAGAAACTGCCCGTCTTTGGTCATTAGCATATTTCCAACTCTTTCCGTTCGATTGGCTTCGCGCGCGATTCAACTACGAGGCATTCACGATCGCCGAACGACCCAAAACGCCTCGCACCATTGATACAACGATAGAATTAATTTCTCTCGATTTTATCCAAATTATGTTTCATTTTATTTTATTGTTTCGAGACAAACAGAGAGCTGAGAGTGAATAGTTCGTACATTCGACAAGTTACTCACAAAAAAAAAAAACCGGTCATTTTTATTTTTATCGTACAAAAATAAATCAATTTATTTACCCTATTTTTATTTTTGTTTTTATTTAACAAAATAAGATGTAAACGAAGAGAAATGTTAAAAAAAAAAAAAAAAAAAAAAAAAAAAAAATCGTCTCGCTTCCTCGCAGAGGAAGCTTTTTTGAGTTTGAGTTTGAGCTGCCGGCAGAGTGTGTCAACCACACCCTCGCGATCGAGCACGTATAATCGAACAGAAACGTGACGAACGTAGGGGAGAAGCTGTGGTAATGTCTTTTTCGTTCTGACTTATGTAATTGTTAGCTGCGGGCTGATCCATTTACTTTCCTTTGCCTTTCTTCGCCGACTGGCGACGAACGTCGAGCGCGAAGAGGAAATAACAGGCGCACCTGAAGCAGGTATGTCAGCCCGTTTCTCAGAAATCACGGTACTTTGGCACCGCGCCCACGCGCGCGGTCGAACGCTCTCTACCTCGTTCCGAAACGCCTCGAGAATTTGTGTCTCTTTTGGATCGAAAATTAAAAAAAAAAAAAAAACAAAAAAAGCTGATAATGTCGGGAATTAAAATTCAAAAGTGATCACAGGGAAAAGTCTCGGAAGAGTCTGAGAATTTTTGTAATTCGCCAGCTAAGCTCAACGATTGCCCAATACAAGAGAAAAATAAAATGTAAACCGAACTTTCTCCATGAAAAAACGAGACTCAATGAATAATTCATCTTCTCACACGCTACGTATTCTTCATTTCTATAAAGACTTGTTTCGAATAAAAAAAAAATTAAATTATTTGTCATAAATTTGAATAAAAAAAATTGATGTCATTTTTGAAAATTGGACATTTTCGAAGGGTATTATATTATATATTATAACACTTATTGTATATATATAATAATATTATATATTATTATATATTATATATTATATTATATATAAAATATATTTTTGTTAAGTATAATACAAATGCTCGTAAGAATATTATCATCGAAACAATAAAATATTTATATCCGGCGCGTCGACAGAATCGAATCATGCTCCTCGTCGTTCTGAATACAAATACAATACAAATACAATACAAATACAATACAAATACAATACAAATACAATACAAATACAATACAAATACAATACAAATACAATACAAATACAATACAAATACAATACAAATACAATACAAATACAATACAAATACAATACAAATACAATACAAATACAATACAAATACAATACAAATACAATACAAATACAATACAAATACAATACAAATACAATACAAATACAATACAAATACAATACAAATACAATACAAATACAATACAAATACAATACAAATACAATACAAATACAATACAAATACAATACAAATACAATACAAATACAATACAAATACAATACAAATACAATACAAATACAATACAAATACAATACAAATACAATACAAATACAATACAAATACAATACAAATACAATACAAATACAATACAAATACAATACAAATACAATACAAATACAATACAAATACAATACAAATACAATACAAATACAATACAAATACAATACAAATACAATACAAATACAATACAAATACAATACAAATACAATACAAATACAATACAAATAACATTTATGAAGCGTGCATAAAATTGTGAAATAAAATTCAACTGCTCGTACGTATATTGTAATCGGAAACAATGAAATATTTATATCCGTCCCGACGACAAGATCTAGGCATGCTTGTCGAACGCGGAGTTCGCCCTCGTCGACAGGTGCGCAGAGCCAACGAGAGACGTGATCGATGTTTCTAATAATTCAACATCGGCGTTATATCTGCCCACGGACTCTCTTTCGATATTCCGTCTCGCATTACACAAAGACGCGTACATATATGCGCGTAATAAATTAATAATATCGCGAGGAAACATCTCACTCCTTGATCGTGACGGTCTTCTCTGAAAGCGCGTTTAAAATTGAGAGACCAGAACGGCCCAGCGATGAGCCGAGTGAAAAGTGCAATGACCAATGTACATCATATTATGCGCCGTGATGAGATAAATAATTTCCGTGAAAGCTTGTCATTCACATATTCAAGTCTTGATTTGCTCGTAGCCACGATGAATCGTTTATACATATATATATATCATATATATGTGTGTGTTTCTCTCGTTCGAGAGAACCATTGGCAGTGTTTTGCTGCTACTGCAGTAATTTTCTCCTTTCGCAATTTTCCAATCGAGGCACCGACGGCGAGGCATGCGCGCGCACGAGACCAGACTCTCCGGTCTATATGGGCCGCATCCATAAGTGGTCGCTCGCGCGACTCGAAACTTGCGTAATGAGCCTGTACATATATATATATATATATATATATATATATATATATATATATATATATATATATATATATATATATATATCTCACAAACGTTCGATATTAATCAACAACATTGGCATTTCTAGTTTTAGTCGGGCCTTCGCGGAATCCGCGAATCGAGACTTTGTAAACAACAACAACAAAAAATTTGATTTAAAAATTTGATTTAATAAAAATTTTAAAACGGTTCTACGCATTTGACAAACTTTTATACATTCCGCGGGCGTTCACAATTTTTTTTTTTTTTTTGTTTCACTTTTAGAATCTTTTCAAAAAAATCATCGACATTGAATTTAAGAAAAGAAAATAAAATTGTCGATTAACGAAGAAACTTACGTGGCGAGCTTGTGTGTCTCTCTATAATATGAATATTTATCTCACAATCATTCGATATTAATTACCAATATTGGCATTCGACGTTGAAAGGAACAATTTTTTTTTTTTTTTTTAAGGTTTAGGCATTCAACAAACATTTATATTGTCCGCAGACGTCACACTGTTTTTATTTATTTATTTATTTATTTATTTATTTATTTATTTATTTATTCATTTATTTATTTATTTATTTATTTATTTATTTATTTATTTATTTATTTATTTATTTATTTATTTATTTATTTTTCCCGTGTGTACCGTTTTTCGAAAAAAAAATAATCGACACAAGAAAGAAAAGGTAAAATCAACGAGAAACGAATTGCGGTGATTTGCGAGCAAGGAATTGTTAAATTCTCGAACATTGTTTACCGTCTGTATAGCAGGATTTTTTTTTTTTTTTTTAATAAGTGCCAAGTGTACTTTTCTCGAACAAATTATAACGATTTTTTTTGCTCTCGTTTACGGTACCTGACGCGAAATATGCAATTTCTGTGTGCTCCGTAATCGGTCTCAGAGCCGCGCACAGTCGGTTCGGGGCTCGGGTTCGCACAGTGCGTTGTACGGCAAGCGAGCTACTCTTTAATACAACAGCTCGGGATGCGCTCGATGTGCAGCTAGAACCACCGACAGGCAGGTAGTTCCAGTCTTCATGTTTTGCCACGGCTTGCTCGCTCAACCGCAAGGAACTCGCTTATTTAGTTTATATCCGTATCCTCGGCATCTCACCGAGCAACGAAACTTAATATGTACGACGCAACATAATATCCCATTGGCAAGTACGCGCGTACGGCCGTTTGGATGTTTAGCTCACCGGGAGCCGGGACCTCCGCAGGAAGCGCAAATTCACGTGATTACCGATTATCATTATCGTTATTATTACTTTTTTGTTCTTTTTTTTTTTTTTTTTAATATAACATAACCGTAATCGGTAACTCCGTCGGCAAAGCGTTTGTGCTTTCCCGGAGACGAGCGTACCATGCTTAAACTGTAGAAACCATTTTTTTTTTTTTTTTTTTTTTTTTTTTTTTTTTTTTTTTTTTTTTTTTTTTTTTTTTTTTGAAACGATTTTGGAAGCTTTTTTACACAAACTGTTTCTGAAATTTCAAACACATTTGCCTTGCAATTTTACAGAGTTATTTTATCTTTAATGAAATTTTTGTTTGTATACTGCAGCCAAAGGATTCACAATTTTAATATCTGGTATTTTAATTTTAAGAGAAAGTACATTAATGGTCAATTACTGTGAGTGTTAATTAAATAAATGTGCGTAATGCTATATAGTAAAGTATAGACTGTAAAAAAAAAAAAAAAAAAAAAAAAAAAAAAAAAAAAAAAAAAAAAAAAAAAAAAAATGTAAATTTAATGTAGCATTGTGCACATTTATTAAATTAACACTATATATATATATATATATGATATATATAGTATCATTTATACTATACACTGTGCAGTGATGCGCCGATTACTTCGGTTGATCATCCTCTCCGCCTAAAAGCGGTAAAGAAAATTGCATTTCTATTTTTTTTTTTTTTTTTTTCTCCAAGGTTTTCGTGCGTCCATCTGTACACTGTTGAAAAAAAAAAAAAATGGTAAATTCAATATACCAGACCGAAAGTGTTTTTATGCATTCAATTTACATTCAATACATTGAATTTAATGTACAATTGTGCACTTATTAAATTAACACTATGCATATGATATATATAGTATTATTTGTACTAAACACTGTGCAGTGATGCGCCGATTACTTCGGTTGATCATCCTCTCCGCCTAAAAGCGGTAAAGAAAATCGCATTTCTATTTTTTTTTTTTTTTTTCTCCAAGCCCGTCGATATTCCGGACGAGAGGAAATTAGGTTTTCGTGCGTCCATCTATACACTGTTGAAAAAAAAAAAAAAATAGTAAATTCAATATACCGGAGCGGAAGTGTTTTTATGCATTCAATTTACATTCAATAAATTCAATTTAATGTACAATCGTAATGAAAAATTAATATACTTTTTTCATTGAAATTAAAGTATTCGCCGTGTTTTTGATATATCGAACAATATTTTTTCGTCGCGATTTTCGCATGAAACTCAATATAACACTTTATGCATAAAAACTTCCACTAGCGCTACATTAAATATCGTAGGAACTTTGTTATACGGCGTATAACACCGCCCAAAGTGTTCACTCGAGGAAAATCGCTTTCGACGAGAACAACCGAAGACTTGTTACCGACCGAGTTTCAACCTACCGGCGCCTCAGCCCGGGCTCGTTGGCCTCTGCGCCCGATAACATCTCGCGTATCGATAGCTCGCGATCCCCGCCCGAATTCCAACGCGAACGAGAGCGCTTCGAAGCAAAGAGAAAATCGGGTCAGGCAGAATTCATGAACGCTGGAATGCAATTAAGGGACAGTCATCGATCTCTGTCCATATATATATATATATACATATATACACAAATATGCCAGCTGATATAAATCTCGGCAGCAGTTACAACTACTAGAATGCATCGTCGTTATTCGCGCACCTTCGATCCATTCCTCCTTTTCCGACAATTGCGCAATCTCGGCTCTTCTCGTCGCGGGAACGAATTTACGTAACAGGTGCAACAACTGTACACTGTTCCGTCGTTTATTCTCATGCACGCATGGAAAAGAGCTACCAGTATTCCTGCAGGGACAAACACACACGCACACACACACACACGCGCGCGCGCACACACACACACACGCGCGCGCGCGCGCACACACACACACACACACACATATGCGCGCGCACGCGCGCCACTGTGTGTACAGAGCGTATGTACAGTTGCCACAAAATTCGCACGGGTAATTCGCTATGGAGTTACGGTATTCTTGCAATTTTCGCCTGTGTTTCCGTCGACTCTGCTATTAAAGTCTTCCGGTTGATTTATCTCCGATTTCACAACGTATCGCAAAATTTTCTCGAAGTAAAAAGTTGCGAATTTACATTTTCATACGGATTTCTCATAATGTTCCTCCGTTCGGAAAGCTTCTTCTGTGAGAAAGCGTTTTCTGGATTGTTCGCTTCGCTATAGAGGAAGCTTCGCGAATAAAGGTACGTTATGAGAAAGCCACATGAACATTTCAATTTGCAATTTTTAGGAGGGAGCCAGAGGAAAATTTCAATTTGCTACTTTTAGAAGAAAGCCATATGAAAATTTCAATTTGCAACTTTTAGGAGAAAACCATATGAAAATTTCAATTTGTTACCTTTATGAGAAAGCCATATGAAAATGTTCAATTTGCAACTTTTAGGAGAAAGCCATATGAAAATTTCAATGTGCAACTTTTATGAGAAAGCCATATGAAAATTTCAATTTGCTACTTTTAGGAGAAAGCCATATGAAAATTTCAATTTGCTACTTTTAGGAGAAAGCCATATGAAAATTTCAATTTGCTACTTTTAGGAGAAAGCCATATGAAAATTTCAATTTGCTACTTTTAGGAGAAAGCCATATGAAAATTTCAATTTGCAACTTTTATGAGAAAGCTATATTAAAGTTCAATGTGCAACTTTTATGAAAATTTCAATTTGCAACGTTTATGAGAAAGCCAAATGAAAATTTCAATTTGCAACTTTTATGAGAAAGCTATATTAAAGTTCAATGTGCAACTTTTATGAAAATTTCAATTTGCAACATTTATGAGAAAGCCATATGAAACTTTCAAGTTGCTACTTTTAGGAGAAAGCCATATGAAAATTTGAGTTTGCAACTTTTAGGAGAAAACCATGTGAACACTTCAACTTGCAACTTTTTTGAAAAAGCTATATTAAAATTTCAATATGCAACTTTTATGAAAAAGCCATATGAAAATTTCAATTTGCAACTTTTATGAGAAGGTCATATGAAAATTTCATTTTGCTACTTTTAGGAGAAAGCCATATGAAAATTCCAATTTGCAACTTTTATGAGAAAGCCATATGAAAATTTTCAATTTGCAACTTTTATGAGAAAGCCATATGAAAATTTCAATTTGCAACTTTTATGAGAAAGCCATATGAAAATCTCGATTTGCAACTATTACGAGAAAGTCATATGAAAATTTAAATCTGCAAGTTTCATGAGGACGTCAAATGAAAACGTTTTTTACGAAAGCAGCTTCCTCTATGAGAAAGCAAAAACAAAAAAAAAAAAACAAAAAATCAGTTTTTAATTGTCCAACCGTTAATCGATATTGATCGTCATATCGTTTGTCGAAGTTTTACAACTGTTCGCCCGTACAGACGTTGAGCGTGTAATTTGTACCGTAATCTCGTGTTAATCGGCTCGCGGCCAACGCCTCTGATAGAGGCTTGGGTCTCCGTCGAGGCTCTTGGGGGGGGGGATCGCTCGCGAAGAGCAGCGGCCGAGTGTGCGTGTGTACACGTTCGTTCATTGAAGAAATTCTCTCTCTCTCTCTCTCTCTCTCTCTCGAGAGAGAGAGAGAGAGAGAGACACGCTCGGGGGAGCAATCGAGGTCGGGCCGCTTACGAAACGCGATGAGATCAGTTTTTCTTATTCCGGTTTGCTCTGCTCGTCTCTCGGTTATTATAGACACGCGGAGAGTCGTAGGCGATACCGGCGCGTTACTTTCATTCATACTGCATCAGTTAATGGTCGACGCACACATGAGTGGTTGTCGACGCGTTTGCAAGGGAGAGTGGAGCGCGGTGCGCCGTTCAGTAGCGACTTCCGGTCGACTCCCTTGTGCCGAGAAGAAGAGCTTAAAGATTCAAAAAAAAAAAAAAAAAAAAGTGACGTGGAAAAAAAAAGCACTTGGCCCTGTGCAATTAAAATCCAAGGGTCACTTCCGAGGAGCGAGAGCACATCACGTGACCTTAAAACGAGCCGTCGCCTCCGAGCAAGGAGTCTTAGAGAAGAATGAGAAAGTACACTTCCGGCCGAAATTTAGGAATGCCGGCGGGGAAGAAAACAGGAAGTTTATCCGAGTAAACGATAGAACGAAGACGCTCGATTGTTTTTTTCACACATTTTTTCCATATAAAAAAAAAAAAAGTCAAAGTTGACTGAAAAATCTGAAAAAATTCATACGTATTCAGAAAAATGAACGAATCATTTTCATTTAAAAAAAAAAAAAAAAAAAAAAAAAAAAAGTTATGTTGCCGGATAATTTGTTAAACAATTAATTTTTTTTATTAATTTGTTGATAAAATTTTGGAATTATTATTATGCACAATTAATCATTTCGGTACCTCTGTGGTATGCATGAATTTTTTCAGAATTTTACACCATCGAGAAGTGCATGAAATTCTCTATTATTTTTCTCGAACTTATGCGAAATGAGCGCGAAGCGACATATAGCTACCTTAAGGATTTGCGATCGGTATACCGGAAGTCTTACGGTAATTTGCGAAATATGACAATTTCTCGGGTAATTTTTTTTTTATTTTTTTATTTATTTTTTTTTTTTTCTCGAGAAATTCAATAATCCCGAAGACATATCCGGGTGTCGAGTTTCCTCGTCCTCTCCATGCCAAGCGCGCGCAATCCTTCGGGACACGCGCGATCGTATCTCGAAGCTGGTGTCGATACCGGACGACTTGCAGGAACAAGGGTAATCGATCTGCCGTCTCACTGAGAGGATATTGAGTATCGGTCTCGAGAGATTGAATTATAGGAAACGTTTCGACGATTTCGTTGCACTCACGCGAACATCGCGTTAGTTACGTCGCGCATGCGCACCGGATCGTGCCGTATCACCTTACCGGCGGTTCCTCCGTCGCGTCACACTAGACCAGAGGATTTATATCGACGAAAGGCGTTCCCATTAATAATAAATGGAATATAAATCTCACACACGCGAATAAGCCTCGCGAGTCGTTTATAAAAATATTAATAACAACAATAATGAGATTCAACTCCTACGCAAATCGGCATCGTAGCGAGACGCAAAATTGTTTTACCGACCTCCATCTTAAACTTTTGCCGATGGTGTATGACAATCAGTTTGTAATTTTTTTATTTACAAAAAAAAAAAATAATAATAATAATAATAATAATTATCGATGGACAGAATTCCGCGAAGGCTTTCCAAGAGATTCGTCGCCAACGTTGAACCGGAAGTCGCGAATAGCTGAGGAACCCATCGGCGCCCGGGACCGTCGATCGATGGTTCGATCGGAACCGAATAATTCCGATCGGGCCTTGTCACGCCCCGCCAATTCGTACGGTCACGCTCGGTCTGGCTAGCACCGTTAAAATTCAGTCCTGCTCTACGCGCGGATCACCGAACTCTCACCGCGCAGGGGGGGGGGGGGGGTGAAAAATGTCGTAGAATAAAATATAAAAATGTTTTCGGTAAATTGGTAAAAAAAAAAAAAAATCGGTAACAAAAATCGGTAAAAAATCGGTAAAAAATCGGTAAAAAAATTGGTAAAAAAATCGGTAAAAAAATCGGTAAAAAAAAAAGAACCGTAGCGGAGAATTTTGAATTACAGTTTTCGTTACCGACCGAGCGGATGTCACGTCGTCGTTACGATTGAAAAAAAAGATGTCGCCCACTGGTCATGCGCTATATCTCTACGCTGATAACATACGACGAGAATCTTTGACTGGCGAGTCGGTTAAAATTCCGGTACAAAAGTCCGCTAAAAAAGAAGCGACCGTAGCAGAGAATTTTGGATTACAGTTTTCGTTACCGACCGAGCAGTGGCAATTCATCGTTACGATTAAGAGAGAATAAAAAAAAAAAAAAAATTGGGCACTGCGCATGCGCGATATTGCTACGCCGACAGTATATGACGAGTCCGTTAACATTTAATCCAGTTTTACACGTGGATCGATAACCAAACTCTTATACCGTACAAAGTGGATGAGGGTAAAAATTTTCCAAAATAAAATTTAAAATATTTTACCGCTTCACAGATACTATAATAATAATATTATTATATTATATTATATTATATTATATTATATTATATTATTATAAAATAGTAATATTTTACAGACAGATTACAGTTTTCGTTACCGACCGAGCGGAGTCGCGCCTCATCGCATTGCGATAGAGAGAGAGAAAAAGATGTTGCGGACCGCGCATGCGCGATATCTTGCGCCGATAATACATTCCGCGAGGATGTAGACTCGGGAATATCGGCGGCCGACTCTCGACACCTTTCCCCGGCCGATCCGCGCTCGCGCGCTGCTCTTTATCACCTCCGAGAATCTCGCCAATCTTATAACTCACGGACTCGTTATCCCCCGAGCTATCGCTCGTTTGATCGAAGCCTATAATTCGTATTCTAATTTGCGGCCAGTCGCAAGAATTTACCCGGTCGATTAAATCGTTCGTGCCAAATAACAGCTATTAAAATCGTCGATCGGTAGGCAAACAAAAATTTCGAGCGAACGAGAGTCCGAACTGTGAGACACGCGCTGTTCGAACCTCCGTGGGACGAGCGTGCGTTTGCTATTCTAGCCCGCTCGTTATAACATTTATCGGTCACATCCGGTCGTGTGCCTTCGCTTGCAGTTTATTCACTATCGGTCACAGCATTGACACAGTTTCGTGACTGGCCAATGTCACGAGTCACATATTATCTGCATATGCTGGACACGCGTGTTTACAGTTACGAGTTTTACCGCGCAAGACCGCTGACCGGCACGAAATCGTGAGATGAAAAAAAATTAACGGTGTAATTATTGCTCTTCGACGAGACTCTCGCGTGATTTGCTGAAATATGTATTTTATAATTTTGTTTTTTTTTCTGTAATTTTTTTTTTTTTTTTTTTTTCCAGGAGCAGAGAGGAGCGAAGCTCCGGCGCGATGGTTCTCACCGTCACGGAAGACACGCCGGCTGACATGCTCGCTGGTAGCATGGAACTTCTGGTGCAGCTACCGAAAGATCATAATGTTCACACACAGAGGGTCACCACCGTACCGCGAAGGTAATTTTGTCCTTTTTTTTTTTTTTTTTTTTTTTTTTTTTTAAATGTTTTCTTTCACGAAATTCTCTCAGATGATTAATGGCAAGGATCGAATCGAATATCACATGGCTCGATCACTCGGACGGTATACGTACCGCAAACGGTATACGGTACTATCGAACAACAATCATCCTTATATCGTACTCGGGAAGAGACGCAATTTTTTATTCTTATTCCGAGAGCTTTGTACAGTGAATATTGTACAATTTGCGGAATTTTTTTATACCGCGAACGGTATACGGTACTATCGAACAACAATCATCCTTATACCGTACACGGGATGGGACGCAATTTTTTATTCTTATTCCGAGAGCTTTGTACAGTGAATATTGTACAATTTGCGGAATTTTTTTATACCGCGAACGGTATACGGTACTATCGAACAACAATCATCCTTATACCGTACACGGGATGGGACGCAATTTTTTATTCTTATTCCGAGAGCTTTGTACAGTGAATATTGTACAATTTGCGGAATTTTTTTATACCGCGAACGGTATACGGTACTATCGAACAACAATCATCCTTATACCGTACACGGGATGGGACGCAATTTTGTATTCTTATTCAGAGAGCTTTGTACAGTGAATATTGCACAATTTGCGGAATTTTTTTATACCGCGAACGGTATACGGTACTATCGAACAACAATCATCCTTATACCGTACACGGGATGGGACGCAATTTTTTATTCTTATTCCGAGAGCTTTGTACAGTGAATATTGTACAATTTGCGGAATTTTTTTATACCGCGAACGGTATACGGTACTATCGAACAACAATCATCCTTATACCGTACATGGGATGGGACGCAATTTTGTATTCTTATTCAGAGAGCTTTGTACAGTGAATATTGTACAATTTACGAAATTTTTTTATACCGCGAACGGTATACGGTACAATTGAACAACAATCATCCTTATACCGTACACGGGATGGGACGCAATTTTGTATTCTTATTCAGAGAGCTTTGTACAGTGAATATTGTACAATTTGCGAAATTTTTGTATACCGCGAACGGTATACGGTACAATCAAATAATAATCGTACTTGTACCGTACGCGGGATGGGTCGCAATTTTGTGTTCTTATTCAGAGAGCTTCATACAGTGAATATTGTACAATTTGCGATATTTTTTTATACCGCGAACGGTATACGGTACAATTGAACAACAATCATCCTTATACCGTACACGGGATGGGACGCAATTTTTTTATTCGTATTTCAAGAGCTCCTTTATACCGTGTATATTAGACAATTTTCGGAATTTTATTATTATACCGTGTCACGGTATATATACTGTAGAACGGTATATTGCGAAATTCATAGAAATTCATTGTACTGCAACGCGGTATGAAAAAAATTTCGTGAATTAAAAAAAAAAAAAAAAAAAATTATGCCCTCTCTCGTCACGGTGTAAAACAGCTCTTGGAAAATGAAATTGCTTCCGTGTACGGAATATATTCCGCTGACGATAAAAGTACGATATTCGTGGAATTTAACGGTACATCGTCCACGGTACTCATACCGTCTACGCTGACGCTGATGCCGATGCCGATAGATAGTTTGAAGTTAAACTCGCTCGTACAATATTTCGGTGGGTCGATAGAAATCGATGGAATCTTAATGGGCGTCGAAACAAAATTTAACCGGAGATTCTCGACGACGCGGCTATGTCAACCGCGTCGGCAGAGGAAAAAAACAAAAAAAGCCGTTCGGAAGCCGTATGAATGCAGTCAAACGATCGTTTTCGTTTTCGTTTCGTTTCGTCGAGCCGCCATAAGCTGCGAGAGCGCGGCGGTCTCGAAATGCTTTTACGTAATCCAGCAGAGAACTGACCACTTTAGCGCGAGCCCAACAACACCGATCACGTTCACTCCTCGGACCGATCGTTTATACACGGACTCCTTGGGCCGATTGCTGTTGCATACCTTGGCTTGACTACCTTTTCCACACAGCGGGCGCAACCCCGCGAGCGCACTTTCTTTGGATACATATCCGAGATACCTTTGCACGTATCTCGTTCGATCGGGACTCCAGTCAAGCTCGCATATCGTCTCGATGCGTGCGGTTATCATAGGCACGGGATTTCAGTGTTCCGAATCAATTCGTAACGGATCAAGTCGCGATACGTGCTTCACTTCAGGTCGAAAAAAAAAATATATATATATATATTAGGTTTCTAAACAGGAAGTGACGTAATGAATATCATTTCACTCTTCCGGGTGAAATATGATATATTCAAACCGGAAATGACGCATTTCTGGTATGACGTCAGTTTTTTCGGTCGAAAAAAAAAAATGGGATTTTCAAGATGGAAGTTTCTTCGTTCCCGTATGACGTCACTTCCGGTCGACAAAAAAAAAGATGAGATTTTCAAACCGGAAGTGACGTGTTTCTGGTATAACGGTGACTTCCGGTTGAAAAAATTAGATTTTCAAAGCGAAAGTGACGTATTTTCGGTATGACGTCACTTCCGGTCGGCAAATGAGATTTTCAAACCGGAAGTGACGGTGTTTTAGGTGCGACGTCATGTCCGGTCGAAACTATATTTTCAAATCGGAAGTGATATTATTTCCGGGTATGACGTCACTTTCGTTCGAAAAATAGGATTTGCAAACCGGAAAATCGGTATTTCCTGTATGACGTCACTTCCGGTAGACGAATGAAATTTTCAAACCGGAAGTGACGTGTTTCAGGTGTAACGGTCACTTCCGGTTGAAAAATGAGATCTACAAAGCGAAAGTGACGTATTTCCGTTATGACGTCACTTCCGGTAGACGAGTGAGATTTTCAAACCGGAAATGAGGTGTTTCAGGTATAACTGTCACTTCCGGTTGAAAAATTAGATCTACAAAGCGAAAGTGACGGTATTTCCGGTATGAACTCACTTCCGGTCGACGAATGAGATTTTCAAACCGGAAGTGACGTGTTTCAAGTTAAAAATGATATCATTTTTTTTTTTTCACACGACGATGGTGCACAGTCATGTACGCACCGTACGTGTTTCAACACGGGTTTAACTTGCAATCATCGTTGCGATAATTCGCTGTGCACCGAGCTAGTGTAATAAAAGATAAAACAAAAAAAAAAAGAACAACAAGCGCATTAATCGAATCTCTGTTCGCAGTACACCGATGATGGATCTTCTAGTGCAGATAGCAACGGCCCACAAATTGGCGGCCTCGAGCTACACTCTTCAGGCGATCGGTGAGCGGGGTATGGTTCTACCTCATCAACCGAACACTCCCATTGGAGCGCTGGATGCTCTTCAGGTATTTTTTTTTTTTTTTTTTTTTTTTTTTTTTTTTTTACGACGCGATACGAAGTAGCATCTCTCGAATACCGGACGCGCGCAGTCCCGCCGACGTCTCTTTGATTTTTCATCTCGCTCGGCTTAGTCTTATACCGCGCGGAGGCGAGGAGAGCCTCGGACAGTGACGAAGAGACAAAGGCCCGCGGACTTTCCGAGCTTGCCGGGATTCCTCGAATTCGAAACTTCGATGCTCTCCTCGCCGAGCCCTCGTTTTCTTACGCTGAAATCGCACATTTATTACCATCGATTGTTCTCATTTTCTTTTTTTTTTTCTTTTTTGCACAACAGGTAAAACTACTACCGAAGCAGGGAACCGTGCTGCCGAGGAAAGCTAAGCAAGCCAATCAACCTTTCGAAACGACCTTCAGATTGCAGGTGAATTACATAATAATCATACGGCGGTAAAGTATCAGCCACGCTTAAATGATCCCTCGGAATTCGACGATCTCTCGGAGTTTTTCCGGAAACGTCTATTCTTATATACCGATTGATTTTGTGAAAGAAACAATTATTTAATTTTTTGTTTTTTTTTTTGTTTTGTTTCCGCTCCACTTCGAAGGTGCTCCTGCCGAGGAATCAGCTCTACGTATCGAGGGTCTCTCCGAAAATGAATCTTGGGAAGATTCTCGACGAGGTCTGCCGCGAGAAGAATCTCGACAAGAATAAGTACGAGCTGCGTCATCCAGGTGAGACTCGATAGTCCGCCGACAAGCTGTCTTAATCCTTTGAAGCATAAATATATGAATCAATGCTTTGAAACAATCAGTTTCAATCACATCGGTTGGGTATTAATGTGATTAATGCATCTTTGTTGAATCCAAAGATGTTTATCACCTGCGATACACCGTGCTTCGAAGGGTTAAGCGCCTCGCGCAATAATCAAGTTGCGCAGTTCGTAGGCGGAAAAAATATCACTGGAAAAAGTAACCCCTATTTTTTTTTTCGGGGATTCGTGCAGTTTCGGGATTCCGGGATTTGCTCGTGCACACGAACATTCCGATCGGCACATTTACATCTCTATCACTCACAACTCTACCAGAAAATATCTCTTCCCAAACAACTCTAACGGATAACAACTCTACCGGATAACAACTCTACCGGATAACAACTCTACCAGAAAACATCCCTGCTATGGTAGAGATGTTTTGCGGTGGAGTTCTGGGAAGTTGTCTGGGAGAGTTATAATGCGGCAGAGTTGTAATATGTTACAACTCTATCGTATTAGAAACCTACCAAAATCTCTACCAGAAAGTTAAACAACTCCCAGAATCGCAATAAAACTCTACCGGAATTGAAACAAAACTCCACCGGAATTGAAATAAAACTCTACCGGAATTGAAATTAAACTCTATCGGAATTGATATACAACTCTACCGGAATTGAAACAAAACTCCACCGGAATTGAAATAAAACTCCACCGGAATTGAAATAAAACTCCACCGGAATTGAAGTAAAACTCTACCGGAATTAAAATACAACTCTACCGGAATGGAAATGAAACTCTACCGGAATACAAGGATACCGTCTAGCTTTGTATTCCGGTAGAGTTTATTTACATTCTGATAGAGATTTTGGTAGAGTTCTAATACGGTAGACGTTGTAATATGGTAGAAATGTTTTTTTTTAGTGGACTCGTTAACTGGTAGAGTTGTTAGAGCTGTCTTTTTTTTTTGGAAAAGTTGTGAGTCGTAGAGATGTAGATATCCCAGTTGATCGACACTGGCGCGTAAAGCGCCAGTCAATCACTGTTACGCATTCGTGGCGACTGACCTATCTCTTTTTCGTACGCAGTTTCGTGTACGAGCATCCTCATTCGCTATGCGCGCGACTTAACACAGCGCTACCGGCTGAGCGTTTATCGTGTGCATGCATTCCATCAGCGCCGCCTACCGGCCAGCTCAGTCCCAACTTGCACACCGAGCTCTTTGCATCTACACGCAATACACACTCATCGGACGAGCACGAATCGCACTGCAGGATGAATTTATAAATTCATGAGCATGTTTGTCTTTTACTCGCGCGCTCGACCCTGTAAGTCAGTGCTTAAGGCTCGCGAGTCCCCGAGGACGCACTGCCTACTTTGTTACATTCTATCGATGAGCGTAGAAGAGCACGCGTGGTCGCTGGACGCGTCACGGCTCCGAAACACCCTCGAAGAGCGTTGCGACGTAGCGAAAAGAAATTAACGGGCGAATGCACGAAGTCTCGATTCTACGACCATGGAGCGCGCGTGGCGCATCGATGTGCACACACGTATTACAGAACGGGCTCGACGCGTTGCGACACCCGCGCCAGTCGAAGCTAATTACCGGCAGTTTAACGAAGGATCCCGCTTAGAAACGAAAGCAGCGGCATTTCCGCACGACGTGACTTACACACGCGACTGAAGAACTGGAGGAATTGAATAATTGCGGAGAAATGTTATGGTATCGTTCGCGGATCGATTCGGTGAGCGCCAAGTCTCGGTCCCATCCTTCTTAATTCCGCGTGGGAAAGGAGGACGAACTTCCGGTGAATGCAAATTCAACGAGGAACCCCGAGGAAGCCGCGATCCATTCTCGGCTCGCTATACGCGATCGGAAATTACGCTAGAAGCTCCTCAGCAGCGCGGATCATTGTAATCGGTCACCGCGTTGCAACTCCAAGCGGCTCTCGGGAAATCGTGCTGCGAAAACGGCACGGGAATTTCGCAAACGGTAGTCCCTCCCGTCCCTCTTTTGGTGCCTCCTCGGGTCTCCGCCGACACTTCGAAATTTTGTAATCGTTCGATTTAACGGCCAACCGACGTGAAGCACGAGGGTGCTGCTCAGTCCTTTTCGCAATTTCCTCGAGCTACTGGATTTTAACGTTGGTAGGGGAAAAAAACGAAAATAAGACGAAGTTTGTATTTAAAAAAAAAAAAAATTCGATCGCCTTTGAGGAAGATATGTAATTTTGGAAAAATAAGAGTCCCGGCGGAAGGCGGAAGAGGAAGGCATGTAATTTTGGATAAATAAGAGTGCCGCGCCCGACACTTCCTTGCGCCGCACCGATAGTTCGAAATTTTGTAATCGTTCGATTTAACAACTAACCGAGGTGAAGCACGAGGGTACTAAGTCCTTTTCGCAATTTCCTCGAGCTACTGGATTTTAACGTTGGTAGGGGAAAAAAACGAAAATAAGGCGAAGTTTCTACTTAAAAAAAAAAAAAAAAAAATTCGATCGCCTTTGAGGAAGATATGTAATTTTGGAAAAATAAGAGTCCCGGCGGAAGGCGGAAGAGGAAGGCATGTAATTTTGGAAAAATAAGAGTGCCGCGCCCGGCACTTCCTTGCGCCGCACCGATAGTTCGAAATTTTGTAATCGTTCGATTTAACAACTAACCGAGGTGAAGCACGAGGGTACTAAGTCCTTTTCGCAATTTCCTCGAACTACTGGATTTTAATGTTGGTAGGAAAAAAAGAAAAAATCACATCTCCATTTACGCGGGCTTTAGCGGTTCGTTTGGTTCATTCGATTAAACTTATGTAACAAGCCTCGTGCACTTCGGTAGCTGGCAAGCGTCGGGCCAAGAAAATCCCCAAAAAAAAATGTATTACGAAAATGACACAGTAAAAAAAAGTTTTGTACTTTTAACAGACCTCTCTTGACTACGAAAGTCCACAATTATTTTCTTGTTAATTTTACTAAGAATATTTGTTAAATTAACATTTAAAAAAAGTAAATTACCTGCAAAAGAATTGTGGTTGTTCGTGGAAAAGAAACATTTGTGCCTAGACTGAGATAAAATTGAGTAGTAAAAGCAGCAATATTGACTTTTTAAATCAGTAAATCAATAAACAGTGGAAGTGTCACTGATAATTGTAATACCACCAGATCGGTTTGGATCTTAATATAATACTAGATAAAATATATTTCATTATTTCATTGAAACATTCTTAATCAACACACCGATTATTTGCCCTTGATAGACAGATTATTCAGCAATAAAAGTGATTCAAAGACAACTTTTCAAAGGCAATTGTAGTTTGAACAATTGTCTACCGATAGTCACAAACTATCTATATAGCCGTCCACCTAGGAACTAATAATAATAATAATAATAATAATAATAATAATAATAATAATAATAATAATAATAATAACAAGTACTGGAAGTACCATCCTTTTTCTCAGTGTTTTCTCAGCTAGCTATCGGATTGCCTTTCGGTGTCAAAATGAAACGTTTCGAGAATAATTTTTGAAAAATCACATTTTTTTTTTTCATTCACCGCGCCTCATTCGCTTCATTCGATCAAGCCTACGTAACAAGCCCAATTCACTTCGGTAGCTGGCACACTTACGTGCAGCCCGGAGCACAAGCAGAATGTTCGAGCCGAGTCGGGCCAGGAGGATCCTCTCGACTCGGCCCAACCGCTAATACACTTGTAACTAACGTCTCGTCATTCTCGGATAAAGAAATCTACCGTTAAGAAGACACGCTCGGAGAATCGAGCTGATAGCTCCGAGGTTTCGCTGTGTAACTCCGCGGCGGATGATCCGGCGTTTCTTTAATTCCCTCGTCTCTCGTGCATGTACACTCTTCACGCCTCATCGTCACTGCGACGACACAATTTATTATTTAACTTTCATGTCCTTCGAGAAATAATAACAACAATAGCGAGAAGCGTTCGTCGAAGGGACTCGAGTTCGTTGTCTTCGCACGGTAGCTCTCGTACACCTGTTTTAACAAATTGATCCGCCCGACGACATCGCAGTCTATCCGAAGTGCATTCTCGCAGAATGAAAGATGCTTAATTGAACCGTTAGAAAAAAAAAAACCATATTTTCGTGACATAATTGACTCTTCAATTCCTCACCTCTGCTGCGTTCATTATCGATTGCTTAAGTTTCATGTCCTATATAGTAATAATAATAATAACACAAATAGCGAGAAGAGTCTGTCGAAGGAGGTCGAGTTCATTGTCTCTCGTACGCCTATATTTACAAATTGATCCGTCCAACGATATCGCAATCTATCCGAAGTCTATTCTCGTAGAATGAAACATGCTTAATTGAACTGTAAACAAAAAAAAAAACATATTTTCGGGGCATAATTGAGTGTTTCATTCGTTACCTCTGCTGCGTGTTCATTATCGATGGCTCATCGCCACTGCGAAGACTCGATTCATCACTTAAGTTTCATGTCCTATATAATAATAATTCTATGTCCCATATAATAATAATAACAACTTCATGTCCTGATATAATAATAATAATAACAATTATAGCGAGAAGAGTCGATCGAAGGAGGTCGAGTTCATTGTCTCTCGCACGCCTATATTTACAAATTGATCCGTCCAACGATATCGCAATCTATCCGAAGTGCATTCTCGCAGAATGAAACATGCTTAATTGAGCCGTAAACAAAAAAAACATATTTTCGGGGCATAATTGAGTGTTTCATTCGTTACCTCTGCTGCGTGTTCATTATCGATGGCTCATCGCCACTGCGAAGACTCGATTCATTACTTAAGTTTCATGTCCTATATAATAATAATTCTATGTCCCATATAATAATAACAACTTCATGTCCTGATATTATAATAATAATAACAATTATAGCGAGAAGAGTCGATCGAAGGAGCTCGAGTTCATTGCCTCTCGCACGCCTATATTTACAAATTGATCAGCCCGTCGATATCACAACAGTCCATCCCAAGTGTAATCTTGTATATTGAAACATGCTAATAGGACCGTTAAAAAAAAAAAAAAAAAAAAAAAAAAAAAACTTATTTTCAAGGTATAATTGTGTGGGCTGACGGAACTCGAGGTCATTGTCTTCGTACGTCAACTCTCGCACACGTCCATACTTACAAACTCATCCGTCGCCCGATATCGCAGTCCGTCCCAAGTGCAATCTCGTAAAATGAAACGTCTTCAATTGAATCGTTAAAAACAAGAGGCATATTTTCGGGCTGCAATTGAGCATTTCATTTCTCAGCTCTCCTGCACCTTCACTGTACGCGCCTCATCGTCACCACTAAGCCCACGGATTCATTACTCAAGTTTCATTTCATATAATACTGACAATGACAATAATAGCTCGAACAGCCGGTCGAACTAACTCGAGTTCTCGTTGTCTTCGCACGGTAGCTCTCGTCCGCCTATCTCTACAAATTCATAAGCACGACGATCTCACAGTTCGTCTCCCAAGCGTAATCTCCCAGAATGAAAGATGCTTAATTGCACCGTTAAAAAAAAAAAAAAAAAAAAACATACTTTTAGAGCATAATTGAGTCTTTGATTGAGCACAGTGACGCCTCATCGTCACTCCGAAGACGCAATTTACTATTTAAGTTTCACATCCTATAAGAATAATGATAATAATAATGGCAATAATAATCATAGCTCGAACAGTCGGTCGACTTAACTCGAGTTCGTTGTCTTCCTACGGTAGCTCTCGTCCGTCCATTTTTATAAATTCACCCGCCCGACGATGTCACAGTTTGTCCCAAGTGTAATCTCCTAGAATGAAACATGCTTGCTTTTTATGGTGCTTAATTGCACCATAAAAAAAAAAATCAGGACATAATTGAGTCTTTCAATTCTCATCTCTCATGCATGTTCGCTCTTCGCGCCTCATCCGTCCCGATGCGAAGACACGATTTGGTATTTGTACAAATAAATAATAATATTATTTATTTATACAAATCATAAATGAACATCTGTTAATATAAATTATATTTAATATTTATTATTTATAATAATGATCTTAACAACAATAATAGCTAGCACAGTCGGTCGAACTAACTCGAGTTCATTAACTCCGCACGGTAGCTCTCATCCATCAATTTTATAAAATTGTATTTTATTATAATATTAATATAATATGTATAATTATAATATTTAATTTGTATAAATTAAATATTATTTATTTATACAAATTCATTTATAATCATTTATAATAATGATGTCAACAACAACGATAGCCCAGAACAATCCGTAGAGGGAATTCGAGTTCGTTGTCTTCGCACAGTAGCTCCCATTTTTTTTTTTTTTTTTTTTTTACAAATTCGTCCGCCCGACGATGTCACAGTTCGTCCCAAGTGTAATCTCCCAGAATGAAACATGCTTAATTGCACCATTAAAAAAAATTAAAAAAAAAAAAAAAAAAAAATCAGTACATAATTGAGTCTTTCATTTCTCATCTCTCATGCATGTTCGCTCTTCGCGCCTCATCCGTCCCGATGCGAAGACACGATTTGGTATTTGTACAAATAAATAAAATTATTTATTTATACAAATTATAAATTAACGTCTATTGATATAAATTATATTTAAAATTTATCATTTATAATAATGATGTCAACAACAACAACGATAGCCTAGAACAATCCGTAGAGGGAACTCGAGTTCGTTGTCTTCGCACAGTAGCTCCCATTTTTTTTTTTTTTTTTTTTTTACAAATTCGTCCGCCCGACGATGTCACAGTTCGTCCCAGCTGTAATCTCCCAGAATGAAACATGCTTAATTGCACCGTTAAAAAAAAAAAAAAAAAAAGAAGCGTATTTTCGGGGTATAATTGAGTCGGCGTTGTAACGGGGTCGGGGAAAGCGAGGACGGTGAATAAGAACACTGTTTACCCAACGAACCCGTGCGCTCGTTTGGATACACCGACACCGTCGAGATGAGATACAGCAAATGTACGTGTGGAATTTATGCGTGTGTGTGTGTGTGTGAGTGAATATGCCGACGAGCCTCTCGCGGTTAATTCATCCGCGCTGCTCTCCCCGAAGAGCCTCCGCCACAAAGCTATGATTTACCAGTTACAGTACAAGGCGTCAGGCATGAATTATCGATACCTTTATTTTATGTTTATGTATATAGGCAAGGAGAGCGCCGGACGGGTAAAGATAGCCGAAGATAGGAGATAATTCTAATCATCGAGTTCAGCGAAACGAAGTTGATTACATTCTCGTCTTACACACCGTCTCGAAGAGTCCGTCACTCGAGAGGCTTGTTTGCACGATAAACTCCGTGTCGACGACGCGGGATTTTTTTAATTATTTTCTTTTTTTAAAATTTTTCTCGAGGCAAATCGCTCTACTTTAATTCCGATAAATTTGTTTGATGTAAACCACGGATTAAACGAACGGGCTGGAGGAAATTTTTCTGGTAAAGATTATTATATAGTGTAAAAAAAAAAAAAAAAAAAAAATTGTGTTTCACTGGAAGCGAGTGCGGTCGATGATCGATTGACGATTTTCCCGAGTGAAATTCTTCTGCATGCCAGCGAGGAGATTAATTATCTTTTTATTACAAGTTTTTTTTTTTTTTTTTTTTGCATGAATCGTTCTACTTTAATTCCGATAAATTTATTTGTGAGAAGTACGGACTGAACAGCCGGGCTGGACGACATTTTTTTTTTGATAAGGATTATCGCGTGAAGAAGATGTGTTTTACTGAGGCGCGTGCGGTCGCTCGCGATGATCGATAGACGATTTTTCGGAGTGAAATTTTTCTGTGTCGAAAGGAAAACGACGTGTTTAATTAACTTTTTTTTTTATATCTTTTTTTTTTTTTTTTTTTAACATAAATCGCTCTCCTTTAATACCGATGAATGTATCTATGAGAAATACGAACTGAAGTACCGAGCTCGATGACATTTTTTTCCGATAAAGATTATAGCGCGAAGAAGATGTGTTCCACTGAGGCGCGTGCGATCGTTCGATGATCGATGACCGATTTCTCGTCGCTGACGGACTCGACATCGCGAAGCCTCGTTAACATCGTCACGCTATAATTTTCCTCGTATTTTCCGGAATGAAATTCTTCTGCGTGAAAAGAAAAGCGATGAGTTCAATTATATATTTTTATTATTTTTTTTTTTGTTTTTTTTTGTTGAGATAAGTCGTTTTATTTTAATTCCGGTAAATTTATTTATGAGAAATACGGACTAAACCACCGGGCAGAAAGAAATTTTTCTGATAAAGATTATCGCGTCGAGAGGATGTGTTCCACTGAGGCGCGTGCGATTGTTCGATGATCGATGACCGATTTCTCGTCGCCGACGAACTCGACTTCGCGAAGCTCGTTAACTTCGCCACGCTATAATTTTTCGCAGTGAAATTCTTCTGCGCGATAGGAAAAACGTCTCGTCGAATAGTCTTTTCATTTAAAAATTAAATATTTATTTCTATTCAACGTGAGATGTGTAGGGTAGAGCGGGGCAAAATGGGACAGTGAGGCAAAACGGGACAGCGAGCAAAACGCAAGTTTCCAATCATTTTAGACAATCCCGTTTTGCCCCAATCAGATTATCTGCCCGTTTTGGCCCACTGCTCCATTTTGCTCGGCTCTTCCCTGTAGAGAGATAGATAGAAATAAATTTATTTTACTTTGGGACCCGGTCGCCTAAAAGCATTGACAGGATATGCAGTAAGATATAGTTGACATTTACAGAGTGTGCAGTGAAATGTATTGTGTTTTTCAAAAATGTTAGAGTATCACGTGGAAATTATATGGGAGTCACTGATATCGTTATTATAATATCAAATGTTATTATAGAAAATAAAATATAAGAAAGTATATATATAGATAGATGTTTATTGGGCTCCGGGATAAATCTCCTAATCCCAGACCAGAGTGAACATTGAGCAGCCCAGAGCAGTTTGAACTTAAACCTAAATAAATGTATAATGAAATAGTAGTTGATTCTATATGTATAGGTGAGTTAGTCACGCCAGCTTTGCCTATTGCTCCCTCGCTTTTATTTTTATTCAACGTGAGATGTCGATAGATAGATAGATAGAAATAAATTTATTTTACTTTGGAACTCTGTCCCCTAAAAGCATTTACAGGATATGCAGTAAGATATAGTTGACATTTACAGAGTGTGTAGTGAAATATATATATATATACTTTTTTTTATATAAGAGTATTATGTGGAAAGTATATGGGAGTGACTGATATAGTTATTATAATGTCTAACGTTAATACAGACAAAATATAAGAAGGTATATAGATAGATAGATATTTATTGGGCCCTGGGATAAATCTCCAAATGACCGGAGCGAACATTGAGCAGCCCAGAGCAGTTTGAACTTAAACCCAAATTAATATATAATAAAATAGTACTTGATTCTACATGCGTATGTGAGTTAGTCACGTCGGCTTTGCCTATTGTACCCTCGCTTTTATTTTTACTCAACGTGAGATATGTAGAAATATATAGATAGAAATAAATTCATTTTACTTTGGGACTCAGTCCCCTAAAAGCATTTACAGGATATGCAGTAAGATATAGTTGACATTTACAGAGTGTGTAGTGAAATATATATATATACTTTTTTTTATATAAGAGTATTATGTGGAAAGTATATGGGAGCGACTGATATAGTTATTATAATGTCTAACGTTAATATAGACAAAATATAAGAAGGTATATAGATAGATAGATGTTTATTGAGCCCTGGGATAAATCGCCAAATGACCGGAGCGAACATTGAGCAGTCCAGAGCAGTTTGAAGTTAAACCTAAATTAATATATAATGAAATAGTAGTTGATTCTACATGCATATGTGAGTTAGTCACGTCGGCTTTGCCTATTGTTCCCTCGATGTCGCGTTGATACGCTCAAATTGCAGTAGGTGTTCATACAACGTTTTTTTTTTTAAATCGTTGGCGTATCGTTAAAGATACACAACATTACATTCGTTACGCAGCGTACGCGTTCTATTTTCCGCATGAACGTTCTTCAGGGCGGTCGCGCTCGGCCTCGTGACTTTAATCGGAGCACTACCGGGGGAGAAGACACGAGCGGGGCTTCGGGAAGCCTCGCAGCGTGTGTATAAATCGCCCACATATCCTCCACTCCGAAATCCAATTTCATGGATTTTTTTTTTTTTTGTATTTTATTTTTTTGCCGTGTTATTTTACCCAGTGAAAGAAGAAATAAAAAAATAAAAATAAAAAATTGGAACGATCGGAAAGACGTCCCGTTAATTTCGTCAGCACTTAGCACATCCTAACACTCCGCAACATATCAACGACCGAGTCTTGTATTATTCTCGAATAAATGCCGGTTCTCATCGGGGATGTGTTTTTCTCTCGGGCCGGGCATTTAAGTTGGTTCGTTGCGCTGAGAGAGGCGCTCTTAAGATCGCTATCTCCGGGATTGGCTCTGCCAGTTGTTGCAGTCCGGTCATTAAATCTTCTCGCTTCTGTGCCCGCCGCGATGTCTCTCGGGCTCGGTATGCAGCGACGTTCGTCGAACTTTTTTTTTTTTTTTTTTTCGAAAGCCTCGATAGTTTTCCCCATCCGAGACGTAGGACGGACTTTATCGCCGTCCGGGGACGATAAGGCCGTTGGTTCGCCCGGTGCTATTTTCGTTCGGCAGGCTGATTGGTTTTGCTAAACGAAATATCGAAGATCGATTGTCGCGATCCTTTACGATTTGTGTATATCATATCGAATGACGAGGGCTGCGTGTAACGTTTTAAGCGATTTCCGTATATCTATTTATCTGTATGGCCACGGGCGTAAGAAATTTAGAGGGCGGTATTGATATATCGGTGAAACACGGATAGATAGATTTGTTTATTCCGAGTTCTGAGGCCTAAGCCCCCTAAGAAAAGCGTACAATTAAAAAAAAATAAATAAATAAATTACAAGTAAGATAACAAAAAGAATCGACTATAAAGTAACATAAAAATAATATAAAATAACATAGTATTGGCAGCAGGAAGAGATCGCATTATACTGAGGAAAAGCGTAGTATTTCCTACTATAACGAATAGTTTCAACTGTATAGTGTATATAGACAGTTTCTGATAGTATATATTCGATTGGTTGACTCTTTGCGTCACGGTGGGCGAGGGTGTCCCACCTTCGTTTGCTCAATTTTTAATATTTTTAAACCAATTCCTTGACATGAAACACCAAGGTTTTTTTTTTTGTAGTGTCAAAATGTATGGCTCAAGGGGTTAAACTACAATTGTGGTTGTAACTATTACTTTTTGTCATTGTCGGAACTATGAAATGTAGAAGTTCCTCTTGGGAACGATTTTTTACGGTAAAAAGTCGGTATCGTTGCTTTTATTATGTAATTTTTTCTCAGTGTGCAAGGAATTCGCATGTTTACACAATATAAACAAACAAAAGAAATAGTAGATTGGAACACTAAAAAATAAAGCTTACCATCCGCGATATACACAGTATAAAAAAGATTTGTACATTCGAAAAACCTTTTTTGTCCACAAACTTCCACAATTGTTTTCTTGGTAATTCCCGACAAAAATATTCGTAAAATTGACAGACATTTTTGTAAAATGGGAAAGATTTTTCTTGTAAAATGAGCATGAAAATAATTGTGGACGTTTGTGGACAAGAAACCTCGATACCTATTTTACTGTCTACCGCCTTGAGTATATAAAATCCTATTTATAAAAATCGCTATTTTTTTGTTCTCTTTCCAGCCAATCTCGAGGAGACGCTGGACCTCTCGTTGTCGCTGCAGGACTATCATCTCCAGGAAGTGACGCTCTACGCGAAGCAGGGAAGGAGTATCGGAGCGGCGCTCAGTTCCCAGGACATAATGGCGCTCCAGAGGCAGGAGGAGCGAAGAAGGCAGCAGGCGAAGCAGAGCGTTTTCGGTTTCATGTTCAGAAAGTCGAAGGAGAGCTCGTTGAGTATCGACAGTCTCGGCGGCAGGAGCGTTTCGCCGGCGAGGAGCGACGAGACCGGAAGAAGCGTGAGTCCTCTGGCGCCGCCTGCGAGGCCTCAGCGAAAGAGAAGACCAGCGCCGAAGCCGCCGGTTCAAACCTCCGTGTCGGTCGGCGACGAGAGCAACGTCGACGGATCGAAGGACAAGCTCGTTATAAGTCACAGTCGGAACAGCAGCGACAGCTCAGGCTATCACGAGGCATCCGTTCTCAGCGACAATCCCGACTCCGGAGCGAGAATGCCCGAGACACTTCCGCGACGAAGCAAACCACCCTGCTCCAAATCCGAAACCTCGAGGAAACTTGCGCAGACATCGGAGTCCAGCAAGAGCTTGGGCAACCTCGCCATGGCCTCGGGCGGGCTCAGTCACGGAATCAGCAGCACCTCGATAAGCTCGACGGGTCAGTAAAAAAAAGGGAACTTTATTGACCGGTTTGAGGTCACGGTGTCTATGAATCCCTGAGATCCCTTTGGCCCTCGAAAAGTCATGGAAGTCGTTTCGCATCGCTCATAGAGATGTGAGATGTCTTTGAAACTCAGCCTAAAAATAGCGTATTTTTACCGTATTAAGACGTAATTTTTTTTTTCATCATTTTGTGTTCTGCAAATATGGTCACCGAAGTTTCTTGTAAATTTACTGTAGAAAATGGTTTAAAAAATGATCTATCACAGATGTGAAAGTACGGGTGACAATTTTTTTTTTGGTAAATTTACCGTCAGAAGGTATAAAATCTGCCTACTTAAATGTGACATTACTGGTTGAAAAATTGTCAAAAAATGGTCCATGAGTCCTGGTTTGGTACTTAAAGTACGTACTTAAAGTATCAAAGTACTTTTCGGTACTTTAAACACTATTACTGAGTACTAAGACCAAAATACTTGTACAATTTTGAGCAAAGCTTCCAGAGAAAAAGCCAGCGGATTCGTGCTCAGCGGGAACAAATACGTCCAAATACGTAACAGTTCAAAAAAAAAAAAAAAATCATCACAAAATTCCAAGCCTTTACCTTTCGAGACAATTTTTCGCGTTTTTCAACGTCCTCAAACGGTCCATTAAAACGCTTCTATAACTTCGGACAAGACCCTATCTTTTGTATTTTTTCCCGTAGAACACAACGGGCACCTCGGATTTTCCCTAGCTCCATTGGGAGCCAAGATATCGACGTTTGAGAATCACGAAAATCGACGTTTTTTCAAAAGTGACTAAAAAATGGAAAAATCGCTGTTCACTCGATTTTTTTTTTTTTGTTTCAAGGCAACATTCGACGTATTTTTTACCGCTGATCACGATTATAACAATTATTTTACTCCGAACCCAATATTTTCCATTTAAATCGTAAAAATACGATTTTTGGTGCAGAAAATGGAGACCTTTCTCACTTTCGGCCACTGTACTAGATCCATACGTCCTAGATTTAGTTGTTATACATCCAGTCGACCTCTGCTCACTTTCCCAAAGTCCAGTCGTCGTAGTCCAGTCGATTAATCCGTTACCAAGGATAGGAAACGACGAGTTTAAACGTTTTGAAAAAATGTTAGCTCTCAGGGCCGTTTGATTTGAAAATTCCTCTCTAAATTTCGTACTCGTGGAACTCCGGCCTCTTCCGATTAAGAAGGAGAAGTACTTAGTACTTTGTATTTTATAAAAGTACGGAAATTACTTTGTACTTAAAGTACTTGCGGTACTTAGTACTTAGTAATTTAAGTACTTTTCGGTACTTTGCCCAGCTCTGACTAAAAAGTACCTTGATTTTTATTTTCACACCAAGTACTAGACACCGTGATCGACCCACACCGTAGAATAGCTCTTCGACAGTTCGTCGCTGCGATTTTAATGCATGAGTGTCCTGTTTTCTTTTCTTCCATTGCCACCAGATTCGAATTCAAGTGAGTCGAATCCTTTCTTCAAACCGTCACCCCAATAGCAAAGAATTTCCGATGAGAAAAATTGTATCATCAAATAAATTTTTCTTAAAACTTTCACAGGTATAAGAAAGAAGAGAGCCGCACCTCCACCGCCTATAGCGAGACCGCTCTCGTCGGCGATCTCGACGCAGGCGCTCGAGCGCATAGTCGACTCCGAGGAATCATTGACGTCCGACATCGACATCTCGAAGTCCCCCTCGGATATCGCGGCCTCCTCGAAAGCGAACTCCGACATCGGTGTAAGTTCGAAAGCGAACTCGGACATCGGCGTGCATTCCTTCGGCTCGAAGCAATCGTCCGAGATCGGCTACAAAATCGATTCGGAGTTCAGGGCGGCTCTGGCGGGTCACGAGGAGAAGATCTGCGAGTCGGATCGGCGATCGGCGCCGGAACCTCCCTCGGCGAGATTCAAACCGAGCCTCGAAATGCCGTCGCATCCTCCGAAGTCAGAGCAGACGATCGCTTCGTCCCTAGACGAGCCCGACAGAGTAGAAACCGCTAGAGTAGTTAAGAAAGGTAAGCTAGCGCGTAGCCCGAGCAGCATAGAAAATAATATTCCCTCGTACAGTTTCGTATCGCAGAGCAGCCTCGAGAACGTGCTGGAATTGGGTGACGCGACGGATCGCGGAAAGGAGCCGCAAGAGAATAAACAAGGAAGCTCGAGAAGTGCTCGGAGCGTGCCCGATCGGAGCCCGTTTAATTGTCCGAGATCCAAATCGAATTCCGAGCTTACGGCATCGAGGCACATAATCGGATCTTACGGCCACACAGCGGGAACGGAAGTTTCCAGGAAATTGCAAAAGTCAAAGAGTCTCGTCTCTCGAGGAAGCGGCAGGAAGCCGAACGCCTCGAAGACCGCGAGTCTGACCGGGGCTGACGAGTCGTCGCTCCGAGCCATCGGCGAGAATTCCACGTCGGGTCGTCGCGACCGGACCGAGGATCGACTGTCGGCGAGGCGACTGGAGAAGATACCCACGATTGCCGATCTGGGGAGAATCGAGTACGACGCGGACGTCATGCCGTGCTGCGGCATCCTCGAGAGCAGATTCAGCCCCAGCAAGCCTCACTGCGACAATTACATATGCGACGAGAGATGCAAGACCAGAATGCTGCAGCACAGCTTGAGCTTTCAGAATCGGATGACGCTGAAGGAAACGAAAATCGTCAGCAGCTTCGAGGACTCGAAAGGACTCTCGACTTCGCGCAGTTTCAGCTCTAGAATCGACAAATCGCTCGCGTCGCCGAAGACGAATTATCAGAGTAAAAACGATCGCGAATTGCCGAAACTCGGAGATCTCAGAACGACGAATTATTACGACGATCCGATAATCTCGAGTTATCGTTTCGATAAATCCTTCGGCGATCGTCTCGAGGACGATTATCGCGACGATACGGTGGAGGCGACGCCGCCTCCTCTGAGCACTCTTCAGATCTTCGCTATCTCGACGAAGCCCATCGACATTCAGGTGTCCCCGGCCGAGGAGCCCGTGCCGAACGACATCGACAAACTACCGTCGCTGCCGATACTCAGCCGGTCCGGCTCGAAAACGGGTTTCGAAAAGAAGCTCAGCATACTCGAACCACCACCACCGGGTCTGGTCAGCCGGCAGGAATCGAATGAGAATTGGAATCAGTTCTTGATTCAGCTCAATTCCATACTCGAGAGCAGGACCGGTGAATTCGTTTGAGCAACCGGCTCTTTACGACTTCATTCGACCTGGCCCGTCCGAGAGACGACTCGCTTCACCCAATTCCGCCGATCGAGGCCCTACTTGCTCTCGATAAACTGCTCGATACGCTGGTTATGATTGTTTGGTACTCACATTATTTTTTTGTTGAGACTGAGTTGTGCCTTTTATCTTATTTTTGTAAGATATTTATTTATGGTATTTATCTTATTTTTGTAAGATATTTATTTATGGTATTTATCTTATTTTCGCAATATATTTAACGACCATGAAGATATCTGCATGATATGAAAATTTGTCTTCGGCAATTCTGCGCCGATGCCAAATATAGCGGTTGTAACTGGATGAAATTTTGGCTAGTGTGAATATCTTCAGGGTCATCGTATTTATCAATTTTCTGTTATCCCGTTTGTATACTTTGCTCGTTCGGAACGCACCCGACCTTCCGCACTGTGCCGCCCGCTCTTTCGCATCTCGCGACTCGTCGAGTATGTTGCACGACTGTTGACGCATTTTATTACGAACCGATCTCACCCATTTGCACTGAGAAAAATAACATGCTAAAATCAATTGAATTTTTTTTTCCTTCGGCAGTTGCTACGCAGTAATTTATTTCGTACGGGATACGATTTGTCGAAGTCAAATTGAATTTACCGACTCGAGCGAAATTACGCTTCAATTGTCAATGTCCAATTATTTTTTTTCTCCAAAAGTCTATAACACAGTATTTATTTTACACAGGGCTACGATTTATGAAAGTAAAATTGAATTTATCGGTTCGAGCGAAATTACGGTTCAATTGAAAATGTTAAATAATTTTTTTCTGCGATCGAAGTAAAATTGAATTTATCGATTCCGGCGAACTTACTGTTCGATCGAAAGTTTTCAAGTCCCTTTCGGCAAAATTATAATTCCTCGCAAGAAAACATATCATTTTTCTCAGTGGGATTAATTTGCCTCACTAACATCGTACGGTGGTGGTTACTGCAATTTTTTTCTTTTTGTTTATTAATCACCTACAGAAGCTGCTCCGCCGATTCCCAAACCGCGTAGTATCGCTGCTAGTCCAGTAGTCGGAGCTTGCGAGCCGCCGTTCCCGATAGCACCTCGTCGTAGACTCCTCGAGCCAACGGTCGACAATCCCAAATTTTTCATTCGGAGTGAAATCGACAATTCACCCGAAAAAATCGAAGAAATGGATCCGAAGAAAAGACCGAAGAACGATTCGTCGATCCTCGCCGATGTCGAAACGCGAGAAAAGCGGGCGCCACTTCCTCGCCATTTGACCGCCGACCAAAGCACGACCACCCTGAAGACGACTGCACCAGCTCGCGAGCTCAAGCACGTCAAGAGTCTGGACGACCTGCACGGTCTCTCGATGGAATTCGCCGAAGAAGATAATTCACCGGAGAGGGCCTCAAAAATAGCCACGAAGACAAGACCGGAGAGCAACGATTCGTCGATCTGCGCCGATGTCGAGCTGCGAGAGAAGCGAGCTTCGGTTCGTCGTCAATTAATCACCGACCAAAGCTCGAAGGCCCTGAAGACGAGCAGCATGATCGCGATGGATGCGGAGACGACTCCACCGGCTCGCGCACTCAAACACGTGAAGAGTCTCGATGACCTTTACGGCATCTCGATGGAATTCGCCGACGAAGACGTTCCGGAGGAAGACGATTCGTCTTCGAGGTTTCGATCCTGCGCGGTAATTTCTACGATCCCGAAATGCGCTCATCTGACCCCGAAGATGGACGACGAGTCGACTGCGATCGACAAGGGTTCGAGGGCCAATTCAGGAAAGGGCGTAAAATCGATGATCGACAGAGCGGCGATCGCGTCGAGCATTCCAAAACGAACGAAGGTCTTCAGGAGCCAATCGGCGACGAACGACTTCAAGGTCAATCCGTTCGAGAGGCACACGAGACACTTCACGTCGCATCCCGAGGACTTCAACTGCGCGATGAATCCCAACGTTTCCCGAAGCGCTTTGAGCATCGAGGCGAACGGGGTGAGAGCCGGGAATTTCGAGACGAGCCAGCCGGACGAAGAGTCGCAGGAAATGGCCGGGGTCGGTATCGAGGATTATCCACCGTTCGTTACGGCGGGGGCGAATTTGGCCTGCGAGGGGGACTCACCGGTGGTCGGAGTCGAGGAAAACTGGCCGCTGCGATTTGTAGAACGTTCAGGTGCATGCAAGTAGATTTTACTAACACTGTAGAGAAATTAACTAAATTCCTTATTGTCGAACTTTGGTGGAGGTTTCACTCTGTGTTCGTCCAGCACTGCTGTTACATTTATCTATTTATCTATTTATTTATTTATTTATTTAATGAGAAACGGGCGATCCGCAAACACTGATTGTCATTAATCGGTGATCAGAGCGGCCAGTATGTGACTTGAAATAAAAAATAAGATTAAAATTAATATAATACAGTATTAATTTGCGATGCAAGTGCGGTAAAGCTAACTTTATACGCACGCTGTAAAGTGAGTCGCACGATCTACACAAGTACGACTCATGTCATAGTCCGCGTATGATGTTAACTACACCACAATAGTATAGCATAATATTTTGTGTAACGAATGCAGGAGAAGCGCTACTTCTTCTGCAGAGAAGTAGCAGAGAAGAAGCGTGCGTAAAGTACGAGAAGCATGCGTAAAGTACGAAAACCGTGCGTAAAATATGAAAAGCGTGCGTAAAGTTAAATCGGCCCGATGAGCGCATGCGCCGGGAATTTATAGTGACTGTAAAGCGCCACTTACGCCACTCTCGGCAGGTACGAAAAGCATCACTTTTCATGCATGAGTTACACAAATTATGATATTCTCGCTTAGGATAAATCTTTGCGTCACGACCAAGTCGATGAGAAAGACCCCGGAAATAACGAACAGGTTTTTTTTCTATCCGTCGCTAATAAGTAAATTTCGATTTTTTCCTCAGCTGCCGGAGATCGACCGACGGAGACGGACATCCTCCTGCAAAAAGTATCGGACACCTTGTCGAGTTCTCTTCCGCTCGCGGAGTTGTCAGTTCCCGCTGTGGCGAAGAAGCCGCCCGAGCCCGAGGACATCGCCGCCGCGCCACGTGAAATCATCGTCAAGCATCCGTCCGCTCCGCCGCGTGCGAAAGACGAGACCGATCGTCTTCCCGAGAGATCTGAGAACTGCCAAGAGCCCAAGGAAGACTCGAAGCCGGTTAAACAGACGGAGACGAAGAAGCGGGAATCGCTGTTGTCCGACAAGAATCTCGTCGGCGCGAGTACACCGAACGCGACGATAAATTCCCAGCAGGACACGTCCGACTACGTGTCGGCGACGGGCGACGATCTCTCGATCACCGATTGGGAATATCAGTTGCCGGCTCCGCCGAGCGCCTTCAGGGACAATATTTCCCCGGACTCGGACGGTTACGACACGATAACGCTGCGCTCCGTCGAAGCTTTCAAGGAGGCGGTCGCGGATCGGGAATCCGAGGGGCTTCCGATCGATTCGCCGGTGCGCGAATCTCCCGTGCCACCCTCTGTGGTCTCGAAAGAAATTCCGGAGATTCCAAAGCCCGCGGCGATCGAGAAGGTCGAGAACTCTCGATCGCAGGAAGCGGCTCCGTCCCAGCCGACGAACCCGAGGCTCGGATCTCGGACCTCGTCGGAGAGTCGAAGCGGCGACAAGAGCTCGGAATTGAAGAAAGAAATTATCACCGAGCTGGCGACGAAGATCGAGAACGGAAGTTTGTCTCAGACGAACGGCAGAGCGTCCGAGCAGGATTCCCGAAGAACTTCGGCCGAGTGCGCGGCACCGAAAATCGCCCCGGTCGACAACACGTTGTCGAACTTCACGATCACGACTTACTCGAGACAGAAGAGCTTGAACATATTCGAGGAGGAGCCCGTCGAGGAGAGACGAGCAGCGCCGATAGTGAGGAGCGCGGAGGAAAAAGTCGAACGGAGTTTCGCGACGCTCGGCAGAAACAAACCAGCGGCACAGAACTACAACGGGAACGTCGGTTCGAGAAACGCGTTCAACAAAGCCGAGAATGTTTGTCGATCGGAGGAGAAACAACCGGTCATGGGGAGAGCGCAGAGCGTCGAGAATGTTTTAGCGTCGGAGATCGTTTGCAAGAAACTCGAGGAAAAAATTCATTACGGTCAGCACGACTCGCTACTGAGACGACCATCGCTCAGCAACGGACACGAGAAATCCACGGTGGTTCACAGATCGAAGAGTTACATTATGCTGGCGAACAACTCGAAGTGGCGGGAGAACGCCGACGTCGAGAAACGGGAGGCGGGCTCGAGGAACGAAATCGACGATGGCCGAATCGTCAAATCCACCAGCGTAACGAACCTGAATCAGGAAGCTCCTCGACAGAACGAGAAATTTTCGCAGTGGAGGGAGAATATTCTGAAGAGACAAGAAGAACCGTCCAAGGAGAAGCAGCTGCAGTCTCTGCAGGTAATTAATTAATGCCTTTTGATAGCGAACAAAATTAACAGACGCTGAAAGAGCTCATTGATTTATATCTAACGATATATCGATTAATTAATTCATTTATTCAGGGGTATATTAATGGGCTGGGCCCAATTATAAACGCGATACGTAAACGTGTCGGTCAAACGGACAATAGCAAATTGAGAGAGTGCGCCCCAGAATTAAGTAAATATATTCGCCGAACAATGTGAAAGAATAACTATAAAAGCGTTTTATAAATTGCAAACATAACAAAAATTTGTCTCGTTAAAAAATTTTAAGAGCGATGAGTGCCATAGCTAATTCAACATTTCCGTTCAGTATTTTTGTCTATTTTCTATAGAAAAATTTGATTATTTTATTCCCAATTGGCTGATTCCGATTCCTTCGTTCTTATTCATGGTGTTGATCGTCTCTTTTTCCCCGTTTATCTGCTTATTATCGTCCAATGTAATATTATTTATATCCGATAACGCCATGTACGCTAAACGATATCTACGATGGAAAAACTCTCCCAAGTGGCATTACAACATTTGAACGTTATGTGAATATCGTCCCGTAAAAGGGTTCTGTTAATAAATAAATAAATTCTCCAGGTTCTGAAGAGCATTTTGCCGCAGTTGAAGAGCACTCAACAGACGGAGGAAAATGTCCTGGATTCGCCGAGCAGAAAGGACCATTCGCGCGACAAGTGGTAAGTGCCGGCTCGTTCATAAACAAAGCTGATACTCCACTCTGCTTCAATTTCACATAACGCATAATTTTTCTTTCAGCTCGGAGCCTCTACCGGAGGAGGATCGGACCGAGTCGAAGTCGAGCCCGGTGAACGAGAGACCGGACGCGGGCTCCAAGCCGCAGAAGAATGTCGATGAGGCGACAGCGAAGCGCTACAAGTACACAGGACCGCCGGCCATAAGTCTGGGAAGTTGGTCGGAGAGGCCTCGCGTAAACGTCCAGCTGAAGATGGACACGGATTACAAGTTCGGCACGAACAACACATCGGGCGCGAAGACCGTCGTCAACCTGAACGGGAGGATCGACGAGAAGCGGGACGACAGCCGGTCCAAGGAGAGTTCGACGAACACGTTGCCGAGGAGCGCCGCGTCGAACGGACTGTCGACGAGCAACGGGACCGCAGGGCGCAACGAAGCGTCGCACCTGCGGAGGCGAGACTCGGAGGACGAGCTCGCTAAGAAGCTGATAACTCACACCACAGCGACGGGCTTCAAAAAGCCGACGCTGAACAGAATCGGCTTTCAGGAGACGAAGAACGGTGGGCAGATCGAGGACAAGCCCATCGTCACGAGCGTAGCGCTCAAGAAAACTCACATCGAGAGGTCGGAGTCGCGAGTCGAGCAGCAACGGCGCAACGACGACGACGACGACGAGAGGATCGATACGAAGCCGGTGAGCTTCAAGGAGTTGACAAAGACTTTCGGTCAGGAAGTTTGCCTGAGAAGCAATCCGAAGCGCGTTTTCCAGAACAGGCACAGCGACTACTACGGAACGAGAACGGACGCTCAGCCGAGTTTCTCGAGCACAAGAAACGGTCAGGGATTCTCGGAGAACGAGGCCAAGAACGCCAGGAATTACGGGATCTCGAACGGCGTCCAGAAAGACCTTCGCTCGACTATCAAGAGATACACTTCGGTCGTCGGCATTCAGTCGCAGAACAACAACCACTGTGCCGAGAACGGAGAAACGATCGTGAAGAGTCACAACTCGACGATGAAGATCAACGGTCTGATGCCGGTCGTCAAGGGATTCAAGATACAAGTCGGTCAGAACGAGACCAAAGCGAACGGTTTCTCGCTCGTCGAGAACACGAAGAAAAGCTCGAGCGTGCCGCCCGTCCCGCCGACGATGCCGATCATCACAGGCGTCACGCTGAAGAACAGCACGAGACCGAAGTCGATGCCGGTCTGCAACGCCGATCCGAGGGACCAGCTGCTCGAGTCCATCAGGAGCTTCGGCGGGCGCGACAAGCTCAAGAACGTCAATACCTTCTCGTAAATTAAGGCTCGTTCGACACAGCGCCTCGATCTGGCACGCGTAAATATTATGAGCCTGAAGATATTTGCACGACAAATTTCATCCTTGGCAAGTCTTTTTCAATGCACTGCTTTGGAAAGAAAAAAAAATGTGTACAGTTGTAGAATTTTGTTCTCCGAGCCAAGCCGAGCGAAGCTTATGCGATGCAAAATTCAACCGTTGCAACTCGATGGACTTTCATCGCGTGCAGATATCTTCGGGGCCATACAAATATAAATATTGATCATTGATTGATCGCATCGAGCTCGGCGTTAACTGCAGACCAAGGTTTTTTTTTTCGTTTCGTTCGAAAGGCGGAGATTTATTTCGCGGATTACGAACTTCCGAATGTAAATATTAGGCTTAGGTATTAATTAATATCAATATCGCATAATTCCTTAAAGGAAACATTAGTCACCTTGTTTTACTTTAATGATATATCGAGTGCGTCCGCGAGGAAGTTGCTCGGGTGCTCCATTAACATATATAACTGTCGATAAAGTTGTAAAATCATCGTGTTCTGCAACTTCGTCGTGATTATTTTATTTTGCTTCACCGATATGGTAGCTCCGCGCGAATCGGGATATCCATTATCGAACAAGTAGGATAGTTATATATGTCTTGTACATAATCGTACTCGATATTCGAACGAGACATTTGGTTTATTCATTGACAATCGCGCGCGCGCGCGAAGTTTCGAGCGAAAGCAAACGCCGCGATCGCCGAGAGGGATTCGAGCGAATCAAAGTCGTCCCGTTTGTTTTTCTTCGCCACTCGTGTGAGCGCATCGCCGATCGGGAGCGTCGACAGAGGACGCGCAAAAATTATTTGTAAAACAATAATTTCGTCATGATTTGTCGGGAAAAAAAAAAACCTCTGCCATATCGGATTGATTCAATGGATCCGACGATGGTTAAATTATCTGAATAATTCAATTGTAAGAGACGGTTTAGTCATTGTTGAGAGTAGCTTACCCCAAAAAATAATTACATTCGTTTGTACATAAAGGGATGGAACCGTGGAATTGTATTTTCTTTTATTTTCTCTTTTTTTTTTTTTTCTTTTTTCTTTCGAAACGGCAACGGTATTTGGCGCTTCTATCCATCGGTGTAAAAATATAGTTTATTTTTTATTACTTCGTAAATATCGTTATAGTATTTCAACACTGCTCATTCGCGTACGGGAGTTCAGATTTAAGCGTTATTTAAGTTTTTTTTCCCTCTTTTCTTTCCAAGATCACGAAGACCGTTTCTACAACTCTAGCTTTGGGTCAACGATTTTCACAGTTTAATAGATAATAATAATACCAAAGTTGGTTGCGGACGGATAATGATGGATGTACTATTATTTAATTAACAGAGCAATAACGACTAAACGCGTGCTAATTATCGCAAAGTAAATAAACTTTATAAGTTTCTATAAACGGGACCAAAGGTAATACACACTCTTTTTATTTTACACACAACACACAACACACACACACACACACACACACACACACACGCGTGCGCGCGCGCGCGCACACGCACATCGTACAACGAATTAACATATCGTCGAAAAAAAATTTTTAAATAAAATATATATATATATATGAAACGTAGCGCAAGTTGCTTGAAGTGAAGCTGGTCAGTCGAATTACTAATATAAAAAAATCAACAAAAAAAAAAAACAAAAAAATTGATATTCAATATTTTTTACAATGAAAACCTTTCCGGGACGTGGACTTTTCCACTTTCGAGTTGTGCCTTACGAGACGTCGACCGCTTGCGTCGGGTTGCGAAACACGTTTAAAACGGATCGCATCCTCGCGCGTTTGATGCAATCAGGGACGTTCGGACAAGCTCTCCGCACCTGCGATTTGCATTAAATTGATCGGCGAGTTCGGGCGAATGGTACGAAGAATCAGTTGGTTTCCTTCGTACGCGGTGAAACTTTATTGTAAATAAAAAAAACACGTATGTCAAACAATGTATTTAATTCCGGCGGCATAAGCAAGTATGAATACCGACGGAATTGCAATCTATTTATACATGTTGTAACTTATACTTGCATTAAAGTTAATCAAAAAATTACTCCCGACCACACTTTCACCCGCGCCCCCTCGCGCTGTTCCGAAGGCGTTTCTTGCGAACGAATAATAATGCAGAACTGAGGAAGTACAGTCGGAAACAACGTTTAATCAAATTTCAATACAGCGTTATCGTAACAGCACCATAGACGTCAATTCGCTTTACCTCGATGCCGAACATCGAGTTAACAACTTTATCGGAGCACCAATTAATTGTATCGGTTCGCAAAACCGTTAGAGTTCATAAATCGATACGGTTTCGTAAAAAATACTCTTTTACGTTAAAATACACAGTTCACTCGCGTTCAATAAGTTAATCGTACGACAAAGAATACGCAACACTCGTTCGCGGGCGCGAAACTTTTCGGGCTTCGCTCGACATCGATTATTTTTTTTTTCCCTCGATTATTTATTACAACTGTATTCAACTATCGGTTATTGTTTTTTGTGTTTTTGTTTCTTGCGCTTTCCATTGATCACAGTTCGGAGCATCGTTGACGACTGACGATTGGACGTCTTTGAATATCTACAAGGCATTAGATGCGCATAAATTTCGTCGGTGATATTTTCGCCGAACCGGCGAGAGCCGCCGCTCGGTGGAGTCCTCGGCCTACTCGTCGGGAATAGGAGTATTGCAATTACCGTGCCACAACTTAACGTCCGAATCGCACCGCGAATAATTCGAGAACACATCGGTGTAACCGCGATCGCGCCACCACGTGCACAATTGTCTGTTCCAGCCGCAGTCGACCGCGTGTATCAGCTCCGGCCGTTCCATTCCCAGAAGCGTGTAGAAGTCCTGATCTCCCAAGTGACCCTGGAAAAACATTGTTCAACGGTGAATGGACTCGATTTTGTAGAATAAAGATAGTATATTAGTATATTATGCCACAAGGGAGGAAAGTGCGTTTTTTCACCGAGTGTGAAGCTTGATGCCCGAGCGAAGCGAGGGCAGAAATTCACACGACGTGAAAAAGCACTTCCTCCCTTGTCTATACGATATTTTTTTCAGACTTCGTTAAAATAACCACATTGCTTGCGTCGCAAAATCGTCATATTCACCAATGGCCATTACTGACCCGAGAGTAATAGAGCTTCGAGAGGGAGTAACACGAGTCCTATTACTCCCTAGGGAGCAATGGAATTGTACTGTGTCTGCGCACATGTTAATAATGATCATTGGTCAATAACAGGCTACTTTCCGCCCGTATTGCACCCATCGAATGTGGTTATTTTAGCGCAGTCGGGAAAAACGTTTTTATCAAATGTTGTACTTTCTCATGGAGGAAGCCACGTTTTCGCATTTTTGAAAAAAATCGAGATTCCAATATCCGAACACTTGTCTAAAAGTCTCGACGACAAATGCGATTTTTCGCTAGAGGTTTGAGATAGCGACTGACCATTTTAATTTTCTGATATCGAAATCTTTGAATCTTTGAAAATTTTCATTTTTCGTCCGACACGATTTCGTCCTCTGAGATAATTTAGAGATTCGTCATCAGTGGGTAAAGATACAATAAGACGAAGGCTCGAAGCGACGAATTATGCAAATTTCAGTTAACGATCTTCTAGAATAAATTTGGATTATGATAATAGATTTTTTATGTTGAAATTTTTTATTTTATGAAAAAAAAAGGTGCAAAGTAATTTGCACATCGGTTCTTAATTTATTACAATTTTGCGCGCAGCTTCCTCAGCGACGAAGCCAAAATTCATCGACGAACTTTCTTGTGGAGAAAGCTGCGCGCAAATGTTTATTTTATTTTATTTTTTTATCGCGATACCTTGAAACTATATTTCTCGGTAATGTGATTGACCATATCTTCGCTGACAATTTGATCCCACTCCAGTGAGTTCCTCAATCTCTCGAGATGAAACAGCACGACGCCGCTGTTGTAGCCTGGATAGCCGCCCAGCGAGTCGGGCTCGCCGAACACAGTTTTTGGATTCCTGCTTCTGTAGAGGTACAGTACGTGACGATACACGGGAGTGAGCTCCGGAGCCAATCCGAAAATGGCTTCGGAGCCAAATTTCTCGAATTCCCCGAAGAGATCCTTCACGTCCCTTCTGAATTTGGTATCGGCATCGAACATCACAGCCAACTTCTGATCCGCTGGCGCTATCTGGTGCAGACCGAGGGACAGGAAGAACAGTGCGTCCGAGTAGTACGTTCCGGGCTTGCTGCTGAAATGCGGCGACATCACCGATACAATGTACTCCAGCTGCGAAGCCAGCTTGTGAACGTCATAATATTGCACCTGTAGATTAAAAAACAATGGTTTTTTTTTATTATTAATAATTATTTTTTAATCATTAATTTTTAGGCTCAAATAAGTTGACGTTGGGCAAAAATTTTGGGATAATAATTAATGCGCTCTAAGGGTTAATGAGATCGCAGATAGAATGTACTCGAGCTGCGTAAGCAAGTTTGTGAATGTGTAATATTGTAAAAGTAGATTAAATTTTGTTTTTCTCCATTATAATAACCCTTAGTGTGCACAGCTCTATAGCGAATCATTGATTTTCGACCTCGAATATCTCGGTAAACTGTGCATCTATCGGAAAAAAACGTTGAGACACTTTTTGCTCTGAATTGATCGAACTTTAAGCTCGCATTCGTCGATTTCCAAGAAAACCTATTTTAACCGCGAAAAAGCGTGCTCGAAGTTGACGTTAGGCGAAAAATGTTGGGGTAAAAAAGTGACCGCCGATGCACAAAAGGTCTCAATTAGAACGAATTATAGAACGAGCGGGCTAACCTTCATGGACTTTCCGGTAACTTTAATCACACCGCCGATCACGTCCTCGGCGATGGCCCGACTCTCCTTGTCGCTTATTACGTGAAACGCGATGTCGACGGACGAGTGTCTCAGCAGCGAGTCCGTGAATATTCTGAACTTTCGTCTCATCGGAGAGTTGGTCGTGACCTTCGTGAATATGCACCATACGTTGTAATAATTTTTTCCTCGCGTATTCGTCGCGCCAGGATCGTTGATGTTGGGATTCTTTCGTCCGCTCTCGTTCGTCCCGTCGACGAGAGCTAAGGCGGCCGAAAGGTTCGTTCCCTCGGTGGCATTTTGTATACCGAAGTAGTGCTCGCTCCAGTACGCACCATTCGACGTTTCGATGCAATAGAGAACGACAAGGAGTATCGCGACAACTGTCAAATTCAATAAAATCTTGCGTAACAAACGCATTTAACTACTCGTTCGTCATTTTACGACGCGCCGACTACGTCGACGATATCATCGTTTACCGATGGAAGCTCTTCGGCACACGCGGACGGGGCACAGTTCCGATGTGACTTTCACGTAAACATTGCATTTTATCGTCGATAACCCGTCGACCAACTATCAACCGCTCAGAACAACATCACAGTTGGCCGCCATTTGCAATAACTCCGCTGCCGCCAGTGTTTGGAACTAATGGAACTAAATTGTAGGCGATGTTTTTCTTTCTTTTTTCTTCTATATATTTTTTTGTTATAGAAAATATGATCGATGTATTGCGATCGATTTTTCCTTTAAACATCGATAAGGCAGGGCATTATATTTTCAGGCCAAACTTGTTTCAGCTAACATGTAACTAGGTTGGATAAACATCATTTATCCGAATCTTGCATACGACAGATGGCGCTTGTAAGGCTGTTCTGGACCGATTCAGCTTTTAGGGAATAGTTTATGCAGGCTTGCGAATTAAACGTAAACGGCAAACGCTTCTTTTTTTTCTTATAAGCGATTTGTTTTTAGGCGCACTAAACCGTTTAACATGTTATCTCAACACCGCGAGTACGTGGCCAGCATTGTGGCATTTTTTTTTGCATTTTTCTTTTTGAATTTTTAATTTGGGACGTTTTATTTTTTAGTTATGCTGTGAATGTCATTTAGGGGGAAAGTCGCTACCTGTTTGAGAATATAATTTTCATCTAGAGTTTTTCAAACCGGAAGTGATGTATTTTCGTTATTTATGACGTCACATCCGGTCGAAAAATGAAATGAACATTTTAAATCTTGTTCTGAAATGTATCTCGAATGCAGTCAGGAATAGAAACGTGTTAAGGGACACAGAAAAGTGGGTAAAAGATTGTTTGACGACGAGGAAAATAAATCGTATAAAGTCGGGCGCGAACTCGCTACACTACATTATCTCTCACAGGCTTTACTGTATTTGACATCAAAACGACTATGCAAGCAAAAAAAAAAGTGTTTGCAGCTTATGTTCAATCGGACGCTCACTTGAACTATTCGATAAAATCTTAATTGGCTTCGAAGTATCTTTACATTGTGAATTATGCGTTTTTATATATTAATTTAATTATTATAATTTTAATTGTATAGTTATATTGAATGTTTCAAATTTAATGACTATCTAATGTGTAAAAGGGCATCGCCCATCGACAAATAAATAAATAAATAAATAAATAAACAATGTAACTATGGATAGATCGTATTTCTCCGACCTTAATTATTTAGAGGGTCGAAGTAATTATATGCAATTGTGATTAACGTCGAAACATCAAAGACAGAGAGAAATCGAAAGTGAAAATGTTTCCAATTATAGATCGATACAAGAAAAATTATATGGAACATCTCACACACCCGACTTTATATAGAACGATCGATACCTTTATTCTTTTAATCTTATCATCGTATCGTTATGTGCCTTTATCGAGAGGTAACGAGAAGATAACATGGTCGCTCGCCGTCGAAAGATTTTCATTAGCTATCGATTTAGTGCTACATGAGGATCGTTACTGCTAATACCGGATAAATGTCGCGTGCAACACATTGTACTTTACACCACTATCTAACATAATTTGATTCGGAGCTTCGAGTATAACGAATCACTGGAATGTTTTCCGGCACGGAAAGTTACACGATTTCGAGATCAATCAGGTAGAAAAATCTTTGCTGAGGCTTCGACGAATAAGCTTGACCCTTGTCATCGGTATCATTCATCCATCATTATGCGTGACACGTATGATTATTCCATTCGTAAATCATGCTTTTGTTACTTTTGCTGCTGTCGTTGTATATTTTTTCGTATTCTTATTTCATTATATTTTACTTTTGTCCTGTTTTTTTTTTCATATTTTTTAAATTTCTTGTACTTCTGGCTTGTGTACTTTTATTATGATTTGTATATACCTATGTGACGATTTTTTGTACCCTGTGGCAGGGTGTTAATTGGGAGACTAAGGCGCAAAAACATGTATTAAACAGATCTATCTCTACCTAAAGGGATTTTAGAAATACTCTTTACCTGTCTATGCATTATCGTCCTATATGCAGTAAACAAAGTGTGTACTTTTTACAATCACTAAGTGTGTACTATTTACGCCAAACGTCCATAATTTTTAATTTGCTAAATTTCCGATCGCTCTATCGCTGGCTCTAGTTTTGCAAACAAAAGTATAAATTAAATTAATTAATGACTCGATATAAATAGGACAGCTTTCTATATTCAAAGCTGAAACAAACGATTTTGTCACCGATTTTACTAAACTATTTTTTTACTGTGTAGCATGACTTCGAAACTGAAGTCAATGTTCAAGCGGCAAGTGTCGCAGCCGATTCGCACTGACATCGGGAACACCGAGGAATCGAGTGCCATTATGCGAGAAATGAAAAACGTCCCGCCGGAGTTTCTTCGACGTCGGATAAACGATAAGTCCACGTCGTCCTACGTCGAAGACAGTTCGACCGAGGGCGTAGTCGTTCGTCGGGGAAAAACTACGATAAGGCGACACAAGTGATAAAAGAATTCCCACGTGAAAGCACTTTTAACCCTTAGTGTGCATTAAGGGTCAGTTTTGACTCAACGTTATCCCGTTTTTTTTTTTTTTTTGCCGAAAGCCAACTTTAAGCACATTTTTTGACGAATAATAAAAGGTTTTTTTTGGAAATCTGATTGCGCGAGCTTGAAGTTTGATCAATTCACTGCAAAAAGTGTCTCAACGTCTTTTACAAAAAAATTCATAGTTACTGAGTTCGTCGAGGCTGGGACTAAAATCGATCCTATGTGCACTCAACGGCACGTGAAACGCTCTCTAGTGCTTTCTCTCACAGTCCAATGCAAGCGTCAATAACGGCATGTCTCTTGCTCTCTTGGCACGGTCACGTAACATTCACCTCCGCTACGGTCAAAAGAAAAGTCACATCGCAAGGCGGATATCATCGCGGTTTTCGATGAGACTCGTTTTTTTTATCGTGAGTGCCAGAATGCGTGAGAAAAGGTGATTACAGTTTTTATTACCGATCACGGTACTTCACATGCTCTTAAGGTCATGTGCAACTCCTCAGTCAGTAACAAAAACTGCAATCTAATGTTCTGTAAGACGGTTAACTTTTAGGGAAAAATATGAGAACGGTAAACTATGCGCGGTAATTCTGCAGTTCGCTATTCTTATCATTTTCCCAAGAAATAAACGACTGGGAGATTTTCGGGTTGCGAAATTGCAGCAATTTTTTCACACTTGTGAAATTCCGCTGTCGGTAACAAAAAAACTGTACTCGATGCCTTTTTGAGACCGCAATCCGCCAAGGGAAAAGAAAATTGTCCTTCTCTGAGGAATCGACAGACGCAGGGAAAGACAATTTTCTCTTTCCTCAGCGTCTGCGGTCTTCAGAGCAATTTTGATACCAACTGGGCGCGTGTTTGTACCACACCATCTTAATGGATTCGCCTCGGAGTTGTGCGCACTAAGGGTTAAAAGATATGCCCTCGTTTCTTAACGCTTAAGAAATCGATCTTGGATTGCAGCACATCATTGGGAGCGATCGAAGATCTATTGAAATGCCCAATTTGCAAGGACAGACTGAAGTCACCGAGAATGATGCCGTGTCAGCACACCTTTTGTCAGAGATGTTTGAAGAAACAATTGGACGATTCTAAGGCAGACCAAAAGGGTGAGATAAGTTCGCAATCCGTGTAGAATTGTTTTTTCACATATCTAAGAGTAATATTAAAAGTGAAGCCACGAGTTACGTTTGAGCCAGTTCGCGGAAGCAATCAGTAAAATCCGATAAACTTCGATATCGGCATGCCAGATAAGCCAGCTTAGATTATGATTAAGATCTGGCGATAGAAAAAAAAAAAATATCGCGCTCACTAATCGCCCAATGCCCGAAGGCTAAAAAAAATGATGTCAGCAGCGAAGATTGTTTATATTTTATCCCCCGATGCAGCGTTGATCTGCCCGCTGTGCAATTTGACCGTGTCCGATCGAGCTCCCGAGCTGCTGCCGACGAATCTGTATATCGAGAGCCTGCTTCACGTTATGGAGAATCCTGGCCAAGGCTGGCTACGTCTTGCCTCGAGAGCTCCGGTAGTCAGCTTCGCACCGTTGCCCGACCGGACCTCGGAATCCGACTCTGCTAGCACTGGTCTGAGATCTCCAGGATTGCCGAATCGTTGCAGCAAATGCCCGAGCGCATGCAGCAAGGATAACAGATGCAGGCACTGCAAACAGGTGAAGAGATATTTTAGAAATGACTAAATATGTATTGTGAGGGGTTGTTAAAAAAAAAAAAAATTATACACTCCGCTCTATTGTCAGATCTTCTGCGACATCTGCTGGATCTCGCACGTCGACGAGCTGAAGGAGCAGTTCAACAAAATCATCGGAATCCTTGATACAACTTCCAGCCGCTTCGAGACCAGAATCGAAGAATTCAGAGTACTTGGATTAAAAAAAAATATTATTCTCTCAGTTGAATTCACCGTGCATCGCAGAAATACAATTGATCGATCTGTGAATAGGCTCAGGTGGACGAATTTAAGGACTCGATCGACAGAGACGTAGAAGCCAGGATAGCCGAATTGAAGCGCCAGCGAGAGGATAGGATAAAAAGATTGAACTACCAAGCTGAGCGCGGTGAAGATCATGCCCTGGAAGTTAAGAGGAGATTGACCAAAGTCGCGGAGGATGTTAAGGAAATGCAGAGTGGATCTTACGACGCTCTGGACGACAACAACGCCAAGGTAATCCAAACTTCTTATCTTAATTGGCGAAGCCCTAAAGACGTTGGAGAAAGAGCTAGTTTTCGTAACAGGCATCAATGAAGAGCAGTGTATGGGAATTTGATGCCAGTAGTGAAAATTGCAATCGATCAAATAGTTCCATTAAGGTCATCGGTAAAAGCGCCTATTCGGGACCTAGTAGTGATCCTATGGATACTTCAAATCGTTTCTTGTACACAATCCTCAACGACCCTCAAGAGACGTCATACTAAACAAAAAACATAAAAAGAAAACCCCGTCAAAGACCGCTGCCAATAGTGAACCAATTTGATGCCAATAGTAAAAATTACAACCGATCAGATAGATCGATTAAGGTAAAACAGGTAAAAGTTTATATCAGTGACCTAATATTGGTCTCATAGATACATCGAATCTTTTCCTCTTGTACCCAATAAGACCCTTAACAGGCGCTTGCGTAGTATCCCACATATACACATACCGACTTAATAGTTTTCAACCATCTCTCCACACAAAAAGAGCATAAAAACGAAACGCCCGTCAAAGACCGCAGCCAAAAGTGAACCAATTCGATGCCAATAGTAAAAATTACAGATTATACAGACCCATTAAGCTAACAAGTAAAAAAGCTCCTATCAGTGACCTAACAGTGGTCTTACAGATACATCGAATCTTTTCTTCTTCTACCCAATCGGAATTCAACCCTCAACGGGCCCATGCACATAACTCCAAACATCCACACACCGACTTAACAGTTTCTAATCATCTCGCCATACAAAAAAAAAAAAAGAAGAAAAAATCCCCTTCAAAGACCTCCGCGAAAAGATTAATACGATAGATAATACGCCTGGGTATACAGCAGAGTCTCGTCGGAGGTGTGGAGGAGTTAGTCGGCGGCGTGCGCGTGAAAAACGCGTTTAAAAGTAGCTCCTTTTTCCAAATAAAATCTGGACCACCCCTCTCTCCCTCGTGTACCTGTCCCGTGCAGAATCTCGCGCAGTATTGATCATTCCGGGTCGGGTGAGCGGTCGGGCGAGGACGGCACCGAGGGGGTCGAAGAGGAGGGAGGTCGAGCCCGAAGCCCGCGGAGGAGGAAGCGCTTTGCGAAGTATAGAATCACTGCGGGGCAGGGGAGAGGAGGAGAACACAGGGAAGAGGAAGAGGGACGAAAGGGTGGGTGTTGGACTGCGCGATGGAGAACGCAGATGAGGGGGTCGGGCTTTTCGGAGAAGAGATGGTTGCGAGCTACTGCTACGTCTGCCGCGGTCGCAGCAGCCTGCCGTCTCTCCTGGGTAACGGTGAGAGGGAGAGACAGGAAGCTTGTGGAGAAAGTAAGGATCCACCTACGGTAGCGAAGCGGGCAGGACGGAGAGGAAAAGGGCAACGCGCGCTTCTGTATTAGGGCCGACTGCACACTGGCTCGCACCACTGGCGAACCTTGCGGCGGGGGAGCGGGGGGGGGGCCGAGGGAGGAGCACGTTACAGCGATGCCCCACCGAATGTAATGGTGTTGGTATAGCGTAAGGCACGAGCAGCGAACGTCTGTCGCTGACAGCCCATTACCACTGTACAAACGCGCTCGCCGCTCGACCCGAAGGCCGCACTGTTCGGCGAATGTTATCGCGGTGTGCGAGGCCTGTGTGCGTGTGTGTGTGTGTGTGTGGGGGGGAGGCACGTTGCTGGACCAAAGAGGAGCTCGACTACTATCTTTGCCGCCGAAGAAAAGCTCGCAACCACTGTTTCCGACGAACCGGGTTAACAGTTTCTCCTATCAGTTCTTTTTAGATTTTATTATCGTGAAGAAATTTGGTCCGAGAGATTTCTCGGAAACTCGGGTATTCCGGAGGGGAAAAATTGCGAGGGGGCCTTTCCGATGATACGAAAAAATGATTCTCTAACTCCGGGGAAGAACTGTAGACTATTAAAAAAAAAAAAAAAAAAAAAATTGTAAATTTCATGTACAAATATTGTGTAAAGTTACAGTACTTTTTAAGTAATTTAAAAATACTTTGAGTATTATGAGAGAACTTTTATTAAAAATACCAGGTTTTTATCTTTTTTTTTTTTTTTTTTTTTAACGTACGTTCATTTCAAATAACGTTTGTACATTAAATTTCATACACTAGTTTATGCATAAAAGCTTCCAATATCGGTACATTAATTTTCTTGCAGATATTTTTTACAGTGTAGACTGTAAAAAAAAAAAAAAAAAAAAAAAATCGTACGAAATTTAATCTGCTGGTACTGGAAGTTTTTATGCACAAGCAGGTTTATTATTCATGTACAATTGTGATGAAAAATTAACGTGCGATATATTAAAAACTATAGACACACTTTGCTTCTAATGATCGATTGTAATTTTACTGTAAAAGTACTTTACGTTCAATATTTTACTGTAATTCTCATAATTCGGTGCTTACTGTGCTTCTCACAATTGATTGTGATTTTACTATAAAAGTACTTTACATTCAATATCTTACTTCAATTTCGCTGTAAAAAGTCCCTTAATTTTTCATCACAATTGTACATTGAATTTAATGTACACATTTTTAGATAAAAACTTGCAATTCGGCTGCATTAAATTTACAATTTTTTTTTATTCAGTAATATATCGTGAATTTTTGTATTGTGCCTAGATACGGCGTTATTATAGACTGTGGGACGAAATTATTATCGTCAATGAGATTCACCACCGACCTATCGACGTTGCTCGATTTAGTGTATCTCGGTGGTAGAGAGAATCGGGATGATATAATGCCATACCGAGAAGATTCATCGGTGAGCCGGAATGAAAACTCGGTCGACTGGAGTGTCTCACGTGTTTTGCCTCGTGACAAACGAATTTCCGATACCTCATCGGGATCCCCTTGAAGACAATCCGAACAATATAGAAGATGTGGCCTCTACAATTAATTCTCATAATTAATCTATAATGTGTTGGATGTATTTTCCCTTTTTTTTTTTATCGAGATACAATAAAACTAAAAGAAATCGAACCGGGCGCGTTTGGAGGTAAAATTGAGCTGCGGGTATCAGCTAGAGCGAATGATGTACAAAGACCGACGGACATCCTGAAAATCTGACTCTCGTGGTGGAATCAATTTCTCCGGGTCTTGTCTTGATGTCGGGGCACGTATCTCGTACACACAACGAGGCACACGAGAGAGGACGATGGGAAGTGAGAAAGCGAGATAGAGTTCCAAAGCCTCGAGGAGGTGAACCACGCCTGTTGCCACCCTCGCGAAGACCGTAAGCCACGCCCGTTCTAGCTCGTGCGCTACAATCTCATCCCCTAGGAAACCCCGCGAGCTCGATCATGTGCCCGGCGAGGGCTAATAATTCACGTCACGGACACACTCTGCCATAAAGACTCGACAACGCGCTCGTCAGCGCCCTCCCAGCTTCTCTTTACTTTTAGTATGCACACTTTTGTGATTTTATAGTCGATTCACGAGTAACCAACTCTGGCCGATCTAAACGGTCAGTTTCACGTCACTTCCGGTTTGAAAATATTATTTTTCGACCAAATGTGACGTCATCTAGGGAAAACCTCATTCCGGTTTAAAAATCTAATTTTTTTTAAAAATTGGAAGTGACGTCATACTGCAAATTCGTCACTTCCTATTAGAAAATCTCATTTTTTTTTTTTACCGGAAGTGACGACATCTAGGAGAATTGTCACAGCCTCTTTGAAATTTAATTTTTCGACCGGAGGTGACGTTATCCAGGGGAAACGTCATTTCCGGATGAAACATTAGCTTAATGATATTAGTAATAACAATAATGACGTTGACAATAATAGTCATACTGCCTTAAGATGAAAAAATATGACGCTCCTCTATGGACAATAAACGTTCAGTAAATGTGAAGCGTTTTTTGTTTATCGTGGCCTGCGGTGATTCGCGCACTGGCTGCATTCAGGTGTGGAATTTCGTTACTGGGAACTTGTCAATAACATCGTCAATTTTGTAATGAAACAGTCATTCCCCCCCCAGGAACACGATAGTCGATAGAGCGTCGGTTACAGTACTATGCGAGTTTCCGGGGAGCCTGAATCGCAGTATATCGCATTGACGAGAGCTTGGTCATTATTCGCAGACAATAATTTGACGAGTTCCCAAAATTCACACGTTGCATCGTCATTCCCGTCGAATAATTGCGATCCTGTAACTCGATTACGTGAAAACACGATCGACAGGAATTAGCAAAGCCCTCGGGCATATCACTACAATGCAACACTTAAGGGGTCTGCATAAGCCGATGCACTTTCTTTAAATAATAATGACTTCATTCTCTATCGATATTTGTCAATAAAAATAAAAATGAACTCAAGCCTGGCTTGACTATGTATTAACTGTGTGGAAAATTAATTTTACACGCAATACCCGATCTCGTTTTTCCAAATTCTCATCAGAAACAAAAAAATCTCGTTTTCCAAATTCTCATGAGAAACAAAAAAAAAAAACCGTGAAGATCGACCTGTTTATTGGGAGCCGAGCTTAAATGCAGACCCCTCAATACGATTTGGGTTCATCGAGTCGTGAAAGATTTGCTCAACGAACCGAGAGACACGCCAAGATGACGAAGTGTTAATCGTTCGCCGCAGCGTTGAGAAGCTTTTACTGTTTTTTTTTTTTTTTTTTTTTTTCTTGCTTCTATTACTTTACATTCGCGAAGTGTGCCGAGAGGTCCAGTGCAACGCCACCGTTTCGCAGCCACGCGCCGACTTTCCAACCGTCCCTGAAATTAGCCACAGTTGACAGCGGGACCGGCGAATGTCGTACGCTCAGATTGTATATAATGCGGGAGTGGTTCGAGACCCCCCGGCTTCGAGCCTGGGAAAATCAACTGACCTGTAACTAAGTGGGCTATCATTAATTCTATAACACGTATGTTTATATCGCTAAGGTCGTACATTAGGAGTCTAGTGGGACGCGCACGTTTGACTCCCAGAGTTGCACGGTAAGGCCAATTTGTCGAGGGAAACTACCGAGAGTGGAGCGAACGACCGGCAAGCTCGCTCTGGCGAATACGTCGATTTATCCTGCCACTGTACGTTCATCCGTTTTTCAATATTATTTTTGTACGCCAGACACTCCTCACCTTTTTTTTTTCACTCCCCCGTGACCATAGCAAAGGCGACCGCGGTAGAGGAGACAGAGGCTTTTTTTTTTTCGAACGCGGTTTTTGCACCAAGGTATCGACATTTCGTGTCTTCCTAGCTGACGTGCGGATTTGTTTTCCCCGAATGGAACAAAAATAGTCCGATACAACGTGTTCCGACTTCCACTTCCGAATGTGCAATTGTGCCTTACGAAAATAGAACGCGAAATATTCTAGATAACTTCAAAAGTGTTTTTCGAAATTTCCTCACATTTTGCTATTCGGATCGTTGAAAATCTATTCCAACCGCGAATAAAGTAGATTTTTTTTCTTATTCATTTCGGAGATGTGTAAATGAGATGAGGTTTGGATCTGGCTCGAGTGCCCGGCGGCGGTATGAGAGTTGTTCTGGTACGAACAGTGATACAAACAGAACGTGGACCACCGAGCCTATTTGGTACACGTGTCTTTGCACGTTGAATACCGGCCGATCCGCCCTTCCAGCCCGCGAGCGAGAGACGGAGATGGAACGACAAAGGAGGACCACACGCTCCGACACGTGACCTCGGCAAGCGGGCTCGGGGGGTTTGGGGACGGGTTCGGCGGGTGTTGCGGGACCAAGCAAGTTCAGGAACCCGAGGGCTGGCGGGGCTGGCTCGCTTGTCTATGTAAGTGCCAGAAAGCAAAGGGGACACAAAAGTTTAGCCCGGCAACTAGGGTAGATCTCGATGTTGCGATGCCCCTGTGTGTGCATGCAGTGGCGTTCCGTGTGTCCTCTCAATTGGCCGCAACTTAGCGTCGCATCGATGAACAGACGATTTGCGGGCTACGACGTCAACCGCATTGCTCCGCATGTTTCACGGGCCGGTTACCTCGGCCACGTACCCAATCGAATTAAAGACAAACGAGTCGAGAGACCGAGAGATCGACGGGACGGTCGATCGATTATAAATTACTTCCCCTCTGATTCCGGCCTAGGGTAGGCCGAGGGTTTTCTTCGATGGGAATCGAACCCGCGATTCCAAATGCAAACCTTAATGATATTGCTTTAGGTCCGATGCGCAATAATCAAAGAATCGTGTGATCGGCACAGGTGAGGGTGTTCATGTCTCTGCATCGCGAAGCGACGGAACTGATGAATCTGGAGTCCACCTGGGGTCCAGAACTGTTGGAGGCCGAAGACGCAGTCGACAGTTCGAGACAGAGCCGCATGAACGCTGTGAATTTGCGAGGCAACATTGATCTCTTCTACAGGTATTTGTGTAGTTGGATTTATCAGCTCGTCAAAGATATAGGTGTTTCGGCTAGAATGGAAAGTAATATGCACTCTTTAGCGTGTCGTCAATTTAAAAAAATTTATTCGAAGAAATACGAGACTTGTTGTTAATATAAAACAGGTTCAATAACCGTCAATGGCACAGTGACTGAAACTTAAGTAACGTGCGGACGGTAGCCATTGTCACTAGGGAGGCGCTACTTTTCATTAACCCTTCCGACAGTATCGCGAAATTCCAAAATTCATACATGCGTTTTTAAAATTCGTTTTTCTCCTTCGCTCTGAATTCACTCATTTTCGAATTGGCAAACAATAGAAACAGTTAAAGGACAGACTTTGGGTACTGGGCTTGCAGAGCTGGAAGATACTTAGTATCATTGTTAATTTACTTACACGAGCAAATGTTAACAGACGCAAGGTATTCGAGCAAAAGGTGATAGCCAATCGCGAGGTGATCCAAAGGCCCTGTGGCATGGCTCACGATCCTTTTAGAAACCAAATTTTCGTCGCTTGTCCTGGCTCTCGGCAAATCGTCCTGCTGGATAAGAAATATAAACTCATTAGAAGATACCAGAGTACGGAAATGATGGCTCCTCAGGGCCTGGCTTATATGGAAACCACCGAAGAGCTCTTCGTTACCGGTACGACATTTCTTAAACTACAAGCCCGAGATGATATCGACTGCTGAGAAACGGAAGGGCGTATCTCGCACAGTTAACTAATTTAACATTCACATGTTAAGTGTCGTAAAATACACCCCTTCGTTTCTCAGCAGTCGATATACCGCTTTCCTTTATCGAACTGATGAAATTCTCTGTTGGAACAACGCCGATCAGACAAATGGAAGCACTGCATCTTCGTGTTCGATTGCAAGGGCGAAGGAAAGAAATTGAGGCAAATGTGCAAAAAGGGACTGGGAGAGGAGCAACTGCTGTGTCCCGAAGGTTTGGCTCTAGACGCGAGCCGGAACCTTCTCTACGTGGCCGACACGGGTAACGATAGAATACAAATTCTGAATTTCGACGGTACCTGGCGCGGCTACATCGGACCGACCGAGAGACACGCCAACAGTGTCACGAAATCCGGCAAAGTCCAAGGAGTAGTCTTTAACCACCTCAACCAACCGACGGACGTTGCGCTCTCCGAAGATTTCGTCATAGTCGCCGATTGTGGAAATCACAAGGTCAAGGTATGAAAAACAAAGTCTGAAAAATCAAGAAGATGAATTTGACATATTATTAAGACATACGTTTTTTTTTTAAAGATATTCAACCAGGAAGGAGTGCTGATACATACGATAGGCGGATCGGGAACACTGAGGCGATACTTCAGATCACCGGAAGTCGTTACAACGGACAGCAAGGGTAACATCATCGTCGGCGATTCCGGTAACGCACGTGTGCAGATATTCTCACCGAATGGCGAACTGCTCAGAGTTCTGGGTGGAAAAAATTCGAAGACCAATAAATTCGGTTGGGTCTCCGGAGTGTTGGTGAAGAACAATTTCGAGATACTGGTCGCCGATAGCAAAAACAACGCCGTCAAGTTATTTTAACGTTAGATGTATATGCAACAAGTCAAATTCTCACAATTCCATGTGACATCGAAAGAATACCTGCAAAAAAAAACTTCAAATTCATTAATTTTATTGTTTCAATGTTGCATGAAATCATAAAAAATCGCAAGTCGATGACCCTGAAGATACCTGCATGGGACTTAATTTCATCGAGTTGTAACGGCTGCCTTTTGCATCGCACAAACTTAGCTCGGAGAAGTTCACTTGGAAAGTGAAATTCCACAAGTGAACCGTTTCGTTTTCTTCCTAAAGCAGTGCAATGACCGAAGACTTGCCAAAGACGAAATTTGCTGTCATGCGGATGTCGTTTGAGTCGAGGTTTTAAAGAGCAATGTATTTTTTTTTGGCAGCCTTCAAAGCGAACTGTTCTCGGGTCATCGACACTTTAGTTTTTCAGTCCAATTACTCAACGAACTGTGGTGAAACGAATAAAATGAATAAAGCCTCCATGGTCCCGTTTATTCCAACGCTTTCCGTTTTTTTTAGTTAAAATTTTAACGAGTAGCGAACGAGTAATGAAAAAAAAAAAAGAAAAAATTAAAACAAAAAATTGAAACGAACACGGAGGTCAGTGCGCAAATTCAATTAAAGCTTTTGAAGCCCCGCGTGGAATAACCAGCCGCCCCTCCCGTCCGTCCCTCCTCGGCTGTACAGCACGCTTCGCGTTCGCTCGTACTTCACCGATTCGTTTGCTTTTCCCAACCGCGTATATATAACGCCGTACACCTATATCCAAATATCAAACAGATTTACGGTAAACCGTGTCCGATCACTCGTGAAACCTCGTAAGCATATTTGACCAATAAATAATTTGGCAAACGAATTGATCCCTCGGGACTATAAACAGATACTTAGAGGCACGCGCCCGTTCGGCTGTCTCGATCGACGCTGAAGTTATGTCCAAACTCCCGTGTGCGCCCGAGGTTCCGATGTGGTTAGCAGTGCGAAAGCGCGTAGGGTGCAACGAATATCAAACGCAATGGACAATTGGAGATCGAGCGAAGAGACGAGACCCCTACTGTGAGAACCGAAGCGTCGAGGGCCCGCGGCGTGAAATCTCTATTATAGGGGGGTAGAGAGTGGAACTCTCGGAATCGCTTTTGCTGGTGCTGACAGGGGGGTCGAGCATGTTACTGCATAGCCACGGGAGCCCCCCCTCTCACAATGCGACAGTGTAATCGCGAATTAAATGTTTGCACGGAAATATATCGAGGAGATGAATCTGAGGAGTCGTTCCGAGCCGCAGGTCCGCTACTGATTATTGGATTTCTCTGAAAATTAAAAAAAAAACACACCTTTTAGGGATGGAAATTAAGGGGACATCATGCGGATGCTGTGGAAGCAATAAATTTGTTGAGGCTGCGTGGCACGCCAATCAAACTAGTGCTACATTTCTGCAATTGTTTTTCCAAAATTGTATGCATATTTATTGACAGTGGAGGAGGTTGATTTGTATTACTGGATGTGTCCTCAACCAAGAGAAATGTTAATCACGATGGTATTGTCAGAACAACTGGTAAATGCAAATTTCCATGATTGTAAGTTTTTCTTGAGTTCTTTCAAAGTAAAGTCCATATTTTTAAATCCATTTTAATGCACCACGGCTCATTTCGTTTATCAAACTTTGTTCTACGAACTCACCGAGTAGGTTTTTTTTGTAGGTTTAACTATTTTTTCCATAAACCAGTTGGTGTCAGTTTTAAACGGTCAAAACTATTTTTAAAAATCTACCTGGTGTATTCGCAGAGCAACGTTTGGGGAAGAAAATGAGCCGCGGTACATTAATATTAATTGAAAAGCAAGGGTTCTACTTTGAAAAAATTCAACGAAAATGCATCATTATGGAAATTTACATTTATCAGTTTATTTATTTGCGAAAACATCGTTATGAATAGTTTCTTGATTGAGGACCTACGCAGTAATACAAATCAACTTCCGGTGCTATTAATATATTACAAATTTATTAAAGATAATGAATAAATCACAACATTTTAGATAAACAATTGTGAAAATTTAGCACTCGTTTCACTATTGTTCCATACAGAAGAGCTACCTTAATGGTAACGAACGGCGTTCATGGTATATCCAGTGCGGTCACGAGAGTTCATCTCTCGCCCCTCGTCGTCATCGTGACAAATTGAGATAAATAATCGTTTGTCGGCGTGTCGGGTGCACAATGTGGACTCTCCAGATCCGTCACGGCTACACTCGAAAATCGATGGGCTGAATATTCTTTGCAGATCGAATGGCCACTAGAAAAATACAAACATCGAGATTAATATCTTTTTTTTTTTTTTTTTTTTTTTTTGAGTGTGGCAGAATTTTGTCCCACGGTTCGATAGTTCTCGCGCATTGAAAGAGGCTGAAGCTCTTTATCTACGATAAAAATGAAAATTTATTTTTATCAGAAAATATACACATATCCAAATTTAGATATGTATATATTTTCTTTTGCCGGATTTTAGACGAAATGAAAGTGACAGGGATTAAAATCTGCTAGGAATTGTGGCGGCGGGAATTTAACTGAGGTTGCTCTATAGGACTGATCATTTTCCGCGTAATCCCATCACGCGCTGATAATAATCGAAATATGCAAATTGTCCGTGACCCACAGAAACGATTAATTCTGTCAGCGGGCGAGTACAGGCGCATCCGTGTTCTCATACAAACCCAGAGCGTTGAGAGCAGTGATCGTGATAGTATTAGGGGAGAGCGGGGCAAAATGAAATCCGGGGGCAAAACGGACTGTTTCGCCAATTTTTTCGAAGCCCAAAAAAATGCAGCGGACCATTTTTTACATTTTTTCACGGATGCTAACACGTATGGTAAAACAGAAAAGTCTCAATGAGATTTTTTGTTGATTTGACCGTATACACGCCAAGCACTGGTGAAAAATACTTTATTAAAATGTTCGGTACCGACAGTAGACAATATTTTTAAATAGCGGAGACTGATCAGTTTTGACCCACTCACCCTTATATAGTAGAAAGAGCTATTCCCAATTATCGGCGGATGTGGTACGTGTTAATAATAATTCCGCTTTCATCGCTCGAGGATCTTGTACATGTTATATATGCAAAAAATAGTTTATTACAATTTTTAGTACCGCCGGTAGAATTTCGCATATTCTTAAATAGAGGAGTCTGATCCGTTTTGCCCCACTCATCCTTATACAGTAGAAAAGAGCTAATCCCAATTATCGGCGGCTATCGTATGTGCCAGTAATAATTCCAGCTTCACCGCTCAAGGATCTTATACATGCAAGCAATCGCGAAAAATAATTTCTTTCAATTTTTAGTACCGACGGTAATATTTCGCATGCTCTTAAATGGAAGAGATTAATCCGTTTTTCCCCACTCATCCCTATACAGCAGAAAGAGCTAATTCCAATTATCGGCGGCTGTCGTACGTGCCAATAATAATTCCGCCTTCATCGCTCGAGGATCTTACAATACCGCGAGGGTTTTCGAATCAAACTTCGAGAGTCTCTGTGCGGAGAGAGAGCGAACGGTGGACTTATATATTTCACGTTCTCGCGGTAGTAGACGAGAGGCATCCGCCCATCGACTATACTTTCCCCTCTGTGTACCGACAACCCTACCGAACTATTGTGGTCGCATTAACACCTTGCATAATTGCTCCCGGGCTGCGTTTCATTGTGCCCGTACCGGCAAACATATCTCATTTGAATATTGGCCTATTCATATCAATCTGCCGCTCCCGCACTACTGCCCGCCGTCGCTCGACGAAGCTAATATTTGAGCCGTGCGGTTTCCGACCTATCAATCCCGTGCAATACTCGCTCCGCGATATTCTCAGGCTGTCAGACTGATAATCGTCGGTCCATAATCAAAAGCCGTTCTTTTTTTTATCTTCCCAATACTTCTTGCCTCTCCCGCTCGTATAATTTCAATTTACCAGCCAAAAAAGATCGCGCGTACCCGGCGTGACTCTGTACTGGAATACTCCGCGCTGGAGTATTCGAATACGTTTTACCTACACAGTAAATAAAGTTTGTAATTTTTACAACTTATCGTTCACAAACGTCAATTTTTTATTCGTTAATTTTCGGGTCGCACCTTACGACTCTGGATTTACAAAGTGCAAACTAAAATTGTTAATGAGACGACAAATAAAAGGACAGGTTTGTTAAACCCGAACAAGCGACTTTGTCACTTTTTTAACATTATTATTTTTACGAAACGTCGTATTCCGATTTTACGAAATTATTTTTTTACTGTGTACTTGGCGCTTTTTGTTCTACTTTGATTGATCAGAGGGCACGTTCAATACGTGCTGCAACGAAAAAAGTAGACATTGAAAATTTTGCAAAATAATACTCTTGATATTAATATTTTTTTTATTTTTATTTAATTCCGCATCAACTACTATGACCTAAACCAATCATTGTATATACCGGAAATAATTATTAAAGAATTTTTTTTAACCCTTTTTTGTAAATCTTCGACCGAATAGATTTTCGTTTAACCAATCCCGTTTCTACCAACCTCGTAAATTGAAACGATAAAAAAAAATAAAATTACGGTTACTAATTTAAGATTATTGACGGTAAGGGCGAGAGCCATTAATTACCCCAAACCCAATCATTGTATATACGCAAATAATTAATAAAGAATATTTTTTTAAAAGTTTCGTAACATCCACTTCGTTGGATCCGTCGAATAGTCTTCGAGCGAATACATTTCCTTTTTATGAATCTCGTTTCAACCAACCCGGTGAATTGAAACGACTCTCCTCTTTTGTGTACTTCGCTCTCCTGCGCTGTCCACGAGTAGCCGATAAAACGATCGAGCTCATTCTCGGTCCTTCGCCCGGACCTCTCGCAGATAAACAGTTTTCCCTCCCTCTTTGCACCCCCCCCCCCCCCCCTCTCGCTCGAGTCTCCGTGCTCAGTTTATACGAGCCGGCAAAATAAAATTCCCTACCGAGCAGTAACAATAAACTGCAGGAGCCTCATTCCGGTGTTCTCTTCGTCGCGATTAACCGTAGAGTTCCATTACGCCCCCGCTCGAAGCCCGTCTCTCTCCAGTCCTCCGAGTATCACGTTGGAGCACGAACGAGGAGATAAACGCGCGAGCTATTAAGTTTCGGCCAATGAAACACCGAGCTGATAATAATTTTACCCTCGGGACGATCCGATTGGTCCGTGACTCCGCCCAGGGGTTGGTATCGATTCATCCCCTCGCCGGTCCACACTTTGCCCTCTCTGCCTATATATATAAAGCTCCGCTCCCCAGGGATTGCTCCGATAGTCCGTGCACGAAACTATACTGGAACGTATCGTTGGTCCGTTTAAACGAAATTACCTTTAAATAAAAAAAAAAAAAAGATATATATATGCACAAAAACTAAGCCAATTAAAATTTAAACGTTTAAACGAAATTATCCTAAAAAAAAATATATATATATGTATATATATACAAAAAAACTAAACTAATAATTAAAGTTTAGAGAGTTCGTGATAGAAATATAACTGTTAAAAAAAAGGCGCGAAAAATTTGAATTCGACGAAAGTACCTTTGGGTTATGCCGGCGTCTTGATTAGTTTCGTTAAATTCATTGATTTCTTCAAACCAAGGAGAATAATATAATTATTCGTCGTGGCTTCGTGCGCGATCTTCGACATGGCGTCGCACCCCGCCGCCTACGATTACGAGGAACGAGGTCAGAGAATCGGCAGGGATCGGGTCGGTGCCGCGTCGAGACCTGCTGATTCGACCGTCGCTTGTACAAAGTGAGCCTATAAAAAAAAAAAAAAAAAGATAAAAATTAATATAAAACAATTATACACCACGATCGGTACAAGGGAGAAGTATCCGTAATTATAAATGGAATAATTCTAGCGCCCAATATTACGTCGATCAGAGCAGCGACATCAGCGGTGAGGACCTGGCGGAGTTGCCTTCTTGCGTATACGCCGGAAGACAGACGCAACACGTGGCTCATGCGTCTCCGCACACGCACTCGCCGTTGCATTATCACATGCCGATATCGACGTCAGGTGAATCTATATTTTTTTTTTCCACATTGAGCCCTCAAATCGTGAAAAAATGCAAACTACAAAATTAACTTTGCCAGTGTTTACTAGTAAAAAAAGAAAAATGATTTTTCAACTCCGGAACACTTTTATGTAACTCATGCATGAGAAGTGCTACTTCTCGTACTTGTCGAGAGTAGCTTAAGTGGGGCTTTACAGTCAAGTGTTCTATAAATACCCGGCGCATGCGCACAACGGGCCGATTTTACTTTACCGCACGCTTCTCATACTTTACGCACGCTTCTCGTACTTTACGCACGCTTCTCGGACTTTACGCACGCTTCTCGCACTTTACGCACGCTGGCTGTACAGCCCCGTAATTAGCAGGCACGGAGTAGCACTTCTGAATACAGTAAAGAAAATGTTATGCATGAAGATAAGTGAAAAATTAAGTCTAAAAAATTATCAAAAGCCGCTTAAAACAATTTTTTTTTAATGCAATTCTGTCAAGATATTTTATTTTATATCTTTTTTCCTTTCAGTTTTAGTAGCTTTTTTTTTATACCAAATCAACTATAAAGTATTAAGAAGCGAGCCAGCGTTTTCTGGTAAAAAAAAAAAAGATTTTTCAGCTGCTTAACACTTTTTACATAAAACATTTTTTTTAAGGCAATTCTGGTCGGACATTTTCATTTCTTTCTTTCTTTTTCTGTGCCATGTTTGCAGCTTTTTTTTTTCATAAATAATCAATTAATGTAAACGGACGTTTCGTCAGATCACAACGACGCCGATATGAACAGCGTGGAGGACAGTTATTATCCGAACGGCAGTCCCTTCAGGGCGCAGAGACACGCCGCGAATATTCGCGAGCGTCGACGCATGCTAAGGTAAGAATTATTGTTATCTTAGTGAAAAAGAAAAAAAAAAAATTCCTTAGTTTTTGTTTTTTCACGTTTAACCGAACCTGATAATTGAGCGAGTACGCTGGTTGTAAGTGTGATTGGGACTTTTAGCAGCATCAACTCGGCTTTCGACGCACTGAGGGGCCACGTGCCGACGTTCCCCTACGAGAAGCGTCTCTCAAAAATCGACACTCTCAGACTCGCTATAGCTTACATAGCTCTCCTCCAAGAAGTCCTAGCCGCCGGCCTCGACCCTTTGACCTTCATCGAGAGGTACCTCAGAGGTCAGATAAGCGGCGTCCGAGCCGAGTGGAACACGAGCGGTAAGTTGCAACAAAAAAAAAAGTACACACAACTTAGATTGTAAAAAAAAAATTGTATTATATTTGATGTAATGTTAATGGACGTTTTTATGCATAAAACGGTACATTAAGCTTCCTGTGCGATTACGATGAAAAATCACAACACCACAGTATAATTAAAAACTATGGGAATCATTTATTTTCCATAATTTACTTTAATTTTACTATAAAGGTACTTTGGATCCAATAATTTACTTCGTATTCACTGTGAAATTCCATTCATTTTTCGTTGCAATCGTACATCAAACATAATGTACCAGTTTTTTGCATGAAAACTTCCAGTGCGGGTGCATTAAATTAACAATTTTTTTGGACAGTTTTTTTGGACAGTGTACTATAGCTTACATCGATGAAGATACGAACGAATTCATCGAGATAATAATTGCCTTTCAATTAATACAGACCTTACGGCGCGACTGTCCTGGATAAACTGGGCGAATCTCGGCGTCAATCCGAACCGGCGATCGATCCTCACGACTCTCACTCTCACAACGGACAATATGAATTAAATAAATTATTATTGTTGTCATTGTGATTTTCAACGCCCGAGGAAAGGAATGTTAACGCTGCGATTTTGTTTTGTAAATAACTATACCTACCGTACGATGCGCGTTATAGTGCGGAGAAAAACAAAAAACAACAAAAAAAAGACGAGAAGGTAAACGAAACTGTAAAACTGATGCTAGTCCACGTGCAATATGAGACGAGTTGTGTATTTCGTACCGTATATTTCGATCTACACGTGACGCGTAAGGCCTTAGCTTTAGCTAGATGATAAGTAGGCTTTGATTTGGAATAACGTTTGAATAAAAGTGATGCGTAAAGATTTTTGTCGATCGAAAAAAGCCCGATGCACTGAAGAGCGAAGGACAGTGAAGGTCGACTCACCAACGACGCTCCCGTCGAACTGACTGCCAGCCGGTGTGCCCATGTTTGTGCGCTATTAAGGTGGCTACTGTGTGGCACTTTAGTCAAATGAGTGCTAAATTTTCACAATTTTTTTTTTATCCAAAATTTTATGCATTTATTGTCAGTACAGGTTTATTTGTTTTATTGCATGTGAACTACAAGGAATATTAATCACCGATGGTCTTGCAAGAATAACAACAGGTAAAGATAAATTTTCATTAAAGTACCTTGTGGTTTTTTCAAAGTAAAATTCGTATTTTTTAACCGATTTTAATGTACCACGGCTCATTTTTTTTTTTTTTTTTTCTTAAACTGTGCTCTACGAATTCATCAAGTAGATCGTTTGTAGGTTCGAACGTTTGACAAATACGGACCATTCTTTAATCGATAATTTTTCTTCCCATAAACAAGCTGCGGTCGTTGTCAAGCAGACTAAAAATATATTTTTAAATCTACTCCGTGAATTCGTAGGAGCACAAAATGAGCCTTGGTACATTAAAATTCGTTGAAAGATAAAGATTCTTTAACAAACAATTCAACGAAAAAAATTCAACAACCCGTGCAATATAAATCGATTTCTCTTACTGTTAATAAAAACAAACCATTTCGGATAAACAGTGAAGTTACAGCACTCGTTTGACTGGTGTTCCGTGAAGTGGCCTACCTTAAATGACGCATCGGCCGACAGGTGGTTCTGCGATAGATCGGTTAGTAAAACCGAAACATTTGAAATGCGTGTGCCCACATCGAGGGAATAGGCCAAAGAAAGAAAGGAAGTACGTCGCAGGTTCCCGAGAACTTTTAAGCCACTCCCACTTTGACCCTCAGTAACGCAACGTCGGTTCGGCTGCCGGACAAAAGGTCGTTGGAGTGACCGCAACGGCAGGTTCATTTTGCCACCCCACTTTCCTCTAGAGTACAATCCACACGACTGTAAACATTCTGCGGTCGCGTTCGGTCGCTGTCGACAGCCAAACAATTCCAGGACCAATCGCGACTCACCTGCAGAGATCGGAAGGAAAACCAAACCGACGACACTGTCGCAGCATCGCTAGAGGTAAAAAAAAAACATCTAGAAGATACACAAAAAAAAAAAGCTCCGTCCAAACCAGCGCCGATTCCTCGCACGCTTGCAGCAACGACTTACCAACTTTCTTTTTTTCTCACACCCACGAAAAAACACAAAGCAGGAGACTCGCGATATTTTTTGCCGGCGAGCTTTAAATGGCAGAGACGGAGGAGTATCACGAGAAGAAAAGTTCGACGAGTTCGGGCCCGAGAGACGAAGTTGCCGGAGATTCGAGCTCTGAAGCTGTCGTCGATGAGAAAGCCGGCCTCGCCGGAGCGGGAGAAAAATGTCGAGTCGGTGTCGAGAGAATGTCGATCGGCCATGACGAATCGAGAATGAGCGGCGCGAGAACGGAGGTGATAATCTTGGACGAGGCACCGGCGGCTCGGGAGAGCCGAGGCGTAGTGAAAAGTGCGTACAACCCTCGAGTGATCGAGCTCAGCGACAAGATATCGAAGATGGAGCTGCGACGGGAGTTCGAGGTGGACGTCGCGAGTCGAGAGCGCTCTGCCGGCGGATCGGGGGACTCCCGAAGGAAAACCGTCGGCGATGAGGACCGGAGCGCGGAGATACTGTCGAGACTGCCGCCGGGAACGATACTGATAAAGCAGAGCAGCGGCGGGACGAGCGTAGCGACGAGGTCCCGCGGCCGGGAGGACAGCGACTACGTACACGACTCGTCGAAGGACTCGACGAACAGCAGCGGGAGCAGCAGCGCGGCCTCGTACACTGCGGCCGGAAAGGTCAGGAGGATGCAGCATCGCACCGGCCGAAGTAAAAAGTAAGACGGCGTGGGAGGGACGGGAGGGGTAAAAGTACATTGTACCGACAGCGGTGGATGCGCGGTTGGTGTGCGGCTTCGGTGGCGCCCAGAGTCAAGCTGAATCGTTCGCGGTCAGTACTCGGATGGGTGACCGCCTAGCCGTGCACTAACTGGCGCATTGGGAACCGCTGAGCGGGAGGCCGAATTCTGAGGATTGGTGTTCGTACTCGAAGTATCGAATGCGAACATCGAGACTCAGTTGAAATGACCGGCTGTGTATCGGCGCAGGTTCTCCGCGGTTTCCCTGCGCCTTCGTGCGAATGCGATACAGTAGGGGGGGGGGGGTAAAAAGCGGTTGCGGACGCGCATCTACACCGTGAATTGTAGGAATAGCAAAAATTGAGGAAGTGCGGCTTGATGACTGAATAGATGTCAGAGCCATAAAAAGAATGTACAGGGGTCAATAAAAAAAAAAAGTACATTGTAAGAGAACGCGAAAAAAAGGTCAGGAGGATGCGGCATCGTGTCGGTCGTAAAAAGTTAAACCGAAAGTAAAGAATAATGGGACGTATATTTTTTTCGCGAACTAATCAACTGTAAAACTTTGGATTGGTTTCGACAGCTGACCGTTGCGCCGGTTAGTGCGCCAAGTCGAGACTGTTTCCAACCTTCTGAAGGTTGATTGTTTGTTGATATTACGAAATGAACCGTAGTATGTGGCGGATGGAAAGTTTGTTTGTAGTTGGACTTTCCCAAAACAACCCAATTTCCGACTCTATGTCAAGACCACCAATAGCTCTTGGCTGAGGGTTGGAAAAAGAGTTGTTACAAACAAAATCCAACAATAAGCGAACCTGCTATTCGACACATATAATCTTTGTTATTTTACCCAGTAAAAAAAATGTGTACATTCAACAAACTTTTTATTGTCTACAACCCACAACTATTTTCTTGTCTAACTCCTCTTGCTTATTGTCTTGTCTTGTATTTTATTATCCACCTCCACAACTATTTTCTTGTTAATTTTGCAAAAAAAAATATTCGTTAAATTGACAAGACATTTTTGTCAAATGGACAAGATTTTTTGTAAAGAAATCAACACGAAAAGAATTGTGAATGTTCGTTGACAAGGAACGTTGGTACTTATTTTAATGTATAAAATATCAACAAAAAATTAACATTCAGAAGGTTCCAATCCGAGTTAGTTCGGTGCGCCAATCGACCGGTTGGTCAAAAAGCAAAAAAAAAAGGTTTGTTCGACCGATAAATCACGATACGTCGCGACGACCGAAACGAAACCGCATCGACACCTCGACATTGTTCGCAGGATCGTCGAAGTCCGGAGGAACCCCGCACGGAACAAGAAGAAAAAGCCCATCGACGAGGATTTCCTGCGTCCGAGACAGCGCCTCCTGTCGGCAAAGAGGAAAGCTGCATTCGTCGTCGAGAATTCCTCGAGGAAGCGGGTCAAGCCGACGCCGACACCGTACATGAACACGAGATCGGTGACGAGAAAGATGCACACGGTCGGCGCGACTTATCAAGCGCCGACTCTTCAAGACGCCATCGAGTGGAAGGAGTGGCCGGCGCACGGGATGCACGAGAGGCCGATTTGGCATCCGCAGGTCGGACTGGCGTTCGAGTACGTCGACCGAAGCTTCGTCAGTCTCGACGGTCGGACCTACCGTGAGATCATCGACGAGCCGGTCATCGAAGTAGTCTCGGTCGATCCGCATCCGGAGCGCGGAAACAAAATTTCCCGCGGCGGACAACAACTCGACGGAGCTTCGTCGAACGATTCTCTCGGGAGGGTAGGCGCTGGCGAAGCTCGCGGGACCGAGCGAGTTAAATCCTTCGAGGCTTGCATGCACGGCAGTTTGCACTCCGTCTTGGCCTTTTGCTCCAGAGTCGTTGCGCCTGCGTACAAAAAAAACGTCGACGTTAAATTAAGGCGGATGTGTCGAGGCGGTGATATTATTGAAGAGGTCGAGAAAGTACCGAAATCTTCGTCCGATCCTGGCGAAGTGCTCGGCGCTTCTTCGGGAGAAACTCCCGAAGCGGCTCGTCCGAGCTCCTCCGGAGCATCGAAGTTTCCGGTTGTACCGAGGAGAACCATAAGCTTCACGAACGTGAGGAACATCCAGGGAAACATCCTGCAGGAGGTATTCAGTCGCTCTTCGAAGAACACGCTCATTTTCTTAAAGCCGACCGATGCACCGACCAAGTCCGAGAAAATTCCCAAAGCTTCGTCGGCGAATGCGAATCGAAGGATCGTCGGAGAGGCCGAGACGGTCACGGCGGAACTGAGTCTCGCCAAGCTGAACGACAGCGCGATAAGCGACGAGACGCTCATGGAAATGTCCTCGATGTACAAGCTCCTGCCGGGCGACAAAGCTGAATCTGCCTCGGGGAACTCTTCGAGGTCCGCGGCCAATCTCAGACGTCCGGTCGCCGCTGGCCTCACGGCGAGGGTCTCGAAGACGCCGGGCGAGGATGCGCGCGAAGATCGCGCCGATGCGGCTCGGTTATCGTCCTCGAATCAGGCTTCAGAAATTGCGAAGATTCTCGCTGAGTACAACGAGAAGGCGGCGAAGAATTCGAGAGCCAGAGCTTGTTGTCCCTCCTCGAGCGCGAAGACTGTAAAGTTTGAGAAGGAATTTAGCAACGTTAAGAACAAGAGGATGACTTATTTTTCACTGGTCGAGCAGTCGAAGAGCGTCAAGAGAGACGAGGACGATTTTGGCAACAAGCCGTCGACTCATTACGAAGCCAATGTACTGTCCAGCCAAGGGATTACGAAGAGTCCTGTGGAAATTTCCGGCAAGTCCGTTCCAACAACGACGCCGATTAAGACGGAAGATGCTGGCAGGGAAACCGAGGACGACGGTCGAGCGATGGATCTCACGACTGGGAAAGTGTCGATTGCGGGGGAAAAAAAATCGACCGAAAGCGTTTCCGATGAACCGATGAATCGGCAGTGGCTCCAAGAACTGATCGAGGACACGGCGCTCCTCTACTGCGCCGCGGCTGGCGTTCGCCAAGAGGACGTCGCCGACTACCTCGACACACTGGATTCTTCGCAGAGCATCCAATGGCTGGGCTCGTGATAGAGAGTTTTTGGTAGATCGAAAAAATCTATTAGTATGGAAAAAAAACATTTAGAAAAAAGGAGGCAGCGGTGGATGAGCGATTTACGAAGAGATTTACGAACACACTTCTGCTCACCCGATTATCTTCGAACATTAAATAAAATTTATTTATTCACTTATTCATTTATTTGTTATTTTTATTTTTCGTTAAACGTATATTACGTACCTTGAGACTGTGCAGACTGTTCGCTTAACTTTTTACGTGCAGTTATCGTGGGTCAGTGAAAAGTTATCCGAGTCTATGAAAAAAAATATATATAAAAAATACTTTCTAGTGACTGATAATACGTTCGTAATTTGTAACTCTTATAATGAACTTTGAGGATAATAAAAGAGATTATACGAAAAACGAATGTTTCGTCGTTATTATTTTATGTTTCTTCGTGGCGATTGCCACACCATTGTTCACAGCGGCCAGTTTCGTCATAGTATATCCAAAAAGAAATCGATCAGTATGAAACTAATAAAAAAATACAAAAAGGAGCCTTCGGTGGATGAGCGATTTACGGTCAAAAAAACACACTTTACTCCATTATCTTCGCGCATTAAATAAAATGTATTAATTTATTATTTATTATTCTTATTTTTACTTTTTCATTGAACAGATATTACGTAGCTTAAGACTGTGCTAACTGTTCCTTTAACTTTTTACGTGCCGTTATCGTGCGTCAATGAAAAGCTACCCGACTAGTCTGTGAACAAAAAAAAAGAACAAATACTTTCTAGTGACTGAGAATACTTTCGCAACTGAAAACTCTCATAATGAACTTCGAGGATAATAAAATTGATGATACGAAACCCGAATGGTCCTCGGTCATGATTTTAAGTCTTGTGTTCCTTCGTCGCGATTGTCACACCGTCGTTCACACCGGCGTGAATGCAGAGCACGAAGATCGCGAGGATCGCCAAGTAGAGGAGAAACAAAGCCGCGATGCCGAGCTTTCGTTGTCATTCTTTGCTGGGCCGACGCTTGCGACGTCCGTGCCTAAAGAAATTATAATAATCCCTCGTAAAAATGGATGCGTCGAGAAATTTCCAAGAATTCGTTTGAGCAGCAAGACGACGTACGTTACTCTCTCTGACTCCGATTCGCTGCATTCGCTGCGACTCTTCCCGTCATCGATCGACACTTCTGAGGAGGACTCTTCGCTCTCGTCTCTCACCCGCTTAGCTGAACTTTTATCATCGCTCCTCGTTTTCTCGCTACTCTTCGCCCCGTCGTTGACCTTCTTTTCCTTCTTGGCGGAGCTCGCTCTCTCCGCTCTCCTCTTGCTCCGCTTCTCGTCTTCAGCGGCAACTTCCCTTCTCGATTCCTCCCGATGGGTCGAATTCTTCTTGCCCTCGCGCTTCCGATGCTTGTCCCGCTTCGAAGAATTTCGGGAGCTCGAGGTCGAGTAACCCGTGTCCTGTCTCGCTTTTCTGCGACACAATAATTTAAAAACAGTTAAATGACTATTATTGCTCTTATTGTTATTGATTAATAACAGTATTATTATTATTATCATTATGATTTTGAACTCCCTGCATTATGAATCTTTGTATTCTTACGTGGGCATAATAAAAGATCTATCTATGATTATTATTAGAATTAATAAAAATATTTCCAATACAAAGTTCGCTGAGTACAGTAGAACCCCGATTAACCGCCAAGCGGATTAGCTGTGCATCTACCGAGTTCTTTTGTTATGCGCGGAGTTCGGAAAAATGAAAGAAGTGATGGATGAAAGTCGAAGGAAGTGCAAGAAGCGAACCAGTCATTGAGTACTTACAAAAAAAAAAATACTAGCTTACATAGTATTAACGAAAAAAAATCCAAAGCTTTACATTCTAGTTCACACTATTTAACAATTAAGTGCAAGATGTACCAAATATCATTGTAACTAGTCAAAATACAGTTTTACCATTAGCCATTATTGACTTATATACTTTCGGTATCTAGTTCGGATTAACCGGAATTTCGATTATATGGGGATTCTTCGGTCCCGAACATAGCGGTTAATCGGGGTTCCACTGTACACGATATCTATATTTTTTTTCTCAATATCGCCCACCGCTTCCTCCTCTCGAGATTCTTCGGCGATAGTTCGTATCTGTCCTGTTCCTCGGTGGATTCGGACTCGGTCTCCGAGTCGTTGTCCTCGATGTCGCGGATGCGCCGGTGCTTTCGTCTTCTCTCGTCCGTACAGCCCTTGCCGCGATTATCCTTGTAGATGTCTCCGCGCGACACGATGCTTATACTCGGCATCTCGTAACGCGCGCATCGTTGCTTTCGTTTCTTTCGCTTGTGCTTGCTCTCGCTCTGCACAACGTAAAGCCTGTAGAGCTGAAGCAATATGACGAGTGTGTTCTTGCACGTGAAGAATATATTCATGTAGCTGACGATCTGATAGTGAATAATGAGTATGAGACGAAAGGCGAGAAAGGGACCGTCCTGAAGGAGCATATTGAGGGCGATGCCCCAAACGTCGATGCTGCAGCAGCTCGTTTCCGTCCGGACTTTCCTCTTCAGAGCCGTGCCGGACGACAGCCTCGACTTCCGAGATTTCGTCGCTGTGAGTACAACGGTGAATTGCATCAGCGACCACGACCAGATGCCAAGTGTCAAGTAAACGAGAACTGTTTCGCGAGCGATCTTGTCCTCCTTGAATGAATCGAAGAACTCGATAATATCCGCCGCGGTGCCGATGTAGACGAGCAACAGCTGACTCAGCTGATCACGCGTCAGATCACCCTTCGGCAGCATCCATCGTCCGATTATGAGGATCAGCATTAGAAACTGCTCTATCAGCGTCACCCATGTCTCCGTCGATATCTGGATGTCCGGGAGACGAAAATTTACCTACGGGAGTATACAAACATTATTACGTGATCATTTTCGCGATCACGGAGGTAGATTAGTTTTAATTAGAACTAGCTCGACATTTTTTTTACATGAAAATTCGTGCTGGCCGAAATGTATATTATTCAATTATTCAATTATTCAATTATTCAATTATTCAATTATTCAATTATTCAATTATTCAATTATTCAATTATTCAATTATTCAATTATTCAATTATTCAATTATTCAATTATTCAATTATTCAATTATTCAATTATTCAATTATTCAATTATTCAATTATTCAATTATTCAATTATTCAATTATTCAATTATTCAATTATTCAATTATTCAATTATTCAATTATTCAATTATTCAATTATTCAATTATTCAATTATTCAATTATTCAATTATTCAATTATTCAATTATTCAATTATTCACTTATTCAATTATTCAATTATTCAATTATTTCATTTTCCATTATTTAAAATAGACCAACTTATACAACGACACAAGTGCCCTCGTGAGTGCACTATCATTATTTTCTCTGATAGCAAATCACAAGAAACTGACCCCGAAGGCCTTCTCCAAATGTCGCAGATCCTCGGCAGCGAGATTAGTCAGATCAAACGACTCGGTTATATTGATGTTCGTTCCGCGAGACCGCATCCTTCGTTCGACCTTGTCCAGTTCCAATAGCCATATAGCCGGCACGACGCTTCCCAAGTACAGGAACACCGACGGGCAAAACCTGTTTTGTCAGAAATATAATACCCCTGTTTCGTTAAACATCAAACGCGAGATTCGTGGAAACCCTAACATAAACAAACTAATGAAATTAATGATCCGAGTTGCACAAAAAAAAGGCCACAAAAAATCTAATCCGGTCGCAAACGAGGTCAATATTTTTCGACCCGCTTTCTCCGTACGGACGCTGCAGGGGGGGGGGGAGAAGAGGATGGCTGAACCGATACAATGTATACACCGGCAGGTAGGCCGGCTGTCCGGGTCGTAAGTAACTAATGCTCAATTTCCGTCTGTCAGACTCGAAGTGCCGAACAAAAAGACACAGAGATACGGAGGGGTTTTAGCCGCGATGACAACACACCCGGCTGACCCCGTAAAGCCTGATGCCCCGGAAAATTGTCTTGTTAGCTCCGCTTCTTTACGGCGGACTTGACCTCAAGGTTTTTTTGTTCTTTTTTCTTGTTACCTCGGAGCATAAAATGTAATGATTTTAGAGCGTTTATATATATATATATATATATGTGTGTATATATATATATATATATATATATATATATATATATATATATATATATATATATATATATATCTGGATTTCGAAGTTACGACGATTCCTCACCACTTCCATTCTTGATTCGCCTTTATCGTCAGCGTGAATATACCCTCGAAGAACAGGCACAGTATTGGGCAGCTGAGATACCAGTACAAGGAGTTTCTCTTGAAAGTCGTAACTTGCCAAATTGCGATGAAACCGTGAGAAGCGAAGACCATGCGAGTTATTATCGCTTTTATCGTGGCTATGAACTTTGCCATTGTCGTCGAGAAAAATTATCGCGCGACTTAATACATGTTTTCATCACGCGTTTTATGGTAGCACACGGACAGTTGTGAAAAAGTCGATAAAACAGCGTTTTTAATATCAACTAATTCGTGGAGTTTGGAGTTATCGACATAGTGGTAGAATTCCGAACGGTCCGTGTTTACGATTTATTATTATATGAAAAGTGTATTGCAATTGATAGTGTTGCGAATGAAAAAAGTCTCCGCGACCGCAAAGAACAAGCCCCGATAACACACTGCGGCGTTGGCTCCCCCGAATGCTCGAGACGAGACGATACAATTCAAATAAACGCGCTCGCGCGTCGACAATCCTGTTTGCGGCAACATCTCTCAGTGATTGTTGGAACTACGTTTCTCGGAGGCGTACCGATTGCCGGTAACGCGCTCAGACATAAACAGCCGCCGGTTATCTGGCCGATGCATTTACTGACATTGGATTAGTTTCGCCTGTGCAGGTCAGCTGCGACAATTCCACCCACACTTGCCTGTAAAAGATCTAAAAGATTAAAAAATATTACGACTCGATACATAGTATCGAAACGACTATCGAACGACCCGTGCCTACAATTGATTATTATATGTAAATGTGTGTCCATACATGTCATACATGCCATACATGTTATAATAAATTAATTTTTCCAAAAATTATACCAAAACTCTATTTCGATTAATACAGCTGCGAACGAAAGAAAAAGGCGTGCGACAGCAAAGAACGAGCCCCGATAACATACTGCAGTCTTGGCTTCCTGAAAGTGGTGAGACAGTTCAAATAAACGCGCTCGCTCCTCGAGGATCCAGCTTGCGCTGACATCTCTCGGGGATTATCGGAACTACGCTTCTCCGAGACGCACCGACTGCCGGCGACGCGCTTATCTAACCGATTATTTAATGACGTCGCATCAATCTCGTACGAACGTCAGCTAAGACAATCCGCCCACACCCGCCTATAATCACCCGGTGAAATGGAAATTTTCCGGTGTAGCGGATAAAAAAATATTGCGTCCCGACGGTGAGCACTGAAAGAAGTGTCGAACCGGCCGATGGATTTTACTGCAAGTGGATACGGCAGGTATCGCGTGGCAATTTTCCATCGCTATGTGACAAGAGAAATTGAAAAAATAAAATAAAGAAAGGCACAACATCGAGTTATTAATTCTCGGTCCCTCGAAGTGTTTGGACTTTGGATGGAAATCGAACGCGAAGAAATGCGAGAGTCGAGTAAGACTTGGCGCCCCCGATAGTGGCACGAGATAAGGTGACACGTCGCGGTCGTCGTCGCAGGCAATAAAAACATAACTCCGCTGCTGATGCTGGCGTTCGCGTGTGCAACAGACGCGAGGGGACGGAGATAATGCGATGATTTCGGTGGCCGTCGCGACGCGAAAGGCACCCCTGCTGGTTAACATACGCAGAATCGTGAGAAATGTCGGAGAACGCGTGTCGCGGATTATCAATCGTCCGGCGGAGCATTGTAAATAAAATGACTATCAGCTGACTAATTTGAGTGCGCCGATCGACGAGAAAGGAATTTTGCAATATGCCTCTGGCTTTACGTTCGACCGATTACTCGATAATCCAAAGGTAAGTTCTATCTTTGACACGTGACAAGTGAATTTTCTGTTTCACTTTTTTCTTATTTTTTTTTTTTTTCTTTCTCTGCACAAGTAAATGCACTCTCTCGAAGCGGACACAGCATATGTCTCGTTCCTCCGATTATTTTCTTTTCGTACTTTCAAGAGGTCGATCGTTCGATCGACCTCTTCCGTTGATTCACGAAAATAAAAATAAAAGCCTGTGCACGAATTCTTTTTTTTTTTATGTTACCGTAAATTGCACTCCCGACAAGAGCGCATTTTTTTTTTCGGTTTTGGTGAAGTTTCCGAATTAAACGATAATCCTGTCAGTGCTCTCTGTCGAGAAGGAAAACAAACAATCAGTCGGTCTTAGAAAAACAAAAAAAAAGACCCCGTGACGACGGGACGTGTCGTGTTATCAAACAATATACGGGACTACGGATTCTTGTCCACCCACTCCAATGTTTACACGAACGCGATAAGCGCCCTCGGATTTTGTATGCCCACTACTGCTGCACATTGAAACTTTTGTATACACAACACAGACACAAGATACTTGTGCTGTGAGGCTGATGTGAATTACCGCAAGCTTGACACTGTTGAAAAGTTTTCTGGCATGTCATCATTGTCCAATAAACAATAGATGCACTGTTGTATTCATCCTGATGAACAGTTAGTCGATTTTCTATGTTTAAACACATACTAATGTTAAACACACGCTAACGCGAGCTTGGAAAACCAATGAGATTCCACCCCCTCCTTGCGCTCTGAGATACCAAATAATAAATATAATAAATATGTTTGACACTCCTATCGCTTGTACATAAGAATTATCTGCTTTGCAAAAATAATTTTTCAGTCATGCTCGAAACTTGCAATACTTGTGGGAGATATATGTATGCATATATCTTGTTTCAGATGAACGTTCCGCTGTATGGAGGTATCGGGGCCTGCGCGATCCTCCTTGTTGCCCTCTTTGGCCTAGCGACGGTTTTGAAAATCATTGTTTGTCTGCTAGTATTCATTCTGGGGTAAGAAAACAACACCGTTTACCATAGATCTAGGGTAAGACTTGTCGGCGAAAGGTCGCCGAAAGGTCACTGAAAGGTCGATGGAATAAAAAATGTATACAACATTTTGAGCACAAAAATGAGCGGATTAAATTTAATTTACTGTTAATATGCTATTAGAAAAAAAAAAAGAAATATCCATCATTTTTTTAAGATTAATTATGCCTAAAAGAAAGAGCGTGTATTTCGTTTATCACAAAAATTTTCTTTCAGAATTTTGACTTGTATATATAGAAAGTATGCGCCGGAGCTTGAAAATGAAATCAATTCCGGCAAACAAAACTTACACAAGAAGACTGAGAAATTGCGACAGGCAAGAGTTTTCCCTTTTATACCAATATTTTTCCTGTTTACCCTTGAAGATTATTTCCTTACGCATGCCATTTGACTCTTGCAGTATGTGGAAGAGTTATCGAAGAAAAAGATAACGTTCACTCTGGACAGAAGGGTGACCGGTAGCCACATCATCGACGAGTCCTTGCAAGTGAGTCTTTTTTTTTAACCACGAATCAAATTTTTTATTTGTCTCGTGACAATAATAATACAATAATTAGAATTAATTATAATAATTATTAATAATCGCTTTCTATTATTTCTTTCTTTTTTTAGGAAATATTAGACTTTGTACTCAGAGATTATGTCGAGCCGTGGTACAGCGTCGTTACCGATGACGAGGAGTTCACGAGATCGGTCAGAGACACCGCTCAGAAGATCGCGATCAATATAGCGAACAGGTAATTTAAAAGGAAACCGAAGACATTGCCCTATCGCGTTTACGTTTTCATGCCCTGTTAATCGATGCCTTATCTCTAACGAATATCAAATAACGTTTTCACAGAGTGAAGGATGTCGATTGGATACCTTATCTGACGACGCGTCTGGTGGACGACGCAGCCTCGCACATGAGGCTTTATCGTCAGGCTCGTGCTAAGATGAAACAATTGCAGAGCAACAAGATGCACAAGGGCAGTAGCAGTAGCTCGTCTACTTCGGGCGGTACGCCCAAGAGATCGCCGTCTCACCGTCGCAACAAGAGCGAAACCGATATATCGTGGTATTCGCAGTCGAAATTTTACATTCCCAATATACCGGAGCCCGTTGAGTACAACAACGGCGAACGTGAGAGGGAGGACATCAGCCTCGAGAAGATATTCTTCGATCTCGAGGTGCAAATGGAAAGTAACTTAATATGCAGAGATCTCGTATGTACAAACGAAGAACAGGAGCTGGCTTTCCTGGGCGAGATCGCCGAGATTCTATTGTACCTTTTGCTACCCAAGGAGGACTTTGACTCGCTGACCGTCAGGTTTATTCTGAGGGAACTTCTAGTTAACGTTATAATAAGACCGTTGTTGAATTTGTTCTCGGATCCTGATTACATTAATCAAGCATGCATATGGCTGGTGAGTAGACTACAGTTATTCATGTCACTCGGTGCGAAAATGGCAGTATTACGCACCCTTCGTAAAACCCCCATTTTCACACCTTGTGAAATAAAATTGTGAACGATACTCTTGCGAACTTTTTCTTATCTCGTGTGATTGCAACACTCATCGGAAAAATGTTATCGCATTAGTATCGTAATGTTTGCCAACGGCGTAGAAAGGGAGTTCGTAAAGAGTGTGAAAATGGAGCATTCACACGAATCAGGACTCCTCTTTCTACATCCATGCCATCCATATAATTGTTCCTAACTCACGAAAATCACGTTTTCTGTTTTTGGGAAGTGTACGCAGAAAAGCACTTTCTCACACTAGTGCGAGAAAAAAATATATTGCGGTTGTACGCATGCGCAGTATTTTTCTCGTACGCGATGCGAAAAAGTGTATTTTTTGAGCTCCGTTTACAGGAACGGAAAGCGGGATTTTACCCGCATGGGTTAGGAAAAATCTAAAGTCTTGATAAAACGATAACCCGATCCTCCTGCGCAGACCTAACGAACCCATTTAATTTTTGCGTTTCAGTGTACTAAAGAAGCAAGTTTACCGAGCGATGTTTTCTTAACGGTGATGAGGATAACCGATAGCTTGGAGGAGCTGATCGCCACGAAGAACATCGTTTGCAAAGAGATCGCTCATCTCCGCTCGAAGGATTCCGGCGGCGAGGACGATTTGCCGGTGAAGCAGCAGCTGAAGAGCTTGCTCTACGTAAAGGAGAATCTCGAGACGAGAATAGTGGCGATGCAGAAGGGACTGAAGACCGAGGCCGACGGAATCGGTTCGCATCCCGACTGGAACAGATATCTCGTGCCGGGAAACAAACTAGTAAATTTACCGCTGGACGAATTGTTGAAGAACAACATAGCGCTCAGCTACTTCATCGATTACATGACGTGCATAAACGCCGAGGCTTATCTCTTCTTCTATCTGAACATATACGGCTGGAAGGTCTCGGCCGAGCAGCAGATATCGGACATAGAGCTGCAGAAGTTGCAGAGCAACACGCTCTCGGTTAACTCCGGCGGCTCGAAGCGCAAGAACATCAATCTCGAGAATCTGAAGGAAGCGGCGCAGAAGATATATCAGCAGTACCTGAGCGAGAAGGCGACCTCGAAGTTGCTGCTCGACGAGGCGCTCGTGAAGAATCTCGTCACGCGGATCAAAACAGAGGTCGTTCGAGAGACGTGGTTCGACGAATTGCAGGCCTGCTGCTACGATAAGCTCCAGAGCGAGGACAGATTCTTGCCGTCCTTCAAGAGATCGTTCTCGTACGTAAAACTTTTGGCGGAGTTGGATCTCCTCAAGGACCCGCCGTCGGAGGACGACATGAAATCGCTGGACGGTATAAGCGTTTCGAGCATGAGCAACGAGCTCGACACCCTCGAGGAATCGTCCGAGCTGCAGAGTCAGGACGACCGAAGAAACTCGATCAGGGAGGGCCTGAAATCGTACGCTTATTCCACGACCAGCCTCACCAGCATGACCGACAGGGAACCGGGCGTCGGACACGACGAGACCGATGCCGATCTCGCGATGCCTCGGAAAAACATTAAACGCATGAGGAGCGCCTCCAGCATCGACTCTGACCGTGTGAGCGAGGGCAAAGACGCGACTTTCTATCTCGAGTCGAGTCCCGAACAGCAGCTCATGAAAGTCGACGACTCCACGTGCGATCAGAACGCCATAAAAAAATTGCAGCAGGGACGATTCGAGATAACAGCGGAGATAATCGAGACCGGCGTGGTCAACGATCGCGGCAAAACTTACGGCATATACGCCGTAGCCGTGAAGAAAAATTACGACTCGGGCTATCACGAGAAATGGCACATATACAGAAGATACTCGGACTTTCACGATCTTCATCAGAAGATCAAGGAGAAGTATTACGATCTTGCGAAGATTGCCTTTCCGGCAAAGAAGGCGTTTCACAATATGGAACGGGCGGTGCTCGAGAAACGCATGATAATGCTTAACGCTTGGATACAACAACTTACGAAACCCGGCATCGTCGACGGTCACATGGGACTGCAAAACATGCTCCTGGCTTTTCTCGAGCAGGGCGACTACGACAAGGGCGTTACCGGCGGACAAATATCCAAAACGGTAAGATGCTTTAGTTTTTAGCGCGATCGAGAAAATTCACCGCGGGTGGTAACATTTATTTATTTATTTTTTTTTTCAGATCGATACTTTAGTGAATCCCTTGAAAACATCGATGAAGACCGTGACTCAGGCTGTTAAGACAATGCCCGACAACATGTTGAGCACGGTCGACGGTGTTATGGACAACATCAGCAAATTCTTTGGGAATCCTCGGAAGAACAGCATGTTCTACGAGAGCGTCAAAGTTGGCGCCAGTCTGGACACGGAGGTAAATTTGCAAATTTCTAGCGCACGCGTTTAAGGATGGCTGCCGAGGTTGTGACCAGTCATTTTTGTTTTTGGCAATGGACTCATCCGGAAACGACCGCACTGTAACAGGAGCGATGTTAACTCTGACAACCTCCATGGTCCGAACCAGACGGCTAAAAAGTTTATAAAATTTGTGACCAAAAAGAAAATGCCGGACAAATCGCAGCTTGATCGATGTTGCCGTTTTAGTTGAACAAAGTTAGCCATACGACTTTAATTTGTTCATTTCAAATTTATACCGAGAATTGGTCAATGGTAGTTGAAATAAAACGTTTGATGGTCAATCATTTAATTACAGTAATTTAAAAAAATGGACTTTACAGTTGGGCAAACATTTTTAAAAGATGTTTATCGATTCAATTAGGGCTCAATGCGAGATCGTTTAGTGATCACATTTCGGTGATTAATGTTCACCAAAAGCTTTAATTCTATTATTTGTGACCACCAAACGACTCCGCATCGATTGAGCCCCAAGTGAATCGATCTAAAAAAAAATGTTTGGCTAACTTTACGGGCTGTGTTTTCAAAAATTACTTATGTAATTGAACGATTATTACCATACTTTCTGGAATCAAAAAAGACGATCGAAACACGGTAATTTTACGGTCAATCGATGCTTACAAAAAATGAGCGTCACGGCACATCTCCAGTCTTGTTTAATTTCTCGCACGAGTCGGATTTGCATCGACCGGGTTTCTGCCGTTTCAGACCGACGACAACATACCGCTGAGGATAATACTGTTGCTGATGGACGAGGTGTTCGACCTTAAAGTGAGAAACCAATGGCTGAGGAGGAGGATAATAACGCTGTTGAGACAAATCATTCGAACGATGTTCGGTGACATCGTCAACAGGAGAATCGTCGAGTACGTGTCGCTGTTGACGAGCCCGAAGAACGTCGCGACGTATCTGCGCCTTTTCAAGTGAGTCAATGCGATTATCTTGTCGGCGACGTCGCTCGTCGACCGCTGAAATTGGATTCTCACGGATTATGTTTATGTTTAATTTACTGATCGGACATGCCCTTTTACACGATAAGTGTAAAATTGAGTGAAAAATTGGGAGCAATACAATTAATGCAATACAGAGTTTGAATAAGTGAATGATAGAGAAATTACAATAATTCAACCGTGCAGTGCAGGACTCTGATGCAATACAGATGATAAAAATCAAATGTCTTAGAACTGCAAAAATATCAATAAGACGCGCAAAAATGCATTAATATAAATGTGTTTATGTAAACACAAAAAGTTCAGTATTAATACCGTAAATACAAGTGAATTATAATAATTATTCATCTTTCCAGGCAAAGCCACTGGCCGAACGGCGTAAAGGCCGAGGCGAAACCTCCCCGGGATCAAGAGACCAAGGACAGAACGCGCGTGGCTGCGAAGGTTGCTTTGCTCTCGTGTCTGTCGGACGAACTAAAACATATCATTGGCAGTGAGACGACGAGACGGGGGCTGCTGAGGGTCTTTGAGCTCTTTCAACGGCCCGTTTTGAACAGAAGAGTGCTATACGTACTACTAGAGGGAATAATAGAGAATCTCTTTCCTCACACAGATTTGGTTACGATTATTAGAAAATTGTATTCCGTCTCGCCGAGAGTTAAAAACAAGGGCAAGACGAACAACTCTTGATGCGCGAGATGAGCGCGCTTCTTCGCTGTCTACGGTCAGCCGGAGGATGGCGCGAATTTTTTGTTCTTCTAACGTCCTGAAGGTAATTCTCACACTCGGTATCCGATAAATTTTGGGCGGGGAGCTCGTTGCCATGCTGCTATTTAGGATAGATATGCAATGTTTTTGTTTTTCCTCTCTACCGCTAAGCAATAATCACGGTACGAAATTAAAAAAAAATGAAATGCAATCGCGGGCTCGTTCGCCGAACGGGGGTCGATACGTTACCGATGGGTAATACGTGCAGCGAAAACACTCTCACGATAATGTTTCTACGAGCATCCTTTCTGATTGTTTTTTTTTTCTTTTCGCCGCTCTACGAATAATTCATTTAACGGGAAGTATTTTTTTACCTATTTATATACACCGGTAAATTTATGCAGGACAACTTTTTCAATTAAACGGTTCGTACCTATGATATTTTCTTATAAGACGACGATATAGAGACGTCGCGTTTCTCGGTACAAGAAGTTCTTGAGTGGAGAGGGTGGTGTGCGTGTTTGTTATATGAATGCGCTGATATTCGTCGCGTCAACGAGTTACTCTGACAACCGTTGTATTAGCTTCGGATCGATATATCGCGGGGAGAGAGAGGGCGGTACAGTTTATTGCATACTAGAGATCTATTCGTATTTTTTAAGTCAACGGAGGGATGAAGCTGACGCGCGAATGATTGCAATGTATCGAAGCCATTAAATTCATATTATACACGACAGGGAACAAAAAAAAAAAGTTAAACAAAACGAAAGTTGCAGACTTTCATCGATCGAAGAAGATTGTATAGTTTCTAACGAAAAAAAAATGAATATAAAAAGAAAAATAAAGGATAAATTAAAACTCGTTCACAGTGATATAGAGGCCAAAAATTATGATATACAAAATGATATTGTCTAACCATGCCTTCCGTGGGCTGCTAACATTGTCGGTATTATTGTAGAATTATAATGAACTTCTTGTGATTACCCGTAGACGAAAAAAAAAATGAAATGAAAATCCGATATTAATAATAATAGTTGAATCATACAATCATTCCATATGCATTTTAAGGTCTATATATATATATATAAATATAATAAATATATATATATGTATATATATTCGGGACACTGATATATATATTCGGGGTCTGTTTATTGGAATCTATCGTGCACTAATATATTTCGATACCTTTGAAGAAAAAAAAAATGAAAGAATGTATGAGCATAAACTTACAAATTCCTATTACGATATATGATAGAATTTCAGAGAATGCCGGTAGCTTAGAAAATCGATTACACATAATAATACGAATAATATTCTAAAAAAAAAATAATAAAAAAAATAAAATACTATTCGCATCATCAGTGCGCGTGGAATCACTGTACTAGGATCTTTCTATTTATTTATTGGATATTGACTAAGTAGACTCGGTGATAATAAAGATACTGAAGTAATTAAATCCAACCGTCACGCTGAGAGCTGGTCGAACGTGCGGTAACACGTAAATAATATATTAAAAAAAAAAATTGAATTGTATATTGATGTCGTATGCCTGTATAAAGAGTTATTTCTATCGTGTAAAAATATCGTTGCTATTATTATGTTTACTTATTAAAAACGAAGAAAACCGATGAACTCTGTAACATTTTTTACACCAATCACCTGCTCAGAAATTCCTCGTTCCTCGTCCCATTCTTCCGGGAGCGAGGAGAGGGAGGAGCATCTAGTCGAAATTTTCTCGAGAAGTTCTCCATCGAAACATCAATCCCTCGAATAAAAAAAAAAAATAAAAAAGTTATCTGAACTCAAATGGTAAAATAATGAATTTAAGAAAATAACGAAGCGCTTTGACATATCGAAAAGCCGTGTCAGTCAATCCATCGTTTAAAAAATTTTTCATCAAGTTCATCGAGAACATAATTACCGACCGAAGGGGTCGTCGACCCCCTTAGGCGTCGGGCCTTCCCACCGGACCGTCCGATCCTTTCGCGAACGTGCAAAAAAAAAATCTAAATCTCAAGAACAGCTGAAGAAGCAAATCTAAAAAAAAAAAGAAAAAATCGTTATAAGTCCAGGGATCATTGAGAGGGTGAAAAAAGCGGAACGTTATAACGGCGACAGATCGGACGGCGGAGGCGCAGGAGTGCCTAGGCGTAGTGGGCAAGGACAAAAGAAGTTTATTATCGGGGTTGTGCCGGAGTGCCGGGCGTCGAGACGTCCCAGACAAGTAGCTCCGCGAGGGGTCGACAATGTAAGAGAAAGATCGGGGGAGGGAGAAGTAGAGTGAGAGTCTCCGTCCCAGACCGCGTCTCCTACCGGGTTACAACAGCACCAATACAGCGTGGGCATCATGGATATTTGGCCGCACCGCTGTATACATATGTATATAGTATATATATATATGTACTATATATATATATAACATCCCTTTATTTCCCTGCGCTCTCTCGCTTCGTGCACGCTCGTTCGTACTTGGTCCACGAGAGATTACGGTATCTGAGCTCAAAATTTAACGCGTGCTCGTGGGGGTACTCCGCACGGCCGTCTAACCGGCGAAGGGGGTGGCCGCGGTGCCGGCCGGAGGGTACGGGGGAGAGCTCGTCGAAGAAAAAAAAAAAACAGGGAAAGGGGGGATGTCCGCATCGTCGTAGGACCAGAGAAGGACCATTGTGCGAAAAAAAAATGAATTGCTTCGCATTCTCGTGGTGGTATAAAAGACGAATACAACAACGGCGATTCTTATTTAGGGGAGAGCGGGGCGAAATGGGACGGTAGGGACGAAACGCAATTTTCCAATAATTTTTGGATGGTGACGGTAGTGCAAAACGCGGCACTACTAAAAGAAATGAATTTGGGCGCATCGCTTGCGCACACCAAGCTCGCGTTCTCGTTGTGGTGCAGAAGATTCTTACATAGGGGAGAGCGGGGCAAAATGGGACAGTGGAGTAAAACGCAATTTACCAATAATTTTTTGATGGGGAGGATCGATACGGATCGATCAATGGGGCGAAATGGGCCAGAAAATCCGGATTGATCGACGGACCAAATGGTGCATAAAATCTGGATCGCTCGATGGGGCAAAATGGGGCAGAAAATTCGAATTGATCGATGGGGCAAAATGTGGCAGAAAATTCGAATTTATTGATGGGGCAAAATGGGACAGAAAATCCGGGGTGATCGACGGGGCAAAATGGCGCATCCAAAAATTATTGCACAATTGAATTTCGCCCCCACTGTCCCGTTTTGCCCCCCACAGTCCCATTTTACCCCGCTCTCCCCTACACATTCATGCGGGAGTTTTTCAGAACGGTGAAGGGGAGGGGGGGGAGGCTTCGTCCATGTCGTGTCTTTCACGTAGAGAAAGAGGCGAGAGTAGCCGAGCAGTTTCCGCACAGCCCCCGGGCTAGATTGGCGATCCTCGAAGGACTCCTCCTCGGCTTCATGCACCGCGTAACGCACTCCGCGGGTACTTCTCGCCTGCAAGATAAAAAAAAAAAAAAAAAAGATGAGACGATGAGAAAGGAGGAAGGAGCAGCGTCGTCGAGTACACGCATCCCGTGGCCCGACGCGCAGCGATGACGAGGAGGCGAATGAAGAATGGAAACAAAAAAAAAAGAAAAAAAAGCCCGAGATAGCGTCATTGTGAGCGGCGAGGAGGGGGGGGGGAGCGAGAAGGAAAAGGGAGGGAGGCCTCACTGTGTAAGAGAAGCTAAAGCCGGAGAGAAACCCAAACGGCCGGCACTAACGAAAGAAAAATCGATATGCATGATTCACGCCGAGCATGTAGAGCCCGAGACGCTCGTGTAGTTGGTACGCGTGGAGGAAAGTTTCGAGGGTAGGGGGATAGGGAGAATCGGTGGGGAATGAGGCGATGGGCGACTTCTCCCCTCGTCCAGGATGGACCCCCTTGCCCTTCGGTGTGTTGTTCCCCTTCGGCGAATATATATGTATGTGTATATGTATATATATATATATAATATATATATATAGATATATAGATATATATATATGGACACGCACACTTTGTCTCTCACACTCTCGTTTCAAGCCCCAAAAGGGGAACACGGGGGACGCAGCAGCACCGGCACACCGCGTGTGTACTACGCCGAGAGAGCACACGGGTAATTCTATACAAGCCGGCAGGAGCAGCAGCAGCAGCAGCAGCAGCAGCAGCAGCAGAGCTGTACACACCGTATAGGAAAGCAGGAGGGGTATTACCAGCGATGCTACCCCCTCGGTCACTCGATCAGTCGTGTCCCGAGTCCCATACAGTCGTGAAACGTTCGGGCATCCGTAAACGGGCGATCCACCGAACGTAAACAACGCCTCCGGGGCAACGAGGCGCAGGCACGTTCGCGAAACTTGTTACTTGTCCTCTCGGGCGAAGGCTATATTTATCGCGGATCTCTCTCCTCCGACGGTATTCGAAGAACTGAGAACGGAAGATCGTGGTTGTTATTAATTTGTTTGTTTCTCTCCGTTTCACGGAGCAGTGTACACTGGACGAATAAAAAAACTCACGATCTATCTTCGTAGAGAAAGATTGTTGCCGTCGTAGGCGCTCGTCCGGTGCCGGCGTCGGGAGCGCGCGTGCCGTTTTTCGGAACCCTCGAGCCGCCGGAGCCGCCAATGTGTGATCTCCGTCGATGCCTGCGCGCGACCGGAAGCGACGCGACCGGAAGTCGGAGAGAAGAGGGAGCCCCGCTCGCATGGATTCTGACGCTGGTATCCGTAATCTGTATAGAGTTTTCATTCTTTTTTATTATTATTATTATTTTTTTTTTTTATCGTAAGGAGAAAGAGGCGAGACACGAGAGAGACAAGAGAGAGTGAGACACGAGGGGGGTGACTGCGGAGTCGATAACATTGGAGAGACGTGAGCACGATGCGGCAGGAACTGTACCCCTCGAAGCGTTCGATCTCCGTTAAATCTCGCTCTGAGAATTTTTTTTTTTTTGTTAAATTGATAAGTGAGTATACGACCTGAAACGACGAGCTCGCACCCACGTGACGATAAACACTGTAATAGGGCAGTGATCGCGTGATACTTCTGGGCACATGTACATTGCCGCGTCTCAGCGTTGACGCTCGTCACGCTCGTTGACCCTGACACATCGATCGGAAGAGCTCGAGCCACCGTTACGACCGGGGGCGGGGGGGGGGGGGGAAGCAAAGAAAGAAATTATTACGAAAATATTGGCGAGCATTTTTGGGCCCTTCGTGCGAGTCCGTTGATCGAGGGACGCCACAAATTCTTGACTGACGATGATATTGTTTGTTTTTTTTTTCTTTCTTTCTTTTTTTTTTTTGTCGTGAAAGAAATTTTAATCGATGAACGCCGGGGCGCTTCCGTTCGGTGGCAGATGGTACCCCTCTCTCTCACTCGGGCTCCCTATTGCGGGCCAGGAGAGCCTCGAATGGGGAGCCGCACGCGTCGCAGCTCTCGTACCAAGGTTCAACCAGAGGGGAGTTTTTCGATGGTCTCGTTTCACTGCGACCCCCTGCAGTTATCCAGTTTCGGGACGTCGAATAAAATTGACTCGCGCACGGGCTGTTAATCGAACAGTGAAAATTAAACGATTTTATATCCAATGCACGAGTGCAAATTCAGCCTTCGGGAAGTCGGAGTTCATTCGGTGTCGTGGGTACACGCCGACCGGGGGGGGGGGGGGGGGGGGGCGGAGAAGGCGTCGCATCAAACAAGACACGCCTGGGACGATCAACAAACAATAATGTCCTTCCTGTTTCTTCGTGGGACGCTTGTTTGTCGTTGCAATTAGAGATCTATGGACGAAGTAAACCCTCAGAATTCGAGACTTTTTCTTCTTCCGTTTTTCGATGATCTCGTACCAACTTTGTTTCCTACGGCCAGTTTTCGTGACGCCGAATAGATTGACTGGCATTAAAATTAACTGGTATTAAAATTAAGTCGTATTAAAATTGACGTATTAAAATTGACTCGTATTAAAATTGACTGGCATTAAAATTAACTGGTATTAAAATTGACGCAAATTAAAATTAACACGCAAAATTGTCTTGAATTAAAATTAACTCGTATTCAAATTGACGCGCATTAAATTTGACTCGCATTGATATTGACGCGCATTAAAATTGACTCGCATTGATATTGACTCCCATTAAAATTGATTCGTAATAATATTGACTCGTGTTAAAATCAACTGTAAATCGAATAGTGAAAATTGAACGTTTTTTATAAGTGGGACAGGAGTGCAAATTCGGTCGAAGAGTCGGAGTTAATTCGGCGTCGTTGAGCACGAGGGGGCGGTCGAAGGGGGGGGGGCGGAGTTCGCATCGGGGATTTCGATGCAGGGCCAAGCGGCGTCGCGACGCCTCCGGGCTCCTCTCGAGCACCGCCAGAGAGCTGCCGCATCGGAGCACGCTCTGTGCAATATCACGGCGTTCTCACCCATCGACACGCTCTATTATTTTTTCCTTCAAATATTAATTTACACGTTGTGACGAACGGATATCACTCGGCATGGACGGAGCGGGGACCTCGTAACTTTGCCGCCGCTCATGCTCGCTGCCTGTCGTCGTCGTCGTCGTCGTCGTCGTTGTCCTCGTCGAGAGGAAAAAATAAAACGAGAAAACGACGCCGCGAGCTGCGGTCAGCTGGGTCTGGTACCGAAACAAGATACGCCTGGGACTAGCAACAAACAAACAACAATGTTGACTCCTTCCCGTTTCTTTCCGATACGGTTGTTTGTCGATGAAAATAGCGATCACTGGATGAACGAATCCGTACCCTTCGAGTCCGAAGCGCCCTTTCTTTTTCCGTTGGAGAAATTAATGTTTCGCAACTGTTCGACGATTATCTGAAAAACAACAAAAATTTGTTTTTTTTTTTTTACCAAGGAAAAAAAATTAAATAAAAAGTTGTGATGCTTGAGACGTATTTTTTTGCTTGAATCGATAAACTCTCATACATGTATACACGGTATAAAGAAAGGTTTGCAAATTTAACGAAAATCTCTCCTTATAATAAACGTTTACAATTTTATTCGACTTGATTTTGTGTACTTTCTCTCGTTAATTCTACATTAATTTTTTAATTTCAAAAACCCGGTCAGTAAAAAAAAATGGTAAATTTAACGATTCAAAAAAGTTGAAAAAACATAGTTTGCCTCCGCGAATAAGAAACGTTTGTCACATTTCACAAACGTCCACTATTTCTTTTTCTTCTTTTTTTTTCATCCGTAAATATACAATTTTTTTGTTGTTGCTCCATTTACATTTTTGTACATTTAGAAGGTTGCCATATTTACAAACCTTTACCGTGTATACGCGATAATTATATACTCCACTTAATTAATTATACATTTCCTTTTCAACTCCAAAAACCCGATGGCACGAAAAAAAAAATGGCAAATTGAAAAATCCGAAAAAGAGAAGAAAAAAAAAAACGATTGCCGACCTCCGCAGACAAGAACCGTTCGTCGAATCTCCAAGCCTTCTCCACCGCGTACACACCGGCGCCGACTCGCAAAAAAGGAACATAAAACTCCCTGTCCACAGTTTCCAAAGATAAGGGATTGCCGAGTGCGCAATACATCGGGCAAAGAGACAAATGCAACGAACACGCCGGTTGCACAAGGGCAGCAGCAGCTGCGGTTTGTTCCTCTTGTATCGCCGGTCGTCCTCACCGGTGTCGAGATTCGAACGGCTTTGTCTTCGTTCCATCCTCAGCGAGCAGCTCAACGGTCGGACAGGAAAGGGAAGACATTGAAAAGAAAAAGAAGAAGAAGAACAACAAAAAGAATACTACTAAGGATGAAGTAGTACAAAAAAAAAAAAAAAAAAAAAAAAAAAATGAAACAAGAAAAACTCGTCGCAATTTGCACCTAGGAGATCTAGTATCCGCAGTGTACATTATCACGCTTGAGGGAGTTCGAGGCTCTCCTCATTGAGGGAAAGAGGGCGGGTGGGGGAGAAGGGGGTGGGTAGGACAGCGGGGTGGCGGCGAGGCGGGGTAGGTGTAGACTTACTTTGGACTGTGGTGTGGGATTACCGTACTTATATTCAAGTCTAATATTAAGTTACCATTTTGCTTTACGGCAAGTGAACAGGCTGCCAGCATATAGGAAGCCATCCGAGCGCTCCTGGGACAGTCTCCTCATCGTCTGCTCGTCCGGGCCCACCTACGTTTACGCGCACCTCGTTCGTCGCAGCTCTTCGGTGTTGAACTTCGCTCGTCGCCTCCCTCGTCGTTCGGTGCTCGACGATATTCTTCGACCGCGGTCTTTTGCATCGTCCGACTGTTCGTTTTTGGTTTTTCGGGCCTCTTTTCGTCCCTCGTCCTTCCGAGTGCAGAACAAGCGCGGCTTCGAAGTAAAGAGTCCATCGTCGACCACTAGTCAGTGGTCTTCCTGTGCACTCGAGGACACACCGCAGTTTCGGATAAGGCCTACAACGAAAGTGGTAAAAAAAAAACGTAAATAAAAAATAAATTAAAATTCGTAGAAATCGCGTAGCGACGATGCCAAAAAATATAAATATTCGTAGAAGTTATTTGAACGTTTGATTTACCGCTCAGCGACGTGGAGTTGTTGCCGAGGACGCACCGGAGTTTCGGATAAAGCCTACAACGAGTAATAAAATTTAAAAAAAATTAAGTTTAAACATAAATAAATTCGTTTGATTCACTGCTCAGCGACGTCGAGTTCTCGCCGAGGACGCACGGGAGTTTCGGATAAGCCCTACGAGAGTGGTAAATAATAAATCAAAAATAAATAAATTAAAAAATACAAAATTCGTGGCAGTCACGTAGCGACGATGCAAAAAAAAAAAAAAAACAATGAATATTCTTAACAGTTATCTAACAATTTATTCACCGAGGTCGCCGAGAACGCATCGGAGTTTCGGATAAGGCCTACGAGTGATAAAAATAAAAACTAAAAGATTCGTAACAGTCACTTAACGACGATGCAAAAAAATATTAATATCGTAGAAGTTATGTAACGTTTGATTCACCGCTCAGCGACGTGGAGTTGTTGCCAGGCTCATGTTTGCTCCGACATTGTGGTGCGCAACCTGCCTCGCGAGAGCCGACCGCAGACTTCTAGTTAGCGGACACTCGCAGCGATATCAAATCATATCTTTTTTTCTGTTTCTCTCGCCGTCGAACTTGCGGTAAAAAAAATGTTGCTGGGAGGCGGTTAAGCGAGGATATCTGGAAGGTGCGCGATTACCTGTGGAATATACAAATAGAGAATAATACAGGATCGAATGTAGGTGAGAGTCGGAGGCGGCGAGACGGTGGTAACGTCGAGAGCGACGAGAAGGCAGAGGTACTGACTTCAGTGCGTGCTGGGGTTTCTCCCATTAATACTTCCTAGCACCATTTGAAATCAGTACTGCTCCTTCGGTCAGCCAACAATTTGTTTTTTCTTCCTCGGATCAAAAATTACCCCAGCGAATATACGAATTTTTCTTTCTCAATTTTATTCGCATAATAACGATGCGCCAATCGTCTACCCAGATAACAATCAACGAGGATATCTGTAACGAACGTCGGCGTTTTTCGATATGATTAATTCGCAATATAATTGTGTACTCTTAATATTTTATATATATATATATATATATAATAATCTAAATGTATATTGATAATAATTAATAATATTAATAATAATAATATACCTAATACGATACACGTGCAAGGGATCGTTGCGTTTAAGACGCACCCGATCGCGAACTTGCAGATTTGCGAGGAAGTAGAAATTCGATATAATAAATAACTGTGTCCGAACGTCCATATTTCGCGGACTCGCGGACCTGAACTGAGGCGGATTGTGGTTGGTGAAATGGGGAACGAAAGAAAATATATATATATATAAATTTCTCTCGAAATATCTCGGGACTGATTGCTATATATACACGCTCTGACCGCGATCCGATACTAAACAAGTTCGAGCATTTCTCACGCCTCATTACCGCCGTGACGCGTCTCGCTGCGTCGAGTTAAAAAAAAAAGACAACAATAATTCGTACCTGGACATCTGTCGGCTCTCTTTCGTTAGTTTCGTCAGAGTCTCTCTCCCGATATCGCGTTCGCGGGCCCGTGATCCGCGTTTAACCATCGAGCCATTTGGTAGCACTTACGTTATTAAACGATCGACGAACGAGCTACGTTTTGTCGAGTAATTAGCGAGTAATGGAAAACAAAGCTCTAGACTCGTAACTTAAGCATAGAGGGTAGCGAGCGTGGCGCTTGTCGAGCGGACTTCGTTAACGTACGACCGAGGCCCCGATGGCCTCGGGACACCGAGGATGCCCCGGGTTATGTGGAGTCCTTGCTTCGTCCCGTTGCCTGCAGCCTCGTCCACGTCTCGCCGAGGGCTTTCGCGAAGTGGTCGTCGACTGGAATCACAATTTAAAACGACTCGGTGAGTATAACGCATCGATCAACACATCACCCCGAAGATATCTGCACGAGACTAAATTTCGTCGAGTTACAACTTATGTGTTTTTTGCATCGCACAAACTTCGCTCGGGAAAGTTCGCTCGGAGAATAAAATTCTACGAGGGAACAATTATTTTTTTTGTTTCTGAAGTATTGGACATATTTGCCCAAAGATGAAATTTCATATCATGCAGACATCTTCAGGGTCATATTAATGTAAAAAAAAATGATGAATTTCATATACCGGACTGAAAGTTTTTATGGGAAAACTGTTACGTTAAACTTAATTTACAATTGCGATGAAAAATCGATATACTTTTTCGTTGAAATTAAAGAGAATTATTAAAAATAAGGTGTTCCCAATGTTTTTGATTATTATTCAAGCTCATATTCACTGCAATAAAATTCGTGAATTTATTGTACCGGACTGGAAGTTTTTTATCGAAGAAACTGGCACATTAAATTTAATGGACAATTGCGATGAAAAATTAATATACTTTTTATTTAAATTAAAGTGAATTATTAAACAACAAAGTATTCCCAATGTTCATCACAACTGAACATGAAATTTAATATACCAGTTTCCGCATAAAAACTTCCCGTTCGGTGCATATTAAATTTCATACTAATTTTTTCTACAGTCTTAACGAACGATTAACGACCGTTTAATTAGACTACGTGTAAAAAAAAAGATAAAAAAAAGTCTAATTCTAACGAAGGATAAGGATAATCGGCTGACCACTGAGACCAGTCTCTTTGTCGGTTGTCGATGACGCATTGAAAACAGCGGCGTACTCCTCGAGACCCAAGGACCTCTTGAAGTGTTCGTCTATCGCCGGATCGCTGACGACTCCCGGGCTTCGTATTCCAGTTCTCTGGCCTCCTATCGCCGCCGAAGGCGTCGCCGTTGGCGTGGGCGTCACTGCAGTATCCTCGATCGTTGTACCTGAGAGAGAGAGCGGAAGAGAATATCCGTATAGTAGCTGTACATAGTGGTACTGTATATATAATAATAACGTGACTCTATAATAACTGTACGAGCGTCTGGAGCTCTTCGGCAATGTAATGGGAACGAAAATTACAGAACACCGCAGGGTAAAAAAAATATATATATATATAATAATTGTACGATGAATCATTGATTAACGTTATTAATATCGGACGTCGAATATCGAGTGTAACGGGGTCGTGCGACGGTGTAGATTTTCCGGGGTCGCAATCCCGGTAGCGAACGATGATATTCGGGCTAAGCCGGCGCAGGCGGTAAAGCACGAGACGCTCGCCGGAGAGACTTTCGGTTCGCGGTGCACTCAGATCGTATCGATATTTAACCGGGAGGATACGGAGACTCTCTCAGCGTGGAAATAGTATAATCGAAAGGCGGCAGAGGAGAGCATACCGGGTTGAGGTGCGGCCGGTACGATAACGCTCGGCCTGTTGTGATGATGCACCCTGGCTGCAGACATGTCGAGAGCCTCGCTCTGAATCGGGTCCCTCCTACGCTCCCTGCGCCACGCGCTGCTTGGCTTTCTATGAAGACTCGTAGACTTTGGTCGCTCTTCTGCACAGGCAAAAAATTTTAATTGCATTAAACATACGGTTATTCATTGTAGCTTTCATGCTTTAACGGTTTAACGGTCGATCGGATTAAATCTATTCACTAACGCGTCGTGAGCTTTTGCATCGACACTTTTTTAATGAAACAAAAACAAATTTAGTGATGGCGACGAACACTGAAAAAAGGTTTTTGAATCGCGATCTCATAATATTCTTGTTTTTTTTTATGATTGAGTCTAAAAGATGAAATAAAAAAGTGACATTCTTCAAAGAGTCTTTATAATGGAGAGAGAGGTGGTGAATATTTTTTTTCCTCCATTTCGGCTTCTCGCCATCCATATATATTCAGATAGATTTCAATTGTCACTCTTCTGAGTAAAGAAGAAATAAAAATCCCATTAAACATACGATTATTCATTGTACGATTGACAGTTCGTGCTTCAAACGCTTCAACGGTCGATGGGATTAAATCTATTTACTCCAGTCTAGTTATCAATATTTCTTGCATCACATTTTATAAAACAGAACAACAAGAAAATGTACTAGTGAGCAGTGAACACTAAAAACGAAATGCTTTTCGTATCACGATTTTGTAAGAGTCATCTTTTTTTTTTTAATTCAATTAAAAAAATAGTATAAAAAAAGTTTTTAGAGTGAAAACACAGAGCTTCGTGAAAAAAAGCTTTTCGAATCACGATTTCGTCTTATCTTTTTCTTTATTTGAGTTTGAAAAAAAAAATCGTAAGAGTGAAAACAGAGGTGGTGAATTTTTTTTTTTTCCATTGAAGGATGAACAGGTCGGTTTCTCGAGATTCGTCTAAATTCGGATAGTTGTAATTGTCGGACAGGATTAACATCGTGTATTCAGCTTCCAGCTCTTTGGCGAACGGGAGATGAGGAGAGGGTGAGCAGGAGGAAGGTCCGAGCTCTGAAAATGGAATTCGATCTAGGTAGAGCGTACCAAGTGTGGAGGCAACGGAGCAACCCCGTGCGTGCGTCGAGTGAGGAGGGGGTTAGAGGATGAGGCGAGTTCGGTTCCCAGGACGGGGCAGGAAGTGCCTAATAGCCGTGAGAGGATGCACGGTGTGGGGCATCAGGAGAGAGAGGGAGAGGGAGAGAGAGAGAGAGAGAGAGAGAGAGAGAGAGAGAGAGAGAAGGAAGTAGAGAGAGAGAGAACCGAAGAGTCGAGGAAGAAACAGGTTTCGAAAAGGACGATGCTGTTGGAAGCTGGAAAGATGAATGAAAGAACGAAGGTGGACGTGCGGGAGAGACGAGCGAAGGAGAGGCAACGCGTATATATTTTTTTCTTCTTCGATCGGCGAGCGTGTGTGCGTGTGACTCGACGAGCGCGAGTCTCAATTAACTTTTCGACTCTCTCTCTCTCTCTCTCTCTCACCCTCCCGCTCCCTCTCGCGCACATTTTTCGGGCAAACCGCGAGAGAGCGTGTAGGGAAACGCATTATCAGTCTCGTGATATTCTCGACTCGGGCCGATACGATTTTTCTCACGATTTTTCGTGGGAACGAAGAAACTCGAAACTCACGTTTTTTTTTTTTTTTCCTCGTGATTTCAAGCTCGATGGACGATCGAATGAACGTTCGACAGACATTTCTCGTCGACGATCACTCACAATTATTTTTTCATTAACTCGCTCGGATAATCAGATAAATTGTTCTCCGAAACAAACATGTGTGAAAAATAAGTTTAACAACAAAAAATTAATGAAATGTCATTTTTGAAAGATTAATTTTACTTTTTACTTAGAGGCGAAGCATATAAAGAAAAATCATGAAATTTCGCACGGCAGAAACTTTCTTCGAGATGCATTTTTTCAATAATTCTTCGATCGGATATCGAGGAAGAAAATTTTCGCAAAACAGCCGTTTCGCCAGCGCAGCGAAAACGCTAACTCTGACTGGCTGGAAGGGTTCCGAAAATAGTGTTCGGCTCACTTCGGAACAATTGTGAAATTTATATATTTTTTTTATTTTAAATATAAATTTAATTTCAATTGAACCAAATTATAAATTTATATATTCAAGTTTATTAAAAAAAAAAAAAAAAAATGGAAATTTTTATTGAATGTACAATCTTCTTCTTTATTAAAATTTTTTTTTTCTTCCTACAAGGGAGCGATCGGTCTTACCTCTCGATTTCGAGGGTGTCCGAAGGGACTCGAGGCCGATAGTGAGCCAAGGTTGCCAGAGGCACCTTCTCCTGGAAGAAACTTCCATATCGGCAGTGGCCTCTCGTCATCAACCGCAACGACAGTTGCAAGATAATTTCCGACAGCGATCGCCGATTTTCGCGAGCGAAGAAAACACTCCACTATAAAATCCCCGATCAGATCCCACGGATTTAAATCCTTTCTTGCGCACGAACACAAAAACCCACCACCCCGAAATTCTCGAATACTCTCGAAGCCAACGAATCGACCACCTGCCCAGCTTGGATTCGCAGTCTCCGGACGCACAACCAATGATAATCGAGCGATCAATTACTCCGAGCAAAATCCCTCACTGCACTCTTCACTCCGGAAGGATCGAGGCAAAATAACAAACCGCAAGTCGATTGTCTGCACTATATATACATATATATATTATATAGCGCTCGGTGGAGTATAAAGTGTGGACGCAAGCATATCACACAATTTGCGAGTAAGATCCGCGCACAAAAGTCTCCACGCTGTGAGGTAATCGTCGAGCGTCCACAGTCGAAATAGTGGGGAGGGGAGGATTACATATAAGTTTCCATAAAAAGGGTTAAACTTCAAAACAATAACTCCACTTGATTTCAACGAAAAAAAATATATCAATTAAAAACGATGGACCGGTAATAAGAAAAAGTAAGATCAATAATAAAATAATAACAAACAAAAAATGTTAAATAAAGATATAAATGTGGTGGAAAAATATATATATGTATGTATATGGGCCCGGACGAGCCTTTTCGATCGGGGAGAGAGAGAGTGAAACCGCGTGTGGTTTCGTGAATGCGCCTTCTTACGACTGTCTTAAACGTTCATTCATACATCTCTAGAAGCGTACGATCCTCTCATCTGCTTCTCCTCCCCCCCTCCCACCAAGAGGTTCCGCGGTGGGCACGACCGAGAGGAAGGCAAGGAAAGACCCTTTTATACTCCACACGTTCGAGCTCTCTTATACATATGTGTGTATATATATATATATAGGATTTTCTCTCTTCGGGCCTACACTCAGGTAGACGAGGAAGATGGGACTGACTCGCTGACTCGACCGGCCGTAAGTGTATTGTATACACGCACAAGGGCGCGCGCACGCCTTATCGCGTTAGCGTGCGAGAAAGGCCCAAGACGGGCGCCGATGCAATTCTGCTTCGTGCACTCGAAGACTTGATTCGTACACGGATGAGCCAGCATCCGAGGGATATTTTCCTTTTTTTTTAATAACACGCCGAGTTTTGGAGAGGCGAACTTGAACGGGCGAGAAGAAGGCACGAGGATGCCTGCAAGGATCGACGATCGATCAGCCGGCTTTAAAACCCTCTGGCCGATTGAGACACTTCAATATTTTGAATACTGTAAAAAATAAAAAATAATAAATAGATACATTTTTGTTCATAAAAAAAATTTGCGGGTTCACGAATTTTTTAAAAGTTTACTCCGGAACGACAATGAGTGTGCAGAGCGATGAGACCGCACACGAGTACGGTGGGCCCCAAATTTGTCTATAATTAATTTTATTTTAATTAATATTAATTTATTTATAGAGGGGAGAGATTGTGGCAACGAAAGATCCAAGTTCGCGGCAAAGAATTAAAAAAAAAAAAAAAAATAGGAAAAGTCGGAAACGGAGGAGATAAACGTTAGGGGAAAGCGAAGCAGTAAATCTCACCGGGAATTCTTCCGCTGATCTTGGAAAAGCGAAGAACAAAAATATATTCATAAATAAAACGACGAAGAATTCGCGAGCCTCGTATTACGATTCGAGGAAAATAAATCGAGGAGGTAAACGACGGAGCGACTCTGAAGAAACGAAGTTGATAATGGATTATTTGTGTATTGTGCAGAAATGTTTGCCACACGTCGTTTCGCGCAAAGCGCCGACCATTCCGCTACTGGGAAGCATCCATCGATTGTCCGTTACGAGGAAACTAACGTTCGCTTCGCACGAATCACACGAAACTGCGATTTTTCTTTATTTCGAAGAACTTAATGACAAATCGGAGCTATAAGTAATAAATAAATTTAAAAAATCTTTGAATAAAAATGAAAAAAAAAAAAAAAACAAAACGAAAAGTGTATCGAGTCACCCTAGAATTCCATAATAGACGAACGATGCAAGAAATCTTTAATCGTTTGATAGGCGTAATGTCAATTTAAAAAATAAACTAAAAGCAAACGTACGTGAATTTCCATCGATTGTTCGTTACGAGGAAACTAACGGTCGACCGAGAAAATCACACGAAACTGCGATTCTATTTATTTCCAAGAACTCACTGGCAAATCGGAGCAATAAACTAATAGCAATGTATTCGAATAAAAAAATAATAATAATAACAGTACAATAAAACAGATATAGTGGGTCACCTTAGATTCCATAATAGCCTAACGTTGCAGGAAATCGTCTATTGTCCGTTACCGGGAATATATTTTTAATTAAAAAAAAAAAAATAAACTAAAAGCAAACGCACGTAGATTTCCAAACGACCCCGCAACGACTCGAGTGAGAGTCCGCAATCGCGACTCGTTGATCGTACACGCTTTAAGATAAACATTTCTCAAGCCCCGATGGAGAGGCATCCGAGAGACGTGACACTCGACGAGAGTCACGTCAGATCCAGCTGCTTCCATGTAAATGACCCTGGATGTTCGTGCAGGCATTGAATTCATTCCTTTACTCGATAGTCATTGCCACCGCCTACTCACATGTCTCGCTGTGGTTGCGCGCGTAGGGGATAGCGGGGCAAAATGGACCACGATCGCACACTCGTAACATTGTTTTCGGGACACAAAAAAAAAAGTCCCGTGCCGAACGAAGCACACTGCTCCGAGACAGCGGAGCAAAACTTAATTCTGGGGCAAAATGGATCACGATCGCACACTTTTGACACGTTTTTGCCGGACATAAAAAAAGTCCCATCCCGAACAAAGCACCCCGAGACGGGGGCAAAACGGAACTGCGGGGCGAAATGGACCACTATCGGAGCACATTTCTTTTTTGCTGGGCATAAAAAAAGTCCCATGCTGAATGGAGTACGATGATCTGTTTTACCCTTCCGGGTCCCATTTTGCCCCACTCCCCCTACCCACTTATCTGCGGTACATTCGCATTAGTTATAATGGCAGACAATGGTACGATGGATATATATATATATATATATATATATATATATATATTCACATGTCGCACTGCAGCAGCAAGCCAGGAGGTAGCGGGGCAAAACGGAACCCCGGGGCGAAATGAACCACTATCGCACACACTTTTTTTTCGTGGGATATAAAAAGTCCCATGTTGAGTGGAGGAGACTGGTCCGTTTACCCCCCCCCCCCCGAGTCCCGTTTTGCCCCGCTCGCCCCTACCTATATATAGATCCATATAATGTATCTGCAGTACATTCCCATCAGTAATAGTGGTAGATCGTAGTACTATGGATGCGTGTATATAACGCGGGCTCTTGGAAGCTTAAGGAGGCACGAGGAAGTCGTTTGCATACTTCAAACCCCAAAGACGCGAGTAATGTAAATACACCGGTGTATCGTTATCGACGAATAAATAAATCTTAAGCACGAAGGAGACTTTCGAGAGGTGGGGGAGGAGGAGAGGGGGGGGGGAGAGAAACTCAACGAGAGTCATCGATTCCAGCCGAGAGTGACACCGTCCAAACCCCGAGAAATTCCATTGTAAATCGTCAGCCGGAAAGAATCCACGTTCGCCTCCCCACGTACACTCGATAGGAATTCAAAAAGACTGATCGACTATCCCGAAGAATAACGCCACTTTTTTTTTTCAACTCCACCCATTGCGTTTTTATTTTTTTATTTTACTCTTCATTTTCTCGTCTTTATCGAAGACACGACAAGGGTCATTTAAAATCGTCTCTATAAAATAAAAAATAAAAAGTTTGCATCTCCTTTGGACTTTATAAAGGGAACGCTCGCTTAGAAAAAAAAAAATTGCAAAAAGACTTTTTTTTTTTTGGTAGACGATCTGATGCACTCGAAGACAAATGTAGGACGCGCTAATGAGCATGGACGGTGTCGTGACCTTGAGAAAAAAAATAAAAATAAAAATAAAAAATAAGTCGATCGGCCGATTATTAAAATTATGCGTCGGTAATAACGGGTTTAATGATCGAGCGCGAAGCGGCACGCGTCCCTCGATCGCGACGCAGGCGCCATCGATCGCTTGACGAGACGAACTGTGCAAGGTATTCGGAACAGGTTCGAGTCTCCGGAACGTGCCGTCACTTTGTAACGAGCCACGCGGGAGAGTGAGAGAGAGCGAGAGAGAGAGCTCGGGGTGGAAGGCGTGCGCTGCCGCTCGGCGGTGTCTTCTCGAGCGGCATCGTCGTACCGTTGTCGAGAAAGAGAGAGAGAGAGAGAGAGATCAGGACCGAGAAATGCCATTGTGTACAACCGGTGATCCACTATTCATTCGAGAGCGAGCCACACAGGACGTACACACAGAGCAAACACGTCGCACAGCGAGTCCAGCGACTGAATGATATATTTAGGAAAAACATTGCTCCGTCGGTAAAGCAGGAACACGTCGTCACTCTGCAAAAAAAAAAAACGAGACGTGAGACGAAGCGAGAATTCGAGAGGTGAAAGAAATGCCATTCCGTACAACCAGTGCTCTATTTTTCATTTTTATTTTTATTTTGAGTTTAATTTTAATTTTGACTCTAATTTTCATTCGATTCTCTAATGTATCTGCCCTGTTTTTTGTTTCTCTGTAAACAATATTCTTAAAGACTTCGCTCAAAGTATATTCAAACTATTCTGTCCTGAAAATTTTCGTCGCCTCGCCATACGCGCCACTTATCTGTATCGCTTGGTCCTTAGAGGATTCATCCCAAGACACGATAAACCATCTATCTATTGATTATTATATTACTCTACTGTGCTCTACTGTTTATTCGAGGGCGAGCTATCCAGAAACACACAGTGGCAAACCCACTGCAGAGCGAGGCCAATGTCTAAATGATGATTTAGAAAAAATATTGCTCCGTCGGTAAGGAAGGAACTTTCCGTCACTTTGCAACAAACCGCACGGGAAACGGAGAGAGAGAGAGAGAGCTGAAGGTGGAAGGCGCGCGCGTCTCTTCTCAAGTGCCATCGCAGTCGAGAAAGAGAGACATCAAGACCGAGAAATGCCATTGTGAACAACCAGTGCTCTCCTGTTTATCCAAGAGCGAACCGCACTGCGACCCAAACACAGCGCAGAGCGAATCGTGTCTGGATGACGGTTCAGGAAAAATATTGCTCGGTCGGTAAAGAGGGAACATTCGTAACTTTGCAACGAACAACACGCGAGACGGAGAGCGAGCTTGAGGTGAAAGAAATGCCATTGTATACGATCAATCTATTTATCTCTCTATTTATTCGAGATCGTACCAAACATAGAGGCAAATGCGCCTCAGAGCGAGTCCAGTGTCTGGATGATATGGTTTGGGAAAAATATTGCTGCGTCGGTAAAGAAGAAAAATTCCGTCGCTTTGCAACAAACCGCACGGGTGAGGGAGAGAGAGAGAGCTCGAGATGGAAGGCGCGCTCCACCGCTCGGCGAGTCCGCAGTCGAGAAGGAGAGAGATCAAACCGAAAAATGCCATTGTGTATAACCGGTGCACTTCTATTTATTCGAGAGCGAGCCGCAAGCAGACAAACACGCCGCAGAGCGAGTCCACTGTCTAGATAATGATGTGGGAAAAACATCGCTCCGTCGGTAAAGAAGAGCGACGAGGGAAAACGGCAATGGGAGTAAATACGTGAAATATATACAGATTATACGCGAGAATACCCGGGAGGAGATGGATCGTGTGCAATCTCTCGAGGGAATGTACGAGGATGGACGAGCTCGATGCTGGCTCACGATATACATATTATTCTGTTCGTCTCGTGCGTTGTGCGAGTTCGAACTGGGCACGAGTACAAACCTCGCGGAATGTGTCTAACGTACAGAAACTCTATTTCTGTTTGACCAACGTGGGAATTGGGATCGAACGAGACTTTTGCTGGCCCTCGTGCGTCCCTCGCCGAACGATTTTCAGCGGGACGGAACGAAAATCATTTTTGAAAGATGCAAATTTAGTTTAAGCCGAAAGAGAGCACAATTCAGATATTCTAGACGGATTGAATTTTTTTTTTTTTGTTTAAATCGGTTTCCAGGGACGCGCCAAGATTTGTTTGTTGTTGAATTTAAGCAACATGCAATCGCAAATAGGATCGCCGCTTTCGATAGCTTCGAGCTTTTTTCTTAACGCATGCATAAAAAAAAAAAAAAAATTTCAAGCTAAACGAGCAAGTTTCAGGCTGGTTTAAAATTATAGCAGACGCGTGATTTTGGGGATACAAAGCGAGCGTATGCAATTAACACATTTGTGACTTTAAATGCGTCGTCGAGTTCGTAACTCGTCAAGTGAAATAATATAGTTTAATTTATGTTATCTGCTACGGCTGCGATTGACTCGTCGACACCGTCAGTCGGAAGGACGATGCGAATCTCCAAACCGCATCCGTAGCAGATATCATACAGTTTTTCGACATCGACCGCTGCCCAACCATCTTAATATACTTTAAGTCGAACAAAAGCACAACTCAGATATTTTACACGCGGATTCAATGATTTTTTTGTTTGTTTGATTTTTTTCGATTTCCAACGATGCACGACGATTTGAGGGTTTAAGATTAAATTTAAGCGACAGCCAATCGCAGCACAAATAAAACGGCTTTCGATAGCTTCGAGCTTTTTTTCTTAACGATACATAAAAAAAAAAAAAACGCTAAACGAGTAAGTTTCAGACTGCAGTAAAATTATAATAGACGCGTGATTTTAGGGATACAAAGAGAGCTTGTGCTACTGACACGGGTGTGACTTTAGATGCGTCGTCGAGTCCGTAACTCGTGAAGCGAAATAACATTGGGAGCTCCGCGCGCTCGCGCGCGGTCCAGTTAGAGTTCGCAATCGCTTAACGACGAGTGAAAATTGTTAACGAGCTAACGCGCGATTGAGACGAGGGTAAACGTCGGGGACGCGCGCGGTGATCCTCGTCGACTGTACACGCAATTCGTCGACGTGTCAGCTGTGACGTAACATCCTGCTGGCGCGTGCAAAACGACATTGAACACGTGAGCCTTCGGGTCGACCGGAGCGATGAAATTATCGAGTAGGAGAGCCTCGGAGAACATTTCAAGCGTCCTAACGACACTTCGCGTAGTATCGTTAGTTTGCTTATAGTGGTCTCGTGGCGTAGACTCGTCCGGGCCTCGACAGGGAAACCGATAAACGCATTCCACAAGCCCGCTCTATTGGGCTCCTCTCGGCTTTGACGTTATCTAATCTTGACCCCGGGAAACACGCATCGCCTGTTGCTGGAACATATACGTTTCGATGCATAAAGCCCGAAGCGTTGAGAACATTAAAAAAATAAAAATATGAGACGACGAAGAGGATGCGGCGGAATGAAAAAGTTTCGAATATAACACGAATTAGTTTGACTAGAGAGTAGAGCGTTAAAGTTCTGAACGAGTGGGACGAAACGGACCATGTTTACCAATTTTCAGCGGGAGATGAAAACGCACACGTCTCATCTTAAATGAAGGAGACTGGCCCGTTTTGCCCCGGATTCCATCTGCATATACGTTTCGATGCATGAAGCTCGAAGCGTTTGAAAAAGAGAAAAATAAAAATATGACGTGATGAATAAGAAGTAAGAAAAAATAATGTCCCGAGGATAGCACGAATTAGTGTGACTCACGAGTAGAGCGTTAAAGTTCTGAACGAGCGGGGCAAAACGGACCAGTTTACCAATTTTCAGCAGGACGTAAAAAAGTCTCATCTAAAATAAACACTGGTCCGTTATGTCCCGGCTTCTATTTGTGTATACGTTTCAATATTCGAAAAAGAGAAGAATTAAATATGGCGTGACGAATAGGAAGTAAGGAAGATAAAATGTTCCGAAGATAACGCAAATTAGTTATACTCGCGAGTAGAGCGATAAAGTTTTGAACGAGAGGTGCGAAACGAACCATGTTTACCAATTTTTTGGGAGACGTGAAAGAGCGTCTCACCTTAAATGGAGCACACTGGTTCGTTTTGCCGCGGATTCCATTTTGCCCCATCCTTCCCTCTCCCCTCTCCGTGCACATTGTACGAAGTGAAAAGACACAATAGGAGGACCGTCAGGGAATTCCGGCGGAGGTTGACCCCGTGACAAAGAAATCTCAGCAGAACTTGAAATTCCAGCGGGCTCGAATTATGCCTCGCGTATCCCCCACTCCGGCGATTTCGAGCCGCAGTCGGTCGACGCCGACGCTCTTTAACGTTCCGGCGGCGAACAAAACACGAGAGCTATCGGACAGCGATTTCCTACCGCGGTTTAATAAGACAAACTGGAAAACTGGAGCATTGCATTCCCTCTCCGGCTCAATTTCTTACAACTCCGGACTCGAATGTACGAAATAGAACGCCAAGTTGTTTGTGCTTTTCGGCCCAGAATGAAATTTCATGAAAAAAAAAATCTCAGGAAACATCGTTTTGGAGCAAATGCATTTCGTAATGGCATCTCAGGAAATTTTTTAATAAAAAAAAAAAATCCATGAGATATCATTTTCGGAGCAAATGGAAATTGCTTTTCATCGCTTATCTGTATTAATTCTTGTGCGTGATCAATCCTGATAATTGAGATAAGACAAACTGGAAAATTGGAGCATTGCATTCCCTCCCAGGCTGAATTTTTTGCAATTCCAGACTCGAATGTACGAAATAGAACGCCCGTTTGTTAAATGCTTTTTGGCTTAGAATGAAAGTTTGTGAAAAAAAAACTAATTCCATGAAATATCCTTTTCAGAGCAAATGCATTTCGAATTTCATCTCGCCGCTTATCTATTTTAATACTCGTGAACGATTCTTACTGACCAATGTAATAAAACTAACTAGAAAATTGGATCATTGCATTCCCTTCCAGGATGAATTTTTGACAACTCCGGAATCGAATGTACGAAGTGGAACGCCCGGTTGTTTGTGCTTTACGGCCAAGAGTGAAGTATCATAGAAAAAATATTTAAAAATGCATGGAATATCATTTTCGGAGCAAATGGCAATTCCATCTCGCCGCTTATCTGTATCAATTCCCGTGGACGATCAATAACGCCTGATTTATGTACGCTGTCTCGTCAGTCAAGATAATGCTTCGTTTCACGTTTCGATCGATGCGCAGTAACGTGAATCATATCACGAGATGCTTCACTGACCTTGGACCATAGTGGCTGCTCTGGAGAGGACGTCCAAAGCGCTCTCGACAGCCGACATCCTCTCGTCGCCGGTTCCTCGAGAGTCTCTCGCTCGGCCCAGAGCTCGGACTCGTCGATGAAGCTTTCTTTTTTCCCCGAACGAGCTCGCGAAGCGTTAACGCCTCGTCGTGTGGCCCGCAAGAGTTTATCCTCGAGTTATCGCCACCGAGCAGCCGGTGTGCTAATCGTCGGTCCCTCGTTGTGCTTCGTACGTAGTCACGTACTCTTTGCTCACGCCGCTCGGACACTTGTAATATTTACAAATATTTTTCGTCGTACTTCTCTTCCTCCTTCTCTATCGTCCGGTTTCCTGAAAAATAAAAATTGTCGATTTATTGCGTTGCTCGCCGTAGGACGCGGTGGCGGCGAGCGCACGAGTTGTCTCGACGCTTCGTGCACGAAGACTAATTAACGGAGCAAAAAATAAATAAATTACGATGTAAATTATGTTCGAACAAATTTTCCGGTCATACAAAAAAAAATGTAATCGAACAAGACAGATATAAAAAGAAAAAATTGTTTCAGAAGCGTTCAGAAATATGGCAAACCGGTAGTTAAAACTTTAACACCAGAAGAATTGAATAATTTTAAGAATCAAATATCGAGAAAGAAGCAAAGAAGTTGCGTATCGAACAAGATATAACAATATATAAAAAAAATTGTTTCATCAGCATGTGAAAAATATGGCGAATTGTGCGTCAAAACTTTGACACAGAGCAGTCGAGAGGTTTTAAGAATCGAATATCGAGAAAGAAGCAAAAAGAAGCCGCCTATCGAAGGACACAAAAAAAAAAAAAAAAGGTTTCACCATCTTGAAAAACACGGCAAATCGGTCCTCAAAACTTCACCACTTCAAACCTTCGAGAGATTTAAAGAATCGAATATCTCGTAAGAATCAAAGAAGCTGCGAATATATCGCTCGATAGATAGACAGATCTCTACGTTACCGTCTCACCACGGTGTCTCGCGGCGCAAATAAAGTAAAACGGGGATTAAAAAACGTGACATTGTCTGTGGAATGCGGACCCCTCACCAGGAGTCTTCCCCTCCCACCGCCGCCCGTGTAGCTCCGTAGAACCCGCAAACTCCCACCCGCTCTGCTCCCCTTCCCCCCCCCCCCCCCCCCCCCCCCCCCCCCCCCCCACCCGCCCCTCCGCGCTCAACGAAGTGGCCGAGCGCGCTAAGTCTCCCCCTCCGCGCGCTCTCAGCGCGCCGCGAGACGCCACTACGCTCCCGCATCACAATTTCATCACAACAATATAAACAACTCGAAGCCTCCGTCTCTATCCGCGTCCCGCCCTTCCTCGCCCAACGCCCGTTCCAAAATTCGCACTACGATCTCCGGTATGCAACCTATACGAATCGGCTCTCGAGCAGGCACGGACGCGCGCCGCCTCGGCGAATCGTCGCTCAGCGCCGCAGAGAAATCTCCGAGTCCGAGAAATCCCTCGCGGAATTCGACGCCGGAATCGATCGTTCGCTCGACCGAGCGAGAGAGAACGGTGCGAAAGGTAAACGAAGAGAGTACGAACGGTAAGCCTGAGAAAAGAAAGATTGTCCTTATCTCGTCCCACGGATATCCGGCAGAGCGATGAGTAAAAGCCGCTCTCTGCTCCCTCGAGCCGCTCAGGCGCTGTCGTAGATCACGACGAATGTGTCTCTCCCTCTCCCTCCCGCGCCGAGGCGATTCTCTACTACGGCGCCGTGACACCTATCACGGCCCGACGGCCCGAAGGCCTCCGTCGAAAAAGCGATCCCAATGTGCCGAGATAGAGCAGCGAAACGCCGCACGACTGGAGGGAGATGCACCGAGTCGATCTGTTTGAACACGATAACGGCCCGAGGAAAGTGCGCGCGTTCGCGCACCCGCTACGCATTCCTCGGGACTTTCGATCCTTCGTACGTGTTACGAGCTGACCGTCAGAATTTTAATGCCGAACGCCGACCCGAGTCACCGGAGAATCCATCGGCGTTTTGTTTGGAAAAGGAGGGACAAACTTGTCGCTCGTGTGCGGAACGATGCAGAGCCTATTCCTCGGAGAGTAAACTGCGCGCGGGTAAAACATCGACGCACTAACACCGGAGAGATGCATACACGTGCTTAATCCTCCAACATGCCCCTCCCCCCCCCCCGCACTCGTCCCGCTGTCCCGGGTTGGTGCCGGAAATGTCACTGTCTAAATAAACGAAATCGAAGGACAAATATATGTATAAAAAAAAGGACGAAAAAAAAAAACTCGTGGGACGACGAGAGACCGCGTTACACTTTCATATCGGGGCAAGAAAAAAAAACAGACGGATAGCACTAAGGCGAGAGGCAGCATCGGAATTCGAGAGGCGAGCGGTGGATCCTACTATAGATATTTCGTAAAATGGTGCGACACACTGTACGGTATTCTTTCGTGAAATATCAATGTATGTATACACATACACGTATACACATATGTATGGGCATGTAAAAAAACACTTTTGTAAAATCGATACGAAGAATTTATCGAAATATCGAAATAAATAAATATAAGATCGAAAGATCGAAATATCCACACATATAAACATAATATATGTACATATATGTATAGGCATATAAAAAAAATATAGATTTATGTAAAATCGATAGAAAGAATTTATCGAAAGATCGAAAAAAAAAAAAAAAAAAAAAAAATCTAAAAATCTTGAATGAACGTACGCGAAGGAAATTGTCGTAGAAGTGTAAGACGGTCGAGAACATATACAGAGTACTCGGGGTAAAGATCCTCGGAGGCACGTCCCTTGTCCGTACAAATCAATAGAGGAATGCGGCGTAGCGTTAAAAAGGTAAGGCCTCGCTGCATTCCTCGACAGTACAAAATTCTATACACACTCGGGGTGTTTCAGGCGTTTAGTCGCGATAATCGTCGCAAAACTCACCTCGATTAACGTCGATGACACTCGCGTTAATAATATCGCGAGACACTGTTGCGCGTTATCGAGTCTGTTAAATGTTTGCCGGGAGCCGCTTGTTTCCATTAAAAACGATGAAAATCTAGTGGTATGCGGGCGGACACACCGAGGCACGGGCCGTCTGACACGAGAGGTAGGCAGCGGCGAGTGTCCCCACCACTTTATACGTTACAGCGGAATGCATGGCATTCCGACCGGCCTGACGCGCTCTGCAGGCAAAACTGCCAAGCGTGCATATGCCACACTCCCGGTGAATATGGTCTAAAGTCCTTCTGCTTGTGTACGTTTTACCGGCTGTTTCTGTGTGGCTATTCCTCGCGCGCGTAAATGTGCGACGTGTGTGTGTTTTTGTGTGTGTGCGCGCGCACGCGCGTCCGTGTGCGTGTATCGGCACGACGCCTCGCGATCGTATTCGTACAATAATTTTACGTGCGTGTAAACGACGGTGGCGTTTACTATACAAACGCTATTCGTATACTACGCACGCACGTGGGCATGCACGAGGCCGAAGCTTTCGCGAAACCCTCGCACACGAAACTTCGATACCTTTTCAACGCGCTTGCTTCTGCGACGAGTTTCGAACATCGCGGATACACCGATTACGAGGTCAGGAGGTCGGGATTGGATCGTCAGGCCACTGTCGTGTTTTTTTTTTGGTACCTCGGATTATATCGCAGAGAAAAAAAATGTTTCATCTTTCGAACCTGGAAATTGACAACATCGGCCACTTAACATAGATCGGTTTTTAATGGCGCACGGCGACGAATAGTCCTTCTCTCTGTACGTGCACATATTTAAAAATACAAACAAGCGCGTTTTTTTTGTCAACGTAAATCCGCTTTTGATATTTTGATTAAGCATTTGCTTTGGCTTCGTGATAGAAACGTAAAAATTGATTATTCGCCCACTTTCGGTTTCGTTATTTATCGTGACAGGTTGATAGTGTGTAAAAAACAGCATCAATGATTCGAGGATAAATACTGGTAATGGATCGCGCGGAGAGTGCAAGGAAACGCTTTAATACTCTCGTTATTGTTTTGTACTTGTCGGCCTCCAGTGCCTTTTTTTTAAATCCTTAAAGCCTCATTCGAGTCTCTCTCTGTATCTAATATTAACTAGGTAAAAGTCAAAACGAGTACCTGTTCCTTGCACCTTGGCGGGAGGATCCGTGATTCGGGGCAAACTTTAGGGACAATGGAGAAGGTAACAGAAAAGCATTTACAGCTAGAGTGCCGGTGCTCGAGGTGCTTCAAATCTTCGAGGTACCCGGAACTTCGTCATCTTCCTCGCTCGATGTGTCCAGAGCGTAACATAGCTGAAAAAAGACCGATACAGTTAATGATCGAATAGTTTGCCTCTCGAGTGTTTCCGTTAAAACTCACTTCGTCCAAGTCGGGCCTCTTCAGCAAATCCTCTAGACCGGCAATTTTTTCGAGATAGTTCGGCTGATTGCAGGCGTTGAGAATGAAGGCGAAGCCCCGCGTGCGATACTCGGTGATAAGCGGCACGGAACACGCGGTGCAGGACGGAAATCTGTGCGTTATCGTCAAACGCATTTCGTGGCTCCACAGAGAGCCGCGAATAGTGTGTGGAACGCCACCGAGCAAACCGACGCAACTTTCCTTCTCGCTGGTCTGATAGCGGTCTCGGCTATCGTCCATAAAGGCCTTCGCTTCCACTCTGTAAAAAAGAAATTGGTAAGTGAATCAGTATTAATATAATTAATTATTTCAGAGAAATAAAAATTTTGCACACGGCTTCCTAATCTGTTACAATTTTGCGCACAGCTTTCTCCATGGGAAAGTTCCTTGATCGATTTCGGCTTTCTCACGGAGGAAGCTGTGCGCAAGGCTGTAAAAAATGAGGAAGCCACGTGCAAATTACTTTGCACTTTTTTTTCATCACACGAATCACACGAATGTCAGTTGGCGATTTTCTACAATAAATTTTGCGGGAAATTTTCATAGTTCCAATTTTATGAGATGTAGACATTTTTTGTATAATGATATAAAAAATGTCTAGATCTCATAAAATTGGAACTATGAAAATTTCCCGCAAAATTTATTGTAGAAAATCGCAAACTGACATTCGTGTAATTCGTCATTCTGAGGCAATGTCCAATGTATTTTTTCTCGCGCATCACGAATCACACACAAAAAACGCATTTCTCGACATTTTAGACTATTTGAAATACTCTGACATTGAAATCTAAAACACAATTTTTACTTCTTCCTCTATGAGAAAGCAAAATATCAATAAACGAACTATCTTCGAACTTAAATTACCCTTGCGGATGCTGAGTCAGGGAGATCAAAAGTTCGACGGCGAGGCCAGCAGCGATTTGGGAAAGTCCCGGACGACTGACGGTGCACTGTTGATCGAGCGTCCTGTCGACCTGCGAGTTGCCCGGTTGCGTGACATCGTTGCAGAAGTAACAGCCGAGATCCCGTCCGGAAGGATTTCGCAGAGCCAAGTCAGGCGAGGCGGCGGCGACGGTCTCGCGAGTACCGTGTCTCTGCACTGTGTAAGAGTCGAATCCCAGAGCCGCGTTAATCGCAATTTTGTTCAGCGACGCGCACATCAGAGTCGGCAACCATCTGGCCTCTCTGGAATCGAGTAGCAGGAACACAACGTCGTGTCTCGTTACCAGTTCCTCCAAGACTTTAACTTCCTCCATCGTCGACTCCATCATGCTCTGGCCCACCACGTGACCGGGCATCGGAATTTGCAGAACGACACCTTCGACGTTCTATTATTTAATCGTAAATAATTTTTCATGAAAAGTATTAAAAGTATTAAAAGTATTGAAAGTATTAACCCTCTACGTACGAGAGCTCCGACCCGAGATGTAAATATAAATTTGGAATAACAATAGCACACTATACATGGACAATACAAATATTGCCTGACAAAATAAAAATATCGATCATCGCTCATCTATCTTAATAAAAATATTATTTTACACAAATATAATAACGTGAACTCCCCGCAGAGTTTTTTTGTGGATTCGATATAAATATTTTTTTAATTATAGCTATTTTTAAACCGCGCAAGTACTCGCTGATCAAGGATCCTATACGTGAAGGGTTTAAAAGTATTAAAAATATTAAAAGTATTGAAAGTACTAAAAGTATTAAAAGTAAAATAAAAAAATGTTATCGACATTGAGCTGACTTACGAGGGTCGGGCATATTCGCCGAAGAGCTTCCTTGGCCGCCTCGGCTTTCGGACGCCTCTTCACCGCATCCTCGTGCGTGTAAAGACTCTGCCTTACGGTGTTGCTGTGAGATACCGTGGAATTATCCACGAATGTGATATTCCTCACACCCCAGCCGATGAGAGCTCTAGCTACGGAACAGCCGAGCGTTCCCGCGCCGAGCAGCAAGCACCGAAGTCCACCGATCATTTCTAAATTGAGTTCAGGCACGAGTCGCCACTTCATCAGTTTCAGATTCAAATCGACTGCTCGCTCGGCCATTCTGAATGAAACACACCGATCACCGTTAAGTTTAATTTGCTCGTCGAGAAAAATATCGTTTCGATTCTGGAAAAATCGCTCACCTCACCGGGTCCATCGTGTTTGAGAGATCGGCGATGTTCGGCCCCATTTTTCCGTTCACGTTCGTCTCCCAGCCGACCAGTCGTCCGGCGATCATGTCCCTTCTCGAAACCTCTCGATCCTCGCAGTCTTTGGCCTTCACGGTGAACACCAAGGCGTCCTCCAAGTCGTTGCCGCGTATCGACAGAACTTTTATCGTTTTCTCAAATGCATATTTGGCGCTGTGCCAGAAAAGCAGGCACAGTAAATTTCTCAGTGGCCAGCCGGGTTCCGAACTCCGGCACGGATCCCAGTAGGCAAAATACACAGTTTCCTTGTTCTGAAAACGATTAATGAAACATAGAACCGAAAATACAGAAGGGTAAATTGTTAAATTTTTTATTTTGTTTTAAATTTCTTTAAATTAATTACGAGCGTTTTTACCGCATTAACGCTCTCGACTCCGTTGGCCAAGCTGACGATTGAGGCCTTCTCATCGCCGTCGACAACGACGCTGAAAAAACTCTTCGACCTTCCGTCGAGCGATTTGAAATCCGTCTTCAGCTCTTCGAGCTGCGAGGATGAAAATTCGCGAAAGGCCCACTGCACCATTTTCTCGTGACCGAGTTCCGGCAGGCCGAAAGGCGTCGGATAAGCGGCCCAGTAGTGAAATCTGTACTTCTTAAGATCAGCGTACGAGAGGATTGAGAACATTGTAAGCCGCCAAGGCTCTCGCAAAGCTGTGCCGTCCGTTATAGATTCGAGCAGACGCTCGCCTACGGAGTCAATGAAACTCTGAAGGTTCGTCTGGCGAAACGATTCGTAGGTGTTTGTGTTTATGAGGTAGCCGGAGCAGGACACTGCTGCATTGTGGGAAGTCGTTTCGATGCACCTAGAAAAAAAATGTTTAATTGCTGCATTACTTTTCTTCAAAAAATAAGTATTTTTTCTTGAGATTCGGCGATTTAGCTCACTCATTGAAAGACGTGCAATCCAAGATAATCGGAGTCGTTCTCTGCTCGTGATTGCCACCGGTGGTACTGTAACTTGCCCATACGGATATCTTTAGCTTGTCCTCTAGTTTGTATTTGTCCAGCTTGAGCTCCGCAAACTTTGCCCAAAAACTTGGATCCGTCGCTGTCCTGAGCTTTGTAAATTTTACCATTTCGAGAGTCATGGCTGCAAGCTATAAGGACACAGGCTAAAAAAAGAAACATAAGATAATAACACAACATATAAAAAAAACAGGGTAGTCGACACATGGAATGCGTTACCATTAATAGTTATTGATGCTGAAATAGTAAACCAGTTTCAAAACAGACTCTCATACGTTTATGGGATATCATATATGTATTTTTCTGAAGCAGATTATATAAGTTTATGCTTCCTTTCTGCATTTATTGATAATAATAATAGCAACAATAATAATAATATCGGGACACGCTAATGCGATATTATATCATAAAAACATATTATAGTATATTTTATGTTATGTTGTATATTCTTTTTTTCTCTTTAAAAAAATGAGAAGCGTTAATAGTTTATATTTGATAAACTAAATCTGATAGAACGTTGATATCGGTACGCTATGAATGAAAATATTAACCTTAAAAATAAACGTTGGCAATGCCGAAGATGATTTTTTTTCCAAAATATCGGTGATCAAATGTTATGCTTCGCCATCGTTGTTGCCGCGCGGAGCACGCTACGAACCACAATATATAATTGTCTGTCCCGATTACAGAACGGGGCAGTGACATTTATTGTTGACAAAGTGCGCTTGCCTCTCACGCACTTCCGTGTGTGAGTTTGCTACGAATATACGCACATAGATTGCGCGCATTCGTGTTGCGTAGCGAAAACAAACGAGGACCCGATGACAGAGTAATAAACGCGGGCGATTCATGCGTTCAAAATAATGTCAAACGATCGATCGTCGCCGTCTCTCTTTCGCCCAAAAACAAATCGCAGGTGAACGTTAATTTGCTTCCGAGCAAACACGAGCAATGTGATAAATGCCTTTTGGTTAAAAAAATAAAATTACGGACCTCTCGATGCAGTTGCCTCTGACGTATCCGCTCGACGTCTGTCAACGCTGCTGCCCGGACCTGAAAACATAAAGATAAATAAAATAAATAAAAATAATTCGATCTCCGTGAACTCAAACCACGGCGCGATTAGGAGCATCGATTAACATTCGACACACCTGTGAACAAAATATTCTTACATACAATGTTTTGTTTGCTCGATTATGTCCGGCAGCTCTAAAATCTCATGCTGCAAATGAACGTGTCGGTCTGTTACGGAACTTCGCCTGAAGCGAACGACGAAGCGGCGCTCGGTGCAAAAATTCAATAACATCTAGGAGCGTACGACGCGTGAGTGGCACGAAGCCCACTCTCAGCGCGACTCTCCGTTACGGCACTGCCAACGAGTACGTGACGTCACAGAACCAATATGGATGGTCGGCATCGGCTGCCTGAATTCCAGTCATAAGGGAACGCTTTTTTAAACACGGGACAATACGAGAGAACGTTTGAATAAAACAACCATGTCGGATTACTTAAGATCCGCTCTCGGATACTTGAACGGCAATGGTAATTCGAACGAGTACGTCGGGCAGGTTTTGGAGATTAACAACGTTAAGCTTCGAGTGACCAGGCTACTTGCCGAGGGTGAGTCTTGTCAATCCTCCCACTTTCTTCTTTTTTTTTGTTTGTCTTATTTTTTTTCGGATTAACAGACGTCTCGCATTTTTTTTTTCGTTCAACATTCGAAAGGTCTCGGGACAGATATTGATCATTGTCAAATAAAAAATCGTCCTCTGTTCGATCTAAAACATCGAACTGTGTGCGTTTCTGTCATTTTGCCCAGCTATTTGTTGACATGTGTCAAATCCGACGTTTCGACTTTTGATGTATATATGCATCGCGGGATTTGCACATTGGACATTCCCATGTTAATCTCGTATACTTTGCTATCTGCACTGTCATTCGGATAAATATTTTTTATCTTTTTTTTTTAATCTATACACTAATCCCATGTTCAGCTATGGAGATAGTGTCGTATTGCACATACAGAGTTCCTATCGTGCTACATGCACATGACACAGCTCAATAATCAATCACTTTGATAATTAATATTTGGCTGCTCAATGGCTATTCAAAAAGTGCATATTTTCTTCTAGCACTTTTGTTCTGCTTGAGCTTCCATGCACGAAGATTGCAAGAAGATAGGTCGGTTTATTTGAATTAGAAAGGCGCCAAAGTTTCTATTACTCATTGTTCAGAAATTAGGCTCAACTGAAGTTTACTTCATAACACCCGATTTTCTCTGAGTTATAGGCGGCTGGGCTCTGGTGTTCGCTGTGGAAGATATAGCGACAGGAAAGGAGTACGCTTTGAAGGTAATAAAACACTTGCTCCTTGAGGAGATGCGACCCGAGCTCGGTCGGTAAGAAATACTGTAATTTTTGTTTTATACACTGCAAAAAAATGTTTGAAAATGATTGAACAGTATTGGAAGCTTTTATTTTTACCACACATTTTTCTAAACATTTACCGAAACATTTGTAATTTTAATATCTGGTATTGTTATTTTACAAAAAAAGTACACGAATGTTCAATTAATGTAAGTAATGTGAGCAAATTTCAAGTCCCTGTACATTAAATTTACAATTTATTTTTACAATGTAGATTCAAACAGTTTCCAGTCAAAAGCAAATTCTCACGTGACGTGGCGATCGATTCAGCATCGTGTGAGGATTAGCTTTCGACTGTCTTAATATTTTCGTGTTCCTGAAAAAAGTTTGACGCCGCCCGGAAAAAATGGATTACAGTTTTCGTTACCGACCGAGCTCGCATAGCGCAGACGGCGCCAGTAGTGAAGAAATTAACTTGTCGACACGTGTGTATGATATTTTTTTTTTTGCTTCGCAGAGACTGATCGCCGTAGACGAGGAAGCCAACAAAAGTATTATACAAGAGATTGAGACATTGAAGAAGCTCTCGGGCCATCCGAACGTAATACAGTATCTATGCGCGCAGAGGATAGAGCGGGAGGATCGCAAGAGCTGCGAGTATTTGCTAGTAACGGAATTATGTCCGGGCGGTACGCTGGCGGACGTGCTTCGCGGCACGACGACGGCGAGTTCCCTGAGCCTGGCGCAGGTGTGCAGAGTCGCTTATCAAGCGACGCGGGCGGTTCACCACATGCACAGCCAGCAGCCGCAGCCGATAATACACTGGGACATCAAGCTGGAGAATTTCTTGATCGGCAGCGACGGCCTCATTAAGTTGTGCGACTTCGGGAGCGCTTCCACCCAGCAGATATTGCCGGATCCTTCGTGGAATGCTCAGAAACGCTCGACTCTGGAAGACCAGATGTCCCGTTTCACTACTCCCATGTACAGATCTCCGGAGATGATGGACACTTGGAACAATGAGCCGATCGGACCGCCGGTGGATTGTTGGGCGCTCGGTTGCATCTTCTACGCTCTCGTCAGTCTCCGCCATCCGTTTCCAGAAGGTAAACCCATTCGTCCGGAAAATTTCGATCTTCCGCTCGATCGTCATTAAGGTGATGTGGTAAAACCCCCACCCACCTGCGCCGCTCCCAGTTGGTAACGAAAACTGTACTGAATGCCGATTTGAGATCGCACAACGCCGAGAAAAAAAAAAAATTTCCCTGCGTCTGCTGATTCCCCGGGGTAAGGCAATTTTCTTTTTTGTCGGTGGACTGCGGTCTTAAAGCGGCATTCGCTAAAAGTTCCTGCTACAGGCGACGGTATTTTGCATCATCTTAAGAGCAGGAGAAACACCACGGTCGGTAATAAAAACTGTAATTGACTTTTTTTGCCGACGATCGTATTCAACGTGCAAAGAAAAGTGTCATCGAAGATCGATTACATGTCAGCTTTCGACTGCACTTTTCGGTCAAAAAAAGTTGATTACAGTATTTTTTAGAAACTGGGCGAGGCGTTATACCACATTACCCTTAACAGCGTGTGCAAATACCACGGTTGGTAATAAAAACTGCAATCAACATTCCTCACAGATTCTCGCAAGTACGGTTAAAAGAAAAGTTTTATTTTTTTTTTTACCGTAAATGCGAGAACCCGTGAGAAGAGTTTACTACACTTTTTGATACTGACGGAGCCCGGGGTGGGAGAAGAGGTCTTTCGTGTGGTCTTAACGAGAATATTTGTCTCGAGCAGGTAACAAATTAGCGATAACGAACGCGAGGTACGCGCCTCTGGCGCCGAATCCTCGGCTCTCGTGCATCCACGAGCTGGTGAAGGGATGTCTGGAAGCATCGCCAGTGAAGAGGCTGACGACGTCGATGCTCCTGGAGCGCCTGGCGGCGATAGCCGAATCGAACAACTTCGACCCACGCGAGCCAGCGAAGATCGACGTGGTCGCCAAAGCTCCGCCGCCTCCGAGACCGGCGCCGCCGCCGGTGGCGGAAGGCCCGCCGCCCCGACCGGCGCCTCCAGCGGCCGCACCGCCCCCGCGACCTGCTCCCATCCAGCCCGGTGCGGTCGGCGCACCGGTCGCCAGCAAAGTTCCCGCGGCTCACAGCACGGGTCTCTTCAGTTCCTTAAAGGGCGGTGCCGGAAGTATATTCCGCAATATCAAAGACACTTCGACGAAAGTGATGCACACGGTTCAGCAGAGTATGGCGAGAACCGAGCTTGATGCTAGTTACTTAACTTCCCGTATCCTGATAATGCCCTATCCGGCCGACGGCATAGAGTCCGCTTACAGGGCCAATCACGTCGAGGACGTCAGGGCTTATCTGCAAACTAGACATCCGTCCCCTGCGAAGATACAGCTTTACAATCTCTCGCGAGGACGACCGAACGTTTCGAGACTGCCGGGCAAACACATCGACTGCATGTTCGCTTACGCCTCGCCGGATTCAAACGCCCCGCTTCTCTCGGCGCTGTATCAGATTTGCCAGGACATCTATCAATACCTCGACGCCGACTTCAATCACATTGTCGTTCTCTATTGCGCGGTGAGTTTCCGCAACGGAACATGTATCTATCTATATTATAAGAATAATTCGCCGCAGCCGTGTTCATGAATCTGGAAGATCGGGGTCAAATGAAACACTTGGAGGGAATTGAAATTAAACCTTTTGAGAGGAGTCAAATTAAACACTTTGAGGAGAGTCGAATGAAACACTTTGAGAGGAGTCAAATGAAACATTTTGAGGGGAGTCAAATGAAACACTTTGAACGGAGTCAAACGAAGCACTTTCACCCTGGTCAAATGAAACACTTTGATCGGGGCCAAATGAAACATTTCGACAGGGGTCAAATGAAACACTTTGACCCTAGTCAAATTAAACACTTTGATCGGGATCAAATTTAACACTTTCACCGGGGTCAAACTAAAGAGGGGTGTGGAATATTCTAAGTCCCCTTGGGCGACCTCTTAGCCTAAAATATACCAAGTCCATTTATAGAGGGGGAGTCACTCTAATTTCGCTTATGAATTAGTTTGCCTAAAATTCTATGTCCCTTGAGGCCCCTGCCTCTGGTCTTGATTATTTCAAGTCCCTATTCTAAGCAACCCAGACAGCAAAATGCCATCTGGTAGAAAAAAGTAATCTAAATGAGTTACATATGTCCGTCCGTGTAACTATAAGCCATCCTACATCCAAAAGTTAACTTCTGAACGTAAACTAGTTTGCCCTCATAATCCGGACGGAGATATGTAACTCATTCGGATGACTTTTTCCTACCAGATGGCTTTTTGCTAACTACGAAGTTTCGGAGACAATCAAAGGTAGCGCGCGAATCGCGCGACCCACCGGAAGCCCCATCGCAATCACACACGCGTTCCATCGCGAACTCTACGGAATAAAATTGCTCCGCACACTCGCGCTCCGTCGTTGGCACCGGCGCGGCGAAACTTTGACTAACGTCCAACAATGAAATTGCAGGACGGATGCCACTCGAGTGCCACGATAGCCTGCGCCTTGCTGCTCTACGCCGGTGCTCTGACCACTCCCGAGGAGGCCATAGCCCTGTTCACGACGCGACGCTGCCAGCCGCCTCAGCTTCAGCCCTCCGAGTTGCGCTGCATAAATTACATGAGCGTGCTGAATTCCGGTGTGCATCCGCACAACAAGCCGCTCGTCCTCCGATCTCTGGTGCTCCAGCCCGTGCCACTCTTCACCCGAGCCAAGGACGGCTGCAGGCCCTACGTTGAGATTTACAGCAACGGCGCTCTGGTCTTCTCGACGAAACGCCCGGACTACGAGGAGATGCGACTCTACGACATGATGGAGGGCAAGGCGTGTCTGGTGCTCGGCGACGCCACCGTGCGGGGCGACGTGACTATCGTCGTCTCCCACGCGCGACAACAGCTCGGCCGCGTCATAGGAATAAAGATAGCCTCGCTGCACTTCCACACGGGTTACGTGCCGCTCTCGGAGAGCACGCTCTCCTTTGAGAAAAACGATCTCGACGACACGCCGGAGGTCGGCGGCAAATTTCGCATCGTCCTCAACGTCATGATAGGCGAGGAGAATCCAAAGATATCGAGGATTCCGGCGCCCTGGGAGGTCGAGGGCGGCCACAGACTGACGCCGGATCCGCTCTTCGGATCGACGCTCGAGATGGAGGAGACTCTGGACAATTTTAGAACTATCGCTCGAGACGACTCGGCGAGACCGGAAAGCAACGTCGGCGAGCCGATCCAGGAGCCGGCGAGGCCCGCGGAGAATCCCGAGTGCGAGGAACCGCTCTGCGGGGCCGAGGAGGACGAGGAATATCGGCTCGAGGATAAATTCGCTGAGGCCGATCTGCTGAATCTCGGAATGCCATCGAACAACGCTCAAAATCCACCGGCACGCGCGCCGAGCGTTGGGCCTGGATTGGACATTTTCTCGTCCTCGAGCGCCAACGAGAGCGATCTGCTCGGCGGGTTCGCGGCTTTCAATACGCAAGCTCCGAGGCAGCAAGCACCGACGCCGATGAACAACAGCACCAACGTCAACGATCTGCTCTTCGGTAGCGGACAATCGGCCGGGAAGTCCGGAAGCGATTTGCTCTTCGAGCATCTGAGCGCCACGCAGGCGGCCGGAGCCGGAGGCGTTAATGATCTCATGGGCAATTGGATGAACGGCAAACCCGCCGCTCCGGCGAAGACGCCGACGGCCGAAGAGAATTTTCCGAGAAACTCGAGCGTTCCGAATTTCGCTGCTCAACAGAAGGATCCTTTCGCGAACCTGGCTGGCTCGCTCGGAGCCGGGCTCAACTCGAGCTGGAACGGCACGCCGAGGGATTCGAACACTCCGCAGTCGGCCAGTCCGGCCCCGTCCGGAACTCCCATTCACTCTAGTCCTCGCATGCACAAGTCCAGCACGTCGAACGACACGAGCGGTGGCGCGGCCGGACTCGCCGGCGGCGGAGACTCGTCGGTCTTCAACAACAAACCGGCCAACAAACCCGGCGACGCTTTCGAGGACCTGCTCGGTAGTCAGGGATACAATTTCTTCAGCTCCCGCAAGGCTGAAAAGGACAGCCCGAAGACCATTAATCAGATGCGCAAGGTCGAGGCAGCCAAGACCATGGATCCGGACAAACTCAAGGTCAGCGAATGGACGGAAGGGAAGAAGGGAAATCTGAGGGCGCTGCTGTGCTCGCTTCACAACGTTCTCTGGCCGGAAGCCGATCGGTGGCAGAAGTACGAGATGCACCAGTTGGTCACGCCCGCGGACGTTAAGAAGGCTTATCGAAAGGCCTGCCTGGCCGTTCATCCCGATAAGGTAAGTGCGGCGAGACAATTTTTTTTTTTTGTTTTTCAATTACTCTGAAGATATCTGCATGAGAGCAAATTTTACCTTTCGCAAGGCGCGGCTTTGGGAAGAAAAAGACGTTGTTCACTTGTAGAATTTTATTGTCTAAGCAAACTTCTTCGAACAAAGTTTGTGCGAATGCCGAAACACAGGAGGTGTAACTTGATGCAATTTTTAGTCTCGAGTGGATATCTTCAGGGCCATTTTTTTTTTTTCGAGCAGCGGAAGGCGATGCGAAACGACGATAAATTGTCGAGGCACGATAACCGAAAAAAAATTATTCTTTTCTTTATCGTTGCAGCAAGCGGGAACCGCTAACGAGAACATAGCAAAATTGATCTTCATGGAACTAAACAATGCCTGGAGCGCGTTCGAAAACGACGCGTCGCAGCAAAATTTATTTAGCTAATTTATATAGAGATTGTGAAAAAAAAGAAAAAAAAACAACAGCAAGAAATTATTATATTCGAGAAGTAAAATTAAACCACGACCTATCTTTGCGAAGTCGATTCCGGCTGATAGAATGTGCTAATCATATTCTGTTATACCTGTAAGATATTTAAAAAAAAATCAAGAAAAAGTCTCTTTATCGCATTCCGAAAAAAAAAGTTTACTATTAGCCGTAGTCGTGAGACGCTTCGCATTCGAAATACGAATGTATTTACGATGGACAAAAAGAAAGAAGAGAAAAAAGGATGACGATTGTTTTGCTGACGACGAGACGACTAACGAACCTGTGCTGAGATTATGATTAGCTACGACTATTATAATTTCTAACATAAGAGCTATGTTAATGTCCTCAATGTATCTCTCTCTATCTCTTCTCGCCCCCTCTTAAAAAACAAAGGAAAGAAAAAGAAAATTCCAGAAATTACCGTACGATTATATATGTATATAATGCAGTGTAAATTAAAAAAAAAAACAGATCCTAAATATATGAAGAAAAAAATATTTTCCGGGCGAACGAAACTAGTTTTTTTTTATCTCTTTTTATATCGTCCTCCCCCCTCCCCGCCGGCGAAAGACAATTTGCTGGACGGCAGTTCGGGGGACGGAAACCTCGAAATTGGCCAACTTGCGTGTAACGGCAGAGAACACCGTCGATCGGTGGAGAATCTCGGGCGAGGGAGTTTTAACGCTCGACGTGATGCAGCTCGGTGGGTATTTTCTTCCCTCATTTTTTCTCGTTCTTTTTATCTTTTTTTCTCTCTCGTTCCCATTTCACTGCATGGAGCCCTCGGCCGGCTCGCGGTCCGATAGGGGATGATCAGATGATATCGCTCTCGGGCAAGGGCGAAAGGACACGGGATAGTAAATCCCTTCGAACGACAGACCCTCTATTTATATCCCAGAAGGAAAAAGGGTCTTATTTTTAGAAACGAAAAAAAAAAATGAAAAAAGAAGAAATCAATCTCCGAAGGAGCGTCGGCGAGAGGAATCCCCCGCGGATTAAATTTCTATATTTGAAGTATCCTGAATAGTCGACGCGAGTCGTGTGTAGCATGACCTCTCGTCGATGTCCTAAATCGTCGTGCAATTCTCGTACATTGTTCGCGATAAAGTGGGATTCACCGCAATCCCGAAGTAGCGTCGTCGTTCGAACTCGAGAGAGAGAATGAGTGCGGAGACGACGTGTGCGCGCGTGCGTGTGTGTGTGTGTGTGTGTGTAGGGGTGTTCGGCGTGTATCGAGAAACGGGGGATGATGCACACGCGCATAGGCACGCGTCACACCGCCGTATATATATGCGTACACGGATGGTGTATAGGGGTTGAAATTTAAAGGGAGGGGCTGCCCGAAAATGGCTGTCAGCCGCGGGACAGGTCGTCCGTAGGAGGGCGAAGTGACGGTGTCCGACCCCGTCTTCCACAGGCGCTGACCAATTGACATTATTTTAAAACAATTGAGACCGTTAGCCCAATCGATAGGTATTATGCTCCGGCTAAAAAGCATTCTCCGCGCTCTTTTGAAACTACCACCGGACCCGAGAGCTTCGATCAACCGTGCTTCAAGGTAAAAAGAAAAAAAAAAACTTAAAAAAAGTTAAACAGAAAACTTGACAATTTTTGCCATACACGAGCAAATATCTCACACACACCGATGCGGGAAAACGATATTTTCGTTAAAATCAAGTGCTGCGAATAAACGAGAGAAACAAAAAAATTGGCAACTCTAAAAAAGGTCGATAAAACAATTTTCGAAACAATCACACCCATCGGCGGGTGTGTTGTGTCGAAAGCACAGTGCATCGCGATCAAGACTTTTTTTCGCCGATAAATTTCTTTCTGCCGCCGTTTTGTCGCGATAATTGCGAGAGCAGAATGTGCGAGCGAAATTTTCACCCGGAATTATGTTTACGTAGAGGAAAGAACGATGTACGTGAAACATTTGCACGAATGAAAATTACCTTTTGCATGTTTTTTTTTTTGTGTACTGCGGAGGAGAGCGCGTTGGTGAAATTTTTTTTTTTTTTTTGGTTTTTTTATTTTTTTGACTATTCGCAGGTCGAACCAGGATGAGGATGGCGTAGGACGGAGGGATTGATATTCCGAGGGAAGCGAGAAGAGACAAGACGGGAAAGATGCCGGGCCGTTCGCTCTGGAGGTTGCTTGTTATTTCGTTTGGAATTTTTCTTCATCTCCAAGTTTCGTGCAATGCCGATGCGGACAAGGCTGCGAGGGCTGCGAAGGGCAGACAGAGAACGTCACACACGTCATGGAGACTTGTCGTGTGCCTTTCGCAGCCTCAGACGCCGTCCAGAACGGATGTCCAGAGGGCCTGGGAGGAGGTGCGAATGGAGGCCTCGCAGAGCGAAGTCGAGGTTTCGTACGTAGAGGCAAGAATGTCGCCTATGTCCGACTCGCTCTCGTACCCGCTGTCTCTGATAAACAAATTTTGCACGGACATCGAAAATGGAAAGACCGTACTGACCCTGGTGATCGGCGGAGGACCCGCGGCTAGATTCCTTATTACGGCTGCGGCATCCCTTAATCTACCGGCTCTGTGGCTGCCGATGACTCACAGAGACTTCCTGCGGCAGGTCAGTCAATCTTTCCGGGAAGTCATGTTTCGTTGAGAAAAACTGAATTTAATTAAAAATGGGAAAACATTTTTTCATCTTGAAAGAATATCTCTGAGAAAAGTATATCTTTTTAATGAAGTGCTAAAACGTAGTCGAATTGCATGAGTCGAGCAGTAGTGTACAGATTTTATGATCGAGTAATTTACGTTTCGTCGAGAAGAATGGGATAAAATAAACGATAGACATATATTGTTCATCCCTCGAAAGAATATCTCTGGCAAAACTGTATTTTGAACTTTGTAATGAAGTATTGAAACTGAGTCGAATCGCACGAGTCCAATAGCAGTATACAGATTTCTGTATATATAAATTCACATGGTAAATAGTGATTAAATTTTGTTTTTAAATATTGTAATAATATTTATCTAGCGACCACTGGTACACTTACTCGTCCACATATTCCATGGAATATAAATAGATCATTACTTTTTCAAAGGAGATAGTGCTAAGTGATACGAAATATCGATATAGAGTTAGTGAAATCGTTGATTATTAACGAAATTTCTTATCCGCCCGCAGGGAAAAAGTGGACGCTTGGAGTCTCGTTTAGGCTCGGGATCGGAGGAGGCCGGAGCGGCAGCGGCAGCGTTGATGCACAAAGCGAACTGGCACGCGTTTACCCTGCTGATCGACACGACGCTGCTGCCGATGCATCATTTTCTCCAGAGGAACCGTTACGTTCTCACACCCAGAAAGATAATTCACTTGCCGGCCAACGACAAGAGTCTCAGGCTGAGAATGAGAAGGATATCCGAGGAGGGTGGAAGCGGTGGTGTTCTCGTGATGGCCTGCGACCTGAGCAACGCGCGTAGGATCCTCGCCGCGGCGTCGAGATTCGAGATGCTCGCCGGTCGATTTATATGGCTGTGGCTGGACTTGAAAGCGGAGCTCAGGCCGAATGAGCCCGGTCTCATAAGCTCGCACTCGCTGCACAGCTCTCTGGTCGGCTCGTCGAGAAACGATCCGGAACGATTGGTCTCGCCGTTGGAGAGCGTGCTCGAGCGTCACGGCGCGAATCTCGTTCTCGACGACGAGTTGCATCTTCACTCGCTGCCGAATTTGGCGAGCGACGTTCACAAGCTCCAGGAGTTTCGATGGCAGCACGAGAGAAAGACCGTGAGAAAGCGGGAGGACAGACCGTTCGTGTTCGACGACGACGACGAAATCAGAATAACCGACAAGGCTCTGAATTCGAAGACCTTCATGCCCGTCGGGATGCTCGCGCTGAGACCGTCGAGCCTCAAGATATCCGGGGGCGATACGATACTGACGAGAATGCTCCGTGAAACGTCTCAGGCACTCGACAATACATTCATCGAATTGAAATCGTCGTTGAGCCGACTGAGGGAGGCGCAATTGAAGGAACATTTCGTTCCAACTTGCTTCGCAGAGTTCAATGCCAAGGTATCGATAAACGAAGTAAAGGAGAACGTTTCGAGAACTCTGACGAAGAAACTGCGGGAATCCATGAGGCAGATATCGCGTGACAAAGCGGAGTTTCAATTGTTGAATCTGCAGGCCGTACAGTTTCCCGGTAACAAGACGCAGCTGAGGTAAGCGCCACGACGAACAAACCGATCGTCAAAACGTTAATTCTCTATTGGCCAAAGCGGCCCGTGTCAATTTCGAAATAGTACTTTCCGATACTAGTGCGAGAAAACGGTCTTTCGAAGAAGGTTGTGAAGCTGGCTACTTCCCAACCGCTATTGGGAGCCCGCTTCTGCGGCAAGTATCGCATACAACTTTATTGCACTCAGTGCGAAAATGGCAGTTTTGTCGTCGCGTGAAGGAAAATTCGGTACGATACTCATGCAGAAAACTTTTTCTGAACTCGTGTGATCGCAGCACTGGTCAGAAAAAGTGTTTTCGCACTTGTATCGTAATGTACTCATTTTGTAACAAGCGCATAAAAACTCCCACATTTTGTAGCGTGACGAAAGTGTGCGAAAAAATAACTAGACTGTTAAAAAAATAACTGGTGAGATCTGAGCATGCGCAGTATTTTTTTCGCACGCCTTACAAAAAAGCGCCACTTTCGCCATATGTTACAGCCATGAAAAGTTGAACATTTTGTGCACGTGTTATCAAAAATTTCATTTGCACTCTAGTTCTTATAACTGTTTTAGATATTTGCCTAAGAAGTTCGACATAAATAAATTATTATGGGGACATGTTCCCTGTTGAATTTGACAAGAATCGATCCACCCGTTTAAATTTGTTAAAATTTCTTAGAAAAAAAAAAAAATTCGTACCTCAACGGACGCGCCTTTCCATTTCAAATATTGAGGTCGAAGCTAAATAAGTCGCGGATCATGATCAGTGGAAAAAATACATCAGACGTGGTGTCGAAATTCCGAATACGGAACATTCGTTTTTATAAGGAATGAAAAATAAATAAAAATAAAATGTATAATCAAGAGCTTCGGAATCATCATGGCCGCAGCTAAACGTCATGTCCTCATTTTTTCCCTCAGGTGGACGAAGGTCGGTACGATACGAGGCGGCAAAGAAGTGAGGCTCGACACGATAACGTGGCCCGGAGGGAGTATCGTCCCGGCTTACTTGGAGCAAGGAGGCGAGAAAGTCGGGATGCCCAATTATCGGATAGTAACGGCTCTGGCTGCGCCGTTCACCATGTCGACGAGTCTGCAGGAGGGTCTCTGCCTCCGCGGTCTGACTTGCCGACAGGGCAAGGACGTCAAGTGCTGCTACGGTCTTACGATCGATCTGCTGTCTTTGATCGCGCGGGAGTTGGGTTTTCGATTCGATCTCTACGTGGCGACGGACGGATTGTTTGGCAAGAGAAACGGTCTAAACGGCACGTGGAACGGGATCGTCGGGGAGTTGCTCTACGGCAGAGCTCAGCTAGCGTTCGCTCCCATGAGCGTGTCGTCCCAACGTTCCGAAGTCATAGACTTCACGACGCCGTACTTCTTCAGCGGTGTGAGCTTCCTCGCGGCACCGAAGCACAACGCCGAGATTCCGGTGTTCGCGTTTTTACTCCCGTTCAGCACCGAACTCTGGATAGCGGTCTTCACTTTCCTCAACATAACGGCGATGGCGGTTGCCGTTTACGAGTGGTTCAGCCCATTTGGACTGAATCCTTGGGGTCGCCAGCGTAGCAAGAACTTCTCGATAGCCTCGGCTCTCTGGGTCATGTGGGGACTGCTGTGCGGACATCTCGTTGCCTTCAAAGCACCGAAATCATGGCCTAACAAGTTTCTCATTAACATTTGGGGAGGCTTCTCCGTTATCTTCGTAGCTTCTTATACAGCGAACATCGCCGCTCTGATAGCGGCGCTGGTTTTGCACTCCGGTGTCAGCAATATTCTCAATCGCAGTGTGAGTCACATTTTTCCATTTTCCAGTTAGTTTGCTTGTCGTTGGATTTTTGTTAATTGACGTTGTACTCTTTTTTTGCAGCTTTTGCAGCAAAAAGTTGGCGCGCCTCGAGCTTCCGCCGCCGAGTACTACGTACAGCGGGCGAATCGTCAACTGTGGTCGCACATGGCACGATACTCCCTGTCGGACGTCGCCGAAGGTGTCGAACGTCTGCTCAATGGAAGTTTGGATATTTTAATAGCAGACACTCCGATACTTGATTACTATCGAGCCACGGACTACGATTGCCGATTGGAAAAGATCGGCGATACCATAAACGAGGACACGTACGCGGTTGCCCTGACGAAAGGGCATCCACTCAAGGAGAGCATCTCCAAGGTCATCGCCAATTACACGAGCAACGGGATGCTGGATATACTGAAGGAGAAATGGTACGATTGCTCTCTGCCGATTTTGCGCTCTGCATGAGTGTTTCCAATGGGGAGTGCGAGTAATTGTGGCTAATAAGGAGGTTGGATCGCTTTACGCTAGTCAAATGATCGCTAAATTTTTAAAATCGTTTCTATAAGCTTTTACTCATCTATTGATTATAGTAGATGATAGGTGGTCCTCGACCCAGAAAAAACATCAATCGCAATGGATTTGCAAAAATATGAACTAGTTTGTGCTCATTTTTTGAAAGCTATATTCGTTCTTTTTTTTTTTTTTTTTTTTTTTTTTTTTCCAAAGCGTAATCCGTAATTTTCGCTCGCTTTTGATGTATTATGGCTCATTCGCTTCCTCAAAATTTGCTCTAGGAATTCACCATCTAGATATTCGATAGTATTTCCTGTTGATGGTATTTTGTCTATCCATCGACAAAAATACTTGACAAACAAACAGCTGATATTCATAAACGGACAATATAATTGAATATCTGGACGGCGAATTTGTAGAGCATCTTTCAAGGTAATGAGCTGTTATACATTAAAAATTAAAAATTAAAAAGTGTTAATTGCGACACGGTACCCGATTGTTAATGGGAAATCTTATGATTAAAGGTACGGCGGTCTGCCCTGCATAAAAGCCCGCGAGGGAATAAATCCGGGTGTCTACAGCGACCTGGCCGGTTGGCAGCCGCGACCCCTCGGCGTGGCGTCGGTCGCGGGCGTATTTTGCCTACTGGGAACGGGCGTGATAGTCGGAACGTTGATTCTCGTCGGGGAGCTCCTGTTCTACAAATACACGTTACCGCGACTGCGGCACAGGCCGAAGACCTCGATATGGCGGAGTCGGAACGTCATGTTCTTCTCGCAGAAGCTCTACCGGTTCATAAATTGCGTCGAGCTAGTCTCGCCCCATCACGCCGCTAGGGAGCTCGTTCACACAGTCCGACAGGGACAGATAACGTCGTTGTTTCAGAAGAGCGTTAAACGGGTTGGTAGATAACGTGGCTCGCGAGGGCGTGACGTGATTTCATCAAACGCTTCTACAAGGTTCCCCTGTTTCAGAAGGAGCACGAGCAGCGTCGGCGTCGCAAGAGCAAAGCTCAGTTCTTCGAGATGATACAAGAGATAAGAAGGTACATTTTTTTTGTCATTATTTTCACCTCAAACTTCGTTTCAGGTTGACCGCCGATATTTTTTTACATCTGAGACTTTTCCATATTTGCCATTCAATATGTTATTGGCATTGCAGATTTAAGATTTATTTACATTGAAATTTATTTCGCATTTGACATTTAGCATTAGGAATTTGAAATTTTCTTATTTTTTTAACCTTTATCTAATAATTTGAGTTCCTATTTTTATTTTTTTGTTTGTAAATTTGGCATTATTCAGGACTGCACATCAGAATTTGATACTCATTTCACATCTGTAAATTGGCATTTGGCAATGAAATTTTCAAAAATTTTACACAAAATTCTTATTCTTTTTAACATCTTCCAAGTATTTTGACTCCGTATATTCCCACAATCATTCTTAAAATTCAAATGTGGAGGAGGGTCTAAAAATATTTGGTATTTTATACTCGATTTGCCCAAAAAGTACTTGAAATACCAGAGAAGTATTCAAGTATTCAAAATACATAAAATGTGTAATGTTTTTAAAATACTACCCAGCCCTGCAAAAAAAAAACGATATTGACAAATCTATTTTACCGGCAGAGTTCAACAGGAGGAGAAAGTGGAGGCGCCGGCGAAGGAGGCGGAGACGCTGCGGTTCGCGAAAAGGGACAACAAGCCGGTGAAGGGCCGCGAACGAAGCAGAAGCAAGAGTCCGCTGATGCCGAGAAGCCCGAAGCGATCGGAGAAGTGCAGAAGCTCGACGAATCTTTCGGGTTCGCGTCTGGGCCTCGCGCCGATGAGTCTCGACGCGCCGAAGCCGCGCGAGTTCACTCTGAGCAGTACGAACCTCAGGGCGAGAAGCCCCCTGGAGACTGTCGGTAGGAGATTGAGTCACGGTGACGGTGGCTCGCCGCCGCCGCGTTTGGGCTCCAACTTCGGCGGGAGCGCGACCCTGAGACCTCTCGCTCCGGTCAGGTCGGACTCTGTGAGCGGCGGCGCGCCGACACCGCGTTACTCTCGAAGTCCGGCCAAGAGGGGTCAATCGTTTCCGGTTTTCGCGACTCTTAGACCACCGCCGCACTCGACGAGCCACGCGATGTCGAAGAGTCCCCTCCTGTCGCCGAACGCCGAGCTCACCTCGGCGATCGGACGGAAGTTGTCGAGGGAGTGGGGCTCAGGTTCGATCGATCTGAGCCGATCGTCGGAGGCAATCGGCACGTTCACCACTTACACCGGCAACAATCAGGAGACGACCCTCAGTGTCGAGCGAGCCGAGCCTCCAGAGATATGCCAGGAGGAGACAGTTCCCGCTAAGAAACCGGTGCGTCGTGCCCGAAGTCACGAGAACAGGGATCACGGTGGAAAATCTATGGTGGACCTGCCGTCGCCGAGACTCACGGCCCAACCCTCCGTCGGCGGTCGTTCGGTAAGCGAGAGAACAAAAAAGCAACTCGAGTCCGAGCTCAAGGCGATACTGACGGCCAGGGCGCACCATCGGGACTTGCATCCACCGTGATAGAGCGGCCGAACCTCACGATAAACTTCTTCGAAGCGAGAAGATCAAAGTATCGCTGCCTCTGAGGGGCTTTGATTGATTTAAGCAATATCAGATTTATAGGTCAAATTTGTAGAAAAAACAAAAAGAAACGAACAAAAGCACAAAAAAAATATCTGACAGTTTAACGAAAGACGAACAAAACAAAAACGACGGAGGAGGCGTTTGAGACGTGGGCAGCCTTGACGAATGGGGGGGAGGGTAACGAGGGAGAGTCGCGCAACACACACACATACGTCGGGGCAGGACTCTCGGTTCGTTGATATATTGTTACATACATTAATAATATAGGGTATATGATAAACTGATGAAAAAAAGTGCTATAAACTTTTAGTAGAAAACAAAAAAAAACAGATCTTAACTAAGTGATGTAGGATGTATGCAAATATTAACATATTTTCTTGTTGGCATTTTAACTCTACATTAAACTGTTGGCCCGGTCGAGTCTCTCTTTCGATTGCAATACTTGTACCGAGATTAGAGTTTAAAGATAACATAATGAAAAACAATGTGCCGCTTGTAGTCACTCCACTAGCCGAGCTATAGAGTGCCTCAAGTAATCCAACGAAACAATTGATCTTTGCGTCGGGACGGACACTCTGAAACTTTCTGCAAACTTCTGTAAAAATCCATACGCGGCCCGCTCTTCATTTTTTTTTCCCGCCCCCCTTGAAGCACGGATTTGTTGAAACTGTGATTCTACGTGCCAATCGGAAAACTATCCGAACTTCCGTCTTCTTGACTCTTATCGATCATAAAACTATGTGCCAAATGATTTTGCTAACGAAGAGCGCGCTGCGTCCGAAACAGAAAAAAAAATCAACTTCACGTAACTATTTTGCCGTTGGTTTTTTCCGCGCGAACGAAGTTCATTATTTAAACGTATTTTATGAAAGTTTGGTCCACACAATTTTTTGTTGCTATATTGGACCACACACTGCCACTGTACGAGGGAGAATGATAAATGAGGGGGGGAAAAAAGAAATGAAAAAAGAAAAAACATAATAAAATATTTAAAAAATAGTTGCCGTCGATGTTAGAAGGAGAGGCTCGAGCCGCAGGCTTTCGGCGTAGAATGACCACTTACTAAGGATACATGTAATCTTCATATTCCTGCGCCTATTGAGGAAAATGTATTAGAATACGCGCGCGCCCGCGAGCGAGGCGCGCGATAATTTTATCGACGTAACGATTCGACTGTCCTATCAAATCGCGGATAATTTTCCCTCCAGTGTACGCGCGTCTAGACCCGTCTTTCGGGTCGCAAAAAATTATAACGAAAAAGGGGGAGTAAAATGTGCGCGAAGGAAAAAACAAACCTATCGAAGGACGCGACACGAAGTTTAACGGTTTTAAGTAGTGCATATGTGTAAAGTCAGGATTTTCATGACGAATACGAGAGTTTTACGTATCCGTGGCGAGCAGGACGGACGACGACGATTCGTATGAGACGTTTTAACTGAGACTGATAACCCGGGGACTGGATCGCGAATGAGGGTCGGAAATGATAAAATGACGAAGTAAAATTGAATCCGCCAAAAAAACAAAAAAAAGTATTAGACTGACCGGTGACGAAATAACATCGAGCGGGTGAATTGCACACGCAGACGGTGTGAAAAAATAATTGGAATTGATGGTAACGAGACGCGAGGTGTCGATTAAAAATATTAGATAATAGACTTTGTCCTGTCCTTTCAATCGAATTAATCGTTTCGATCGCGCGACCGCCGAGAGGCAATTGTTTGAAGAAGAAAAAAAAAACAAAATGAAAAAAAAAAGATTCTAACGATTAAAAAATATTTACCCTATTAGACTGTTAGTAATTGAATGTATGGGACTAAATTCGAACTATTATTACTTTGGATAATTCATAAGCGAGGCCTTAGCAGTAGTCGTATCCGCCCAATGAGAAAAAAAAACAACAACAACACGTTTAACTTGATAATGATTAATTATCGTAATTGGATATTTATGACTTATCGTATAGAATCGTTTAGGTATTTTGTTTTACGTTCGATAGTTTGTACCCTCTAGAGGAACTATTGTATTAACGCTCGCACGAGTAGAAAGTCGACATTTGGAGTGAGAATATCGGAATGCTTGGAAAAAAAAGAAAAAGAAAAAAAAATTAGGTGAAAAAAGAAAGTAATATCGACCTGAATGGGAGCGATTCGCAATGTTCGCTCGGCGATAAAAAAAAAAAAGAGGAGAGTGATTATAAAACGAGTAGATTCCTGTGCGTCTAGTCGTGTGTATCTTTACGTTGCGTGTTAAACATACGATAATCAGCCGATATTTTTTCTTTTTTTTTCTTTAATCGCACGCGACTACTCGATATAGTTAATTAAAGACTGTATCGAATTTCGATAGCTGGCACCTCGTATCTAATTTATATATATATGTTTTTTTTTTTTGTTCGTAGTCGTGTCGATTATTATTGTGTACTCAAAAAAAATTCTATTGCACGATAAATAACGAGGACATTAAAAATCCGAGAATGTCGTGCAATTAAACGCCGACTAATTGCCTCCACCTTGGACTTACGGTGCCTACAAGGGCTGCTCCCCTAGACACGAGTTTAACGACACTTGACGTGAGTGCACGACGCACAATAATGAAAGAAAAAAAATATTATATATATAATACTCATAGACTTTCGTCAATAACATACATATTAAAATCTAAAAAAAAAAAAATAATCGCGAGATTATATATCCTGCGAGCTCCTCTAAACCAGTGAGTTAGCGCACCGAATGCATTTCCTCCGTTCGATGGTTGCGCTCTCTCTCGGGGAGGTACGAAGAATTTTAAAAAAATGAGATATTGAAAGAAAAAAGAAAATGAGTAATAATAAAATCTATAAGAATCTATCGCGTAACTAACGTCTAAAGTGGAAAGAAAAAAACCTGAAAAAGATAACAAACATTCTCCTAGTAGTCGAGAGAGGAAAATAATGATAAAAAAATATAATAATAATAATAATAATAATAGAGAATCGGATACTGAGATTAATTAATTAAAGGATGAGTGATCAAAATACAAATTATAGGGGGCCAGTCTAGCGTCACCCGAGCCTAAGAAAATCAAAGATAGACTTATTAAATTAAATAAACTTTTAGATCTATAATTCTCGGACGGGAGAGTGGATCCATCTGTGATTTGGTCGAGTGGTGCCGTGTTCGTGTTACTAATGTCCTGTTTCCCCGTGAAAAACAAAAAAAAAAAAAATTATTGGCGAAATTAACGAGAGAAAGAATTAATAAGAGAGAGAGAAAGAGCGAGCGTGAGAGACGAAGAACGATAGAAAGGTAAATCCTCCCTGTCCGACACCCCGTAGAATTTAGTAATTATTGAACACCGTAGTAGATCTATTAGTCGTTTCAACCTCCTTGTAAATAAACTGACACACACACACAGACCCACACAGACAGAACCCGTTTTGTCCGGAGTCCCTCAGTCGCGTGTTGTGGGGGAGATTGGGGCAAAACGGAACCCCGGGGCAAGACGGAGCCTGCGCGCGAGATTTTTAATCTTTTCTTCAAGTTCGGCTGAAAATTGTAAAAATTGGTCCGTTTTGCCCCGGGCCAAGACAGATCCTGCAATCAAGAGGATCTTTTTTTTTCAAATTCGGCGAAAAATTGTAAAAATTTGTCCATTTTGCCACGGGGTTCCGTTTTGCCCCGCTCTCGCCCGCCACTCGCGATTTTAAATCAAAGATCGATCGCCCACCTATTTTGTGCGCCAACAAGATCCTCTACAGTCGAGACGCGACACGGAGAGATGAAAGAGCAAAAGAAATGAAAACAAAGAGTATAAATCATGACCTATCGATCGCGCATTCTTTCAAGAAAAATAATAATAATAATTGAAATTACATTTGCCCCCTGTAAAATTTTCTCTCTCACCGTCACGTTCTTTCCACGAGCGGAGATTCTCACGTACATAAAAAAAAAAAAAAACATAAGTGTAAAGTTTCAACCTCAGGACTCTTGTTAATTGACAAACTCTACTCATGGCCTACATAAATCGAACGTCCCGAATCGACTAAGCGCTACTCTCGTTTTTAACGCGAACAAACTGTGCTCTCTCATGCACTAGCGCTTAAAAAAAAAAATACCCATTCAAACAAAACTTCAGCACTATATTTCTACTGCAGAACTGATTTATTCTATCGCTGATCTATTAATTTCATTTTATTATATTTTACTTCTTCGATATCTACGATATTATTGTAAACCCGCGCCCGATCAGTAGTATGCGCTGATCATTTATTATAATAGTAATTAAAAAAAAAAAAAAAAAAAAAAAAACTGTAATGCTAAGGCTCAAACAAGACTTATTTATTCTCGTTAATCGTGTAAGCTCTAGCGTTTATCGACATTGTTTTAGCGATGAGACTCTCAAATAGCACGAAAAAAAAAAAAACAAAAGTAATTGACACGAGAATATAAGATTAACTGTGAAACGTCCAAAATTGAAGAATCGAGTTCACACGCTTTGTTTTCCCTTCCCAAATCGAGCGCTTCGATTATGTAATTCTAAAACGATCTCTATTTTACTGTGCCGGCATTGTTCACGAAAAAAAAAAAGAAAACAATTTCATTAACAATAATATTGTAATCACGGATTCGTCGATCCTTGAATGTGTTTGCCATCTTGTGACGTATCGAAAAAATGAAGTAAAAAAGAAGAAATAATAATAATAATAACGACACCCATACACTAATGGCAATAAGGATATAATTCTACTCTCTACGAAGCACTGCCACGAGATTCGATTCGACCTATTATAGTTTACCATTGCTTTCGATGACCTGCCGCCAGTTAGTTACTATATGTAAATCGTTGCGTGTATTGTGTACCTTTAATTGTGTAATACCGGCAATTTTATGTAACGGACGAACGAGCAAGGCCGTATGGGCCGGCGACTCAAGTTCCGCAATTTTACGAACGCAGTTTTTAACGTTTAAAAAAGGAAATGAAAAGAAAACAAAGCATTTTAAAGTAAAACATAATTATTCTATAAGCGGTATATTGCGATAAAACTGACACGAATCGTGACCGACTTCGTTTCGACTATCTTCAACTTTTTTTTTTTGAGGTTATACACACGTTCGAATGTAGTGTAAATTTCTGCGGTGTTTATCTCAGCAAACTCCGGACGAAAAGAGACGGGAAGATCGATCGTCTCGTTCTATCCGTCTTAACTTTTTTTTTTCTCTCATTGCCAAACAAATTTGATACTCGTCGCCCGTTTCATTTTTCTACGGAATTCAATCAGTCATCGAGATTTTTCACCAAACGCTGCTCGTTACGGAGAACGAAAGAAAAAAAAAAACAGCTGGACATTCGGCATGACTTTAGAACAGAATGGATCACGCGTAGATCATTTTGAAAAAAGAAAATTCAGAGTGCCAGGTGGAGAGGAAAGAGAGATTACGAAGTCGATGGGTAAAAATCGGAGATCCCGCCTGCCATAGTAACTTGTTGGCGTACGGTAATTAGGCTAGGTTTCTTGCAACCTACCTCGTCTCTCTTGTTACGCCTACTAACTACACTGTTATTGTTGATGAAAACTCCACGATTATTAAGAAATAAATATATTGTCTCAAAAAAAAAAAAAAAAAAAAAAACAATCAAACAAAAGAAGTATGTACCCAATTATTAACGATCGTGTATTATTTGCATAGGCTCTCTAACCACCTAGACCTTGAGGCGTGCGCGCGTGTACGGCTCGTTCAACTTCAATCAAGGTGCGTGACCCAGCCAGTTAATCCATATTTAATCGAGTCCAAAGAAAAATTCATTCACTAGCGTCGTCGTCCGGCGATCGCCCACAATCCCGTACTAGCCGAACAGCTGGCACGAGCCGTGAGATTTAATGGAGGAAAAAAAAAAATCGGCATAAATATGGCAAAACATCTGCAAGTGGATATTTGCATACCCGGCGGACAGCGTGACGCGCAAGATTATTATCTGCTATTCCGGTGACTCGGGAAATTTTAGTAACTACCTGTTTGCCCGATTATTCACTTCGCACGGCAAAATTTGCGTGCGTTATGAATTTAGTCTACGCACCGCTCTTGGCGACATCGTCGAGCGGCAACTAATGATCTCTTTGTTCGGGCACTCGTGAAACAGTATACGCCAATAGTAACTTCCAATTATAATTTTGCGATCTCGGCCGTAATTGTGAGCAGCGAAAGCGAGTACGAATATACCGGGTCGGGTACAAAACGGTACAAGAGCATCAGCGATAGAAACAAGAAAAAAATATAAGTATGTGTATATACATATATATTTTTTTTACGTTACGGGAACGTGCGATGAGCGTGAGCGCGCCCGTCCGCCGACGAAAGTGCAGCCTAAGGATGACTTATCAAAAACAAGTTATACACCGAGTGAGACCGCGCTCTCGTCGCTACAGCTGTTGGCGTGGGTCGAGCATGGTGTCTATCGCAACAGTGTTCCCTTCGAAACCAAGGATATTTGCAAAATAGTATATTATGCCACAAAGGAGAGAATTGGTCGATTTATGTCGAGTGTGAAGTTTGCAGAAATCAGACGACTTGAAAATCCGCTCCTCTTCCCGTGTAGCGTATTTTTTTTTCGGACTTCGTTAAAATAACCACATTTCTTGCGTCGCGAAATCGTCACATTCGCCAATGAGCGTTACTCCCGCGGTACTAATAAGGCTTCAAGAGGGACCAATATAGCATCAAACATTGTGAAATAATTTTAGAAAAATGTTCAATCTGTCAAATCTTACAAATATTTCTGAAATATATGAAAATAATCATTTGAAATATTCTATCAGAATATTCCAATCTAACGTTTCTCAAATATTTCAGAAACATACTCGATCTTTCAACGCTTATAAACATAGTGATAAAAATGTTGAAATATATCAAAAACAGGTTCATAAGGATCAGTGATCAATAATAGGCGAAATGTGGTTATTTTAGCGAAATTGGGAAAAAAATATTACAACTATTTTCTGCTCATAAGTCCGATGCCGATCGACATGCGAGGAGGCAGATACCCACCGTGCGGTGTCGATGAATGCGTACATAGTAACAACGTACACAAGTGACTGTCCTCGTGGCCTCGTGAAAAAAATACGGAAACACGAACAAACACAGGCGCCTTAGTCATTCCGGGCCTCGTTTTCTCCCCGAGCTCGGCGCACCGACGATTAGCGTCGGAGAATCGATTGGAACGGACCCGCTGATTTTGCAAGTCATTCGTTGTCACGAGTTTTACGGTCAACCTTTAGTGACGGCGTATCGAGAGCTCTGCGCCAGCCAGCGTAGGCGAGAAGCGCGCCCGTGGCCCCCGCACGGAGGAGCGAAAACCCCGTCGCTACAAAGACCCATTCTCGCATACGCGCACAGTACGTTCCACCATGTAGACGTCAGACGTTGATTTAGTTGTTTTTCTTTTTTCCCCACTTTGCAACTCCACGCGTTCGATCCTCGATCGAACGGGCTAATTGCCGAGCGTGCAGACCGCTACTATCATCGGTACGACAGTGTGAGTAGAACATCTTCCCGTGTCGGTGATAGTGGGACGTGATAAACCGCGTACCTAAGATGTTCTCAAGTGTTAGTCGGTTAGCTGAATTCCACAACTTACGAAACACGAGTCGACTGCGCCGTGTTTTTTACGGAGATAACGAGAGGCGTCTAAAACTATACAAACTTGATCCGACGTGTTTGTCACGTTGAAAAAAAAAAATAAATTCTTTCCGGAATTGTTTAGGAAAGATATCGGACCGATTTCTGCCCGCTGATCGATTATCTCGATCGGGCGGAATTCAAGGTTCCGTGGAAAGAGGCTCGACCGGGTCATCAAAAAATGTTTCGTTTATCGGGTGTATTGTAAATGAATTTTTACTTCGCAATTACATTAACATAACTCGCGAGCTTTCCGTACTCCGCGTCACGGGGGTTCGCTTATCTCGCTAACAGTTTGCTGTGACCGTCAACGAGTTACATTATCGAAACTAAAGCATACATTGTAATACAGTGTTCGAACGAAGCACTCGCCATCTCGTGTAGATGCGTCCGTGCTGCGCGGATCATCTCCGGACTGTTGGTTCGCATCCTTCGGATAAACCAGCAGCAGCAGCAGCAGCGCGCTCGCGCAGCGGCGCTGTCGTGACTCGACGCGAGTGAATCAGTTGAACGACGAGCGACGTCGTAATACAACGTGATACTTCGGGGATTCTCTACGCTGCGCACGTTTCCTTTTTTTTTAATTATTTTTTTTGTTATTATTTAGTTCTTCGTTAAACTCGCTCGGAGATCGAAAAAACAATAGGGTCCCCAATACGGCTCGACCACCGATGCCAGGGTCGCTCGTCGGGCTCGCCGAATTTACGACGAAACGAACGCTCGGTTCGCGCCCGTTAGCAGACGAATAGAACAAATACGGGACAGTCATGGTCGTCGCGACGTGCTCAGCGTCGAGACTCAAAGCATCGTGTTTCAATCGAAACGAGGACAATTCGTTGTGTTGAGAAGACTCGGAGGAAAAAGAATAAACAAAAAATAACATACGACCGGTGTAAGTGAACAGAGTTCTTAAGAGCGGGATTGAAAACGTGAGATACAGTGACTGACGTCTGTGACTCGTCGCTTTTGGGGGTTTCACGCTCGCGTCGGACTCGCCGGAGAGTTTCACTAGGTAAATGCGCACATTCCTCCCGTCTACCTGCGAATACCGCGAATCGTTTCGTTATCTCCCGATCGTCGGGTCGCTTCATCGAATTCTCGCACAGGTGAATCTTTCGTTCCGTGCGGGGCGGCGCGACGATGGACGCAGCGCGTCCCGACACGAGATAATCGACGATGCTGGCGGAGAAATTTCGATTGAAATTATCTTCGCCGACGATTATCTGCATCGTACCTATCGGCGGTTGGACCAACACGCACGACGATATTAATTTATCGGTGTCGAAAAAGCGAACTTTAAATGGCACATCGGGGTCATTGCGATTACCCCCTCCCCAGGCCGGTGAATAATAATCGCGGAAAAACGTGCTTCGTCGACTTCTTTAATTACGCATCTATAACCCGCGCGACGACAATGTTTACAGCCTCGCGCGTTATCTTGACGATCGGATACATTCGATGATACGCAAAAACGCGAGATTATCGGATAAAGAAAAATTTAATTGTTTCTACCCTAATCGGTTCTTGCACCTTGCGTAGAGAAATCGCTGAGCGTCTGATGACTATACAGAATTTTGTATGCTTTTTTTTTTGTCTTTCAGCGTTTCAGTTAGTGGCTTCGACGGCCCTAGACCACTTTGATGGATGGCGAGGATAATTGTCTGCAGAAAAAGAAAGGACAGTGCGGCATCCAAAATTATGGAAACGGAGTGTCGGTTGTACTCGGCGACGAGGGTGACCTGGAGGACGCCGTCAACGCGGAGAAAAATGGGGATCTCGGCGACATGACCTTCTGCATGGCCAACTATGTGAAGGAGGCCATGAAGATGATGTTCATGATGCGGAGTCACCACATGCTGACGGACGTCATACTCGAAGTCGGATCCGAACTTTTCCACGCACACAAAGTTATTCTCGCGGCGGCAAGTCCGTATTTCAAGGTAGACACGATACAATAGCAGATGCAATGAAATTATAATAAGACTGAAAGATACAATTCAAACAAAAATCCTAAGCACTAACATTTTATTTCATATATATGTATTTTTTCATTTATCTTATAGTTTCTTTGTTACCGTTACTTGAGACGCAAGCTCAAATAAAATTTTATAACAAAAATATATACATGTATATATTTTATTTATTTATTTATTAACGGGAATAACCCTTTTACAAAAGAAAAAGATAATATAGCTTGTTCAAAATAGTACAATTTCAATAGTTAACAGTCCAGAGAAATTTTTGGACGCGCACTGCGCATCACAGCTTATCTCATATCTCAAACAAAATATTAATGGTTTGAATTTTTTTAAATAACATCCTTCAGTTTTATTGTTATAGTTTTGTTAAAAATCAACGAATTATCTATAGCTGCGCATCTATTCATTATGTGATTTATTTATAAAAAATAAATCTGATGAGATATTTTGATTTCCTTATATTACTTAATATTTCGGTATCTTTCAGTTCTATTATTATTTTATTATTAAGAATCAACGAATTATCTGTAGTAGCGCATCTACGGACTTACTGATTTATGTATGAAAAATAAATCTGAACGAATATTTGTATTTCAGGCCATGTTCACAGGCGGCCTAAAAGAGTGCGAAATGACGAGGGTGAAGCTTCAAGGAGTTTGTCCGACGGCGATGGCCAGACTGATGTACTTCATGTACACGGGTCAGATCCGCGTTACGGAGGTGACTGTCTGTTCGCTTCTACCGGCAGCGACGATGTTCCAGGTTTGTAAGAGGGCGATCATTGGGCGTCATTGGGCGAATCGATCGAGATTAGAAAAATTTTGTTAAAAAAATATGTTTCAGGTCGGCAACGTTATCGATGCGTGCTGCACGTTTCTCGAGCGCCAGTTAGATCCGACGAACGCGATCGGTATTGCAAATTTCGCCGAACAGCACGGATGCCACGATCTGTGTCACAAAGCGAATCAGTTCATCGTCCAGCACTTCAGTCGCATTTGTCAGGAGGAAGAGTTTCTCCAATTGTCGGCGATCCAGCTTATATCGCTCGTGAGAAAGGACGAGCTCAACGTTCAGGAGGAGAGAGAGGTCTACAACGCCGTACTGAAATGGGTCAAGTACAACGAGGAAGCTCGAGGTCCGAAGATGGAGCACATATTGCATGCCGTACGTTGCCAATATCTTACGCCAAACTTTTTGCGCGAGCAGATGAAGAATTGCGACGTATTGAAAAAAGTACCTGCCTGTCGGGAGTATCTAGCCCAGATATTCAAAGATCTAACGTTGCACAAAAAGCCAATCGTCAAAGAGCGAACGCCGAATACACCGCGCGTTATATACATAGCCGGTGGATTTTTCAAACACTCGCTGGACATACTGGAGGGCTACAACGCCGACGACAAGAACTGGTCGCAGCACGCTAAACTGATCGTTCCGCGATCGGGACTGGGCGGTGCTTTCCTCAAGGGAATGTTCTACGCCGTCGGTGGAAGAAACAATTCGCCGGGCACCAGGTCAGTTGCGATCTTTCTTTCACGGCGTTTGTCGTAGGCTCGAAATAATTCGCAATTCGGCATAAAAAAATTAAAATAAAAGCGATATGAAAATCTCAATCTCCAACTTTTATGAAAATTTTAATTTTCAACTTTTTTCAATGTCAACGTCGCGTTTGACTTTTATGCAAAACGTCTAACCTGTATTCAGGTTCAACGCGAAAAACTTCATTTTGTCGAATGTGCGATCGGTGCGACAATAAAAAATTGTGTCCCGATTATATTTCAGATACGACAGCGATTGGGTGGACCGATACAATCCGGTGACGGATCAATGGCGACCCTGCAGTCCCATGTCCGTTCCCCGAAATCGCGTTGGCGTCGCCGTTATGGATGGTTTGCTGTACGCGGTGGGCGGAAGTGCGGGAGTCGAGTACCACAACAGCGTCGAGTGCTTCGATCCGGATATGGACGAGTGGACGAACGTTAGGCCTATGCATATCAAAAGATTGGGAGTGGGAGTCGCGGTGGTCAACAGGTAAGAAACCTGGCGACAAAATTCGTATCTCGACTTCGAACAATGATATCTGAAACCAAGGTTTCCTTTTTTATTTTTTATTTACAGATTGCTGTACGCTATCGGTGGCTTCGATGGAACCTATCGGCTGAGCTCCGTCGAATGTTACCACCCGGAAAACGACGAATGGACGATGGTTTCGTCGATGGACTGTAGCAGATCGGGAGCTGGTGTCGCCAGTCTCGGACAATACATATACGTTGTCGGAGGGTACGACGGCAAACGCCAATTAAATTCCGTCGAACGTTACGACACCGAACGCGATCAGTGGGAATACGTGAGCAACGTCACTATAGCTCGAAGCGCTCTAAGTGTCACCGTCCTCGATGGAAAATTGTACGCGATGGGTGAGTTGAATTTTTGCGATCGCGTGGAAAGAAAATAAATTTTAAAAATCATCAATTTTTCGTGCTTGTGTGGAAAACAAAGAAATAAAAAATTCAGCAATGTTTTGTTATTGATGGATTTTTATTTTTTATTTTTACTCGACTGATAAAACCGATTTCTATTGAATAGGAGGATACGACGGAACGTCTTTTCTGAACATCGTGGAGATCTACGATCCCGTGAAGAATCAGTGGGAACATGGGAAACCTATGACGTCAGGTAGATCGGGCCACGCGAGCGCAGTCTCGTATCACCAGTGTCTGATACACTGCGACCATTTGGATCACAGCATAGTGCCGGAACGAGCGCCGTCGTGATACAGAGACTGTCGATATTCCGTTAAAGGGAGCAGGAAACGATCGCACGAGTGAATTTTTTTTTTTCTATTTATTGACCCCGTGTTCGAAGCGACGGGATACGAAGAGTTTTCTTCGAGGGAAGATCGAAGATAAGAAAGTTCGTCCTATTTTATTCTAGCTTCAATTTTTTTTTCTTCTAAAAAAATGGATCAACGTTACGACACACGTCAGTCGTTGACATTACCGCGGATCGACGCGTAAAGCGGCACGAAACGACGTGCGAGATCCATGTCCTCGAACGAATTTATCAGACTGCCGATGTTGAGCATCGCAAATAAAAAAAGGCCGCCTTCGCGATTCATTCCTATTTTAAAAGTAATGATAATAATAAATAACATCGAGCTTGTTGACAAAGGCCGGAAAGCGCTTATCCAAAGAATTAAATAAGCGCGTTACAATTCACGCGAAAATGTAACATCGTCGACTCGTTATGTTCATTAGATTTACGTCGCATAATAGATCTTATTGTGATTACGTTATTTTTGTAAACAAAAACCAATACGATAAAAGTGTGGAGAGAGAAAGAGATAACGCGCGTCATGAAAAAAAAAATGTAAATAACTTCTTTTTTTTTTCTCTCACCACTCTCGAAAAACGTTAATATATCGTCGGACAAATGTTTTTCAAAAACGACTTTTTCTGTGCCGAACCCTCGACGCCGCTGAAAACACGGAAGTAACGCGAGCTGCGCGATTCTCCGATGTTTTTTTCTCGCTAGCAATCGCCGTCGGCTGCTTCAATGCATTGATAATTTGACAATGACAACTAGTACGATGAAAGAATGCCCGATGTGCAAAGGAACCGGTAATAGCCCGATGTGCAAAGGAACCGATAATTAGCTCTTGCGGATTAGTTTGTCCAAAATTGTGAACCTAACGATTCGATAAATCCAGGCTATTGCGACGAGAGCGCTCTGCGCGAGGAGAACGATGCGGGAAAACCGAGAAGCTCGGAGACCGGCGATTCTACGGTTACGGTGAAAATCTTCAATGCCGCTGGAGGAGACGTGCATATTGACGAGGCTCATTGCTCGGGCATTTCCGGCGACCACGACACAGCGCTGGATCGTGATTTCTTGGGAGATCCCGAAAGACCCGAAAATTTCAACGACACTCTGAAAATAGCCGTACAAAAACTGAAGCAGCAAAATTGGGAGAGCAGTGTATCGGCTCTTTTGAACATCGTTCACCTCTCTCGAATTCGGCCGGAAATGATTGACGGCAGTATGCCTCTGATAACGAGAAGCTTGCACGGGTAAGACGAACCATGGATCGGATCAGCTGATATTTAGGGTCGAGAGTTGCCACCGTCGGTAACAAAAACTGTAACGAACGCCGTCTTGAGATCGCGGACGTTTCAGGACAATATTATGCGTTTTTGAGAAAGATGCGTAGAAAGGCACTTTCTCGCACTAGTGCGAGAAAAAGTACCGTATTGCGTTTGTACGCATGCGCAGTACTTATCTCGCAACGCGATACGAAGAAGTGCCTTTCCGCGCTCACTTCGTAAGAACAGAAAGCGGGATTTTACGTGTATGCGTTAGGAAAAGCAAATTATCGTTCTCCGGAGAATTGATGTACAGCGAAGGACTGTTTCCTTTTTCTTTACACATCGCTGCTATCGAAGCGGCATTTATTAAAGTTTTCTTTACCGACCGAGCGCGGATCGGATGGGCCGAAGTATGTATGTACCGTTGAAACGAAGGAGACTCGCATTTTTTGCAGTTTACTGAGAAACGTAAGACCCCAAGTGGTGAGAACGGCTTGCCAGATAGCCGAGGAACTATTCAAAACTATGCAATGCACGTTGAAACCCGAGTTCGACGAGCTCGTTTCTGGATTGCTTCGAAAAACGGCCTACACGAACAGAGCTGTAAGACAGGACGCTAACAAGGCTCTGGACACCATGGTCGTTTACATTCCACCTCAGGATTGCATTCGCGTAATGTCCACCAATAGCGGTGCTGGGTCGGTATCAAAGATGCGATTGGTTAACCTAGTTAGTAATGTAAGGAACAACAAAAAAAAAAAAAAAACTAAAAGAAAAAATGATTTCCTATTCCCAGACACAAAAACGCGGTAGTTCGTACGACGGTCAGCAGACTGTTGTACAACATCGTTTGCACGATGGGAGTGGAGACATTCTTGACTACTTCGAATCTGAGAGACGCGAGAAGGCGGACTTTCGTAACATGTATACAATTTTTGAACGACCCGTGTACCGAAACCAGGTGATCATTAAATGGCGCTCAGAAAGTTTTTGCGCGCTGTTTTTGACAAAAACAATTATAACTCGCGACTTACATCCCCCCCCCCCCCCCCCTCCCGCCCCTGTTTATCCAGAAGCAACGGAAGAAGTTTGATGCAACTGCTAATGAGACACGGAGCGTTCGACTCCGTATTCAGTCAGGACGTCGAACGGGGGCTGATAAAGAAAATAGAGAAACAGCTCGTGTCGCTGAAATACGAGAGCAAAAGCACACCTTAATGCGTATGGAACGCAGAGTTTGGTCATTCGCAAACGAGACTCTAAAAATCTGCTTTGATTACTCATTTCCGTTCGAAACGCTCGCTTTATAAAATAAAATAAGTGAAGAAAAAGAGCTACAAGTATACTCAGTTTGTCTTGCGATTGGGCGTTCACGTCACGTGACTCCAAGCGTAGGTACATAAACAACTTTGAAAAGAAAACAGGATCGCGAGTTTGCAGTGAAAAATGGAGAAAGTATTTCAAAAAGAACTCACCCGCGTTCCTTCCTCCGGAGACGAGCAGCATTTCCTGTCGAGAGAGGATCAAAGGACCATCGTAACACTCAGGAAACTTCTTTCGATTCGAGCACTCGGGGAACGGAAAATCGCCGAAACATTTACGCCGGCGGTCGAGCAATGGTCAAGACGAGACGAAATGCAAATTTGGGCTCGGCCTCCGGATCTCACGATGACGACTTTAACCATTATAAGGCCACATACCAATTTGACTGTTTAAGATTGCGTTTTATTGATGAAGATTGCGAAAGCCTGGACCAACAGTTTTTACGGTGGGTTCCACCTTAAAGCGGCAAACGCGAAAAGACACGAGACACGACGAAACTGGAAGCCGGCGTGCGCCCAACGTGTCGATGCACGTTTCCCGCGACTGTTAGAGGGGCGGGGGAGGGGGGCGGTCAATCTGTCATGCCTCAGAAGAGTGGGGGAAGCCTGCAGAGACACACTTTACGAGGTTATCAAATTTTTCTGCAGCACATTGGCCAAACAATCTGTTCCTGTAAATAGAAATAAATCGACCATCGTCAAGCGTCGAGCAGCACGAAATTATATTTTTTTGATATGTTTTCCACGAGATACTAAAAGTCGTTCCAATACAGGAAGGCTATTGCCGATAAACTAAGGTATGGTCCGACGTTAATCGATCTGCTGATTCTTTACCGGAAGCTTACGAAATAAAAATAAACATTTTTAATTTTTTTTTTTTGTACCAGGCGAGAAAATTTTTCCAGATTATAAACAGACTCTACTATTACATGATTGTTGGACATAAAACATGTTTTTCAAAGCACATTATATAAGTTTATACCGTCTATCTGTAAATATTGAGATTAATAATGATAAGAATAAAATTATTTTTTATCTTTCATCTCAAGACAGGATGGTTCGTTACACGGAATTTCAAGCGGTTGTGCTCGCGGGAGGCAAGGGCTCTCGCATGACGGAGCTCACAGCTGGAAAGCCAAAGTGTCTTCTTCCGATAGGGAACATGCCGATGATCTGGTATCCTCTGAAGCTCCTGGAGCGCGCTGGCTTCACCGAAGCCATAGTCATAGTCACAGAGAATATAAGGAACGACGTAGCGACGTCCTTAGAGAAATTGGGACTTTGTATAAAGTGGGAATTGGTAGGCATACCGGGAGGAGAAGATCTTGGCACGGCGGATTCCATAAGATCAATCTATGAGAAAATTCATCACGACTTGGTGGTCGTGTCTTGCGATCTCATCGCCGACATAGACATATCGAAACTGGTGGATTCGTACAGGAAGAACAACGCCAGTGTGAGCGCTCTGATGCTTCCGGTGCCAAAGATACCCACGGATTTCGTGACTCCGGGGCCCAAGAGCAAGCAGAGACCCGAAACTGATCTCATAGGGATCGACAACAGGACCGACCGGCTCGTTTTTCTGGCGTCCGCGTCAGATTTCGAGGAAATTATAAATCTGTCTCGAAAGCTTCTCAGCAAGCACAACAGCTTCACCATACACTCGAAACTGCTGGACGCTCACTTGTACATAATAAACAAATGGGTACTCGATTTTTTGGTACACAACAAGTGAGTACAATGTTATCGTGAATTGGAGGAAAAACGGTGGAACAGTAAACAGTAATTCCATCTCAATTATCCCGAGGCCCGACGCGCTTAATTTGTACAAAACTTTTTTTTCTGTTTTCATACACGTTTAAGCTGAAGCATACATTTTTTTAGATTGTTTTTGAGGATTCGTCACCGAGCAATGGTTAATTGAAAATTGGTGATTATTAAAAAATAACAAATTTCAATGTGAAATGGGTCTGCATTGGATTGGAGGATGGGGAGATATACTGCTTTGCAATTAATTCGTTTCGAATCACACTTTAATACAAAAAAATACCTTGTAATGCTTTGAATATGTTTGGCACGCTAAAGGACGAAAAAAATACGATTCATTGTGATTTTTATTTGCTTCATAAAATATAAATTCTGTTTGCAATTTCGGCTGCGCAAACGTGTTTTCATATGATTTGTTAGCATTTTTACGGAGATAAGCCTTGTTTTGTTCGTTAAAAACGAAATCCGCTAGACAGGTTGTTAAACTCTTATCTCTGTGAATTTTTTATTGGCGTCGTTTGATATTTTGAATAATAATCTTAAATTATCGACTGCTCGGCGACGGATCCTCAAACAAAAGAAAATCTACAAAAAATGTATGTTTCAGTTTACACGTATATGAAAACAGGAAAAAAGTTTCGCTCGAATTAGAAGGGGTCGGGCCGAGGATGGTCGAATTGGGATGGAATGCCCCAATAAATAAGTATCTTTCCACTGTCCATTTAGGAATCTGAGTACTCTGAAGGGCGAGCTTTTGCCGTACGTCGTCGGGAAGCAATTGTCCCGACCGCCGAGGCAGTCGACGAACGATAAGAACACATCTATAGTGAAGCTGGACATGAGGGAGGATATATTTCGATTCGCGGTCGAACGACCGCTCGCCGAGCTCATCAGAAACATGTCGGCGTTCAACGATCACAATACCGATATGGAGGGAGCATACCATGGCGATCCGATAAGATGTTACGCTCACACGATAAACGGCAAATTCGGCCTCCGAGCTAATACTGTACAGATGTACGCTCTCGCTAATAGAATGGTGAATAGACGTTTCCGTTCGAATTGCGAATCGATGCCTAAATGGCCCCGAAAACATCTGCACGAGACAAAATTTCATTCACGTTATAACAAACTTCAAAGTGAACAATTTTTTTACTCCTAAAGTTGTCCATCGATAGACTTGTCGAAGATGAAATTTCATGCAGATATCTTCAGGGTCACGTTCCTAATCGCTCAATGTATCGTGACAGTAAGCCTTTCGTTTTTTCAATGCAGTTACCCGAGCTCTGGGTTTGTGAGGAAGTGGGCGAGGGACAACCTCCACCCTCGCAAATATCGACGAGCGCCGTTGTCAAGAGCACTCAAGTACAAAGCTGTCGGATCGACGAGGGTGCGTTAGTCGATGAAAAAACTTCGCTCAGAAAGAGCTACATCGGACCGTCGACGTCGATAGAGACCAAGACGCGAATATCTGACAGCGTGATAATGGGAAACGTGACGATAGGACAGAGGTACGCGGAAATCGCGAGAGCGAGGCGATCGCTGATCTGCCGATTGTTCGGGACGCGCTTTATCGATGCTCGATGCCGTCTGCGATCTCGTACACCTACTCGATATAATTTAAGGAGACTGGAGTGTTTGACGCTAGTCAAATGAGAGCTGCATTTTTAAAGTCGTTCATACAAATTTTTACGCACATATCGATTACAGGCGATGATTATTTGTATTACAGCAGATGTTCATTACCGAGAAAAACATTAATTGCAATAGATTTGCAAAAATATTAAGTGATTTGTGCTAATTTTCGAAAAGATACATAACCGTTCAATTTCTCCAATTAATAATCCGCAATTTTTAATCGATTTCTTCCTTGAAAAATGCTCTCCGAATTCACCGTCTAGATATACGATAGTATTGTCACTTTAAAAATTAAAGTTGTTTGTTTATGAAGAAATTCCGCCAATAGATTGACAAAAAGGCTGTCGTTTTTTGTAAATCCATTACAATTAGTGTTTTTCTATGTTAAGGACATCTGCTGTAATACAAGTAACCATCCACTATAATCAACAGATGCATAAAAGTTTGTATAAATGACTTAAAAAATGTAGCACTCATTTGAATTGTGTGAAGCGCTCCCACCTCCTTAACTGATACTTTGTCTTACCGAGATTTTATTTTCACCGTGCAGGTCCGTCATTACGAATTGCATATTGTGCAACGGCTGCGTAATCGAGGAAGGAACCGAGCTGAAGGATTGTCTGGTAGGAGCTCAGCACGTAGTCGGCGCGGACAGTCGTCACTCCCGAGAAGTTCTAACCGACGCCGATCGACTTATGGAGATTTGATTCGAAATACAATAAAGACGTATATTGTTACGCACACTTTTTATTCTCGTTTCAATCTGTTATCCACCTTTCGTTTATCGTTCACCGACATCGCAGCGCGTAACTTCCAAACAAATTTCATTATTCTCGAGCCGATCCGAATAATTTCCCGGCCGTTCCCCCACTCCTCGCCGAACCGGATATCACGTGACGCACCAACCGCTGTTTCCGCCTTCGCTCTCGTCGCTCTTTCACGAGCGACCTCTGTCGTCTCTTTTCCAAGTGCTCTTTCGTGCAAAATGGTGAGTCCGGAATGATCCTTCGTTAAATCCGTTTTTATCTACGCAATCCTTAATTCTCGAGTCCCGTTGTCGTTACCAAAATAATTCTCGAATTATTCGCTACACACAAAATCCCGTAGTTAACGCACTCGCGAATTATACCGCGACGAACTCCGTCGTGTAACTCACGGTGGTTTCGAAGGTTATGCATCGCCAGTGTTTACGTGTTACCGTCACGCTGCGCTAATGCAATATAGTTAACGTTGCCGAGGCGATCAAGTATTAAAATGTTCGGAGCAGCGAACGCAAATTTCGGGATTTTACGTGTCGAAAGAATCTTTTTTTTTTACGAACCAACATCGGCGTACAATAAATCGTGCAGCCAACCCAGTGACCGATACGCCGATGAGGCATGCTCTCGATTGTACGAATATGATTTCTCACTCATACATTTTTCGATTTACAGACGAAGGGTACGTCGAGCTTTGGTAAGCGGCGCAACAAGACCCACACGCTCTGCAGGCGGTGCGGTCGTAGCTCCTACCACATTCAGAAGTCTCAATGTGCGCAGTGCGGATATCCCGCTAAGACTATGCGTTCCTGTAAGTACACGGAATTAATTCCAACGAAGAGAATGTTTCGGACAAGCTTTTGCGCTTTGGGCCAAAATAGTATATAATGCTACAAGGGAGGAAAGTGGACGATTTTTGCTGAGTGCGAAGTTTGCTGCCCAAGCGAAGTGAGGACAGAAATCACGAGGCAAAAACGCACTCCCTCCCATGTAGTGTATAATACTTTTTTTTATGGCATTGATAAAATATTCACATTTCTTGTGTTGTAAAATCGTCATATTTGCCAATAATCATTACTCAATGGAAGTAATAGAACTTCCCGAGGGAGCAAATGAAACAATTGAAACGATGGAGGATTGATACAATACTGTACAAGTGCATAGGTAAATAATGATCATGGGTCAATAATAGGCTATTTTCTACACATATTACATGCAAGAAATGTGGGTTTTTTTTAGCAAAATTGGGAAAAAATTAAATCCATGAAACAAGCAAATAGAAAAAACAGGTGTTTGAAAGACTCGTTTCTTCAGTGGAAGGAACTAAAATCCGACTGTAGTTTATTTACCATCTGCTACGAATACCTGGGACTAATTTATAATATTTTCATAAAATTATCCAGACAACTGGTCCATCAAGGCCAAGAGGAGGAAAACTACCGGAACCGGCCGTATGCGTCATCTTAAGATCGTGCGCCGCAAGTTCAAGTGAGTTGCTTCTTTTTTTTGTCTCTGTTATCAATTATTTTGGCTTTATCTTTAGAAAAAACTAACTGGATGTATTTTATTTACCATTGCAGGAACGGATTCAGGGAAGGTCTGCCGAAACCCAAAGCCGTTGCCGCAAAGTAAATACTTTAAATCCGTTTTCCCTATGGACTGTATGGCTCATAGCTTCGAATAAAGATCCTGAAGTTTCATAACATTGTTTCGCTTTTCATTTCGTGAGTATGAGAATTTCGTTGTTTGGGAGTAAAAAAAAAATGTTGAATGATCCTTATAGTTGTATACATTTACGCGATTGTGTGGAGTCGTTCGCGAGATGAATTGAACGTTCAAGCGGCGGGACGGGAACTATGGATTATATTATTCATACACAGTAAAAAAAAAATTGTATAGTAGTGTTTTTATGCAGAAACTGTTAGTACATCAATTTTAATGTACAATTGTGATGAAAAATGAATATACTTTTTCACTGAAATGAATGTAAATTATTAAAATTGAAAGATTTCCAATGTTTTTAATATACTCAACATTAATTTTCCATCACAATTGTACATGAAATGTAATATAACAGGTTTTGCATAAAAACTTCCAGTCCGGTATATTAAATTTCATACGATTTTTTTTACAGTGTAGCTTGGAGTAAATATCTCGAAGCTTCGTAACATTGTTTGACCTCTCATTTCCTGAGCATTGGAATTTCCTTGTTTGGGACTTAAAAAAATAAGTTCCGACTGATCGGTATCGTTGTATGCGTTTCCGCGACCGGGCGACTGCGCGGCGTCGTCCGCGAGTTGAATGGGAACGTTCGAGGTGGCGGGACGGGGGCATAAACGGAAAACGCCGATCGCAGCGAGTAGCGTCGCCGACGCTCGGTATTTGACTAACAAGCTCCCGCTGTTTGCACGTTTGTTCGTCGAGACGTTTTTGCTGATAAAAATAGGTGAAAGAACTCGTCGGGCGGCGTCAAGCGAGAATTTCGTTCGAGTGCGCAAACTCGTGAGTTCCGTTTGACACGAAGACCGGCGAGGCGCGTCTATTTATCGCGATTCGCCTGTTGACGAAGTGTCAGTCAGTCACGTACCGCTTTGGAGTGACGATGGGAACAACGAGAGGCTGCAGGATAACTTCTCACTGAGGGTTCAACCGAGAGAGCCGGAGAGTCACGAGACAGAGTGAACTCGGTGGGCTATTATAGAGGATCGGATAAATTTATCCGTCCTGCTGAAAAGACCACGGAATAACAAGGGAAGTGGGTGGAACGTTATGCCACGAAAAGTTCAACCAACATTCCGTCTCCACAAGCACCAGAAAATTAAGTTTCGCGCCGATCAGGACTCTATAAAGTAGTCCCGGGAGTCTGCACACACTCAACGCTTGATCGAGTTTGGGCCATTGAGGAAGAAGAAAAAACCAATCGAATCGATCGTTGAAACTCTCGACAGGAAGCGAGAGGCACAACGAGATTCGTGGGCGGAAGGGTTGAAACCCGAAGAGTCGGCGGACGGTACCGAGATTATTACATTCTGGAAGATAGAGTTTTGTCCAAGGTACACCATGAGGTTACCGTTGGATTATTAGATCTCGGTCGAGTCAGACCGCGCTTGCTTCTTCGAAACTCTGCCTGTCGGTGAAACGCGAATATATCGTCAACTTTGGCATTACAAACGATTACGAAAAGGAAACTATAATAAAGGTCTTAACAAATGGGAATGCTGCGGAAACTGTTTGGTAAGTTTGTTGATCTAAACTGTTAACATTTTTGTTGGGAACGAATGTACGAAATTGGAGCAAAATTGATTGATCTGTGCATCAAAAGCAACTAGAAAATATATTGCTTATCAATCTTGGAAAAAAAAAATTTTATTCGTGTAACATATATAAATTAAAAAAAAAATCTTACGATTTACGCACTTATATTTCTTTATCCCTGTACTTGAAAGTCATTTCGTTTATTCAATGCGCCGTAATTACGAAGATTCCGCTAACAATAGATAACAAGCTTTGAGGATATCAATGTGCGAGACTGGAGAAAAATTGATTGATCAGTGCATTAAGAGCGAACTGAAAATCTCTAATATATCGCTTATCAATCTTTAAAAAAAATGGCGTAACTTATATATACACTTTGACAAAAAGTTTAGCTTCGCGCATTCATATTTCTTGATCCCCGTACTTAAAAGTCCTTTCGTCCATTCAATGAGCTTTGATTGTGAAAATTCGGCTAATAATAGATAACAAGCTTCGGGCCGCCGGCCAACTGCGCGAAACAATCGTATATCGCCTCGCGCCGTGCGGATCAATCAGCGCTCTCTACAAAACGACTATTTTCGTATTCGCAGGTAAATACCTGCTCGTGACGAACACGCTGAGCTGCGGTGTGATGATGGGTTTCGGGGACGTCCTGCAGCAGCGAGGCGATCACTGGAAGCGTCACAGTTTGTCGAAATACTTCGATACGGATAAGGAAGAATCGAGATCGGACGATACCAAAATTAAAGTCTCGCTCGTCAACGCGACTCACAATCTCGACGAGAACAACGTCGTTCTGCGAAGACACATAAGCCTGCTGACCGATATCGAGGAGGAGGACACGAGCTACGCCCACAATTTCGTGCGAACGAAGAACATGATCGCCGTTGGCCTCGTGCAGGGACCTTTTCATCATTACTTCTACGCGATACTCGACAGGTTTCTGCCCGGAAGAAACGCCAGCTCGGTCGTAAAGAAAACCTTCATTGACCAGCTTGTCGCCAGTCCCACTTGTCTCGGTATATTCTTTTTTGGTCTCGGGACACTCGAGCAGAGGAAGGTCGAGGACATAAGCGGCGAGGTCAAACTCAAGTTCCTCAACACTTACAAAGTACGAACAACAAATTAGCTTCCCTGTTTCTCGAACCTGTTCGAAGATCAATACGGAACACAGTTTGAAAATATTCTACAAAAAAAAAAAAAAAAATCATTGATTTTTCTTTCCGTACGACCGTTTTGATGTTTTTTTATCCGCGGATTTGTCGCAGGTCGACTGCTGTTTCTGGCCACCGACGCAGTTTGTAAATTTCCTCTTCGTGCCGGTGCAATACCGCGTCATCTACATAAATCTGATGAACATGTTCTACGACATGTTTCTCTCTTACATGAAATACGTGAGTATCGATCACCGACAACGATTTCTCGGTCGGCAATTTTTTATCTCCGACTCACAACTTTCTTTTCTTTTTTCGTTCTCCTATTTAGGATGCCGAGTGAGATTCAACGGAGCAACCGAACGCGAGTTCATCGACTCGACCTATCCCAAGGGCGGAGAAACCATAAATATTTTATAACGAAACTACGATTTACCATTACGTCTTTTATACATATTCACTCTACAATGTAAATTTCAAGGAAAAAAATATGGCTATAATAAATACCCAAGTATTGACAAAAAAAATCTACTTAATCACTTCACGCCGATCCATAGTAATATTCCGTTACGAAGTGACTTTCGTAGCGTAAATATTTGTCCGAGTAAAAGTTGTCGTCTTTAAAGATAAGGATCGAAAAAGGATACATTAAGTCACGATCGAAAGAGAATCGGACATGCGCAGTCGCGTGATCCACTATCGGACTACGCGCATGCGCGCGCGCGTTCTTTTATTTTAGTAAATAATATTTGTCAACTCGTTGTTTGTCGATTGATCGAGAAAAAAAAGTTGACATGCGTTCGATCGCGTCGCCAGACAACAGGAAGACCTTACAGTAAAAAAAAAAGTATATCAATGTAGTCGAGCCACTGAAGCGTAGGACACACATCCGTGTTGTGTCACGTTCATCGAAGTACTGTTTATTTGCTCATTCCTGTGCGCAGGCCGGGGAGCGACAGACAGAGAGAGAGACAGATCTTTTGTTTGGCGTTGTGGCGACGGAGTCGTTGATTAAAAAAATTCCGCATATCCAGGCGGTCGCCAATGAACAAACAAACGGGCCGCTGTTGTGTTGACACGCCGCGAGATACCCGTAAACACAAACAATAAATTTAAATTAAACATTGCGCAACGTCAATCCAGCGACGGGTAGACGCTCGTCGCGTCAATGATTTTATCGCGATAAGTCGTGTCGAGCAGGCGCCGCCGCGATCGTCCCATCGCATCGATCGTAAACCGATTCCTTAGGCGAATGTGTACAGCCCGCGATTGTTTGGTTATATTACCAATACGTAAGCAAAACGGTGTTTCTCCGACCGCGGTATCGCGACCGGGGATCGTTCTTCTACCCCATTGCCTAACTCACCTATACCAACAAATTGACGCGATACTCGTTATCGTCAGATGCATCAGTTGCACGCTGCAAAGTTCGCTAATCTGCGAACCCATCGGAATTTTTTTTTCATTTACTCACGTATGCACGCTTTGTATACAAGCCGTCTGGTCCCTCAGCTGCACGCGTATGTCACGTGGCTCGAGGACGCTTCGTTTTCGTTGCGTCTCGTCAAGACGCAATGTCGAATTTCTCACCGAGATGGCGTTGTGTACAGCCGCTCTGTCGGCTACTTTAGGCCCAGCTTTAGGTGGGTTTGACGATCAACGTAACCTCAAAATATTCCGAACACGTTTTCGTCTGAAACGGTTTTATAATAGCATTTTCTTAACGAATGCAGGAGAAGTGCTACTCCGTGCCTGCATAATGTGGCGCTGTACAACCAGCGTGCGCAAAGTACATGAAGCGTGCATAAAGTAAAATCGGCCCGATGTGCGCGCGCGCCGGTTATTTACAGTACACTTATTTGTAAAGCGTCACTTACGCCAGTCTCGGCAGGCACAAAAATAGCACTTTTCGTGTACGAGTTACATAAAATAAAAAACAAATTGTAGGGCTGACTGCGTATTTGATTAACACAGTGCGCCCCGCAATTTGTTTTTTATTTTATATAAAATCGTTTCGGAGAAAAAACGTTTCAAAATGTTTACTCTCCCTCTCGCACTTATACGTGCTTACCCTCCCCTTAAATGAACACCAAGACGCAAAGTCCAACCCCCGGGACTGCGCATGCGCACTGTCGTTGTTTGCTAAGAATTCAAACCGATTAACAGTGCGCATGCGCAGTCGTCATTGTAACGAAAACGACTAAACCGGTAGAGCCTCTGAGTGACCGTTGATTTTTTGAAAATGAATAGTGCGTATGTGCAGTCATTTTCGTGTAACAATTGAAAAAAGCTACATTCGGAACGCCCCAGTATGGCTTTGAGAACCTTGTCCGAAAAGACGCTTCAGGTCACGATTCCTTGCAGTTTAACGTGTTTGTAATGTATAATCTGCGATTCCGTCGGTCTTTTTCTTGTACTTACGTATGCACGCTGTCCGGTCCCTCCGCTGCACGCGTACGTCTAGTGTTTCGAAGACATCGTTTCGGTCCGCCCAATGTTGAATTTTGCATCGGTACGGCGTCGTTTGCTACCTCTTCCGCCGGTTATTTCAGGCCCCGCGTTGATCGGAACTTTGACATCACCGACCCAAAGTTCTACCCTCACTCTGCGCTCCAAGGTCCACTCAGAGAGGCCCTCGATTCGATGTTTTTCGTTGCCACGACTACCGCGCATGCGCACTGCCATTCTTTGGCAATAATCCATACAACAGTGCGCATGTGCAGTCGTCATGGCAACGAAAAAAACACCGAACCGAAAGCTCCTCCGATTGGTCGTTAGATCTGGGGATGAACACGCGCGCATGCGCAGTCGTTTCAATAGTAACGGAAAATCGCCAAATCTGGAGCGTTTAACGTAATCTAACGTCGCACATTATAACGGGAAAGTTCGTTCACCGACAAAACAGCATTGTTCGAAGGATGTGCGATGCAGGATGACAATGCTTTAAGACGATACACATTTGAAAAGAAACAAACAGGCGTTTATTCACAAGAGGCGGGTGTTAGCTACATTATTTCATTCGGTTTTGCTTTATATAATAGTTTCTTTATACTCTTAAACGTTTGTTTATCATAATATTAACCGGGTCGGTCCGACTACGCATACGAATGGGCGTGTACAGTGGTGGCGGGTGCATATTGAAAGTAAGTTTTTCTCTCCACTTTTATCTTTTGTCTTTTATTTTTTGTTTTCATTATTTCTCTTTCACTCCTCGTTCACAACATTCAACGCGCTCAATGTCATCAACGACGAGATCGATCGTCGGTGTTCCCCCCCCCCCCCCTCCCCCTCGTATTGTGTTTATCTTCGGTACGTCCGACGTCGATTCACTTCGGCAATTTCTCTCTTTTTTTTTTTGATGTATCTCGTTTCGCTCGACCACTGGGACTCGTCGTTCGACGGTCACATTGTTTTTATTTTATTTTTTAAATTCAAACAAAATAATAATAATTTTCTTCATTACCTCCCTCTCGACATTTTTTTTAAATACTATATTGTCTTGTCATCATCGTCCAATTGTCTCGCGTCGGAATCGACAAAAATATTCAGACGGAGCTTTCGGGAGGACAATTTTATTTCATTGAACGCCGACGATGAGAGAGAGAGAGTTAATGGAATCCGAACAACAATAATAATAATAATTACGATTCACAATATCTTCGATCGGATGAGGACGAAATATCGCTTGACGATAAAACCGGCAAAGCGGCTTAACGAGAGCCGCGCTTCATATGTGTGTGTCTTCGTCCGACGAGAGCTTATCTCGCAGCTTGGCCCAACGGGAGGGTAGTGTAAAGGGTGCGAGGGCAGGCAATTACAGAGAGGTACGTTAATCTCGAAAGACTATAATTATCGATGAAGCATTCGTGATTTTTTTTTTTTTTTTTTTGTGCAGAACAACGTTATCTTTTATTTTAGTTTTTTCTTTTTTTTTTCATCTATCGTATCGGTAGTGTTATCGTTTTTTTTTTTTTTTTTTTTTTCGTAACCATTTACCTTTAGAGGGTTATTAAATGTCACAGTTAAATATAATAGGTTTCGTTACTAACGCTAGTATCATCGGTTATAACGGTTCTCAATCCCCCCCCCCCCCATCTTTGCCAATCTTCCTTGATCGCTTTTGCGTTATATATAGCTTTCCTCCTTTTACACCTCGGATCCCCCCTCCCCTCCCCCTCACTCTCACTCACTCCATATAGAGATCTTTCAGCTTTCTTTTTATCTCTCGAAACACTGCTACAGCAATTTCTTTTTTTTTTTTTCCAACATTTATTAAGAGACAGATAAGCTAATGCGCGCGCTGGTGTGTGTATGTCTGTGTTTCTCTCTTCTTCGTGTATTTTTCTTGACGCCTCTCCTCACTCTCTCTCTCAGTTTGCTCATTCGTTTTCGTAATACGTCTCTCTCTCCCCCCCCCCCAAATTCTGTGTCAGTGTGTTGTGTTTGTTATTTTTTTGTTTTGTTTTGTTTTTTTCTCATTCTCGTGCAACGGTGCGATTCATCCAACGCACTTCCCTAAATAAACTACAAATGCGTACGTTTATTATTTCGATAGTATATTTACATGTTTTCGTCGCGAGATTTTCACATTTTTCGATAACCCACATCGGCTAATTCCTCATCGCGTCTCGAGTTTTTTTTTTGTTTTTTGTTTTTTTTTTCTCTTTTATCTCACACAATTTTCTACCTTTCCGCTTTCCATCTCGAGAACTCGCAACAGACTGTTTTTTCTTACTTGGCTTCAGTTTAAAATTTCTTTTTACCCGATTCGATCTTTTACCGTACGCGAACGCTTTCCCAATTTTTCCTCGCTAACGCTACTAATATTTCTTTCTCAAAGTGTTTTTTTTTTAAATTATTGTTCGTACACGGTTTCTCGATGGTCTTCTACAGTTACCGTATAAGAAAGAATATTTTTTTGTAATTTTTTTGTTATTATTTTATTTTTTTTTTAGCTCTTGATCTCTATTCTCTTACGACCGGAGAATGGAAGGAACGAAATTAAGGCGGCGTCGATAACGAGTCAATCAATTTTTTCGGTGAGTGTTTTTTTTCTCTCTTTACCGGGGAGGGACGGGTTTTTTTCTCTTATTTCTCTTTTTTTTTTTTTGATAATACAAACGGCGTTATTAATAATTGCGGATCTTACTATAATTTATGAGATGTATATGCGCGTGTATATCAGCATTTTTTTTTCTTCTATCGACTATACGCACACGCATACACACTGATTTGATAACTATAATACTATATCATATACAGGACGAGTATATATAATATAGCGGTGACGACTTTTTTTTTTGCTTTTTGTTTTTTTTTTGTGTTTAGTACATCTATAGCCGGTACGAGGCGATCGCGACGTTCGCGTTCCCGATCGCACCTCGGGTATTTGTTATACAATTACAAATAGAATATTAATCCGCGCGACCCGAACGTCGCGTCATATTACAATATCTCCACGAGTATATATATATATATATATTTTTGCGTATATATTATATATATATATATATAAATATGATAGATTTATCTACGTTAAAGTCATAGTAAAGGCGGGCGTTCAGCGTGTTCTTATTTACAATAGTGATTTTTTTTTCATTAATTCTTAAATCTTCCTCTCTCGTCTACTTTCTTCGTCTTCGCTCCTTTCTCTATGTCCTCATTTTTTTTTTAACTCTCCATTTCTAAGATATAATTCTTATAATTCGCTTAATCGTAATCCTATCGCACGTATATATCTTGTTTGTCCAGTGTTTTGCAAAAGAATTGTATCAATACAACCACTCGCTCTCTCTCTCTCTCTCTCTCTCTCTCTCTCTCTCTCTCTCTCTCTCTCTCTCTCTCGATAAATCGATAAATCGATAAATCGATAAATCGATCACGTTCTCGTTCAACGTTTCGCAACTACGTTCCTCAATCGTATTCAATTTATCACTCACACAATGTTCATATCTCCTGCATATAACGCATTCTAGTACACAATATCCTAGGTCCGGTACGTCGTGCAAGTACCGTCGAACTGGGTCCCGCGCGTTTTTTTTTTGTTTTTCGTTTGTTTTCGTTTTTTTTTTGTTTCGTTTTTGTTTCTCAACGATTTTCGACTCTCATTGTTTTGCCATTTGTCGTTTATCCCATTTATCGCCGCGTTGCGGATTTAATAGTATAAAAAAAAAGTTCGAATCCCTCGCACGCTCCATCCGGTTTTTCGCGTCCTTCCGATTTTTGTTTTGTCACTGATATAGTTCGCGCCTGATTTTTCGATCGTAGGAACATTGTGGGACATCGCCGATCGCCTCCACGATTTCGTCTCGGGTGGCGAAACAAAATAAAAACGTTGTTCTCGTTCGCACTTTACGCACATCGCGCATGCGCGGTCTGTTAGGGTTTGAATCGTTTCAACGGTTCTTCGGTTCATTCATATTGCGCTCTGTGTTTAATTATATTTTCTCTCGTCGTTACTTCGGTATTTTTTTTTCTTTTATTCCCCCGGAAATACATATAAGTTTAATCAATTATCATATATATATATCCGTATAACAATTAAGATACCAAACATCTTTTACCGACTCTAGCCCGACTCTTGTCGCTTCACTTCTATTCTCTCGTTTAAATTTCCACATTTCATTATTTTTTTCCGTGTCATCTTACTTTTTTCTTTCTGTTTCTTCCCAATGTACGCGCGACAATCACCTATTCGTATCGCGCAGTCATCGACGCGATCGACTCGCCGTCGGCGTGCCTGCACACATACACCCAAACCCCTCAGATATACGAGTCGATTAATAATATTACTTCGTAACGACTCTGATAGCCATTTTTTTTCTTTTTTTTTTCTAATATTTGTCATATCACCTCTCGCTGCAAGCTCACATATTAATTTGGCATAAAAAATAAATTCCCTATTACCTACACGATTGTTATGTGTGTTATTATGAGTGTCTAATATCAGTTTTGTTTAATGTCTGTCACTCTCTCTCTCTCTTTCTGTGTATGTGTGTGTCAGCGTGTTTGTTTCCTTTTGCAAATATTCAGAGGATGGCGAATTGTTTTGCGTGTCCTGTGTATGTGTGTGTGTGTGTTATCGGCGTGTGTCTGTTAATATCGCGTGTACGAGATTCTCAACACTCGACGGACACCCGATTTTTAATCCCGAGTCGATATCGTCGTCACGGTTGTTGGTATTTTTTTTTTTCATTTCAATTCTTTTACGTACGAATTTCTAAGCTCTCTCTCTCTATATCAGCTTCTCGAAGTTTCACACGTTCGACGGGTCCGAAGACTCTGTTTAATCCGATAGCGGACCCTCTCCCGACAGTCGTCGAAATCGCCTTGGGAGAGCGGATCACAATAATCGCAGGTGCAGTCGTAGTGCGTCGTTATGTACAGACCTCTCGTTCGTGGACTCGTCCCAAGTTCTCCCGTTAATTTATTCTACGGCTTCGAAGCTTCCAGCATCGGTTTGAAACGGAAGAAAAAAAAAAAAAAAAAACGAAAATTATTATCGAAACATCAATAGTCGATGAGGACCGATGAGTTATTGATTATCCTCGTGCCCTACTTTCTCTCGAGCTTCTTTTTCTCGCTCGTTCACACCTGCTCTCCTTCCCTCAAATAATTCCTCTTTTCATTATTCTCCTCGTGTACGAAAAATTCCCAGGAAACAACATGTTACAAACATCATCATTATAATATATCGACACACGTAAGCGTGGCCCTCGACGGGCCGTGGTAATAATGGAGAGCCCGTTCGCAGCGCGACGTCGCTTCAACGGCTCCCACGCGATAAACCCGAGCGAATTATTTATTCGATTATTTTAAATAAATTCGTCGTTCGCGACGACGCGTTTCACCTCCCCCCTTAATCCCTCGTAGCGTTTGCTCTCCCTCCCGTAGCGCGTTTACATATTTACGTTCGCTATCGTTGCCTTATAATAACCGACGCCGCTCTCGGGGATCCCACGACGATCGTTAGATTAGGGGTTGCTCTCCCAACGGGCCAACTGGATGCGTCTCGTGTCCAGCGAGGGCGAGAGTAAGGATCGCAGGGACGCGCTCGGTTGCGAGCCATCGAAATACTTCAGCGTCAAGGGTGACTGAAGATGCCTGTGTCTTATCACCTCTCGCTCGACAGGCAACGGCCAAAGTTCCTGAAAAATTAAATAGTGTTATGGAGAATAAAACAAAGTGTCGCTGATAGTAAAGTCGATGGAATAAATTCCATACCGCGAGCTAAAATTCCACCGTTAGAAAATTTTTCCCCTGCGATGGAATAAGTTTATTCCATTTTATGAGCAAAGTTTTCCAATGGTTGAACTTTAGGTCGTAGAATGGAATTTATTCCATTCGGGCGAAACTCAACAATGGCACAGAACTATTGGGATGATAAAAACAAAAATTGTTCTCTACTATTGTAAATCCTTCGCGACGTTTCGCTAGTGGCAATGAAATTGTTCACCTGCAGCGAGAGAGCCTCGTCTCAGGATTCACCCTGCTTGTTTCTTCGTCCGGTGAGCGAACCGACCAAAGATTTAAGGGTCGCACCGAGCCCTCGGCCACTCGGAGTGCTCAGGCTGCTGGCGTTTCTAAACCCCTGTGGATGAGCGTCCAAACACTTCTGGTACCTCAACTGCACAACACAAAAAAAAATCGACTTAATCATCCCTAAAACTTATCGAATTCGTAATTGATTCATTTACTCAAACAAATTTATTTATCTAACTAAATTGATTTATCTACACGAATTTATTTATCTAACTAAATTTATTTATTCAAACAAACTGCAGTAAGGTGAAATTACCTTGCAGGCAGCCTCGATGGTTTTGCACAAAGCTCCGCTGCTCGGCTCGCAATTGAATATGTGCGCGATGAAGAGATCTTGGGCAGTGTGCATTATGAAAGCGCATTGTTTGACGTTGCTACCGATTCCCAGGAATGACAGATAACGCACTCGACACTCCGTTATGAGTTTGTCGTCCTGCAGAAATAAAAATTGTATTATTTATTTATTTATTTATTTGCAATCATTGATATTCGATCGATAGAGTTGAATTTCTGAAGAAACAATCGAGCGAATGACTCGACCGAGACTTTGGTGACTCACGTTTGGCGTCAGAATGGAGATCATGCTGGGTGCAACGGCAACGTTTACGTTTCGCCACTGATTTATCGGTGTATTTGTCACCGTGTGATCTATCGCGTCGTTCAGCACTTCCATACCCGTTGCTGCGGTAACTTGCATCGAGCCGAGATATTGGGCTCGGAGAACTTTCTTCGGTTCCTCCATCGGAGTTGGGAATGATTGCGCTGCGATTAAAAGGATAACAATAAGTTGAAAATTGCACCAGTTGACGGCGTTACAATTCCACAGCGTCCGACGCAGATTCGAAATTTTTTAATCAAGGATTTTGAAGGATTAATAATAATAATAACAATAATGATAACAATAATAATAATCATGATGCCAATAATAATGCTAATAATAATGATAACAATAACGATGATAATAGTGACAATGATTGCAAAATGTTTCATAATAACTATCGATAGTTATATTTATCGATTTATTACATTTTTAAATTGAATTATGTCAGTAATATTTCTGATATTTCAAATATATCGACAATTGTTAATTAATTGAAAAATATTTTTTGCTACGTGGGCGCTCGTACGTCTATCGTCGATTGCCGATCAATCACTCATAATTGCAACGGTGGAACTGAAGTTATAAGATTGATTAAACGATTTCGCCAAACAAACGAAAAATTGCGAATAAAAACTTTTCCAGGACTCCGAGAATTTAAATGACCCCCGTAAATCGTAAATTAGTAAAATTAAATTGTGAAGGAGAAGAATCTTTTTTTTTTTTTTTCACTCACTGACTAGTGGCTGGCCATTTCTGTGAAAGCGTCGATGCTCCGTCGGTAAATTCGTCGGTCTCGTCGCGAGGCTCGTTCTACCGTTAATGTCGATGGGCTTCGCCAAATTTTGGTGGAGCGACCGCTCGATCATAATCTTCTTGCATATGTCGCGAAGAGTGTTCGCGATCGTGCGGGCCGGAATGTCGCATCGGAACACGTGACACATGTGCTTCCTGGTCGATCGGTCTCTCGCCACGTACGCGAAGTCTCTGCGTTAAACGTCGGGATAAAGAATCGATTAATAACGATATAGAATTCCGTATAAGTCAAGCTGCTAAATTTCTTTAGTCCACTCGAGGATTTTTTTTTCGTTTCTAAGATCTCGTCTCGCTATTTGTTGTTCTATAAATAAATTTCAATTTTTGTTCTTTAATTGATATCGTTTTTTTCATGCATCGTGCACGCTGTGGGAAATTACCTCTCGCTGTTGAATCCGAGTGCAAAGAGATAGCATACATGGAAGAACACACCAATATTAATATATCGTAAAAATATCGTCGAAAAAAAAAATGATTATTATTATTTACTCACCGTCCGTGATCTCTTCCAACTCCCCATACCCTGAGTGTGTGAATTGGCTGAGTATTGAGGACGGTCAGATTTTCAGGATCTATGAGCTTCAGAGCACCCTCGTCAAGATCCATGAACAGGTCCTTTCCCTGCATTTTGAATAATTTTATTAAAATTAATAAAAAAAAAATTAAATATGGTTTGAAATATAATAAAACAGTATGGTAATGTAATAAAAAATAGACATTATTGTACGCACATCGACGAAATTTCAAAACCGATATTAAATAAAAATGTTTTCGCACTCACATCGCCCCATCGGCCGACGACGTCGAGAAGATCGTTTCTGCCGAGGGAAAGATCCACGATACACTTGTTGACGGCTTTGCTGCTTCTCTCTGGGGTCAGATCGTCCTCGGCGATCTCAGTCCAGCCGAGAGATCGCACGGCGAATCTTATAGGCTTGTCCCTTCCTTCGGAGTCTGCTCGGGCCGGATAACTTCTCCTCCTTTCGTTGCGCGAGCAAAGAACGTTTTAATTAAATTGAATCGCGATAATCGATAAGAAAAACGTGAGATGAAATAAAACTACTTGTGATCAGATTCAAACAACAATATTTCAACAATAAAATGAAGAATAAAATAGAATATCATGAAGTAATATTATAATGAGGAGAACGCATCAACTTTCAGAAGCGATTTTTTTCACTTTGGCATATTCTTCTCTGTATAAAATCCACTGTGCAATCAAGAACGATTAACTCACTTGAGTGCGAGTTCCTCCTTCCTCTTGTTCTCCAAATCCTGATCGAGCGCTGAGCTCGTGTTGCTTCGTGTAACAGTGTTGACGATACCGCCGAGAGCGTGAAAATTGTTGATCTGCGTATTTTAATGACAAAAAAGAAATTAATTCGCGAGTACGACACAGTTGCAACGTCGGTAAAACAGTTTAAAAAAAAATGCATCTCCTTGAGGAATCTCAATCAATTAAAAAAAAAATCGTTCGGGTTTAAGAATGTGTGAAAGCCCTTCGTTCCGATCGAAGCCGATCCGCGCTCGGTCGGTAACAAAGACCTGCAATCGACTTTTTTCCACGTCTCCCGACACTCCCCTTCGAAAGAAGAGTTTCATCGAAATGCTTTTCGATATCAGCTCTCATGCCCTTTTCTTTTCACCCCCCACGCCAGCATCCACAAAAAAAGTCGACTATAAGTTTTCTTACCGACCCTCCTGTTCTGACCAACCTTAAAACCAACGGATCGATTGGTGCACCAGATCAACTCACATTCTAACCTTCGGTAGGTTGGTTTCTCGGTGATATTAAAAAACCAACCGACATACCAACCGTTATATGAATCGGATACCAAGTTGGTTTACGGCTGAATTTTCCTAAAACAACCCAAGGTCCAATTTCCAACACTGTGCCAAGAGCCATCGGTGCTCTAGACATAAAGTCGGAAATTGGGTTACTTTTAGAAAAGTCCAACTGTAAACCAACTTTCCATTCGTCACATAATGGTTCGTATAGTGGTTGGTTTTGAGATATCAACCAAATAGCTACCTCCGGAAGGTCGGAGTAAGAGTCGATTTGGCCCACCAATCGACTGTTTGACTTGGAGTAGATGTTTAGAAAACAACCCAAATCTGACCCTAAGGCAAGAGCTATCGGTCATCTGGACATAAAGTTTGAAATTGGGTTATTTTGTGAAAGTCCAACTGTAAACCGACTTTCTATCCGTCACATAATAGTTCATATTACCGTTGGTTTTGAGACATCAACCAAATAGCTACCTCCATAAGGTTGTAATGAGAGTCGGTTTGGCGCACCAATCGACTGGTTGCCTTGGAGTTGGACATTTTTAGAAAAAAAAAAAAAAACCCCAAAATCAAACCCAAAGTTTTACGATTGGTTGACCGTCCCAACTCGCATGTTCCTGAACCCCACCGGGAAATTTGCTCGATCGACGGGCGCAATGACGCTTACAATCGATTCCCGATTACTCACACTGTCGTTGTCCTTTACGAGACTGCGACGATTCTCGGTCTTCTGGTTTAGCGGTGCCTCGGGTGGTTCCCTCTGTATGGTACCGCTCTTGATGTGCCAGTAGTACGGGCCGTCCTTGTCTGAAACAATATGAGCCCGAAAAGCGAGCGAGCGTGAACGTGTGTCTCTCGCACCTGTTGCGCTCAGGGGGTGCCCCTCCCCCCTCCATCCACCCCTCCCCCTCACCGCCCCCTTTTCGCTGTTATCTCGTTTGGCCGATAAATTATTCCGCGAGGATCCGCGCTTTGGACACCTCAGTCGCAGCCTCCCCTGTTGCAAACTATAAGCTCCCCCCTCCCCCTTCAGCCCCCACCGCGCCCCTTTCCTGGCCCCCCTGCGAGATTGCTTCGCTATAGAGAGTGTATACTCAATTTAGCTTCGCGGGTTCGATTCCCGTTGCGGTCTTTTCGTCGAGAAATAAAAATATGGGCAGGACATATCCAGACATATCCTTGAGACATACGCGTAGAACGAAAGAGAAAATTCGCTTGCGGGCTGCCAATGTAAAAAAAAAAAAAAAAACTTTTATTTCAATTCTACTTTCAATTCTTCAAATTCGATCTGATACTGAAAGAACAACGGGGAAACTGTCAAGGTGACGTGTTATCGTTTCAATTCCGTATGGAATTGTAACAATTGAATGTAAAATTGAAATTTTAAATAAATTTCTTTGGCTTGATAGAAAACAAAATGTTATTTCAATTCTACTTTCAATTCTTACAATGCCGATACGAAATTGAAACGACGACGTGTCATATTGACAGTCGTGCGGTCGTTGATTCAATATCATATAGAATTGTAAGACTTGAAAGTAAAATTGATATTGAAACAAATTTCTTTGGCAGCCCGCAAGCGATTTTTTTTTCTTCTTCATTGTAAGACGAATGCGATACAGGAAGAACAGAAACAAGAAATGGACTAAAAAATAAATGAGAACTGGTAATTACGCATCAATCGAACCGATCCGATATAAGGCAACAACTTTGAGAAACGGGAGACAATTCGGATAAGATAAAATATTAAATTTCGCTTACCCTCGTGTTTCTCCCATCCTACCGGAAGATTCTCATCCTTGTCCTCCGGATCGATGCTATTAGCGTCCAATCCAGCGGGTGTCTTTTCGGTCTGGCTTTGGACGATCGCGCTGCCCTTCTGGCTCTTCGGCTGCCTGCGCTTTACCGGAAGTGCGTAGAGCTCGCTGTTAAGACCACCCTCGACGTGCGGCACACCGCCCATGTCTGCTGTCTCGTTGTCCGCTTTTTCGCAGTAGCTGAAAATCAATCGAAGACGATCTCTCAATTTATTTGTTTCCATTAGTTTTATTTGGTTGTTTTGATTAAGAAGCTCGCAAGCGAAGTCGACACTCTAGCCGCCATTACGGAATAGGTATTCTCGGTCCTCGATCGATATGTGATGGTGGAAACAACATTTTTTTCAACGGGTACAAATATAAATTTAGTTGAATAAAATAAATTGTTAAATAAAATAAATATTCGTTCCAATAAAATAAATATTAGTTTCAATAAAATCAACATTCGTTTCCATAAAACAAATATTCGTTTCAATAAAACAAAAATTAATTTCAATAAAACAAATATTCGTTTCGATAAAATAAATCCATCGGACTGCTAATCAATTTCTTCATCCACCATAGATCAATCGAGGCTCCCTTTCTTCAATACCTATGCAAGCAACTTCGAACATATTTTTACATACACACTTTCGGCACAAAGATTAGCATAAAGTAGATTTTACCGACTCGATCTACTCGGTCTACGGTTACGCAGTTCGCCCCGAGCCGGGATAACATTTCTTCCCTTCCGTCAAGGTGTCCTTTCCATGCAAATTTTTTCTCCTCTCCCATATTCGATGTAGTAATACAATGTGCGCCTCCAATCTAACGAGACGGAGGTTCGGGATCGGGCGGATAGGGAGAGTGGGAAGTCCGAGCTTAGGGATCGGAAGCTCGAGCGCGTGCAAAGGGGTGACTATGGTCATTTGAATCGAGAGTCGAAATGACCGATTGAATAGTAGGTAAGCGCGTTGCGGAATGGCTATAGTCCATTGCGCTCGTAAGCTTTTACTGCCCGCTAGTCACGAGACTCGTGGCCGAATGTAATCGCCGATAAACGCACACGGAGAAAGAGAGTTCACTCCCAGAGGTATTTGTACATATACATATGCACATACATATACATATACATATACATATACATATACATATACATATACATATACATATACATATACATATACATATACATATACATATACATATACATATACATATACATATACATATACATATACATATACATATACATATACATATACATATACATATACATATACATATACATATACATATACATATACATATACATATACATATACATATACATATACATATACATATACATATACATATACATATACATATACATATACATATACATATACATATACATATACATATACATATACATATCGATGGTTGAGAGAGGACGAGTGCGGAATGATACTGCGAGAGAATAAGCCGCAAGGCCTGTCGGGAATGTTAACTTCGGGGGAGAGGAGGGGGGGGGGATTGAATTGTTCGCGGATACGATAGCCACGAATTCACACTGTGCATACAGCTAGCACGAAAGTCAATACACCACGGAGAGTATCTGCCGTACAACAGTTAAAACTTTGCCGACTGTTTTCAGCCCCAAACCACTACTCATAAAGCCGAGCTCGGTGGTATACGAAAAGCCGTAAATTCATTGGGCGGCGTGTAACTGGAAAAAAAAAAAGGGGAGTTCTCGCGTCACTTCGGGAATATTGAATAAATTGTTGCATTAGCGAGACGGCGAATTTGTGGCAAAACGATAATATTGAAAATAACTGAAGCCGAGCTCGGTGATATCGAAAAATTGTAGATTCGTTGCGCGCCATTTTACTGAGAAAAAAAAAACGAGCTTTCGCGTCACTTTGAGTATATTTTGTAAATTGTTGCATTAGCGAAACGCCACGTTTGTAGACAACAATTAGTTTGTTAAATAAATGCAGGTACAGCCAAGTGGCGTTTGTTTGACGAGAGGATTAAGAAAATAATTAAATTAATTAATAAAAATAAAAAAGGCTTTCGGGTTTCTTTAAATAGACGGTAAAAAAAAAAAATTCGTATGAAATTCAATTTACTCGTACTCGAAGTTTTTGTAGCGTAAACTGATATATTAAATTTCACGCACGATTGTGATGAAAAATTAATGTACTAATTAAATTACTATTGCACTATTAAATTACAGTATATTAAAAAAATGTTGAAACACTTTAGTTCCAATAATGCACTTTAATATTGCTATAAAAGTACTTTAAATCCGATAGTTTACTTTAATTTCGCTATCAAAATCCATTAATTTTTCATTACAATTTTACATTGAAATTCAATGTACCAGTTTTTGCATAAAAACTTCCAGTCCGGTGCATTGCACTTAAGATTTTTTTTTTATTCGCGTATCGCAGCAAGGAACAATTTTTGCATCAGCGAAGCGCCAAAGTTTGCAGAAAAGAAAACTTAAAAATAACGACGGTACGGCGGAGTGGCCTTTGTTTGACCGGAGCGTTAAAAAAGACCATGAATAAACAATTAAAAATAAAAGAACTTCCCGTTTTACGTTAAATGTCGAGGTAAAGGATAAATTTTGCACTAGCGAAACGCCGAGTTCGCACAAGAAAAATTAAATTAAAAGAATGTTTGAACGGAAATGTAAAAAAAAAAAAAAAAAAAAAAATGGACTTCCCGGCACCTCGAATACGCGGTATAGGATAAAGTTCGCATCAGCGAACCGACAAGTTCGCAGAAAAAATAATACTAAACAGGGTGCAGCAAAGTGGCGTTTGTTTGACCGGAGGAGTAAAAAGAAGAAAAAAATATAAAAAAATAAAGTTTCTTTCTCGGTAGAGGCGCGTTTCGAGCGTGCCGTAAGTAGTAAAGGTCCTCGCGCGGTCGGCCATGCATTCACGGTGCATCGTCCGTGGGCGTCGCGGGACACGGAGAGGCAAGCGGAGGTACTAAAAAAAAAAAAAAAAAAAGGGGGGCCAACAACAGCAGCGACGTTAATACAGAGAGCGGCGCACACACAGCGTTGTTCGGGAGTCCTTAAACTTCTCGAAAGTTTCGAGAGGTCTCGCTCAAGAGCATTCCGGGATAAAGAGAGACTGGCCAGCGCTGGCGTTACGGAAGTAGCGTTGGGCCGGCACTATCGGCGCGCCGAAACAGACTCGATGAGAAAGCGCCAAAGGAATCGAGAATCAAGGACAGAGACGGACACAACAGCAACAACGAAATTTGGTACACTGGCAAAAAAATTATAAAAAAATACATAAGAATTATATAAACTTTTATAATGTATTGAGGGCTTTAATGTCTGACCCGGTCAATAAAATTAATCATTGGTAAACGATACGGGTTAAAAATGATCCACTGTGTAATAAATAGGGCTTTTTATGTACAGACGTTTCGCAGACCCTTCAATCAATGGTAATTCGAATTTTCGTCGATCAAACTTCACAATTTTGCGTATTAATTCCGATGGAATTTTCGACGGTCTGTGCATAACAATTGATCGTTACTTTTTGTGCGATTTATCGCGTCGCGCGTCAGTTACACCCTTCAATCAAACACGACTGAAATGTTCATCAATTGAACTTCGTAACTTTGGGCATTAATTCTGATAAAATTTTTCGACGCTCGATGCATAACAATTAATCGTTACTGTTTCAATAATTTGTCGCGTCCGTCCGTTGGGTTTCGATTAACACGGAGGCAAAGAAATAAACCAATAAATTAGTAGAAAATTGGCACATTTAGATCTCTTACCACTCATAACTCTACCAGAAAACAAGTCTACTGGATAATGACTCTACCAAAAAAGACAGCTATATCAACTCTACAATATTACAACTTTACCGTATTACAACTCTACCAAAATCTTTACTACAAAGTGAAAAAAAAAAAAAAAAACTCTACCAGAATCAAATTAAAAATCTACCGGACTTGAAACAAAACTCGATCCGAATTACGATAAAACTCTACCGGAATACACAAGGCTACCCTAGTTTATCCTAGCCTACCGTCTAGCCTAGTATTCTGGTAGACTTTTATTTCCATTTCGCTAGAGTTTTATTTCAATTCCGGTGGAATTTTATTTAGATTTTGGTAGTTTTTTTTTTTTTGTATTTTTTGGTACAGATTTTCGCAAGTTCTAATACGGCAGTGATGTTTTCTGGTAGAGTTGTTGGAGACGTCTCTTTTGGTAGAGTATTTATCCGGCAGAGTCGTGGAGTTATCTGATAGAGTGGTAGACATGTAAATGTGGCAAAAAAAAAAAAATTGGCTCAAAATAATGAAAAACAAAAATCAATAAAAATAATTTCTTATTATTTTTTAAAATAAAAAAATTACAGTATAGGTAACAGAGATCGATCAACAGCCAGTGCGTCAACCGGGAAGATAATACATAGCGAGAGATTACAGTACGACAGGCTACGAAGAGAAAATACTATAGCGTGAGAGACAGACAGTGAGAAACAGAGATATTGAGAGACAGAGAGAGAGAGAGAGAGAGAGAGAGAGCGAGCGAGAGAGAGACGTCGAGTACGACTCACGATAAAGTACGTACTTAGTAGTGAGGCTGTGGTCTGAGCCACCGTCGTCGACGTTCGCGGTAGGTCCTATAGGACCTCTCTGTTGGAGAGGGGACGGATTCGAGTTCGTCGTCGATGCCGATCTGGGATTTCCATTGAGGGTGTCGTCAACCAGGCTCGACTCGGCGACTTCCGCACCCTCACTGCCATACCTGAATCATCACCACGATTTTTTTTTTTTTTTTTTTTTTTTTTTTTTTTCAATAAATTGTCGAGTGGTGTTTTTTAACATAGCGATCGATTCGGCCCGGGACATCGGTTACGTTCACGGACAAGAATTTGTCGGGAGGTGTAAGAAGATTTTCGATCAAGAGAATTTAACTTAAAAAAGAGCCGCTAGAAATGACAAAATAAATGTTAAATCACTTGGATTCTCTGTTCGGGCGAAGCTGATTTTTTTTAGTTTTTTTTTTTTATTTTCAATTTTTGCATTCCTCGCAGTGGAATTGTTAGTCAATATCGAGGATCCGAGAAATGTCTCCGTAGCCAAGCGCAGTAAAAAGCGTTCGAGCATTCAACGAACTTCTCGAGGAAGTATCAAAATTTTATTTGTCTCGTTAATTTTTCAAACTAATTATCCGTCAATGATTATTTTTTTTAATTGATTTTGTCAATTTTGCCACGCGTCTGCGTTACGCAGCCACCCTGTTTCTATTTTCATCCGCGCCTCGGTAGCTTCCCATGTCGGCGCGGACTTCCGGTCGGCTGCTTCGGCCATTCTCGTCTCTCACCCTCGGACCTTCGCCAACTGCGTCGTTGTTTTGTGTCTGTTCTCTGTCGTACCGTTGATTCTGGCTTGATCTATGCGCGAGGAATTGCGCATCTTCTCCGGCGCCCTCGCACGTCCCTCAGACGTCGTAAAATCCACAAGCCCTTTCCCTTTTGCATTTTACGTTTGAAATGAAAAAAAAGAAAAGCCGAGGGTTGGCGAGAGACAGACTTTATTGAGCTGAATGATGACACAGTGTATTCCGTGTGTGTCCAAAGCACACACTTGAACTTTGGACACGCTGTGCGAAAATTTGGCTAAATTACGGTTCAGACGATTTTTCAACGACCGCGCTCGCTGACGCATCAATTCGCGTATGCACACACGCATACATCATACAACCTCGCGTATCCGAGCTTCGATTAGCCGAACCTCGTTATCCGAAACACCGAACTCATCCGAGCCCCTCCGCTTTGAGGACGTCCTTGCCAAAAGGCGTTTTTGTAACACCCGCATGAATATAGCGACACTTTACATGGCAGTATTGCGAGCCGAAAGTGGCCCATTGCATGCCAGTTGTGAAACTGTGGTGAAATTACAGAGTCGCGCATGCGCAGTTCGTATTTCGTTCAATTTCGTCCCTTGGGAGTTTAGTTTTCACGTTTTCGTTCCTGGAGACATGAACTCACTTTTTGGTATTCGTCTCGCTCGAATGCCACTCCAAGTGCAGCAGATTCATGCGCTTGTTACAAAAAAATACTGTGCGCAACGGGTGGGTCGAATTGTCGATTGCGACACTTGTTGCACAATACACTGCTCTGTTCGATCTTCATCAAACTTATGTGGTCTGTAGAAAAAAAAACGCGTTTTATTTGATGACTTTTTTTGAGATTTTTTTACGGTCTAGTTTTTTTTTTTTTTTTTTTGCAACGAGACTTCAAATTTATGTATTTTATAACATGGGAAGAATCGGATTTAAGCTCAAAAAAGATACAATGTGGCGTTTTTTCTTCGCTGATTTCTGTTCGATTAAAATCGAAAACTAACCGACTGAAGAGCTTACTTTACTACGGACAGTGTCCAAATGTGAAAAAGATTTACCGTTTCGTTTTCGACCGGAGCTGGGCTGTACTTAAAGTACACGAGTGCTTATTTGGTACTTAAAGTATCAAAGTACTTTTCGATATTTCAAGTACTATTACTGATTACTAATACCAAAGTACTTGTACAATTTTGAGTCATAGCTTCGCTCTTTGAGTAAGCTATGCTCAAAATTGTAATAAATTAGAAAATCATGTGCAAATTACTTTGCATCTTTTTCGTAATGTGACAAAAGTGTTTGTCTCATGAAATTATTTTACTCCCAGCCCAATGTTTTCTATTTAAATCCCAAAAATACGATTTTTCGTGCATAAAATCGAGACTTTCAATGTATCATTGTACTTTAGCCTCAAAAAGGCAAGCGGATTCGTCTTCAGCGGCAAAAAAATACGTCGAAATACGTGGCAGTTCATTTTTAAAAAAGAAAAAAAAAAAATCGTCAAAAAATTGCAAGGCTTTCCCCTTTCGAGTCATTTTTTCGTGTTTTTCTGAAAATGCCCGATAAAACGCTTCTAAAACTTCGGACAAGACCTTGTCTTGTGTATTTTTTGCCGTAGAACACGACGAGCACCACGGATTTTGCCTAGCTCCATTGGGAGCCGAGATATCGACCTTTGAACATCACGAAAATCGACGTTTCTTCAAAAGTGGCTCAAAAATTGACAAATCATTATTCGCTCGATTTTTTTTTTTTTTTTTTTCAAGACTATATTCGACGTATTTTTTTCCCGCTGAACACGAATATAACAATTATTTCACTTCCAACCCAATATATTCCATTTAAATCACAAAAATACGTTTTTTGATGCATAAAATCGAGAACATTCTCACTTTCGGCCACTCTACCAGATTCATACGTTCCACATTTAGTTGTTATACATCCAGTCCATTTGCACTCTCTACCCCAAGGTCCAGTCGTCATAGTCCTTGGTACTTAGTTTGGTACCAAGGATTCGAAACGAAGAGTTTGAACGTTTTTAAAAAATGTTGGCCCTGAACAGGGCCGCTTGATTTGAAAATTCTTCTCCAAATTTCGCGCTCGCGAAACTCCGCCTCTTTCGATTAAGAAGAAAAAGTACTTTGTACCTTGCATTTTAGAAAAGTACTTAAAGAACGGAAATTACTTTGCACTTAAAGTACTTGCGCTCTCCCCATTTTACCTCTCTATATATATGTATATATATATATATATATATATATATATATATATATATATATATATATATATATATATATACACACACATGTATTTTGATTCTTAGCCATATATATACTCGTATATACATGGCTAAGATAAGATGGCTAGATATATACTCGTGTCAGGTATTGGCACGATGTGTAGACAAAAGCTGTGCCGTAACGCAGGATAATAACGGTACGGTACGTACCGGGCACGGAGTGGAGTGTGTACATAACGTCATACCCTCTCGACATCCACCTGCACAACCTTTTACCGGGAGTTTATCGCTGATGAAGCCCTCGAAGGGAAAGTACATACAGCGATGTACACTTTCACCCGGAGCTGCCGCACCCACATCGACCCCTCCGCCTTTCACGCTCGGTACGTACCGCATTATGCGTCACCCGGTGGGCGACGCTCCGGCGCAAAATCTCGTACTTTTCCACCGAGCCGCCGCACGCCGAGCACGACTACTCCATTTCTTATTTATCTATTTATTTATCGATCAACGGGCAAAATCCCTTTTGCCAATTTTCAATAGTCATTTTACTTGACGGAGGATAAAATGGAAATATCTTAAACACCAGAATCAACATTGACACAGAAGTTGTTTGATTAGGAAGTGAACGAAGTAACAAATATATCCAGGCACAAATCAGGATCTCGCCTGCATTTTTTCCCCCTTATCGGTTTCTGACTAATGGATTTTTCGGATTCATTTTGAAAATTATCTTTTCATTTATTTTTTATTTAGTGGCAGTAAAAGTGCGTGTTTTCTCGTATTGGAACACCTGTTAGGTGGGTTGTTTTCTGTTTATTTTTTAGTTATTTTTTATTTATTTATTTTAGATTTTGGTTTAAAGATTTTTCATTTTACGAGAATTTCGTCCGGTGCGTTCTCGTTACGCAACGAGGGAACGCGTGTCCGTGAGAGACGGTTACACGCACGGGAAGCACAAGAGCGGTATCCGCTAATCCGGTCGGGCCGAGCGGCGCGTTTACGTGGCTTAAAACGATCAAAGCTAGAACCGTCCGGTTAGCACGTGGGGCACAATCGTACACGTGTGTATCCTGTCGGTGATCGAACCCGGAAGCGGTAGCGAGACGATATGCTGCTCGCTCCGCAAACGGAACAATCGCGACCAAAAGCGAGACTCTTTTTTTTTTTTTTTTTATTGAGACGACGATTTAGTCTGCTTTTCTTTCGTTAGTTCACAGGCGTGTGGTATTTTTTTTGTTTTAATTTCCATATGGCAAACACCGGGAAAGTCAATTGAAAATTTGCAAATGTCAAACAGAGAAATGCATATTAAAAATGTATAAATGGTAAACATAAAAGCGCCGATTAATAATTCATAAATGGCAAACAGCAAACAGAAAATCTTCAAATAAAAATCTGCGCATGGCAAACAGAAGAGAGTCAATTGAAAATTTGCAGATGGCGAACGGAAAAGCGTCGATAAAAAAAAATTTGTAAATGGCAAACAAAAAAGTCCGAATAAAAAAATTGCAAATGGCGAAAAGAAAAGCGTCGATTAAAAATGTGTAAATGGCAAACGGAAAGAAAGTCTGAATAAAAAAATTTGCAAACGACAAACAGAAGTGCGTCACTTAAAGATGCACAAATGGTACACAAAAAGGCTTGAATAAAAAATTTGTAAATGGCAAACAGAAAAGTCTGAATAAAAAATTTGCGAATGGTAAACGGAAGGGAGTCAACGAAAAAATGTCTAAATGGCAAAAAGAAGAGCGTCAATTAAAAATTTGCAAACGGCAAACAGAAAAGCGTCAATTAAAAAAAAAAAAAAAAAAAAAAAAGGTCGTCGTCACGCAAGCGGACGAGATCGATATTGAACCTAACTCCTGCATAGGCGTCTGGCATGCGTAATAAAAAAGTTTATCGAGAAGGACACACGCGCGAGCAGTCGTACACGAGGGCGTAGTCGAGGCAATAAAAAAAAAAAAAAAAAACCTTGGGAGTGGGAGGGCTTAATCGGTGAAACGTTTTTTCCACGGTGAGTTTGTCACGGCTTCATGAAATGAGATTGAAAGAGAGATGAATTGTAAAAGCGCCGCAAAAAAAAAAAAGAAAAAAAAAAGGAACTTTATAGGTAATCGAGATGTGGAGACGAGGACAGGTACGACTCCGGAGACAAAGGGATGCAAATCGACGGAAAATTCAACGATAGGATATAGCTTCGCTCCTCTCTATACGCTCGTCAGGAAGCATACATTGTTAGCGAACCATGGGAGTCTGCGGTGACACTCGAGCGCAGCGACTCCGCATGGCTCTGCTATGCAAAGTACTCGCATCGGTGGAGGGGAATCCCCGTGCTCCGTTCGCACGTTTGGATATCGGAAGGTGTGTTGGAATCGGGCCAGTCGATTATCGCCCACCCGAATCGGATCGGGATAACGCATCGGTAGGTGTCGCAATTTATCGATCTTCCCGACACTTTCCATTGACAAAATTAAGGACCAAGTCGTATTTACAGAAAAAAAAAAAGAAAAAAACTCTTAAGCTTCGAGATATCTAGGGAGGGAATAGCGGGGCAAAATGGTTCCATTTTTTTCCCCAGATTATAAAAAGGCCCATTTTGCCCCGTTCGCGCGTTTGGATATCGGAAGGTGTGTTGGAATCGGGCCAGTCGCTTATCGCCCACCCGAATTCGATCGGGACAACGCATCGGTCGGTGTCTCGATTGATCGATTTTCCCGCGGCTTTTCATTGACGTAACCCATCTATACAGATTACCAATTTATTTTTTTTTTACTTTTGTATCTTTTTATTAACGAACCCCTTTACAGGACGATATATACATAGCATCCAAACATTATAATACTCTTGTAACGATGAATATGGTTAGACTATTAAAATTAAACGACGGTCAAGGATCAAGTCAAATTCATAGAAAAATAAAAATAAAGAAAAAGCCCTCAAACTTCGAGACACTCACGGAAGTAATAGCGGAGCAAAACGAACCATTATTAATTTTTTTTTTTTTTTTTACAAATTTCGAGCTCCATTTTGGCCCCACTCCCTTCTGCCCTAGTGTGACTGACACCGGACCAGTACTGGCCAACGTTGTCCCAGTATGACCCTACAGTACACAGTATAAAAAACATTTCTACATTTAACAACTTTTTCCGTCCACAAACGTCCACAATTATCTTCGTCTTAATTTTACGAGAAAAAAAAAAAAAACATTTGTATAATAAACAAAGAAAAAGTATTGTGGATCTTTGTGGACAAGAAACTTTCTAGAAAACATTCAAAGATCCAGCGATCAACAAAGTTAGATAAGAACCCACCCATAAAAAAGATGTCTTCGATCGACTCAAACTCGTCGGCATTTTTCGTCCCTAAGTAAGGCCGTCCTATAAGTAAATTTCATTCCCCTCCCCCCCCCAAAAAAAAAAAAAAAGAAAAACAAAAAACATTTCCTCGAATCAGACAAATCGCCTCTGCCACTCGACGTCTAAGGAAAGTATCGAGAACGCGCGCGACTCGGTCTCGAGCGACGTGGATAAAAGTTCTGCCACCACACGCCCCCTTATACATATACATACATATATATATGTATATATATATATACATATATATACACCACAGTATAAATGACACAGTACGAGCTAGGTGCGACTCAGTATATTTTCCGCGGTGCGACCAACATGTCCCTGCATACAGCAACAGCCAGGGCAGATATAGACGTGGGGCGCCGGTAACGGCCGCGGCGTCGTTGGCGTCGTCGGACGACGCTCGTTCGATCAATACGCACGGCACCAACGGCGCAACCAACCCCTTTTCCACCTCCTCTCTGAAATTCGCCGTTCCTCCCCGTGCGCCGCCGCTCGTTTCGTCCCGCAGCGAAAGCTTCGCAGGGCGGCTCGGTGGGGCTTTTCCCGTTCGTCTCGGCATCCATCCAAACTCGGCCGTGTGTACAAGCGAACGCCACCCTCAACGCGCGCCCCCCCCTCAGGAGGGGAGTCAATCGGCGTCTTACCGGCTTGCTCGATCCAGGGGTGGAGACTTTGGGCCACCCGCAGGGCGGCCGAAAGGGACCTCGAACGACACGAAGGACCAACACGGAACTCAACTTTTGGCCCTCGCTGATTAAGCGTATGCTAATCCGACCGAACGATCCGACCGTAGACCGGGGGATGCCCACTTCCGGCCACGGGATGAACTCAAGTTCGACGGGATTTCCTGAGTTTAACGTGTCTCGGATATATCAAATTAGACGAGAGTCGCGCTACGGAGTCGCGTTGCGGTCTTGAGAAGCCTCAATTACCAGACCGACGATAATTGGACCGCTTCGATTGTCGGCTGTTCCCGAGTCGAGACTCGGCGGAAAAGAAAGCCGACTGCTCTGGCAGGTTGTATGCAGAGCAAACCAGAAGATGAATGGACATCGCCAATTAATGGACACTTTCCGGAAGAGCACGTGTATAAAAAAAAACATCTATTCACTGACTTTTTCGTCTGCTCAACTGTCCATTAATTCGCCGATTTAGCCTACGTTAGAATGAAATTAAACAAATTAATAAGTGTATTGCTATGCTTGTTACTGTGGTTCATGGCCGATGAGCTCAGACGCGATACCTGGATGGGGTGAACTTAAAGAACAATTTGCTATCGTTCTATTTTTTTTTTTTTTTTTTGATGGTCGATCAGAGTGAACTCGAGGCGATCAATGATTTTGTCGCATCAGACACGCGGCAAAGGGAAAGGCTTATTCGACAAACATTTATTATTCAGAAACTTTTACGATTTCTTTATCGTTAAATTTCATGCTTATACATTTTTTTTTAAATACAATATTCGATCATATTTTTGCTTGGTACTTTTATTATTCTTTTTCTCGTTCAATAATCGTCACTTCTGTTCCCGATGACTTTGCGATTAAAAAGCATAATTAATGAACAATACGGTTTGTTGAATAAAGATGCTAAATCAATGAAAATATTGCGAAGCGTCCTGGACTAGAATTCGTTTCTATCAGATCTCTCTCACATCTCCCTCGTCTTGCAGACATCGCGATTCGGCTCCGACCATCGCTTTTCTTTTTAAACTCCTGACTGCCCTTCGGGGCGAGACAAGTGTCATGCGTTGCACTGCGACGATCAACTTTGGCGTCTTTTCGAACGCGCCGGAGTTTGCCGAAACGAAATATTACTCAACCAAATTTGGCATATTGATTCTTCGTATAATAATCCATGTTTCTGACCAAAAAAAAAAAAAAATGTAAGCTACGGTGTAAGCACACGTAAATAACATGAAACACGAATCCTTTTTTGTTATTTAATTGTACAATACTTATTTCGTTCGTCACGATTACCTTTGGTATTTCAAGTAGTTTGTGCAGTAGCCTAAAATCGATGGTCTGCTAATACTCTGTTCGAAGAGTCGGTTATCCTCGTCTTGCACCCAGAAAAATAATTTATCTGACGGCCATCGTTTATTTAGATGAAGTAAAATATTTATTTGATTTAAATAAATATTAATTTCATATGAGTGACAATTTACTTAATTTAAATAAATATTAATTTCATATGAGTGACAATTTACTTAATTTAAATAAATATTTATTTAAATCAAATAAATATTTTACTTCATCCAAATAAAAGGTGGCCGTCAAATAAATTATTTTTCAGGGTGTGTGCTCGTTGTTGTCGGGAAGATTTTTTTCGTTATTTTTGTTGCACTATTTTCCTCCTCATTCACAAAGCGGCTTTCCTTTTTCCCCGTTTTTGCTTTAAAGGAACACTATAGTGCCTCCCCAGTTTTTTTTCGCCTGGGCAGAACCGACATAGTTCGTATATATATATATATATATATATATATATATAATTCTGTCGAGCTGGTTCTTCGAGCCTGCCGAGGCTCGTGTGGCTTATCGAGGCACCGGGAGACTTCCGGTGGATCACCGATTACGTCTCTCGCGCGCGCCCCGGAGCGATGCCAGCTCCCATGCGGGACCGTGAGCCGTTCCATGTGGGGAAGAAGGGGGGCGGGGGAGGGTTAGCAGGATAGGGGGAGATTCATCGCGAGAGAAGATGCCGGAGACCGGAAGACGGAGAGACGAGAAAAGAGAAAATTCCATTTGGAGGATTTATGACCGTTACCCCGCGCTATCCCGGCGCTATATCGCCCCGGCTGGTGCACTATTGCTCGGCTGCAACCAACTTGTGCCAACGTCTCTCTGCAATTTCGCGACGTTACACGCCCAAGCCCGGATCTCGGGCATCTCTTCGTTTCTCTCTGTATTCTTATCTTTTGTCTCCCAACCCCTCGCGCCGTAAGTGACTGCGATACTGCAGCGAATGCGATGATTAAATTCGGGGGAAATATCACCCTCCCATGGTGCCGATATTGCATCGATGAATTGGCCACTTCCGGTCCGGAGATTGTTCCTTTGATATTGTAAATATTAAGGAAATATTACGTCACGTAATTGCGATATTTATCGATGATACAACGTGATTGGTCATTTCCGGTATGGAGATTGTTCCTTAGATATTGTAAATATTAAGGAAATATTACGTCACGTAATTGTGATATTTATCGATGATACAACGTTATTGGTCACTTCCGGTCCGGAGATTGTTCCTTCGATATTGTAAATATTAAGGAAATATTACGTCACGTAATTGCGATATTTATCGATGGTACAACGTGATTGGTCACTTCCGGTCTGGAGATTGTTCCTTAGATATTGGAAATATTAAGGAAATATTACGTCACGTAATTGCGATATTTATCGATGATACAACGTGATTGGTCACTTTCGGTATGGAGATTGTTCCTTCGATATTGTAAATATTAAGGAAATATTACGTCACGTAATTGCGATATTTATCGATGATACAACGTGATTGGTCACTTCCGGTCCGGAGATTGTTCCTTTTCTCACTGGAAGATCTCGTGTTGATATGATGAGGGTTGTATCGTTGATTTTAGGAAAAAAATAATCAAAATTTTAAGGTTTTTATTTATCGATGATGAAAAATCGTGCGTAGAACTTGAGTGATCGATGCTTCGTAAGGTTCGGACCATCAGAATAAAATTCTTCGTCACGAATATAAAAAATGACAAGAGTTAAATTTAAAAAGATACTACAAAAAGAATGGAAAACATTCTTAATACATTATCACTGATTATGTATTAAAAATAATGTAACTAGTTGTGTTGGAATCGTGCGAATTTCAAAAAAAACGATACCATTGAGTCGAGTTTTGTTTCCTTCGATGAACAAAAATTAAAGGCGTTTCCACCCTTAAGGTAGCTATGTCGCTTCGCGCTCATTTCGCATTAGTTCGAGAAAAATCAGAGAAAATTGCATGCATACCAAAGGTACCGAAAAGATTGATTGTGCATAATAATAATTCCAAAATGTTATTAACAAATTAATCAAAAAATTAATTGTTTAACAAATTATCCGGCAACATGACTTTTTGTTTGTTTTTTTTTTTTTATGAAAATGATTCGTTCATTTTTCTGAATACGTATGAATTTTTTCAGATTTTTCAGTCAACTTTGATTTTTCTTTTTTTTTTTTTTTATATGCAAAAAATGTGTGAAAAAACAAAAAAAATCAAAGTTGACCGAAAAATCTGAAAAAATTCATGCGTATTCAGAAAAATGAACGAATCATTGTCATTGAAGAAAAAAAAAGTTGGTTTGCCCGATAATTTGCTAAACAATTAATTTTTTCCATTAATTTGTTAATAACATTTTGAAATTATTATTATGCGAAATTAATCTTTTCAGTGCCTCTAATATGCATGAATTTTTTTTTTCAGATTTTCATAGCGTCGAGAAGTACTTGCAATATTCTCTAACTTCCCTCGAACTTATGCGAAATGAGCGCGAAGCGACATAGCTACATTGAGGCGTTTTTCGCGCGAAGCGCCCGGTCGAGAATTCGCCCGGCTGCAGTCGGACCGGCCCAAAATATCTCTCGCGAGCCACAGGCGAGAAACTACTCTGCCAACAGAGATTGCACGAGCGGCGAAGCATCGGCAGCAGCGGCGTTTCAGCTCGGGCGAAACTCTCGAGTGAGAATTCCGGTCGGACGCTGTCTGATCCGCTCCAACGGTTCTCTTCTCTCTTCACTTTTCTCATCTACTTTGGTGTAGCGTTGAAAAAAAGCTCCTGGCTGCGCAGGCGCAGCGCACATCCGGCAGACACACAGCTTTGAGAGCTTCTATCTCGAGACTTTCCGGCACTCGAGAATATTACCGGAGAGCAACGCTCCCTCCGCGACTCGGCTGCGAGCATAAAATTTAAAAAACGCATGCCGATGACTAATCAAGGACGTAGCGATGCTGTGAGCCGGCGGGAATGACCGACGGAGCTGTGAGAGACCGAGAGAGCGGTCTTTCGCAATCATTCTTTGCACGACAGTCGTACGATTAAATCCGTCCTCAGACAGTTACGCGCATGAACGAAAAGGTTTTTTTTTTTTTTTTTTTTTTTTTAATTATATCGAAAATGACAGATCTTTAGTGCGTTAGTGATCGTTCATTGGCCGCCAGTCACACGATTAAATCCCCTTCCCGACAGTTATCCGCAATAAAAAGTATAGGCGAAAAGTATTTTTTTTTTTTTTTTTTAAATTATATTAAGAAAATCAGAAGCAAACGAGCTTTAGCGCGTCGATAATCATTTTTTGTCTGTCAGTCGTACGATCAAATCTGGTTTCGGACAGTTACTCGCACGGATAAAAAGTATAGGGAAAGTATATGGCAAAAGTATATAAGAAAAGTATATTTTTAAATTATATCAAGAACATTAAAAGTAATCGATCTTTAGCGTGTCAATAATCATTTTTTTTACTCGACAGTCGTACGATTAAATACGATCTCGGACAGTTATCCTTATGAAAGGTATATGGGAAAAGTATTTTTTAAATATACTAAAAATAATCGATCTTTATGCGCGTCAATAATCATTCTTTGGCCAACGGTCCCACGATCAAATCCGCTCTCAGACAGTAAAACAATATTTGCGAAAAGTTCTTTTTAAATATATTAACATTAAATCGATCTTTATGCGCGTCAATAATCATTCTTTGTCCAACGGTCCTACGATTAAATCCATTCTCGGACAGCAAAAAACTATTTGCGAAAGGTACTTTCTTAAATATAGCAAATAATTCGATCTTCGGTGCGAAAAAATGATTTTCTACATAAATGATGTATTTGTCATTGTTATAATACGAGAAAAGCTCCTGGCTGCGTTGCCGCACCGCGCTCCCCGTTGACTCACAGCTTTGAGAGCTTCTTTCCCGAGACTTTCCATGCACTCGAGATTATTACCGGAGCGCGACGATCCCTCTGTGACTCGCCTGTGAGAATAAAATTTTTAAACACACATGCCAATGACTAATCAAGGACGACGACATTGTGTCAGCTGGCGGGAATTATCGACGGAGTCTCGTGAGACACCGTGAGAGCGTTTGGATCGTTTCGCAATTATTCATGAACGGACGGCTTCGCGAGTCGTACGATTAAATCCGTTCTTCGACGGTTACGCACAAGGTATTTGTTAGATACATTAAAAAATAATCGATTTTCAGCACAAAAATATATTCCGTATGTAAATTATGCATTTTTCATCGACGATAAAAAATAACTAAATATACATATATTTATACAAAAGTAACATGAGATATTAACATTTTTAAGGTATATTCAGAATTTAATGTTTCGCCGGCGAAAATATATTCTTATAGTTTCGGCGCCGAAATTTTCTATTCCGGATATACTTTGAAATCCACATTTTTATAAAATACGATCGAGTGTGCAGCGATTTGTATTATTAATCATAAACGGAACAAGCGAATTTAATACGAACAAAAAATAGCCTAAAATAAGTTCGTCGAATCATCGGCGCAAAGTAACTTATCTTTTTTTTTTTTTTTTTTTTTTTTTCAAAATTCACTGTCAGACATTGTTTGTTCCCCATCGTTTCGAAGCTCTCCGGACCGGCCCCCAACTTCATCCACCACAGTTTTTCGAAATAAAAATTCCGAAAAAAGATTCGGCAGTAAAGCTTCGCAAAAAAAAAAAAAAAAAAAAAAAAAAAATGTAAAAATTCTAATATTCATAAATCTCATCCGTTATTCGACTATCGTCGATCTGCGGTAATTTCGGCGCGGATATCGGCGAGTCGGCGTAATCGCCGAGGCATGTCTGACCTTTCGGACCTTCTCCGCAGCGCCGTGGCTCCGCGGAATGCTCGCGGCACTCCGTTGCGTGCGCGACAGAGATAAAAAGTTTAGGTTTCCGAGACTCCGAGGCAGAAGGGCTCATGTCCCGTGCGAAAGCCTGGGAGTTACGCCCCTCTGGCTCTCGGCCTTCGACCCACGCTCGAAAGATCGAAGAGCGAAGGAGAGACAGTAGACCGGACGATATATAGAAACGCGGATCAGAAACGCGGAGCTCGAAGGAGAAAGGATCAGAGTCGAGAGCGCGTGAAGTGGGTTCTAATTTTATCGTTGGTACTCCGTAGGGGGGGGGGGGGGAGGGCGGGCCGAGCAGGGCGAGGGCGGGAAGGAACGAAGGATTACAGAGAGCCAGCACGCTTTAGTGCTTGTCACTGATAGTGCGAGCGAGATAACCGAGCCTCCTGCTGGCCTCCGCCGCCACGGCGGCTCTCTCGTGCTCCCAGTCGCGCCAGTATATTATGCTCCGCGGAGGAACGACGGGATTAGGAATATTAATCGCCTCGCTGTGCCCGAATAACAAAAGGCGTATCGGCCGAAAAACCCGCTCGACGGGCCAACGAAAAATCTTCGCCCCTTCAGCGAAGCCGCCTCCGAATTTTTTCCTCATGCAATTATGCGTTTTCAATTTTTTTTGAGATTTTCAATTGCTCAATTTTTTCAGACCTTTGATTAGTCATTTTTTTCTGATTTTTCATTAGTCCATTTTTTTTGAGACTTGTAATTAGTCCATTTTTTTGAGGTTTTTAATTAGCCAATTTTTTGAGGTTTTTAATTAGCCAATTTTTTGAGATTTTCAATTAGTCCATCTTTTGAGATTTTCAATTAGTCCATTATTTGAGATTTTTAATTAGTCCATCTTTTGAGATTTTTGATTAGTCAATTTTTTGAGATTTTTAATTAGTCCATTTTTTTGATTTTTAAATACTCAATTTTTTCAGATGTCTAATTAACCACTTTGTTGAGATTTTAAATCAATAAATTAGTCAATTTTTTCATATATTAAATTATATGATTTCTTAGATTTTTTTTAGATTTCAATTGAATTTTTCGTCGTTATTTCAACGACTGAAGAGCGCTTGATAATTTCATGAAAGACCGAATCAATAACGGATAATCCTGAGTCCCTCGTCCGTTATTGTCGCGTTATACTGCGCCAGGTACCGCGAAAATTCTAAGAGATACGTGCACCGAAAGATTTATCGTCTGCGGGTAAACGAGCCTCTAACCCAGAATCGCGATGCCATCATCGACCGTTACATTTCTAGTGTCACGCTTGACTCGTATAGCGTGTTGATTCCGTATATAGAACTCTCTCGAATCGACTTATCGGGGCGTGCTATAGGTTCGTCTCTCGCTGGAAATCATATCGGGGTCTCTTTGTGTGTCCCATTCGATTTTCTTTTTAACCCTCGCACGTACCGACTTACTGTCAATCGTTATATTACGTTCGGGGCTCGCGACAGCTTTTCAGCTCTCTACCACTTCTCACAATCCCGGAGACAAGACCGCCAAATAAAAATAATAATCCTGTCACGTAAAGTAAAAAAAGCCAATTTGAAATTTAGTTCGAATAAAAAATAGTTACAATAATTACGATAACAATAATAATGATTATTGAATTAAACTCACAGTCAGCTCCCGGTGATTCGAAGTTCGGCAAGCAAAGGCAGTCGTTCCACCAGCTCGACCTCCACGACACTCGGATTATTATTCATTTAATAATTGTATTTACCAAGTATAATCCTCTTCTAGTCCTACTTGCACTGTTCTTCCCCTCACCGTTATCGCACCGCCCAGCGCCGAGCCGTCGAGTGATTGGAAATTGCAGCCCCGTCTCTGTGTCACGAGGTAGGATCAGGTCTGACCACGAACGGGACTTATCTACTTGGCGGCTCCAATTCTAGCGCCCTCGCCTTTGCGATCTTTGACTCACAGCCACGAGAGACGGACCGATTTTTTTTCTCCGATACATCGAGATCACGGATGGTGTTCGAAGGGGAGTGAGGGGGGAGAGGGGGAAAACCCCGATGAAAACACTCGTTTGACCAACGAATTAGGACTATCGGCGAGATGAGCGTGCAAGTAGTCACGGCCGAACGATGGCCGGCGACAGACTGAACGCCCCAGTAGTAACAGCAGGCCTTTCGCTTCGGCGGAGTTCGCCGCATCTCGGAATAACTCGGATTTCTCGGGTGACGTCATTCCGCCGTACCATCGCGTGGCTATACTACTGGCGTCCGACTGGCACGTCGCTTCGACTACTGCCGAGCTCTTTCCGCTCCCGGTGCATGAGGCTCGGGCTATAATGCTCGACGGTCCAGTATACGGGCGTCAAACGATACATTGTTTATTCTGCTTCGCGGAAAATCAGTTATTCTCATCGATCTATGTTGACGCCGACGGCTTCGATCTTTGTTTCGGCCTATATGCGGCATTTTTTTTTTTTGTTACACTTTTCTTTTTTTATAAATAAACAAATGGTAGATATGAGGATTGTGGTGAAAAATGTGAATGGCAAAGTCCCGCGGGCGCGAATCGAGCTCTGCCGAGTCGAAGCTGCCGGGTATCTGAAGTGGACGTTGAATATTAACGAAATTAAGTACTTTACATTATTACAATTCTCATCGGGTACTTCAAATGTGCATATAGGTTGGACATTTCTCGTAGGTAAGGAAAATAATTATCTTAAATAATTTTAATAAAAATAAAATAATTTTCTTAAGAAGAAATATCGAACTTTCCGCAGATCTCCGAGATGAGCGTTGAATATTAGCACAACTGGATACTTTACATTAACAAAATTCTCGTGGGGCACTTCAAATGTCCTTATAGGTTGAACATGTTTTTTAGGTAAGAAAAATAATTATCTTAAATAATTTTAATAAAAATAAAAATATTTTCTTGAAATGAAATATAAAACTTGCTGCTGTTCGCGGCAGCCAATAAATTGTTTATTATACTTCGCGGAAAATCAGGTATTCTTATCGATCTATGTCGACGCCGACGATTTTGATTTTTGTTCCGGCCTACAGGCAGCAAATTCTTTTTTTATAGATATATATTTTTATATAAATAAATAAATGACACCAATACTGTAGATTGAGTGGAAAACGTTTGTGAACGGTAAAGTCCTGGAGCTCCAACCGGGCGGCTTTGCCCTGTTGGGACTAAGTCACCGAGTCCAAATTTGTTGAATATCAACAAAATTATGTACTTTAAATTATTACAAGTTTTCTTGGGCACTTCAAACGCGCTGATTGTTTAACCTTTTTTTTTTTTGTCCAAAGAAAATAATTATATTTTCTCAAAAATATAAAATAAATATAAAACGTACCACCGTTCGTAGCAACTGGTGCACAGTTTATTTTGTTTCCCAGAAAATCAAGTATTCTTATCGACCTATGTTGACGCCATGGTTTCGATTTTTGTTTCGGCCTATAGGCGGCAATATTTTTTTTTCTTTATAAATAAATAAATGCCAGAAACGCTATAGATTGAGTGAAAAATGTTTCTGAATGGCAAAGTCCCGCGGGCACGAATCCAGCCCCGTCGAGCCAAAGCCACCGAGTCTCTGAAGTGAGCCTTGAATATTAACAAAATTAGGTACTTTACATTATTAAAATTTTTGTCGGGTACTTTAAATTATTAAAGTTTTCATCGGGTACTTTAAATTATTAAAATTTTCATCGGGTTCTTGAAATTCCACTCAACCCTTATAGGCTGAATACTTTTTTTGTGGAAAGAAATTAATTTTATTTTCATAAAAACAAAAAATAGAAAAAAAAAACGTGCGTGGCGTGCGGACCTGCGGAAAAGTCGACGGCAATTCAAACCCGAACGAGCCTCTTTCTCGTCGCGAGCCAAGTGTTCCGCAGCTGGTATTCAGCCTTTCGTGTCTATCGAGTTATTCACCAAGGATACTGAGAAGACCGGGGCAAAACGGACCATTGGACAAAATAGTTGTTGAGCGATAGCGAACGTGTTTCGTTATTGTCTTGTGCGTTGTCATTCTGAAATAATATCGTTGAACTGTCAACACATGTGTGCCTTTTTTTTTTTAATAATCTGCAGTAAAGTGGTCTCGTCTGTATTGGATCTAATGCCCGAGAATCTTGTAATAAAGATAATAATTAGGTTATTGCATTGATTACAAGTATTTCAGGTATTTTAAGTACTCAAATACTTTTGTGGTATTTTGAGTACTGTTCGGGCTCTTTAAGTACAAAATAGAAAATACTTTTGCGTCTGCTCCACATTAGGGTTATACAGTTAGGCCGGCTATCGATCTGGACGAAACGGATCGACGAAATGAATCGAAATTCCAAAGCTATTCATCCCATCGATCCATCCGTATTGATTTTCACGAGGCATTTTAAAAAGTACTAAAACAAAGTACTTGTAAATGTATTTTAAGTACAAAAAGTATTTTGTATTTTAAATACACATAGTATTGTCCATTTTTAGTATTTTTGCGTATTTCACCCAGCTCTGCAATAAAACTTATCATCATTGCTACAAGATTTTCGGACATTAGATCTGCAAATCTGCAAATCATTTTTAAAAAAATGTCATCCCAAACGGATACCGCGGTTCCATCTTACCCCCGCTGTCATTTTGCCCCACTTCATGTTTCCAAGAAATCCACTTTTTGCGGAATAGTTGCTTACAGGACTGCGCGTTGCCCTCGGGCGTCCTCGAAACTTTCGACCCTCTTAATAAACACGCGGTTGGCGAGTGAGGACCGCGGCGAAAGCATCGGCTCAAGTAGAAAAGAAGCTTTAAAAAAAAAAAAAAAAAAAAAAAAAAATCGTCAGTGGTGTTTCGCGATGCGAACTCCGTAGTTTTCCCGACGTCGTCGTCGCCTCGCGGCGCCGCTCGTCCTGCGAGAGCGGCGGCACTTTACGACTCTCTCTCCCCCCAGTAGTAAAGGTAAAGCGTACGGGTAGCCGGGCAGCAGACAACCCTCCGGAATCTGAATGTCTGCGGAGCCGGGCGCAGCCTCGTCCCTACGCGAGAGAGAACTTCTCCGGCAGGCGAGCCGCTCCTTCGTATCCTCCGCCGAACCGAATTCAAAAGTTTCGTCGCAAATGCCCGAGCCCGTTGCACGCCTCCGACCGGATCTTCTACTCGACGTCCATCTTCCGCTTCCACCGCCTCTTATTCCGTCGTGCGATGTTTGTCGGGTCGGCGGCGGCAAAGTAGCTTGCAGCTTCGAGTGGACCAGACGCTCATCCAGAAACGAGCTGTTCGCAGCACCGGAGAGCATCGCGGAGGGAAAGTACTTGTTCGCATTTATCGCGGTACGAGAAACGGGAAGCGCGTCATTTCGCCGAAACTACGATCGGGAGAATCGTCGTATGACCGAAAAACGTGGATACGAATCCACTTCGTCCGAATAGTCAGACTTCCGAAACTTTATTTTTCCGAGTCAAAGTGCTGAGTCGTTAATTTTTCCAAATTGTCAAATTTTCTAAACTCTGTTACGATGAAACGAAGATTCGTCATGACGAATCTTCATTTGTGTTATTCCTCTGAATTGTCGTTTAACCAAACGTCATTTTTCCGTATGCTAATTTGACGCGTACATCAGCTCTCCGAATTGGTGAATTTCCAAACGTTATGTTGTGCCGAATCATCGTCCTTCCCGATAGTATTTATCCGCAACGGCATTTATACGAAAAAAAACGTTTACCCGAAAAGTGATTCATCTGAAAAGTTATTTGTTCGCAAAGACATTTATTCGAAAAGTCATTCATCCAAAAAGTTATTTATCCCAAAAGTCATTTGTCCGAAAAGTCACTCATCCGAAAAGATATTTATCCGAATTTATCATTTATCCAAAGAGTTATTTATCTGATAAGGTAATTATCCGAAAAATAATTTACGAAAATTGATTCGTACTCAATCTTTGCGATTCATATTCACTAGATTATAGTAGACTAGACTAGCTAGTCTTATTATTTAGTTTCGTGATTGGATTGATTGGCTATTCGAATGAATTTTCAACGATTTCGGAATATGACGTTCGGTGAAATTATTATTCGGAGAAATGACGTTCGCTGAAATGAAGATTCGGAAAAAATAAAGTTTCGGAAGTTTAACTATTCGGATGAAGCGCATGCGGACTCCAGATTCGCGGTCATAGGACGATTCGGCCGATTGTAGTTTTGACAAAATGACGTGGCTCCGTTCGCAGCACGGGGAAGCGTATCATGGAGGAGGGAGGAGAAGAAACTACTTGTTCGCTTTATCGTCGATCGTCGAGAAACGACTCCGCGAGTGCAGCTGGATAAAAATCGTTGGAAAATTAAGTGCCGACTTTGAACGACTGAAAATTGATGTGCAAGCTATTCGAAGCGGGGTGTATAATTGTGGATTGTTATAGGCGGCGGGTGCGCGGAAAGAGACTCGGTACGATAGCCATAAAACAGTCGGTAAAACAGAACTAAACGGGAATCGTGTCAATCGATTTCCCATTCGTCTTCTCGGGACATCGCCGGCAACGAGTGAATGAAAAAGAACCAAAAAAAAAAAAAAAACGGGGGCGAACGAACGTACGAGAGAGCGAGAGGGAAAAATCGAAGCGGAAGAATTACAGTTTGTCCTGGAGAAGAAAAGTAAGGTGGAGCAGAAATGAAGAGGGAAGTTGGAGAGCCGGAAGTCCGTACGGTCCGTTCACTGCCCCGTAACTCCGTACAACCGCGATGCCAGAATGTAATGCAGTCCGCATTGTACTGCGGCTAGCCGAGCGGACTGTAGGTGGGGCAAAATGGACTCGTTCGATATAATAATACAATTTCGAAAAAAAAATAAAACAATTTTGTTCCTCGATCGTCATGCTCCAATTTCCCAAACACAGTTCCGTCAAAGCTCTAAGTGGACTCTCATAAGTCTAAAGTTCATTGATTTTCCACGCAACTGTAGGGAGCTCCATTTGGCATTCCGCACGAATCTCCATTTTGCCCCACATTCCTAATTTTCCTCCACGCGCGCCAAAACGAGCCTATCACATGAATATCGCCTCTCATAAAGTCCATCAGTCCTAAAAGGGACGCTGGTGCAAAATGGACCGCAGCAAAAAAAAAAAAAAACGTCTTTTTGGTTGACCCAAAAGCCCAGCCTGAGAACTCGTCTCACCTCAAAGAACCAAAAGGTCCTTTTTACCCCCATCCGCGCAGAACTATCTTCGAATCTCCGGTCCTCCTCTCTTCCCCTTTCCACTCCAGCCTTCGTGGCTTTCCACCTCGTGGCTGCAGAGAACAGCCTCGGAACACCGGTCTTACAGATCGAAAGGGACACATACGTATCGGAACAACGGTCCTGTGAGGGTGACTCGCCGCCGCAGAGCCACGCTCTGTTTTGTCGAAGCGCCGGGAGCATTCGCGTGTCGGTACGTGAGATACTTGGGAACGGTACGTTGTTGCTGAATGGTCCGCCCTCTGGAACGCTGGTTGAGATTACCGACGGAATTCGATACGGAACGCCGCAGCCCAATCAATAGGGTATGGTTGTGGGTCTCTCGCGCTTTCGCCCTCCCCGCACCGTACCGCCTGCCGAACACTCGATATACCTATACACGCAAGCACACATGTATAGATCAGGCGCGCAGCTTTCCCTCTTGGCCGCACTCTATCTTAGTTGCTATGCCGCTTCTCGAAGCTCCGTTTGCTCTCCCACGGTCTTATCGAGTGCATTCTACCGATGCCAGATATCTCCCGGAGCTCTGAAACGACCTCCATGTCTCCCGCTCCTTCGTCTCCGGTAGGGCATGTGTGTGGGTGTGCGGGGCCATCGAGCGCCGGGGTCGTTCCACTCCGGAGAGTCGAGAATGGATGAAAACAGGGTTGGAGCGGGCCGGAAGAATCGGGAGTGAGGAGAGAAGGATGCATGCCAGAAAGCGCCGTTTCGTCGACCGGACTTCGGGTTGTTGGCACTCGGCATGGCGGGTTTACTCTAAAATCGTTACGAATTTACCTTAGAATGGGAACAAGAAAATGGTTGTGAAAAAATAATCAAAATCGCTGAAACTCCGAGTTCTTTGTAAGTTGATTTTAAGACGAAAATGCCGTTTTACGCATTCAGGATATTCTCTTATAATAATAATGTATATTATAAGATAATATTAAAATCATTAAAATGGCATAAACAGCAAAGAAGTTGAGGGGAGAAGCGCGGATTTAGGCGTTGCCAGAAAGCGCCGTTTCGTCGACCGGACTCCGGGTTGTTGGCACTCGCATGGCGGGTAAGTTCTAAAATCGTAAAGAATTTAGTTCGATTACGAAAAAAAATAATAAAATAATAATAATACATAAAAAAAAAAATCTATATCGTTGAACCTCCGAACTTTTTGACTTGACGTCGATAGTGCCGTTTTACTTATTCACGGAAAATATGGCACGGCTATGAGTCGCCAAATAAACAGCAGAGCGAGGAGAGAATTGCGGATGTACGTATGCAGTAAAACAAATTTGTACTTTTTACAACACCTTATTGTCCACGAATGTCCACAATTTTTTTTTATCTGTTAACCCATTGAAGCATAGTGTCATACCGGTATGTCACCTACTTTCACCCTGTTTTTCTTCAATAAATTTTTTTTTTTTACAGAAGAACAGGGTGGAAGTAGGTGACATACCGGTACGTCACTATACTTCAAAGGGTTAATTTTACGACCGCACGATCGGGCTCGAGTTTTACAACAAAAAGTAGGAAGCGGGGCAAAATGGGACAGTGAGGCAAAACGGAGCAGAAAATCCAGATCTATCGACGGGACAAAATGGCGCATCCAAAAGTCCATTGGAAAATTGCGTTTAGCCCACCGTCCCATTTTGCCCCGCTCTCCCCCACATACTAAAACCATTGATGACACGGAAAATAAACAAAAAAAAAACAGGTTTCTATATTCAAACCTGAACAAACGAGCATATCACTTATTCAACAAAAATTACGAATTAATTTTTTACTCTCTATGCCAGAAAGCGTCGTTCCCCGGCGTGCCGGAGGGTCGACCAGACCGTTCCCTCTTGTTGGCACTCGCATGGCCGCTAAGCTCTAAAAATCGTGACGAATTCAATTTCCATTTTTCAAAAAAAAAAAAAAAAAAAAAATAACAAAATAAATAATAAGAAAAAAAGAAAAAAAACAAAAACAAAAACAAAAAATAAAAATCATTGAACCTCCGCGACCTTTTTAACTTTGGCATGACGTCGATGTTGCCGTTTTACTTATTCACGGAAAATATGGCACGGTCTTATGAGTCTCCAAATAAACAGCTACAGAGCCAGAGGATCGATAGCACCAGCGCTGGTTTATTCGTGAAAAGAGCTCGGGTCGTTCATCCCGCGTGATCTTCCCACCGAGTCGGGAGTCGGTTGCGAGGCTTCGAGTTTTTCGTTTCGCTTCTTTTTTTTTTTTTTTTTTCTTCGTCCGTCTGTCTATCGCCCGAAGGAGAGGCACGCCGGTAACCAAGATCCGTCGCGGCTCTCCGGTCGGTGAACAAGACGAAAAAAAAAAAAAAAAAAAAAAAAAAATGTACATAGTATTCTCCTTGTGCAAAGCGGAGAGAGCGGGAGGGTCTCGAGACTCTCGAGTTCCCTGACACACTCCTCGAGACTGCTTGCCTGCTACTACAGCCGCTGCTTCCCTCCGAAGGTAATACGAAACGATGTACATCGTCCGCTTCCCGATGTACATGGACGACCCAGAAATAAAAATATATATATTCATTCGCCTTTCGACGGAGCTTGCATCCGCAAGCTCCTTGGGTCGTGCGCGGTCATTGGATCCTCAATCTCGAATCCGCTGCACTCTCCACATATGAGACTTCGATCAAGCGACGAAAATAAATTTCAATGAAATGTCTGCGTTATTGAATTCTTGGATATAATTTAACGGAATTCTTAATTGTTATTTGCTTGTGATAAATTTCGGCAATTTGCAACCGATGAATTCTCTCACAATGCGTATTCGACGATAGGTTTTCTATTCTTATTATGTCATTAATTAAGGAATTAAAAAAATAAATACAAAAAAAAATCGAACGTTTTAATTAAGCCTAATAATCACTTTATGTTTCGTGACTTGACTTAAATAATCATTTCATGTATCTTAACCTAACTTTTTTTTTACCTTCTGACTCATGACTGGGGCAGAGATACTGCACGTGTTTATTCTGGGCGTTCTATGAGCAGCAAATGGGATTTTCCGCATACGAATCTTTTCGTTCGTTTTAATGAGGAAGAGAATGGCATGCGGCAAATTTGATTCTATCGAAAATTAGAGGGTGAAAAGCGCACTTAAAACCCAAAACATAACGAAAATTGCCAAAAATAGCATCTTTTTAATATCGTCTGGAGTGATTTTGCACCCCAACATAAGTTCTAGGGCGTGAATTAAATTTAAAAAAATGAAATACGTTTGAAACGAAAGAAATGCAACATAGTCGATTAACTTTCTCGTGTCTTGGTTGATCAGCTGACTGTATGATAGAGCGGGGCAAGACGGGACGCTGAGCAAAACGCAAGTTTCCAATTATTTTTGGATGTCCCATTTTGCCCCATTGTACCATCCAAAAACGATTGGAATATGGCGTTTTGTCCCACTGCCCCGTTTTGTCCCACCGTCCGATTTCGCTCTGCTCTTCGATATATCGTTCGCTCACCGAAGTGCATGGACGCTCCGAAAATTGAAATATTTATCCGACTTCAATTAAGTCGCGCAAATAAATAACAAAAAAAAAAAAATGAATAAAAAATGTTGCTTAAAATAAAATATATACATATGAAATACGCGTGGAATGAAAAGATTTAACGTAACCGAATCTCTTCGTCGCATCTTGGTTCCGGACACTTTCCTCTAAATCTTGGTCTTCGCCGCGTTTCTCTTTCTCTCTATGCATTGCAAAGCGTTTCCGCCCTCTGGTTCACCGCATGGCTTGTACCGCGATGCTCCACTAACTCTCTCGCTCTTTCGAGCCACCAGAAACCCGCTGTATTGCCCTCTGCGCGCTATAACTCCGACGGTAGTACGCCTGGAAGGTATATAACTGCTGCGGTGCGGGGCGAACGTTCGACGAAGGGTCAAAAGGTAAGGGGGGTCGTTGGCCCTGCATGATTATTCACGGACGACGCCTGCACACAAACTCACCCCCCCCCCCCCCCCCTCGCCCCACTTTGCTCCTATTACCGGTCAAACCTTTGCTGAAACGGGCGAGACTTATATTCCCTCGTGTTCCACTTTAACATATATATATTGGTGAGCTTCAGGAGAAGCATTGTGAGCAATGCTTGTGAGGAGAGTTTCCATTGCACTGAACCCTTTCGATTTTTTGAACGTCAATAATCAATTCCGGCGAAAAACCTCTCGTACCTTGCGTCATAAGTTTTTATCATATAAAGTCATTATTTGGGGACGTTGGATGAATGAACGAGAAGCGAGGGAATTCATCAGTATTTCAGTTTCAAAGTGAAGTTTCGATAAAAGCCTAATGATGGAAAAAAAAAAAAAATCTGGATGGTACTTGGTCTACCATATATTGGTACTCTTCGAGCTTCGCGAGTATCATTGTGGGCGATGCTGGTAGAGAGATAGTCGCCGTTGCATTCAACCAGCCTTTTTACCAGCCCTTTCGATTTTTTGGAACCTCAATAATTTCGGCGTCCTATGAAATTCCGGCGAAAAATCTCTCTTATCTTGCCTCGTGACTTTTAAATGCAACTTTTGCGAAGAGACTCTCCATTGCATTCGACACTTTCGGTTTTTCGAAGTGCAATTATTCGCGTGTCCTATAAAATAAAATCTCGTCGAAAAATCTCGCGTATCTTGCTTCATGACTTTTTAATGCTTTTTTTTTTTTTTTTTTTTTGTGAAAAGAGTTTCCATTGCATTAAACCCTTTCTTCCAACCCTTTTGATTTTTTGAACCTCAACTATTTCTTTGTCCTATAAAATCCCGGCGAAAAATCTCTCGCATTTTACCTCATACCTTTTTTTTTCCTCGATATAAAGTTATTATTATGGACAGTTGGGCGAACGCCCGAGACCAAAGGAATACCTTAATAGAATTGATTCATTTGTTTTAGGTACACACCTTTTATAAAAAATTTGCTAATTGACTTAGCCTTCAACAACATTAGACATTTGTGTGCTTAATACAACGTACTAATATACGAATAGGATAAAATGAAGAGAAACACACACGCAGGAAGCACTACTAGAATAAAACTTTACTCAAACCGAGAGAGCGGGAATACGTTGATATCTCAGCTGTAAAGTGTAGTTTCGATAAAGATTCTAATACACTAAAAAAAAAAAAAAAAAAAAAAAAAAAAGTTAATCTGGTCGGTAGGAGAGAACGGGCCAAAATGGGACAGTGAGCAAAATGCCCCATTTTGGCCCATCGATACATCCGCATTTTCTGCCCCGTTTTGCCCCACGTTCCCATCCAAAAATGATTGAAAAAATTGCGTTTTGCTCGACTGTGCCGTTTTGCCCCTCTGGACCATTTTGCCTCGCTCTTCCCTATTTACTCAGCGGCAGGTATTCGGCCGCTCTTTTGCATTATTGGCAACGATCTGCATGAAATTTTTGACACGACAGCGGTCCAGCCGTGTCGACTTCCGGTGCCGACCCGCTTCGCAACAGCGCCGCGGTCGAATCGCCAGGAACACAAGGGCACGGCTAGGAGCGGGACGGTCTAAAAAAAAAAAAAAAAAAGGGAAACTTTACGACACCACAACGGGAGCGACACGTGTTCGACACGACGAGTGGAAGCCGGGCCGAGCCCCTCTTCCGACTACTGTTTTTATTCCTCCCAAGCTCCGGCCGTCCATCCCCCTTGTTCTTCCTCGCGTTATTCAAGTTCGCGGGACCGTTACGACTTTCGCCCCGCAAGCAAAACGGAAAAGTTGAAATGAAAAATTACGATCGAAAAAAAAAAAAAATAAAATAAAATAAAATCGCTGTCGAAGAAATAAATAATTGGATGGAATTTTGTTTTTACGGTAGGTTCACTGGTCTCTGGGAGACTCCGTTGTGTCCCAGGACACGCGAGAAGGTAGCGAGATACAACGGAAAAAGAGTCTCAATTAATGAAGTAAAAAATGAAGAAGTTCAGATCAAAAATTAAAATTGAAACAAAAAAAAATCACCTTCGAAGAAACAAATAATTAGGTGAACATTTTTTTTTGTCAGTAGATCTAATGGTCTCTTCGAGCCTTCGGTGTGTTCCAAGACACGTGAGAAGACCGCGAGGTACAACAGAGAAAGAGACTGAATTAGCGAAGCAAAAAATGGAAAAGTTGAAACTTAAAATTAGAATTAAAAAAAAAAAGAAAGATAAAAAATCGCCGCCGAAGAAATAAACAACCGGATGAAATTTTTTTTTTTTTTCGCGCGTAGATTTAGTGATCTCTGGGAGTCTCCCCGCTGTGTCGAGAACAGGACTCAATTGATGGAGCAAGAATGGAAAAGTGAAAATGAAAAATTACAATAGAAAAGAACAAATCGCCGCCGAAGAAATAAACAATCGGGCGCAATTTTTTTTTTTTTTTTTGCGCGTGGATTTAGCGGTCTCCGGGAGTCTCCGCTGTGTCAGAGGACACGTGAGGGAGGTGGCGAGGTACAAGGTAGAAAGAGACTCAATTAACGGAGCTAATTAGGATACGTGTCGCACCATCAGAATGACCCTCGGACCGCGCCTCGCGGTCTTCGTTAAGGCTGCCCCCCTCCCCCGTTCCTCGGTGCTGGCGAGAATGCACAGACATAAAAGAGCCGTTCACACACATCCAGTTAACCGCCACAGGACAGCTATACTTCCCGTCGGCCGGAGGAACTCTGTATACCATAAACCTACCGGTAGTATATTGCACGCCTCGCGGAGCGAGTAACGCCTCGCGAATTAACGACCTCGTTTACCTGCCGGCGGTCGGTGCGAAGCTTAATTATACGAGGGCAGCGCGAGGGGGGAAGAACGGCGGACGAGGAGGAGCTTTAATTACAACGTCGAGAAACCGTGTCTCGTTTAGGCGTTAACATTTTTTCCGATAACGCTCGCGCGTGGCAAAAAAAAAAAAAAAAAAACAAAAATTGAAAAGAAAAAAAAAATGTAACGCGAAAATCGCACAAGAAAGCAAGCGATAGGTTGGCAAAAAAGAGAAGAGACCAACGAGGAGTGCGAAGGAAAGAAGAGCGGATGATTTGTGGAAAGTCGTGCGAGGTCTTCGGGATAAATCGAAGAAGACAACTCAAGGCGTCGGAGCTGCGAGTGTTAAAAAATAAATAAAAAAGATAATCCAGAAAACGAGAAGTTTGAGGCGATGCAAAAATCGCGCAAGAAGAAAGCGGGGATAAGTCAGGCAAACAAAAAGAAAAGGAACGAGAAGTATAAAGCAAAGAAGGCCCGAAAACTTGTGGAAAGTCGTGTGAGATCTTGGGAATAAAATGAAGAAGACAACTCAAGGCGTTAGAGTTACGAGGGTCAATGAATAAAGAAGAAAAAGAGAATCTAGAAAACGAGAAGTTTGAGGCGATGCAAAAATCTCGCAAGAAAGCAAGCGACGGAACTAAAAAAAAGGTAAAAATGAGGAGTAAATCATAGCAAAGAAGGCCGAATAATTTGTGTAAAGTCGTGTGAGGACTCGAGGAAGCAATAGAGAAGACAACTCGAGGCGTTAGAGCTGCGAGGTTTAGTCAATTGTTTTTGTTTTAAACACAGAAAAGAAGTTTGAACCGATGCAAAAAAAAATCGCGCAAGAAAGCGAGCGACGGAACTAAAAAAAAAAAGAAAAAACTGAGGAGTAGATCACAGCAAAGAAGGCCGGATGATAATTTGTCTAAAGTCGTCCTAAGGTCTTGAGGATAAAACGAAGAATACAACTCAAGGCGTTAGAGCTGCGAGGTTTAGTCAATAATTTTTGTTTTAAACACAGAAAGGAAGTTTGGACCGATGCAAAAAAATCGCGCAAGAAAGCGAGCGACGGAACTAAAAAAAAAAAAAAAAAAAAAAAAAAAGAAAAAACTGAGGAGTACATCACAGCAAAAGAAGGCCGGATAATTCGAGTAAAGTCGTGTGAGGACTCGGGGATGAAATGGGGAAGATAACTCAACGCGATATATCTACGAGGGTTAAAAAGAAAAGAAAAGAGAATACGTAACGAGAAGTTTGAACCGGCGGGTAGGTGGGCCATGTGTTCTCCTAACCGCGAATTCCTGAGGATCTACGAGGTGCTTTTTCTTTTTTCCGTTGCCGTGGAATAATCGCCTAACCTCGGCTGCGGGGGCGCACGTGTTCAGCCGCCCCTCTACATTGGCTCGAAGAGGGGAGCGCGCGGGGGGGGGGGGGGCGGAAGGGTGGAAGGGCGGAAGAGGAAGAGGATAGGAACACGAATCTCCGCGAGCGAGTCCTAAACGCGAAACGAAAAATGCACGAGGCAGAGCTTAGCATATAAATGAAATCCGAGCGAGTCCGCTGAATATCAATGCAGGGGGCATCGCGGCCGGAGGCGTGTACCCTTTTCCTCTCCGACCGTTGAGGCTTTCCTTTTTTTTTTTTCCCCTCTCCGTTAGAACTTCGCTCCTCGTCTGGTCCGCGAGATTTTCCGTATCCGCGCCCCTTCCGGCCCTACCCTTTCCCGTCCCTCGTGCCGTGTCAGTCAAAATCCGTGCGGGAGGAAAATGCACTCGGGAGTAAACTAATCCCGCGCCGACTGTGCTCGGTGAGCAAAGTTCACCGGCCCGGTAAGTGCACTGTTCGAGGCGGACGATAAACTGTATTTCGTTCTCTCGCTGACTTTCCTCGTTATTTCCCCGCTCGGTACTACTCGCTGTACCGCACGGTCTGAGCTTGTTTATTATCGCGCACGATAAGATTTTTCCCCGACGTGAACGCTCCTTCTTGAATTCGGAGGGGGGAGTTCTCGCTTCGTTGCCGCAGCGTCAGGGTTTGGTCCGGCTGGCATTTACATCCCGGGCTTGGCGGGCTTCGGCGCCAGTGCTGGCATGTAACTACGAGCCAGAGCTACGCTATTCGGGCGTCTGGTCCCTGCGTCGATGTTCTACGTAAACTTGTGTCGCGTACGATGAGATTTTTCCTCGACGCGAACATTTCTTGTTTAAGTCGGGGAAGGGCCTCGTTATTTGTTTCGCTTCGTTACTGCCCACGTAGGGTTTGCGGTACTGAGAAAAAGAAATTTATTGACTCAACAAAATGAGCGCTTACGGGTGGCGAAACAATCCTTTAGTTGATCGTACGAAACAATTGTCGTAGTAAATAACGAAACATTCGATTCAACGGCCTGTTAGTTTAATCAACGAGACATTCTTTTCGAACAACCAAACATTTATTTCGCCACACGTGAGCGCACATTTTGTTGACTCAATTGATTTTTTTCCCTCCGTGGGCTGGCTGACTGTTTGCATTGCTGGACTGAGAAAAAAAAATTGCATGCTAAAAGCAACGATACTGACTTTTCGCTGCAAAAAGTAGTTCCCGACGGGAACGTTTGATTGCAACCATAATTATAGTGTAATCAATTGAATATATATTATCGGAAACTATCTATATGGACGTTTCACCTGGGAACTATTCGTTATAGTTGGAAATACTATAATTTTTCTCAGTGTTACATCCCGGGCTTGGCGCGGTTTCGCGCCAGTGCTGGTATGTAACCATCAGCCAGATCTATCCAATTCGGACGTTTGTTTCTCTGTGTCGAGATTCTACGCAAACATTGACGTGAATTTTCCTCCTTGATGTCGCTCCGTTACTGCACAGGTAGAGTTTAGTCCGGCTCGCTGTTACATTCCAGCGCTGGCATGAGACTGGCCAGACTCATCGGTCGGATACCATAATTGTAGTTCAACCCATTGAATATATACTATCAGAAACCACGTATAGAGACGTTCTCCTTGGTAACTATTCGTTATTGTAGGAAATACTATTATTTTTTTTTTAATGTGTGCGCCGGCGCTGGCATGTAACCGTCAGCCAGAGCTACCTCATATCGGTGTGTCTGTCTCTGTGGGTCGAGGTAAACTCGAGGCGCATTCTCATGCAGAAACTCGACGAGAATACATCGACTCCGAGGAACAGCCAGGCGTACTCTATCCCTCTCACGGCTTTCACGTAACAGAAATTGCTGTCTCACGTACGCAAATGACTCGATCAATGAATACCGAGGACGCGCACAGCGCATTGTACGCCGAAGATTCCCAAGTCACGATTTCCTTGCTCCGTGCGCAAATAGATCCGCGAGCGTTGAATCGCGATCCAAAAAAGCGTTAAAAAAAAGATTGAAAAAAATAGCTCGGCGTAAAAATGCCATTGTTGCTGAAAGTGATTGTGGGTCGGACGTCGTTACGTCAGGAACACGGTGTGATGATCCTTAACGAGTCTTCTAAGACACTTACGAACGCTATCGAAAACCTCACATATGTTTTTAATTTAATATTTATATATTTCGTTTCGTTACTTATTTATTTATTTATTCTTTATTCACGGACAGAACAAATTCACTGTCCAAAAGAAACATTTGGAAACGGTAAAGGTGAACTTAAAAAATATTCATTCATTAACGTTACTTATGGGCCCAGACCGATTACTATAATAATTATTATTGTTATTATTATTATTATTATTATTATTATTATTATTATTATTACTACTACTACTATTATTATTATTATTATATCGGACGGCTCGGTGTAGGGTCGAATGTTGTAAATTGGATAATTAAATTTTCCGTTCACAAACGGCGGGTCTTCCGCGGCAGAGAACGGTGAATTTTCAAACGAATTTCCCTGACGCATCCTTTTGTGAGACATTTTTATTATTCTTTTTTTTTTCTCTCTCGTACACACGGTGGCAAACGACATTGCATCGAATACCTTTTCCATTGCCGGGACCTCGACCGTGATATGGGCATTTTAATAACGATACCGACTACCGACATATATATATATATATATATACACTCCCGAGCGTTGGCTCACGAGCCTCGTATACAATACTCCCCCGTCTGTGTCTCTTGAAACCCACCGATTTACATGAAATGGAAAAACTCTCCCCCCGCCCGGCGCTTCTCCGACGAGTCCGGAAGCCCGGAATCTCATCAGGATGGTAATAGAGGATTCAATGTTTTTCCTTTCCCCCTCGACTGCGAACCTCGTAACTTCATTTTTGTTTTCAGGGCAACTGTCGATTAACGGTTTTCGACGTAACTTGATTCGATTTTACCCAAGATAATAATGATGGACGGACGGAGGGGGCAAAACGGATTCCTCGATTTTTAGGGCAAGGATGAGTGAGATTTTCCTCTCCGAAAAAATTAGCATAAAAATGATCCGTTTTGCCCCCCTCCACGATTCATGTATTGTCGCACCTATCGGCTTGGAATGAAACGAGCCGGAGTCGTTTGTTGTCTCGGAGCGAGTCTCCGTAAATGAGAGTGGGGCAAAACGGACCATTTTTTATCAATTTTTCTTTCGGTACATAAAAAGAGAAAGATCAATCTAAAATAGAGTATCGTGGTTCGTTTTGCCCCGCTCTACTTTATACATATATCGGTGTCTCCGACACTTTGCACAGTTCTCTACGTTTAATACCTTCGAGCCCGCACAGAATCAACAACATTAAATTAAATGGAGGATTTCAGTCCGTTTTGCCCCAGAAGTCAGTTTTGTCCCGCTCTGCTCTATACACATATCTTTCCCTCGTTCGAGAATGTAAAAGCGTCGTGAAACGACACGTTACACAGTCATGTCTATTTGGTATTCTTGAAACCGGACAGAATCAACAAACGTGAGTAAAGTGGAGAATCGAGATTCGCTTTGTCACACTCAACTTTATACATACATCGCTCACTCCTTCGGCAAGGTAACAGCGTCGCGGAAAGACACGTTATACAATTCTGTACATTGAATAGAATCAATAATAGCTAGTAAAATGGAGAAACTTCGTCCGTTTTGCCCCAGAAGTCAGTTTTGCCCCACTCTACTCTATACATATATCGTTCCCTTCTTCGACAAGGTAATAGCGGCGCGGAACGACGCATTAGACAATTCTGTACATTTAATACCTGCAAGCTCAGGCAGAATCAACAATGGCGACTGAAATTGAGAATTTTGGTCCTTTTTGCCCCAGAAGTCAGTTTTGCCCCGCTTTACTCTATAAATGTTCCCTCCTCCTATAAGGTAAGAACATCGCGGAACGAGATGTTACCCAGTTCTGTTCATTTTAATACCGTCGAACTCGCGCAGAATCAACAATAGTGAGTAAAACAGAGAATCTTGGTCCATTTTGCCCCGCTCTTCGCTGTATATCGTTCCCTCCTCCGACAAGGTAACAGCGTCGCGGAACGGCCCGTTACACAGTTCTGTGCATTTAATACCCTCGAGTCCGGACAGAATCAACAACAGTGGAAACCAACATTCTCCACCCCCCAAACCCAGAGTATATTTCCGTTTCCGTGTGCATCGTGCGTCGCCCGCCCGACGCAATTTCACTCGAAGCGAAACAAAGCCCCGCGTACCCGAATGTGCATCGACAGCACATGCGACACGTGGAAACAACCGACCGCCGGCTTCGTACAATCTCGTGGGAATACAAATTACGAATTCACCGAAGTTGCGGCTGATCTCGAGAGAAAGAGACTTCAACTCCATACGCGAAACAGCCCAGTCAGAAAAAGGACAAGAGTCCTCGCGCGAAGAAGCATCCGCGGCTGGAATACAAATACGATCGTTGTTGCAAATCCTCCGTCCTCCGGGAATTTTTATGACAATCCCAACCCCCTCTTCTACACACACAAGTACACACAAGTGTCTACAAGTACACACAAGTGCGTATTTATAGGGTGAATCAAGGTGAGATCGTCACCCGCAATATCTTTTAACGTAGCAAACAAATAGCGCTGCCGTTTGTACATTCGTTAGTATGTGCAGATGCAATGTGATTGCACCAAAAATTATAAGATTGCAAGTGCAAGGTTCAGTGCAAGCGAGCGGTATTCATAGAATTTCATAACGACCGAAATTTTGAATTTCTCAAAAAAAAAAAAAAAAAAAAATGGCGTCGATTCTCTATCTTTCGTTTATTTAGAGCAACGATCATACCGACTTACCCTAGGCGAAAGAGCCCTACATATACATCTTCAAAACAAGAATCACATCTCTCGGTTTTCGAGTGGGAAAACCGTGGAATATTTAGGTTGAAAAGATGAAATCCGCTGTCGTAGAATAAAAGAGCATGCGGAGTATGAGAGGGCAGATTATAGCGAGGGAAGTACATCCGGTGTTTGGAAAAGCCCTTCCAGCTGGTGGAGTAGACTAGGTTTGGGGTGGAAATGCGAGCCGGCTGAGCGGTCGGTATCGTCGAGCTGAGCGTTTCGTGCACGCAAGGTTACACGTGTAATCTGTGTAATCCGGATGATGCAGTGGAGATCTCCCCCGAAGCGGGTCCGAGGACAGGCGGGGATGGAGAACGTTCCCGTGGAGCAAGATCGTTCGAACGTTAATGCAGCTGTAACGTCCCGCAGACGTTTACAGTGAGAGTTGTGTTCGCGGTGGTGGCGAGGGAGGGACGATGGGTGAATAAAGGTTTAAGGCGGCGAGCGCGAAAGACGACCGGTAGCGAGCTCCGAGCCTCGGAGCTTCGGAACTGAACGAGGGTGTCGGCGAATGGCTGTACGTGTTTATGTACGAGAGGCTTTCAAAGGGGTTGGAGTGGAGAAAAAAAATCTTCGGAGCGGCGCGAGAGGGGAAGGCGCCGAATCTTTACGACTATGGTTAATTTTACGATCGGCCGTTTCGTCGCTCCTCCGAAAGACGCGAAAACCCATCGCGGTACCGAATTCCTTCAAGGTGGCCGGAAGAATTTAGCCGACGGTCGGGAGCGATATTCGCACGAGTATCGGTTGAAATCTTATGTGGGATGGAAAAAATTACATTGCCAAATCGAAGTGTCGATCATTTTTTTTCGCAAGATTATTGATATTAACTTTGGTTTTAAAATTAAACAGAAAGAAATCGTAGACTTTCGTGAATGACAAATTTTTCGTCTGATGTACAAAGTTTTTTTTTTTTTTTTAATGCAGAAAAATATGACGAGTCACGAATTACATTTTTCTTAATTTTTTAAAACTGATTAATTGGTCCAAGTAATTTTTTAAGGAAAATTGATTTTACCGACCAAGCATTAGTTCTCTGAACTAATTGTTAGATATAATTTTTTTTTAGTTAGTCGACTCAACTTAATCGTCAGTTCTCCCAACGCATGATTTCTTTCATTGCACTATGTAGGACGTGAAGAAACCGAATTACGTTCGAGCCGCGCTGTCTGACCACGCAGAGAATCGTTCTACTGTCGCGTTCCTTCTCGTAGAGATACCGCGATGGATGTCGCTAATAGGCCGAATGAAATCGCGAGAATTTCACGCTATTTATTCAAATGTCTGTATCATCCACGTAGACAAACGAAACTCCGGAGTACAGTGATTTCGTCGGATATGAGAATTTATATGAAGCGAGAAGTGGTTGTACACTATTAACGGTATTCCGTAGTTCCGGCTGGCGTGTTCGGTGTGTGTGCAAACTCAACCCCTTAACTTTTCGTCTCCCCTCTCGCCTCGTTCTTCGTTTATGCGATTCCGGAATTCTCACAACGGAATGAATTCATTTGAATAAAGTGTAGGGCGAGCTGGTCCCCTTGACTCGCTGGTACACTTGGGCGATAGAGGGAACACGGCGAGGGGGCTGTTCGGGAGGGAATATATAGGGGAGGATTCGAAGGGAAAGAGGAAGCCCTTTTAACCGGATCTCGTATTCTCGCGTTCGCTTTCCCAGCGAGAATATTCTTCGCACCCCCTTTTACAGCGTTTTACGCCGAAACGGGGTGGCTCGATGTGTGTGCTCGCAGTTTGCGCCTCTATCCCTACTAAAACTTGTTCGCTATCTCGACAAATGAACTTTCGACCCTTCGCCTATCCAGCGAAGCGAAAGCAAAAGGAAAATAAAGTAGCGAGCAGCGAGTCTACTCGCTGGAATTGTACGCGAAGGAATCTTCGCCAGTTTCGGGAGGACCCCTTTCAGGGCCTGATTATTCCTAGTCCCACCGGGAGGGCTCCATCCAGACTCTGATTATTCTAAGTATTGCCAAGAGCCTCTATCTTGGAACTTGGAATAGTCAGGTACTGATTGTTATAAGTACAATCAGAGTCCCCTTCCAGTCCCTGTTTACTGTCAGTTCCACTAGGCCCTCCTTTCAGGCAATCATTATTTTGTTTCACAGGGGCCCTGTCTTTTAGTCACCGCTTATTTTGCCCCACCAGGGGGCCCCAAAGTCTGATTGTTCTGTCCCACTGGCGCATCCATCCAGGTTCGGATTATTCCACGTCCCACTGGGACCGCCCCATCCAAACTTTGATTATTCTAAGTATTGCCAAGAGCCTTTATCTTGGAACTTGGAACAGTCAGGTACTGATTATTGCAAGTACCATCAGAACCCTCTCCCAGACCCTGTTTATGGTAAGTTTCACTAGGTCCCCCTTATAGGCGATCATTATTCTGTTTCACTGGGACCCTGTTTCAGGCCCGGGTTGTTCAATCCCATTGAGGGCACCCACTTAGGCCTTGATCATTAAAACTAAATCCCCCACACAGAGAAAAAGAATAAATTGAGTCAACAAAATGTGCACTTATGGGTGGCGAAACAAATGTTTGCTTGATCGAAAGGAATATCTCGTTGGTCACGCCAACAAGCTATCGAATCGAATGTTTCTTTACCTACTACGACAATTATTTCGTTCGATCACGCAAACATTTCTTTCGCCACCCTTAAGTGCTCATTTTGTTGACTCAATGGAGTTTTTTTTCTCACTGCAGGGCTACCGCAACCCCCTTTGGGAACCCCTTAAGTTCCGAGGAAGAATATTTTTACACAAACCAGGTACAAGAAGAACAAAATATCATCCAATAGAGTGCGCGCGTGTAGTCGCATACATACGTGTGCACGCATGGACATACTATGTCCGCATTACGCCGCGAAACGCCAAAAAAACCATCATGTCACGGGACATTTTCTCCAATTTTGAGGGTAAATATTTTCGAATTGACGCATATATTCGTCTGGCACTCATATTCGTTTATCCCCAGACAGACGCTACTCGAAAATGGCAAAAAAAAGTGGGGCTCAGAAAAATGATGAACATTATTATATATAATAATAATTATTATTATTATTATATCAAGTTCACAATAATAACGGACGTTGTACAACAAGAATATCATGGATCCCGTAGGAGCTTGGAGCTAATGAAAACAAGTTGGAAAATTGGAAAACAAGAGTAAGCGAAGACGAAACAGCCTTCGGGAGGCGACAAGAAGATGGTGCAGGTATCGGAGAGAGTCTAGCGAAGAGCCTCAAAGAGAGGACGGGCGTTGAGGGTTGCTAGCAGCAGTTTGCCTCGTGGTAGTTTGGTCTCGGGAGTAAGGCATAGCCGTGGAGCTCGAAGAAAGGTGCCCTGACAAAGACACCTTATTTCACGCCCAATGTACCTCGCCTCAGACACGATCGTTAAGATACCCATCCAGCGTCCTTCGGGCGTCGCGTTGCCATTCTACCCCTTGGTCCTCGACCAATCGCGCCCTCTCCGTTGTTTCGCCCGGCAAGATTTTCACACCTTCCTCACCGCCGCGTCTCCTCGTTCCGGTTTTCAGCTCGCCCTTTCCCAATGGGCTATCGCGCCGTTCCTTATGGGTTTATGTTTCACCGCGTCCAACAACCGCCTTCGGAAGCGTTATCCGAAAGCTTCTCCCATGCCAGGCAACGCCACTATCCGCCGCTCTTGGAGTGGAGAACATCCACACAGACCCGCCAACGTTTACAAAGCGCAAACTCGCTCGATTATGCGCACGCGACCATTCGCGAGAGATTCCGACAGCCTCCCCCTACCCGGGTCCGCAACGGTTCTGCAGCCTCCTTAGACAAACAATCTCACTCCTCGCCACGCCGGAAGCCATCAGCGTTACCCGGGATAACGGTATTATTATTATCCTCGTTAAATATTATTATCACTGTTATTATTTCGGGTTTTAGGGTTCCAGCCGAGGGACCATACGTAAATTAAGTGAATAATGGACTATTACCGGAGAGAGAGAGAGAGTGGTGGGACATTGTGTCACGATTTTTCTTCGATGGGGTCGAGGCCTTGTTGCGCAGGGGGCAAAATGGACCATTCCTTATCGATTCGCGGGAAAAGGTGTTTTCTCGAATGACCCTGTTCCATTTTTCCCCCCTCGATTTGGCACTGGTTGACCGACGAATCGCGCGCGTGGGAATTACAAAGTTGTGTGTTATGATTTTTCATCGAAGCCTTGTTGCGCAGGGGGGAAAATGGACCACCCCTCTTATCAATGCGCCGAAAACTATGTTTTCTCGAATGGAAGTCCCCGTTCCGTTTTGTCCCCCGAATTTGACGCCGCTTGACCGACGAATTGCGCGCGTGGGAATTACGAAGTTATATCGCACCGTCCTGCAGCGGAGAGAGCTGGAAGGGTTTTTCGAGTGTTTTGATTTAGGTGAATCGTGTGAAGTTACACGGGGCCGGAATAGTTGAATACGCGAAACGTGACGGTCGCTGTGTTCCCACGCGATTGTCGGTGAGAGCTTTCAGCCACGATGGAGATTGATGAGGCCGACCATTAATCAACCCTTGTCTGGCAGCGGTGCCCGCTGGCCGACGGGTCAGTCCGCGGACGGCTCGGTGAAGAGGCGTGAGGGAAGAGCAGAGTGGAAAAATCTCGAGAGGCAGATATACCATAGATAAAGGGGAGACGGTAAACTATATGGAGGAAAGAATAATGCGGATACATTACGCTCTCGGCAGTCACTGATAAGGGGGACAGCGGGGCAAGATGGACCGTCTTGGCAGATTTCCTTGCGGGAGTTAAAGAGGCTTTCGTACAAAACTGCGGTGGTCCGTATTGCCCCACGTATCTTCGTGGCTGAATCTTTCTTGCTTTATTTCCTCGCTCCTCGTCACTCCTCGAGGAAACGGCCATTGCTCTCGCTGTCGCTGGCTCGCAGCACTGGCGTGCATGTGCGAAGGTGGGTTGTTTATCAACCCACCTTCGCCGCTCTCACTCGAAACTTTTTACGGAACAAGTGCACCCTCCGCTTCACACTGTGTTCGGTACGGAAGAAAATATAATATATCCTACTCGCGAAGTTTTTTTCCCACGGCAGTGATCCCTTAACCCCCTTTTATTTCGACGAAAAGTTTCGCCCTCGCCAACGAGAACATACGCCGTTCGGGACGGAGGATGGGGATATAATTTTTTTTTTTTAAGGACGAGAATGAGGAAAAGCTCCCAACATAAGAAACAAAAGTCTCAACTGAAATGGAGGAGACCGGTCCGTTTTTCCCCCTCCCGACTTCCCACTCGAGGGTGCTAAAATCTTGCATACATTTTTATCGCCGAAAGAATCTAATATCAGGGAATAAAAAAAAAAAAATTGTTTAAATATTATTTGCCGTCCAGTATGTAAATTTTGATCGTTTCAAAAGTCATCGAACTTGAACCCTTAAGGAAATGATAGGGACCGGCTCGTCCCGGAAGAATCTATCAGAAAAGCTGGTCCATATTGCCCGGGATAACCCTAGCAGGCGCTTGGCGTGGACGTGCCGGGTCGAGAGCGGCTAGTCCAATGATAGAGTCGCGCCCGAAGGAAAAGCCGCGAATTCACGAGAGTTCGAAGAAGTCGTCGCAGAGCGAGGTGGACGGGAAAGATGAACGTACGGATCGTGGACAGTGCGGGGAAGGAAAGATCAAGGCGGTTGCACGGCCCTCCTTCCGCCGGAGAGCAAAGATCGAAGCCGGCATGAGAGATAGCCAAGCGGCCAACTTCGTTCGCAACTTTAGATTGAGTTCGCGGGCCTGCTCCGGAGACTTCCTCGTACCCGACGACGTCGGGCGTCGTCGTTCGCCGGCGAGAAGAGCTCACTTCCGCTTATCGTCTAATATCCGCGCGGACCGAAGAATGACGCGACCTCTTCACCCTCGAACTCGCCGGGCATTCGCGACGCTTCATCTCTTACGTCTCCTCCGGTTCACCTCGTCGGCCGAGCTTTTGTACCCTCCGCGGCTGTTTGGCATCCCGATTCGGCCCGCCTTTGCGCGAGCCAGTCGACAAAGGCTCCCTCGTCCGTAGTCCGGGAAATTGAGCGCGAGAGAGTTCCCTTCACTTTGCTTAAACGAGTTTCGCCGAGTCTCGTTTGCTGCGACCGGGCGTTCCCGTTTCGAGATACTTCCTCTGCTCTCTCGGCCTCGGAGTTTTTTTCCGATGTCGCGGTGCGGTTCGATCGCGGGGTTTGCTCGAGCGCGAACCAACCAATTAAATAGTTTGCGTCGCCGATCGGTGTTTGTTTTTTTCCGCGAATGAACGCTACGAGTTATCACTCAAAGAGTTGCTTCGGTGAATTTGTCAAGTGGCGTTGGATGGGAAAATAAATAAATGGATACCAAGATTTTTTATATTCGGATGCCTTTAGGCGTGAGTTAGGTTTTGAATGCTCAGGATGGCCGAAAGTAAAGTAAAAGTTGGATGCAATAGAGTGGCCATAAGCGAGAAAGGTCTCGATTTTATCCATCAAAAATCGTTTTTTTTTTTTTGGGATTTAAATGGAAAATATTGGGTTGGGAGTGAAATTGCTGCAAAACGACGATATCTGAAAATTTCAGTTTGCGATTTCCTACAATCATTTTTGCGGTACACTTTGACGATTACGATTTTATGAGACATTTTTTTTTAACGTTACGGAAGAGGTGCAAAGTAATTTGCACAAGGTTTCCTCATTTACTACAATTTTGAGCGTAGCTTCCTCAAAGAGCGACGCTGTGCCCAAAATTGTACAAGTACTTTGGTCTTAGCACTCAGTAATAGTACTTTAAGTACCGAAAAGTACTTTGATACTTTAAGTACTGCCCAACTCTGCAAAATGTTATGCTGGAAGAATGCCTGATGTAAAATGGTCCCCATCACTGACCCAACGGGATTTCTATTTTATCCCGCTCCCAGAGAAGTGCAAGAGAGGAGCAATCGGACGGATGGGAAAAACCGCATAAGGCTCAGGACCGTCGAAGCTGCGGTCTTACTTCTCGATTTTCCTATCTCGTCGCGACGCGAACAAAGAGTCGTTAGCCTTCAGGGCAGACAATAGATTTCGGTTTCTCCGTGAACTCCCGAAACGGTTTTCAATTGGCTGTACCACAGTTCCTGAGTTTGGGACAATCGGCTTCCCACGTCTATTACGGCAAACTATCTGACACCCCAAACCGGTCCGGTCGTCGGTATATCTGCAGTTTGTATGGATACAGGAATTATTGCGAAGCCGGGGTAAAACGGACCGGTTTGCCGATCATTCGCCCGACCATAAAAACCGTCACGAATGGAGCCGTTTCTACTACGGCGAACTATTCGACACCCCAAACTGGTTCGGTCATCGGCGTATCTGCAGTTTGTATGGCTACAAGTGGTGATACCGAAACGGGGGCAACACGGACCGCTTTGCCGATCATTCGCCCGACCATAAAAACTGTCACGAATGGAGCCGTTTCTAGTACGGCGAACTATTCGACACCCCAAACCCGTCCGGTTGCCGGTATATCTGCAGATTCCATGGATATAGGACTGATAGTGAAACCGGGGTAAAACGGACCGCCTTTGCCGGTCATTCTCCGGACTATAAAAACCGTCTCGAATGAAGGAAACGAGTCCATCTTGCCCCGCGTTCCACGATTCCAACGTCTTCACAGTTGATCCCGTACCGTGCACCTCAACGGAACACGACATTTGCAGACGAAAGTTCACGAGATACAAGACACGATAGTAGATTAAACTTTTTTCCGTTTTCCTCCGAACATATCATCGTCCGGCGTTGTCAGAAACATTCGCAGACGCGTACCTGGCTCTTTCGCCTTCGGAGCCGGAAAGACAAGAAGAAAAGTGCGAGCCCCGAGGCGCATTTGTCTAATTGGATTTTTATGCTCCGTCGGATTCTTTTCTTACGTCCTCGTTTTTTCTTCTTCCCTTTCGCGCCCTCATCCGGTAATGCCCGGTTATGGAATAGCAAATTACGTCAGAACTCACCCAAGATTGTGGTTGTCGGTGTTGTCGGGCGCGTCCTCGTTCGCCGTGTCCTCGGTGAGGGGTCCCTGTGTCACATCCACACCCATGCTGCCGAGATCGAGGGCCGCGTAAGTTCTTCGCGCCTGAACCCTCGTGCCTCCTCCTCCGCCTCCTCCTCCTCCGCCCGTGACTTCGCCGCCCCGTCCGCTGCCGCCGACCAATTCCTGATAGAGCTCGTCGAAGATCGCGCTACCGTTGCCATTGCTGTTCAGAGCGTCGTCGAGACGCGCCGGGTCGAGATGGTAGTTCGGATTCTCGAAAGACAGGAGACCGTTCTCTGCAAAGGAGAAAAAAAAAACAGAAAAATTAAAATTATGCCGATAGAGCAGTTGCGATTCGCGGTCGGACACATCGATCGATCCCACATGGAAAAAATATATGTATATGGAGATTTGTTTTGGCCAGAAGTTCCATATTTTCCAGTCATATTTCTGCAATATTTTATGTATGCATGTTTTGGATTAAAGCGACGAATGTGAACACATTTACATCTCTTTCACTCACAACTCTATCAGAATCTCTACCAGGAAGTACAAAAACTCTACCAGAATCAAAATAAAACTCTTCTGGAATTTAAATAAAACTCTTCTGGAATTGAAATAAAACTCTACTGGAATTGAAATGAAACTTTACCGGGACTACAAGCCTACCTACTAGCCTTGTATTCCGGTGGAGTTTTATTTCAATTGCGGTAGAATTTTATTTCAAGTCCGGTAGAGTTTTATTTTGATTTTGGTAGAATATTTTTTAACTTTCTGATAGAGATTTCGGTAGTGTTGTAATATGGTAGAGATGTTTTCTGGTAGAGTTGTTAGAGATGTGTTTTTTTGTAGAGTCATTATGCGGTAGAGTTGTGAGTGGTAGAAATGTAAATGTGCCCGAATATATCGATGCATATTCGGAGGCACATTTACATCTCTGTCACTCGCAACTCTACCAGAAACCATCTCTCCTCAAACAACTTTACCGTATTAAAACTCTACCAAAATCTCTACCAGAATTAAAAAAAAAAAAAAAAACTTTATCAGAATAAAAATAAAACTCTACCGGAATGAAAATAAAACTACCGGAATACAAGGCTGGACGTTAGCCAAATAAAGTTTTATTGTAATTCCGGTAGAGTTTTACTTCAAGTCCGATCGAGTTTTATTTTGATTCGGGTAGTTTGTTTACTTTCTGGTAGAGATTTTGGTAGAGTTGTTATGTGGCAGAGTTGTTAGAGCCACCTTTTTTTGGTAGAGTTGCGAGTGGTAGAGATGTAAATGTGCCCAAATATGCCGATTCATATTCGACACTTTTATCTTAGAGGCACAGAAATAAATCGATTTTCGGCTAAAGGCCGAAAAGTTTTTTTTTTTTTTTTATCAGATCACATTTTTCTTACAATTATTTCCATGTGGGTATCCATGCCAAGAAGCGATACACGTCAATTCTTATAGCTCAGGGTCGACTTTCTCCTAGCCAAAAAAAAAAAGATTTAAAAACGTGCGTTTATTTATTTCATATTTTATTTAATGTTTTTTTTTTTTTTTTTTTTGCATACGACAGATACGGCGAAGAGAAATTAACTTATGCGGGATTTTACTTCAGCGAAATCGTGTGAGTGTGTGTGTTTGGTGTCTTCCTTGAAAAGTTCGAAGATCGTCGCAAAGACTGAATACACATACGTGCCATATACATTACATATACATACATAAAGCCTGACTATACAAAATAAGTTTACGCATTGTGACAAATGCGACTCTGAATATTCGTTACTCTATCTTCAAACGAACATACCATAGGTATAATTTTTTTTTTTTTTTTTGATACTTATAATTTTGCAGTACCGGAAATTTTACAGTAACGCGAAGTGGCGAAAGTAGTAAAAATCGTCAATCGTTTCCCCGGACTCCGTTTTTTGGGGTGAGAGGAACGATCGACGAAACGATGCTGTTTTTTTTTTTTCTGCAGATTGATAATGAGACTCACTCAAGCTCCTCAGTAGTAGAAGCGCACCGATTAAGATGTTGCAGAGCCATCGGCAAAGCGTGTCCATAAGGCCGGCGAGGTAGCGACCACGTTGACGCCGACTCAGTCATGTCGCCGTGCGGCCGGCGAGCCGCGAAAGGAGGCCGCGAGTTTGCGTAACGCCGCGCTAACTCGCGGGTCGGAGACGATCTCTCTACTCTACGATTGCGTTTGCATGCGGTACACATACGCGTTCCAGTGTCGGGATCCCCGGGCGCAAATTTACGGTTAAGAGCTGTTTGCGGCCGCGCCAGGTCGGCCACTCGCCGGACATTAAAGAGCCGCTCCGCCGGCGCGAACTTTGGAGCACGAGAGGGAGATTAAACACCAGCCTCGACGGCTTATACGGACGTACTGCTGTCCTGTTCTACGACGATTTCACATCTCTGGTGGAAATTTCGAAGCGTTAGATTGAGCACCGACAAGACCTGGTCAGAGCCTGGTTAGGGCCCAATGTAACGCTCGAAAATGGCTGCTACGCTATACGCTAATTAGTCAATATCAGTGGGATTGAACCGTAATAGTCACTAGGACGAACTAATTAGTCGCTCCGATTGAGATTGAATCGTATTAGTCACTAAGATTGAGACTGAATCGAATTGGTCACTAGGATTGAGATTGAATCGAATTTGTCACTGAGATTGAGATTGAATCGAATCGGTCACTAAGACGAACTAATTGATCACTAAGATTGGTATTGAATCGAATTAGTCACTAAGACTGACTAATTAGTCACTAAGATTGTGATTGAGATAAAACTCTGATTTTTAGAGTTCGGCTCAGGCCTGGATGTCGGGTAGAAAGGAACCTTCATTTTGCCCCGTACGGAAATAAAAAAATAGCAGCTACTGAAATTACTCAGTCTCTCAAACCCTATCATATTCAGCTCCACTCATTTTATTACTCACATTTCAATATCTTTTTTCTTTCTTTTAACGCAATATATTCAGCTTACAATATATCAGGTCGTATATGTGTGTCTCGCGTATTTGTAACAATTCAATAGCTCGGTACGTTAATCCATTCGGGATGGCGGATCGATGTGTACATATGTGTAATTATCATTGAAAAAATAGTTGAAAAAAAAAAAAAAAAAACAGTTGAATTGACTAACTAGCCGTGACACACATTTAACGTCGTTATCTGGTTGGTGCGTCAAAAGTGTTGATTCGAATCGACTGGAGCGACCGACTCTTGATGAAATCAATTGTAGATTAGCTTAAGCTGCAGGGAGGTCCGGGTCAAAATGGGACAGTGGGACAAAACGGGCCAGAAAATCCCGATGTATCGACGGGCCGAAATGGACCACCCAAATGTGATTGGGAAATTGCGTTTTGCCCCGCTGTTCTATTTTACCCCGTTCTCCACCTACCAACCGAACAGCATCGAACGTATCTCATCGCGCAGTTTCTTAAATTCTACAATTTTCATTTTGTTTACATTTCTTCAAATTCTGCAAATTCAGATGCATTTGTTACGCAGCGAGCTCTCGCTATATAGGCAGTTCGAACGTGGGTGAAGGTGGGAGGATGCAACCGGGTAAGAACAGGACTGCTGGAGTTCAGTTTGTCTGGCAAAATGGTAACGAGTCTATGTGTGTGTGTGTGTTTGTGTGTGTGTGCGCGAAAGAGAAAATCGTGCCTCGGGGGCTGAGTTTCCGTTTCGCAAAGTTTCAAACACGCTTCCCGTATTAGAACACGAAAGATGGAGAGATAGCGCGATAGAGATAGATGGACTGTAGATAGAAGGAAACTTGGGCGAGATGAGAGAGCGTGGGTGTTTGCAGGAGGGAAAGAAAACGGCGCGATAGCCGGGACACAAAAGGAGGGGTGGAAAAAGTGGCGAAGAACAGGAGATAGGGAGAGAGAAAGAGGGAAGAGGGAAGGAGAGAGAGAGAGAGAGAGACTTTGTCACCACCCTCGATGAGTCACCGTATCGATCCAATCGACAAGCTGGCGAGGCTGCGAGACTTTTCAACATCCTCACCGGCCATCATCCCTCTTTCGAGTCTCCACCTTCTTCTCCCCCCCCCCCATCCCACCCTCCACCCGCTGGGCCGTCTCCCCTGCGACAATCTTTACGTAAGCACAGTTCTCTGGGAAATACATAAATTCGCGGAAATACACCTTCGTTCAACTTACGGGAACATTTAGGATCGTTGAGTCACGCGCCGCGCTCATCGATCGCTTCTGACAATTTTTATTTATTTTTTTTTTAATTTTTTCGGACAGGTCTCTGGGAAATGACTTATAGGTGAAATTTTATTTTTGTAAGGTATTAATACATATAATTTTATTTTTGTAAGGTCGCGGTGAAGTTTCATTATCGTCAGCCACCGCGGCCTCAGCAGGATCAGAAAAATGGAAACAACATTAAAAATTATAGTAGCGTCTTTGATATTTAGTAAACTGTTAAAAAAAAAAAAAAAATTGTAAATTTAATGTACTGGAATGAAAGTTTTTCGGCAAAAAGTTGTACTTTGAATTTAATGGACAATTGTGATGAAAAATTAATGTACTTTTTCACTTGAATTAAGGTACTATTATAGTACAATTAAAGTAAATAATTACAAATAAAGTATTTCCAATGTTTTTAATACACTGAACATTAATTTTTCATCACAATTGTACATGAAACGTAATGTACCAGTTTTTGCATGAAAACTTTCGGTCCGCTACATCAAGTTACATACGCATTTTTTTTTTACAGTATAGCATTACTAATATTATTATTATTTTGTGACTTATCTACCTCGACAATATAAGTCATAGTCTAGAAATTGTGAGAAACTAGACTGAAGGATCTCGTAATAATAAAGTTCGCGTACTTTATTGATACTTTCATCATTATATTATCATTAATTATTTATCAATAATTACTTATTACTACTTTCATTGTTATAAAATAATATTAATATATCATAACATATTAATATACTGTAATAACGAAAAAATATTCACCGTAAAATTGACATTTACAAAGTTCCAGCTCTATGAATTGAAGAAGTGAATTGAACATTTTGATTCAGCAAAGTGTCGAGCGATCGTGAACGAGTACCTCTAATTTCATCGACTCTTTTGGCTCGAAGGGTCGAAGACGAAAAAAAAAGTGTAAAAAGCTCGCTGAACCGGAGGGTCGAAAAGTAAATTTTGGAGTCTGTTCAGACTGCGCGTAACCGGAACACAGGGGCCCGAAACGTTGTTCTTTTCCAGCTCTATCGTTACCACCAACCTCGCTCTCATCACGTGCAAGAGGGAAAAGGCCAGACCAATTCCAAAAGGGCTCGTTAAGCTTTACTGCTGTACTCCCTACCAGTCGGACTCGGCGGTCTGCTGAAAGGTCGAGATATTTTTCTTTCTGCTTCTAATTTTCCGCGATATACATCGAGCCGAGGTTTGACTCTTCGCCGGCTCTCTGGCACATTCGTTCGTTCGCCGTTGCTCAGCTCGTTCGATCGTTCGGCTTTATTATACCCGAAGGTTATTCCACCGGGACAGGGCCAAGCTGGCCGTGCAGAAGCACGAGAGACGACCAAGGAAAGAGGGTTGTTTTCGTACGTGTGCCATTCGTTGATAGGGGGGTGGGGGGGGGGGGGCGAGAGCGGGGCGAGACGGAACACCGGGGCAAAACGGACAACTTTGCCAAATTTTTTGCGACCCTAAAAAAAGAAAAAAGTCTCATCCGAATGGAAGGTCCATTTTGCCCCGGTTATCCGCGAATTCTTATTTTTCAGCCCCTCCGACAGAGTGTCTCATATTCTCTCCGGTTCTTCGCTAACGATGACGCAATGTGCTATACAAGTATCGTTCGCGGAGGGGTAAGAGGATAATGGTCACGGGGCACGCAGGCCCTTCCACCCTTTATTCCATCGCCGGTCGAACAACCGTAACGAGCCGACGGAAGTTACCGGCTCGCCTCCCTCTCGATCTCGCTCTTCACGGCAATGTAATTCACTCGTTTGGGGCAAAACGGTACCACAATAGGATTTCGACTGTTCAATACGGTTCCTCTCAACTTAATCTCTTATACCAATTATAATCATTTCTTAAAATGACTTATTAGAATGACTTATTAAAATGACTTGTTATCAAAATGATTTATCTTATAAACCAAAAGCTTTTCTCTCCGCTAGATGTTATTGGATCGCCGGTCGAACAACAGTAACGAGCAGGTGGAAGTTACTGGCTCCACTTTCTTCTTAATCTCCCTCTTTCCGACAATGCAATTCACTCGTTTGGGGCAAAACGGTACATTGTAGGATTTCGATTCCTCGATCCGGTTTCTCTCAACTTCACTTTTCATAGCAATTAAAATCATTCATTAAAGTGACTTATCTTATAAAAAAAAAAGCTTTTCTCCCAGCCCGACGTTCGCTTGTCCATATACTGTACCATCGAACAACGACGTGCCGCCCGGTACATCTCGGGATCGCATGCGATGTAACGAAGTAATTATCCCCAGACACGCATGCGTCCCTCGGACACGAAACCCTCTCAGTTTACCTGTTACACTGACGTATCGACATACGAACTATTTTCCAGACAATAAAAAAGCGCCCAACTCATTGATCGTGTCATTTTCCTTCCACCCCGTACATAATTTCCAATATTTGTTTCTAACATATGTACTTATTTTCGTTATTTTCCTCCGAAACGATAAAGTAACGCGGAAACGACAACTGGACGACACGAACAGCTCGTGAAAAACGAGGAAGAGGGTTTATACTGCAGTCGTCTGCAGTAGCAAAGTTGAGCAGATATTTGTTTTCGAGCGGTAAAACGCGCCGTAGAAGGGAGTCCGGGGGGATGTTTGGGAGGGGGGTGGGGGGGGGGGTGGGGGGGGGAGTAACTCTGCACAGTAACTCCGACGTGTAATGCCACAGAGTAGCGACTACCGGTCGCCCTGGCAAAGTCCCTCTTTCTATGTACAATCTATACATTACAGACATATATATTTATATACATATATATATATATATATATATATATATATATAACGTACCTAGACCGTTATATATACGGTAGGTACGTCGGCGCTTAGACGTCGCGACGCCGTTCATGCACGGCGCCACACGCAACCTCCCTTAAACGCTATTACTCTTCCTGCCCTCCCCGCCCCACCTCCTCTGGACAGAGTAAGGCCTCTTTATATATATATATATATATATATATTTATATACATATATATAGACACACCTAACCCGGAATTCCCTTCGTTTCTCTCAGAAGCAGCGACGAGGTGGAGCGTCGCTCGAGAGGTAATTTAAGTACAAGTAAAATTTCACGTGCCCTCCCCCCTCCTCTCGTCCCTCAATGCAATTTACCGGGCGAGTATCTCGAGAAAGGAGAAAAATTAATGCGACAGTGTCTCCTCGCCTTTATATCGAAGGCAATTTTTTTTTTTTTTTTTTTTTTTTAACAGACTCGTTGCCAGAAAGTGTATTAAGCTCGTTAGCGTGAGAAACGTCCCGACATATTTGTCTCATCGGGTCGCGGCGCGATCGAGAAAATTTTTATTGCCTCCTCCGGGGCGACCGGAAGCCTCGGGCGAGTGAGGGAGACTCTACTGTAGCGTTATGCCTCAATTATACATAGTACGGTACGCTCGCTCGATATCTTTCTCGGCCAGCGGGAATCGATCCGTTTTCTAACGAGAGCTCGGCGAAGAGGGGAGGGGGGGGGGGGGAGAGAGAGAGAACAAAGTATACGGTACCGAGTACAGCGAGGCAAGCTCCGTGTAATTTGCATGTCTACATATATATGCATATGTACATGTGTGTATGTATATGTGTGTATAGACGTTACAGGGCGGGACGGCGGCATGTATGACCGTAGCCACTCAGACCGGAAGGCGGCGGCGAGCGTTTGACTGTTCGGCCAATTTTAACTTCACGCTGGCTTTAAGGTGTTCTTCTTTATGCGGCCGCACTTCTTGGTCTCCGCGTTGACTAGTACTGCAGAGTGGGGCAGAGTGCGATTTTTTTTTTTTTTTTTTTTTTTGCAGCACATACTAAAAATTTGCCGAGCGTTACAACTGCGACGAGGCCCCGGCCAGGGCCCCGCCAGGTCTGTAACGCATGAGAATCCTCTAGGAAGCGCCGAGTTAATAACAAAAAAAAATGATGCGGAAACTTTGCTCACAGCTGGTATTTTGGAGTTCGAGCTGAAAATAGCCGATTGCGAGCGTTACACAGGGCCAGTACTGGCACAAGCATTGGCCAGCAATGGTCCGGTGCGTCATTCCCTCTGGGGTCGCATACCGAACGGTTTTCCCCCCTCGCAACCGCAGAGGCGGAAACGTGACTACGAGTTAACTTGTGTTATGATTCAGAGGCATTATAGTTTAGCTTTGACGAGGCCCCGACCAGGGCCTCGCCAGGTCTGTAACGCTGACAAATGCCCCTCCGAAGTGCCGCATTGAAGAAACCGCACCGAAACTATTTCCTTTAGCTGGTATTTTGGAGTTCGAGCTGAAAATCACCCGCCACGAGCGTTACACAGGGCCAGCACTGGCACAGGCGTCGACCAGCACCGGCCCTGTGTCTCATTCCCACTGGGCTCGCTGCCGAACGGTTTTCCCCGCTCGCAGGTGGCAGAAACGCGGCTGCGAGTTAACTTGTGTTATGATTCAGAGGGCGTTCGCGTGCAGGTACTACATTATACCCGGCACGTGTTCGCAGCCCTATCGCAGGAGCGTGAATTTAATTGAAACCTTTACATTAGAAATTCTTCTCCTAGCGATCTTCGCTCGTTCGTTCTCCACCGGCCGCGCGCGCGTCGCCGCGCTCCGTTTAGCATCAGACAGTGAGGTTTTATACCGGCTCTCGGTGTTCCACCATTATGAATACAGATTAAACTCTGTCATCGCTCTTAATTAATAGGCGAGAGACTTCGCCTGGCGTGCTTATCGTTCGCACCGGCTCTCGCAAGCTCGCTCCCACCCCCCCCCCCCCCTCCCGCCCCTCGACCCCGATCGTCAGTTTATCGCCACCAAGGCAAAGGAAACGAGGGACGATTACATCTATCCTCGTTGAATAAAAATAATTGCCCATACGACGGCAAAGTTCGTAATGGATCGGTGAGAAATTGCCGTTGGGCAAGCCGCCTCTGCTCTCCGGTCACGCACCAACTCTCTGCACCCCTGTCCATCTCGAGTGACTTTGACTAATTAATATTCCATCGACATTCTCGATGTCGTTCAAAAAAATGTATATGTATATTTTTTTATATTTATATTTTTCCTCATAGAGAAAGCTAAGTTTACGTAAAAAAAAAAAAATCGAGATTTTAGAGCACTTAAAATAGTCCAAAACGTTAAGAAATGCGGTTTTTAGACTATTTTAAGTGCTCCAAAATCTCGATTTTTTTAACGTAAACTTAGCTTTCTCTATGAGGAAAAATATAAATATAAAAAAATATATATATTTTTCTACACAAACATGTGGTGTGTGTGTGTGTGTGTGTGTGTGTGTGTGTGTGTGTGTGTGTGTGTGTGTGTGTGTGTGTGTGTGTGTGTGTGTGTGTGTGTGTGTGTGTGTGTGTGTGTGTGTGTGTGTGTGTGTGTGTGACAAACTTGCATCGTTTAAAGCGACTGTAACTGGGAAGTAGAAATTTGGAGTAGAAATTCGGTACACTAGTAGAGTGGTCACGTTGGAGTCCCTCGGTGCAATTTTTACGAAGATCGAGACCCGTTTCGAGATTTTAGACGATTTTGAAATTTTTGAAAGAAAAAAGGGTGCGTTGGATTTGACGCCGGGCATTTTTGAACTATCATAAAGCTGTACACAATAATAATAATACGATTAAAGATCTTTGGTATGAAATTTGGTCGAAATTAATCGAAGCGATCAGACTTTATGGAATCTTGATTTTTATGAAAAAGTGACTAAATAAATGGTATAATTCCAGTAAACATGAAGTTATCGAGCTGAAATCGAACATGGCAATGGACGAACACACTGTGCAATGTTTGGTATTAAATTTGGCAAAAAAAACAAAAAAAATGTATCCGACCTTCTAAATGTTATGACATTTGGAAATTTTCAATTTTTTTCGACAAATTTCTATTTCATGCCCGACACGAGTTTATGCATTAAAAATAATGCATTGAATGCCGTCTAGGACAATTAAATAACTTGGAGATAGATTCGTCACCAGTGGGTAAAGATGCACGGAACATGGCTTCATAGCGCCGAATTATACAAATTTCAGTTAGCCATTTTCTCCAAAAATAAATTTAGCTGTAACTTTTTACCGTTTCAATTTTACGAGATGTAAAAATCATTTAACGTAACGAAAGAAAGCTTCAAAGCAATTTGCCCATAGCTTCATCGTTTCCAGCAATATCGCCCAAGGCTCCTCCACGAGGAAGCCAAAAATCGATCGGACAACTTTCTCATAGGAAAGAGCTATGCGCAAAATTGCAAGAAATTGCTCTCCGCAAATTACTTTGCAGCTTTTTATTGTTATTAATTTTCACTCCTCCGGTTCTCTGCGCCTCCCTTTGACACGACCCTTTGACAGCGGTTATCGGGAAGTTACCCGGCGGTATAGGCCGAGACTATACCGGACCGGCAAAGCGACCTCCCCGCTCGCGAGAGAACCGGCCGGACTGTAATCCAATTTGACGACGTCTTCTGGCCTACTTCGACCAGGCGCTTCGCTTGCATCGGCGCCATCTTGAAATAGTTGCGGACCCTTCAACCCTCTCGCACACCCGCGAGCCCTGCACGAGCCCGGCTGCATGCAGAAATCGATAGCCCCGAGGATAGAGGCGATCTCTTGAGGGTGGGGAAAAAATAATAATTGTTTTGACGATGTGACAACTTGACGGTCGGCGCTTCCGATTAGTTTGCGGCGGGATGACGCTGAAAGGTAATCGCTACGTCGCGAAACGTTTCCATTGATCGGCTGGTTTATTGAGTGTTTACGCGCGAGGCCGCGTTCAGCCCGGGCTGCGCTGCATCAAAGCGAAAGCGATAAAATGGCACAATTACGTCTCTGACAGTCACGACTCAACCCGAACAACTCTACAGGAATCAATGATCATTCAAATAATATGTTATTATTATTAAATTTTTATGCACTTGTTTCTTATTCCAGTACAGTTTTATTCATTTTTTTTTTGGTAGGGATGCAAATGTCCCGTTAAAATTGTTGAGAATAAAAAATGGTTGATCTGCGACTGTTCAAGATTCAGTTCGAGGTTTTTATTCGCTGGACTCTTCAGCCTACAAATATCTGCAGCAGAAGCTCGTGCTTTACCAGGCTCAAAAGCGAAAAGGTTAAAATCGCAAAATTACATCTCTGCCAGTCACGAATTTACTCGCACAACTTTTACTGGAATCAACAATAAAATTATTATTGTCAGTATTAACTTATTTTTCTTCCAGTAGAGCGTTATTATTTTAATATCTCGGGATGGTAATCGGTAAGTCGCGAAATGGCTAAAATGGCACAATTAATAACTTTTACTGGAATAAAAAATAAATTGTTATTATGATTATTATTAATTGATTTTACTTATGTTTTATCCCAGTAGTTTCATTGTTTTTTCTGCAGGGATGTAAGTGTGCGATTAAAATTGTTTAAAATAAGAAATGTTTGAAATTGGTTTCGGGTCGTTCATTTGCTGAACTGTTTCAGCCTACTGAGTGCACGCAGTGGAAGGGCATTATTCTATCCCGACGATTAATCACGCCTAGAATGCATGGCAAACGCACGGTTAACTTTCGCCCGTTTTCGTCGTCTCCGTTCTTCGAGCCGGTCGGTTAGTTTTTCCGGCTCCGCGAGACAAGAAACCGAAGTGCGAACTCGGTAGGCCGTAAAATTTGTGGGTGACACTCGCTACTGCTCGGTCTCTCTCATAGTTCGGCAAACTGTCCTCGTTAGATTCGCATTTAGATTACGAACACTCCCGGTATAATGGCCAAAGTTTCGTCTTCTCATATTTTCGTTTTTCTTCCACTTCGTCCTCGGCGGCTCCGCGAGATTGCGTGCCTAATGCCCCGCGCTCGAGGCTTTGCCCGCTATAATAATTCCCCTGTCGTCGAGTTACCGACCGAGCTCGACGTGGATCGACGAGGAGATCCTGGATCGTGCACTCCGAGCACGAAAAATTTATGAATTCCTCGAAAACTCCCGTTCGACTGCCAGATCTATTTCACTGAAATTGCAACGAATGTACTATTAAAAAGTTGTAAATCGAATGTACAGGTCTGGAAGTTTTTGCGCAAAAACTGATACACTAATTTGATGTACAATTGCGATGAGAGATCGATCTATTTTTTCATTGATATTAAAGTAAATTATTTAAGTGAAAGCACTTTTATAGTGAAATTAAAGCGTTTTCAATGTTTTTTTTTTCATACACATAACATTAATTTTTCATCAGAATCGTACATGAAATTTGAGATTCAAATTTTTGCATTAAAACTTCTAGTCCGATTCATTCAATTTCATACGAATTTTTTTTTTTTTTTTTTTTTGCAGCGTTCACTCCTCGATAATAATTCCGCTATCGTCGAGTTACCGACCGAGCTTGGCTGGGATCGACGACGATCCCGCATCGTGCACTCCGAGCACGAAAAATTTATGAATTACATGAAAACCACTCTTCCAGTCCCAGATATATTTTCCCGAAATGCCAAGGGTTTCCTATCCTCGATATAATTCGAGACAACGTCGCTCGAACCTTTTATATAGAACCGATAACTGGACGTACCATGGTCGAGCGCCCACGCGAGGGCAACCTCTCGAGAAATCGACGTGAACGGCCCTCGCCAAGAAAATTCATCGGTCTTAAACCGCAAATTGTAAACACGTCCTCAACGATGAAAAGAGGAAGAGCGGAGAAGAAGTTGGACGCGCTGGCAGGAGGGGTTGCAGTCGAGGGTGGTGTACGTGCCTCGCTTCCTCCGGACGAGCTTTTCCTCGATCGTGCAGCTAACCGATTCCTCCGGCTCGACCTCTCCGCGCGCGCTTGGAGCTTGGCCAGGTGGCTCGTAGTTCACCAGCTCTTTCTTGGTACTTTTTTCAAATTTATTTTTTTATTTTTTATTTTCTGTACTATCCCTCTTGCCCCAACCCGCCGCTTTCCTCGAAATAGCCCAACGGACTTATTTCCCGAACGTTCAACGTGGTCTGACGTTCCGTCGCACTCCTCTCGTCCCTCTTCTTCGGCCAACTTCGCCGCTGTACACCGAAGAGTTTGCCTCATCGCGTACGGTCGCCTCTTATCGGCAATGAAAATTCTTCGCCGGGCGAGCCGGGTGCCATTTTTATCCGGCGACGCTCGTCCAGGAGGCGCAGCGGCGATCGGGGCGAGATGGGAAACCGTGAACTTCGGACATGGGACAAAATGGGACATCACAAAAATGTGACCGAAATTTGAGTTTTGTTTCGTGGATTTCACGTTTTGGCCTCTCTTTATTTCGCCATTGGCCCATTTTTCTTATACACCTTTATCCCCCATTTTCTCGGCATTCCCGAGTCATCCCGCCAATTCCTTCGAGGACCGCAACCCTTCGGCTCTTGGGCTGCACTCGTCCTCCCTCCGGCTCGCTCGAGGGGTTGGGCTCGGAACATACCGGTCACGTCCGCTTCGTACACGCCGGTCTTAAGCGCCGTATGTTTTAACCGTGTATACAACTAAGTGCCGGACGACCATAAAACCGATATTGCCGACTCTCCCCGATAGCCCGACCTCCGCGCGACTACTTTAACCGAGGCAGCTTCGGTTAAATTTCAAACCCCTTCTGACCCTCCCCACCCCCCTCCCCCCCCACCCTACTTCACTCTCTATGGTCTCGCACCTCTTTCACCTTTGCCGACCTAAGCGCCCCGGCGACACTCTCGCGACTCCGATCAGCTTCCCGCGGAACTTATCGTTCGCTGGCGTTACGGTTCACGTTCACAACCCCTCGACCGATGTACCCTTCTCGGTTAAAGTTAACCTTCTCCTGCCTTTTCTTTTTCATCCCACGGTTACGTTATTTGTTCGTCTACCGATTTAACTGCACGGCGCTCAGGTGTGCAGCGACGCTCGTTTAACGCCTGTGCAAAACGCACCCGCGACACTAAAAATAGAATTGTGTAATAGAGAAGGCTTTTTTCTCTGGAAGGCTTTTTTCTCTTTCTTTCTTTTTTATTTCGTACCATGAGTCATCGAGCAGAGTCTGCAATGTAATATCGTAAGCTATAACGGTACGTCGAGAAAAAAAAGCACTACAGCCTCATTCCGCGTACTTATCAGATTGCCAAACCAATTCGAAAACATTGTCATGTCCCTTGTTTATTAATATTTTTCAATACAAACAAAAAACTCAAACTTGATAACACTTTGTACTAACAATGTGCAAAAGCTCGATCTTATCCTTCTAATATCCACGTAAAACTAAAAATGTTGAAAATCGACCTGCTTTTTGACCTAAATCCTTACCCCTTACGCCTTTTAATGCCTTAACATAATAATAATAATAATAATAATAATAATAATAATAATAATAATAATAATAATAATAATAATAATAATAATAATAATAATAATAATAATAATAATAATAATAATAATAATAATAATAATAATAATAATAATAATAATAATAATAATAATGATAATAATAATGATAATAATTTTGTACGAAATAAAGGCGAAACAGAAAGTGCTGATTGTCAAAGGCAAATGGGATGCTAAAATTTGAATCCCCTCGAAGACAGTAGCCAGAGCTCCCGTCCTTCCCAGCCCAGCTCGGGTACGAAATGAGACTACACAGCGTGCGACGAATGTACGAGTCAGGTACATCCAGCGTGCCGAGTTTGAGGATAACTGATGAAACGAACGAAACGAAGGGAGGACGAGCCCGAAGAATTAACCAAATGTCATTGGGGAGGGCTGGTCTCGCTGGTTCAGCGTGTTTCTGGGTTTTCGTTGGATAATTTTCGTGTAACTACAAGAAGCCCGGCGACGAGAGGTCGTATACGGGACGGGAGGATTACGTTGTCGCGGCTATACATCGGGCGAGTCGAGAGTTTCACGATTTTCTTTTTTTTTTTGTTTTTTTTTTTTTTATTATTTCCTTCCAACTCATCCTCTCTTCATTCCACCCTCGTTGGTTCCTCCACCATTTTCGCTCGTTCTTCTTCTTCTTCTTCTTTTTTTTTTTTTTCGTCGCTACGCGCGACGTTGTCCACCTTTCCTCCCGCAGGCGAATAAAAGGCGCCGAGAGATTTACGAGCTTCGCCCTTTGGCCTCTTCGACTCGTCGCAGAGCAACCCTCAACCCCTTTTGTGCCCGACTCGTGCTCGACGCGGGCTTTTTTTTCGCACGCGAAAAAATAAAATAATGATAATAAATAGAGTTGTGATATATTTATGGAAAATTAGTACTAAGAACGAAAACGGCGTATCTAATTGAATTATAAAAATTTCAAATCAATGTAGAAATTCTAAATATAAACAAATGTATCAAATAAATAAAGAATTAAGAATAAATTAATTAATAAATAAAGTAAATAAGTTCAAAGGCAAATTTAAAGCTTTGCGCTCAATTTGACTCTTCGCTCTGTTAATCGCCCGAAAAGATATCAATTCGATGTACCGAGCAATAATTACAAATCAGAAACTATAATCCATTGCACATTATAAGAAAATTTCGCGCAGAATTTTTTTACAGTCTGTACGTTATTGTTCTTTTTTGGTATTCTAAATTTTATAGTCGCACTATGCGACACGTGCCCACCTTAACGCGCGAGTCTCTCGTCTTCGTACGTGACTCGCGCGGACGACTCGGCAGAACGGCGAGGAATTGTTTAGAAAAAAAAAAAAAAAAGGAAAAAAAAAACGCAAATAATAAAAATAAAATAGGGAAACTTATTTACGTCTCTCCGGGTGTTTCGTCTCACCCTCGCGGGCCCGGACTACTTTTTATCCGCGCGTCGAGCGTATAAAAAAAGCGTATAAGCCCCCTCACCGCCCCCGCGCCGAAAGAAATATTATTAAAGGGTCGTGAGTATTGGATCGTCGCCCTCCGACAGCTTACTCTCCGCGACCGTATCTACTTTTCTCGTTTCCCGTCCGCCCCCCCCCCCCTTGCCACTCGCCCTTACTTTCCTGGCACGCACACGACAACCACCGAAAACTGTCGTGTGCTTGCCGCCCGCACGCAAACCCGCTGCCTCGTAAACAACCGCTGTTTCTCGCGAGCTCATACACTAAAAATAAAGTTTTTACTCTTAAGAAACTTTTTCGTCCGCAAATGTCGACAAATTCGTTTCTCGTTAATTTTACAAATATTTCTTTGTGAAGTGAAGAAACATTCTTTGTAAAGTGAACAAACAACTTTGTAGAATTAACAAATATTTTTGTAAAATGAACAAATATTTTTGGTAAAATGAACAAACTTTTTTGGTAAAATGAACAAACATTTTTGTTAAAATGAACAAACATTTTTGTAAAATGAACAAACTTTTTGGTAAAATGAACGAACATTTTTGGTAAAATGAACGATCATTTTTGGTAAAATGAACGATCATTTTTGTAAAATGAACAATCATTTTTGTAAAATGAACAATCATTTTTGTAAAATCAATAAACGTTTTTGTAAAATCAATAAACGTTTTTGTAAAATCAATAAACGTTTTTGTAAAATCAATAAACGTTTTTGTAAAATTAATAAACGTTTTTATAAAATTAACAAACGTTGTTTAAAGATGACCAATCACTTTTGTAAAATGGACAAACGTTTTTGTAAAATGGACAAACGTTTTTGTAAAATGACCAAACGTTTTTGTAAAATGAACAAAAATATAATTGTGGACGTTTGTGGATAAAGAACGTTGATATCTATTGTAACCCATGTTTCGTTCCATCATCGTCGTGAACGTGAGGACAGAGTTTTGGTACGTTTCGGTACCTTTTCTCTTTCCTCTCGAAAAAAAAAAAAAAAAAAAAAAAAAAAAAAAAAAAAAACTTGAAGAAAAGAAAGAAGAATGAAAGAGATGAAAATAAGGTTGAAAGCTTTGCGGTATCGCGAGAGTTCGCGCGGCTAATTAGGACTCCCAGGATGATGAGGTGGCTCGGAAAAGTAGTCTCGAGAAATTGGCGGCTAATTGGGAAGAGGAACGCGGTCGTGGCCTGCTTTTCTGCGGGTGATCCAGGCACGAGGCGAGTTGCGAACTGTTAGCCTCGCCAATTTTGTTCATCTTTTTTTTTTTTTTTTTTTTTTTTTTCTTAAAGAATATACTTTCTTATTATTTTTTCCTCTCTCTCCCTCAATTACTCTTTCTTGTGCTCAGGAGGGTTTTTGTGTGGGTTTTCGAGTTTCTCGCCGAGAAACTCGACGGTCCGTGGCTCTTTAACACTCGACTCAACGAGGGGGTAGAGAGAGAGAGAGGGGGGGGAGCTAATCTTGAATCCGCAAAAGTCACAATGGCGCACGATTTTATCTCGCGAATCGAGTGCCAGCGAGAGTCGGCGCCGGGGCTCTTCGTCGTAGTCAAGGTTAACACATTATTATTATTATTATTTTCTTTTACCCTCCTGCACGACTTAAGACATTTCTTACAGTACTTTGACGTAATGTCGCCAACTATTGCTCTTAGTCACAAATATGTGTAATTTATCGTATAAAAATCGGCATACGCTTTTCATCAATTATTCCCTAATTTTCTTTCTCACGAAACCTTCGCTGTACACGGAAAATAGTGGAGCGATGTCTTAAATTTCACTAGAGTTGAAATCATATGCTTTTATGAGATAACACAATTTGGCAACGTCGTGATTTTTTTTTTGTTTTTTTTTTTTTAATCAAAATGTAAGAACTAACTTAAAGTCAAGAACTAAAATCGAATAATCCGCCCGCACATCCGAGCGATGAATGTTCTGCCTACGCGCCGAGAAAAACAAATGTAGATTGTCAAATTTTCATGATCAATTGTTTTCCAATAAACAAAATACAAAAAATTAAATTAAACAAATTTCACAAATTTATATATTATATATTATTGAATATACAAATTTTTGTCTATCCTTAGTGTCTATAAGTGTTACGCAAGAGAAATGTATCCTTGCAAAATTGACATTTTTTTTTTTCCTTTCACTATCAAAATAATAACGGCAGATGAAAGAAACTCAAGGGAAAAATTGTCCCCGTGTCGCAGCGGACAGAAGACTCTGCTACGTGAACAGAGAGAGAAAAAAAAAAAAAAAAAAAAAAAAAAAAATCGCGAGTCTTTTATACAAGGGTACATACATTTCGCGGTAGTCTCGAGTAGTTACGGCTGTGAACGACAGCCCTGCGTTAACGCACATGGAGATGCGCCGAGTTGAGCTTGCGGGACGGAGGGGGATTCCCCGGCGCGCAGGACGATGAGAGAGGAGGGCAATAAACCGCGCGTGCACGCCGAGGCTGTCGTAATTACGAGGCGCGTTATGGGACATAAAGATCCTCCTTGTTCCCATCCAGGCGAGTCCTATTATGTCCACTCGTCGTATTTACGGACCTCGTTGCCGATGAGTTACGCGGACAGCGGTGCTGGCGTTGAATTTCTACGCCGTTGGGCCCGGGCACAATATGACTCCCTTCTCACCGCCGAAGTCACTAACCGCGAGATATGTCGGCAGCTCGGAAACAAAAGGGCGTATCCCACGCCGCTTAAGACGTAAAACGACGTTGATACGCCCTTCTGATTCTCGACAGTCGTCTCTGCCACTTTTCTTCGATACAGAGATGACAAAATAAATAAAATTTCAGAGAGCCTTGTTTCGCTCGGGCTGCAACAGGAAGAGGACGAGATAAATGCATTAAAAAAACCGTATTTTTTGGATTTAAATGGAAAATATTGGGCCGGGAATAAAATAATTGTTATATTCGTGTTCAGCGGGAAAAAAATACGTCGAGTATAGCCTTGAAACAAAAAAAAAATCGAGTGAACAACGATTTTTCAATATTTGACCCACTTTTGAAAAACCGTCGATTTAGGCGATTTTCAACCGTCGATATCTTGGATTCCAATGGAGCTACGGAAAATCCGAGGTGCTTGTCGTTTTTTACGGAAAAAAAAATACATAAGATAAGGTCTTGTGCGAAGTTCTAGAAGCGTTTTATCGGGCAGTTTCAGAACGTTGAAAAACGCGAAAAATGGACTCGAAAGGCAATTTTTCGATGAATTTTTTTTTTTTTTTTTTTTTTTTTTTTTAATGAACTGCCCTGTATTTCGACGTATTTTTTCCCGCTGAACACGAATCCGCTGGCTTTTTTGGGACTAAAGCACAGTGAGACATCGAAAGTCTCGATTTTATGCACGGAAAATCGTAGTTTTGGGATTTAAATGGAAAATATTGGGTTGGGAATAAAATTAATTTTGTGAGACAGACACTTTTTTTACGTTACGAAAGAGGCGCAAAGTAATTTGCACATGGTTTCCTCATTTATTAGAATTTTGAGCATAGCTCTCTCAGGGAGGAAGCTATGCTTAAAATACCGAAAAGTACTTTGATACTTTAAGTACGTACTTCAAGTACCAAATAAGTACTCATGTACTTCAAGTACTGCCCAGCTTAACAGCAAAGAGTAATCTTAGCTTATCCGTTAATCGTAAAATCGCGCATTTTATATCCGTTGATAACCAAGCGCAAAGCTGCATTTACCGCATTACAGTCGCAGTTTATCAGCAAGTCTGCCATTGTGTGATTTTACCGGGCGTGCGCGGGCTAAGTAATACTTTCCTATACTGGCTCGCGAATTGACGATTTACATAAAAAAAAAAAAATTCTACCGCATCTACTTCCTGTGTGTTACACATAGGGCAGTTTTTATCACAGCCGAACTTGTAGCAATTCATATTCGCTACAATCCTAAAGACTACTCGTTCGCAACGGGAATTTGCAACGAGTGTCTTGCTGTCTCATTCACATCTTGCGCCCTATTTATCAATCCAATAACACTAAATTAACGATAATTAAATAATTAAATAGCCCCAGGGAAAATGCCAGTTTCCCATTTGAATGGAATTTTCCCAAGCGTGTTCGGTGCGATAGCGCCGTGCACAAAGCCATTGATCGGTAGATCGGCATTCGTGGTTCGATCGGCAGCCGCACGGGTGGCTGCAGACCGAAGCCGGATGTGTCGGCTCTCCGGCTCTGTCTCATCCCTCGTGTGACACGGGCGCAATCCCCCGTCGGAGCAAAATCATCAGAAACAATCGGTGAATGGCAGATGGCCTGGAAAACGGACGAGCGGTGCTCGGTGAAACGGCGCGTGTTGGACACATCATCGAATATCGATGGCACGCGCGCATCGGGTTTTGCTCGTTCGGTACAGCCGACTGATAGTTGCTTCGCCTATAGTATATAAAACAGACACGGATGGATATTATACATGCCGCTCTCGCGGCTCGTCGTGTGGAGCCTGTCGATATTACACGAGCGCCGATGTACACGTTCTATAATGCAAAGCTCTGAGCGCCAGTTCGAATCGACTGTTCGATAAATGTCGATGCATAGAGGGAGTTGCGCGGGCAAATTTTTTTTTTTTTTTTTTTTTCCCCCCCCCCGATGGACTCTGCGAACATCGCAAATATATCATCGCGACTGTGCACACGGTTGAACACTGCATGGCAGGCGCAACGCTCTCGATGGGCGTTGTATCGACACCGAGAGGTTTCATTTGCGTTGGCGCGTACGTAATCCGATTAAGAATAAAATTGAGCGGCTGCGGGCCGCTCGACATCCGGCGGGAGGACTCGACGTTAAAAATTTTCAATGGAAACGCGCGAGGCTAAAATCAGCGGACACGGATATTGAGTGCAAGGGGGGGGGGGGGGGCAGAGCGGGGCAAAACGGGCCAGCGCAGCTATTGAGGGAGATTCATCGATTTACGCGGCACGTTTTTACTTTTTTTTTTTTTCTTTGAGACAGATTGTGCATTATTTACTCGTATGGCGGGGCAAAATGGACTTTTCTGGAATCGTAGCGAAAAATGAATACATTTGAGTTACGAATTTGGGGCATGTTTTAGTTATTTTTGGATTTTGGCAAAGGTTTTGGATCTTGGAGGGGGTAAATTGGACCATTCTGGCCGAAGGGCGTTTAGGAAGAACATCATAGCCGAGATGGAAAATTGACTTTTATTGTATCAAATAAACTCGCGTGTAGAGAGGGAGGGGGCAGCGTGGGGCAAAATGAACCTGCTTGACGATTGAGGAAGGTTCATTGATTCACAGCACTTTTTTATCTTTATTTATTCAAGACTTGTGTGATGCATTTTTTACACTCGTATGGCCCTGGGGCAAAATGGGATCGTAGTGGAAAACTGAATAAATTTGAATTACGAATTTGTGGTGTATCTTAATAACATTTGGAGCTTGAAATGTTCATTATTACAATGCAGAAGACGACAGGGGGCAAATTGGAGCACTCTGGCCAAACAGTGTTTGCGAAGACCATCGTGGCCGAGGCGCGAAATTGACTCGTTTAAAATTTCGCTGTAACGCGAATTCATTTTGCCCCACTCGCCCCCTACATATATGTATGCATATGTACTCGACTATATCTATATGCACGAGTGAGTCGGAGAACGGGAAGAGAATTACTGGAAATGTGCAACGAGGTAAAGCGAGATAGTGGTGCTGGTATGGGTACGAGAAACCGGGAAAGTGTCGAGTTTGCACACCTCTCGGGGCGAAGCGGCAAGAGTGAGAGGGAGCGGTTTCTCACCGGAAACGGAGCATTTCCCCGGAGAAACCGCGGCCGGTGGAATACTGGAGATAGAGAATTTTCGGCAAGCCTCAGCTACGAAGAACGGCGAGTTCCGGCTTTTCTCATTCTCTTTCTCCGACTCGACAGCTTTCACGCTTTTCTTTAGTTCCTTCCTCGTTTTAGTTTATTTTTCCATCTCTTTATATCTCGCGCACCAACCGCGGTAAAGTTGTGACACATAACCGTGGAGAGAGGGGCAAGACGGACTAGCCTTAAAACGAAAATGTCGCGGTAATGTCGCGGAATAAAAACACTCCACCGTGCATTGAATGTAAAAAAAAAAAAATATGAATAATTACTGTTATTCCTATTGATAATGCGCCCCGCAATGCACAAACGGTATTTTGTAATTTTGAACTTTGGACAAAAACAAATTACCGGAAAACGAAATAAAAGAAAAACAAAAAACTTTCGACGTATATTTCAAAAAATGTACCTCGATATATATCTTTTAAATGAAAATATTATTAAAAAGTCATATTTAATAATATTAAAATAAAGCCCTATTACAAATAGTCCGTCTTACCCCGCTCTCTCGTATACGGAAAGTAAAAAAATTAGCAATCATTACTGACATTCCCACTAGTTATGCGCCCCACAATGGACGAACACTATTTTCTAATTTTTAATTTCCAAATAAAATAAATTACCCCAACACGAGGTAAAAGAAAAAACTTTCGAGGTACAACGGTCCGTCTTATCCCGCTCTTCGCTGTACCCTCCACCCAAAGAAAGCTGCCCCGTGCACGGAAAGTAACGTAAAAAGTTAGCGATAACTACTCCCACTCCATTAACAATGCGACCCATAACTCACGAACAATATTTGCCAATTTTGAATTTCTTAAAAAAAAAATCCCCGAATACGAAATGAAAAAAAAAAAAAAAAAAAAAAAAAAAAAATGTGATTGAACATTTTCATAAAATTCTTTCGGTCTCGATGCGCAGTCCGGACGTTCGCCAGCACGAAGCCGCGTATCGAAATCGCCCTCCGTCTAGCCAGTGCTGATAACCGGTCGCGCGATAACCGCTCGAAGGCGCAGCACCGCTCGAGCGACCGAAACTTGGTCCTTCGACGTAGGATGTACAGAGCGAAACTGTACGTCCTTTGCCATTTGTTCGGCGAAGGGCCGCGGGGAAGATAAAGCAGCCGTAGCTCTAGCGATTCCCAAAGTCGGCGTAGTCGGGAGTGGCGGAGGGTCGAAGCGGAGAGAGCGACTTCTACGGAAGTACCTAAAATTTCCAGCTCGAGTCTCGGGTTTACGAGCCGGTCCCGAGAGTCCGTCCCGCGATTAGAAGCTCCCACGGGGCGATAGTGAAGGGAGGAAGCGAGAGGGTTGTCCGCGACACTTCGAGCAAGTTGATAATGGTCACGGAAAAGCGCGGCTGGATAGTCGAAGAGCCCGGCAACGGGGAAGTCGCACGAGCTTTCGGAAAACGCGAAATCCACCGGAGGGAAAACAACCAACCATTCGTCGTGTGTACCGCCGGAACGATCGTCGCTTCGACGACAGTCCGTTTACTTCTTTAACCCTGAACTCTTGGAATTTCCATCATTCTTCGCGTGACATTGCGCCGATCGATCTGGATAATAAGAGGCCTCGCATCGATCCCGCGACGCTTCGACTAGGAATATAGGGCAATGCTGGCGGATATTGGCCATGGATTGTTTCGTCTTTTTTTGTTTTTTTTTTGCTTATTTACACGAAAAAAAGTACCTTCTCGATCGGTACTTTGGGTATTTCAGGTACTTTAGGTACTTGAGGTACTTTGGGTACTTTGGGTACTTTGGGTACTTTGGGTACTTTGGGTACTTTGGGTACTTTGGGTACTTTGGGTACTTTGGGTACTTTGGGTACTTTAGGTACTTTAGGTACTTTAGGTACTTTAGGTACTTTATTAGGATAATATTAAAGAAACAATTTTTTTTTTCCCTTTTGTGGACAAAAAAATGTCTTCATATTCCTATGCATAAAATGAGTGCTGGCGTTTCTTGGCCACAGACGTCCACAATTCTTGTTAGTTTTACAAAAAAAAAAAAAAAAAAGGAAGTAACTGCGGTTAAAAAAAAAAACGTTAATTTTAAAAATATTTCTTGTCAAATTTATCAATAAAAGAATCGTGGAAGGTTGCGGATAAAAAAAGTTTCTCAAAAGTACAAACTCTTTTTATTGTGCATACTGATCTGCGAACAGGCGTCGCGAACAATCGTTTGTCGAGCGTTTTGATGCTCGGAATGGTGGGTTGAGATTGCACGGATGAGAAAGGGGAGCTTTGCAAGTAGTTGTTAAAAATAGCCAGAACAAAAAAAAAGCGAAAATTGAGACTCGTAGCCGGAGCGTTGTAATCCTGCGAGCATCCCCGGTGTCCTCGTTTTCTGGCATGAAAGGCGATCGAGCGAGTGAGCAAAGGGGATTCCCCGCTGGGAGTGATCAGAGGTTCCTCTCGTTCCACCAAAGAATGCATGCTAATTTTACAAATATATTTGTCGTTAAATTTATCAATAAAAGAATCGTGCAAATTTGTGGACAAATAAGTTCATTGCAACTACAAACCCTTACTGTGCATACCGATCTCCGAACGCGGTCAACAGGGGTGAGCGGGGCAAAATGGCACGGCGGGGCAAAACGGGATAATGAGACAGAACGCAATTTTCCAATAACTTTTGGATGGTTTGGATGATGGCGATGGTGGTAGGTGGGGCAAAACGGGTTGAAAAAACCGGATGCATCGTTGGGGCAAAGTGGATAGTCCAAAAATGATCGTAAGATTGAGTTTTGCCCCGCTGTGTCATTTTGTCCCGGTCACCCCTGGTGTGCCAATCGTTTGTCTAGCTTTTCGAACCTCGGGGCAGATAATTGATATCGCACAGATTGGGAAGGGGAGCTTTGTAACCCGTTGTTAAAAATAGCCAGAATAAAAAAAGCGAAAATTGAGACTCGTAGCCGAAGCCTTGTGATCCTCCGTGCATCGCCGGTATCCTCGTTTTCTGGCATGAAAGGCGATCGAGCGAGTGAGCAAGGGGGGGGGGGGTCGGGGCAGGGGGTGGTAGGAAGGGGGTGGAGGACGAAGAGGGAGTGATAAGAGGCTCCTCTCGCTCCATCTCCAGTGATTTGGCGTTAATTCGGCCGTGCACAGGCGTCTATGACAGTGCTAATCGAGCCAGAGGAGTTCACGAGGCTGAAGGAACGAGAGAAAGCGGCCTAACGGGGGGGGGGGGGGGGGTTGGGAGGGTGGAAGCGCGATAGCGAAGGGATGGGGAGGACAACAACGAGAGACGGGAGGCAACGAGCCCGGTATAATTTCCGGTCCAACACAGCGGGCGGGCAACGACGTGCGAGAGCGCAACCAGCCAACACGGAATATCGATTATAACGATCGTCGAACGTCGGATAGACCGGGAACGGTCTGTGCATTACAGCGGCGCTCGTTCCACCCTTCCGAGCTTCCGCTCACCTTTCTCTTCCAAGCATCTATTTTTTTTTTTTTTTCCATTTAGTTCTGTCATCCTTTTCCTATCTCGGCGCATCGTTTTCTCACGGGATTTTACCTTGATCTTCTTTCGCAAACTTTTTCCTTTTTTTTTTTTTCCCCGACACTTTTACCGAGACTCGCATCGAGCGTGTAATTCCCGCTCTCGTTTTCCCTTTGTGGGCTGTTTTTAGTTATTTTTCTTCTCTAACGCAATTAAAGTGGAGTGCAGTACCTTGGCATAATCTCTGTGCTTCTTCCCGCGGCGCTTTATCTGCTTATCCGGTGGTTTATTGTGCGAGCGGTGTGGAGAAAAGTCACTTAAGTACCGAAGATGGGCTTGGGTCCGGCTGGTGGTTACATGCCAGCACCGGCCCGCTCTCGCGCCATGAGCGGGAGTGTCTTCACAGTGCTGGGATCTAACAAGAGAGCCAACCGGACCTCACTCAGCTATGCGGGTGTTGTATGTGTACATGCTTAATTCTCTCTTAACCTTGTAATCGTGAAGACGGGGCAAAGCGGAGTAGGCTTTTCAGCCGGTGCAAAAAAAAAATTGTGAGAGTGGTCCCTTTTGCCCCAATCCCCCCCCGGGACTCGTGGCTCGACTTTCTTTCTTACTTCTCGTCTTACACTCGGTGCTTTTGTTTTAGTTTTTGTGTCTTTTTTTTTGTTTTTTTTTCTTTTACCTTGCAGCGTCATAGCGGCTATCCAATTTCTCTTGCTTATCTTCGCCAACGTCGCGGCGAGTTTCTTGCGCCTCTGTCGCTTTTTCTTCTCCGCATCGCCCGCCCCGTTACGGCGAGTTTTTCGGAACGCGAGACGCTAACGACATCAGCTGTACACGTCCGTGCAGCCGGACACCTCTCGGACCGTAAGGCTTCAACTGGAGCGCGCGGGTTCCCCGAGACCTCTTACATTTCTCCTATGACCGAAGCTCTTCTTCGTTCCGAGGCCGCACCCGACTCACCGCCCCACCGGGATAATCTTGTTAGCGGCGTTACCTACCCTCTTAATCCCGGGGCAGCTACCGTCTGCCGAACGAGGGCCTAATCGTTCACCGAACCAGCCAACGCGTACGGAGAACCCTCGACCTCGGCCTTTTTGCTGTTGCCATCGAAAAGAAACAAGAAAAATTGACTGTAAAAAAATGTTTCTCTATTTTTTTCTACCCTGCTTATAATTTGCGTTAGTCCACAAGGCAGGGTTTGGTCTGGCTGACCGTTACATCCCAGCGCTGGCGGGAGACGGGGCTAGTGCTGGGATGTAACAGTCAGCCAGACGTGGACCGCCTCGATTCCACCTCAGCACTTGCGTTATTCTCCAGATTAGATTTGGTCTGGCTGGCTGTTACATCCCAGCGCTGGCGCGAGACCGGGCTGGTGCCTGGGATGTAACAGTCAGCCGTCACTTGGTACGGAAAATCGTGTCCGATGTAATGAAATTGAAAAATAATAATTCACTTTCTTCATTGCCAGCCTAATGTCTGATCTGGTCGATCATCCGGCATGAATTGTCCGAGCGGAACATAAATTCCGGATGATACGATACACGATATAATCGTCCGACTACGTCTATGCTATTAGCAGACTTGGGTAGCGATCTACTTTGAGGCAATCCACTGTGCAACACCCGGAGGAGGGGGGGGGGGCGGACCCCCTGATAATACAAACGATTAGCAAGCTCGTCGCGATTTCCCAGAAGCGAAATTTCCACGTGTAATCCTAGCAGGGGCAGCAGCGGAGGCATCATACTTGTGTACGACGCGTTCCCGAACTTCCCACCCTTTCCTTATCCGCGATCTCGACCACCTCGTTACGGCACTTCGTAGCTAAACAGCCAACCTCGATTACCCGTTTCTCTCGCCTTCCTATCGGCGAAGGGACATCACGACTCCCAGCGGGTTTTAGCTGTACCCTGACTATCTTGCGACCCCCCCCCCCACCCTTTCCCTTGACTAAAGTTTCGATTTCGATTATGCATGACTTTAATCGCGATAATTGCAAACGTCGACGGCTGAGAACCAAAATGGCGCAACCTTCATACCAAAGTGGATTCCCTACGCTAATAGGTAAATGCGCGTTTTTTCATCGCCAGATCGACGACCAGTATTCTTATGGTTTCGCAAAAACCCAAACGGTGGACTGGCCTTTGCTCGCGTAATACAAAATAAATAACGATCAGTGTAAATTAAGAGAAATAATGTATCACATATAAATTAATTATATGTAATTACAATTGATAAATGTATTAATATATATTCATTTATATATCAGCGAAAATGGGTTACCCTACATCGCTAGACACAGTGAACTTTTTCGAGATGAAATTTCCAAATATTATGTTTATGTCGATTGATCTTTGCACATCCTTTTCAAGATTATCGTCCAAGTGCGATTACGCATGACTTTAATCGCGCTAATTGACAAGGTCGATGGCTGAGAACCAAAATGGCGCAACCTCCATATCAAAGTGGATTCCCTACGCTAATAGATAAACGCCGGTTCTCCCATCTTCGCATCGGCAAACAATTTTTGTAAGGTTTCGCAAAAATGAACTGGGCTTCGCCCGTCCAGTATCGAATAAATAAAGTTTTGGTCTAAATTAATATAAATAATATATAACATACAGTAGATTAATATATATATATATATATAAAATCATATATTAACAAAAATCCCTGACACAGTGAACTCTTCCACATAAAATTTCCAAACATTAAATCAACGTCGATTGATCTTTGCAAACTCTTTCCAAGATTTTCGTCTACCGGCTCGTGGACCGACAAGTGTCGCGATGTATTATCACGAGAACATCGCGACAATCTTTCTCCTGAAGATCGCGATATCAACGAAAATGGCTGCGCACGGACTGATTCACCGGTCCGTTGCAGAAACACATGCGGACAGCTCAAAGGATCGAGGCGGGCTCAGGCGAGACGATGGAAAGGAGTAACGGAGGTTTCCGAGAGCCATTCTTGGTCGGACTCGTACTTCCCCGAGGGACGACGCTCCCTCGTCCTGACGAAGAGCCGACGCGACTCTGAGTTCGCTCGACCGCACTCTCTTCTCTCCGCTACACTGTGTTCTCCGGCTTTGCTTTCCGTGCTCCCCCTCGCCTCTATCGCTGGTCCCGGCGAGATACGCGCGAGCTACATCGCAGCCGTCCATTTTGCCGTGGAGATCACCAACGATATATATAGGTAGGAATCGCAAGAACGATTCCAGCAATTCCGGGACAACAATGAAGTGGATCTCGCCAGAGAGAGACTCGAATCCCTGGACCCGATATTCTTCTTCGTGGAAGCGCAAGCTGCCCGGAAAGGCTGCTATTGTATATACTTCACAATCTAGTATATATACATATATATATATGTAACCCCGTATGTATATATATATATATATATATATATATATATAAGGGGTTACAGTACATTGGGTAGATAGTAAGTAGTAGACGCGGCTAGAAAGGGGTAGTTCGCGTTTCGTACTCGCGTGGGACTTTGCCGAATGTAGAACGGCAATGAAAGATCGGAGAACCTTTAGCGGGAAAAAAAAAAGAATTGAACAAAAAAAATCCCAAGCGATTTATTGTCCGTCGCGGTATCGTGATCGAGTGAAAAATACCTAGTTTCTCAGCTGGAACCTGGAGAGTTTCTGAATTTTGAACATTTGCGATATCGCTTCTTCGTGGATGAAGCTTTGTTTTCATGATATCAATTTTTTTTCGAGATTTTAATAAAAACGTGTTCTGAATGTTTAAGACCCGAAAAGAATGAAACTCTTATAGCTCGATAACGGCTTGAACTGCCAAGCTGAAATACAAAAATCTCAATGATTCTCAATGTTTGGTTGAATCGTTGGCAAAATCATTTCGGTCATTAAAATTTCAAGCGCTTTTGAACTTTGCCGAAAAAAAAAAAAAACTGTGCCCACGCTAGTTCTTGCAATGTTTGAGCTACGAAGCTAAAGCGTCGTATAGAACGGTACGACTTTTTCTCTCTATTTACATTTGCGATAATCGATCGAGCCGTTTAAATTTTATAAAATTTAGCATTTTTTTTTTTTGTTAATTGCCCGAAAAATGAGAATTTTCTTTCTGACGCGTTTTTCCGTATCAAACATTGAGTCGAGAGTAAAATGAGTATCAGATTCGCGATCAGTGGGGGGGGGGGGAAAAAAAAAAAAAAAAAAAAAACATAAGACCAGGCTCCGACCCGACGAATGATAATTTTTATAAGGAAACATACTCGCGAATATTGCGAAAACTAGTGAATTTTTTCTACATTCAAACAACCATATTTTTCAATCGCGATTATTTCCCTTTCGGACAAGGCTTCCTCTCCGAAGAAAATCTTTTTTTGGCATCCCAATTAAAAAAAAAACTTCTCATCGCCATAAAAATTCGCGTATCAACTTTCCATCCGTCGCTCCGTTATTTCGCCATAGGCCAATTATTCCGCCATGGGCGAACAACCGAATCGCTGCGGCCTTTGATCGAGCGGAATCGCCCGCGCTTCGGGAGACCGCGCGGCGTATCTATGCAGAATGTTTTTCATCAGCTTCGTTCCGGCCACTTACTCGCGCCTCGGCTCGGATCCTCGCACGGGTGTGTTCGTAGCTCGCGTACTCTAACGTTTGAAAATTGTTGGAAATTATTCACACCCCGACGGGAAGCGGAGCGGGCACTGCCGAGGCGCGTCCTTGCGGCGTTCGATCGATCCTCGATGCCGTCGAGATTCGCGCTCTCCATCGCAGAGACGCGCACATCCGCTCTACGCGAAAAACGCTCACGTGCGAAAACGCACACCAGGGAGGGGAGTGCCTCGAGTTTTCCTGCGCTGTGAATCGCCCGGCGAGAGCTCGGGCGAATGCCAAAGAGCAAATACGTGTTTCCGAGTGATGTGACACGTAACGCGCGAAGGGCGAAGAGGCGAGATGGAACGGGGTTGAAGGGGGTGAATGACGAGTGCGAGAGAAAGCGTGAGAGCCGAAGGGAAGCGCAGGGGAGGAGGAAAACGGGTCAGAGAGCCAGCCAGACGTCGATCAGCCTGGGCGGCGTGAGCGACAAGAACCCCAGACGTAATTTCATTTGCATGGCGTTTCGCGGAGAGTTTCGTCGTGGGTTTCACTCGTCGGGCAGACGACGGCGCTCGAGGGGGACCGAAAGTTTCAGGGATGCACGGAGTCACGGGAATGGGAAGCCCGAAGGACGGTGAAGTGTCGCGAGAAGATGGCCATTGCGTCGGGAACGCGGAGACTATCCGTACCGATTCTACGTAGCCGATTTCCCGAACATTGTTAGACCCGCTATCGCCGGGCCGAGCGGGAGACCGAGAAGACACCATTGGATGAAATGTTATTATTGTTATTATTGTTATTATTGTTATTATTGTTATTATTGTTATTATTGTTATTATTGTTATTATTGTTATTATTGTTATTATTGTTATTATTGTTATTATTGTTATTATTGTTATTATTGTTATTATTGTTATTATTGTTATTATTGTTATTATTGTTATTATTGTTATTATTGTTATTATTGTTATTATTGTTAATGGAATCGTATGAAATAGATGTAGAGTTGAGACAATGATACTTTTTTTTTGTGCAGCTCGCAAAAGAAGATTATTCTTAATTAATTTTTGTATTTTTTTTTTTTTTTTCCAGTTGACGTCGATATTATCGTGCATCGAATGGGAATGGTTGGCTCGGGCGACCGAACGATTGGCGGACGACGGCGAGGACGCGACGGAGGGATGTCTACTCCGCGAAGCACGCCGGTCCGTCAGGGGTATAAATACACCTGCTATTGATTTTGCTCGCTCCGAGCAGCGCGAGAGACTGCGTGGTTTCTCATCTGGCGTCTTTCTCCGTCGGGCCGTCGGCTGCGTGATCGTGCCCCTGTGACGAGAAATAATACTCTTCCGTTCGCGCGTGCGGTACGGATTAGGATATGCAGCACGCCGCGAGCAGGGGTGGATAATTACGCGCGCCCGGAGAAATTTAAGGGACAAAAATCGACGCGGCAGGCACCGAGAAGCCAATGCAGGAAACACGGAGTGCGAGCGTGAAAGGAGAACCGGTGAGTTTGCTCGCTGGTGTGTTACTTTACGGAATAGACATTATATGCGCGGACCGGGAGAAGAGGCCGTGAGCGATGCGAGGATACCGAGCACAGCTCCGGGCGCATTAATATTCCGGGGATCGTCCCGATCCCCGGAAGGTATCCAAAGGCGTGATACTCTCGTACCGACCTCGCTCTCGTTTCAACCCCCTCCACCCCCTCCCCAAACCCCGCTTCCGCGCTTTCCTCTAATCCCCGAATTTCTCGCCCTCGCATATATGTATGTGTGTGTGTATATATATACATACACATATATATGTATATATATGTATGTATATATATATACTCACACACATACCCCCCCCGCGGCGAGTTTGTTCTCTCGACTACTTGAAGTCGTCCGGTCGTGGCGGACCTTTCGGCTCCTCGCACCGACCACGTAATCGTCCACCGGTTTGCATTCCCCGCATAATCCACCCGACGAAAGGACCAGCAAGGTACAGGCTATATACAGGCTGTACGGCGATGCGGGTCGTGTGGGACACTCGTTAACTCGCCCTCTTTTTTGGGACGGACAATACAATTTGAAAACAAGGCAGTATAGAGGTATTAGGCAAATTAGTTTTATGTTAAAAAATTGTTGATTTCGGGGAAGTCGGAAGAATTTCTGATTAGAGAACAATGGAGGGGGGGGGGGGGGGTTGGATGTAGGAAATTGGGCCGGAGGTAGGAATATGACCCGGATAGTGGATGATTATTTGGACAGAGATGTACCGAAAATCGCCACGAATTGATACATTTTTTTGGAAGATAGTTGCTGGTGATTTTTTTTTTTTTTTTATTTGACTTGTAGAAAACTTTTTATAAACAATTTTCTTGATTTTATCGTTATTATTCTTATTCTACTAATTGAAAATCTAAACGAAGCAAATTACTCGGTGAATTTGCAAGACACGTTTCAAGAAACAAAATAAGTTGTTACTCATCACAAAATCCGACGAAGATTAAAAATTTAACATCACAAAAATTGCGTAAAAATATACCCGTGTACTTGACCTAAACTGTGTTATTTTTCTGTACATTCATTGTGGTACATTTTAGTTCCACACAAAGTACGAACACCTCAATCTAGGTCAACACCTCAGTTCGAAAAAATCTCTCCATCAAAAAGTGTGCAAGCAATTATTGAAATTTGGTGCTCGATTGACTCGACTGTAGCGCGCGGACTACCTAAAGTGGAGTGACCAGTCTGTTTCAAGTTCGCGACTCTGTTCGGCCGAAGATTCGCCGACTCTTATCTAATTAAGCCCTACGGGAGAGTTAATTTCCAAACAATTTCACCCGACGAACAATTTCCAGAGCCAGACTCGCGCCCACAGTGTTTCGTAGAATCTCGCTCACCCCTTTCGCTCCCTCTTACCGGGGAAGATATACACCTCTCGCTCGGGCTTTATCCATTTCACCGCTTCCCTCCCAGCCTGTAGCCCGGGCAAAACATAATCTCGCTCACCCATTTATTTATCTTTCAATTTTCGTCCGGGCAACGGCAAAGAGCACGTAATACCTTCGTTCCGTCTGCAAACACCGAGCCATTCCCTTCTCTCTATCTCTCTTTTTCCGCACATTTACGCTTTCCAACAATTTCCCTTCTGCTGTTCGAGATTGCGAAAACTCCGCCCCGTCCCACCGATGGAAAGAGCTTCCGCCTCTTTGCCTTATACCCATCTTCACTACGTACATATTCAGATACCTTAAGCGTTTTTTATCATTTTTTTTTTCCAAGCCTCCAGCCTTGCCTCACATTCGCCCTTCCGGAGAGTCCAACGAACGAGGCGGCAAAGCGTGCATGTTTTTCGCTCATTTGCGCCATCGTCGTCTGGATTACATTTCTGTGGGAGGTTTTTTTTTTTGGTCCCCTCGAGAAGTCGAGAGCGACGAGACGCACGAAGGAGACACTTTCGTCTGCCGCGCGTTCTGTAATCCGGGCCAATAAAGTGGAAACGGAGATAGGAGCGTTTTCAGGCACGCGAAAGACTTTCACTTCCTCGCACTCTTCATCTACGTGTCTTCCTTTTATCCCGTTTTCTTATAAGCAGATACTTTAAGCTTTTTTATTTTATCCAAATTTCCACCCTTGTCTCACATTCGGCTTTTTCGAGGGCCCTGCGAACGGGACAGCAAAGCGGGCGAAATGTGCATGTTTTTCACTCATTTGCGCCACAATCGTCTGGATTACATTTCTGTGTGAGGTTTTTTTCGGTCTCCTCGAGGAGTCGAACGAAAATGCGCGAGACGCACGAAGGAGAAACTCTCGTCAGTCGTGGGCTTTGTAATCCACGCCAATAATGTGGAAACACAGGCAGGAGCGTTTTTAGGCACGCCAAAGACTTTCACTTCTTCGTACTCTTCATCTGTGTCTTCCTTTTGGCTCCTGTTCTTATAAGCCTAATTTTTCTTATCAGAACTCATAAGGAGAAAAAAAAATGACTGGATTAACCAAGGCGCAGTGACTTACCTTCAAAAGTCTTATTTCGTTGGTACACGAAGAAAAATAATTTATTTGACGGCCACCTTTTATTAAGATAAAAATATTTATATGATTTAAATAAATATTTATTTCATTTAAGTGACTATTTACTTAATATAAATAAATATTTATTTAAAACAAATAAATATTTTGCTTAATCCAAATAAACGGTGGCCGTCGAATAAATTATTTTTCTACGTGTAAATAAAAAATGTCTGTTTGAATCATCAAATTTTGAATCTTCTGAAGCAAATAATCTTTTAACAAGACCACACTTTAATCGTACCAAACGCGGCAAAGCGTGCGAAACGTGCATGTTTTTCGTTCATTCGCGCCATCGTCCACCGGATTACATTTCTGTGTGGGATTTTTTCGGTCCCTCCGAAGATGTGCGAGACGCCCAAAGGAGACGGTTTCGTCCGGCGGGGGTTTGTAATTCCGGCCAATAAAGGGGAAACAGAGAGATAGGGGCGTTTTCAGGCACGCGAAAGACTTTCACTTCTCCGCATTCTTCTTGCTGGTCTCTTCATTTTGCTCCCTTTTTTTTTTGTCCTCGGCCGGCCAACTCGCGGCTCCGTTCTCGATTCTCTTCGGTTATTTCTCGCCAGCCGAGGCGTATATCTGTAGCGAGTGGTATTACCTCGCTATAGATATTTCTCTCTCAAACCTCCGTCGACTTTTCCAGCTTCGCTCGAGCTTCGTGGCAGCCGGAGCGCGTGTGCTTACTCCCTTTTTCACGAGAAAATCGGCTTTTCCCCCGAGAATTCACGAGGCCGCCCCTCGGTCTTTCTCGAAGTGCGCTCGTTGCGCCGTTTCAGCCTCCGCCCACAAATTTTGCGGTACACCAGGTGGCGGTCCGCAGAACGCGGATAAAACAATTTGCCATAAATTTTCATCTCGAGACCTCGGCTCCGACGGCGGGCTTCCACGGAACTCGATACGGGAACGAAGTCAAAGCTCCGATACTCGGAACGGAGAAACCGTGCGTATCAATCGAGAAACAGCTCTGGCGGATAATTTTTAACGAGACGAAACGCCACGATAGGAGCGAAGCTACGGTTATAGCGGAGTAGCGAGAGAAGCTCTTCTGCAGTCGACAAAGGCCACGAGGGATGCCGGAATGGCTGGAGCGAAAGGGGCGAGGAGGGTTCGCAAAGCGGCTGCTGAGAAACGCAAAGCCGCGCTCCGCAGCGTTCAGCGCGAGAAGAGCGGCGAGATGCGCCCTTCTGGTTCCCAGCCGACTGTACGGCGTAAGCGGGGAGCAGAGCGGAGCGGGATGGTGAACAAGGTGGAGAAAGAGATTCATAAAACAAGGGTAGGGAGAGCGGAGGAAGGACATATTGCCCGGCGCACTCCATGTATTATGCATGAGGTTGAGTAGAACAAGAGGGAAAGGAGAGGACGAGGGCGGGAAGGGACGAGAGGCCTCCCGTTAGGAGGTCTATTAATTCGAAAAATTGTTCCTTTGCCACGGCTCTCGCACGGCCAGGAACGGCGAAATTCTCAAGCTTCTCCACGGCAACTTATACGAAGCGCAGCCGGCCCTCAGGTGGAATACGTATGAGGGCTGGATGCGGAATTGAATTTTTGCCAAAAGGTGTCCATCATCGATTTCAATGTTAGCCGGCAGTTCTTTTTTATTTTTATTAAAAATGATTCCGTGAGAGTTACTTAACGAACTCATCTGAAGGAACGCCGAACTTGGGGGTGGGTTTTTATTGAAGCGAGTCGTCATGACCCTAGAACTCATGTGCGGCGTGGAAAACCACTCGAGGTGATATTTAAATAATGCGCAATTTCAATTTTTGCCAATTTTCGTTACATTTTGGGCTTTAAGTGCGCTTTTCATCTCCGAAACTTTAATAAAATCAAATTTGCAGCATGCCATTCTCTTCCTTATTAAAAAAAAAACGAAAAGATTCATGTGCGGTAAACTCTACTTTTAGTAGAAAAAAATGCGCGACGAATGTCTATCCTAGTCATGAGTTGGAAAGTAGAAAAAACAATAAATTCAACGCGTTTCCAATTCCGCGACACTTAGGCGAATCAATTTGTGACTGATAGATTTCAGTTTTTCAGGGTTCTTTTTCCATTATTCGTCGCAAGTATCGACAAAAAAACCGATAAAATATATAAAAGGATCGAATAACTTTTTTCAATCAGTTAAATCGATGAGATCGAATTCAATGGTTTTTCCCAATTCGATTGCTCGATTCTTTGAAATTCCTTGGATTTCGAGATAAACGGAAAGGTAAAGATACGCCGCTATCTAATACCCTCCCGCACTATCGTAACACGAATGGAGAGGACCTCAAGGGAATTATGAAAGGCGCCGAAAAAAAAAAAAAAAAAAAAAAAAACGGAAAAAATAATAGGAAAAATCCGAGCTGTTTTAACTTCAATCCGTTTCCATTTTTTTTCCAATATTTATTTGAGTCAATTTCTGACCGACACATTTTTGCTTTTCACTGTTAATTTCTCAAGATTCGTCGCGATTATCCACGAAAATCAGATAAAATGTATAATTCGCTGAAAAAACTTTTATCAACCGTCTAAAACAATGAAATCGAACTCGATAGTTTCCCCCGACTTTACTGTACGATTCTCTGAAATTCCTTGGCCTTCGAGATAAACGGCTAGCGAAAGAAACGCCAATGGAAACGCCATCTGATACCGTCCTGCCCCGCCCTAACGCCAATGGCGAGGACCTCCGGGGAATTATGAAAGGGGGGCAAAAAAAAAAAAAAAAAAGAAGAAAAAAAAAACATAGGAAAAAGAAACGAGAAAGAAAGGAGAGCGGAAGGATATCGCGGATGCCGAGGGGGAACACAACATGCACACATGCTGCCGGTGTAAACTGTAGGATTGATGCGAAACCGATAATGTCGTCGCGGGGCTGGAGGAGGGGGACGAAGGCAAAAGAGCTTGCCGCTGCCGGTCGCGCCGCTGCTGGCTCGAGCGGTCTGTTCCTATCTGGTGACCTCCGCATTTACGGGAAAGGGCCCAACCCCGACATTTCTTCCTCTCTTTTCACGCGACTATACAGATATACTGATATAGAGATATAGAGCGGGAACGAGAGACGCGTATCCACAATGGGAGTAGACCGCGATGTATCAGATTTTTATTCGACCAGCGAAGCAGAGCATATTGCGATATTCTACACACACATTTTTATTTTTATTATTTTCATCGTTTTTTTTTTGTTTTTTTTTTTTTTTTCTACTTTTTCTCCACGACCGGTACAATACACACCCTATCTCCATCCCCCCTGAGGTCACATCGGCGGTACGCCTGCGGTATTTCAACGACATCCGGGGGAATATCGAAATTTGCCGTGAGAGGAAGAACGAGAAAACGAGGAGTTGTGGCAAGCCTGTGAATAATTGAAATTGAAGCAAATAATAATTCGAAAGGTGTGCCGTCGCGGCGGTCTCCGCCGCTGGGACAGTTGATTATTTTTTATCGCGGAAAAATCTATGGGTGCTCCGCGTGCAATGCATGCGGAGGCTTTTTCGTTATTTTTTGTGTTTTCCTTTTTGTGGCCATTATCGTATGACACGCGAAAGGCTCTCCGCGGCGAAGCTCCAAATGGAGAAGACGGGCGCTTCGAGCTATTGGACTTTTTCCATCGGTCGGCAAAAGTGAGGATCCGAAAATCGGAAATTCTTTTTTTTTTTTTTGACGCTTCGGGAAACTTCGATGACTTGACATCGAAGTATCGAAACAACTTGAAAGTTCTTTACATTGTTTAAATTGACCGAATATACATTAAAGTCTCAATAATATAGGGGAGAACGGAGCAATATTGGACAGTTGGGCAAAACGGGACAATGTGGAAAAACGCAATTTTTCAATAATTTTTTAATAGACCATTTTGCCCCATTGATACATCCCGATTTTCTGCTCCTTTTTGCCTCACTCTTCCAACCAAAAATTATTGAATAATTGCGTTTTGCCCCACCGTCCCGTTTTGGCCCGCTCTTCCTACCTTCTGTACGGTGACAGTACATACGATTGAATCGGAAAAAAATTTGTTGATTTAATGCACTTTTCTTTCACCTTGAGCCAACGTTGTAATCGCAATCACTGCTATACGCAATTGACACAACCACACCAGTTTCATTGTTTCAACAACGGTGCACCCTATTCAAATGCGCCCGGATTTATTTAAACCAATTTTCCGTGACCGCGGCTGTGAGGTTGATATTACCAAACCTTTTTTTTCGATGTACCAACAAATTTTTTTTCTCCGCGCATTGTATGGGAGGTCAGTAAATATCTTTTACGACTACTGCTAAGTTATTCACTTAAGCAAAATTAACAATAATAATAATTATTATTATTATTATTATTATTATTAATTTACTTTTTGACCTCATTGCCAATCTCAGCAGAAACTGAAAAATAATAATAACAAAAATATTTTAAAAAAAGAACCAAACAAAAAATCGTTAAAATCGTTGATTCAAGTTCCACCGATAGTTCGTCCACCTGGCGTCTATTTTTAATGAAGACCACCGCTATAAATCCTCCGGCGGCTCGGTGCCCCCGTAATTTTCTCCGTTCTATTCACCCCTCCTCGCTATAACTATGCAGTCCTCATTCATGCATGGCCCGATGCGTCTACGTGGGCGACATTCGTAAGCGTCTCCGGTGTATTATATCATCCCCGTCATACAAACGCATTACCGAGAGCGCTGAAAGTGCCGCGAGGTGCATGAGATCGGGGCGTCGGGGCGTGCTGCCGCTTGCTGTCGCGAGCCGGGCCCGAAGGGGTGTCGTAGACACCGAGCACTTATTATTACATCGTCTGTGAGGCGAAAACCACCCCCAGCCGCCGAGCGGCTTCCGCGCCAGCCAAGAAGCAGCGACGGAAGCTGAATCGGCGTTGAGACCGAGGCGAACGCCGTCCCTTCGGTCTGCCGGTAACAAACCGTCCCCAACCCGTCGAGCGCCTCGCCCTCCGGTCGAGAGACGGGGACGGAGGGGTTGACAGAGGCGGGGTAGGGCGAGGGGGAACAAACGCAAAGTTTCAGATGGCTTTCCGTCTACCGACGCTAACTTTCAGGTAATTAAGTGCGTCGCAACTTGGTTAAGGCGCGTAATTGTGTTTTATAAGAAGAGAAGGCGAGGGGCGTTTTAAGAGAAAGGGGCGGGCGGGGGAGAGGAGGGTGGTTGAAGACGCCGGAGAGGCCCGGGCTCTTTGTGACGCTTAGCGGCTTAGCGGGAAGGAGAGAAAACTGCTGCCTTGCAGGTGGTGGCAGTCTCGCGTTTCTGAGCCACGATAAGTTGGCGCACGGAGTAAGTTGTACGGCGAGGTGATACAGGCAGAGGAAGCGCCAATAACGTCGGCGTCGAAGGCGAGTCTGCTGGTTGATGCGGAGGCCGAACGGGCGGATAGTAAAATCGGGAAGTTTTGGGAAAGCGTGTACGGCGAACCGCGAGTTAATTAGTTGTACGGTTCGTAATAGTTTAACGTAGCGTGGGCCGCCTTACGTTGGGCGTTTCGTGACTAACTTCCGGGTAATTTGCGGAACGCCGGACGAGGCAATGCCAGGCTGCAAAGTTCTCGGGGCAGCGTTGCGAGATATGACGTACACTCGGCGGACACATCGAGCGCCACGGCGAAGGGCAAGGGTCGGCCCGCATCGAGCGAGGACTCAACATTTTCGACAAAAAAATTCGTACACTATATATATATATATACACAGTCATAGGCAATTGAAGTGGAACACGATTTTTTTCGCCTGTTTTGGCAAAAGTTGGACCCTTTCACGTATACTGTCGCCAAAATAACCTTGTTCCACTTCAATTGCCTATGACTGTATATATATATATAATTTATTTATACGGAAAATTATGAAAGTTGCGCGGCACGTGTCGCAAAAGTATTACTGCGACATGTGAAATATACGTGTAGTTCCGTGGAAGGGACTTTATATTTCGGAACATGTTTCATCGAATATATAGCAATTCATATTTTTAGTGCAAATATGTAAATATTAATAGTAACAATTTAATTATGCTGTATTTTATTTAAACACAGATATATGTTTAATTATATGTTGACCTTTCAGAAAATGTGTCTAATATTTTAGCACTATATATATATATACATATATATGTTTGGAATCTATTGATCTCAAAGAAATATTATGAAAATCATAGCGCGTCGCGTAGACTGAAAAAAAAAATATATATATATATATGTATATCAATGACCCAAGTAAAATTGGCTTGCCGGCTGCCAAAGAAAAAAAATTCTTATGTCAATTCTACTTTAAATTCTTATAATTCCATGCGAAATTGAAACGATAAAATATAACTTTGACAGTCTTGCCGTCGTTGTTTCACTATCATAAGGAATTGCAAGAATCTTAACTAGAATCGAAATTTGAAAAAAAATAAAAAGAAATTCTTCGACAGCCCGCAAGCAAATTTTGTTTTTTTTTTTTTGAGTGTATCGCAAAAAATGCTACTGCGATATGTGACATATGTTTCTCACCGAAGGAACTTTACATTCCGGAACATGTTTGGTCAAATATATAGAAATTCATATCGATAATAATTTAACATTTTTTTTTTTTCTACACATTTCTACACATATTCATATGTGTAGAAATTCCAGAAAATATGTCCAACGAAAAGTGTGTATACATTTTTACGTATACATCTTTTGAATGTAACAATGAGAGTCTCTTAAATCGTCGGACGCAGCGGCGTCCCATAAAAGTGTCAGCCTCGGTGTTCCACATGTGCCTTAGCGTTCGAGCTCCGAGAGATTTGTGGGCGAGCTGGCGGAATCGCGACGTGTCGCATGAACAAATTGGACAAATTGGCTGTATATCGGGGTGAGTGCGGACCACGACAATTAGCTAATGCATCGAGGGGCGTGCGCTTCTCTCCTCCGTATCTCTGTCCGGAGCGCTGGATGCCGATGCTAGTTTACGAGCTGCGGCCCGATCGACCCTCCACGTAGCTTACGTACCGGCGGTTGTAACTGCGCCTCCGCTACGTGCACACAAGTTCTCCGCACTCGTTAGTCACCAATAACCCTCGCATGCAACCCCAGACTCTTTCTCTAGTTGCGGTAGTATTTTTCGTTCGCGTCCCCTCTTCACACCCCCGGAGGAAAATTCTCTTTGCTCGCCGCCGGGACAGCCGCACCGCTCTCGATAATTGCGGCTCATAAAGTTCAATTCAGCACGACAACCCCTCTCGATTCGCAGAGCCTGCAGACGTAATGACGAACGTCGTGGACTCTCCGAGGCGAGCGACTCATGACTATAACTGCACGGTGTACCGCGCTTTGCGTGCACAATGGTAAACGGACTATATTACCGACAGGGTTCGTCGCTCTAGCTGGCCGACGGGACTACCATTGTCGATAGACGGGTTGAAACGATTTTTTTACATTTTTTTTATTCAATTGAGTTTCCTTAAGGAGGGCGGGAATTGGATGGTTTTAGGCGACAAAAGGTTTTTAAAAAATTTTCATTGTATGTTACTACATTTTTTTATTCAGCGAGAAAAACTGTGAAGATCGTGTAAAAAATCCAACCGATTCATGACTATAACTGCACGGTGTACCGCGCTTTGCGTGCACAATGGTACACGACTATATTACCAGCTGAGTTCGTCGCTCTAGCTGGTCGACGGGACTACCATTGTCGATAGACGGGTTGAAACGATTTTTTTACATTTTTTTCATTCAATTGAGTTTCCTTAAGGAGGGCGGGAATTGGACGGTTTTAGGCGACAAAAGGTTTTTAAAAAATTTTCATTGTATGTTACTACATTTTTTTATTCAGCGAGAAAAACTGTAAAAATCGTGTAAAAAATCCAACCGATTCATGACTATAACTGCACGGTGTACCGCGCTTTGCGTGCACAATGGTACACGGACTATATTACCGACGGAGTTCGTCGCTCTAGGTGGTCGACGGGACTACCATTGTCGATAGACGGGTTGAAACGATTTTTTTACATTTTTTTTATTGAATAGAGTTTGTTTAAGGAGGGCGGGAATTGGACGGTTTTAGGCGACAAAAGGTTTTTAAAAAATGTTCATTGTATGTTACTACATTTTTTTATTCAGCGAGAAAAACTGTAAAAATCGTGTAAAAAATCCAACCGATTCATGACTATAACTGCACGGTGTACCACGCTTTGCGTGCACAATGGTACACGGACTATATTACCGACGGAGTTCGTCGCTCTAGCTGGTCGGCGGGACTACCCTTGTCGATACACCGGTACAACCGATTTTTTTTTTTTTTTTTTAATTCAATTAAATTTGTTCAAGAGCAGAGGGAATTAAACGATTTTAGACAACGGAATGTTGTTTTTTAATAATCATTTCTTTGCATTATTTTCATTTTTCAATCAGTGAATCTGATGTAAAAATTTCACAGGATTTATCGTTCATAATCGTGCTCGGATAATGAAATATCCGCAGGCTCGAATATCAAAAATTGCCGAACAAGTTTCATTTTTTTTTTTTTTTTTTTCGTCAATATCAAAATTATTTCTTTTCTTTTTATAAAAACAAAAAATCTGTCATCCACAGATTTTAATATTCGATCCTGGGGATTTTTTTTTTATCCAACCGCGCGAAGCGAGCGCCAACGATCGGTCGGATGTTATTTCTGTTAAAATGTGTATTTTTTTTTTTTTTTTCAATTACAAAAAAATATAATAATTAAATTGAATTAATCGAACGCACGACATTTAGTTCAAATATATAAAAAAAAAAAAAAAAAAAAAAAAAATCGTTTCAGCGAGTGCATGCAACGTCGTCGATTCTCCTTCCTATTTATTTATTTATCCAGCAGTGAATAATTGAAACGGAGGGTCGTTGAAAAAGTATCGCGTCTCGTGTCTTTTACGATCTTTCGGGAAAAGTGGATGAGGGATCTCGCGTGATTTGCTCGTGGCCCGAGGCCCAGCGCGTCCATCGTCACGCGACGTTATGTGTACACCATGTACGGTTCAACGCTGTTCTACGCTGTTCCCCGCTTTATGTACAGTGCGAGGGTGTACGCGTTTTGTCTTTTCGTGCCTTTATTTTTTCGTAAGTCTGGTCAGGGTTGCGCGGACGGAAGGGGAGAAAATGAGAGGAAAAAACGGACCGTGCGGATTTGGAACTAAAAGCCCGATGAGATTTCGAGTCACTCCTCCTCGCCGCAGATCTGATTTCATTAACTCGTCGAACATTTCGGAAAATTCTAATACGAGAAAACATTTATTAACAAAAAATGTATATATATATATATACACATTTTTTTCTTCTACGACAATGATTCTAAATGGGGGTCTAAAAGAGCAATACGTAAACGGAGGGGTGGACATTTATCGTGCTTTCATAGACTTACGATTCGTTCCGTGGAGTACCATCGTGCCCTCTTAACTCGAACCTTTTTATTTATTTTTTATGCTTTCCGTTATCTTTTAGTCGTTGTTGATTATCACCTTTTAAATCACGCGGCGTAATTAACGAAAGACAACCAAAGAGAAACGGGGCAAACAACAGGCGATATCGTTGCGCCCGAATGTGCAACGACAAACTCGCACTGCGATTGATCACGAATTTTTTTTTTTTTTTCCGGACAGACAACGCCAAGAAATGTCGGTGTTTTTTATCATCAGAATAAATCCCGGTCTCGTTCTCCGGGTCGACGAGGCCGAGACACTGCAAGAATCATTACGCGGTCTCGAGAAGCCGGTGAAAATTTCCTTTCACTGTCTCAAATTCGGCGATTAAAAAAAATTATATATATATATATATACAATTTTTTAAAAATAAAAAAAAAATAATAAGAAAAACAAAAATGAAAGTTCCCTCACAGCGGCTCGAGCGTCCCCGTCAATGTAATCGGCATATCGCGATCGCAGCACCTCTCCCCCCTTTCCGCCCCCCCCCACCCACCCCCACCCCTCCCGTCAACCCTTTTATATATATTTAAAAAAACGTTATATTATGTATTATTTTCTTTTCTCTCAGCGTCGCCGTGTCGGCTCCTTTATCGCAGCCTTTGATAATCGTCGCGTGCCGCGGTCGAGCCGTTGGCTCGAAAGTTAAGCGGCCCTGGCTTTCGCGCGGCGGCACAGTTTGCCCAATGCGCGATGTGGAATAGTGAAGAAAAAAAAGAAAAAAAAAAAAAAAACAAACAACACACATAAAAAAAAACGAGCTCGCTCGCGAAACTCTTCGGATTATGTATGCGCCCCCGTAGATGGGAGAACGCGAGTCCCGCAAGTAAAACGGACCAATAAAACCCCGGAGACGTTGGGGCGTCGCGGGCGTCGCAGTGACTGGCGAGCTACATCGGCGCCCTCTTCCCTTCACCCTCGCTCTCTCTCTCTCTCTGTCTCGCTCTCTCTCGCCCGGTCTACACTTCCGTCCCTCTCTGGTGTTTTCTCTCTTTCACTCACCGTCCGTCCTTTCCACCCCTCCGCTATCACACTGGGGAGATCGCCAGTGGTGCTCGTTTACGAGGTTCTTCTGTTGGTGAGGCGCTTCGGGCTCGCGTCTCTTCGGCCAGTATTTCTCAATGCGACTGCGCCGCCCGCTCTGCTCGAGCACCGCTGCGCCCACCGAGAACGCATGCACAGAGAGGGTTCACACTTTCCGTGCGCACTTGCGCGTCGCTTCCCACCCCTTTCGGATTATCCCGCGAGGGCGGCGAGCCACGTGACGCATGGATCGTCCAATGGCGCGCCGAGTCCGCGCCGGTCAGCCGTGCTCAACCTTCCGCGTTCGCCGGCGAAGAGACGCCAACAATTTCACAATGCGCCCTAGAATACGGGGTCGTGAAGAGACTGCGTACGGGCACGCCGCACGCTTAGGGGAGTAAGTGAAAGACCTACCCCCTCGTCGCCCAACACCCCGCGCTCGGTCGGTATGGAGAACTGTAATCAACTCTTTTTTTTTTTTTTTTTTTTCACGGCTAGTGGACATGCACGGTCTGGAGCGAAGTCTCGGCGAAAGCGAGACCTCTCACCCGATCGGGCATGCGAGGGCCTCGGAGTAGAGTCGATTAGAGCTTTTATATTACCGACGGCGGTGTTTCTCGCAGACGAGGAGAGTTCTGTTGGTTTAAGAAAGCGTATTTTTTTTTTTTTTTTTTTTTTATCGTACAGATCATAAGAGTGTCATAAATTCATGAATTATTTAAGTTACTTACGTAGGTTTTGTTCATCGTGAGGGATTGCTCGAAGAATTATTTTATGCCCGCCTACGCTAAAAAGTCTACATTCCATGGCTGCAACGGGGACGGAAAGTGGCCGATTCTTGACCAGCGGTCCGAAAAGTATCGCAGCGGGCCGAAAACTATCGCAGCGGGCCGAAAAGTATCGCAGCGGGCGGAAAAGTAGCGACTTTTCCGCCCGCGGGCCGAAAAGTACTGGAGCGGGTCACTTTCCATCCCCATTGCAGGCCTAGAAATGTGACCACTTTTTAGTGTGGGCGGGCAAAAAATAGCGTACGCCACTCGGGAGGAAGTGCATTTTCACCTCGTGTGAATTTCTGCCCTCGCTTCGCTCGGGCATCAATCTTCACCGTCGGTGAAAAAACGCACTTTCCTCCCTTGTGGCATAATATACTATTATCTTACAGGCAAGAGATACGGTTTTTCGGGTGTGTGATTGAATAGTTCTTCGAGGGCTGTCTCATTATTAATGAAATTAGGCTCGATTAGTCTGAGGTCTGATTTATTGGCTAGCCGGCCATTGGCTCGTCGGAGTCTGATCGAATTATAATTAAATATTCAGACGGGCGAAACTCGTGCGCGGTCGGTTCAGAAAACTGTAATCAACTTTTTTTTTTTTTTCACTGCCACTGGACATGTTCGGTCTGGAAGAAAGTCTCATTAAAAGCTGACGCTACACACACTCCGTGAGACTTTTCGCTCGATCGCGCATGAGACGGTCTGGGAATAGAGTCGATTGCAGTTTTTATTACTGGCCGCGGTAATTCGCATAGACTCGGAAAGGTCTGCAGATTCAATGATCGACTTTTTTTTACTGCGCAAATTATATAGTGGATGGTTTTTCGTGGATTTTGTTATAAATGATTTTTCGAGAGCTGCCTCGTGATTAATAGAATTAGGCTCGATTGTCCGAGGTGTAATTTATTGGCTCGAATCGAATTGAAAACAAATATTCGGACGGGCGAAACTCGCGCTCGGTCGGTAAAAAAAAAACTGTAATCAACTTCTCTCTGTGAGACTTCTCGCTAGATCGATTACAGTTTTTATTACCGACCGCGGTAATTCGCATACACTCGGAAAGCTCTGCACGTTTGACAAACGACTTTTTTTGCCCTGCAAATCATATCGCGTATGGTTTTTTTTTTTTTTTTTTTCGTGTGTCCGATGAAATAATTCTTCGCGCTCTACCTCGGTGTTAATAAAATTGGCCTCGATTGACGAAGGTATAATTTATTCCCGGTCCGATCGTTGGCTCGCCGGAGTCTAATCGAATTAAAATGAAATATTCAGACGGGGTAAAAATTCTTGCTACGGCCGTGAATTTTGTTTTATCGATCGAACCGCGGCGTTCTTACAACGTGCTCCGGAAATATGGAAGTTTTGTATAGCTGTGTGCGTAAATCGACCGTAGTTACAAAGATGGTAAGAAACTCTCGCGCAAAAAATGTGAAGTTACGGGGTAAAGGGCGATAAATAATCAGGTCGACCCGCCGCCGCTTTTTTTTTTCCCCCGGCTCGTAAAGCTCTCGCTATACCGTTACATTTCTACGCTATAACCGGCCTGAAATTCGCGATTCATGCAACAACCCACCCACCCCTCCCGCCCCCTCAACTCTCCGCCAAACCCAAGAGTTACAAATAGTACTGAGGTAAACATCCGTTTTCCGGCCGGTTGACTAAATTATTCGTCGGATCGGCCGCGGGCCTTCAGTTCATTTTTCCATTCCCCCCCCCCCCCCCCCCCCCCCCCCGATTTTTCCAACCGCGGATGCTGCGCGGCATCGGCGGCCAGACGATATAAATCGTCATAAAGCTCGTAAAGTGTCATGTTTTAATAACTGGCCTGTCAGGAAAAAAAAAATGACAAATTCGGGCAATATTCGTATCCAAATATAGTCGTCTCAACGGAAATGACTACATCATCCGGGCGCGCGGATAAAAATTCGCTTATCGCTGGCCGACAAGCGATACGTTTAGTTTCAATTTTTTTTTTTTTTTTTTTTTTTTTTTTTCTCCATCCCCGTCGGAACACGGGCTTTCGAATGAAAGTATAAGAGAACCGATGACCGACAGCGATAGGTGCGCGATTGGTGTGCGGCTCTGGCAGTGTCGCAAGTCAAGCAGTACCGCTCGCTGTCGGCACTTGGATGGGTGACCGCCTAGTCGCGCGCTAGGCTGGCGCATCGAATCGCGGAGCGGGAGGCAACTTTCTCGGAGATTGGTGCACTGAACAAAAAAAAATATCATTGATTCAAGAACAGTGGCACTTGGGGGCTACCATTGACATATGTAGTCAGGTGCCAATTATTACTTTCATTCTAACAGTTATACATCAATATGAACCAATGTCTATGAAATTTATGAGAAGATATTGCAATAGTTACATTATCATGCGTCGTTATATCAAGCATAATAGACATGGAATAACAGCGTATGTCCATGGCAGCTCGCAAGCGTCACTGTTCTTATTTTTTTATCGAAAAAAAAGGTAAAAAAAGGAATTTGCCTTTGGGACAATTTTTCCCATACCGCCTTTACAGTGCGTCTCTTATATTTAAATGGCTAGTTCTATGAACACGTACCACGTCACTCGTGTCTCATAGCTCGTTACTCAAGACGCACTCTATATCTTCTTCTTCTTCTTCTTCTTCTTCTTCTTAGCAATTTACCCGGACCACTAGCAACCACACTAGCAGCAACCCAGATTGGCCACAGGAAAAAACCGCGCCGGCCAATGTTACCACGAATAGACCACGAAAATTGCAACTCTGGCCGAACCTACGGACACAAATGAATAACTCCTCGACATTATCGACATCAAAGTTATATAAAAATTCCCCAGAGGGACACACTCTATATGAAAAGGTCTATTCACTGTTCTTGAATCAATTATATTTTTTTTCAGTGTGCATCCGTTTGTCTATGTCCAGGTTTTCCGTAGTTTCCCTGCGCCCTTGTGCGAATGCGACACAGTAAGGGGGTAAGTCGGCTTCGGAGGCGATCGGGGGGGGGGGGGGTGGTGGTGGTGGTGTGTGTGTGTGTAAAACGGGATGGACGCCGTACAAGTGGAACATATTGTAACGACTGTGGGAAAGAATAGCGCGCGTATTAGGTTTTTTTTTGTCACACGTGTATGAATCGCGGCACTTTATATGACAGTCTTGCGAAAATAACCCATTGGCATGCCAGTTGTGACACTGTGATGAAATAACAGAGTCGCGCATGCGCAGTTCGCATTTCGTTAACTTTCGTCCGTTGGAAGTTTACTTTCCACGTTTTCGTCCCCGGAGCCACAAACCTGACTTTTTAGTATTCGTCTCGCGCGACTGCCGTTCCAAGTGCCGCAGATTCATGCACTTGTAAAAAAAATATATATATAATGCGTAACGAGAGTCGAATTGGCGATTGCGACTCGTGTGATTGCAGCCGCTCGCTTCGCTCGGCTCGCAAATCTCACACTCGTCGCAATCGCCAACTTTCGACCCTCGTTGCACAATATACTAGTGGGACGGATATTATTACGATAATCACGGCTAAAGATCTCGAGTATCAACTGTCAATCTTCACACTTTGAAAGTCCGCTCAAGACTGTTTTATATGACGATCGATCGTCCATCGATAGTTCGTTCGTTCGTCAATTGTCAAACCTAACTAATATATCGTGTGTCTTAGCGAATGGTCAGCTACATATTCGTTACAATATAGTATACTAGCAGGTTGCAGTGGCTCGCGCGCTCGCAGTTCAAGTGCGTCAAATTTTATATTTTACAGTTACTTTTTTTAAGTAACAATAAAATAAATCAAAATAAAATCATCCCAAGACTTTAGTCACTCCGGAACTTTAACGATTCCGAAATATTGACGTGAAGTGGGCTGCTAATAGGGGGTGTGACAAACATCTAAACCAACAAATCCACAGTTTTCTATATATATATATATATAAGTATACAAGAGAATCGATGCGCCCATTGCTGTACATCGTCCTGCCGGGGGATGCGTGCGGAACGTGCGGCACGTGGCCATAGCGGGTCGCCGATACGGGGCGAGCGGGTAAACCGGGAGGAACAGTCGAGGAGATTTCGAGGAGAGAAGACGAGAGGGCGGTATGACTGCGTGTGTGGGAACTCGGTACACGTGTATAAGTCTAGCTATGGACGAGCAATCATCCCCTGTTTCTGTGTATAGTCTCGTGGCCTCAGGGCCGAGGGTGGAGAGTTCGCATATAGCTCAGTAATTCGCGTGGGCCACACTGTGGCAACAGACGGCTCGTCGGGAGACGTCGAAGGGATCGCGGTGGCTTATCGTGGCCCGCGAGGGTGACCGAGCCGTTCGATAAATCCCCCTTCGCTGCTCTCAGCTGTCTCTCGTTCGGTAACTCCCTTCGGTAGTATTATCGAGCTCGAAATTCGCGCGTTCCCTCGTGTCTCTGATCGATGGCTTTATTAATAAAGATTAAATTTCTTCTTCTTTTTCTTCTTTTCCCCTATGTCGAGCGACATTCCGCAATCGCCTGACGCGGTGACGATAAGGACGAGAACGCGGATCAAGAATTAACGAGACATCGATTAACCCTTTGAGGGGTCGTTTTGAGAGAAAAGAAAATAATTTTTTTTGCTAGGGCGCGAGGGACTTTTCGTAGTGGCGATCGGGGGTGAGCGGGCTTGAAGGGAATACCGGGCTTGAAGGGAATACATTTGCTTGATCTGCACAACCGCGCAAAAAAATATAATAAAGTTACGAAATCCCGATCGAACAACTTTCTCGTCGACGCATCACGTCCCGCAAAATTTTTTCAGAATTCAAAAACATTTGGTTATTCCCATCAAACGCGATATAAAAATTTAAAAAAAAATGAAAATAAAAAAAAATAAAAATGGGTGTATCGCGACAGAGCCGAATGTGCCGCAGCGGCGGTTAAAGGATGTTAACGAAGACTAAACGCGTCGGCGACGCGCACTCGCGCATCGCTTCCGGTGATCCGATAACGACGATTTATAGTCCGAGAATTTAAATAAATTTTCGATCCCATTAAATTTTCATCGTCGGCTTGGCACCGCGCCGTTTGCAATTAAACTTGCTCCGCCGTCGAAGAGCGCTGTATCGAAATTGCGCTGAAATTCGGCGGTCGGAGTGCGCCCGGTTATTCAGCCGCGCCTTGACGTGACAGCGAACGCAGCCCGGAGACCCCGGCAGTGTGGGCGGGAGGGTTGAAATTTAATTACGCGCTGGCCTAGACCGGGGCCACCTGATACGTCGGACGTGAAGACAGCCTATGACCGCGCTCGTTGACCCGCTCGCCAACAATGCCGTACTGAAATCCGAGAAGGACGATTCTCTCTCTCGGCTTTCGTTCCAAAGAGCGTGGCTGCGGGAGAGCCCCGGGGTGATACGGCGCTGTATAGCGGGGCGCGAGCCGAGATACAACTAAAAGAGAGATTTCGAGAGGAAAAATAATAAAAAAAAAAAAAAAAACTAAAAATAAAGATAAAGATAAAGTAAACTCTGCGAAGAAAAATAGCGAACCGAGGGCAGGGATGAAAGGGCGAAGCGTTGAAAAGAGCTCGGCCAGATCCGTTGGATATATAAAATAGGGGGTTTCGTTGAAAGCGTGTGGAACGTGCGGGATCTCCGGGCGTCGCTGCGAATGCGACTACGAGGGCGGGAGCCCGAGGTAGACGCGCAATTAAAAGCGTCGCGAGTGTCGCACCGCTCTCCGGCGTTTAATCACGTCACCGGCAGTTTAATTCGAAACCTATACTCCGCGGGCAAAGCGTGGGAGCCATAATGCGGGTACACACAGCGTTGCCCGCTCTGTCTCTCTGGGCCATCCGTGAAAGTGACGATCCGCGGAGTTTACTCAGCTCGGGGTAAACACGCGAGAGACACCGCCCGACAGCGGTGCAACGGCCGCAATGGTCGTATCGACGTGTCTTCTCGAAAATCGCCACCCGATCGACGATTCAATTATACGCTCGACGCAACCGAACGGGCTCGATGCGAATCGATTGAAAAATAATCGAGAATTCGATCGATCGATCTAATGTTTTTCCGTGAAATCTTATGAAAGTGGCGACGACGGAAGTTACGTGCGTACCGGAAATGCGTCTCTTCCGGTTTGAAGACTCACTTGTCGAACGGAAGTGACGTCATACTGAAAAATACCTCACTTCCCATTTGAAAATTCTCATTTTTTTTTTCGCTTCAAAGTGACGTCATACTGGAAATTCGTCACATCCGGTTTGAACATTCTCATTGTTCAACCGGAAGTGACGCTATACGGAAAAAAACACGTCACTTCCGGTTTGAAAATTCTCACTTTCCACCGGAAGTGACGTCGTATCAGAAATACGTTTATTTCGGTTTGAAAATTCTCATTTTTCGACTGAAAATGACGTCATGCTGAGAAACATGTCACTTCCGGTTTGAAAATTCTCACTTTTCAATCGGAAGTGGACTCATACCGAAAAATACGTCTCTTCCGGTTTGAAGATTCTCATTTATCGACTGAAAATGACTTCGTGCTGAAAAATATGTCACTTCCGGTTTGAAAATCGCATTTTTTCGACCGGAAATGACATATTTCTGATGGGACGTTATCGCCGATCGAAAAATGAGAATTTTCAAACCGGGGGTGACGTATTTACGATAAATCTCCGAAAAATTTTAATTTACGGTTTTAAAATGTCCCAGTTCATAGCGAGCCACAATAACCTGTTAGTAATATATACATGTAAATTTTTATACATGTATATATATATATATATATATATATATATATATATCCACCGGTGACCCCTTGCCGCTTATGCATCGGTTATGGAAATGTGACGAACAATAAATACCGCGTGTTTCCTCTCGGTCGACTGTCGCCATAATTTTGCGGCATTGCGGACAGGGTCATTCGTTAAAGTATTTATATTTATCGGCTTTCACACACAGTTCCAACGAAACTGTGTACAGAGACTCGTTTATATGAGAACGATATACGAGATTCGATTTCATACGAAATTTCAATGCGGATCAACTCTGGCCGTCGAGGTTTAATGCGCCGGAAGAGCCACGGTTAAAACGGGACACCGGGGCAAAATGGACTTTCACAAATTTTCCCCAGTCACGAAAACAACAAAAATCTCTTGCATACTTCCTACGGACGAGAAAGTGAAAAAAAAAAAAAAAAAAATGCGAGTCTCAAATGGCGAACGCCGATCTGTTTTGCCCCGGCGCGCAACACTCTTCGCACCGTGTACGTCACACGAAAGGTGTTAAATTTCAACTCAACCCGTTAACACCGTCGGACCTCTGCAACATTGACGGGCCGAGTGTTAGAATTGAGTGTCCAAAGAATTTCTAAAAGGCAAAAAAGGATCGCGAGCCAAGCTATCGGATATCCCATCCCGATTCGCTCGAAACTTTGGCCCTGCCCGGAATTGCGGATTGGCGACCGCAGACTCGCTTCGGGCAACTCCTCCCTCATACAATTATATGTATATGTGCTCATATATACACTACGCCGCCTATATATTTTAATCACTAACTTTTAACCACTTTGAATCCTACTTCGTTTGAGAAATGCAGTTAGTCAACGAAACAGAGATTGTTGGAAAGAGAAAAAATTGCTCGTGCCTGTGGGCAAGAAACTTCTGTACGAACCTTCGATCCGTATCTACTACCGGCTGGTTTCTTACTCCGAAAGTAATTCGCAATAATGCGAAATTTATTCGAAATATTGTGAAAGTAATTCGCAATATTCCGAAAGTAATTCGCTATAATCCAAAAGTAATTCGATATATTAAAATATTCCGAAATAGTCTCTTACATAAATCCTACGCTACAAGAAAGTGAAAAGAAAAATTGCGGATCTCAAATGGTCGAACGCCGGTCCGTTTCGCCCCGGCCCGTTACACTGTTCGCAGCACGGTCAACGTTGCAACAAAAGGTGTTAAATTTCGACTCAACCCATTAACATCGTCGGACCTCTGCAACATTGACGAGCCGAGTGGTAGAATTGAGTGTCCAAAGAATTTCTAAAAGGCAAAAAAGGATCGCGAGCCAAGCTATCGAATGTCCCATCCCGATTCGCTCGAAACTTTGGCCCTGCCCGGAATTGCGGATTGGCGACCGTAGACTCGCTTCGGAACAACTCCTCTCTCATACGATTATACGTGTATACGTATATACACAAAAAAAACTCCGCCTATATATTTAACGAAGCTGCAGTCCGTGAGATGAGGAAAAGAGGATGACGAGGGTAAGAGAGCGAAGTGCCCGTGGAAATAGCAGGAAAAGTAGGGGACGATGAGGCCAGAATGAAAACGAGCGATCCGTCGATTCGCTTGCGAAAACTCTCCGGGAAGAGAAGCAGAAAGCGAGAGAGCAATCCGCGCTCCGCCCCTCTCCCTCGCGTCCCGCAGAGGCCGCATTGCGAGAACGTGGCACTTTTCATCGCTGAAAAGTATGTCGCATTAATTAAAGCTACGTACACCGCGTCAACCCCTGCTGGCGCTCTTCCTGCCGTAGCATTACTCGGCTCCGGCTGCAATTACGGGATTTCCAACAGCAGCCGGCTTAGCCGGAGTCTATCTCGTTTCTTCTACCGGGCACGTATATACTATATACATAACTTTTTTGCTGGCGGATGTTTGTTTGTTTTGTTTTTTCTTTTACATAGATTCGCAGATAGAGATAAACCTGCGATCCGCATCGGCTGGCCTCTTATTTCGAAAGTAATTCGCGATATTGCGCAAGAATCACAACGCTGAGTTGAAACTCCACCGAGAATAATAATTTATTTGACGGCCAACGTTTATTTGGATTCAGTGAGTAATATTCACTTGATTTAAATAAATATTTATTTGAATCAAATAAATATTTTACATAAACCAAACGAAGAGTGACCGACAAATAAATTATTTTTCTTGGTGTTCACCGCAGAGAGTGATCGTCTTTCACTTGATTCGCCATTTTTAATTCTATCCTCATGAATCAAAGATTGTCGAAATTGCGAGAAAAAAAAACTTCCGTACGAACCTTGCAGCCGGATCTGCTAACGACTTGTCTCTTATTCCGTAAGTAATTCGCGATATTGCGAAAACAAATTGCAAAGCGGAGTCGGAGGAACTTCACCGCAGTGAAGGTCCATGCTTTCGTCGGATTAACCACTTTTAATCGTATTTCGTTTGAGAAACGCGGTTAGTCAAGCAAACAGAGATTACTGAAACGAGACAAAATTGCTCGTGACCCGTGAGCAAGAAACTTCTTTACAAACCTTCAATGCGTATCCACTAACGGCTGATTTTCTACTCCGAAAGTAATACGCAATATTACGAAAGTAATGTGCAATATTCCGAAAGCAATGCGCAATAAAACCGAAAGTAATTCGCAACGCGTAGTTGAAATTTCACCGCAGACAAGATCCATGTTCAGGTCGATCAATCGCTCTCAATTCTATTTCATTTGAGAAATGCAGTTTATCAACGATTGGCAGGTTGTTGAAACGACAAGAAAAACAAATAGTGCGCGCCAGTGAGCAAGAAACTTCTGCACGAACAATTTTTGGACGTGGTGCGAGATTGGAGGATTTTTTTTTTTTTTTTTTTTGGGCTGTCGCGGTGATGAGATTTCGTGTAATGGACGGTCCGTGAATCCTTCCGGAGTGAGTCATCACGAACGCTAGCCCTCGAGCCAATTTCCGTCGGCGAATTGAACTTTTATTGCATTAGGGACAAGTTCCGTTCGGGCCGTCCCACAATCAGCTCCGTGCTTTCGTTTCAAATTCTCGCTCAAGAGAGGAAAATGAACATCGAACACAGATTCATCGTTGTAATAACCGAGGCAAGCGCATCTCGAACGATTAAACGCTTTATCTACTTCTCGTTCGTGACGCAACCTTTGAGTGAGTGAATTTGTTTGTGAATGACCTTTGGATTCTTTTATTTGTTAATGATAATCGGGGCAATATCATTGTCTTTTACGGTGAAAAACACCATTTTCAAACCGGAAGTGACTGTTTCATGCTTGACGTCACTTCCGGTAGAAAAAAAAAAAAAAAAAAACCAAGATTTTCAAACCGGAAGTGACGTTTTCATGCTTGACGTCACTGCCGGAGGAAAAAAAAAAACCGAGATTTTCAAACCGGAAGTGACGCCATAAAAACATTTCTCGTACAATGTCTGATCTCTCTCATCCGTGCAAGGACAAAATGCTTGTTGCATCGCAGTCGCTTCGCCAATAATCGTGCATTACGCAAAGAAGCTCAACTTTACAGCTGAGATATAAAAGTTACCACTTGGATACTCGACAATCGTTCGGCTCTCACCGAAATGAAATAATAAATCTCTCGTTCGTTGACTCGTCAGATTGTCCGGGGTGCGCGCATGCGCGCCTCGCAATGTTATCTCAACCGGGCGCGGAGTCCGAGGAACGAGCAAAAAATCGAGAATAATGGACGGACCGCATGAAAAGTCGAGAGTCGAGAGTAGGCAAGAGAGGACGAAAAAAAAAAAAAAAAAAGAAGGAATCGCAGATAAAAGTGCGAGACGTGAGAACGAAGGAAAAAGAGAAGGTTGATCCGAGGGTCGGGCTATACGGCTGTTCGGTGGGCGAGCGAAGAACTCGCGGTGACTTTTATTGCACCCGTGCGCGCTAATCCCGAGCACCCATAAATTCATCGGGCGGGAATTGCTTCTTAACCTCGGGGTCGGCATGGATTCTCTCTCCTCCGGCACGGCGAGACTTCTCTCGGCAAGTAGGCAGGAGGATAAAAAAAAAACGAGAGCGAACGAATGAGAGAAGCGGCAGAAAGGAGAGAGAGAGCGATGCCGAGGGAGAAATCGTTGATTCGACGGGATTGCCGCCTCGATCGAGGAACGAGCCGGAGGAGAGAGCCTTCGGTCTCTCCCCGGTCGATCGCGACGAATGGACTTCGCCGATGCGGGGGCTGCTCCGGGCAGCCAGAAGGAATTTACGAACGGAATTTGGATAATACGGTCCTGGGTCATCCCCGTGAGGAGCTTCGCGAAGTATAACGGGAGATGCCGGAGCCGCTGGATTCGACGTGTTAACGAATGGCCACGATTAAACGAATCCCCGAGAGTTTCGATAGTATTAGCGGTGAGGAATTTTCTCGACGAATCGTTGACCGAACTAGTGCAGTAGGAGGCCAGTTCGACTCTGTCGTTACACTGAGAGAAGGATCAAGTGAAAATTCAAAATCAAATATTCATGTCAAATTTATTCGTCAAATTCAAAATTCAAATATTTATTTGATTTAAATGAATATTTATTAAAATTCATTGAATAGTTACTTAAATGAAATAAATATTTATTTAAATCAAATAAATATTTTACTTGATCCAAATAAACGATGGCCATGAAATAAATGATTTTTCTGAGTGTGATGCCATTTGAGAGAATCGTTACTTGCCGCATTGAAAATCTTCTTGTTCGACCGAGAGTGGCGTATTTCCTGACGTCACTGACGGTCGAAGAATTTGACTGCCAAATCGTAAATGGCGTATTTCCGCTACGACGTCAAATTCGGTACTGCGATCGGGGCAAAGCCCCGGTGTAAAAACGGATCCTGCCGGACGATAGAATAACTTTAATGGGACGCCAGCTTGAGAGAACGAACGTGAACTCGAGAGGGCATTAAAGTGCGACCCCATGTCTCCCGCGGAATGTATGTCAATGGCACGAGATCGCAGTGACAATCGATGGCCATCGAGGGTTGAGGTCATTAATCGAAAAATAAATACTCGCACGGGTGGCGTTACGGTATGGGAAGAGAGCCGCGCGCATTATACGTGATTCGAGCGGGAATCGAGTCCCGAGACGTTGCCAGATGCGGTATAGATAAGCCATGTTCGACGTGTAAGAGGCCGGCTTTTCCTTGACCCTTCCGGATAGGCGACCTCGAGGGGACCTCGAAGGAAATCTCGAAATCCTCACTGCCATTAACATCGGCCGAGCCGTCCGCAGCTGCGGAACTCAACCGCGATGGAGCCTCCCTCTAATCACTGAATAATACAGACGACGATCGCGCGAGAGTAGATCGAGGATAATTTCCGTCCCTGTCGCGACTCGGCTCTCTGTTTGGGGGGGGAAACTAATACGCCTCATCGGCCTTTAATTTTCTTTTCATATTCAGAGCTCGATTCCTCGATCTCTCCGCTCCCGGGCAACCGAGATGAGAGATCTCTTTCTGCGACGAGAAATACCGACGAGCCGGGTACGACGAACCGGTGAAAACGGGGGGGGGGGAACTCGGGGTGGAATCTCGAGAGGCAAAGCGGGGACGGTCTTTGAATATGACCAATCGCGAGAATAGTCTCGTTTCGCGACGAGTCTTCTGTCGTCGGAATGTCGAGAGGACGAAGAAAGCGCGATGAGACACGGGCTCACTCGCGGAAGTGATTAAGCGACGGGCGACTCGGCAACATCCATCGGGGTCTCAGCGCCGCGGAACAGACGGGTGGAGACGGAGAACATAAAAAAAAAAAGGGGGGGGGGGCGAGAGGGCCGCGGGGGAGAGGAGAACAGAACGGGGGAGGATAAAGAGGGCCGAGAGGATGAACGAAAGACCGAGAGACTTCTGCGCTTACCGAAAGTCAAACGAACCGCTGCTCTCTGTGCAAATCTGCACTGTCTCTCTCTGTGGAACCAAACGACAGACTCGCGCGTCTCTTTGACGTTGAGATGTACACGGAAAATAGAGGAAAATAAAACGGGCGGGGGGGGGGGGGGGGGGGTGGGGGAAGAAAATGTCGGCTTTTTATTCCAGCCCATCGCCGATGAGTCGGAGGGGGGAGAAAAAGTTGGAAGACAAAAATGGGAGTTTCGTGAATGATGAACGTTGAATATTCAGAGCTTGAAGCCTCGCGAATCGCGCGGATGCGCAACTCCTGGCGCGGATGAGGGCGGAGATGAACGGCTGTAATTCGATGAACGAGCGCAGTGTCGCTGAGAATGTATCGATAGTGAAAATCTGCGCTGTCGCTCTGTGGAACTGTAGGACAGACTCGCGTGGGTCTCTTCGACGTTGAGATGGATCAAAAAATAAAGTAAATGTCAGCTTTTCATTCCATCACATCGTCGATTGGTCGGGCGGGGTGGAAAAAGCTTGAATCCAAAAACAACAGTTCGGTAAATCAAATGAACGAATGAAGTTCGAAAGAGAAGCGAAGTATCGCTGAGTATTATATCGGGAAATTTATCGATAGTGCAAATATGCAGTGTCGTTCTGTAGAACTAAATGACAGACTCGTGCGTCTTTTTGACGTTGAGACGTATCAAAATAAAACAAAAAAAAAGCAGGAAGAAGCAAAGAAAATGTAAGCTTTTTTTTTTTCATCGTGTTGAAACACAAAAACGACAGTTTGGTGAATGAAAAAGTTGAATATTCATGCGTTGTGTCTCGCAGCTCGCGAGTTGCGCGAATGCTTCTTGTGCGGAGAGGACAATAGAGATGAGCGACTAAAAATTCGATGAAGAACCGATGTAAATATAACGTAAATGAGTGGAAGTTTCTATGCAAAAATTGGCACATTAAATTTAATGTACAATTCTCGTGAAAAATTAATGGACTTTTAGGATGCAATTAAAGTAAATTATTTACAATAAAGTATTTACAAAGTTTTTAATACACCGAACATCAATGTTTCATCACAATTGTACATAAAATTTAATAAGCCAGCTTTTGCCCAAAACCTTCAAGTACAGTGCATTAAATTTTACATGAATTTTGCTTAACAATGGAAATGTTGTGAACCGAAGCCTTATATCACACCAGTTGCACTCACGCCTCTGACAAATGCCCAAAATCCAACCAGGAAGCGAACTATCGCTGAGAATTATATCGGTGGGGGGGTAAAGTATCGTTCATCATCCGGGCGAGACCCCACTCGGAACCGGTGGAACAATATTTGCTTCCCGGCATCATTGGCAATATGTTGCTCGATCTGGCTTTTCTTCTGCCGAGCTGCACGGTTATTCTTCGGCCCCTCGAGATGGCGAGGGCGGAGGGAGATCGATGACTCGCTCGGTCCTCAGGTCCTCGGAGGGGTGGCGAAAGTCCGGAGTCGGATGAGACGGCTAACGAGCCATCTCTAACTATTCTCCTTCGGGGTCTTTACGAACCCCGGTGGGGAGGTTTGCCCGTACCGATCTCTCCGTATCACACGTAACGGTACCAGCAGCGATATGTTCCGAGAAATCCCTCGCTCGAGGGACATGCGAACGAAACTGCAATCTCGAATATTTGATGCTGTAACGTTCCGCATAGATATGCGCTGAAGTTGCACGAGTATCGATAAAGCTCTGCATAAACGGGGAGGACCGCGGGAGAGAGAACCAAGCGACTGTGCATAGTTTCCCCAGCGAGGGGGCGTGGCGGAGGTTGAAGAAGAAGTTTCACTGGTAATAATTAAAAGTAATTATTACTTATATAAATATTATACCATAATATATATATATATACATATATATAATGGTAAATATTGAGTGCCTGATCAGTAAAAATCTTCGTAGGATGTTTAATAATAATATGAAAAAACGTCACTTCCGGTTTGAAAATCCTAAAGCACTCTATTTTTGAAATCTTTGAAATCTGAGAATACCGTAACGTTCCGTACGGATATGCTTTGAGGTTGCGCGAGTATCGATAAAGCTCGGGAATAAACGGGGAGCGCCGCGTTAGAGAGAACCGAGCGACGGTGTGCAGTTTCGCAGCGAGGGGGCTTGGCGAGGGGGTTGAAGAAGAAGTTTGCACTGGTAATAGCGCGGGCGGCGCACGCCTGACGCAGCAAACACAGCGAAATAATACCGCGAGGCCCATTGTGTTTCTCCCGTTTCTAGTTGATGCCGTTGCTTGGTCGTCGTCTCATCTCTCGGTTCATCCACTCGGCGCATACTCGCTGGGTTTGCCCGGCTGTGTCGCTTCCGTTCTGCGCTACCCTTCTATGTAGAGCGGGAGGGGGGGGGGGCAAAACGGACCACCTGGGCAAGATGGACCACTCTTGGCGATTTTTTTTTCCGCGGACTTTAAAGACGTGTCCATTTTGCCCCAATCACCCCCCCCCACACACACACACAGTCTCCCACGTAGACCGAGTGCACCGCAAGCCCAACGGCACTGCACTCCTCTATCATCCCTCCATTGTCGAGCTTCGCGGGGCCTCCGCTCTCCATTCTTTCTCGCTCAGCTTGTAATTTTTTTTCTTTTTTTTTTTTCATTTTTTTTTTTCTTTTCATTCTTTGTGTCACAGTTATTCCTGCCTATTTCCAGTAGTGATTTTTTTTTTTTTTTTTTTTCTTTTTTGCAAGTGGTATTTATGACTACCATTCTGGATGCGCCCACATCTATCCGTCCGGCAATCTATTCCCCGCTCCGTTTGTTTCACGGTATTCGCGTATGCTTCGTGAAATACATATTTTAGTTGACTGGCGAACGTTTCGGTGCCGTGAGTGAGCGAGTGGGGTTGAAGAATCCCGGAGCGAGCATCGAAAGGCTCGCAGACACTCGCACAGAGGCGCGTGTGCATCTGCGCATGTGTGTATGCATGGAGGGAACGACGTCAGTGGAAAGTAATTAGCAATAAATTCTCGTAACTCGGAAATGCTCGGAGCCACGCTTTCGAGCTTATCGAACTTTTTATTTGCCGAAGTATGGAATCGCACGGTGATTTATGGGCTCGCTTGGTGCTACTGCCGTTTCCAGTATTACGTACTACGGATTTGTCTCCAACGTCGTATTTCAACATCCGAACATTTCGCTCCCGAGCATTTTTCTTCGCTCCAAGTTACCTCGGAGGTTTGTTCCTTCGAACGTAAGAAAAGAGGAAATGAAATTTCATCCCTGAATCTTAATTGATGCCAATCGAGCGGTAATTTCGTTTGATGTAATCGGGGGGAAAAAAAATCCCTAGATCGGAATATAAAGCATCGCGTTAATGATCTTGGACGATTGTTCGTTTGGGCGTAAGAAAAGAGGATGAAAAATGTCCATCGCTGATTCTTAATTGACGCCAATCAGGCAGTAAGTTCGTTCAATGTAATCGTGGCTGAAAAAATCCTCAGAACGAAGTGTTAAGAATCGCGGCTCCTGCCTCAGTTTCAAGGGTAGAAAATGTAAAATTAGATGAAAAAAAACTGTGATATTGAAATTTAAAAAAAAAAAAAAATGGAACAGCCTATAATTTTTATAGTCGTAACCGGAAATACTTTTGGACGATCGTGAAGAGTAACGACCGATCGTCACGGAGGATGTCTCTATCCGATTTTTGCCTGCCGCACAAATAAAGCAAGCGCGTTTCGTTCTTTTCCGTTTTCAAGCAAAAAAAAGCGATATTGAATTTGAAAAAAATGGAACTCCCTCAAATTTTTGATACTCGTAATCGAAGATACTTTTGGATGACCGTGAAGAGTCGCGAGCGATCGGTCCCGAGAGTTTTCCGATTCGAATTTCTCGTGGCAAGTAAAAATAACTAAACAAACAAAACACGTTTATTTATTTTTCTCAAAATCCACGAACGCCCCCTCGACGAGCAAATAAGATCGTCGACTGGAACGCGAAGGTGGCGGAGGTTAAAGCCCAAGAAAAAAAAAAAAAAAAAAAAAAAAAAAAAAAAAAAATTGCGTTTACCTTTCCGCGCCACGTCCTCGAATAAATTTAAAGGAGAGCTCGGCCACGCTGGGCGGCCACGAAGAAGCTGGGATATCGCGAGGCCCCGGTGTCCCGGAGGCGTTCGTCCGATATTGCTCGGAGAAAGGGGACTCCTGCCGGTGCTATGTCGTCCCCATGCTCGCGGTTCTGCGAGGGAAGGTTTGCGGGGTGAGCCAGGGAGAAATCTACTCGGCGGTCGTGGATGCGGCCTCGGCCGGGTCTCGCCACCCTGGCACGACACCTATTGGTAGCGACGAAGTTTGGCCCCGGGGTCGCGGCCGGGGTACATGGCAGTCGACTCGTCGCCCAGCCGGCCAGGAGAGCTTCATGCAAGGTGACGGGTTTTCCAGGCCGGGGGAAACTCGCCTCCTCCAAAGCCCGCTCGCCCCAACGTCACGACAGCTTGTGACACCTATTACGAACGAACAAACTTTTCCGCATTCTTCTTACATACATGTACAGCGTGTCCTATGTCCGTCAGACCGCACGGCCAGTTGCTGCAGCGCGCAACGAAAGTCCTGTCTAAGATCACGGGGAAGTTAAAAATTTATTGTCATTTTCATCATTTTTTTTTTTTTTTTTTTTTTTTTTTAATTTGTGCTTTTGTCGCCGCTCGTTCGACGACTGGCTGCGGTAGAAGTCGGAGAGCGAAAACCCTCCGGAAAGAACTTGGAGAGTTCGATAGCCGGTTTACCACCTTTCGAGGTGGATTTTTCAAACGAAAATGCGTAAAGTGTTTTTTTTTTTTTCGGAAAAATTTAATAAAAATAGATACCAAAGTAGTTTATCTGTTTATGAAATGTATCGATTTTATGCATAAAAAATCGTATTTTTGGGATCTAAATGGAAAATATTGGGCTGGGAGTAAAATAACTGTTATATTCGTCATCAGCGGCAAAAAATACGCCGAATATAGGTTTGAATAAAAAAAAATCGAGTGAGCAACGATTTTTCAATTTTTGAGTCACTTTTTTAAAAAACATCGATTTTCGTGATTTTCAAAGGTCGATATTTCGGCTCCGAATGGAGCTAGGGAAAATCCGAGGTGCTCGTCGTATTCTACGGAGAAAAATACACAAGATAGGGTCTTGTCCGAAGTTCTAGAAGCGTTTTATCGGGCAGTTTCAGCACATTGAAAAAGGCGAAAAATGGACTCGAAAGGGGTAACCTTGCAATTTTTTGACGAAATTTTTTTCTTTTTTTTTTTTCTAATAAACCGCCAGGTATTTCGACGTATGTTTTTCCGCTGAACACGAATCCGCTGGCTTTTTTTTGGGACTACAGTACATTGAGACACTGAAAATCTCGATTTTATGCACGAAAAATCGTATTTTTGCAATTTAAGTGGAAAACATTGTCTCGGTAGTGAAACAATTGTTATATTCGTGATCAGCGGCAAAAAAAAAAAAAAATACGTCGATCGTACTCCAATTCGCCCCGCTCTCCCGCAAATTTGTGAATAGCCTGACTCACCGAGGAAGACGCTCTCGTCGTTGTCGAGATCGAGATCGAGATCCTCGGACTGACAATTCGTGCTGTTCGAGTGTTGATTCCTCATCGCGAGATCCATAGCTTCGTAAAAATTTTTGAAATCCCTTTCGCCCTTCTGTCGATGATCCTCGGGCTCGCCGGTCGTACGCTGCTGACGATGCTGACGCTGCTCCAGGTAGCCGGCCGCGAGAAGCTCGGCGAGGAGCGTGAGATACGGGGACGTCAACAGTCGTGGACTCGTGGCACGCAGGCAACCTGGTAACCAGAGCCCGAGAAGACCGCAGGGCACCGCTGGTACTGCTCCCGCGCTCACGAAGCCACCGTTCAACAGTTCACCGCACAACATAGGTAGCAGAGCAGATACCGCTCGTTATCACGGTCGATTATTCGTTCCTCCCCGTCCCGCCACTTCGCAATCTCTGACGTCTCTGCAACTGCAAAACATCGAAGAAAATTGATTTTAATCGAAATCACAAATTACAAACACGTAAATACTTAAACAACGACAGCCTCGCGGTATGTAAAAAGAAAATCAGCAATAATTATTGAAATTCCTATTAATTATGCCGCCCCGTAAAATGTTAACATAAGAATTTCTAATTTAGAATTTGTGAAAAAAAAATAATAATAAATTATTGGAAAGGCGACGAAAAACAACAACAAACTTCGTTATTGTGACGTCACTTTCACTTTAAAAATCTCATTTTTCGACCGGAATTCGACGTATTTTCAGTATGACATCACTTCCGATAAAAAAAAAAAAAACTTAAATTTTCAAACCGGAAATGCTGTATTTTCGGTATGACGGCACTTCCGGTCGAAAAAATGCAATTTCGATACCGGAAGTGCCGTATTTTCGGTATGACGTCACTTCCGGTAAAAAAAAAAAAAAATTAGATTTTCAAACCGGAAGTTATGTATTTAAGGTATGACGTTACTTCCGGTCGAAAAAAAAATTAGATTTTTCACAGCCGAACTGACGATTCTCGGTATGACGTCACATCCGTTAGAAAAATATGATCTTCAAACCGGAAGTGACGCACTTCCGGTTTGAAAATCTCGATAAATGTACTTGGAATTTATCTCGGATGTAGCAAATTCATTTCGTTGGAACGACGTTGCTAACTTCCATGCCGCCATATTTCTTCTGTCTCTTTGCTCATTTTATTCTTCCTCCCGTCTGCGAATCGTTGGCCCGACGGCAGCTCGCCGAAAAAGTTTCGCGGACTTTCGGTCCGGAAGAGTAACGCGTGACTTCGCTTTTGGCCGAGGCACGCCGGCGCGGGCGCGTGACGATAAAACTGTTCGATCGCGCGACAGCCGGTGCGGCACATCGGCGCCTTGACGCGAACACGTTGCCTCCTCTCCTGAATTTCCTATGCTTTCACGGCTTCAGCCTCTCTCTGTCTCTCTCTCTCTCTCTCTGTTTCTCGCACCGAAAAAAAAAAAAAAAAAAAAAAAAAACGGAAGAAAATGACAGACGAATGAGAGGGAGTGACGTCACCGGTCCGCCTGCTGGACAGCAAAACCCGCGCGCGCTACGTGGGTGCGGACGCTCTCGCGGCTCGTGGAATGATGTCAGACCAGTCAGGAGCGTAACTACTTCGAATCAACGTGTCTATAACCGATCGCTTATTATTGTCAAAGAAACCCACGAAGTCATTGAAATCGACCTAAGAGAGAATGACAACGAATCGTCATTCTAAAGTTATTCGATTCATTGGCCAACCAACGAAGCCCGATGGATAAGTCCGATGTCTTCGAGAGCCATCAAGGATACACTTTGGCTGTGCTTCGACGAATTTTTTAACTTTGAAATCACGCACGTGTGAATTAATGCACGGAGGATTTTTTTTTTGGAAAAAAAAAATAAAAACTGCCAACATGGATGCTGAGATTTTAAAGCTGTTTTTGACCATTGCTCTCGAGAGGAGGCTAAATACGTATGAGTTCGAGGGAGAATGAGACATTTCGGTGGGGGAAAAAAAAGTGGTTTGAAAATGTTAAAATTTTCAATCAATTTTTTTTACCCAAATAATTCGTTCTTTATTTTATAAAATCGTCTCCGAGATAAATCGATTCAAAATATTATTACGTTATGTTTGCCTTTAGCGTCACCTTAAGGGGAGGCACTGAAGTTAAGAGAATTAGTAAAAATGTTTAATCCATTTTTTTTTTTTCCCCCAAACGAATTTCTATAAAGTGAAAAGCAGATCGCACGCGCGCACTGCGTCAATCAAATACGCAGTGAGCCTCGCAATGCTTTGACTATTTCGTAAAAACCGTCTCGGGGAGAAATGGGTCAAAAATAATTTGAAGTTACGTTGATCATTAGATCCACCTTAACCCTTCGCCCACGAAATCCTTGTTCAACTAGGACCAAGAATTTGCCAAGACGCAACCTTCGAACGATTCGAATAACAAGTGACGTGGTGAAAAAAAAAATCTGTAATAATTCACAGACGCACCTTGAAGTGTTTTTTTTTTTTTTTTTTTACAACACAAAGTCCGCCGCACTCGAAGGCTTAAGGCGAAATACGATGCCACAGTCGGTATGGAAAATTGTAATGAACGCTTTTTTCTAATGCTCGAACAACACCCAGAAGAAAAAATCTTATTAATCGTCAATAAAATCGGATATTGGAATATCTTTATTTGAATAAATTAAATTTTTATTTGACACGAGGATATTTATACTTGACTCAAGTGTACGCGATATTGAGCTCTAATAAAATTCATTAGACTTCAATGAAACTCCATTTAAGACCATATTTAAATAAGCAATTTTATTCGCCCCAAATAAATTTGTCATTTGGTTTGAATAAATTTTTTTTGTCTGGGCGCATGACGAACCGCTCGGGACGCCGTATTTGAAACGCGATCGGATCGTCAAGTCAGGCCGCAGATGTAAATGTTAAGATACTTTCGGAGAGCAGTCCTCCGGTGGCCTCGCAAGGTACAAGTGGCATTCTTGAAGGGCCTGGAGCATCGTTAAAGCGGCAGTGTGCAAAAACGTCTAAGACGACACCGGGGGCGCGCGCGCGCGCCGGAGACCGCATAGGCACGTTGGGACGAGTGGCTGAGCACACGACGAGGGCCAGCCTGAAGAGTGGCTCGTACACGCCACGACGGGGAGTGTATCGCTTTGCCGGTTTTCTTTTCTTTTCATATACATTTTTTTTTTATTTTTTTTTTTATTTATTTATTTTTTTTTGTTTTACGGTCGTCGGCATATTGCAAGTGGGGTTCTTCGATTTCATATTAATTTGGTCGGTAAATATAGGTCAACGCGGTCGGCCGGAAGGGAGGCGGGGGGCGGGGGGGGGGGGGAGAAGATACTCCTATTATCGATTTCGGAACGAGAACGGCAGGGAAACGGTCACGCGTGTCCTCCGTCCCGAGAGCAGCGACGACGATCGATTACAATAAAAATTCGCGGTACCTCGACCGAGACCTGAATAATTTTACGCTTGGTGTCTCGTGGATTTTTTTTTGTTTTTTACTTCTTCCGTTATAACTTATATCGACGAATAAAAATTTATCCGCGACGGAATAGCCGTGCTCAAAAATTCCATAAGGCTCGACGGAGATTGCAGGTAAATCGTCGACTCGTTTCAAAGGAACACAATATTCTGTCTCGAAGAAAAAAGAAGGAGGCATGAAATTAGAGAGGATGGCTGTTAAGACAACTCAGGTATCAAATAAATGCCAATGCGTTTCTCTTACATTTGCTCGCTGGCAATAATAATAAAAATAACAATCGTTATTGTTATTGGACGGCAAGGAATCGAGAGGAATTATTTCAAAAGTGTCTGACTACATAATTGTTGTAATCGTCATTCGAACGTTGCGCTAAGATTCGTAATTAATAAAAGAATGAATGTATATTCGCGAAGGACATCCCGTGCGCAAGAATTCGATAACCCTCGCGCGACAACTGCAGTTAAATCGTCGACTTGCAAAAAAAAAAAAAAAAAAAAGCAATATTCTATATCGAAAAAACACAAACGTATGAAATTAGAAAAAAAAAAAAAAAAATTGCCGTCAAGGTAACTTAAGAATAAATTCTGTCAGTGCGTCTTTCGTGCATTTGCCTGCTGGAAATTATTATTATTCGATGGTAAGGAGTCGACAAAAAAAAAAAAAAAATTCAAAAGCGTACGACTATAGAATTATTATAATTGTCATTCGGACGCGACCAACATTCGGAAAATATAAAGGAATAAATATATAATAATCACCGTGCACAAAAAGTCAATAACCCTGGCCAGAGACTGCAGGTCGACATGTCGACATGTTAAAAAAAAAAAAAAAAAAAAAAAAAAAAAAAAAAAAAAAAACAATATTTAGTCAATATAACAATAAAATCAGTATTAACAGTTAAAAAAAAAAACAAATACATGAAATTACAAAACAATGGCCATGAACCTTAAGAATAAATTGTATCGATAATGCCACTAATATTAATAAAAATAACAATCATTATTACTGTTCGATAGCACGGAATCGACAAGAATTATTTAAAAAGTGTCCGGCTATAGAATTATTGTAAACGTCATTCGCGTCGCGAGCACACATTCTCGTTAATCATAAAAATCGGTCGTGTTACTCACGTAACTCGTTCTCGACAAAAAAAAAAACACACACGAACGTATAAAATTAGAAACAATCGCTGTTAATGAGGCTCAAGAACAAAATGGTGTCAAATAAATCTTTCATGCATTTGCTTGACGATTATAAATGAACGATAACAATAACAATTATCATTGTTATTGTTATTTCGGTTCGATAGTAAGAAATCGGCAAAAAGAAGAAAAAAAAAAAAAAAAATTCACAAGAGTCCGACTATGGAATTATGGATTATTGACATTCGCTAATAATTAAAAGCCGTTCGTCTAACTCAAGTGATACGACTGGACACGACTAGGCCAATATTTAGAGCGTGAATCGATGCAACGAGCCCTGACTCGAGGGACAAAAATAAACGATCGAGAAATGCGGTACGAACCAATTGTCTCTCGTTTCACACTCCTCGAAAATTCCGTGCTCGGCAGTGCGCAAAAACGTAAAATCCCAAAAACTTCACGACACTGAATTCGTCGCGAAGATCGACGGTCGATTAATCGGTCGGTGCTTGTCAATGATCGACGATCGTCGCAACGATGTAACCGAGTCCGTTCGCGAACGTCCTTTTCCACTGGCTGATCTACAGGTCGGCCGAACGCGATCGAATCGACGTTCGTCGCAACGATGTAACCGAGTCCGTTCGCGAACGTCCTTTTCCACTGGCTGATCTACTGGTCGGCCGAACGCGATCGAATCGACATTCGTCGCAACGATGTAACCGAGTCCGTTCGCGAACGTCCTTTTCCACTGGCTGATCTACTGGTCGGCCGTACGGGATCGAATCGACGATCGTCGCAACGATGTAACCGAGTCCGTTCGCGAACGTCCTTTTCCACTGGCTGATCTACTGGTCGGCCGAACGGGATCGAATCGACGTTCGTCGCAACGATGTAACCGAGTCCGTTCGCGAACGTCCTTTTCCACTGGCTGATCTACTGGTCGGCCGAACGGGATCGAATCGACGTTCGTCGCAACGATGTAACCGAGTCCGTTCGCGAACGTCCTTTTCCACTGGCTGATCTACTGGTCGGCCGAACGGGATCGAATCGCCGATCGTCGTCGAATCGTCGCGGCTCGCTTATCGCAAAACGTCACCGCGTGGCTCATGCTATCGCCTTTTCCGGAGGCGGCACTCGATGATACAAAGCAATAAAAAAAAAAAATGAAAATTAAAAGCCAACTTTTCGGTGTCAGAGCGCGAACGCGTTGGCAGTTCCAGAAGCGAGAGAGTGGCGCGCTCAGAGTCGGATAAGTTAGCCACGTGGCACGCCTCGCCGCCCGTCGCTCGATATCGTTGTAATTTATAGAAGAAGAAGAAGAAAAAAAAAAAGGTCGCGACAAGGCTCTAGCTTCGCGCTGCCGGTGGTCCCGCCTCACGCGGTGAATCGAGCTGGTCGCGAGTACTGCGATACCGGTACTGAGACCACTCGCGGGCCGACTAGTCGCTTGATATCACACGGAGAGAGAAGGTGGAAGAGGCGGAGGACAGCGGCAGACGGTCGGTCGAGGGGGTCGAAGAAGGCCAGACCAGGGCCGGCAGACGCCAGGGCGCCGTCGTCCTCCGAACCCGGCGTCCCACCGGCTGCTCTCGCGAATGGGAACGAGGGCGCTAGGTAAAACGTCGAGTCTCTTGAAGAGAGGAGGGAAAAAAAAAAAAAAAAAAAAAAGACACGTCGGCGGGAAAAAGATCCCGGGCGAGGTGGATGGTCTCTCGTTAAATACAGCCTTGACAAAGCACTGGAGTGCTTCCGTGTTTTTTTGGGTTCGTGGTCTTTGTAAGTCTGGTGTTGGGCTTTTCGATTAGGGTATTCATTGGGAAAGAGCTTTTTTTGTTTTTTTTGTTTTTTTTTTTTTTTTTTTTTTTTAAGTCTGGCATTGGGTTTCGCATTGGGAAATCCGTTACGTCCAATGTTTTGTTTTGTTTTTATTTTATTTTATTTTTATAGAGTGAGAGAATGATCTAGTATAAATTACCAATCATCTAAGAAAAATTACCATGGCGCATAGTAGTACGACGCCAGCGCGCCACCTATGGTAGAAACTCTGAGATTATCAAAGAATTTTTACCATAATATCTAAGAAAAAATTCTTATAAATCCGGTACTTCCTGCAAATAGGTGGCGCCCTAACGCTCTACCACTATGCGATATGGTAATATCTCCCGAGTGATATAGTAATTTTTACTAGATCCCTCTCTCAGTGTTAACGAATGTGAAACGTGTATCCATTTGTGAACGACTTGGGACTCGGTCGGTCGGATACTTGCCGGGTGGCAATTTTTTCCTATCAACAAATCGAAATGAATCCGCCTTGGTGAGCGACAGGGAGCTTAGAGTGGCGTTAAGGGGGTCGTTTCCGAAGTTTTCGTCGACAGTCCACTGAGAAGTTGGATCGAACCCGCAGGGGCGAGTCATCGCCGAACGGGCTGTTGGAAAAAAGTTCCTTATCCGACTGCTCGACAGTCGAGAATGGGGCAAGATAGAGCAGCTAAAAGATAAAGATCGCTCGGATGATATTAAAGTTCTCGATCGACTGTCCACCGACTATTAACGGCAATGATAAAATTCGCAAAAATGATGTCAAGAATTTTTGAGAAAAAAAAATTAGCGATCAAGAAAAAAATGGGGTCGACTTCACTGGCACCGTGAGAATTTACATTTTTAAATTTTTTTTTTTTAATTCACTACGATTTAGGACGGACCGCGTTAAAGCCGGAATGCTCCGGCATGTCCGGAATGTCCGTTTTCCCAATACCTCTCAAGCCTCCCAATGAACTTTTTCCCGGAACATTCTCACATCCATTTTACCCCGCGTCTCCGGTACAACGAATTTCCCATGCTCGCTACACCTCGCATATTTCACCCTCTCCGTATCTCATCGAATTTTATTGTGCACTAGCATTCGCATCTGTACCACGGTGTTAGAGATATTCGACATCGTATACCTCACTTTTACGCGACGTTCGAGAGCCCCTCGTTTCGGAAAGGACTACCACAATTTTTAGCTTCCTCGCTGAAGAAAAAAAAAAAAAAAAAAACACACACACACACCCAAACAAAGAAAAATCCCACCTCTTTTTCTTCCAACCCTCTCGTTCGCATTTTCTTCGCCTCTCGCCTTCTATCCGAATATTTCCTGCGCTGTTTTCTCTTTTCGGGCTCTCCCTGGCCAGATTCCTCGGGATTCTCGCGGCTCTCTCCTCTCTGGTCGCGGCTCTCGAGCCATAAGTTTTCACGGCAAGGAAAGGAAAAGCCTCTCGCCCACAATATAAATCTTGAACGAGGTCGAATCCTCGCCTCTTCTCGCGTCACCTCTTCACGTCCCGTTCTAAAGATATTTTACTTTTTTCTTTCTCTCTCTCTCTCTCTCTTACATCTCCCCTCGCGTCTGGGTAAACATCGTGCTTCGCTAGTTATGGTAGAAACTCGGGCGCCCAATCTCAGCCTCGGTACATCTCCGATGGAAGCACCCGCGGATCCTCGAGATTTTCCACCGGCGGAAGTAGCAGTCGAGAGGTGGTTTCGCCGGAGATATAGCACGAGTCGAGATCGGAGCGGGGCCGCGGGGGTGTTCGAGGGAGAAAGAGGAAGACGCTCTCGATATCACCTGCCGGAGATTCGAGAGTCCTGCCAACATCGCTCGCGGAGCTGGCGGCTCCTATCACTGGCGAGACTAGTAATGGAAACCGTTTCCCGGATATAGACAGACGCATCGGAGCCCCGACTATAGATTGTGCGCCGTAATAAGCCGCATCGGCGGAGACTACGCTGAAGCCGGAATCGGAGCAGTCGATCTCCGCTCCGGGATGATGCATTCTTCAAGCTTATACGAAGATTGTCATTTTATCTTTTTTTTTTTTTTTTTTTTTTTTTTTTAATATATGTATATGTATAAAAATCGGATGCACATGTGCACAGGTCATGAGTGTGGACACAATTCAATTGCTATTGCCACTCAATTACCATACTTGTATTATATAAAATTTAGTGATATTCAGGACAATAAGAATAATACTCTGAGAACAGAAAATTAATGAAATGCCGGGAATCAGCCAGGCTCCGATTATTCGAAAAATAACATTTTCAAACCGGAAGTGACCTATTTTTGGATGACTTCACTTCCAGTCGGTAAATGAGATTTTCAAACCGGAAGTGACCTATTTTCGGATGATGTCACTTCCGGTCAAAAAAAAAAAAAAAAAAAAAATGAGGTTTTTAAACCGGAAGTGACGTATTTCACAGATGACCTCACCTTTCTGTCGAAAAATGAGATTTTCAAACCGTAAGTGGTCTATTTTTTGATGATGTCACTTCCGGTTGAAAAAAAAAAAAAAGATTCTCAAACCGGAAGCGACGTATTTCTAGATGGCGTTACTTCCGGTCGAAAAATTAGATTTTCAAACCGTAAGTGACGAGTTTCCGATAAATCTTCGAAAATCTAAGTTTCCGGTTTTGAAATTTCACAGTTAATACGACACTTCTTCATACAATAGTACAACACGCCAGCAATAACAATAATACAATTTCCGTGCATCAAGAGAGCGAAGAAGGTACCCACGATTACCTTTTCCGTTGGCGCATTTATGTTACTCCGAAATAAGCTTTCGCTTCCCATTCACCGACCGACATTTACGAATTCGATTACATACAATGTTATCGTAACAAAGAAAGCCATTACCTCATCTCCTCCGATTTCTCGAGTGTTTCTCAGCCTCGGCCGCGCCGAGACGAACGAAAGAGAAACAGGAAAAGACGACAGCGACCCCCTCCGGCGAAAGAGCGCCGTTCGGGCTGCGCGTTCGTCGCGGGCAATTAAGGTGAAAGAACGTAATTCACCGGTTTCCGCTCGTTACGCGGTCGTCACGTCAGAGAGAGGCGCCGAGAGGTCTCGCCGAAGGCCGACGAGAATCGCGCGGTCGCGGCATCAGGACGGTAATCACAACCCCCGTACATAGGCGCGCAGACCCTTCGGCCAAATGGGCTTTCGTCTCACCTGGCGAACGGGAGAGAATCGTCTCGCGCGCCTCCCTTCTCTCCCACACTCGGAGCTTCGTACGGCGTAAATGCGGCAATATAGTTTCTCCGTGCTTGGCTTCCACCGGCAGGATTTAACGTTTCGTTCAATGAAAATTTGACGGCCACACGACGGAAGCTCGGCAACCCTCCGTCACAGTCACCGGGCAAATAAAATCTCACCGAGGGCGCTTTTATCTCCCCGGTGAAAGCTACGAGGGATTGGCTTAATGAAATTATCGCGTTTAATCGTCGACAGAGATTCCTCGTTCATTTCATGCTGAGAAGAAACGCGACCAATTCGATGAATTATTTTTATCGGTAATCTTTTTTTTTTTTTTTTTTTTTTTTTCTAATGTATCGGCTCGCATGTCCATCAATGTCGATCGTGTATCGGTCAGGAGAAAAAAAAATTCCACAGGCACGCATATGAAAAATCGTAAGGGTTGTTTCATTTTGTTAAAAGTGGAAGAGGAAAAAAATAAAGAAGTAGTCATAATAGAAATTTATTGCCAATGTTATAGATTTGTAGCTATGATCTTATCATGGTTTTTAATCTAGTGATTATTGTACACATTGACAAATCGCTCGTTGAGTCATTGTGCCCTCTAAAATAAAGCATTCATTTGAAGCAATAATATTGAGAACAAAAAATGGAAATCCTTCTCATTTTTTTTTTTTTTTTTTTTTTTTTTTTTTTTTTTTTTTTTTTTTTTTTTTAATTCGCTCGTGGGAATTTTTTTTCGCACGATCGCCATTACGAACGATCGATTCCATTTTTTTTTTTTGTTACCAACAATATTTTTCTTCGAAACTGAAGAGACTTTTTTTTACTTTCTTCAATGCGAGCATTGGATTACGATAGGTGGAATAAAGTCCAGCTTATAAGCTTTTATTAGTATTTATATATATATATATATATATATATATATATATATATATATATATATATATATATATAGGCTTGGAAATCCGTCAATCGTAAAAGAATTCTCACGTCGGACTATAAAAATGAAAAGGAAAGGAAAGGAAAAAATAAAGAATTCGTAATAAAAGAAATTTATTGGCGACGCTATACAGCTTTCATCTTATACCAGTTTTATACGTATCGATGATTATCCGCATTGACAAAAGTTCATTGACCCGAGTCCTTCAGCCCTCCAAAAGAAACAATTAATTTAACGTAAAAATACCGAAAGAAGAAGACAAAAAAATGGAAACCCGCAATTTTTTTTTCGATCGTGGGAATTTTTAACGCACGCTCGCCCTTGCGAGCGATCGATTCAATTTTTTTTTGTTACCCAGAACACTTTTCATTGAGATTGGAGAGACTTTTTTTTTTACTTCCTTCGACGAGAGCATTGGATTATGATAGGCGTGATAAAGTGCGCCTTATCCGCTGCTGAAGATCGAACGGATTTCCAGAGTTTTACGGCTGGGGGGGGGGGGGGGGGGGGGGTGAGACACGGAATGAAAGGCGCGACGATAAAGATCGATCGAGTGGATCAAGTATCGAGTGACAATCTTTTTTTTTTATATATATATTAATTTATGAAAGTCGTTCATCGCGAGGGGTGTTTTCGCGTTACCGAAAATGACGGACGCGCTGAGAATCCTGGAGGTCGAAGTGCACACACGAGCGCCAAAGAAGGGAAAGGGACGATCATGTGTGACGCCTATCGAATATTCGCGTTTTCGTGTGTGTGTGTGCGTGTGTGCGCGCGCGCGCGCGCGCTTTCGAGGCAAAGGGTATAGAGATGCGGGCTTATTTTCGTAAGGGAGGATTTACACGAGGATTTGCAAGAGCGCACCCGCACTCGGGCCACCGCACAGCACACAGCCAATATCTATTTAAATATAATCGATAGACCGATGGATATATACATCATACAGTGCGGCGCTGTTTTATATTGGGCGGATGACGGGAAGCGGTCGGAGGGAATAGATTGATCGTCTATGCGAGTGAACGCGAAAAAGATTCCCTTTTTTTTTTTTTTAATATACATATATATATATATATATATATATTCTTTTTTGTCGAAGCCGGGGAGGGAACACACGGGGGTCGAATAGATCGCGAGCGAATGGCGAGGACAATATTTTATCACCTGAGAGTGAATAAAAAAAAAAAAAAAAAAAAAAAATACTCGAGTCTTCGAAGCAGTCGGACCAAATGCGAATGCCTTCGGTATAGTTACTTCGGCTACCCTGTAAATTGTCGCCGGAACCGAAACATAAATTAAATTAAAATAAATAAAATAAAAAGGTTAAATAAAATTAGTGTAAGAAGATGACTGGATAAATATTAACTTTGGCAACAAATCACTTTTACTACTACTACTAAAATAAAAATAAATAAAATAAAAATGGTAGTATGTAGTGAAAGAAATTTATTGGCCAGAATGTTTAGATTAGTGAGAGGGTGTTTAGAAATGTTTGTTTTATGTTTTCCTTTGCCCAATGAGCCATCGACCGGAGTTAGCCAGTGTAGCTCCTACTTGCTCTGTTTGTCGGGCTGTATATGCGAGGAAGAGTGTGAGCTCGATGGTGTTGTGACTGATATTAGGGCGATTAAGTGCGACTATGTGCTGTGACCTATATGTTCGGGATTCTTATTATTCTATGCGTTGGAAATTTGTGGTTGGGTCTTACATTTGGAGGTCGGCTATTGCATAGGCTTGTAATAGTTTCTAAGGTGTATTTGCGCGAAGTCTGAGCTTAGGTTGTTGCTCGCTTCTTTATAGCTATGATTCCGGAGGTCTCGTACGGTAGCAAGTCCGAAGGTTTGTCGAGGGGGTTGTTCGGCTCTCTTACTAAAACTAAATAAAATGACTAAAAATTCATAAACATCGGACACCCATAGTGAATCGATAATGGATAAAGACCACTGACGCCGATCGAGAGTTCATCGACCCTGACCGCTTCGGACGATCGCCGGCAAAGTTGCCCCCGCGACGAGGTGCTGCTTGGTCCCCTCTCCGCGCCCTCGGCTTGCATGTACATCAGCTTGACGATGTTCAGGTGAGTCTGGGTGGCCCCGCGAGGGGGTGTAGCGAGCCGGGCATGCAGCCATACGGAGTTACAGCGAAAGGGTGCAGGGGACACGGCGGAGGCATAGCGGCCAGAGAGAAAGAGAGAAAGCCCAGCCGGCCGGCGAGCAAGGCACCAGCAGCAGCAGGTTGATTGATCGGGGGCGTCAGGCTCCAGCCAACCTGGCGCCGTGCACAAGGGGTGCTCAGCGAGAGCTTCGACGGGGCTGGACGGAATCGGTAGGAAGCTTTTCTCCGCGGCCGAAGAACAACTAGGGAGGAGGGGGGGGGGGGGGGGTGAAAACCAACCTCGAGCAGGTAGAATCGGACCTGGGCCCGTAGCGGTTCTTCATCAGCCGGAGAGCCCGAGGAGACTGCGGCCCTGCCAGAAAACCTGATGATGATGGCGTCGAGGCACATCAACCCGTCGAAGCTTCCGACACTCACGAAACCAACCCCCCACCCCGCCACCCTCCCCAGATCGTGGCTCTCCCGGCTTTATGTCCCGCAATTACGATGCAATTACGATAAGACTCTTGGTGCCGTTTCGCGAAAGCACTGCCTGTATAACAAACTCCGGGGAATTCGAGACAACTCCCCACCCCCGCCCCCCCCCCAGAACACGGTACGAAACGATACCGGCTGTCTTTCTCGCTCGCCAATAACGAAACTAGTGGGTGCGGTAAGTACAGACGGGGAGGGGAAGGACGGGGGGCGAAACGATCTTGTGGAAGCTTCCGAGTTCTCGCCTCCGTTCTTCGGGGGCGGAATCGCCTCGAGAACCGATGTAATTTCTTTTTTTGTTTTTTTTTTTTTTTTTTTGGTGGAGAGTGCAGGTAGGGGAGAGGCTGGCCTGTGCATCATTGCGTCGGGAAGGGGGCAGCCTCTCCGGCGAAGGATCTGTAAAGAGTACATAGCGTCGGGCACTTTGTTATCAGTCGTTCCTCACCGGGAGAATGCACGTATGTACTCCACTGCTGTGAGACAGTTATTGCACCGTTATTGCGGAGCTCGTCGTTCGCGCTCTCTATCGTCGATGGATAAATTTTATTTCACTGTGCCGGCGAACGGGGAGAACCGGGAACAGGGTGCTGTGAGTTTTCTTTTATGTTTTTGGAGCTTGGAATGCTCGGTTCCCGATGGGGAAAGTGAAATACCACGGAAGGTAACAAATGGGGTTCGCTGCTTTCTCCGAGACTGCCGATGTTTCGGACGAATGGAAATTGAGCTTTCGTGATGTACGTCTGTTGACCAGGAGTGCATCACGTTTTTTTTTTTTTTTTTTTTTTTTTTTTTTTTTTTTTTTTTTTTGTGGAGATGCGCGTTGAGTTTTTTTTTTTTTTTTTGTGGAGATGTGCGTTGAGAGTCTCGGAAAAGATGGGGAGGCGGTTTGTTACCGATCGAGCTTCGGGACGCTGTTCTGTCGCTGTCGAGGTGGTGATAAAAAATTCGGGAACCGATCTTTACCTTGAATTCGGAGCAGAGAACTACACTTTAGTTAACTACACTTTAGTTAACTTTGGGACTCTTGAGTCGATGAGACGACCCTTTCGTCCACTCGCACCGCGTCACGGTCGGTAAAAAAAAAAAAAAAAAAACTGTGATTAACTTTCTCAACGGGTCTGATCAGCGATTATCAAATGCGAACTCTTACACAAAGCGCATATCAATTCAACTTCGTATAAAAATTTGCTGACAATGCGTCTGATATTTAAAAAATTTTATCTTTATTTTTGCACACTGCCAATTTGGATGTGTTTTTGCCTGGTCGGTAAGAAAACTGTAATTAATTTTTTCAACGGATCAGACCAGCTGTTAGCGAATGCAAAAACTCTTGCATGAAGCGGATATCAATTAAACGTCGCGCTAGAATTTGTTCATAATGCGTCTGCATTAAAAAAAAAAAAATGCATTTTCATTTTTGCACTCAGCTGCGATTTGGCTGCAAATTTTGCCCAGTCGGTAAGAAAACGGTAATTAACTTTTTCAACGGTTCAGACCAGCCGTTATTAAATGCAAACCCTTAAATGAAGCGGACATCAAGTCAGCTTCGTCCAAGAATTTGCTGGCGACCGTGGTTTTGTCAGCGACGTGAAAGGAAGATTAATTACAGTTTTTATTACCGACCGCGGTAATTAACATGCTCTTGATGAAGAGCGGAAAATGACGCGGCCCCCACCGAGGGGAAACTGCGCGCGGTGCAATTTTGCGCTAAACCTGCCCTGAAAAAAAAAAAAAAAAAAAAAAAAAAAAAAAAAAAAAAAAGAAAAAGAAATCACAATGCGTCTGAATTTTCTTTCATTTTTTTTTTATTTTCTATTTTCCCCACACAGACGATTTGGCTGCGAATCGAAACGACACGGCGCAGCCCTCCCGACTCCCCGCCCGGTTGCTATGGTATTCTAACGACTCCGGCGAAGTGCCCAAGTGAAAAACACTCCGTTCGATTCGTTCCTCGAAACTTTCTCCATTGTTATTTACCGTGTATGTGTGTGCGAGCGAATGAAAATAAAATGAAAAAAAAAAAAAAAAAAACTACAACACGGAATGGATTTGCATTGAGTTTAAACTCGTTCGCGAACTCTTCTATTTGATTTTCCTCTCGCGTTCGCGTTTACACGTGGAAAAAAAAAAAAAAAAACCGAGTAAACAGCGCGTGCCGCGTTCCCGAACAACCTGCCTCGTACCCACGTTCCATCTACGCTGTATAAAGCGCGGAAACTACTGTGCAGAGAAAACTCCGTCTCTAGACGATGTGCGTCGGGGGTCGATCGATGGATCGACCTGGATATCAAAAATTCATAACGTGTAGAGGAACGCCTAAAAAAAAAAAAAAAAAACAAACAAACAAAATGACAGCGAAAAAAAAAACACGACGCGATAGCGCCTGAAAACGTGACATTGGGGACGTTGTCTTTTACGTTCCGCGAATTATCGGTGGGAGATTAAAAAAAAACAAAAAAAAAAAATTGCTCTGACGCAGCCGATATGGAAAAATGGCTGGTGGGCCTGGTTCAATATTTTCATTTGCGTCGCGTCCCGATCGCATCCTATCCTGCCCGATGGCCCTCGACGTTACGAGCACTCATCCACTCTTCCCCGTTCAAAAATTCATTCCACTCCACGGACTTAAAGGTCGAACGAGTAATCGTAACGAGTATCGCGATTTTAATTGTCACTTTTATTTGAATAGTCTAAAAATAGTTACATCGTTAATCACTAATTATCTCGATGCCCCGATCGCACGAGGGGAGGGCGGGGTCGAAACGGAACACCGCGGGCAGGACAATTTTCACCGATTTAATTTTTTTTTTTTTTTTTTTTTTTTTTTTTTTTTTTTTAACGGTACAATAAAACCGACTCTCACCTCAAATTCCGTTTTAACCCGCTCGCCCCTGCGCCGCAATCCTCGGCTCTCACAATTCAATTAAATTTATTCTCCCCCTCCCCGTTGAGCAGTTACGTCACAACGAAATAATTTCGACGCCTGGTCGTCCAACCGAGAACGGGGCAAAACGGACCATTTTTGCCAATTCTTTTTTTTTTTTTTTTTTGCCGGACATAAAAAATCTCTCGTCGCACATTATCGATTCCATTTTGCCCCGCTCTTCCACGCGAATCCTCGGCTCTCACAATTCAATTAAATTTATTCTCCCTCTCCCCGTTGAACAGTCACGTCACTTACTGAATAATTACGCCGCACCGATCGTGCAACCGAGATCGGGGCAAAACGAACCATTTTTTACCATTTTTTTTTTTTTTTTTTTTTTTAGTCCAAACAAAATAAAGTCTCATCCCAAGTTTCGTTTTACTCCGCTCTCCCAGCTGAACGGTTACGTCACAACAACTAAATAATTTCAAATCTCGATCCCACAACCGAGAACGGGGCAAAACGGACCATTTTTTGCTATTTTCTTTTTAGTACAAACAAAATAAAGTCTCAACCCAAGTTCCGTTTTACCCCGCTCTCCGAGTTGAACGGTTACGTCGCAACAACTAAATAATTTCGTCATCCCAATTCTAAAAACGAGAACGGGGCAAAAAGGACCATTTTGGACCATTTTTTTTTTTTTTTTTTTTTTAGTCCAAACAAAATAAAGTCAACTCAAGTTCCGATTTACCCGGCTCTCCCCGTTGAACGGTTACGTCGCAGCAACTAAGTAATTTCGTCATCCCAATTCTAAAAACGAGAACGGGGCAAAAAGGACCATTTTGGACCATTTTTTTTTTTTTTTTTTTTTAGTACAAACAAAATAAAGTCAACTCAAGTTCCGATTTACCCGGCTCTCCCCGTTGAACGGTTACGTCGCAGCAACTAAGTAATTTCGTCATCCCAATTCTAAAAACGAGAACGGGGCAAAAAGGACCATTTTGGACCATTTTTTTTTTTTTTTTTTTTTTAGTACAAACAAAATAAAGTCAACTCAAGTTCCGATTTACCCGGCTCTCCCCGTTGAACGGTTACGTCGCAGCAACTAAGTAATTTCGTCATCCCAATTCTAAAAACGAGAACGGGGCAAAAAGGACCATTTTGGACCATTTTTTTTTTTTTTTTTTTTTTTTAGTACAAACAAAATAAAGTCAACTCAAGTTCCGATTTACCCGGCTCTCCCCGTTGAACGGTTACGTCGCAGCAACTAAGTAATTTCGTCATCCCAATTCTAAAAACGAGAACGGGGCAAAAAGGACCATTTTGGACCATTTTTTTTTTTTTTTTTTTTTTAGTACAAACAAAATAAAGTCAACTCAAGTTCCGATTTACCCGGCTCTCCCCGTTGAACGGTTACGTCGCAACAACTAAGTAATTTCGTCATCTGAATCCTACAACCGAGAACGGGGCAAAAAGGACCATTTTGGGACTTTTTTTTTTTTTTTTTTTTGCCGGACATAAAACGTCTCATCGCATATTGCGGCTTCCGTTTTGCACCGCTCTCCACATCCGAATCCCCTACTCTTGAAATTTCATGAAATTCGGTTCTTTTCTCTCGCCCCATAAACCGATCGCCTCGGAGCGCACACCGAAAAAAAGGTTTGGCAATATCAAACTGCACAGTAAAAATGGTACCAATGTTTCTTGTCCACAAACGTCCACAATTATTTTCTTGTTAAATTTACAAAAAAAAAATAAAAATAAATAAAAATCTCGTCCATTTAACAAAAACGTCCGTCAATTTTACAAACACTTTTTGTAATATTAACAACAAAATAATTGTGAACGTTTGTGGACAAAAAAAAAAGCTTTCTCGAATGTACAAATATTTTCTACTGTACAAGCTGCGCTTGCGGCTGACGAAGCAAATATTTCGCCGATAGAAAGAGACATTTAGTTGATCGAACGAATATCCACTTGTTTGACCTTAAAAATTTAGTTGCCTCAGCGAATCACTTGAATTGAACAGACATCTCGTTAAATTGACGACGCGTTTCCATCGCCAAGCGCAACCGCAGCTTAGTTGACATTGCCAAACCTTTCTTTCGTTGCACGCCACGCGCGAAGTTGAACAACGAAAGATCGACGTGCGAGCTCGACACGACGAGTGCGGACCGTACGTTGTTCGTTAATTAAAGTTGCTCGTTCAGAGTCGAAACACGAGACACCGTGAGCGCCACGAAGTGCGGCAAGAAGTTGCAGTCGTCCGCATCTGTTCGGTCGGCTTTCGCCGGTTGCGAATCTGTAAGCCGCTCGCGGCCCGAAGAGACTACGTGACGGGCAAAAAGTGAGAAGTGCGAGCCGAGGAAACACCCGAGAAAGAAACACCCTGCCCGAGGAGTAAGAGAAAGACCCGAGGCGAGCAAAGGAAATAAAACAAAAAAATGTTAAAAAAAAAAAAAAAAAAAAACAGGAATTTGGAGTACTTTGAGGATTTCGAGGGAGCCGAAGAGAGTGCGGAGGAAAAAAAAAAAAAAAAAAATGCACGATTGACACAGAAAGACGGAGAAGACGTAAAGACGGAGTGGCGGAGTGTGTGGGGTAGAAAAAAAAGGCGCTGGTCGCGGAAAGGGACAGGGCTGAGGACGAGGGAGAGCTGCGAGAGTGAGCGCAGACCACTTCGTCACGCTCAAGGGAAGTCTCGAAAGAGGTGCGGTAGGAGTGCTTGGTCTAGTTTACACGAGCGACGGTTCTCAAACGAGCCCACGCTGAGCCCCTACGTCGCGGTACGCGCGCTCCGTTGCTCTTCGGGCTTTCCTCCTCGGGGATGTTGCGTGCGTGTCGCGTTGAGCGACGAGGCCCCATATGGTACATCATTACTCCACGAGGGCGAGAAGCGTTTTTCTAACGAGCGTGAGTTTGCAGCACGAGCCGAAGTCGAGTGCTGTAATCGCACGAGTTGGAAAAAGTGTTTCGCCCGAGGGACGTACGAAATTTTTCATCGCAACGTGCGAAAATGGCGCTTTTACGCACGCGAAGCGGGCGGAAAAGTGGCCATTTCCACACCGAGTGATGAAAAAGCGAATTTTTCGCCGTTCTCGTGTCTCTCCTACGCGGCCGGTGGACGTCGAGCGTTGCGCCGTCCGGGCGCTGGCGAGGAAGTCGGCCGACGCCGAGTGACCGAGTGGAAACTCGACGAGACTCACTCGCGAACGGTTCGCCTGTTCGCGACTCGAGATTAAACGTCGTTTGCCTATTAGTTTCCTCTCGGCGTCTCCGCCGCGGTCCTCGCTCGATCTTCGTCCGCTCGGCGGCTGCGGGCGTTGCGAGAAGAGTCGTTCGTTGGACGGTGAGTCGATGAAACTGGAGCAGTGGAGGAGAAGAGGAGAAGAAGAAGATCTTTGTTATGAGAATTATGACGATTTGATAATCGGGGCTGGAGGGGTGAATATGGCACAGCGCGAGTACACCGAAAAAAAAAGGTTTGATAATATCAACTAAGCTGCGGTTGCGGGTGGCGAAGGAAATGTTTGGGCGATTGAACAAAATGCTTTTTCCATTCAAGTAACTGTACGGTTGAAGCAACGAAATATTAGGTCGAACTACTAAATATTCGTTCAATCAACTGAATATTTCTTTCGAGCGACCAAATATTTTCTTCGTCACACGGAGAAAAAAAATTTATTCAAAACAAATAAAATTTATTCAGAGCAAATAAAATTGCTTATTTAAATATGGGCTTAATAGAATTTTATTGAAATCTAATAAATTTTATTAGAGTTAAATAACGCGTATACTTGAAACAAATAAAAAATATCCTTGAGTCAAATAAAAATTTTAATAATTCAAATAAAAATATTGTAATATCCAATTTTATTGACGATTAATAAAGTTTTTTTTTTCTGGGTGCACCCGCAACCGCAGCTTAGTTTGATATGGCCAAAACTTTTTTTTCTGTGCAGCACAGTGGAACGGTTGTATTTGGAGTGGTCCATGTTCAGCCCCCTTCGCTCTAGATCAATCGATTGGTAATTAGGTTTGAAGGGGGGAATATGGACCACGACCAATAGCGCGCGGACCAGTTATATACAGCCAGAAAAATAATTTATTTAACGGCAACGTTTTATTTAGATGAAGTAAAATATTTGTTCGATTTAAATAAATATTTATCTAAATCAAGTGAATAGTTAATTAAATAAAATAAATATTTATATAAATCAAATAAATGTTTTACTTAATCTAAATAAACGGTGGCCATCGAATAAATTATTTTTCTGGATTCTTCGCTCCAGAGTGATCAATCGATAATTAGGTTCGAAGGGGTGAATATGGCCCACCACTATTAGCGCGTGAATCAATGGCATTTGAACTGGTCCATATTCACCGCCTCATCGTTCTACACAGTAAAAAAAAATAATTTCGCAAAATCAGAAGACGAAGTTTCGTAATGAAAATTCCATTGAATCAGTGACAAACACATTTGTTTAAATGTGAATGTATCTGACCTTTCATTTCACCACTAATGACCGTGTAATTGTTAATGAACAATTTTAGTTTGTACACTTCTTTCCAAAAACCATAGTCGGATAATGCGATCGGAAAATCAACGACCAAAATCTTGTGGGCGTTTGTCGACAATAAGTTGTTCGAGATGGTACAAACTTTTTTTTTACTGTGTACAGTAACCATTCAATAATTAGCCTCGAAGGGGTGAATACGGCCCACTAGGATCGACGCGCGAATCAGCGACATATGAACCGGTCCATATTCAACCCCTCAACACTGACCATTGAACAATAAGTGTCGAAGGGGTGAAAATGGCCCGCCCCGATTAGCCCGCAACTGACACACGTACCGGTCAATATTCACCCGATCGCATATGACGTAATCGTTGTGTAACACTCACGCGTGGTATAAACGTGCGTTAAATGCGTGCCGGTCGATTAACGATATGCCCGGTTAACGGGAACGCAGCCGAAATTCTCCGGTTGCCGGTGATTCTCTCCCCCGTTACGGTAACAATCCTCCTACTTCCTCCACGGCCAAGCGCGACGGTTTATCCTTCGATAACGATTATCAGTTGTCAGGCTACATTCTCTCGCCGGCACTGTCGTACGACGCAGGTCCGTTTCCACCGCCCAAATTGTACGTTTTGTAAAGGCGTATACCTATCTTGCGCGCGAGAAGCATGAAACAAGCGAGGGTTATGCAAAATAGGAGCGAACTCGCTGCTGAACCACTTGACGGCATTGCGAAAATGCAGCCGCGCGACAGTGCTTTGCCGAGGTCTTTTATCGATACTGACCGAGCAACGAAGCTTCGCTGCACGGACGCGAAGCTTCCAAAGCTTCCCCAACCCGCCATCCCCTGAACAACCCTCTGTTTAGACTCCACCCTCTTACCCTGGTTGCTATAAACGACACCTACAAATACAAAACTTTCGCAACTATTGACCTTACAACTGACCAGCTTTTTATGCACTGTTTTACTTTTGTGCCTCAGGCCTACGTTGGTTCGTTTCTTTTTTTTTTTTTTTTTTTTCGGTTGCCCTCGATTATTTTTGCCTCTTGATAGAACAATTTTTTTAAATTACTTCTTTAAGTGCGCAATATTAAGTGCCTGGGCTTTGATTCGCTTTACTCCGACGGTCTGCAATCTTTTCGATGAAATTGGCATCACGATTGGCATCCAAATAATTGTAAAAAAATTTTTTCGTTAATGAAATCGGTTGGGAAATATGCCACTTGAAAACAATGGCGAAGGTTTTAATTCGATATCGTGACATTTTTTTTTTTTTTCGAAAACCATTCTGTATGCTAAAATTCAAAATTTCGAATTTTTAGCATATAGAATGGTTTTCGAAAACAAAAATTCAACATATCGAATTAAAACCTTCGCCATTGTTTTCAAGTGGCATATTTCCCAACCGATTTCATTAACGAAAAAATTCTAAAAAATTTTTTTGGAAAAATCCTCAGCTGAGGAATTTCAAGATATCGAATTAAAACCTTCGCCATTGTTTTCAACTGGCATATTTCCCAACCGATTTCATTAACGAAAAAATTCTAAAAAAAATGTTTGGAAAAATCCTCACCTGAGGATTTCCTTAGCTGAGGATTTCCTCAGCTTCTTATACGAATAATATTGTTTTTAATATACCGGTAATGAAACATTCTTACATACGCGTCAATGAAATTTCATATACTCTATACGCATAAAACTCCATATGCATTTAATGAATTTTCAAACAGAAATTTTTAACAGTATAGTAAATTATGTTCTTATTACAAATATCATACGAATAATATTGTTTTTAATATAACGGTAATGAAACATTCTTACATACGCGTCAATGAACATTCATATACTCTATACGCATAAAACTTCATATGCATTTTATGAATTTTCAAACAGAAATTTTTAACAGTATAGTAAATTATGTTCTTATTACAAATATCATACGAATAATATTGTTTTTAATATAACGGTAATGAAACATTCTTACATACGCGTCAATGAACATTCATATACTCTATACGCATAAAACTTCATATGCATTTTATGAATTTTCAAAGAGAAATTTCAAACAACGCAGAGTGCCTCGACAGCGCTGCCGGAAGTGCGGCAGAGTCGACGAGGGGGTGTGAGAAATTGGAGGAGGATAAAGAGAGTTAAGGACGCAGAAGGAAATCGGGCGTATTCGAGAGCGCGAATGCGCGTTCCCGCCCCTCGCCGTACGGCTCTCTATATGCGCTTCGAAGGAACAAAAGCTCGGAGGATCGGCGAAGAGACAATTGCACTAGCGAAAGCCCGAGCGGGCTTGAACGAAGTAAGGCGCGCGCGCGCGCGCGCGCGTGCGTGCGTGCGTGCGTGTGTGTGTGTGTGTGTGTGTGTGTGTGTGTGTGTGTGTGTGTGTGTGTGTGTGTGTGTGTGTGTGTGTGTGTGTGTGTGTGTGTGTGGGGGAACTCGAGAGGATTCCCGGTGTTCCCCGGGGTGAGGGTAAAGCGCGTGACAATGGAAGTGTGACGCGCCCGCGGAGAGAGGGGGGGGGGGGAGAAGAAAGCGGAAGCTGTGAAGATAAGGTGCGCCGCATCATATCATCTCGGCTTTCGCACTCGGGGCTCTCGGGCGAACCGCGATTTCTCAATGCCACGGTAGAGAAAACGGCCCCGAGCGCAACGGAACATTCGCGAGGTTGACTTAATTTTTTTTTATTTATTTTTTTTTTTTTTTTTTCCTCTTCGACGGTCAGTGAGGCGGGAAGTCGGAAAATTTGGGGCTCGAAACTCAAGCGACCGCCATTATTTTCCGGCGCGGAGCGTGCGGATTTTCGAGAGTTTCGGAATTTGAATTTCACCGCTGACGAAACGGAGAGAAAAAAAATGTCACTGGTGGCCGGACGGAAGAGGGACCCGATGCGCAATTGCCAGCCGTAAAAAAGTTCGCTCGAGTCGAGAACATTTTTTACACTTATGCCACGAAGTTTGCTTCGAAATCGTAAAAAATCGACATGGCATTAGGCGAAAGGACTCTTCTTTATTTCCCAGAAAAATCATTTATATTTGACGGCCACCGTTCATTTGGTTTAAGTAAAATATCCATTCGATTTAAATAAAAATTCATTTCAATTGAGTAAATAGTTACTTAAGTGAACTAAATATTTATTTAAATCAACTAAACACTCATTTAAATCAAATAAATACTTATTTAAATCAAATAAATACTTATTTAAATCAAATAGATACTTATTTAAATCAAATAGATACTTATTTAAATCAAATAGATACTTATTAAAATCAAATAAATATTTCACTTAAACCAAATAAATGGTGGCCGTCAAATAAATTATTTTTCTGTGTGTAAAGACCGAGGGGAGGTAAACGCATTTCCGAATAGTCGCGGTGATTGATCTGATCGACAGTGCGAACCGCTGGTCCGTTGGTAAAGGAGATCGCGTATAATGCCGCTATAATTCATCTGTCCGTACGAGCTTCTGTAAGTGTTATACATCCTGCAGAGAAAAAAAAAAAAAAAAAAAAAAAAAAACGAGGTCAGCACCGGCTTTTCGCGAGACTCGAAAATCTCGGGGACGCGGTGATAGTGAGTTCTCACCCCCCGAGGGAGGATTACGGTCCGCGGAACTTCGCCGCTCGAACCCTCGCTGTTTCTCTGTACTCGGCCAAACCGGAAAATAGAGACCGCGACGATACACGTTCGGGATATCTCCGGCGGCACCGCGAAAAGTTCGACCCCTCCCGCGTCGTGGACAAATATCTTATCGTCCGATTACCGATCGAGTTTCGGGATGCTCTGCGCGCCACCGGACAGCATCTCGAGGGTTGAGCTTGGAGAAAAAAAAAAAAAAAAAAAAGCGGAACGAAAACTGCGGACTCGGGACAGAGAAGGAGCGGAGCAGAACCGAGATAGGACAGCCGAGGCTGTGGAATAATCCCCGCAGCATCCCTCGGGAGGACATTCTTCGGCCCGGATCCATTCATTTAATTCGAGAGGAAGTTCGAGAAAGGCGGAAGGAGAAAGAGGCGCTCGCGATGGATTTATTGTTTCTCGCTGGTCCGCGAGACCGAGGAAAATAAAATTTGTTAATTTCAAGAACGAGACAAAATGTGTGGTCCACTGATATTATTGTTATCGTTGTTGTTATTTAAATTAGTGTTTTCCGTTTCGGATCTAAAGAGCTTCATGAAAGTGGAGAGAAATTTCTTGTGTTGAAAGAATTTTTTTGAAAAAAAAAAAAAAAAAAAAATTAAAAGTAGTATTTTATGTTGAAAGATTAAATTGACATTCTCACCGAGAACTTGACAAAAAAAAAAAAAGGTGATCCTGTAATTTCATCTTTGCCTTCACTGGTTTATTGTTTTCTCGATTTTAAAATCTCCATTCCACGAAAACTGCAGAATCCCTCGGGTGGACTTCTTCGACTCGGATCCATTCGCTCAATTCGAGAGGAAGATCTTTCGGCGTAAAGATGAAAGCGACGTCGCGATGGATTTATTGTTTCTCGCTGGTGCGCGAAAACCGTGGAAAAATGAAATTGTGAATGACAAAATGATGAATTGTCGCTGTCGGTGAGAGCACGAGAAAACAGGTGTTTTATTCTTATTTTTTTTTTTAATTATTATCGTTATTATTTAATATTATTTATAATTATTCTTTTATGTTTCCGATCTACACGCTTCCGTGAGACTGGACAGAATTTTCTTTAATGTTCAATGATAAATCGACGTTCTCACCTCGAACGTGAGAAAAAAAAAAAAAAAAGGTGATCCGTTAATTTCATCTTCACCTTCGTTCGTTTATTATATTTTCTCGCTTTAGAATCTCTGACCAACGAAAAATTCGAACGATAAGAGATAAATCGACGCTCTCGGCAGCGAGCGAGAAATGAAACGGTGATCTGTTAATTTTTCGTCTGGCCCATCGATGGGCGAGTTCGATTTTCCATCGTGCCGCTATGGAAGACCGATGGAGCGCGCATTTTAAAGAAGAGAATAGTGCGTTCGGGCGATCGATCGGCTGCGCGGGGGCGAAACGGAAGTCGGCTGCGTACATCCATCGTTACAGACATTCCTGGCGGAGGGAAATCTCTCCGAGGCTTGCACACATGCGCACACACACACACACACGACGATCGATCATAAGAATAATTATTCCACGTGCCGCCACTCTTTCTCAATGGCTCTTCTCAATGGCTTCTTTTATCATACCGGCTGAAATGTGTCTGCGATTGCTGCAACGACATCGATGCGGTAACGCATGATTTAGAGATGGAAAATAGTACATTACGATACTAGTGCGAGAAAAAGGTTATTCTGACGAGTGTGAGTTTGCAGCACGAGCCGAAGGCGAGTGTTCCAATCCACACGAGTTATGAAAACGTTTTTCGCACGTGTATCGTACGAAATTTTGTTTCACGAGGTGCGTGCGTAAAACTGCACTTTACCCACCGAGTGAAGTAAAGTCACTTCTCCACCGATGAATAACTGCTGGAATATGGGAATGCTCTTAACCGAGCACAATCCGAGCGTCGGTGCATTTACCTTATTTCCTCGGCAATAGCTGGAACGGCGTCGATTGTTGGTGGCGCATTGACGATCGTTTTGTACCTAGCAGTGACAATGATAGGGTTGCCCCGTGTGAGAGACGTGTAGCCGTCCTAAATAGGCCATTTGCCCGGTACAATAGAAGCTTACGTCGGGCTTCGGGCTCGACTTAATTACCAAACGCTGTGAAAGCCTCCAACCCTACCCCCCCCCCTTTACCGCCCCCCCCCCCTGAAGGCCTCTCGCTGAGTGCTTTATCGAAACTAGCTCGAGCTAAATGCCCGAGTTTGATGGCTCGTCGGTCGGGAGTGAGGCTGTGCACGGTGAGGGCATCGATTAATCGACGCGAGAAGACCTGTTCTTCGGGACCATTAAATCTGCCCCAGGCGAAGATTCACCCGGAGCAACGAAACTTTTCCTCCCCAGCCCTCTCTTCGGCGATCGCTTAATTCACCGGCACTCGATACTTCGACGAAAGAATATTGCGGACACGCACTCGTGGCTGTTCTCGCTTATGGAGCATCTTTTTTTCATTGCTGCAAGTTCGACTCTGCGAGACGTTCTCAGTGTCGAATTTCAAGACATTAGATTGAACTTAATTCACCGGCACTCGATACTTCGACGAAAGAATATTGCGGACACGCACTCGTGGCTGTTCTCGCTTATGGAGCATCTTTTTTTCATTGCTGCAAGTTCGACTCTGCGAGACGTTCTCAGTGTCGAATTTCAAGACATTAGATTGAACTTATCGTCGACGTTTCGCCCGAACTTCATTGCGTGCTTGAGTTTGATCTTATGTTTTGACTCACGGTTTGATCTTAAGGTCGGACTTAAGTTGCTTCTCAAGAACATGTGAAACATCTCTCCGAGTGTGTATCTCTCTCGCTCCGCCGTAACCGCCTTTTTCACTTGCGAATTCACGACAAAAAATGCGACTTCAAAGCGGAAGTGACGTATTTTTGTACGACGCCATTTCCGGCCAAAAACCAAGATTTTTAAGTCGGATGTGACGTTCTCCTGTACGACGTCAGTTCCGGCCAAAAACCAAGATTTTTTTTAAAACGTGGCGACATAACAACGAAATGTTTCATATTTCTTTGCCTGAACTCACCTCCGGTTTAAAAGTGAGATGTTCAAACAGCAAGTGAAATTGCAGGGAAAACTTTGAATTTTTCTCTGGAACGCATCTCGAATGCAACCAGTGACAGAAACTTGTGAATTAAATGAGGATTATCAGTGGCCGATGTAAAGTTCAACATTTTATGTCAGGGTCGACCCCTAGATGAATGGAAACTGATGAACCGTCGAACGACTCCGAAGCCGCGAATCATCGCGTCCATTTGTTAACGCTAACACACTGTGAGAACATTTTTCCGCCCGCATCCTTCGGCGCGAAGAGTCTCTGTCTGCGTTTTACTGGAAAAACCGCGAATAACGACACAACAGCTTATAAATTATGACCGCTAATTGCGAATTCGCAATTATTGGGCGAAGCCGCACTGAGGGGTGAGGTGTGAGCCGGCGGGCGAACAAGTGAGTGAGAGTTTTCCGATAATTACCGGAAACCCTGCCGCGCGCCAGTCAGCAGCGAGTGCAGCTGTCTAACCGGAAGCCACAAGCTGACAGGCAAGCTGCGATAACCAGGCTCTCGTCTCTCACTCGTTACGAAAAATAATGTAAAAAATAAAACCAGCCCTTCGACCAGACAAACGCAAATTGTTAGAAATAACCGAACGGCGAGGTAAAGGCCACAACATGTTTAGGCATCGATGTGAAAAAAGAAATGTATGTACGTTAAAACAGAGCTGGGCAAAGTACCGAAAAGTACTTAAAGTGCTAAGTACTTAAAGTATTAAGCACTTAAAGTACTAAGTACGTAAAGTATTAAGTACTTAAAGTACTAAGTACTTAAAGTACTAAGTACGTAAAGTATTAAACACTTAAAGTACTAAGTACGTAAAGTATTAAGTACTTAAAGTACTAAGTACGTAAAGTATTAAGCACTTAAAGTACTAAGTACGTAAAGTATTAAGTACTTAAAGTACTAAGTACGTAAAGTATTAAGCACTTAAAGTACTAAGTACGTAAAGTATTAAGTACTTAAAGTACTAAGTACGTAAAGTATTAAGTACTTAAAGTACTAAGTACGTAAAGTTTTAAGTACTTAAAGTAATAAGTACGTAAAGTATTAAGTACTTAAAGTATTAAGTACTTAAAGTAATAAGTACTTAAAGTACTAAGTACTTAAAGTACTAAGTACTTAAAGTACTAAGTACTTAAAGTACTAAGTACGTAAAGTATTAAGCACTTAAAGTACTAAGTACTTAAAGTACTAAGTACTTAAAGTATTAAGCACTTAAAGTACTAAGTACGTAAAGTATTAAGTACTTAAAGTACTAAGTACGTAAAGTATTAAGTACTTAAAGTACTAAGTACGTAAAGTATTAAGTACTTAAAGTACTAAGTACTAAGTACCGCAAGTACTTTAAGTGCAAAGTAATTTCCGTAATTAAATTACTTTTATAAAATGCAAAGTACAAAGTACTTTTTCTTTATAATCGAAAGTGGCGCAGTTCCACGCGTGCGAAATTTGGAGAATAATTTTCAAATCAAACGGCCCTGTTCAGAGCCAACATTTTTTCAAAACATCCGAACTCTTCGTTTTCAATCCTTGGTAACAGACTAATCGACTGGAGTACGACGACTGGACTTTGGGCTAATGAGTGGAGGTTGACTGGATGTCTAACAACTAAATCTGGGACGTTATGGATCTAGTACAGTGGCCGAAAGTGAGAAAGGTCGTGATTTTATGCATCAAAAATCGTATTTTTGGGATTTAAATGGAAAATATTGGGCTGGGAGTAAAATAATTGGTATATTCGTGTTCAGCGGGAAAAAAATACGTCGAATATAGCCTCGAAAAAAAAAAAAAAAAAATCGAGTGAACAACGATTTTTCAATATTTTGGACCCACTTTTGGAAAACCATAGATTTTCGTGATTTTCAAACGCCTATATCTCGGCTCCCAACGCACCTAGGGAAAATCCAAGGTGCTCGGCGTGTTCTACGAGAAAAAAAAAATACACAAGGTAGGGTCTTGTCCAAAGTTCTGGAGGCGTTTTATTGGCCAGTTTCAGAAAGTCGAAAAACGTGAAAAAAAAATGGAGACGAAATGGACGAAATTTTGTTTAAATTTTTCAAAAATGAAATGCCACGTATTTCGACGTATTTTTTTTCCCGCTGAACACGAATCCGCTGGCTTTTTTTTTTTTTTTGGACTAAAGTACAGTGAGACATTGAAAATCTCGATTTTATGCACGTAAAATCGTACTTTTGAGATTTAAATGGAAAACATTGAGTTGCTAGTAGAATAATGTTAAGAGACAGAAATTTTTCTTGCGTTACGAGAGAGTTGCAAAGTAGAGTTTGCACGTGGTTTCCTTTAACCTTCTGCAGGTGTGTGAGCGCGTGCAGAAGGTCTATGCGTCGATATATTGAAATTACGCTAAGAGCGCATTGGCAACGACAAACATTTTTGATAACACCAGGATAACAGAAATTTTCACATGATAAAACATGATAAAAACATGATAAATTATTTCTCATTAAATTATTTTATCTCATGATTTTTTTATCATGAGAACATGATAATAAAAAAATAAAAAAATAAAAAAATAAAAAAATAAAAAAATAAAAAAATAAAAAAATAAAAAAATAAAAAAATAAAAAAATAAAAAAATAAAAAAATAAAAAAATAAAAAAATAAAAAAATAAAAAAATAAAAAAATAAAAAAATAAAAAAATAAAAAAATAAAAAAATAACATACACTGTCAAACATAAATATCGACAGCTCCAAATGAAATATTAAGGTACATCGATAAAATTGATTTACCGTATGCGTATCCGCGTGTTTGGTCATTTTCCTTTTACCTCAAACACGTGTAAACGCGAGTACCCTTAATACACTTTGCGACAACAGAGTACAGCGATGACTGTGCACGATGGACATTATTATATACGCGGCCGTGGACGAGATACGTAAGTGGTGACGGAGCTACAAGGAAAACCACTCAGCCGGGCCAATGGGACAAAGTCACTGACGCACAAGAAGAGCTCTATCCCACTATCTTCGTGGCTCTCTTAACGCGTTACTCCTTCGTCGACCTCGTTCTCCGCGATATTTCTTACAGTAAAACAAAACAAAAAAAAACGGCAGCGGTGTCTCGACTTCGCTCGCTTCCTTACCGACCGTTAACTCAGTGTCTCGTATGTGGCAAAGAATTTGTGTCTCCGTTGTGTCCATTTCGTTTAACTTCAGTTTGTCAGCGATGTTCGACGTGTCTCGATCAATCCCGACTGCCTTTTGTATCAGTGGGATATCGAAGAAAAAAAAATATCGCGGGACAAAACGGAACCGTCTCCTATATTTACCATAAGAATTTTTCGTGTTAGTTAAAATTCGTAAAAAAAAAAAAAAAAAAAGCATTTTGCCCGGCTCTCTCTCCTCTTCGCCGATGTCTTCGCTGTACAACGAAAGCGCGAGGCAAAAGTAATTAGAAGGTGAAATTGGAGTTTCGTGTCCGAGGCATCAATGGAATACGGACGAAAAGGAGAGCGGGGCAAAACGGAACCGTCTCCTTCGCGCGCAATCAGAAAAATCATTTATTTGACGGTCATCGTTTATTTCGTTTAAGTAAAGTATTTATTAACTCGATTAAAAAAAAAAAAAAAAAAAAAAAAAAAAAAAAAAAAAAAAAAAAAATGTTTATTCAAATTAAGTAAATAGTTATTTAAATAAAATAAAATATATATTTAGATCAAATAAATATTTTACTTAAACCAAATAAACAGTGGCTGTCAGATAAATTATTTTTCTTGGTGTGCAATAAGAATTTTTCTTTTCTCGGTCAAATTTGTGAAAAAAATAAATTAAAAAAAAAAAAACAAAAAAAATGACCATTTCGCCCAGCACTTGCCTACGCGCCGATATCTTCGTGTTATATAGCCGAAAGCGCGTCGCTGAGATAATTAGTGGGGCGAAATTGGAGTTTCATATCCGAGGCATTCGAGGCGGTTTCCTAGCTCTTCTCTTCTGAAATTATATTCGTAAAAAAAAAAAAAAAAAAGCTTTTTTAATCTCAAAGTTATGAGAGCTTTTTTCCTCCCCCCTTCGTCGTCTATCCGCGCATTCTTTCGGCGAGCCTTTCGCGGCTCCTTTAAATAATATAATTCGCCTCTCCGGCACACAACGTCTATGTATCTCTGTCCACCTATCTTCGGGACTGTTCCACGGCGGGTTTCATATTTAATTCTATGTACAACCAATTATCTTGCTAACTATCCTTTAACGAACTACGTCCCGAGCGGGGAAACTTATATAACAGGAGAGCGCGGACACAAATTAATATTTGTTCGTAGCAATGGAAAGCTATAATTTGGCGGTAAATTGAATTTCTCCGTCGAAGACGGTATCGTCGCCGAGGAGTTTGTCACGAAAAGTTCTCGTCCCTTTTCGAGTCCGATGACCGTAGCGCTAAATAGGCGGATACCCCTCAACGCCCAAAGTACCGTATTCGCCAAGCTGGTTGAGCAGCTTTCAAGCTCTTAATTTCAGCAAGCGTCTTCTTCGATTTTGCTCCAAGTTTTTTTTTTTTTTTTTTTTTTTTTTTTTTTTTTTTTTTTTTTTTTTTTTTTTTTTTTTTTTTTTTCATTCGAGGAAAACGACCATTTACGGCTCATTATAAAAAAAAAAAATTGTCAACCGCAATTTCATCGTGGCATAGAAAAAAAATTACTGCTGTAGAGACTGAAGAAGCACATAAATTCGACATTAACATTTCTCTGAATTTTCAGTTAAAAAAAAGTATCAAGCGGTTGAAAAAATTGTTGTGTTTTTTAATTCGACCACAATTGACGAAAGGATTGAGTCAAACAAAAATTTGTCATTCCTGATGTCATCGTAGCATAATTAAACAAAAGTTGTAGCTGTAAAGATTGAAAAAGTGCATAAATCAAGATTAACCGTCCTCGAAAATTACAATTTAATAAAGGTGAAAATTGAAATTTTCATATCGCCTCCTCATAAAAGTTGAAAATTGAAATTTTCATATCGCCTCCTCACAAAAGTTGAAAATTGAAATTTTCATATCGCTTCCTCACAAAAGTTGAAAATTGAAATTTTCATATCGCCTCCTCACAAAAGTTGAAAATTGAAATTTTCATATCGCTTCCTCACAAAAGTTGAAAATTGAAATTTTCATATCGCTTCCTCACATAAGTTGAAAATTGAAATTTTCATATGGCTTCCTCACAAAAGTTGAAAATTGAAATTTTCATATCGCCTCCTCACAAAAGTTGAAAATTGAAATTTTCATATCGCCTCCTCACAAAAGTTGAAAATTGAAATTTTCATATCGCTTCCTCACAAAAGTTGAAAATTGAAATTTTCATATGGCTTCCTCATAAAAGTTGAAAATTGAAATTTTCACATCGCCTCCTCACAAAAGTTGAAAATTGAAATTTTCATATCGCTTCCTCATAAAAGTGGAAAATTGACATTTTCATATCGCCTCCTCATAAAAGTTGAAAATTGAAATTTTCATATCGCCTCCTCACAAAAGTTGAAAATTGAAATTTTCATATCGCCTCCTCACAAAAGTTGAAAATTGAAATTTTCATATGGCTTCCTCACAAAAGTTGAAAATTGAAATTTTCATATCGCCTCCTCACAAAAGTTGAAAATTGAAATTTTCATATCGCTTCCTCACAAAAGTTGAAAATTGAAATTTTCATATCGCCTCCTCACAAAAGTTGAAAATTGAAATTTTCATATCGCTTCCTCACAAAAGTTGAAAATTGAAATTTTCATATGGCTTCCTCACAAAAGTTGAAAATTGAAATTTTCACATCGCCTCCTCATAAAAGTTGAAAATTGAAATTTTCATATCGCCTCCTCACAAAAGTTGAAAATTGAAATTTTCATATCGCCTCCTCATAAAAGTTGAAAATTGAAATTTTCATATCGCCTCCTCACAAAAGTTGAAAATTGAAATTTTCATATCGCTTCCTCACATAAGTTGAAAATTGAAATTTTCATATCGCTTCATCATAAAGGTCGCAAGTTGAAAGTTGAAATTTTTATCCCTGACACGCTTTTTTTTTTTGTTTAAATATGATTTTTCCATATTTTCGAACATTCCGAACACGTTTTCATTAAAATCTCGAATGTTTCTTTTTTTTTTGTTTACACCAAAAACAAAGCTTCCTCAATGAGGAAGCAAAAAATGTTCGATTGAAGAAAAATTGTATTTATTTAAAAAAATGTAAACGAACTTTTCGCCATGAAAATAAGAAACGCCCCAAAAATGGAGACATAAGTGAGTTTGCGACATTGGCTTGTTGTGCTGATCGGTCGCTCGGAAATCCGCACGATCGGCGGCGTGACGAGTTTGAGGTCAGAGAACGCGGCGCACCACCCTTGCGAAACTTCGTCTCCGGGCACATCTCACAGCTTCTCCACGGCCAGCGACCGTGACACGCCGAAGGGATGCAGGAAGATTGTGTGTCCAGGGGAGGACCGCGGAATCGGTAGGTTGGTGGAGGCGAGAACCGTTGTCCGTGCTTCGGCAAAACCGCTCGCAAAGACGAGCCCCGGCGTTGGTCGCGAGCCGCGAGCGTCGACGAGCGCGGAGAATAAGGCGAGTCGAGCTCTCGTGGAAACTACCCCGGCCTCGCAGTGCATCTTTCTCTGATTTCCCGAGGGAAGTTTCGCTTTGCCCGACGTTGCCGAAGTCTATATCGTGGAGGAAGGGGCAAAGAAAAAAAAAAAAAAAAAAAAAAAAAAAAAAAAATGGAAAAACGTCGCGGTGAGGGAAGAAGGCGAGGATCGCTGCGAGACCGAACGAACGAGTGCGAGCACACACGCGCGAATGGCGACGAAGGGGATGGAAGGGAGAGGCTGGTATCGAGTGCCAGCAAGTAGAGGAGCTCGGCGGATGGTCCGACGCGTTCCCTTGTAGGCGCGTATGATTTATTTTATTGCCTTTCGACACGCATAATTCTACGACTTGGTATTTTTTTTTTGTTTTTTCTTCTTCTTACTTTCGTTCTCCATCGGTTCCCCAGCTCCGAGTTTTCTGCCTGGCGCTCCGGTATTTTATTTCAGTTGCTTCGCGTATCGGCATATGTGTCTCGGGTATTTCCGATTGGCCCTTCAAGAGGACCACTGTTATACTTTTACCCTTATACTTTTCGTATGGGGGGGGGGGGGGGGGGGTTTGAATGGAACAGCGAGACGGCTCCGTTGCATTCGGCTCAACAGGTACAAGCTGTAAGGGGAAAAGCCGTGAGAGCCCTCGACACCCATGTCTCCGCTGTCAAAACGGAAGCCTGTAAGGCAGTACATGAGCGAGGAGGTTTCATCGCCTCGGGGACCGCGCGCCCGGAAGGAATGGAAAGCGGAGCATTGAGAAACGAGGCGAGTCTGGGAGTTCTTCGACATTTTTCCGTCGAATGAACAACGATTTTCGCAGTGATATTTGTCCGATGTCGAAGGATCTAGTAAATATGACTATATCACTTTAGAGATATTACCGTAGCGCATGACAGTGGGGAATCAGAGCGCCACCTATGGTAGGAAGTACCGTAGACAGTAAAAATAAAGATGTACTTTTTCGTAAGAAATTATTGTCCGCAAACGTCTACGATTTTTTACTTGTTGATTTTCTAGTTTTACAAACAAAAGTATAAACTAAAATTGTCAATGATACAGGCAATGAAAAGACAGGTTCGTATATTAAAATAAATGACAAACAAGCTTGTCACTTATTTAACAAAATCATTTTTACGAAATTTCGCATCTCGATTTTACGAAATTATTTTTTACTGTGTACGCGGAATTACCTAAGGTACTTTCATCCTCCATCTTATATCTACAAGAATTTTAGGATTGGGTTGATTTCTTTACAAGGATATATAAAAAAAATTTTCATAGATGTTACGGTAAATATTCTTGGAAAATCTAAGACTCTCCGCCATAGGTGGCGCAATAGTGCCCTACTATATAAGTTCTACTGTCACTTGCCCAATATAAGTTTTACATCTTCGCTTCACTGGTACTTGGCCCAGCGGCATAAAACCAAAGTAAGATGAAGAAGAAGATCTTCACTTTGCAAAATTTTCATATACCCACCTTTATTTTCCTACATGCGATACGCAAATTGTCATCGACAACTGTGTACTCAAACTCCAACTTGTTAAAGTTGCATCGCCTTTCTGTATTGCTTGCTCCTCAGCAAAACGAGCAGGACGAGCAAGACGAATGTGCTTTTTTTTTTTTAATAACAAAACTTTTTATCTTCCTTTACAAAATTTTCGTGTATCTACTTTTGTTTTCCTACATGCGATACGCAAGTTGTCATCGACAACTGTGCACTCAAACTCCAACTTGTTAAAGTTGCATCGCCTTTCTGTATTGCTTGCTCCTCAGCAAAACGAGCAGGACGAGCAAGACGAATGTGGTTTTTTTTTTTTAATAACAAAACTTTTTATCTTCCTTTACAAAATTTTCATCTATCTACTTTTGTTTTTCTACATGCGATACGCAAGTTGTCATCGACAACTGTGCACTCAAACTCCAACTTGTTAAAGTTGCATCGCCTTTCTGTATTGCTTGCTCCTCAGCAAAACGAGCAGGACGAGCAAGACGAATGTGGTTTTTTTTTGTTTTTTAATAACAAAAGTTTTTATCTTCCTTTACAAAATTTTCATCTATCTACTTTTGTTTTCCTACATGCAATACGCAAGTTGTCATCGACAACTGTGCACTCAAACTCCAACTTGTTAAAGTTGCATCGCCTTTCTGTATTGCTTGCTCCTCAGCAAAACGAGCAGGACGAGCAAGACGAATGTGGTTTTTTTTTTTTAATAACAAAACTTTTTATCTTCCTTTACAAAATTTTCATCTATCTACTTTTGTTTTTCTACATGCAATACGCAAGTTGTCATCGACAACTGTGCACTCAAACTCCAACTTGTTAAAGTTGCATCGCCTTTCTGTATTGCTTGCTCCTCAGCAAAACGAGCAGGACGAGCAAGACGAATGTGGTTTTTTTTGTTTTTTAATAACAAAAGTTTTTATCTTCCTTTACAAAATTTTCATCTATCTACTTTTGTTTTCCTACATGCAATACGCAAGTTGTCATCGACAACTGTGCACTCAAACTCCAACTTGTCAAAGTTGCATCGCCTTTCTGTATTGCTTGCTCCTTAGGCGATTTTATCCCAGGACAAAATAAATAACATATTCTATTGTATTCTACTCTACCACCATGTGCTATGGTCATTTTTTCTTAGATGATCGTTTGTTTTTCACTAGACTCTTCTCTCGGTGTGCGGATGCTCCTTAGCGGGAGCGAAACCGATCGAGACGAATGTCCTTTTTTTTTTTTTTTTTTTTTAATGTTTTGTTTTTAGTTCTTTCGTGCGTTAGCTTCGCTCGCTCGTTACGTAGCGACATGGTGGAGTTGAGTTTGGTGGATGCGCGCCGGACAGTGCGGCGACTATAATAAATTCGGCTCGAGTGATTCAAGGGGGTTCATTTAAACTGAACCGGCGACCACTCCATAACGCTGAACGGTCTGTGTCCTTCGCACGAGCCAACTCTCGTTGCCCTCGTTGCTCGCCAGCGACGTTTTAAAATCTGTGGGCCATTGTGCCGCGCATCAGTCCGGCCATGACCGGACCCTCGTTTCATCGCAAACGTATGGAGCCGCAAACTACCGAATACTTTCTGTCTACGAAAAAAAAAAAAAAAAAATCCGTAGTTTACTTTTTTTTTTGTCATATTCGTCGATCTCACAAGGGAGAGCTTTACCAAACAGCAGATTTTTCCAGCTACTTTTTTTTTTCCCCTCGATCTCCCCGAAGCCCGCTTTCCCGACCAGCGAATGGATCGAACGTGTGCAGCGTCCCATATTCTCACCGGGAATGCACGAAAATTATTGGACACTCATAGGTGTGGATGTAGTCGAGAGCTGCGGGGGGGGGGGGCGAAGGGGGGGGGAGGGGGAATATTCAAGCTCGACGACCTCCCGGAAACAATGGCCCTAATCTCGGTCATTCCGAATGGCTCCGTCTACTTGCCCGCCCGGCATACCCTCCATTCGATAAAGTAGCGAGAGAACACCGACTGCGGAGAGAGCGGGGCACGATGGACCAGGATGTTCCAAACGAGATGAGACTCTACTTTATGCTTACGAGATTTCCTAAAATAGTCCTTTTTTTTCACCAAAAAAGGTTTCCAAAAGTAGTCCTTTTTGACCCAAACAAGATTTCCGAAGGTAGCCCATTTTGCCCCAGAAAAGATTTCTAAAAATAGTCCTTTTTGATCCAAAAGAGATTTCTAAAAATAGTCCTTTGTGCGCCCAAAAAAGATTTTCAAAAGTAGTTCATTTTCGCCCCCAAAGAAGATTTCCAAGAGTAGTTCGTTTTGGCCCAAGAAAATGTTCAAAAGTAGTCCACTTTGGCCCGTTCCATATTGCCCCCCTCGACCCTGTTATAACCACAGGAAGCTGATATCTCATCTTTCCTCCGAGAAATCCAATAGTCTCTTGTTTTGTCTCTCCTTCGCACACACCCCCTCCCCCCTCCCGCCCCACCTCCTCTTTCCGTAACGACCTACGAAATAGACACTCTCCTCCCGGGCCATCGCCGACATCGCAAGTACATAAATATACAATATCGTAGACACCATTGCGAAGTGTGGAGCGCGATAAACCCGAGACAGGTAATTCCGTCATAACGATAATGGATCGCGTCTATGTGCACGTGAGTGGACCGCGGAAGATTTCGAGCCTTCGACTATACGACCGCGTACTCTTACCGGCCGAGAGCGCCAGAAGAAATGAGGACTTTGTTTTCCCGTTGTTATCGGAGAGGGTATAACTGGGGCGATGGTTGGCGATGCTTCTGCCGCCGAGCTCTCCGAGCCAGTGGAAAGAGCCAGTACAGTCAGCCACGAAGGAGAGCACGCCGGTGGGGCGGAGGGTTGGTTGGAGCGGGGTGAGAGCTCGGATATCCTTTGGCGAGCGGGCCATCGAGCCAAGAGATAGAGATAGAGAGAGAGAGAGAGAGAGAGAGAGAGAGAGAGAGAGAGAGAGAGAGATTATCGAGCGCCGACAGGTGCCCAAATGAAAGGAGCATCGGGCTTTGTTGCCGGGGCTGAACTAGCTCCGTTTCGGCTCCTCCGCCAATCTGGCCCGATTAATTCTCTCGGCCCCTCCGTCGACCAACGCTCGTTCACTGTGCCCCCGTTACAACGAATACCGGGAAACAACGCACGGAAACGAGCGCAGACGCACACCGAAAGGGGGCAAGTGCGAAGACTAGACCACCGTCGAGGCCTTCCTTCCGACGGTAATTCCCACCGTCCGAGTAAACCGTTTCGAAACATTAACCCACGTCTGTGCGCTACCGGGTACGGACAAAGCGAAGGGCGGGGGGGGGACCGGGGATTCCCAAGCCCCTTGCGGGTCCATCGACGCCCCAGCCGAAATTATCTCGGTGCCCCAGAAAGTCCCGCGGTTGCCGCTCGATATCTTCCTTGGGCTGTTTGTACCGCCAGTTAATGCTGCGGCTCTCACTCTCTACACCGTTCGCCATCCTGCTACTCGGCGACGCGATATAGAGTATGCCAATCCGAGGCTGCTGTGCAGAGACGAAGCTCGTTAATTGAAATTCTCTCGAAGCCCATACTTCGAGGCCGATACCAAAGTTTTCATCATCAGGGACGAAAGATCGGAGGTATCAAAGCGGTGAATATTGTCAATCGGGGGGGGATCGTACGTCGAAAGGTTGCGAGCGTCGTGGTGAGGATCTTTCGAATCAATCAAGGCCAATTCCAAAATTTTTAGCCTCAAGGACTTTCATGCGAGGTATGAAAGACATAAAAATTGTGATTCCCAGGCGAAGAATCGACTGAAGGGGCAATAAACGATTAAACCAAAGATGTAATGGTAAAAACACCTTCCGTTAACGAGCCCGGAAATCGAATGACGAAATGTCGGAAGCGTCATAGCCAGGATCTTTCCAGTCCATCCTCAAGAACAATCCTAAAAATTTTTATCCTCAAGGACTTTCATGCGAGATATGAAAGGCATAAAAATTGTAATTCGCAGATGATGAATGGACCGACTATATGAACAATTAAGCTACAGAAGTAAGGCTAAAAACGCCTTCCGTTAATTGGGGGGGGGGGGGGGGGGAGGGTTGACTAGAGATCGGACGTCGAAAGGTTGCAAGTGCCGGAGTGAGGATTTTTCGAGTCCATCTCGCCAATCCCACCCTTTTTAACCTCAAGGACTTTCATGCGAGGTACGAAAGGGATAAAAATTGTGATTCGCAAAAGACGAATCGACAGCCGTCAGTCGGGAGGGCGGTACGGGGTCGAAACGACAAAGGGCTAAGGATAAAACGATGGGGGGGAGGGAGGGGGGCAGCGATCGGATGTCGAAACGTTAAAGAGCTGGAGGATCTTAACTCCAGCTCTTCGTCTCCGCTCAGTCGGCGCGTCTGTATTCACGTTGCGGCACAATGCCGAGCGTGTTTTTCTCTCGGTCGAACATGCGACACGAGCCGCTATCTTTATGACCACCCGAGGACATAAAGTGGCGTTATCCTCTCGTGCATGTATTCAGCCGTCGGAAGGAGGCACGCGCGCTGGCCTCGTCTCCATTCCGTACGTGAGACGGGGGGAACGGTACAACGCGGAACCCCGGGACACGAGTTAGATTGAAGGAGGCTGGCTTGTTGTCGTTGTGGATGTGATGTTGGTGGTGGTTTTCTATTCTGTACGAACCGTCGGAGACGCGACGGCACCGTACCAGTTAGTACGGTCGGACGCGAACGTTACAACCGCGTCGTGCTACGGTTACGTATTCATGTATTGCGCATTATATGTAGGCAACGCCGCGATAGGATACCAGACGCCAGACCTTGGCGCGTCACTCCTTCATCCTCGTACGCCAACTTGTATTTTGTCTTCATTTTTTTTTTTTTTTTACACCAACGACCTCAGACCGTTTTGACGGCGACTGATAAACTACTGAAAAGGCCTTGGTGGGGCCTTATCAGAGTCTGATGTAGTGCTCTAAAATTTCTACTAGAACACCAGAAATAGTATTTTTTCCTTCTGGCACGCAGGTTTGTGTGTCGAGTATCCAATATTAGAGTGTGTAGGAATAGCCCAGAAATTACCTGATAATGTACTGAATAGGCCTTGGCAGCCTCTTATTAGGGTTTAATGAAATGCTCTAACATTTCTACCAGAACACCAGAAACGATGTTTTTAACGTTCTGGCACAAGTTTGCGTATCGAGTATCAAACGGGGCCTTCAGGAATAGGCAGAAAGCTACCTAATGAAGTATAGAAAAGGTTTTGGTACTACTTTATATCAAAGTTTGATGTAGTGTTCTAAAATTTCTACCAGAACACCAGAAACAATGTTTTTAGCATTCTGGCACTCTAGTTTGCATATCGAGTATCAAACAGGGCGTTCAGGAATAGGCAGAATAGCTACCTAATAAAGTACAAAAAGGCTTTGGTACTGCTTTATACCAAAGTCTGATGCAGTGCTCTAAAATTTCTACCAGAACACCAGAAACAATGTTTTCAGAGTTCTGCCACTCTAGTTTGCATATAGAGTATCAAACGGGGCCTTCAGGAATAGGCAGAATAGCTACCTAATAAAGTACAAAAAGGCTTTGGTACTGCTTTATACCAAAGTCTGATGCAGTGCTCTAAAATTTCTACCAGAACACCAGAAACAATGTTTTCAGAGTTCTGCCACTCTAGTTTGCATATAGAGTATCAAACGGGGCCTTCAGGAATAGGCAGAATAGCTACCTAATGAAGTACAGAAAAGGCTTTGCTACTGCTTTATACCAAAGTTTGATGCAGTGTTCCAAAATTTCTACCGGAACACCAGAAACAATGTTTTTAGCGTACTGGCACCAGTTTGCCCATCGAGTATCAAACATTGGGATGTCCAGGAATAGCCAGGAGTCTACCCGCCGAAGTTCTGAAAATGCTTGGGTAGAGTCTTATCAGAGTCGGATGTAATGCTTCAAAATGTCTGCCAGAACACCGGAAACAATTTCATCCCTTCCAACACGCCGCTTTGTGTGCCGAGAACCGAACACACCAGGCTATCCAGGAGCAGCCGGGAGACAACGGTGCCGTAGTAACAAATCGCCAGATGGTAGTTGCGTGGCGTGATACGTAATTACCCACCGGTTTGGAATAAATATTTCATTCCGTTCCGCCTTCGTTCCTTCGTTATTTGCAAAGGTCGTTCGAGTGATTTATCGAGGCGGCCTTAATCCCTCTATCTGCCGGTTCTTCGTGCGCAGCCGACCCACAGCAGCCAATCTACACCCAACAGGGGGAGAAAAAGCTTTTTTCCTTGTCGGCCTCCCTCCGGAGGCGGAGGGCGGCGAGGCAGGAGAAGATTCATTCATTCCCGATGTTTCCACTACGCGAAGATCGCTTAATTAATTTATCGTCGCGCGGCTGGCGCGCGGCGGTGGAAGAACTACACCGTCGGAAGAGACCAGCAGTCCGAAGGCGATGCTCTTCCGGCGGTGTCTCATTAAATTCTAGGGTCGGAAGGGTTGGGTCTGCCCCGTTTGGACGGGGAGGACGGTTGCGTCTGACTCAAATAATTTCCCAGCGCCAGAAGGAAAAGTTGAAGGTGGTAAAGCCGGTGGGCAAACTGGCGAGCCCGATCTCTCATCGAGGTGCTCGGGCGGCCGGAGTGTTAACGTTTCAACACTCCTTTTCCTCCGGAGCCGGTACCGGCCGGAGAGAGTTCCGGCAAAGCGAGAGAAGTACCGCGGAGGGGCGGCCAGGGAGGCCGTGAGGAAGGCTTCATCCGAGCGTAGGTTAAGCCGAGGAGGGAAGGAGGCCCGGCAAAGCGAGTACCAGCGGTACACACGCCACCGACCACTTTGCCTCCTCGGTGAGCTGCGGAAATGTCTGCGAATTCCGGGGAGACGATGGGAACACCCGAGAACACCCTGGTCCCTCTATAAATCTACCCCTCGGACGTATCCAGCTACATAGAGACACGTACACTTTGTGCGGGAAGTCGTGCGCTCGGATACAGCCGGCAACTCACGTACATCGGAGAAGCTGGAGGAGCTGGAGTAGCTGGATAAGCTGGAGGAGTTGGAGGAGCTGGAGGAGCTGGAGAAGCTGGAGAAGCTGGAGAAGCTGGAGGAGCTGGAGGAGCTGGAGGAGCTGGAGGAGCTGGAGGAGCTGGAGGAGCTGGAGGAGCTGGAGGAGCTGGAGGAGCTGGAGGAGCTGGAGGAGCTGGAGGAGCTGGAGGAGCTGGAGGAGCTGGAGGAGCTGGAGGAGCTGGAGGAGCTGGAGGAGCTGGAGGAGCTGGAGGAGCTGGAGGAGCTGGAGGAGCTGGAGGAGCTGGAGGAGCTGGAGGAGCTGGAGGAGCTGGAGGAGCTGGAGGAGCTGGAGGAGCTGGAGGAGCTGGAGGAGCTGGAGGAGCTGGAGGAGCTGGAGGAGCTGGAGGAGCTGGAGAAGCTGGAGGAGTTGCAGAAGCTGGAGAAGCTGGAGAACGGTCTCTCGTTCTCGGGAGAGAGCCATCTCGCACCTCCGCCGAGACGTCGAGGGCCGGTCCCGAGAGCTCGCCGAGGGTCGGCAGGGCGCGGGGGCGCTGGTAACACGTGCAACGGAGGCTTCAACCCCGTGCAGTGCGATAAGTCACCGTTGAGACTGGCCCCGTGCACTCTCTCCATCATCACGGGAGCCTTGAAATATTTATTTTAATTGACGCTAATCGACCGAGGCGAGTTTAACGGCCCGGTCGTTCGCGGTCGAGGGAGCGGCGAGGCTGGACCGAAGAGGGCTCGAGGGGCGCGCGGGTCTGGGGACGAGGTCTCGAGGATTCAAAGTCCAGTGGCTATTTATCAACATCTTTTTTTTTCCCGGTCATTTGTCTCTGAGACTGACAGCAATGGACGCGGCGGTTAATTGGATAGCTTCATAGATGAGCGTCGACTTTGCGACGGGTAATTTTTTTTTGACGACTGACTGTCACGTCACCGTCAATTGACCGGCCCGGAAACAACCAAGTACCGATCTCGTTCAGCAGGCAAAAATTGACTTTGTATTCGTTGCTTAATGTTTGTTTCATTGATGAATTGGTTGATTTGAAAAAAACGAATATACGAGTGATTAGTCAATGAGGGAGGAAAAAAATCCTTTGAAATCAGTCCAGACTGCTTAAAAGTCGACCAAAATTGTCGCAAAGTAAATCGTGGACAAATCCCAACTAGATCGATGTCTCTTCGTCGTTTTCACAATATTTGTGAGCCCGAACAAAAATGATGGTCAAGGCTGAACAAACCTTCTTTGGAGTAAACCAAGGACGGTCGAATGGGGGTCATTTTTTTTGGTAGATTAACGCTACAAAAAAAATTACCGTCACGGCACATCTCTAGATCGATTGGTCGACTCTCATTGCATACTTCAAGGTTTCTCGGGTTGTTCTTTGAACGTGTATGAAAAAAAATATACATAAAAATAGTTTGAGAAAAAAAATCGTCATACTGACTGGTTGAAACTTGCTCAATAATCGCGAGAACCCGCTCGGACTGCGGTGGAATCGTCGACGAGAACCGAGTAACTTTCCTCTCGTCGACGCCTTCGTTACCCGGAATACGCGATGATACAGAAGTTTTCGGCTGTCGGGCCTGTGCGCGTGCAATGCAGTCTGCTGCCGCGAGGGTGTTTTGCTCGTACGTGAGCTCTTCGGGATTCCGGAAACGTTAAACTTGGGCAATAAACGATGCGGAGAGTGCTTGATCATCGAATTCACATGCCGTCGGGGGTTAACATGCGGATTCCGACCGTACGGCTTTTGGCGAGAAGGATCAGAACACCCGGCAAATACAATTCTACACCTCCGACGAATATCCTCAGAAACAGATCGTAAATAACGTATGGTAGGAATTTAACAATACGCGTGTAACTCAGGGTAACACTTAAGGTAACTTGAGGTTCGGATAATTTGAGGTAACTATTCTCGTTTGAATGAAAACTATCGCATAGTTTTATTTATTTATATATCTGTATATTTATTTATCTATTTATCTATATTTATGCTTTTTTTTTTGTTTTTTTTTAACTTGGGCAATAAACCATGCGAAGAGCGCTTGATCGCCGAATTCACACGCCAGTGCGGGTTTATATTCTTATTATCGCATTATTTGGTTTATCCCAGTATTTGTTTCGCATCTCATTATTTGGTTTATATCTCATTAGTTTTTGTTGTCTCATTACTTGATTTATATTCTTATTATTTCTTTATTTCGTGTTGTAATATTTTTTTTTATTATTGTTTTCGCCTTATGTTTCATTTATGCTGGTTTTTTTTTTTTTTTTAGTAATTGTCATCTGTATTTTGTGGCACGGTGTTCTTAGGGGGCTTAGGCCCTGGAACACGAAATAAACAAATCTATCTAATCCGTGGATTCCAGCCGCGCCCAGGAAACAACATTCTACACCTCTGACGAATATCCTCAGAAATAAATTATAAGAAAATATAGTAAGACTTTAGCGATATTTGTAGGGTAGATATTTTTGCGGCAGCTATTTTCGTGTGGAGTTTACTGCATAGGATGATTCATTGATTTATTTATCTCTTCCCGAGACAAGCCGATTACAATCTGTTTTCAATCAACAACTGTATTCCCAAAACTGAGACGAAAAAAGACGCCAGAAAAACTGAATTCACGAAGAACAGACAATAATAAAGAAAGTAAAAAAAAATTTAACTTCCAGAGAGCCCAATCGAAATAGCCGTTGTAAAAATATCAGAGAAACATAAAGGACGTCGAAATCCTCGCCGTCCGTTTCTTTTTCTCCGCGCAGTGTAAATAAAGCAAAAGCGATATCGATGTACGAATGAAACACGAGAAGCGTGCTCTGCATTTGACCTTGAACTCGATAGCCCCAAAGTCGAACGATGTATCCGAGCGCCGAACGGCGGAGGTGCCCGAGTCTCGTTGCCGAGCCCGTGGAGTCGGATTGACTTGCGCCCCTCTGACGCTCGGCAATCGATGCGAAAAAGCCTGTTCTCTCATATAACCTACCGTCACGCCGGGACATCGACAGACTGCCAGCCGCCAAACGTCCCGAAGCCTTGTCTGTCGAATTTTATAAACGATCGTTTATCTACCGTTCCAAAGATTTCATTTCACGAGCCGTCGCACAGCCGGCTCGTTTCCTGTGACCGAGCTCTCTCTCCCTCCCTCTCACGGTCCGTAGCTCCTCGCCGTTTTTCTTTCCGTTCCCTCCTCGTCCGTCGTTCCCCAACGTCGAATGACGGCGAATACAGCGCGCGCGAAAAACCCGCGAGACTCGACGTACCATTATCTGCCGATTAACTCTTAAACTCGCACACTTCCGCCTCTGGCGACCGCGTGATTGTCATTCGAGAATCTCTAATGTTCCCGTTACTGTAACCGTCGCTACCGACATTCCCCGGAATATTCGGCTCCGTCGATTCCGGTCAAGGCCGGACGATGAGCAATTTCTGCATATAGATACAGATGTATAGATACTGATATATCTATACATATCTGTACATATAAATATAGACATATAGACAGATAGATAGGTAATTTATTGCGTCCAGGGATAAAACCCCTAAGGCCCATGGTAGATAAGCGGTACATGAAGCAAGGCGAAGATAAAGTTTCACTGCAGAATAGGGCGCACTTCACGTTGTGCATTGAAGAGGATAATAATAACAACTAGATGTAACAATTAGATAAAATAACAACAGCCAGCTATAGACATAAAGAGAAGCAAAGAAAAAGGAAGCTTAATAGTAGTAAAGAGGAATTAAAATTGATACAAATATGGACATATAGATATGGGCTTGTATGTATGGGTATGTAGATATGGACACAAAGATATGGATATATAGGTATGGACATACAATTTGAAATATATAGGTATCGATATGGATATCTATATATTTATCGATCTCTCTATATGCATAGAGAGATCGAGGGATGAGATAAAAATTGGCCGTGTTCGTAAGCGCACCAGAAATTTCCTCTATCTTAGACTCTACTCTCCGCCCTTCGTCGGGGTGCGTGAGGATGTCGCGAGAGAAGAGTATTGACGTCGGAGGCTGCTTTTAAATATTGCATCCAAGTCACGTTCCCGGACCGTATCCGCAATTCCGCGCCCTTCCCCGCTACCTCACCGACACACATCTCACCGCGCGCTCTCACTGGATCCTGGCTTTCGCCTCGTCGGGGCTAGAGGAGATGCCGAAGTGTTGGTGCCGAACGTCGCATAACTACCCGTGGGTTTCTAAGGAGACGAGCCCGAAGTCTTCGGTGAGAAAAGAAAGAAAAAATAACAAAGAACGAAAACGTCCCAAGGACGTAACGGACTCGCTTGCGGTGTACGATAGTGAGGCGATAAGAGGCAAAAGTCGTAGATCGATCGGAATCTCTTATACGGAGGAATTATGTTAACGAGAAATGTTTTTCGAAAGATCAAATTGGCAGAGCACTGTGCGTTTGGTTTGTTCCTTTTTTTTTAACTCTCCTATCGAACAGTCGATCACTCGTCGGGACTGTCGATTAAACGTAAGTTACTCTCTGCAAATAAATCGCTCGATAGTCGAGGACGAATATTCGATTAACGATATTCGAAGAAAAAAAAAAAAAACAAAAAGAACCATTCGTCGAGACCGTCAATTAAATATAAATCACTCTCTATCGATAAATCGCTCGAGAGCCGATGATCTTCGAAGACGAATATTCGACGAAGAAAAAACAAAAAGAAAGTCCCTCTTCGACAATGTGTCGACGCAGTTGGATCATCGAGAAAATGTCAGGACTGCAGGGAACCTAAAGAATTCATAAACCGTCCGCAACGCTGATGCTCTGTTAACGCGATCGAAAAGAAACGGCTCGCGTGTCTCATAGCTCGAGAGATTTATGCTGGAGACCTTCGAATCTCCGTTTTTTTTTTTTTTATTCTCTCCACCCTAACCATCAAAAGCGACGACGAAACATAAAAACTTAAACGGAACGGAAGAAGCTAGCGACGATAGGCAAATAACTCAACAAAAATCATAATAATAATACCAATAATAATGACAACCTTCACGATAATCGAAAGGCGTATTCTAAAACTTAAAAACCTCGGCGCGCCACATTATTCCCATCTCGACTTCGAATATAAGATCGCTTTTTATTTTTATTTTTTTTTTATTCGCACACAACCGAGTACTCACCCCCTCGTTTTACGTGGCTTTCTGTCTTTCCTCGTTCCCTCCTCAGTCTCGTTCACCGCGTACCTCTTCAGACTTTCCAGTTTGCCGCACGCTCCACTACTCGTACTGTATTGTGTAGTGATACCTTTCGAGATTCCCCCGCACCACAGAGCGCACTTGCGTGTGTCCTACGTTCGACACGGGCACGAGGATAGAGCCGTCGAGTTTCACCGCTTCGTTCGTTGTGGTTTCGTTTTTTTTCTTTCTCGTCTTTTTCGTCGTTCTATTTTATTTTTTTTTTAATTTTTTTATTTTTTTCCCCTCTCCAGTCCACCACGAAACTCACGGCGCGAACGGCCCAACTCGAGTTTTCTCACCGTTCGCCTCTCCTCGACTGTCTCCGTCCGTCGCACTCGAAAATCCGCGCCCGATTAATGAACGCGAAATAATCTTTCGGCACAGTAGTCAACTACGATGAAACTCTTTGCTCCAGTGGTACTCGAGTTGCTCGAAAGAAACTCGGTGAGAACAAAACAAAAATACACCGAAACGAAAACGCGAAACTCGAGCGACGAGCGAGCGGGACCGGGACACGGAAAACGTGTCGCTTCGCACCGAAGCACGCAGCCCAGGATAAGGTTATAAGAGCCTGTGAGCGCCTCGGCGGTCTAGTTCGCGAGGAAGCCGTCGCGCCGCGCTGGCCTCGATTGGATGGTCTTCGGACGAGAGAGAGAGTGAGAGAGAGAGCCAAACGAACTATCCCCGGAGTGCCCCGCGACGACCAACCAACACCGAACAACCCCTCCATGACGCTCGCGCCAGAAATCCAGGGACGAATATCTCCGGCCATGGACCCCTCAATTTTATTTTATTTTTTTCTTTTTTTTTGGGAAGCATTCCTAAATTTTCGCGTTCCCTCTACGTAGACGCGTTTTCTTTCACTGCGATCCATTTGTTTCCTGAATGCTCGTGCTCACCACCGGAAAGCCCATAATTGAACGTCGAAAACAGAGTTCTTTTCATCCGAGAAAAACAACAACAAAAAACATATTTATGTGTTTTGAGCTTCGTCGACCGAAAGACTAGTAACAAATAATCGTCTGGAGAACGACTTCGGTTTTGAAACATAATGAACATTCATTGAAATCTGAAATACAAAAATTTGGAAATATCTTCACGATAGTTTCCGTGTTTATGCGAGTGTGTTTATGCAAATTCGACTGGCGATGCAATCTTTGACATTTCGTTGAAATGTAAAAAAAAAAAAAAAAAAAAAAAAAAAAAAAAAAAAATTCGGTAACATTTCAATGCAAGATTCGAGATAAAGGATATTTCCAATATATCCAAAAGAATATTTCGGCTGCTATGTGGATAGTTTACACCAATGTTTTCCATTCTCTCGTGTTATTGGTGGACGCGCTGGATATTTGCGTCTGCCGTTCACACCTCGTGTGGGCAATTTATCGAGCGGTCAGCTGAATTTTTTTTTATTATTATTAAAAATAATAAAATCATCAGAACGAAAGAAAGCCCGTCGATACATCGTTTCCCCGCATCGGTCGTCGATCGACGTTGCTCGCCACTTGTTCTGCTGTATCTACGTTTGTCACCGTTAGGGACGAGGATAATGGTGAATGGGGACGAAGGAGGGTCGACGAGAGTGACGGTTTATACGGGTAATCGACGAGTAAATGGGCGTAATTGGAAATTCATATCGAACGTATATACCTGGTACAGAGGGTAGGTTAGCGGAGGCCGAGAAGAGGACGAGAGAACGGGGCTGGCTCTCGACGACTCTCGGATCGCTGGTCAACAATGAAATACTCGTTAATAATGGTTAATGCACAATGGAGGTAACTTGCCACGAAGCGGAGTCGAACGCTTCTGGTTTTGCTGTGGATGAACGACGACATCGGTCGGAGGGTGGAGGAGGAGGAGGTTGAGGGAGGGGGGAGGGGGGGGGGGGGGCTGGAGGGAAGAGAAAAAGAGCGGCAAATATAAAGCGAGAGAAACGCCCGTTCGGAAAAGAGCTGTCTGGAACAAGATCGTGTCACCGGAGTGAGGGAGCGAAAGGGGGGGGGGGGCGAAAGGGGTGACAAAAGGGGAACTTTGCGAAAGAATTGGAGAACGTGAAAACGAGCGGGACGACGAGAACGACGAGAATTTTACATTCGTCGAGGCGAGGGGGAAGCGTGCCAAGTGTTGACTCGCAAAGGACTGGCCTGTGCGCACAACGGCTGTACACAACCGGAGTCTGACAAAGAGAAATTCGTTGTCTACGATTGTGCCACTAGTGCTCTCGTTCGACGACTGAACTCATTGCCAAGTGGCATTTTACCCTGAGTTTTTGTATTATTGTACATGTTGATATAGACATGCAGATATGGACATGCACATATGGGCATGCAGATACGGACATGCAGATATGCACATGCAGATACGGCCATGCAGATATGAACATACAGTTATGAACATGCAGATATGAACATGCAGATATGAACATGCAGATATGAACATGCAGATATGAACATGCAGATATGAACATGCAGATATGAACATGCAGATATGAACATGCAGTTATGAACATGCAGATATGAACATGCAGATATGAACATGCAGATATGAACATGCAGATATGAACATGCAGATATGAACATGCAGATATGAACATGCAGATATGAACATGCAGACATGAACATGCAGACATGAACATGCAGACATGGACATGCAGACATGGACATGCAGACATGGACATGCAGACATGGACATGCAGACATGGACATGCAGACATGGACATGCAGATATGGGCATGCAGATATGGGCATGCAGATATGGGCATGCAGATATGGGCATGCAGATATGGGCATGCAGATATGGGCATGCAGATATGGGCATGCAGATATGGGCATGCAGATATGGGCATGCAGATATGGACATGCAGATATGGGCATGCAGATATGGGCATGCAGATATGGGCATGCAGATATGGGCATGCAGATATGGGCATGCAGATATGGGCATGCAGATATGGGCATGCAGATATGGGCATGCAGATATGGGCATGCAGATATGGGCATGCAGATATGGGCATGCAGATATGGGCATGCAGATATGGGCATGCAGATATGGGCATGCAGATATGGGCATGCAGATATGGGCATGCAGATATGGGCATGCAGATATGGGCATGCAGATATGGGCATGCAGATATGGGCATGCAGATATGGGCATGCAGATATGGGCATGCAGATATGGGCATGCAGATATGGGCATGCAGATATGGGCATGCAGATATGGGCATGCAGATATGGGCATGCAGATATGGGCATGCAGATATGGGCATGCAGATATGGGCATGCAGATATGGGCATGCAGATATGGGCATGCAGATATGGGCATGCAGATATGAACATGCAGATATGAACATGCAGATATGGGCATGCAGATATGGACATGCGGATGTGGGTATGTGGATGTGGGTATGTAGATGTGAACATGTAGATGTGAACATGTAGATGTGGGCATGTAGATGTGAACATGTAGATGTGGGCATGTAGATATGGACATGTACATATGGGCATGTAGATGTGGGCATGTACATATGGGCATGTAGATGTGGGTATGTAGACATGGGCATGTAAATCTGAGCATGTACATATGGGCATGTAGATGTGGGCATGTAGGCATGGGCATGTAAATCTGGGCATGTAGATATGGACATGTGGATGTGTCATTGAATCATCGGAGATCGTGTCACCGGAGAGCGAAAGGGGTGACAAAAGTGGAACTCTGCAAAAGAATTGGAGAACGTGAAAACGAGCGGGACGATGAGAACGAAGAGAATTTTACATTGGTCGAGGCGAGAGGGAAGCGTGCCAAGTGTTGAGTCGCCAAGGACCGGCCTGTGCACAACGGCCATACGCCAACCGCGGAGTCTGACAAAGAAAAATTCGTTGTCTACGATTGAGCCACTAATGCTCTCGTTCGACGACAGAGCCCGTTGCCAAGTGGCCTTTTACCGTGAGTTTCTGTATTATTCAACGGAATTCGAATGGTTCCGATCGATCCGTGACCGATGACTCGGTCCGGTGGGAAATGCCTTTGATCATTTCTCGCAAATGCACCCGTCGAGCGAACTCTCACCGTGCCATCATTTATCTCGCTGATCCGTCACGACATTCCGCGAATGTATCTCTGTCCGTTATGGAATATTCCTGGTCGAATGAATTATTCAGGATCGTTGCGGACGGCCGGTAGGGAGGGCTCTTTGAGGATGGAAAAATAAAACGGAGAAATCAAAAAAAAAAAAAATTAAAAGAACTTGCAAATCTCATTCGCGAATAAAAGCATCGGACCAGAATAATCCGATGGAATCAAGACTGGCCACGAAAAGTTTGCCGCGATAGCGCAAGTACGTGAGCCGCGGACTTAAACGATGACCATTCGTTTTTCGGTTCCGCTCTCCCCTGCCCTCGCCGCGCTCTCTTCCGATCTCCACTTTGTGTTTTTCTTTTTTTTTTTTTCTTCCATTCTTTCCGTTTTACTTCTTTTTAGTTGGGCTCCTACTTCTCTTTTATTCACTTTATATATAGCTCGCCGGTCGTCTCTCCCCTTTTCATTCCATGCACTCGTTTTCCTATCCTACCGGACCAACCCTCCGGCTTCGTAATCCGATCCGTAGAGTATTATCCTCGCGGACCATTAATAATCCGCCAGACGCTGTGCATCGAGATTCTTTTTTTTTTTTTTTTTTTTTTTTTTTTTTTTTTTTTTTTTTGTCACACGTACGGATCATAGCGCGCTATTGGAAACTGTAACTTACATTTGTTCGTCATAACGAATGGACGATCGAGCATTGTAATCGTGTGGGAATTCTGAAGTGAGTTGTCGCAAGAAAGTGCGTGATTGAATATGCGCTAATGAGGCGTTTTGTTTGGTTGGAGCGACAAATCAGTCGATTACCAGACAATTCTTTGGTTTTTACCCAAAATTGATTTGCGCGACAATCAACCGACAAAATGAGCAACAAATCTATCTTTCGGTCCAACCAGCCGAAACTGCAGTAATTTTTTTCGGCAAAGTGAATGCAGTAAATTGCGCAAACTCTCTCGATACAATGAATCCCGCGCTCGGACGATGAGTATCGAAAGCCCGTTAAGGCACGCGTGGAACATCATCGGGGCATTTTTTTTTTTTTTTTTCTACCCTTTCATTAATATCCGCGAAACGTTGTGCATCGAAATTATTATTATTATTATTATTTTTTTTTTCCCACCTGTAAGGACCATAACGTGCTATTATCCCAACTATAATTTACATTTGTTTCTTATAAAATCACGTTCGTTATTAAATACACTGCGAACGATTTATTTAGCTGGAGCGACAAATCACTTTGGTCCAAAAAAAAAAAAATTGGTTTGTCGACAAAATTAGTCACGCAACCACACCCAGAAAAAAAAATGCATTCAAACCAAATAAAATTTATTTAGAGCAAATAAAATTGCTCATTTAAATATTTGCTTAATAGAGTTTTATTGAAATCTAATTGAAATTTCATTTAGAGTTAAATATCGCATGTACTTCAATCAGTAAAAATCAAGTAATTATCAGTAATCAAATAAAAAAATATCGTTGAGTCAAATAAAAATTTAATTAATTCAAATGAAAAAAATTATTCTAATATCCGATTTTATTGTCGATTAGTAAACTTTTTTTTTTTTTCTGGGTGCAAATGAGCAACTGATTTTTCGGCCCAACCAAATTATCGCACTAGATAGAAAAAAAAAAAAAAAAAAAAAAAAAAAAAAAAAAAAAAAAAAAAAACCTCTGTCCAGATAGATAAAGCTAATACGACTGAAAGAATGAATCCCATGCTCGGACACGCCACCCAAAGCCCCTTAACGCTTCAGCGAGCGTGGAACATTGTCGAGTCATTTTTTTTTTTTCCTATCCTTTAATTTTCCCTCGACAATGCACGATCGGTCTCGAGGGATGAAAGCGGAGCGACACGCACTTGGAATCGCACGTGTCCCACGCAAACGCCTTTCACCCTTTCACTTGACATTCCGAGCGTGGTCTAATAATAATGCACGGCACAATTACAAAGTACGAGCGGTTAATTTGTGAAATTCGCAAGAGGCCCTCAGATACGCGTCGTCCAATGGATTGAGTTTGTGACGCACTTCGACGCGTTTGTGTTTTTGTCAACGAGAGCCGCGTATGTTTCGCACGGCAGTTAGAACGAACGAACGACACCGGTGATGAATTAAAAAATACAACGAAAAAGGGTTTGACCGAAGCGGCCCGGTCTGTTCGGAGACTCGGGGTTGAGAAGAAAAAGAAAAAGAAAAAAAAAAAAAAAAAAAAAACAACCAAAGTTTTGGCCCGAAAATAAAAGGTAGCTCGCGGAAAAGCCAACGACACGGAGGACTGCGAAGAGGTTCCGGTTCCGTTTTGTCCTCGGTTGGAAACGTACGACGTCGTTTGTATAGAGGGGAGGGAGGGGGGAGGGGGGGGGGAGGGGAGCCTCTCTTTTCCTCGCAAAGCCCACACAAACGCCCGTCCACCGCATATAATTATACGTGGTGAAGGGTGCTTCGCACTCACTTCCATCCAGAAGTCTCGAGCGACCCAGTTGGCAATATTGCCCGTACTTTCGCGCTTTCTTCTACCACTCGGGCGAGCTCGCCAATTATCGTTCATCCTCGCTCTCCGTCCAATACCAAAAAGACGCGAACACACCCGAAGAGTTCCCAAAGTAAAACAAAACAAAACAAAACAAAACTAAACTAAACGAATTAAATATAAAAACTCCGCTACGTTAATTCGATGGCGATTTGCGCGATGGGGTGAAAAAAAAAAAAAAAAAAAACCATCTCGGATTTAGCCTCGCCCGTTCCTCTCTCGCCGGGGCATAATGACGTTTATTCAGCATTATTATTCGGCGAGAGGGGTGTGGCGCGATTCCGGGCCGAAAATCCGGAGGGGTTTGCCAGACAGAAACAAATAACAGCCGCGACGGAAAGCTGTGTTTAGTCCGCGAACAATAGCGCCGACCCGAACCCCCCGTTTTTCCCGCATTTTCCCCGGATCAAAGTTTGCCCGAAAAGCACAGCGAATCCGCAATCCTCCCACCGAATGAATTACGCCCCTGTTTAATCCAATGAACGATGGCGTGTACCATAATAATCCCGGCCGGCGAGTAAATATCTCGCATTAATTAACACCAGTGTGTTTCATGAATTTCGGTTTACAATCATCATCGGGGTAATTGCAAATCGCGTATCTACACCACCGCACGCGCGCATAAGATGCGTCATATCTTCCGGTCTCCTGTTACGAACGAAGAGTCTCACGTAATCCCTCCACTTCGCGGTGACGCGACAAAAGCCTCTCGAGAGTTTGGTCCGCGCAGATACTCGCGAGCTCGCCTCTTTTGGTCTTAACTGCAGTTGCGAGACAAAGTTTGTCAAAGGCCCGATGTAGAGGCACTGTGAAAGCGGAGCTTTTCTCTCCGTTAATACAGTACTTCCGTAAACAGTGTGAGAAACGGCGGGCCGGCAGTGCCAGAGAGAGAGACGGGGACGGGGGGGGGGGGGGCGGAAGAGTGCGTAGACGCACTCATCTATGCTCGCTGGGAAAAGCCTCCGCAGCCGAAGCGAGGGCTTCGGCTCTCCACCTACGTGTAGAACACGAGTAGGTGTGCACATAGAGAAATTACATGTGTGTGGCGCATAGTCGAGGTATAGACGAGGTCGAGCGAACGCATTAGAGAGGGTGAGTGTAATTTCACACATGACGTAACTCACCCTTCAACCCTCCGCCCTCCCCCTACCCAGTGACTATCCCACGTACGCGCGCGGCACTTTGGTTTCGTTCGAGCCCGGTACGCTGCTCGCCTCTCGCTCGTTCGTACTGTGTACGCTTCCGCGAAGAGCACCACCGCACGAGAGAGCTCCCTCTTCCATCTCCCGCGGATCCTATCTTCTCCTCGAGGCTTTCTCTCTTTCGGACTCCCGCCCGGTAATATAATAAATTCTCGTTCTCCCTTCCGCGCGCGGCTTGCACCGAGCAACGGGGAGAAGCGGCACTCACTGGTCTTTCGGATGTACCACGAACCGCAGCCATCGGCCACCCTTGCCATAACCATCCGCCTCTCTGTGCCTATGTTCACGGTTGCCAGCGGCTACTGATTAAATTATATCCCGTAATATCCCCGGCGTGATTGTACGAAAACTCGGACGTGTCGAAATAACGGCGTATGAGATCGGAGAATCTCGGGGCGGAGGTGCGATGTATGTTTTACGTCCAACGTCCGTTGTTATAATTAATTAACTGGCGCGAGACTGTTGTCTTCAATAACTATCCGTGCATAAGTTCACGAATAATTGCCGCATTTTCCATGTATTCGCTTTGCTTCTCCTATGCGACTGTGACTCACTTTTGCTCACACTTCATGCATTTATTTGTTAGTGATCTGGCTCTATTTTAGTTCACTACGCGTTTTGAGCTTAGATAGTTTTTTTTTCTTTTTTTTATCGTATAGCAGTATTATCTTCGATTGTCTGGATGGATTACCTATCGCCCTGTGAACAGGCCGAACTCGTATATATATTCAATCAATAAATAAATAACGAATTTTAGTAGTCTATTTGGAAGGGTTCCTATGGGTTTTATTTCCCTTATTTAATTGGGAGCGAACGTAACTTATAGCGTACGCCGCGACGTTTCGCTTGCGAGAAACGCCGCGGCGGTTCGCCATCTGGCGGACGAAAGTCGTAACCGAAGTTTGTCGTTGGGCGTCAACTTTGGTCGAAGAGTACAGAGGCACCGGATTTTACAGAGGCACGGCAAATAACGACCGAAGTATTTTTCAGGATTTCAACGTATGTGGGAATTCGATAGTGCAGAATAGTACAGTTTTTTTTTTTTTTTTTTTTACCTGTTGGAGATATATAATCCGTTGGGTAGGCACGAGAAAGACGATACAGACTCCGCGGATTGGATAGCTCCGACAATACAGCGAGTTCATATTTTCCGCTTGTATCAAAATTTTATCGAGTTCTCTCCACGGTGCACAGTGGAGAGAGCTTATTCATCCGCTCATCCCACGCTTTTCGTCTCCCGACCCGTTCGCCTCGGCGCTATCTTTCTCACCCTCTCGGCACACACTCTCTCTCTCTGTGTGTGTGTACCGGTGAGTTTTTCACGAATTTGCCGACGTCGAGTTTCTCCATTCCTCGCGGTGTCTGTAGCTCTCCTCACGTTGCAAGCCGAGAAAAGGCGAAGCCGGGCCGTTACCGCCTCGGCAGCGGCAGCCAACGATATTAAATATCTCACAGTAAGGCGGCGGGCGGCACTTTTGCCCTCCGTCTGGCATGAGTACAGAAAGAAAAATAGAGAAACGGGCGAAAAAATATCGCGGTAGGGCGGGCGACAGGGGAAAGATAAGACGTCTGGACGGACGTCTTATCAAAAATTAAAATTTCATTTGGCCCGCACGGGACACGACCGGAAGTGAGCCGAAGTAAGACGCTAGGGCGAGGAGAGGCGAGAAGAGGAAGCCGAGAGCGGAGCCGAGGCTAAGCAAAGCGGGATGAACGGTGAGGCGGATGAGCAAGAAAGTCTCTAATCACCGTTGTAACTAACTTTCCTCGCGATCCCATCTCCCGTTCGATTAACGTCTACGACGTCCCCTCGATCTTAGCCTGCGAAGCGAAAAACTTCGTCCGGCGAACGATATACGAAACGCAAATTACACGAGACATAACATCCCGACTGCTCGTTTAACATGAGAAAAGAAGTCCAATCGCAGATGAAAGGGCACGCTCCGTTACGCCCCGCTCTCCAATCACTATCTCTTTCCGTCTTCGCCATTCGCAGAACGATTCGCTGGTACTGATAAACAGGCGATGACTGTCAATTATCGTCACATCAGTCGCAGCGATCGGATCGCATTGAACTCCCGCGCCGAAAGTACCGATAATTGTAGCTCTGAAACCAATGCATAAAATCGTTGTTGACCAAAACGCCGTGTAAACGTCGGAATTACCGGTTGGGAAGTCAAACGCCCCCGGACGTTCGCAAAATTATTGGGTAGCAAAGACAGAGGGAGAGCGAACGATCGTAGCGCAGTGCGGAGGGTGACAGCGAGTTTCACTGTTAAGAGTCGCTTGGATATACAGATCTGTTATATACGTATAGCGGAGCGGACGCAGGAATCGAGGGGTGCAATTCGAGTGCGGCCAGCCGCAAATGCCGGATCTCTCTCGTTGTCACCCTCCACCCCCCCCCCCCCCCTTCGGTGATATCGGTGCGCTTCTCACCGGGCTCTCTCGGTCGCTGTTCCTCGTTGCTCTCGGTTTTCCTCCACTTCCTCTTCGTCGGTCTCTCCGCGCTCGGGCGGCTACAGCATCGTTTGTGTTACCGTCCCGCGGCCGTGAGGGCGCGAGAGCGTTATCTATCCTCCGGTCCGCGTCGCGCCTACGCCCTCCTCCGGCCACCCCCTGACACGTCGGCCTCGTCGGAAATCATTGCCACCAGCACGCGCACCCGACCAATTGTCAGACCCATTCACCATCTCTGTCCTTTCCGGCGCTTCTCACCCGTGCCAGGAGACTCGTCGAACATTGGCTTCCGCCCAATATTATCGATTCCCAAATTCCAACAGCCAGTATACCTCAATCGTGAACCTATATGGCTACGTCGAGAACACAATCGGGCGTTATTGGGATTATCGGCGGTTCTCGTACATCCAACCCTCCATTCAAGCCTTCCCGTCGTGCACACAAGCCGCGCTTAAAGCTTTCGTTCCATCGACGTCGCCTGTTGAAAAGTTACCTCGATAACTCCGATTTCGGTGACGGATGTGTTATCACTAATAATATTATTATTAAGGATTCACCTACCAGATTCTTGTTCAACGAGGAGCTCGAGGCTGCCAAGGGGCAATCTTCGAACGATTCGAGTAACAATTCGGTGAGCTTCGAAAAAAAAAAAAAAAAAAAAAAAAAATCTGTAAAAATTCACAGACCTACCTTGAAGTGTTTATTTTTGATGACGCAGAAGAAAATTCATCACAAGCGTGCGTATCGCTCTTGGGCATAAAAGCGGAGGCGGTCGTTTGCGATCGGTAGGAAGTCCTCGGTACTTGAATGGTCAATTTACTGGGGCTTCTGGTGGGTCGCGCGGTTCGCTGCGCTGCTTTCGAGTGCCTGAAAAACTTAATCAGAATATAGACTCAGAATAACAAAGACCAAGGGATCCAAAGGACAGAATTTTCCGCAAAGTTGATGACAAACAAAATTAGAGTGACACATCAGTCCAACTCGATCCAATCCCACTCTCCGCGACGGTTCGCTCTCTAAAAGGACTAATGATATTTCAAACCGAGGTACCACCAAGGAAACCCAGAATAATTCAGCCCCCCCCATAAAGGGACTTGAAATGTTTCACCCCTTGTGTCATTTGAGCCCTGCCAGTGTATAATTTGTATCAGCGCCGGCAATTTTTTTTTTATATTACAGAGAGATAGTGATCAATAGATGAATGCATTTAACCGACAGCGATAGGTGCGCGGTTGATGTGTGGCTTTGGCGGTCCCCAAAGTCAAGCAGTATTTGAATGGGTGACCGCCCAGTCGCGCGCTGGCTGGCGCATCGAATCGTGGAGCGGGAGGTAATTTTCTCGGAGATCGGTGATTGCCCCGTAGGAACGACAATTTCTGGAGAAAGAGCCGTCTGTGTATGGCCAGGTTTTCCGCAGTTTCCCTGTGCCCTTGTGCGAACGCGACACAGTAAGGGGGTAATTCGACTGCGGACGCAATCCGCGGGCGTGGAGGTGGTGTCTGTAAAAGGGAAAGGATGTTCCCGTACAAGTGGGACAGATTTAAAAAAAATAGATTAATGCATTTAAATGCATAGCGCAGGGTCTTCTCAGTTATGTTCGCCCGTTAAATTGATAAGTTATATTTTTTAGACGGGCAATTTTTTCATAGACTAACTGCTCTCTCGCACATCCGTGCGGTCTGTTAACGGTGCGGTCAAGAACTCATTTTTTTTGCGATCGTAACGTGCAAACGGTTGTTCGCCGGTGATCCGTTAAAATCCTGTCGGGTCATCGTTCGTTGCCTGTCTTCAAAATCCTACGAGTTGTACATTCGTTCACGGACTGGTGATCGCTTCGCTTCTCGGCGCTCTTCGACCTCGAAGCTTCGCGGAGTCAATCTTGGAGCACCGATGGTGAAACAAAAAAATTCCACTAGTCGTACAGCTGAACGAAAGGGTGAGACAAGAAAAAAGGAGTCTAATAACTCTGGTAGCAAGTTCGAACGGTAACATTAGTTCTCGGACTCGGACGCGGCTCCGTTAGTCCGCGGCCGAGCAACGCTGACCCTAACTACTTGCGAATTCTTCGCTAATCGTAATTCGACCGCGGCACGGTCTACGTTCCTTTGTAACTCGACACATCATCGGCTATGCTTCGTTAACTTCGACAAACCCCTCGATTGAGAAACGAGCCGATGACCTGCCCGGAAACGAAAAGCATTAGCGATGACGATGGCGGAGACGAGAGAGGAAATTGGAGAAAACGAAAAAAAAAAAAAAATGTGTCGACACGGATGATGAAAAAAATATTAAAAAAAAAAACTCGCAAAAGTACTCGAAGTACCAAATCCGAACGGAAACACTAGTTCTCAGACTCGGAGACGGCTCGATTAGTACGCGGCTGAGCAATACCGACCTCAACTACTTGCGATTTCTTCGCTAATCGTAATTCGACCGCGGCACGGTCTACGTTCCTTTGTAACTCGACACATCATCGGCTATGCTTCGTTAACTTCGACAATCCCCTCGATTGAGAAACGAGCCGATGACCTGCCCGAAAACGAAAAGCATTAGCGATGGCGATGGCGGAGACGAGAGAGGAAATTGGAGAAAACGAAAAAAAAAAAATGTGTCGACACGGATGATGAAAAAAATATAAAAAAAAAAACTCGCAAAGGTACTTGAAGTACCAAATCCGAACGGAAACACTAGTTCTCAGACTCGGAGACGGCTCGATTAGTACGCGGCTGAGCAATACCGACCCTTAACTACTTGCGATTTCTTCGCTAATCGTAATTCGACCGCGGCACGGTCTACGTTCCTTTGTAACTCGACACATCATCGGCTATGCTTCGTTAACTTGGACAACCCCCTCGATTGAGAAACGAGCCGACGACCTGCCCGGAAACGAAAAGCATTAGCGATGGCGATGGCGGAGACGAGAGAGGAAATTGGAGAAAACGAAAAAAAAAAAATGTGTCGACACGGATGATGAAAAAAATATAAAAAAAAAAACTCGCAAAGGTACTTGAAGTACCAAATCCGAACGGAAACACTAGTTCTCAGACTCGGAGACGGCTCGATTAGTACGCGGCTGAGCAATACCTACCCTTAACTACTCGCGATTTCTTCGCTAATCGTAATTCGACCGCGGCACGGTCTACGTTCCTTTGTAACTCGACACATCATCGGCTATGCTTCGTTAACTTCGACAACCCCCTCGATTGAGAAACGAGCCGATGACCTGCCCGGAAACGAAAAGCATTAGCGATGGCGATGGCGGAGACGAGAGAGGACATTGGAGAAAACGAAAAAAAAAAAAAAAAAAAAAAGAACGGTGTATAGCCGATCGGTGTCGGTCGAAGCGAAGTGGGAAGACTCGATTCGATACCGATCGGCGTTACTCCCCCGGGCTCGTTTCCTCTCCAGCCCCCCCCCCCCCCCTCGGGCGTTTACCGAAATGGCCGGTCATCAATTTCCCCGTCGACATAACGCGCCACCGGGGCAAAACTCACTGTGCGACTCGCATCGCGCCCGGACAAAGTTTCGTCCGCCTATTCCGACTTCATCCCCCTCGTCTCGCCTGCAGTTCCCTCCCCTCTCCGCGCCCCTGCAAAAGATGCTTTCATAAAGCAGCCTTTTCTTTTCGCCCTGCCATGTTCGCCCTTTTTTTTTTCTCCATCGCTTTCCTCATGCCTTTCTTTATTTCTTCCTCTCTCTCTCCCCCCCCGTCCGCAAAAACGTCTTGTGCGCCGCGCGATCCCAATTTCTTCTTGCCACGTACTTCTTCCTCGCCTCCCCCTCAAGCCCCTCCAGCGTTTCTCCACTCACATCGTGCCAACTCTTTCATTCCGCCTCGCTATTATCGTCCTCTCTATCCTCCAACTGCGAATGTACCGGACGTTTCTCTCCCTTTTTTTTTTGTTTTTTCAGTTTTCATTTGCACTGGAAATTTATTCGTTCCGCAATAACACCGTTGACGGGAAACACGAATGGATTTTCTCGCTACGGTGGACGCACCGTAGTGCGCCAGGGTGGAATCGGGGCAAAACGGACCGTTTTTACAAAGTTTTTTTTTGTCTGACCATGACGTGGAACTTCTCTTCTCGAACGGGGCGACTCGGCTCCGTTTTGCCCCGCTCGATCCGACTACCTTGACTCCTTCGGTAGCTCACCCTCTCCCCACAACAGTTTCGCTCTGTATGCACTCCGTTAGTGTTTTCTTCATTTTTTTTTTTTTTCTTTTTCCCCCCCTTCTCGCGCACACCTCCGGCTCCGCTTTGCACTACCTCGACCCAGTCACTGCACAACCGGCCTCTCGGGCGGACCAACGCTTCTCGCTACGGTAGCCAACGCTGCCAGCGAGTTATTAACGTTCGTACTTCGAAATGCAAAAGTCCCCACCGTGTGTACGTAAAGCACGTTACAAGTGTACAGTATATATATATATATATATATATATATATATATATATATATATATATATATATATGAGCCCACACGTATTAGCATACGTATACCGGAAACGGGTTCGTGGCCTCCGGCTGTGTAAACTGCTACAGCCCATATGGTCGGGTTAAATGTATGCACTCCGGTGTTTTTCCGTTTGGTGTTCCACTGTTTTCTTTTTTCCACGGTAAAACCTCACCGCCCTCCCCGTACTTCTTTTTTGCTTCGGTCTCCTGGTGACAAAAAAGATCCGGGTGGAGCCACGAAATTGGCGCGATGATAATGAAATTCCGTAACGAGCTCGATCCAGGCCAACGACGTCGTGGATTTTTTTTTTTTTTTTTTTTTTTGCCGGAGCCCGAACGAAAGGAACTCCGCGATGAAAATCCATGCCGGTGCGAACGGAGCAACTAGAAAAAGAAGAAAGAGAGGGGAATAAGAAAGAGTCTAACGAATGTGCGATGCTCCGAGGCACGTTGCGATATCCGACGATAATTAAATCGTCGAAGAGACAACTCCACGAGCGGATGGCTCGGTGTCTCGTCGGGAACACCGAGAAAAATATTGCAGGCAGTTTGTTAATTTGCCTACGGATTTCAAGCGGCATATCCAATGGCAGCTTTGTATAATTTATAAATTTAGGACAAATGATGATGATACGTAATTTAATGGCTCAACGATTGCCACCTTCTCGCAGATTATGATTTACGGAGGGTCGTATGGGACGCGAGACAATTTCTAACGGCGCAAATGTATAACATTGCAAGACGATTTATTGGCAATTTAGAATGTCTATTTGCTTTAATGAAATGTGAAATCATGGATCGCAGTCTTTTCGGATGTATCGTTGACTTAATCTCGATTCCCCGTGATTATAACATTGTGAACCAAAACTGCATTGAATCAACAGTTTTTTTTTTTTTTTTTTTTTTTTTTTTTTTCGATACAATCGTATATACCGTCAACATACAGAAGGTACATTATTTTGACTCGAGCGTATATTTCGGTCAATGTGAAAAAAAAAAAAAAATGTGATTCGATGTGTTCGTATATATATACGAACATTTGGCATCTTGAAAATAATTTTATTCGATTCGGCAAGACTTTAATTTAATGATTGACAAAAAAATATTATACCCACAATAAACAACTTTCCGTTTATTTCGATATTTCAATGTCAAATCATCGAAGTTGAATCTAAATTAATGACGGAGAATAACTTATATATCCGATTTGAAATTATACGTATCAATGAGCGATTGTGGCGTAGTGGAGAGTTTACTAGGTCAGGATGCGTTAAGTTCGAGTATCGAGCCCCGCTAGGATCTATTAAAATGTTAATTTGAAAAAATTGTGTTATATCGACAAGTGGCGATAACACTGATAGCAACTGAACATATAAAACACGATGTAATCATGTGTGAAATTAATTATTAACAGATAACGTAAATAACCGTACTGGGACCTAACTCCAAATTGAGTTGGGTCAACATTTTTTTTTTTTTTTTCCCTCGTGTGACCTAGATATTTGTTTCGAACAAAAGTTTTTTTTTTTTTTTCTCGATACGATTGCCTATTCTGTTCGATCGAGCGTATTCTTAGTTGGGACAATGAAATCATTTTTTTTTTTTATGATTTTGTAAAATAATTTTTATAATTTTTTATGATTTTTTTTTATAATCATGTATGAAATTAATTATTAACAGATAACGTAAATAACCGTACTGGGACCTAACTCCAAATTGAGTTGGGTCAAAATTTTTTTTTTTTTCCTCGTGTGACCTAGATATTTGTTTCGAACAAAAGTTTTTTTTTTTTTTCTCGATATGATTGCCTATTCTGTTCGATCGAGCGTATTCTTAATTGGGACAATGAAATCATTTTTTTTTTATTTTTTTTAATGATTTTTTTTTTATAATTTTTATAATTTTTTTTATAATTTTTTATGATTTTTTTTTATAAACATGTATGAAATTAATTATTAACAGATAACGTAAATAACCGTACTGGGACCTAACTCCAAATTGAGTTGAGTCAACATTTTTTTTTTTCCCTCGTGTGACCTAGATATTTGTTTCGAACAAAAGTTTTTTTTTTTTCTCGATACGATTGCCTATTCTGTTCGATCGAGCGTATTCTTAGTTGGGACAATGAAATCATTTTTTTTTTTTTATGATTTTTTTTTTATAATTTTTATAATTTTTTTATAATTTTTTATGATTTTTTTTTTATAATCATGTATGAAATTAATTATTAACAGATAACGTAAATAACCGTACTGGGACCTAACTCCAAATTGAGTTGGGTCAACATTTTTTTTTTTCCCTCGTGTGACCTAGATATTTATTTCGAACAAAAGTTTTTTTTTTTTTCTCGATACGATTGCCTATTCTGTTCGATCGAGCGTATTCTTAGTTGGGACAATGAAATCTTTTTTTTTTATTTTCTTTTATGATTTTTTTTTAATGATTTTTTTTTTATAATCATGTATGAAATTAATTATTAACAGATAACGTAAATAACCGTACTGGGACCTAACTCCAAATTGAGTTGGGTCAACATTTTTTTTTTTCCCTCGTGTGACCTAGATATTTGTTTCGAACAAAAGTTTTTTTTTTTTCTCGATACGATTGCCTATTCTGTTCGATCGAGCGTATTCTTAGTTGGGACAATGAAATCATTTTTTTTTTATTTTATTTTTTTTTTTTTTATGCTGACGTAACTCTGTAGTCAACTTAACTAAATGTTTCCTTCGCCAAAAACAAATTTTGTTTGATCTTACCAGGCCTTTTTTTTCCGGTGTATATCGGTGTCGCGACAGTTACACGTGCCGAAGAATTCAATGTTCCACACGAGCGAACCTTTGCACAACATATCAGTGATAATAATGTCTGTAAATAAAAATGTCAGTAAAATTTCATATTCCAGCATCGAAAATAGATATCTTATATTTACATTTGGCGATACCCACGTGTACGAAAGATTACAGCGTGCGGTCGGAAACCCATTATTTTTTTTTTTATTTTTTTTTATCTACGAATTGCCTTTTACCTCGCCAACGTGGTATATAACGTACGACTATCGAGAGATCCGAAATATCACTTGTCCGCGCCGGTTAATATCGGGCGACTACTCCGCTGTCAATTGAATTGTACCATCGTGTAATTGTCCGGTGTTTCTGCGCACACCCATAGAGATAGAGAATCGATATTATAGTTCATTTCAACGAGTCAATCGATCGTCATGTCAATTCGACTGTTCAGCTACCTCGGCGTTCTGGCTGTGGTGCTATTTTACCAATGTTCGGTGAGTTGTCCACTTAAATTTTAGTCTTGCTTTAGCGTGATAAACACCAAGCACACTAACTTTTTATAATTGGAGACATTTTTAGGAGAGGACTAGAAATATACGTTATGTCGTGGAATGTGATATTACAACGTCTTTAATTTATTGCAGTCACTTCATGCACAGGAAGTATTTTTAGTAGGAGAAGATACACCTGTTTGGCTCGCCGAAAGACCTGATCCAAGCAAGCCGGTCAATTACACCAAGCTCGAGCAGGGGGTATGTAAAGATACAACGTCTAACAGTATCAATCCGTTCTCAAAATTGAATTAAATGTTTACATGTTTTTTTATTCTCAAAAACAAAAACAGATTGTAAAACAGGCGATCGACTATTGGAACGTTATGAAAACGTCGGGTGGTTTCCCAGTGAGAAAAGCACGAAGCGTCGTTAACACCAATTACGTGAGTTCGCAGTTGCATCGGATCGGTACAAATTGTTGTTTGTCCAAAAGATTAATCGAGCCAGAAAAATGTTTGAAAAACTCAAAACTATTGCCGGCATACCGACCGAGTCGCCGCGTGTCCGGGAAAAGCACGAGTATCGAACGGATGTCAGATTGACGTTCTTGATATTGTTAGAAAAACAAAAAAAAAAATACAAGTGTCATCGGATGCGTCTATCAACTCCAAAGACGTCTGATGACGCTTTGCTTTTACCCCAAAAAGTCAACGACCCCGGAATGACATTCGTTCGGTATCCTCGCTGGTATATTTGGATCTTCGTCCCACCGTAAACCGATGGTATCAGTAATGTTTTATATACTAAAACTGGCATTCCCTAATGTCAATTGTCATCTGGCAGAGTGAACCATACACCCCGACTGAGCCCACCGAAGCAGACGGAAAACCTTTTGTTTCATGGCGAAATACGACTAACGGCATTCTTTACCCTTCAATCCTCCTTGTCGTCGACTTCGACTACTTCCATCCAATATGGAAGCTGTGAGTATATCAGCCACCAAATTATCGAACATGTTATCCACATGATGTTCCTACCTCATCGCGATATTCACTTTGCCAACAGAATGAAGGAACACTCAATCAAGGAAACGATCCTGTACGCTTTAGCATTTTGGTACAGCGTCGACATTGAGCTGCAACAAATTCAGAATCCAGCAGTATCGCTCCGCATAACTGGGATCGTCATCAATCGCGTGAGTTTATTGATTCGCAGCAGCGGATGTCAAAACGATGAGACATGATTTAATGATCAAGCGAGTTTTTTAATACCTCTTTATAAACTTTCGCAGGACCACAAAGCTTCACTGTACATAAATGATGAGCAGCAGGACTGGTTGGTACGTTCGTTGAAATCTATGCTTCACCATTGGTCGACAGTATCGAAAACCAACCAAGATTTCCCAACCGGTTGGATGTCAAAACGATGAGACATGATTTAATGATCGAGCGAGTTTTGTAATACCTCTTTATAAACTTTCGCAGGGCGACATAGCTTCACTGTACATAAATAATGAGCAGCACTCATTGGTACGTTCGTTGGAATCTATGCTTCACTATTGGTGGACAGTATCGAAAACCAACGAAGATTTCCCAATCGGATCGTATGACATCGTAGCTCATATGACAGAGTAATAAGATTATTCGCAATTACCGACATCACTTTGCATAATGTTGTTTTCTGTCTTGCATTAATGTGTTTCATCCCTCCAGCTCGTATCGGAACCGTGAGGATGGCAACCAGTACGCGGGTAAGTTTCCTTGAAGCAGCAGAATGAAAGACTCTGTCAACCTGCGAACCTGTTCCTAGTCACAGTCAAAAACTGCCATAAATTTGTTTTCTTGGACACTAACCACTTCCTGTAAAAAGCAAATCCATGCATGAAGTACCCATCAATAAAAATTCCTGTTAACCAGAGATGATCATCAACTGCAGAAAATCTAACTCTAATTTTTTCTTATCGACCGAGTATGTGTCTCGTCTCAACAAATGGAATCTTTCTTCATAGGCATATCCTCATCCACATCTCCCTGCAACCTAATTGGCGAGATTGCCGGTGTTATAGTCTACGACGATTTCGCTTTCAGTGGAATACACATGGCCGTTAAAAAGATAACTAACATGTGAGTACCAACTGATAAAATTGATGATCCAGGATCCGAAGGGAGTGCAAGTCACGTTCATGCAAACCCAATAGGGCCGTTTGATATTATGATATCGATGTAAGTACAGAGCATTTTTCCACCCGTTAATAGGCACTGATATTGTCCCTCAGATTCGGTGACGGCTCGATAGACGACAACCTAATCGCGTTCGAACGTACAGAATGGACGCCGACCAGTTTAAGCAAGATCTCCAACGGTCTTAAAGGGTAAGTCATCTTCCTCGCGAAGACTTCTTCGACGAAACAACGAATTTACATTCTTACCGTATTTATAACAATCGATGTAGTTCCAATGGAGCGTGTATGTCAGCGCCTAAAGAATATCATCCACCTGGAAAGCCACTAGTTCCGGTCATGGCGGGTGAGCTCCTACCTCGTGCCAAACAATGCGAGGCGTCTGGATTCGGCAGAGATGCCTGGCACTGTTGGGAAGAGAAGTGGTTGGCAAATGTGAGTCAGATTAATAAAATCCTCGGCAATATACAGAGCTATCTGTCAGATCCAAGATTGCGGACACGCAACTTTTGATGTGTTTGTTGTGGTGATGCATTGTATTTTCACAATGTGTCCCATTCTCGTAGAACTAAAACGGTGGCTCTTCCAAGCCATACGATTCATGTTGGTCCCTTAAGAATTGACGCTGATCTACTAATCCACAGTTACAATCGACGTGCAAATATATGAAGTGCTCAGCGCCTCACTGGTACTCAACGTGCACTTGGAGTAATCCGACACTGGATGGAACTTTCTGCAATGAAGACAATACGAAGGTAAGCGTTGCTCTCATTACTCAATGCTAACAACCCCATTATATGTCACGTGGTTGTGTTTAGTGTCAGGCATAGCTGGACAAACACGGGAAGTATAAAAGTACTGACCAGTACTTGGCAGTACTTGATATTTCTAAGTTCAACCAGGCATGAAGTACATTAAGTACATGAGTACATGAGGTATTTGAGCACTTTGTTACTCAAATATTACACGGTACCCAATACGTCAGCACTCAAGTACTATCCAGCACGCAAGAACTACCTAGTAATTTCAGTATTCGAAGTACAAAGTACCTAAAGTATTCGCGTAGCTCTGACGTCAAGTGACAAGTTATACTGAGTCAATATTTTTGTTACAGATATGTGTCGCTGGACGTTGCGTCGACACGGAAACATTTGCGTAATAGGCTGCGAGAGCGTACATTCACCGTCGATATATTACTGACAATGACAACACGGCTAGTCCGGTTCTTCTCAGGGCAATCGTCGGCGATCGGTCGATCTTGGGTGTATATTCATAAAATATATCTCATATACACATAAAAACAAAAATACAGATTTTTTTTGGTTCTCAAAATTATGACAGTCGTAACACAAGCTAATTATTTTCAGCATGTCGAACGTCCTCAAACTCCATTTAACAAAAATTCTGTATTAATATAATATTCAGAACACTCCGTTATTGAGCTCGATATGCACATTTACGTAGACTTCATATCACTTTCTTTTTCTCCGTTTTGTATCATTTTCTGATATAAAACCTTGATAATATAAATAAACTCTGATATAAAACCGCCTATATATATATATATGTGTGTGTGTGTGTGTGTGTGTGTGTGTGTGTGTGTGTGTGTGTGTGTGTGTGTGTGTGTGTGTGTGTGTGTGTGTGTGTGTGTGTGTGTGTGTGTGTGTGTGTGTGTGTGTGTGTGTGTGTGTGTGTGTGTGTGTGTATAATACGAAGAAGCAACCCAAGGGGCAGAAGTCGCGAAGGTGGTTTTCATCGTCTAGCTATATACGCGAACGACGAACGCCCCCGAGGCTCTCGTATAAAGCTGTCCGAGTATTTCCAATTTTCCCGGGTATGTCAAAAGTTTTCGAGACAAGTTACACTGGTGAATTCTGCTGCGGAGTTGGACGAGTGCAGGGGGGGGGAGGTGAGAGAGGGGGGACAGTGGATAGGTGGATGACAATTGAGGAGTGAAAGCCTTGGCAAGCGCGCGACCGGAGAACCGACGAGCGAGTAGCAGTTGGGTGCCGGATATAAAGTGAGGAAAAAAAAAAAAAAAACTTAGGGTAGTCCAGAGGAGCGGACGAGGAAAGGCGCGAAGACGTAAGGATACTAGTCGCTCGGGAGGTGAGGAGGCTGAGAGACGCGAGAGAGATTTCGAAACGGCTGAGGGAAAGGACGCGGGAGATCGGAGGGAGGAAGATTGGCGGCTCAAGGCGGCTACGGGGTGGATAACTCGTCCCCGAAGTGCAGTAACCTCGGCGAAGGAGGAGTCACCTCTCTTGCGCCGGAAAGGTGGCGGAGGAGCGTATAGGTGAGGACCTTATGACCCGTGCAAAATGTATGGCCCCGCGCCTCCCCTCGACGCACCTCCCTCGCTCGTTTACTCCGCGCTTTCGAAGGGGAGGGAGGAGCATCTCTCAGGTTTCGTCGCGTTCTATCTCGGCATACCGCAAGCAGGTAAATCGAGCGTATACGCGCCAAGCCGAAGCCTGGAAATTTCGAGAAGACGAGGGGCGAGGAAGGACGGCTGACCGGGGCAATACGGAGTGGATAGAAAAAAAAAAAAAAAAAAATGAAAAAATTCGATATTCCGTAACACTTGACTGAAATGAAAAAAAAAAAAAAAAAAATCTTAATTGTCATTAAAAAAACCAAAAGAGAAAATTAATACAAACTTTTGGAGTTATTTTACTCGGAGAGATGATACAGAACGATACGTACATCCAGAATAATAATTTACTTGACGACCAACGTTTATTAAGATTAAGTAAAATATTTATTTGATTTAAATAATATATATATAATTTATTTAAATTAAGTCAATAGTTACTTAAATGAAATAAATATTTATTTAAATCAAATAAATATTTTACTTAATCTAAATAAACGGTGGCCATCGAATAAATTATTTTTCTCGGTGTATCGTGAGAGAATTTTTAATTCGGTGGAAATATTCACGAGTGAGTAGTAAGAAAACCACATCGAGAACAACTGATTGAGACACACGAAAAGCGTCATATTTGTATTATATATATTTTTTAAAAATATGTCTATATTTTTATGTAAATGTAAATGTTTATGTAATATGTAAATATATATATATATATATATATAGATATTTTAAACAAAATCGTCCCATGGAGGATACTGGTCCATTTTACCCCGGCGGTCCGTTTAGCCCCAGCCCTGCTGCTGCCTTCCCCCTAATTCGCCGAGCGTCGTCTGTGCGACGCTCCTCCAGTCCTCCCTCCCAAGTACCGTTGCATCCGGTGCTCCTGCAGCAAGGAAGAAAAGGCTTAAGATCGAGCGAGACATATTCCCCTCTCTCTACCCCCCCCCCCCCCCCCCGCCCTCCGCATCACCACGGGGAGAGCAAACCGTTAAACTAGTGCCGAAAAACCTCGAGAGTCAAGCCGTAGCTCCGAGCCGTTGCCTCTTGTGAAACACGTACATAAGCGGAAGATTTGCATATAAAATGAAATATTAAACTACGGAGAGGGTACAGGAAGAAAAAAAAAAAAAAAAAAACTTATGCACTCAGCAAATAGAAGATATACGATAGCTCGTAATCCAGTGGTCGATTACAGTGCCGCACATGTTCCGAACCTCCCTCCCCCCCCTTTACCGTTAACCATGTTAAATCCAACTAATCGCGGGTGGCAGAAACTGCTGTACGCTACCTACAATTAAATTAACGCGGTCGGACGATTCGTCAACCCTCCCGACGAATCACCATTAGCCCTAATTGCGACGGTTAGATTAACGGGTAGGTTGTGCGAAATCGTCGAACAAGCTCAGCGAGAGCGGGAAAGATCCTTTACACTGCGTGGCGTTTACGCGCATTAATGCTCCATTCGTTCGTCGGTAACGTAGGAATTTTCGGGACCGGAGACGACGCGCCCGTACGCCTTCTCTATATCTCCACGTCAGCCTGGCGCGCCGACCTCCGTTCTATATCGCCGCCTCTACAATGGGATACGAACACACCCCCTCGATTAGACGATGCGGTTACGTAGTTACTTCTCGGGCTGCCTGGTGTATGTGTTTCGCCGTTGGACTCCCTCCTCCCCCCCTCCCTTTTTCACTCGCCGCGCGTCGCCCCCCCCCCCTTCTGTTCCAGCGCTCCGGGAGGTTCCGACCTCTTCGGCCTCGAGAGTTGTACCCGCGAATCCGTCCCCCGTCCCTCCGCCGCGCCGTTCGTTCTCCTCGCCGAGCTGTCGCATCCAGGTTACAAACGACAGCCACGCGCTATTACGAGCCGCAAATTACGCCCACGGTGTCGAGTGATAGCCTCGCGAACTCGCGTGTTACCGGCCCGCCTCTCCGCCGAGGTGTACCTTCATTGTCGAATCGTTCCTCCGCCGCCGAAAGTGCCGATTCTCGTGATAAACTGTTGTTTTGCCAAATTCAGCGAAACTGGAGCTTTGTCTCTTTGTCGACACTGGACTGGCGTCGAAAAATTTATGCGCGACATTGTGAATTATAGTAAAGCCGAAAAAATTTTGAAGGTCGGATGCACTGTGAAATTTATTTTCGGGTATATTTAACGATTTGTATGTTTAATGCATTAATCGTGTGAAACCTTGGTTTGCGTTAACTTAGTTAGAAATTCGGATAATTTGTTTCTTCAATTTTTACTATTTTCTGTCATTTTTTTTTTTTTTGCTTTTTGCTTTTGTTTCCTTCGTGGATGAGGTTTGTTCCACGAGCAGGAACCACGTTTCAGTGGCTTATCGACATCTCCATTGCGCGATGGGTTTATCTCATCGTACCCGTGATTGGGCGATTGTCAGTATTTATATAAATAAATAAAATTTTCGATTTGATCTCTTTCCAGTATATCTCTGCATTCATTTGATTCTCGTGGGATACTGGTTAAAAATAATACATATAGATATATATACATATCAGTACAGCCGAGCGAAGTCAACACCCATATTTGGTTTTTGGGGTGGATATTATTAATTACAATCACCACTATTCATCTCAAGTATGAACTGTCAGACGTCTGTTCTCTTTCAAAGTCCAAAATCGAGACTCCCGTCATCTCGTCGAATCGATAATCTCTCCGTATGCCATTTGTCATACCAACACATTCCAATCATCTGTTTAATATCGTGCGGCTCAGTCAATCCTCATCTCCATACTCGTTACAGCTGTCAATCGTATATTCCATTCAGCCATTTCCAGTCCAGTTCCCACTGCAATGAAGGCACGACTATGTCGATGTAAAAAAAAACGTATAGAAACACTTTTAACTTCCAGCCCGGGTATCGGCACGAATCCTGTAAACACCGCGATCCCACACGTGGGTCGTCCTGTAAATTACAATATCGGTAGTCTGGTTGAATATTTCCCTCGGATGCGCAACGGTCCGCTCGTCCCCCTGTGGTGCTTGCGGTAATCTCTCTCACTCTCGGGCGTTCCGTTTCACGACGCCGAGAAGAATCTCTCGGCGTCGTCCGGAAATTCATTATAAAATTAATACCGTCGGCCGGGAAGCCGAGAATGGAGAGTTATTACATATCGCGCGAGCACCGAGCCCGGGGTTTCCGTCTGTGGTTCTCGTCGAGGCATGGCCCGCGTTTCCTGCGCTCATAAAGCCACTGCCCCAACCCTTCCCGCGGCCTCATCCGACTTCGGACTCGGGACATACGAAAGGCCTCGTGTACGTATCCTCACGTACGGTAGAACCGCGCACACTCTTTCGCATCGAAGTATTGCGATATCCTTGTACACTCGACAGAATTCGAGCTGGATATTGGTCTCACTATCTCCGCACAAAACGTGAAATAAGAGAAGAGTTATTACGCGCCCTGAGGATTCTCTGTTTGTTTGCTTGTTTGGTTGTGTGTGTGTGTGTGTGTGTGTGTGTGTGTGTGTGTGTTTTTTTCTCCCAACTCGCATACACTACGCGACCATTTCCTTGGAGGTTATATCGACTCTCTGTTCTCTCGGCCCCACTACCTCACACCTCCCTCACCCATAAAGGTTATATACACACTATTCCGGATCGAATCCAATAAATTTTACTTACAACTACCTCCGGCGCAGTAGACACCGGTCCCCCTCTAAACTACACACAATTCCGAATGCCTCTGACACATCGAGACGACTTATCGACGATTGGGCGAAAAAAAAAACGACGTGTGTTTCACCAACTGGAAATAAATAACGTACGACGTGTAAGAAGAGTTTGAGATTGGATCTTTGCACTTGTGATTCGTTGACGCTTTTATACGTGTCATTTCTGTGCATTTTTAATATATCCTGTATCTTCGATCTTGGACTTGCCCTAGATCTTTATACGTACTCGACTAGACTTTCATGCAAATCTTTCCTGCCCGAATACGAGGCTTCTTCTTGTTCAATCAATTAGACCGAGCCTGAAGCACCACACTTTAGGTAATCCGGACTGCGTAAACCGTGCCGGCCAGGCTTGTATACAGAGTATTCGCGGATCGTTGGAACGCTCATAGTCTTTTTTGTAGATTTTTTTATTCACAAATATTTTCTCTCGATTATGTTCGCTGAGGCTGCAAAGTCCACTACTAGTGAGGCAGAAATGCGCCAACAGATGGCGCCGTTTTCCAGACGAGCGTTCGTAATGAACGACACTGATCAGACGAAACTAATTAACGAGAAGTATAAGAGCACTCGATTGTTTCTCAGTTTTTTTTTTTTTTTTTTTATGGAATCAGCATCAACCACAAGACATCTGTAGGAAATTTCCGGAGAAAAATTAGACAGATCGTTTGGCCGGGAATCGTACACGACGAACCGAATACGAGGCGAGTCGCCGATCTCGCACCGACGCTTCAGCAGACCGCACACCAGCGCCAGCTGCTATGACACACTCTGGTGGGCGACAATCGAACTTCGTACGCAAAGTTCTCGTCGAGCGAATTCGTTCGACGCCCGGAGGGCTCGGAAAGACGACCGTGCGTGTGTATCGAATCGAGAGTTATTACAAATCGCGCGTCTATGCCCCTGCCAGCAGAACAGCGATGTTTCGAGTCCGCAACTATAGGTATGTTACTTGTGTAACGCACCGTTATACGTTACAGCGCGTCGGGCATGTATTACGGCGGTTTTCCCCCGAGGGCATGGCAAATGAGAGGGTGGAGTGAAACAGTCGCCCATATAATATACCAATAGTGTCTATGCATGTGTATCCGACGGTACAACGGCGGGAGAGGGGGCGAGCGAATTTCGCCTCGATGTTATTACCGACAGGGACTTTGAAATGCGCATTCTACATTATGCGCTCGGGAGCACGTATATTCGTGCGGTTGTGGTATATACGTATACGTATATAGCTTTGCGGGTACATACAACGCAACTACCGTCGTTCTACCCGTCGAATAATCACGTATCGTATCGACGGCTTGCCTTCGGAGACTGCGGATTACAATCCCTCGGGAACTTTCGTACAGTTGTCTCGCCCAACGCAACACAGCCGCGGCGCTGTTTCGACCGAGCTCGTACAATTTCAAGATATCATTCGTTCCATGGCAAATTGCTCGCGTAATCAAGCTCTGGCAATCTTTTCTTTCTTTTTTTTTTTTTTTTCTTTTTTCTTTCGTCGATCACAATATTTTCATACGCGGACATGCTGCGCTCGTTTTGTTCTCGTAGGATACGTTCCGTTGTATTATCGTCCGGTATACTTTGCCATTGATAAGATCGATTTTATGTCCGTTCGTCGAAGGAGCGTGCTATCGAGAGGGAGCGGCATCGCGGGAGGTTCGCCTTTTGCTGTCCGGTCTCGAGTACTCGAAAGATCGCAACGTCCGAGAGGCTTGAGTGACCAAATTGTGTGACCTTCGAATTGAGATTTCCGTCTGCGCCCAGTCCTGCGAAATCTTTGCATTCTCGGAAATACGTGGCTGGACAAGCTGGCATCGAGTCAATTGAACTTGATTTTCGGGACTACAATATCTACTGAAACCCCGGATCGCAATCTCCATAAGCTACCCGTGGGGGAGATTGACAGATACATGGCATTTATTGTACATTGTGACCAGAAGCCCTCCAGGCACATCACCCGACCAATAACAAACCGAATGAATACCAAAAAAAAAAAATAACACACTACTAACGCACTGAACATAAACCGCATAAGAATAAAATAAAAATAGCAAAATAACAAAATACCGCACAAACGAAAAGAAATACAATAAAATAAAAATAAACTCGAACTCAATGGGTTCCATATGTCCGTCTGGGCGGTATCCGATAGTTTCCACCTATCCGAAAGGTCAACTTTTGGACGTGAGATAGTTTACAGTTACCATCAGGACGGCCACATGTAACCCATTTAGGGAACTTTTTACCCGATATCTTTTTGCCACCTGTGTTATTGCACCGGCTAAGTCGTTCTATAGCTTACAGTTGCTCAGTGCCGTACGATACGGTCGAACAGCTGTTCGTTGTCGTCTCAACTCAACGTGCACCTAGTTCGTTGTTAAAGCAGTGCCGCACTGTTTTCCGGGTCGCTTTGCTCCGTCAACGACTTCAATTCGTGCTAAACCAGGCTGGAGCATTTTCGTGTTAAACGGCCATTGTTAAGTAAGATTCTTCGCACCGCACATTTGCTCACAAACAACCAACGTACAATTGTTTCTGAAAAAAAAGAAAAACCGCCTCGCTCATTTATACCAATAAAAACAAAAATAAAAATAATATATTCGGTAGAGACTTAAGAATGAAAAAATCCATCGGACGTTCTCGCGAGGGCCGGCCCGTTTATTTCCCTTCCAATTTCTTCCGGTAACACAGCGAAATTGGATGGTGTATACAACGGGCGAACACGAGAGGACAGGCCGGTCGTCTCGGGAGGCGTTCGTGCCCAGCGAGCCTTCGCGACGTAGCGGGGGGGGGGGGGGGTCCGTTGTACGAGCTACGCGAGAAAATGCGATAGGGAAGAGTCGAAGAGGGAAAGCGAGAGTCAATAACGGGTTCCGTCTCTATGATTCCGGGGACAACGATGAATAATTGAGAGAGCGGGCGAGAGCGGCGCGGGGGACGCCGCTGCCAGCGCTCGAGGATACTTTCGGAAGGTATAAAACGCGCGAAAGGACCGGAGCAATTTCTGAGCGGTTCGCGTCGGGCTCACGGCGCAACGTAAGCCCGACTCGGCCGCGCTTCTTCGCTCTCCCTCCCGCCCCATGTATACTACATGTTAGCCTTACGCTACACTATACCGACCCGTATAATACATACGTATACGGAACGGATGCGGTATACGTAACATTAGTTTTTACGAGTGTGGGACCCCCGAGAAAAGTCATAGTGAACCCCCGCGATACAGGGTAGAGGGGAAGGGTAGCCTCTTGTATATTTTACGTGACTCTGCCCTCAGGGCTGTGCAGCGGCAGCTCGCGTTATACGCAGAGAAAAGCTATCCCGCCGCAACCTTCGCCGCGTTCCTTCCCGTACCGAAAAACACGTCTAACCTCGTCCCGTTTACTCAACCGACAATCGGGCGATCAGTCCCCGCCGCGTGTCTCTCAGCCCCTTTCGCCAGCTCATTTATTTATCCGCCGCCTAAACGCATTATCGCATTACACACGGAATATTCGAACAATTTATCGCGCTATTTTTTACATACTTTGGTCGTAGGCAATTCTTCCTTTTCTTTTTTTTTTTTTTGTTCAGCACCGCCACACTTTCATTCCTCTCCGACGCTCCGGCAACGCCACAGGGGTGCCGTATGTCAGGAAAAAACGAGGTTATATATATATTTTTTTTTTGGGTAACGGAAGAGCCTGTTAGCGCGATCTCATTGGCTGGCGCGCGGAGCCGATATGCGGGCATGGAGAGACGATGTTATTACAAAAATATTCCTTTATTTCCTTCACACAGTTTTCACATTAGAACGTTAAATACGATGGCTCGTTTTTTTTCGTTTTTTTCTTTGTCAACAATACTATATATCGGCGGGACACATCGCAGTTGGCGAGACAAACGAACGAAATATTAAAGCAACGCGAAATCATTAAAGGATCATTATCGTTCGAACGAACGATTTATTATTTTCCGCGCGACTCTTCGAGCTCTCGACGAGTTCTCGTGGTCAATAAACAATTTTTAACGTCAGTCATTCGCTTGCTTGTCCGGAACAACGCGCTAAATGTATGCGCTCGCCCAAGCTGCCAACGTTCGTCAGTTAGACTGGTAGAGAAGCGTTCCACGTATAAGAATACGTTTAAACTCGGTAAGCGTTGAGTTAATCGAAGCGATATGTAGAAAGGCGATCCATCGATCGAAAGGATATAACAGCGATGAGAAAGCTCCGAGAACTGTAGTAGTAAATAATTCAATTTAAAAGATAATCATTAATAATAATAATAAGTGATACTGCGGACCGATCTATCCGATCATAAAAATAAATCTGCCTTTTCTGTGTTTTTTTTTCTTCTGTTTAACGTTTCTGTTGAGTATTGCGCTTCACTGAAACTTCGCGCGAGACAAGGCACGTTGTCGAATTCGGCAACCTTTTTTTTTTGCGTTGTTCTGATATATTCGTTTTGCATTTGCATTATCTGGGAGCGCGGGGGGGGGGCGATATGTTCGAAGGCCAAAAACGCGTAAACTCGAAAATACATTATCTCTGGTAAATATATATATATAGATATATATATATGTTTTGTATATATATATACGTCTATCGTTAAGTTTGTATATAGCATTTCGCATCAGTGGGTAACGTCCGTTAAGCTGTCCCGGTCGAGCATGCGCGATGATTCCGCGCTAAGCGTCTTTTACACGCGGGTGACAATGTTAATAAATAAAGCGAAAAATAAAATAAAAAGATAGAGAGGGAGGGTAGGGGGGCAAAATGGGTTCGGTGCTCGAACGCGGAAGGCAACATGATTAATCTACGTTTTTAATACAAGTATTATCGGGAGAATCTCGGCTAGACGGAATAAGTATTCGTTCGTGTCGCGCGCGGTCCGACCGCGACGATATTTTTATCGTCGGCGAATCGGACCGGCGGCGCGGATCCCTTTGAGATTCAGGTTATTGTCATGAGGTGAGAGCGGGCGCACGGACGGGAAAAGAAAAAAAAAAGAAACCAAGAATCGTCAAATCAACTCCAAGTTTTCCCACGGCGAAAAAGAGTTATTTATCGCTGTCTGCGACTGGCCCAACACTGCGAACAGTAGTATTGGTTCTCCGGAGCGCCGAAGAATTGGCAGTGCTCGCTGCGACACTCCCGGACGATACCCTGAAACGTTTCAGCGTTCGCATGAGTTACTCCAAATGTAAATGAACAATGTGGAAGAGTGCAATACATTTTTTATGGAAACCTTGCGATTTATGTTATGTTAAATAATCGGTCGATTAATTATCTACGGACCGATTCTTTGTGATGTTATAATTTTCTAAGGAGGTTGGAACGCTTCACGCTACAATGTGAAAGTGAATTTTGAATTGTAAATTTAGCGTACTGTAACTTGAAATTCGCTTACAATACACATTACAGCTTGTCACTTGCAATGACAGCCTTTTGTTTATCCATCGACGAAATTCCTTCACAAACAAGTTGTCATTTTTAAACGGAAAATACTATCGAATATCTAGACGGTGAATTCGTAGAGCATCCGTCGAGGAAGAGTGACAATGAGTCGTGACACATTAAAGTCGAGCGAAAATTGCGGATTATTCTTTGAAAAAAAAGCTTTTCGAAAATGAGCAAAAACCAGTTAATATTTCTTCAAATCCATTGCAATTAATATTTATCTAGGTTAAAGATATCCGCTGGAATACAAATAACCATCCACTATGATCAACAGATGCATCAAAGTTTGTATAAACAACTTTAAGAACGTAGCACTCAATCGAATAGTGTGAAGCGCTCAAACTTCCCTATAAGGTTTTTTTTCCTTGAACCAAGTAAATTTAAAAAAAGCAGCAACGTACATCCAAAGCGTCTCGATCCGTCCACAGTTCTGGTTGGGATGCCGCCGACGTCGTCTGATTGTTGTAGAACGTTGATCTGTGCGGACGAAATAAAATAAGTGCGTACCACAACGACCTCGATGTCTCTGCGCATCATGCGCACGCTCCGTCGATATTGTACCTACCTAGAGAGATAGAGCGTACGATCTTTGTTTGTATTTTTTGGTTGAAGCTTGCTAACACTGGCGTGACTCCCGCTGTCGCTGGCTGCGTAGAATCTCGATTTGCCAGCGCCGTAATTCATTTCGGCGCCAGTTCCATCGTTCTGATGGTCCTCCAGATACCTGAGCGATTCAAATAAGCGGCGTATTGATTTACAAAATAATTCATCGAAATATCGAACTCCGCAAAAAAAGAAAAAAAAACAACAACAACGCCGTACCTGGAGTGGGCGCACTGCAAATAATTCTGCAACATCTGATCAACGTACTGATGACGCCTGCTCTTTATCCTGACACAGAGAACGCCGTCAGCGCCGTACGGTCCAGCTGTCGAGGCTGGCGGACTTTTCGGCCTCTTCGCCATGGACCACAGTCTTTTGCTCACGGATTTACCGATAGAGCCGAATTGCTTCGCTACACCGAGTAATTGCTTTGCCGCCTTGCTCTTCGACGACGTCCCGTCCCCGTCAGACAGTCTGTCGAGGTCCTCGGACGTCAGGGTCTGATACTCGCAGTCCAGATAATCTCGAACCAAAATCTCCATCTGCACGAAAAATAACGTTTAATTAATTATGCAAAGACGTCGACCTTTTTGAAGTCTCCGTCGCTCGCTTCGAAAGACAAATCACGGTAAATATACCGTGATTTGTGATTTGTGGAAATATCCCGACGGGGTCAATTTTCTATGTTCAATTGTAGGCTTTATTCTGTGCAATTTAATTTCGGCTCATACTTTATACGACTGTACTCTCGTGTCGTGGCGATTTTTTATTTTATGACTGTTTTACCATTGTATTGTAATTGAGTGCAAAATCGCAATAAATAAATAAAATAAATACTGCCTTTCGCAGCAAGGCTATCCGTTGCAACCGACTTGGACTTTACTTACGGTATCCTGCTCGCAAGCTAGCAACTCTTGCGACGCGCTCCAGTCCCAGTCTGGTCCGGGGTCGACGACGAAGTGAACCGGAAGCAATTGACCCGAGTCCGGGTCAACGAGGGGTATGCTGACTCCCTCGCCGCCGCCCTCGCCGAAATCGTTTCCACAGTCGACGGTGACCAGAGGCGAGAAGTGCGCCGAGTGATAAGCCAACAGCAGCGGTGTTCTGTGACACCGGGAAGGCGAGACCTCCAGGGGCAGATAAACACCCCCGAAGGGTATCGGCGCGAGGGCAACGCCCTCCGCGTCCCGAAGCATCGTTTCAGCGATAATTATTATCGGCCTTCGCAGAACGTGAGCGAGAGCGAGTACATGAACCTCCTCCAAACTCTGATATGATGTAGCGGTTTGATTCCGCGGATTCGCCGATGCCATCTCGACGATACTCTGCCACTCCGTGAGCCACTCGGCTTCCGTGTACGAGAGACCAGCGGTCGCGTTCAGTCCCATCTGCCTCCACTTCCATCGCCTGTGAAACATCGCGTAAAATTCTTTACTCTGCACTCGGAAAACGACCGTCAAAAAAATCCAAAATAACTTCATCGCATCGAGGATATCCTTGAGGGCTTAAGCCAAAGTAAAATTTCGAATTTTCGTTTCATTTTCTAATAGTTAATTGTGCCAAGAGTGTTCTGTTTAATTTTTATGTCGAAATTCCACGAATTACGAAAATTATTTAATATATCCTTCTTCCACCCTAATAAAATTAAATCGATAAAACGTATATTTACCGTGAAAAAGTTTATGCCACCCATTTACTATGGCGTAAGACCTTAAGAGCATGTGCAATACCGCCGTCGGTAATGAAAACTGTAACCAACTTTTCTCACGGATTTTGGCACGCACGGTTAAAAGAAAAGTCTCATCGGGAGCCTCGATGATATCCGACTCCGATGGGACTTTTCTTTTGACCGTACATGCGAGAAGGCGTGAGAATAGTTGATTACAGTTTTTGATACCGACTGAGTCCGGCATGGACGGGAAGGGAGGTGTTCCGTACGGTCTCAACAGAATCGCGAGGAGGAAAAGTGGTCGGTCTCCCGGATAAGAATATCCTTAACGTACAGGAGCCTCGCGACGTTTTCAGTCTTCTATTCGAAATATAAATTTCCAATAACAATAGCACACGATATATCGACGAAAAAAATATTATTTTGCAGAAATATAATATCGTGAACAATTACTCTTCGGAGTATTTTTTTCTGAATTTTGAATATCATAAATACTTTTTTGAGATACCGCAATTTTTATACCGCGCAATGTAAGTACTCGCCCAGCGAAGTTCCCGCACGCAAAGGGTTAAAGTTCGTCGACGATCGAGCGTTACCTGAATATCGCATGCCGGAATTCGCCGCGGGCTAGAGTATTGTGAAGGGCGTCTCTGAGCGTGAGCAACCTATCGTGAAAGCCCCACATGCCGAGCGAGGCCGCGTGCAGCAGACAGTTTCCATCTCCGGTCGTCGCCAGCGGCCAGAGAACTCTTGTTCCGCTGTTCTTTCCTCCGCACCACCAATTCAGCCGTCCAGCCAATTCCAACGAACTCAGGCATCCTCCCTCTATTAAATCCTTCTCGAGGAACTGACGAAACGAATCTGACACGAACAGACAACAAACATTATCTACCTGAAGTGGAACGAATGCGAAACTTTAAAGGAGAATATTATTTACTTGAAAGGAGAGTTATTTCCGATAAAATGGAAACACTCCTATTTGTATCATAATTGAAGACTTTCATCAGTCTGCATAATATGCAAAAATACACATTATTTTCATGCAAAATAATAGCCAATAAAAATAATAATAGTAATAAGTCTATATTGAAAAACTGTGCAAAGCAAAAAAATCATAATGAAGTCAATTTGATCTCATACTATTATTATATTATCTGGATTATTTTATGTAAAAAGGTTCATCCCGTAAATAAATAAATAAATAATTTTTGTTAAATAACAATAATATGTGTTGGTTGTTCATTGCATGAAAATAATGTAAATCGTCAGTAACATTATGAATATCCTTTCCGGCAAATTTCCTCAGCGTCTGTCAATCATACCAGGATAGACGGACAGATCGGGCAGAGAGAATGTGAACTCTGGAGTGTCGACGGCCCCTATGGAAGCCAACTGGGATCGAGCGTGCGACACGATCGCAGCGTTCTCCGTGGCCCTCGATATTCCTCTGGCCAGTTTCTTGGTGGCTGCTCCGCCGCTCTCCAAAGTGGCATTTTTAGCAGTCGCCTCTTTCTCCAAGCCATCGTACATGGATAAGCCACTGCTCATACCACCGTCCTTCGCCTGAAACAATACATAATTCCGAGTTACAATAATCTCCGGAGTAAAAGAAAAAAAGAAGAAACCTATTCAGAAAACAGAAAATGCGTTCGTCGATGGACGCGACCGACACATCAAATAGAACTTACAAACTTATGCTTTTCTTATGCTAAATTCCACAATGACTTGTTGCGCAATGCCGAAGCATGCGGCCTTTATTGACTCACGTGCGTTATGAATTTTTAAGGTCAGGCAGCATCGGTTCTCCTGCAACGGAAAGAGAGAAAACTTTGTAAACGAACGAGACTGAAACAAACGAACTATCGAAGAATATCGTGATATTTATGACAATGAAAATCGAGGACGATCGCGTAAAAAACGCGATGTTTTGGTTTTAAGTTTTTGGAGAGAAGCACAAACAAAAAATGAAAACAAAACAAACTCGATTTCGATTTGACGCGCAACGGCGCAGAACATTCGCGTGAGACGAGTGCCGAGGCGTTACGGCGATCGGCCGGACGGTTCTCGCCTGGAATGAAAATCGAATTTAATAACGATCGCGAGCGGCGATAAAAACACCGAGAGGACAATGGCAAACGCCCGCCCGTGAGATGGTCGTGTCGCGATAGCTACGCGACGCGCACGAGATTGCGTTAATCTCCATGCAGATGGGCATATATCGGTTGCGTTATAAAAATAGGTACAGCTTTGGAGCTGGGTGTTCAAGGTTGACGAAATAAAAAAAAAGAAAATAAAATATTAATGCAACGCGTGGGAGGGTCGAAGCGTACGCGCGACACCTCAACAGGTGCAAGGAATCGAGCGTTTCGTTTGCGCTCGGAAAAATTCGCTTACGATTTGGGAAGAAAAACCCCACGGGGAAAAACATTGGTTGTGGAATCGTTCGATCGGGAATTTCGATAGTCGAACGATTGCAGACGAAAGTGCAAAACGATATTGGATCACCGAAAGAGCATCTTTTTTTCGTTGCACGGGAAAGCGCGAAGTTTTATTTGTATATGTATGTATATGTGTATGTATATGTGTATGTATGTGTATGTATATGTGTGTGTGTCTCGTTAGTTGAAGATTTCGAACCTTGGGCGATCGTTTGTCGTCGTCGTATCAGTGATGCGTAGCGTCCTGCGACGTGTTTGTCAAATCGTATATTCGATTTTCGACACTGTACGATACGAGGGATTCCTCGGCATTATTCGTCGGGAGAAATTTCGATCCTCCAATGATTGTCATTCCGGGACTCTTTCGAACTCTCGAAGGGTATTTGGCAGTTAGAATATCAATCGACGGTCGGATTTACCAAGTATATCGGTTCGAGCACGCAGCGCTCTCGGAGGCATAACCTCGGATTATGGCCTTACACCGAACGAGTGGAAGTGGCGACTGACGGCGGCTGAGGGGACCGAGCGAGAGTATGTTTTTTTTATTTTTTATTAAGACATAAAGGTACGAAATAGATGACTCTGGGAGTGACTGTCACATCGAGTCGCTATAGACATGGTGCAGGGCTCTGGCTTATTGGTTCTTGGTACATGAGCAAAGATATTACAATACAACGACGTACGATAAACTTTCCAAGGGAGGATTCTTCCTCAACTTCACCTTGACACATATCTAGGAACAGTTGAAGCCGGAAATTGTAAAACATAAAATCAGATAAAAATTATATACAGATACCTAGTTTGTTGATAAACTTACTAACAGCTTTTAATAGACTTTGCATTTTCGTAATGTCTAGTATTACCGAATGCCATTGATTACAGTTTTTGTTACCGACTGAGTGTGTTTCACCTCGCCATAACGCCGACAATACGAGGTGCAATGCGAGGACTCGACAGATTAATCCGGTGGGGCCATCTAGCGGCGATCGAATTCACCTCGGACGACTCCTCGCGTTGTTTTTCAATGCACGCGAGACGCGACGAAACTTGTGTTATATTTCTTACCCACGTACGATTCCCGAAGCCGGAGGAAAAGACTCGCGGCCTACGGGTCGATAAATCCATAAATAATTTTCTCCCCGTCGATTATCCCCGCGCCCGGGCCGAAATTCGTGAGAAAAACAATAATTTAATCGCCGACCCCGTCGTCGTCTAATCGGCGAAGTTGGCAGATGTCAGGGCGTCATTTAAAAATGGCCGCGACGCGGTCCGTATAGTCGACGTGCCGCTGTCACGAAGTGTGTTTCAGACCGATAGGACGAAAGGGTCTCATATACGCCAACGAAATGCGTCAATGTCTGTACTTATTTATAGCCATACCGATTCTTTACGATCCAATTGCCAAGTATCTTGACGCAAGCGATTCATGAGTGACGTCCCGACGGATTTCGAAGTCATGCTCATGCAACGGCCCGTTCGTCGATATTCGCCAAATCGCCGTCAATCTCAATAAGTCGCTGGGCCGCTTCGACCGACCCAACGCCTCTGTTTCCTCGTACTCGACAATCCGGTAAATCGAAGAGAATTTATTATTTACTCCGAAATTTTTTTTTTTTTTTTTTTTTACTAATTACAAATCTTACGAAACTTACAGAACTTTATCGCCATCCGTGATAAGTTTGCTGTCGTTCGTGCTGTCACGTGCGAAATGATAATCGTATTGGTTTTTTTTTTGCCAGCCTTTCGGGTCCAAAAGCAAAATTTTACTGCGCGAGGAATTCCTCGGAGAGTCGACGATGGCCCCGGGAGTGAACGACGGCCAGCGCAACACCGGCACGCTGCCGAAGAGCAACAGAAGGAACAACAGGAACAGGGATGTTCCCGGAGCAAATCAGCAGCCTCCGTCCCGATCGGTTTACCATGGAAGAACGCAGCATTCGAATAATCTGGTACAGCACCGATTTTTCAGAGTCCTCTGGGCTGTTCGTCTCACCTAAAGTTTATTTATTTATTTATTTACTTATTTATTGAAATGAAAACGGGTTGAGCCCAATTACACGTTGATGGGAAACCCTAGCAGACCATTTGGAACAGTGAGAATGGAATAGGGCAAGGCGAAAAATGAAGGATACATAAAATAATTCACAAATAATGGAGAAAGCATAGAGATGCACAAGTATAGTGCAAATTTTCACAGATTTTATAGGTTTTAAACTTACTTTCTGTGAATTGAAGTAATAATAATTGTTGTAATAATAATAATTATTATTATTATTACTATAATAATTATTATTATTGTTACTATTATTATTATTACTACTATAATCAGCTTTTGAGTAATCAGAGGAGTCTATTGGAACGCAGACATCCCCTCTGTTATGCAAAAGTTTAAAAAATTAGCAAAGTGAGGAGGATGAAAATTATCGAAAAACGCTAACTCTTCCGACGCTCGCGAGACTTAACAATAGCCATTGGAAAGGATTATCAAAATCAATTAACGGCGTGGACCATAAACTACGTGTGCAGTTCCGAGGGATTAAAATTTAAGTGCATAATGCACTGTTATCGATAATTCGACTGCACGATTATGGGGTCGATAGTCGTGGACAATCGGTGGGTCGAATATTTGCGTGGCTCTGCCGTGGCACGCGTCGATACTCTCGATAGGCCTGAGAATAAGACGGTTCACTTTCGGGGGGGAGTTTCGGATCGAAGAGGTCTATAAATAAAGCGCGAAACGGTGGGGAGGGTTCCTATCTAAGAATACATATCCAGAGACTTCTAAGTCGATTCGTTAGAGGCAGCGGAGACGGCATCGCCACTGCTGTGTCCCTTTGAAAAAAAAAATAAAATAAAAATACGTGAGAGACCATTTTTGATTGGATAGAAGAAAAAAAAAAATTGAAAAAATAAAAATTAAAGAACGGGAAGTTTTCATCGAGATTGACGGGGTGAAAAATGTATTGCAGCTGGACTGGCAGCCTGTGAGCGACCGCGAACCAGTGAGGACGACCAAGAACAGTAACACGAGATCCACGGCCTCTGCTCCATCAATATCTTATCAGGATTTTGCCGACATCGGTGAGTGGATTCGATCGCTTTTTTCTTTCGATCGTAGAGAAAAATCATCGATTCGTTCGTTTCGCAGTTTCGTACGGCGGAGGTCGCCAGTACAATTACACGGGAGACGATTATTCCCAGTGGCAAGAGATGGCTCAACCCGTGGACTCGAGAACCCAATCGCCCCCTCAGCTTCAGGGAACGAAGCCCACGAACGTCGACAAAATGGTGAGCGGACGAGCGAGCCCGCGAGCGCCTCGGCGATACTTGATTTGACTCTGTCGTGCGATTTTATTTGTACACAGCCGGACCGGCGGCAGGTCGAGAGTCGTCTTCACCAGATCCGCGATTACATCAGAGTCACGTCGACGATGATGGAGTCGCTCAATCAATCCGCCGACCCGGTAATTTAACTGTCTCGTCTCTCAGCCCGGGCTTTCCCCTCGTCGGCCGCGCGGAACTCCCCTATTAATACACTTTCCTACGAATTTTCTTCAGCGGGCTCGGACCCAACACGAAAAACTAACCAGAATGGTGGAGGATCTCTGCGATAGCGAATCGAAGCTGGCGAAGCTTCTGGAGGATTACAATGTCCGAGGAATTTCCGATGAGGTTACCGAAACTGCTCAACACGACTGATAATTAACAGCACACATGTTTTTTTTCTTCTTTTTGTTTTTCTTATTACTAACTATTCGCATGCGATTTTAGTCCGGCGATCATCAACCGCTGCGGTCGGATCAGATGAAACGCTTCGTGGCGTTGCTCGACGTTCTCGGCTCTCAGGAGCGCTTCCTCGTGACTAATTCTAACCGTCGGGTGTGTGTTTTATTTTTTACCAAAGTCCAACGTGATACTCTAATAGCATTCTCGAGCCTTTTGCATTTTCATCGATGTAGCTTTTCATCCCCGTTGCCTCCGTCAGCGAAATCTCGTCGAATGTACTCTCGCGTCTTGCAGAACAGCGAGAGCGGAAAGGACGACGGCGAGGAGAACGGCAACGAGCCTCTCGAGGCTCAGCTTCGCAAGAAGATGGAAGCCTCGCAGCGAAAGCTCGCCGAGCTGCAGGAGCATCAGGCCAATCTCGTTGGGATGCAGCTTCAAGTTAGAGAACGACTGAACGCGGCTCGTCAAGCCCAACAGGCGCTTCTTCAGCAAGAGAATCAAGCTCAAGCGGCGGTCGCGCCGGTCACGCCGTCACCCGCGTGGGAGACTGCGAGCCGCGGCTCTCAGCCACCGCAGGCCGAGACCGAGGAGATCGACTCGGAGACCGCTATGCTCAGAAGCAAACTTGCTATTCTCAAGAACAAGAAAAAACACATGGATCAGCTGATGGTCGAGCTGCAGGCCGTGGAACTTTCGGATCGGGCGAGTGTGGTGAGCTGTCGATTCGATACGAGAAGATTTCTGCACGAGAATAAATTTCATCTCTATCAATGCACTGCTTTTAGAATTTTATTCTCCAAGTGAACTTTGCCGAATGAAATTTCGGCGATGCAAAAGACAGCCGTTATAACTCGATGAGATTTAGTGACCGCGGTCAGGGAAAACCGGGAATAGTCAGGGAAAAAAAATCTTGGTCAAGGAATCTGGGAAAAGTCAGGGAATTTCAAAATTGGTCAGGGAAAAAGTAAATTCTCGCCGTACCTTCTATAAATAAATACTGAGTACATAAAAGGGAGACTTAAAAAAAATTGAGAACATTTAGAAAAAAAAAAAAAAATAAAAAAATCGAATTAAACATTAATACAATAAGGAGGCATTTTCATTTGCATAATTAATTTTTTTTTATACAAGTCGTTAGAAATTTGGTCAGGGAAACATCAGGGAATTTTTTCCGGGGGAAAAACAGCCACCATTCATAACTCGATGAAATTTAGTCTCATGCAAATATCTTCTGGGTCACAATTCGACGCTGCTTTCTTATCTGGCAGGCCGATTTTGTTTTGTTTTTTTAATTATTTTTTGTACATCACGATTATCGCAGAATGTGGTCACTTGTTTCAGAGCTCGGAGAGTTCGCACAACGCCGAGCGCGACAAATCCGCAGAGCTCGAAGTTCTGAAGGCCCAACTGGCGCATTTGAAGTCGCTGATGGAGGAAGCGACGAAGGTGCGCGAGGTGTCGAACGCCGTCGCCGAACCTGAACACGAGTCGAACGCGAACGCCGCCGGCTCCGATATCGCGGACGCCGTCGAGGACGAGAGCGGCGCCGGAGCTTCGTACAACTCTTTTGATCGCCAGAGCGAAACCGACGAATCGCCGCAGGGAAAGTCGCAAAATTCTAAGGACAGGCCTACCGTGGAACAGATTCAGGTTTGACCGGTTCCCGGTGTTTCTTCGATTTTTCTTGTTTTCCCAACCGGTAAATCTCCTCCAACGTCCGATCGCACTTTTCAGGCCGTAACTCGCGAGCTCAAGGAGCAATCGACCCTGCTGCAAGCTGCAAGAGCCGAACTCCGACGCTTGAAACAATCGAGCGGTCTTCACTGCGTCAACAATGCACCACCCGCGGCGATACTGCTTCCGGAATCGACGCCCCCATCGTCCGTCGGTGGCTTTCCCCCGCCCGAAAAGAAACAGAGCAACAATAACAACAACAACAACAATAACGCTAATCACAATCACTCGAACGGCGATATTCAGCACGCGCAGACGAAAAAGCGCCAAATGGAGGAGCTCGTTCGAAAGGTATCGATCTATTTGTCGCGAGTGTACGAGTCTCTTGCTCCTTCATAGAGGAAGCTTTGTTTTCGTGAAAAAAAATGTTTTCAGAGTGTTCCAAAACATCGAAAGACATCGGAAAATATTTAGAAAAAGTGTCTGGATGTGTGTGTGTTTTAGACCCGTAAAAATGAAACTGGTATAGGTTGAGAACGGCATTAGCTATCGACCCTCAATGATTGGTTAAATTTTTAGCAAAATATTTTTGGTCATTAAACTTTTATGCGGTTTTGAAGTTCGCTAAATAAAAAAGTCTGTCCAAACGCTAGCTCATACAATGTTTCAGCTGTCGGGCTAAAAAGTTGGACCCACAGGGACGTTTCATTTGTCAAGGTCGATCGAATTGTGAAAATTTTATGAGATATTGAAATTTTTGAATTTTATTTACGACAAAGTAAAATAAATCGTGATCAGTGGAAAAAATGCATCAGACATGGTCTCGACAAGCCAAATGATTGCAATTTTTGTATGGAATCTTTGTAGAGAATATCTCCAAAATTAGTGATGTTTCGTACATTCAAATAGCCACATTGTTTTTTATACATTGCTTATATGCTTATTGCTTATTTGCTTATATATTTTTTTCAATTGCGCAGGAGCAGTGTCATTCCTCCAGCGTTAACCGAGACGTCACCGGCCCGGAATGGAGCAGTCGCAGGGGTTCGAATTCGCAGCTCAGTCACACGAGTACGCCGGCGAACGTTTGGCCGCATCCCAACGTCGCTGGTATGCAATGAGCACTGACTCGATCTCTTTTTTTGATCTTAGCCACGTCATTGCTGCGACGAATAATCTACCGATCGTTGAACTCTCCTTGCAGGAGGCTCGAACGAGCCGAGCGTGGACGGTATATCGTCATCGGAGAATTTGTTAGACATCGGTCCCCAGATAACGGCAGTTGAGAACGGTTTTGGTATTAATTGGTGGAACGATCCTGCCCCGCCGGTGACCCAACCCCAGAACGGTAATGAAAAATTAGATAACACGTCCGGATAGGGACAGAAAAAAAAAGTTAGGAAGATCCCGTTCAATCCGCGTTGCAAAAATAATTTCATTCGTGACGGCGCGATGTCTCGTCGGAAAAATATCGGATCCGACGCGGCCGAACAATTTACGACAAAATTTCTTAATGCTATTTAACAAAAAAGAAAAAAAAATCGACGAATGTTTGGTAGGTACGGCCGGTTCCGCGGAATATTATCGTCAGCTGTTGATGGGCTCGCAAGCTCAACAATTGCAGATGATGGGAACAACGATGCAACAGTGCTGTCAGCTCTTGTGGGCACAGCAGCGCGAGTTACAGTCGATGAGGAGCGCGATAACCCAACTGCAGCAGCAGTTTCGACAGAGTCAGCCGCGGGTCAACGAGAGTCGCGAGAATCGCGAGGAATACTCGAACCTGAGTAGATCGGTGCATCATCTCGGCAGCACGCTCGACGTCTCGCTGCCGCCGAGTTCGTCGCTGCCGAATCTCGTCTCGCTTCCGAACTCGTCGCCGGCGCCGTCGCACACCCCAGTCGTCGCTTCCGCGAGCGCCTCGACGCAACAGCAACAGCAGCAGCCCCAGCAGCCTCAACACCAGCAACAGCAACAACAGCACCATCGTCATCAACAGTTAAACAATCAAGTGCCGCCGGGCAATCGAGCCAACAACTACTGGGACAATTTTAGAAGGTAAAACAACAGAAAGCGATTAGACTCATGACGAGGAATCACGTATACGTGATTCTCATTTAATTAAACAAAAAAAAATTAGATAATTCTCTCTGGTTTCGTTTCGTTCTTCGTGGTTTGTTGTTAAAACGGATTTATCGGTCTTCCGGCTTCGGTGTGAAAATGCAAAGCCCGATCATTAAATTAACTGTATCTTTCACGTTGAGCAATAAACGTTCACGGTCTTTATCCTCACTTACGGTCATCTTCTTTTTTTTCTCTTGGCTTATGTTTTTTGTTCATTTTTATTCGATTGTTATTGAACCCATTCACGAATCTATCAGCCGCGAAATTCGTCCTCGATCACAGGTAGAAGACCGTCGAAAGACCGACGGGTAGGTAGATATTGGGTACGTAAACGGGTTGATTGATAGAGAGACAGAGTGAGTTTGCAGAGATGAAGGCACTCAGAAATTTCCCAGCACTCTAATCGAAAACCGCCCTGAAGCTTTGTGTTTTAGTTTTCGTTTACGCTTGAGACTAACAAGATTCGCGACAAATTACGTAGCGATAAAAGCAAAAATCGTGTTTATTATTTTGACCTTTTTGGAAAAACAATTTTTTCACTCTTTTTTTTCGTTTTCGTTTTTTTTTTACCCATGAAAGATACCCCATTGCAATGCGTCCGCGAGAGCTTGCGTGCTCCGACGATTAATCGAGAGGCATGATTGATTTACAAAAAAAAATGTGTGACGTAGTCTTTCGCACTCCTTCCTTCCGCTTTTCCAGTTATTCCAGGCAAAATCTCTTGTCGGGAAATCTGAAGACTGTTACGGATGCGGCGCAAGGTCCGTCGGGCAATTCGGTTATCTGCACCAACACAGCAAGTGGCAGCGTCAACAGTTCGATCGTGTGAGCACTTCTTTTTTTCCGCAAAATTAATCCACATTACTCTGGTAACGATTTGGAACTTGACACGTTTAAAACATTTCTTTTTTACATTTTTGTGTTTTTTTTTTTAGAAGGGACAAGCGTAATCGGGACCACGGAGCCGACAACTTGCCACTGCCATCGATCTCAAGCGCGGAGGCTCAGTACTCGTTGAATCTTCAACTTCAGTCGAACTTACAGACCCAAGAGAGGGAAACTCCCGTTGCGCGCAGCAATAATTTATCGAACGAGGCGGCCTCCCAGCCTCAACAGGTCGACAACTTTTGGGACGAAGCTCATTCCTCCTTTCGTCCGGTGCCCGAGAGCAACGAGGACCTGTACTCCATGCGGCACATGAGGCAAGAAAAATCCTTCGTTGACGATTGCGATCCAACGATAATGCATTTTGAGTTATCGTTTTATCGCTTTTTCAGCGGGGAGATGAGGGATACCCTCAGATCTCTGATAGCGGCCAACAGAAAAAGGCCGGAATACTTGGTGTACATCCTCAGGGAGATTAAAACAATCACCGACGATTACAGACTGCGCGTGCGCCTGTTGAGATCTTTGAGAGACCTTCAGGACACCCAACCGCCGAGGAACCCTCTGGTAGGTGAACAGGGCACCGAAATAGACCGTAAGAATTCAGCAACATTTGTGTCACGGATAGTTCGATACTGGCTAATTTTATTTAGATGCTACTACATGAGCATGAGCCACGAAAAAATGTACATTTATCGAACATTCTTACTATCTCAATGGTAGCCAGTACAATACTTTGCGATAGAAGTGCGGTAAAGCGAACCATTTTTTATGGTGTGTAAATGGTGGTTTTAATCACACTTCGCGTGCGTAAAACTGTAATTCTCGCACCGAGTGAAATAATAGTTATTTACGATACTAGTGTGATAAAACTTTTTCTGAGTGAGTTTGCAGCATGAGCCTAATGCGCGTGCCGAAGTCACACGAGTTACGAAAATATTTTGCGCACGAGTATCGTACCAAATTTTCCTTCACAAGGTGTAAAAATGGGAATTTTACGCGCACGGACTGTACGTAAAATTACCATTTTCGCGCCTAGTGAAATAAAATATACAAAGATTTCTGAAATCCTTTCTACCGTTATTCTCGGCCAGTCAAGCGACGAGGATTCCGACTCGGATTTCGGGGCGCAAGCGAGCGCGTTGCCGCCCTCGAACGCGGCGAATCAATTGCTGCTGACTGAATTCCTAGTGCCCGTTCACTCCTCGGGACAGATGCAGCAGTCGGGGCCTCCACCGTCGGGGGATCACTTCGAACTGGAGGTGAGTTTTCATCCGGAACTACGAATTACTCGGCGCTACCGGTAATATTGTAAATCAATCGATTTATTATAATTATAAATCGATCGATTTATTATAATTATAAATCGATCGATTTATTATTATTATAAAACGATCGATTTATTATTGATATAAAACGATCGATTTATTATTTATATAAATCGATCGATTTATTGTTATTATAAAATAATCAAATGATTTTTTTTCTTCTCAGGCTGCGATGCCCTTCGAGAATATAAACGCAATTTCCGTGGCATCGTCTCTCACACCGGGATACAACGAGGACTTGGCCGAGGCCGATCAGTCGAGGCCCGAAGCGACGAGCAGCCAACAAGTAATTTATTAATTTTCTTTCTCGTCTCATCGGTCAGATAACTCGTCGTTGCAAATCGGCTAATGCGTTTCCTCAGGGATCTCAGGAAAATGAAAATAACGAGGGCGACGAGAACGGGGAGGGTCACGGAGCCATGGCGCAGGGTGCGGTCGCCCTCGAAACTGCCAGAGAAGCACCAAACTGCATCGACGTAGACGACGAGGGAGCGATGATGGAAAATTCTATACTCGACAGAATACCCACTCGTCTCTTCCATCACTAGCATGCGACGTGCTCGTTTACGAAACTTCGCAAAAAAAGAAAAACAAAAGACGCGCGATAATCAATCGCGGCGAGTACGGCTGAAAAATGTTTTTTCAATCAACTATTCACTACGATAGGACCAGAAGACGACTTCAAACTTTTATACTGCTGTCCCGTATCGGTGGGGTACTTATTATCTCCACGAAATCTCGCGGATTTTCGCTTCGCATCGCATCGCTATAATCGTGCATTTTTTTTTATCGCGTTCATCGAGCTTAATTATTATTTTTTTTTTAGCGTAACGTAAGAGAAGAGTTCGGTCGAGAGCCGTGGCAATTTCGGCCACCGTTTCGCCGTTAATGAGTTGTAACAGTTGTGTTTCGAACATCGGAAGTATCATCGATCTATCGGCGTGAAAAAAATCGAATAAAAAATAATCGACAATTCAACGTCGTCGTCGCAATAATCATTACCGATACTTCTTGCTCGTGATAAAAAAAAAAACAAGGTAAACGATTTAAATAGAAAAGTATATATTTATTGATTCCATACACGCTTAAATGTTAGATATTTCGTATTTACTCATAAATTCCGTAACGGAGTTGGTACGCTAGTCGGGTATAAACAGTGAACTTATTTTTGTGGTTTAAAGGCGGGTGGCTCTCTATCCCTCGATCGAGGCACAGCGAGACAGAGAGTTCGTCCACTCAACTCCAAGGCAGCTTTAGAATTCTGCCTCAGCAAAGTCGTAATCTAAGCGTCGGCATTCACCATAATGATACGAGGAGCATCCGTGCGTCTCCATCAACATTATCTCGTAATCTAAGTAACTCTCGCCGAATTTTTCGTGACAACAATTCGTCGCTACGATGCACGGAGGCTCCGGTTCCGATCGACCAATATCATCATAGTTACCGGCCGCCGTACGGCAGTCGCCCTCGACGATCGAACTCGTCGAGTCGCTGAAACTCTCTGTCAGCCTGTAAACTCCAAACTCTCCGATATCGCTCAGTGGTGCCTGCTCATAATGCAGCGAGGACGATCCACGCTTTTCTGAACACCCGGAACCATTGCGAACATTGCAGTTACCACCGTCTCTGAAAGGAAAGTCCACTACCTTATCATCAAATTTGTCGAAAAAAAAATGAACAAATAATCACTTGTATGGGGACATCTACACCATTTCGACCTGGGACCAACCCTTAGTGTCTTGGATTGGGCCCGCGATTTTTTATAGACTGAACTAACTCTCAAAAGCACGCAGATTTTTTATCAGTTTTTAAAAAATTGTTTATAATTATTTGTGATTAAAGAAATTAATTTATTGATCGACGCAATTGAAAGGTTTGAACAAGTTCTGAAAAATCTTGTGTTATATTTTTAAATTTTTAAGAATTAAGCTTTCTATATTCGTCTACTTTTGTTCGAAAAAAACAGTGAAGAAGTTCGAAGAAAAAATCAGTCGATCGTGGGTTATCGTTTAACCATTTTTTATATGCAACACTGCATGTTTGGGAACTTTTTCAGATTTTTCAAAAGACTTTTTTAAACTTCAGAACAAACGTAGAGGCTCGGGTGCAAATGGTACGGCACGCCCCATACACAATCGTCAATAACATCGTGACGAATGAGTAGCTCGTGGTCGCATCGTGATCGCACCTGCGGTCTTTCGTAACATTTCTCCGTGGGCAAATCGCGTTCGTCGTACCTTACAGAACGAAACCACCTTGTCCATCCAGTTTACACACCGGCGAATCGCTCGGTGGACAAATATAGAATTCGATCGGCAAATGAGTCATCGGTGTGGTTAAAATTTTATTTCCGTACAGTTCCTCCAAAAGCGCAAGTTCGAATTCTCTCCTACCTTGTCGCGATCTCTTTGCGTGATTGGCCGGCTGGCCGGCGGCGAATAGATGCGCGGGATCGCCGGCACTGTTGCGCTTCCGGTTCCCGCGCCCGCACGCCTCCGGCCGTTGTTGTTCGACCACCCGGTAGAATCTTTCGCAGCCGTTCCCGTACGGACGCCCCGCGGCCTCTGGAATCACGCAATGGTTATTCTGGCATCGCGAGACACCGAGGTACTCGCTACGACAGTTATCATCCTCGTCAGTTTCCATAGCGGAACCGTTAAGGCGTATGAGCTGTTGATTATTCAGTTGCTGACGCTGCTGTTGCTGCTGCTGCTGCTGGTGACAATTGTCAATCGAAACCGGCATTGAGAACGAGCCCGACGACAGTGTCCAGTCGCCCGTTGAAACGGCGATCGACGCTGTCTGGTCGTTGGCCTCGACGAATCGGCTGAGCTGTTGACGACGTACAACAACGTTCTCGTAATCCGCTATAGGGCACGGCGGCACGTAACCGTAATAACCGCTCGACGACACGTAAGAAGGCGCTATTCCTGCTTGATACAAAATGCCCTCACTCACCACTGCCATTATTACAACACGTATATATATATATATATATGTATATATATATATGTGTTTATATAGTATATATATATATATATATATATATATCGCAGCTCTAACAACAAACCGTAGCAGCTTTTATTTCGACCCTACAACGTCAACACCAAAACGCGGCCGGCACTTGTAGATCTCGATTAAATGACAATGTTTACTATTTACTTTCAATTTAATTTTTCTCGCGATAGAGGGGGGGGGGGGCGATTTTTTGCGGTGAATCAAGAGAGTACGATGGCGCGCGAGCGTGCGAGTCGGAGAGACACGACGAGCGCGACGAGGGAACGCGAGAGGATGAGAGGGAAAGCGAAGGTACGCGACGCGCAAAGGAAACTCCACGACGTACGAACACGAGAACGACGCTAACCGCTCTACCCGGATTCGCGGCAAATGCCCGATCGCTACATCCCCACTCGCCCCCCCCCCCCCACTTCCCCTCCTCGCCCCACTCCCTCTCGTTCCTACCGCTTTACGCAGTTCCCGACCTACCGCTCCCCTCCACGTTTGTGTGCCGACTGTCGAACACATGAACGCTGTACACGGGCGACCTTCGCACATGGGCTATCGTTCATACATGATGCAACGATGAAGACGAACCTAGCCTGCTTGAGGCGGTTTTTACGTTCCGGTCGATACGATCGAACGTTGAATTATAACGCGCCGTTTGTCGGGCTAATAAAACGCGCTCTCTGCGACTCCTCGCCGATCGTCGTCCAAGAGACATCGAGGAGAGTCAAGCAGTATGGAAAATTGGTCATCGACGTGCCGTGGAACGTCGAAGTCAAGTCGACGGATCCGCACGCGTATCCGGACATGGACACTCTCCTCGTCAATCTCTCGACGAGGAGGGAGATCGGCGAGCGGAGCGATAATGAATTCGTGTCGATAGAAGTCGGTGACGATCGCTGCAGGATAAAGGCGAGCGAGCTCGGAAAACTTTACTGTCCCGGCGACGCGTTTTTTCTCGTCGAAGCGCCAATTCAGTACGGTATGTTTAAAACATTTTGCTTCCTTATTGAGGAAACTTGTTTGCGAAAGAAAAAAAAAAAAAAATTGTGAACGCGTAAAGTAATCGGAAGCATGATTTATCGTAGAAAATCGTTAACTGAAATTTGGGGATTTTGTCGTTTCGAGGTGATTTTTAATATATTTATCGCTGATTACTAAACTGAAAATTGTCTTACTATTAGCGTGATGTTTGATTCATGAACTCGTGTCAAGCGTGAAAAACTAATTTTTTTTTTTTTCAAAAAGTCGCAGAGATTTTAAAATCCCGTAAAATTTTAACGGTCAGATACATTCAATTACTATTAATTCATTCCCGTATCAAGTTTAAGCTCGATACCTTCGCGGTAACGCTAATTGGACCATTTTTTTTTAGTCATTTGAAAAAAAAAAAATCTAAATCATGTGAAATCTGACCGCATAGATCGAAATTGAAAAAAATGTCTGTGGTAGTTTCAACTTCCTTACATTTTTTTAGCTATCGTTGTAAAACTGCATACAAATATAATACCATAAACAAAGGCCTTTGTTATTGAATTTGGCCGATATTTATCCAAGGGATCAAATTTTATGGAATTTTGATTCTCTGTTTCTTTTTGCAAAGCGATTGGTCCCATTTTATATAATTTTTGCACATAGCTTCCTTTATTTGGTAGCCAAAAATTGATCAGCGAACTTTCTCATGGAGCTATGCGCAAAATTTTAATAAATGTGAAAGCCATGTGCAAATATTCTTTGCACTTCTTTATACAGCAAAAAAATCTTCGGTGTCTAACATTAAAGAGAAAACAAAAATAAACTATCGTCGACTCGTCATTTATCTGTTGCAGACGTGGATGTGCGAACCGTCGGTGACTCGAGTGTCAAGGTCTCGAGCATGGTGTCGGACTCGATAAACGTGGAGACCGAGAGGGGGAACATAACCGGTGCAAAGTTGCAGGGTAAACAAATAAGACTGAAATCCACGAGCGGTGGTTCGGTGGATCTGAGCGGGAGTCTTCAAGGAAACATCGAAATCGCGACTACCGAGAACGGGGTAAGTTATGACCCGATGATAAATGACTCGGTTATATCGATGACGAAACAATTATTTTTGTTGTTTTTAATCTCCGAGTCCATCACAGCCGAAAAATGCTTGGGAACGAGTCTCGTAATTACGACGAAAAACGGAGACGTGACCTTGGGAAGCAATTATTGCGAAATTGCGAAATTCACGAGCGTCGACGGAAATATGAATTTGAACAATCTGCACATGGATTCCACCGTTGATATAAGCGGAAAGGGTTTTCTGAACATCAGTGAGTAATGAGCAGGACGAATTAATGGTCTATTGAGGGTCGACAATAGTTATTTTTACGGCAGGGGCGTAGAAAGGGAGTTTTTGACAAGTGCGAAAATGCACTCGTACGAGTCAGGTCTCTCGTTTCTACGCCTTTTACTAATTCGCGAAAATCACGCTTTTCGTTTCTGGGAAGTGTGCGTAGAAAGACAATGTTGCGTTTGTACGCGTGCGCGGTATTTCTCTCGCAGGCGACGCGACAAAGTGCCATTCTGCGTTCACTTCACAGGAACGAAAAGCGGGATTTTACATGCATGCGTTGCGAAAAATAACTTCCGGATTACCGTTTATCCGCAGCTTGTCTGGACGGCTCTTTGCAAGCCAGAGTGGGGAACGGCGGGACGAAGATTCAGCTCGTCAGGCTCACGGGGAAATCCCGCATCGTTTCCGAAGGCCCTGTTCATCTAGTTGTTCCCAAAGAGAGCAACGTGCAATTGAATTTGGAGGGACACGAGCTGTGTCTCGACGAGAGCCTGGACGGAACGTACCCGCGTTCCGGCAACCGGCAAGTGTTCGAAACGAACGGCGAAGTTCCGCTGCACGTGGAAACTGGCGGATGCCTTCGAGTTACCAGTTCCAGCTGGGCCGAGTCGTTGCAATTTGGAAAATTCATGAAATAGTTATGACAAACGTATCTCCAGTCATCGGCACAGATTCGGACACTTCCACGAGCAGCATCCGATTCATCGGACACAAATAAATCTTGTGATCTCACCCGACTTTCTACAATTATTTTATTTAAAAACAAATTTTTTTTGGAGTCCTAGTTGCACTTCACGCTCTGCATCGGTGTTTCAACCGTTTCTACAGAGGCCGGAAACTCTTGGCGAAGAGAATGGAGCGACGGACCCGGATACAGTATCGTCGCGCTGCCCAGACACTCCTCGCCCTTGTACAAAACGGCGAACTGCAAAAATAACATAGTCGTATGCAAAATAATAATAATCTTCAGTGAAGATTTGAGGAGGTTGGAGCGCTTCACACCAGTCAAATGAGTGCTTGATTTTAAAGACGTTTATACTAACTTTTACGCATCTGTTGATTGTAGTGGATAGTTATTTGCATTACAACAGATGTCTTTAACGCAGAAAAACATTAATTACAATGGATTTGCAAAAGCATTAACTGGTTTGTACTAATTTTCGAAAGGGTACATGTTCGTTCAGTTTTTTTTCAAAGAATAATCCATAATTTTTGCTCGATTTCGATGTAACATGGCTCATTCTCTTCCTTAAAAGATTCTCCACGAATTCACCATCCAGATATTCGATAACATTTTCCGGTTATAAATGACAACCTTTTGTTTATCCATCGGCGAGATTTCTTCATAAACAAACAGCTGCTATTTTTAAACGAAAAAGACTATCCAATATGTGGATCGTGAATTCGTAGAGCATCTTTCAAGGAAGAGGATGAGCAGTAGTACATTAAAATCGGGCAAAAATTACAGATTATTCTTTGAAAAAACGTACCTTCTCATAAAATTAGCAAAAACCAATTAATATTTTGGCAAATTCATTGCAATTAACGTTTTCCAACGTTAAGGACATCTGCTGTAATACAAATAACTATCACTATAATCAATGGATGCGAAAAAGTTTGTACAGACGACTTTAAAAATGTAGCATTCATTTGACCAGTGTGAAGCGTTCCGACCGCCTTATAATGTTGGATTTTCACGCCTCACCTGACCCGGTGTAATAGCCCTTTGCGGACGATCCACGTGAATGATCAATGTATCGTTCGAACCTTTGTACGCCAAGGAAGAGCTGAAGGGACGTCGATGTTGAAACCGGAAGTCGCATCGGAGCACCCGACCGTTCTTGAATTCATCCGGCTCCTCGCAGATCCAATGTGGTTTCGACGCCACCACCAGCTGAGTGTACAGCGCTGGATGGTCGGTTCCCGGGACCTATGCGAAACTTCGACTATGCAAATATCGTACATTACAATCTTCATTAATCGCGTAGATTTTCGTCGTCACTCACCACTAATATTTCATTGGTTTTGACGTCCTTTCGGAACACGAAGTACGGTCTGGAACCGCCAGCGATCCGACATCTCTGTCCCAATGTCCAATGATGGATACCTTCGTGTTTTCCGACCACGGAACCGGTCTCCAAGTCAACGAAATTACCCGGTTTGTTTTCCACGTACTTTGGATTAACGAAAAAATAAAATCTCAGTTAATCGAATTCCCTCTCTCCACGCTTACATGGTGTCTGGCAAAGGTTCGAAATATATCATTATAAAACCGCCGGCACTTTTAGTCGTATGAAAGTAATCACACAGAAAAACTTAATTATTTAATTATTTCAAGAAAATTTCCAATGTTGCAGAAAGACTAACAAAAGTATTATTTAAGTAATTAGAAATGCGATTCCAAACATTAACTCTCAATTGCACCGGTAAATAATTGAATAAGTAGGATTTGCATATAGAACGAAAAATGTCAAGTATCTACAAAAAAGAAACAAAAAAATCGGGAATGTTTTCAGGTCTTTACACGGAATAAGAAGAAAAAATTCGATTACGTCTCCCGCAATAAAGAAAAATTCGAGGGCGTTTCCAGAACTTTAAAGGGCCTTAAAGAATTAAACAAAAAATTGACGACGTTTCCGGAGCTTTGAAAGACCTCACAGAATTTTAAGTTCCGCCGAAAACCATGCTTACTAGCTAGCCCACGACAAACGGTTGCATTCACCTCTGATATAAATTGCTGAAAGTTACGCAACCCTATGAAACAGATGCCCATGCTCTCCTTCTTCCGCAGCACGACGTCGAGTTCCGCCTCGGCCGCGATTTTTTTAACGTCCCGCTTCTGGTACTCGCCCAGAGGGAACATGCATCTCCTGAGGGGTTCCTGCTCAACCTGAGACATGAAAAACGTTTGGTCCTTGTTGGGATCGAAGGCCTGCAGTAGTTTCACATCTGGAACGCGCACAAAATGCTTCTCACAGGTTACGAATCGTACCATCGCCGAAGCAGGCCTTCAGAGCAACCTTACCGGTATTCGGCTTGTAGCCTTCAAGGTAAGGTCCGAAAGATGTTCTGGCATAGTGGCCGGTCGCAACCGCATCTGCCTTGAGATTCTCTCTCGCGAATCGATAGAAAGAGCCAAACTTTATCTTGCTGTCGCATCTTATGTCCGGATTCGGAGTGTGTCCGTTCTGATAGCTGTCCAGCAGGTAGCTGAAAATTACGAAGCTCGTTACACCATCCGGGCTATGGATTTTTAAAAAATTTGTTGCATTACCTATGTACCTGAACACATCGTTCCAGTACTCCTTAACGAAGTCCACGCGGACGAGCGGAACGTCCAACTTTTTGGCGACCCATTCGGCGTCCTTGTATTCTTTTTCCGCGAAGCACTCACCGGTCTCATCTATAGTGTCCCAGTTTTTTATGAAAACTGCCGTAACGTTGAAACCTGAAAACAGAGAGGAGCGGGAGGGGGGGGGGGGTTGGTTTAGATCTTCCCAAGGTCAAGTTGAGAATCGCAGACGACGCGAATGCAATTCCTCGTCGTATTACACGATAAATAACAGGTGGAGGAGATGTTACCTTTTCGTTTGAGTAGAAGAGTGGTAACGGCGCTGTCCACGCCGCCGGACAAGCCAACGACAATGTTTCTCAGCATAACGGGAAGGATTCGTAACTGTCGGAAGGCTCTTCGCACGTTCTTTATACGGTTTGTGCGCAAAAGAATCGTCACGAATTTCGAGCGTGTGTAGTTCGTTCGATCGAAAACCAGAACGGGGAGAAAATGCAACGCAATTTTTCTCGGTGTCAATGACGTCCAGTTATAAGTTTCTTACCGATGTTTTTTTCGAATATACGTGTTATTATATTTTTTAACCTACTTTACCTAACCTGTCCGCTGGAACCGTAGGTTATGTTATCGTTTGCGGCAAACTCGTTTCAACTGAAACTCATTTCCACGAAAAAGTAACTGAGACGGAGAAACACTGTATGAAACTCATGTACGACAGATGGCGCTGTAAGGTCGCTTTTATCACTTCCGGCTTAAAAATCCCATTTTTTCGCCGGAAATGCGTAACTTCCGGTTGAAAGACTTGATTTTTCGCCCGGAAGTGATGTATTTCCGGTATGACGTCACATCCGATAAAAAAAATGAGATTTCCAAGCAGGATTTTCAAACCAGCGAAACTGAGATTTTCATATCTCCGGTATGACGTCACACTTCCAGTCGGAAAATGAGATTTTCAAACCGGAAGTCTCGTATTTTTGGTATGACATCACTTCCGGTTGAAAAATAAGATTTTCAAAGAGGAAGTGACATATTTCCGGTATGACGTCACTTCCGGTAAAAAAAAAGTGAGAGTTTCAAACAGGAAGTGACGTATTTCCGCGGTGTGACGTCACTTCCGGTAAAAAAAAAAGTGAGATTTTCAAACCGGAAGTGACGTATTTCCGGTGTGACGTCATTTCCTGTTGAAAACTGTGATTTTCAATATCATACATTCATATACAAATATTTTATACCGTTCGCGCAAACACAAATGCCATTCCACGCAGTGCAAAGTACATTTCGATAAAACTGCAACCTAAACGAATTTCCATCTCTCGCGACCTGACCGTAAAAGCAACTTTCGCATATCCGGCGATCGTGCAGGATACGAATAATAATAATAATAATAATAATATAATTTCGGCATCTGGTTGCGTTTGTCACTCGTTTAGAAATAAATCGGACGAATTAGTCAGAGTTGCGAGTGGAGCGCATGGATTGCGTGGGATGCGTCGAGAGAGAAAAAAAAAAAAAAAAAAAGTAAAGTAAAGACGACGATGTTTCGGAAGGAGAGACTCTGAAAAGAAGATAGAAAGATGAGGAGGAGAGGAACGGAAGGAGGTGAGAAACGGAGTAAGTTTCGTACGCTATGCGTACTAATTTGTTGGGCCGAGAGTTTCGCGAGCCTGAGGAGCCCGCCTTCCCTTGGCTGCCAAGCCAAAAGCCAAATAGCTTCGAGTCTTACAAGCCGTTTCAAGAGAGCTACCAAGTGTTCATTTTTTTTTTTTTGCTTTCTTCATTCTCCGGTCCATCGGCTTTTCACCGCACTTTAGCGCGAAGTGGACGAAACTCGATGAATCTCTTCAACAACAAATCGGCACACCGTATCGAGCGTTCCGATAAAACAAAAGGAAGCTATGCATAGTGTATTGCAAAAAAAAAAAAAAAAAAAAAAAATAAGAACAAAAAATCAAAAGAAGCTAAGACAGCTCGAAAGTCGAAACGTTGCTTCGAACCGTAAAGCCATAAAGTAAATCGTTATTCCGAATGGCCGATTAATGTCAAACCCGGCTTATTCTCACCTAATAAATAGAAAGACTATCCCACGAGGCGACGAGCTATTCAGCAGCGTGACAATCGGTGCGCGACCATGAAGATAAAGGTATCGAACATCATAAAAATCAAAAAAAAAAAAAAAAAAAAGAAGAAATCCAGAGATTCAACCCTCTCCGTGACTTCTCGCGCGCGGAAGCTAATAAAAAAAATTAACGTCGCCCCACGTGAGCGAGCTCTCTTCCGGTGTCCCAGGCTCCGCCCCGGGATTAGTCAAAGTCCCGAGGGCCAAGCCGCAAGATCATATCGCACGGCTCCGAGCCAAGCGCTTCGAGTGCGTGCCAAAGCGGACACACACACACACACACACGCACACACACACCCTGCCGATGAATGCGTACAGCGTGGGTGTACTTTTCGTAGGAGGTTCCACGGCAAACCACTCCTAGATTCATCCCTCTCTCTCTCCCGACACTTCCGCCACACTGGGGATAAACCAGGCTCTTCACCCCCCCCCCCCCCCCCCCCCCCACAAAGCGCTGTGCGCGAACGGCTCTGAGAGCGAGAGAAGAAGAAGAAGAAGAAGAAAACGACGATGGCGATTGGCGGCGGGCCGAGAGACATTCTCCTCGTGTCCTCCCAGCGAACGAAGACGGAGATCGTCTATCGCGTGCGAACATCCGATATCCTTCTTCTTCGTCGCGACGCACCGCGAAGCCCAACGCCGAGAGGAAAGACGAAGATGAAAACCGAACAGGAACGAAGACAGAGGTCGTGTCTCGCTGGCTAAGCTCCGATCTCTTCTCTTCTCATCCACGACCCACACCGTGAATCAAACGCGGCGAAGAGAGACGGAAATCGAACCGGAGCGAAAGACACCCAGATGTTCGTTAAAGTGCAGTCTCTCGGTAGTTAATGGCACTTTAGGACACTGCCAGAGCACCGGTTGTTGGCACGCTTCGTTATCCCCCTTTAGCCTGAGTTTCTTAGGCTAATTTCTGTGACTGGTTCATTACCGTAGTCTTCACGCCTCTACGATGCACATCACAGATAGCCAACCGTAGCAGAGGCATGCAAGGGCGATTGTTTGCCACCGAGCTTTGCTGCTTGCTTGCCAGCGATATTGCAACAATGGTTTCTAGGCGCGAGACTTCGGAATATCAGAGCTGGGCAAAGTAACGAAAATCACTTAAAGTACCACGCACTAAGTATACTGCGAGTACTTTAAGTACAAAGTAGTTTTCGTACTTGAAGTACTTTTATAAAATACAAAGTACAAAGTAGTTTTATCTTCTTAATCGGCCGGAGGCCGGAGTTCCCACGAGTATGAAATTTAGGGAGGAATTTTTTGAAATTCCATTTTGGATGACCCATTTTGCCTCGTCGATACATCCGAATTTTCTATTCCCTTTTGACCCACTGTCCCAGTGGGGCAAACGTTGCCCATCACAAAATTCTTGAGAAATTGACTTTTGCCCCAGTGGTCCGTTCTGCCTCACTGTTCCATTTTGACCCGCTCGTCCCTACTCTTCTCGCCTCCGCCGAGTATATCTTCTTTATCCGTAGGGCGTATCTTCGCTCCTGATACTCGGCGAAGGAGAGAAGAAGAGTCGAAAGATTAGAAGAAAAAGAGACGAGCGAGAGGCAGAAGAATTGTGAGAGCGACGGAAAGAGGCTGAAGAAGAGTGGCCGATACGCTGTTTCTCGGGCTAATTACTGTCACCGGTCAATTACTGTACTCTTCTCGCCTCCGCAAAGTGTATCTTCTTCGCCAGAAGGGCATATCTTCACTCCTGATACCCGGTGGAGGAGAGAAGAAGCGATCGAGAAGAGTCGAAAGATTGGATGAAAAATGCGGAGTGCGAGAGGTAGAAGAATTGTGAGAGCGACGGAAGGATGCTGAAGAAGAGTGGCCGTTTCGCTGTTTCTCAGGCTAATTTCTGTCACCGGTCAATTACTGTACTCTTCTCGCCTCCGCAAAGTGTATCTTCTTCGCCAGAAGGGCATATCTTCACTCCTGATACCCGGTGGAGGAGTGAAGAAGCGATCGAGAAGAGTCGAAAGATTGGATGAAAAATGCGGAGTGCGAGAGGTAGAAGAATTGTGAGAGCGACGGAAGGATGCTGAAGAAGAGTGGCAGTTTCGCTGTTTCTCAGGCTAATTACTGTCACCGGTCAATTACTGTACTCTTCTCGCCTCCGCAAAGTGTATCTTCTTCGCCAGAAGGGCGTATCTTCGCTGACACTGGACGCGTATCTCTTTGCGTTAGGGATCAGGGCACTGTCTCGAGTGACTGAAATCACAGAGGCCTATTTTCCATGTTTTTCGGAGAGAAAACACGCCTCTACGTTGCTCAGCCGCGTCTTCGGGGCTGACACAATCCCCCCCCCCCCCGTAGCGGGAGGAAGACGCTGCGACGCTCGCGCCACGTAAGCGAAGAAGATGAAGAAACGAGCGAGAGGCTCGCTCGAGAAGAGCCGAAAGACGAGACGGGAAGAGAGGAGTATGAGAGGGAGGAGAATCGTCCGACCGACGGAAAGAGGCCGATGAAGAGTGGTGGATGCGCGGTTACGGTGTTAGTATGAGAAAAGCTCGGGACCGACCGAGAAGGGAGGGAAGAGACTGATGGACCGATGATAAGATCTTCGGGGCAGTCACTCGCGCGTAGAACGTCTGTCCGTCGGTACGTCGTCGATCTCCTCCTAGTTCAATCGTCGTCATCCCTTCCCGTCGTGCACTTTTCCACCCTCGTGTTTGTCCCCGCGATTATATCGGCCGCGAATATCGCGATACGGCGGAGCCGCGCCGCGGAGAGGAGCGGGGCGCGAGAAAGCTCTGCGGACCGAGAATTTTCGCTTTCCTGTCAGCGAACCGGCACCGAGGTGAGGACGTGTCGCGTTCGCGGATCCGTGAGTTAAGCCGCGGAATCCTCGGCGGCGATCATGAACCCGAGACCGGCGTCGGATAATCGGTCAAGACGTCCTCGACGCCGAACGGCGGACGAGCGACGATGCCGCTGATTGCGATCCTTCTCCGTCTTCGCGACCGGTGCGCGAATTTCGGCGAGGTTATTGGGTTTATTTTTTTTATTTTTTTGTTTTTTTTTTTGCGAAATCGTGTCGGGTGACTGTTGAGGTGAGGCTTGTCTTCGCTGGCATTCGTCACACTCAGGATGCGGGCCCGTTAGCGATGCACCACGTGCGTCACGTACGAGCCCGTTGCGGGCAAATCGCGAAGACGATAAGTAGGTGTTAATGGCCCGGCGGAAGAGACATCGGCGGTGGTGATTTTAAATTAATTTGTCGAGAGCCGCGTGTCGCGAGTGACGAACGAAGATCCGTGCCCGATCGATCCGATCGAAGCGATTAGATTGATCGCCGAAGCTTCGAGTGTGAAGATATTACAACGGGAATTTGCGCCTCATCCGGAGACACGGAGGCTTAGAGGAAGAGTGCGAAGCTCGGTCTTTTGTCGAGCCGATTTTTTTTTTTTTTGCGATTTTCTTGAGAAGAAAAATGAAACGAAGATATTAAAAAAAGACTTTAAAGATATTGCGGTTGATTTGTTGAAACTTCGAGTGGAAAGATCTTCTAACAAGGTTTGTGATTCATCTGGGGGCGAGGCGTCGATAAAGTGTGCGAAGCTCGGTCCTTCGTCGATTCGATTTTTCGCGATTTTGCTGAGATGAAGAAAAAAAGAAGATATCAAAAAGGTATGAAATATATTGTCGAATTATCAAATTGATCGTCGATGCTTCGAGTGGTAAGATGTTCTAGAAGGAATTGTGCTTCACCGGTGATACCGGCAATCGTTGTAGAGTGCGAAGCTGCGTCTTTTCCTCGATACGGTGTTCGCGAATTTTGTTAAGAAGTATTGAAAAAAAAAAAAAAAAAAAAAAAAAGAAGATATTAAAAACGACACAAGCAAATATCGCTGGCGATTCGAGCAACGATGCAGCAGCAGCAGCAGCAGCAGCACGATCCGAGGCACGACATGGCGACGGATTGTTGCTACCAGCAATGGCCGTCGCATCTTCATCAGCATCATCATCATCATCATCATCACAGTCATCATCTTCAGCAGCAGCAACAGCAGCAGCAGCAACAGCAGCAGCAACAGCAGCAGCAGCAGCAACAGGCCCAGCAAATGGCGACGTTACCTTCGCCGATGCAGCAAATGGAAGGTGATAAGATGCTTTACGATACGCCCGATATAATTTGTCTTGCGATCGCTCGCGCATTGCTCGGGTCTTAACATAGTAAGATAGCGGGCTGAGTGGATTATAGGACCGGGCGTTAGAGAAACTGGCCGCTGACAGGCTGACAGCGGCGCTTGATAAGTTTATCACCTTCCCCACCACCTACGGTGGTTTAAAAGCTATCGGAAGCGGTGAGGAGTTGAACGACCAAAGAGCGAGACTCGCCGACTCGTTTAGCTTTACATATCGTGTAACGAGAAATTGCGAGTGACGAGAGCGACGATTGGCGCTATGTCGAGTCGCGAAGGGGCCGAACTTCGAGGACCACCGCTTCAGCGAGATGATGAGAAGGATTGATTGTCGACGAAACTTTCAGTTGAAAGAAACGTTTTACGGAGCGTTGAAGTCATTGACGAAAACCGAGGATTAGTGTCGGGCAATTATTTATTTATTTATTTTTTTTCATTATTTTATCTTGCTCTCTGCTTCATGTGATATTTTGAATTTAAGTGTTTTGCTGTATTGAGCTGTATTCTGGATTGGTTGATCGGTGATAGTCGACGAAAAAAATTCGCTCTAGTGGATTTGTCGAAGACAGTCGGCTTTTTATGGAGCGTTTTAACTTTGTTGCGAAGACGATGCTCGCTTCAGCGAGAAAATTAAAAAAGCGTTGACATTTAATGACGATATTGACGTTTAATGAAGAATTTTAGTTGACAATATTGACGTTGAATGAACAATTTTACGGAGCGTTGAGCTAATTGACTAAAATCTTTGATTAGTTTTGGGCATTTTTTTTTTTAATTATTTAATCTTCCTCTTCTTCATATAATATTTTCAATATAACTTGTATAGCCGTGTAGCTGCACACTCGTATGAGTTGCTGAAAAGTCATGAAAAAAAAAAAAAAAAAAAAACTTTTTTTGTGGATTTATCCCGAGTGGAAGATACTCTGCATTTTACAGGGCATTTCAATTTTCGCCGCAAAGTCGAAACTCGCCGGCCTCAGCGAAAAGATTAAAAGGACTGACTCTGACGAAACAAAAAGACGATGAGCGAAATATTGACGTTGAATGAAACATTTAACGAAGCGTTGATTAGATTCAGGCATGTTTTAAAATCATTTCATTTTGCTCTGCTTCATATGATATCTTCAACACCACGTTATCCACGTAAAAAAAAAAAAAAAAAAAAAAAAAAAGACAGAGCGTTGAACTAATTGAAGAAAACCGTTGATTAGTGTTGAGTATTTTTTTAGCGATGCGATCTTGCTCGATTTCATGCAATATCTTTGGCGCAACTCTATAGCTCTATAACTTTGTGCCGCACAAGTTGATATCAGTTATAAAAAAAAAAAAAAAAAAAAAAAAAAAAAATACTTCGTAGTCGATTTATCCAAGATAGACGACTTTTTATTGAGCATTATCGCTCGCGAATCGGTAAAAGCGACAGATTTCGGGTGCGAAGAGATCGGCGTACCGGCCAATTTTAACTTTGCCGCGAAGTCGAGACTCTCGCCGAGGGACTCGCTTTATTCTTTTATTAGCCTCGACCGAGTTCCGTTTGTTCGTAAGCATCCCCGTGTTATGTGGCTGATGCAGCAGCGGGACCCTCTCCGAACCCCGGGCACTTTAACCGTCAGTACTTCCAGCAGTTTCATTGCATTCTCGAGAGGGGTGAACGAGAAGAATCTATGGGCGACGGATGCGCGCGCATACTACCTGCAACCGAGGCGCGATTGAAACAAAATTTCTCCTGGACTTTCTTCCCCTGTGCAAAGATGCCGAAACTCGGAAGACTCTCTGTTCGTACCTCACTGCTGACTGCGACTTGAACTATGTACTATCCGCTCAAACCCCCAACACGATTTATATCTTCTTCTTCATCTTAATCTTCATCTTCCCTTCGCCTGCGCCGCGTTCGCTCCGATCTTCGCCCGTTATCCAAATTTCATTGCCGGACAGGTCGGGGACGAACTTGCGTTGCGGTGAATTATAAACGCTCTAAACCAAGATGCATTAAACTCTCCTCGACGTCCCGAAGATTAAGATGTTTGCATTACATTGCTCCGCACAGAGACACTTCTCGGAATTATCTTCAAGTCCAATTTAAGTCTCGAGCTATCGGTGTCTCCCATCCGAGCAAAGAATATCATTCGGGCTCGTACCGTACGATTTTTTTCTTGTATTTATAATTTTTTTTTTTTTTTTATCTAAGAAAATAATTCTTCATTTATATTGTTTTTTTTTTATCTAAGAAAAAAAATGCTTCGGTTAGATTTTGTTTATCTAAAGAAAAATTCTTTCAGCATGTCTTCAGAGTGCCGGAAGGGCGAAACGTTCGCGGAGTCCGAGCATAGCGGACGCGTCGTTGTCGCCTCGAGTGTCATCGGCGATATCGTCGTCATCGTCGTCGATCGAAACTCGAAACGACAACAACAACAATCACCACCGTCACGACGACGGAACAGCTTCCTCGCCGTCGGAAGAGATATCTTCGAAGAGGCCTCTTCATCCGGCTCTCGTCGGCGCCGGCGCAGCTCTCGAGGCCAGACCCCTTTGGGAAGAGTTTCATCAACTTGGCACGGAGATGATAGTCACCAAAGCCGGAAGACGAATGTTTCCTACCTTTCAGGTATATACTTTCGTTCAATAGAACAAAAAAATGTACTTTATGGTTCATATAAATTAAAAAACAAATTCATTTCAATTCAAATTTTGTATTTTACTTTTTTTTTTTTTTTCCAAAGTGTCGAGTGTTCGGACTTGATCCAAACACGGATTATCTACTCGTCATGGATTTCGTGCCCTGCGACGACAAGAGATACAGATACGCTTTTCACAGCAGCGCGTGGGTGGTCGCAGGACGTGCCGATCCCGTTTCACCGCCCAGGATCCACGTGCATCCCGAAAGTCCTCAGAGCGGTGCTCACTGGATGAAACAACCAGTTTCGTTCGACAAGCTCAAACTCACCAACAATCAGCTCGACGATAACGGACACGTGAGTGCAATTAACTAACGAATTAAATTAATTAGTTAGATCAATGGATCAATGGATCAATGGATCAATGGATCAATGGATCAATGGATCAATGGATCAATGGATCAATGGATCAATGGATCAATGGATCAATGGATCAATGGATCAATGGATCAATGGATCAATGGATCAATGGATCAATGGATCAATGGATCAATGGATCAATGGATCAATGGATCAATGGATCAATGGATCAATGGATCAATGGATCAATGGATCAATGGATCAATGGATCAATGGATCAATGGATCAATGGATCAATGGATCAATGGATCAATGGATCAATGGATCAATGGATCAATGGATCAATGGATCAATGGATCAATGGATCAATGCATCAATGCATCAATGCATCAACGGATCAACGGATCAACGGATCAATAGATCAATGGATCAATAGATCAATAAAATTAATTATATTATTATGTGGATATTTCTGCAATTTCATGCGAGTAAATTATTAACGGGAAGTAAATATGGGAAGTAACTAATGGGAAGTAAAATAGCGTGAGAAAATTTGTGCGTATCCGCGAGGAGCGACGGAGCGGGAAGAAGACGAAAAAAAAAAAAATAAAAGAAGAAGAGTTATTTCTTCGGGATAATCCGGTGTTGTACGACCGAATAGTGCACGGGGTACATAAAGTAGATCGGTGGCAGTCGGGAAGTGCGGGATGCCACGCGCGTTTCCCCGTCTTCCACGTGTTTGTCGTTTCGGACGAGTTCCCCTTAATTGACTTGAGATACGAGACACCGCGCTCGGTCACAGAACGAAGAAAATTATAAGGGTAGCGCGCGCGTGGCCGTCTCCCGTGAACGTTTCACGAGGCGATACGCCGTTTAGAAACTCACGATGAGAGAGACAAGGAGAAGAAAAAAAAAAAAAAAGAAATTAAAAAAGAAAAAAAGCGTGCGAGTTATTACGCCGCATCAGCCGAAGTAAAATATTATGACGTTCGAGAGTGACGCTCGTTCGCATTCGTTTATACGGTGGACAAGTCAAGTTGCCGACGGTTCACGAGTAACGAAGTATATATACACAGTGAAAAAAAAAAATAAATAAATAAACAAAATTATGATTAGAAAAATGATCCGATCGGTCGAGAAAAATTACAATTTTCTCGTTAGGGAATTAGCTGCGGACTCGAAGGATTTGAAAAATAATAATCAATATTAAAAAAAAAAAAAAAAAAAAAAAAAAAAAAAAAAAAAACAAGAAGAAGAACCTCGATAGTGTCTCGTGACGCTCGTCGTCCTCCACAGTGGATAATATATACAGTCTATATTGTAGTACACAAAAGAGAATTGTTTCGAAAAATTGTCGAATTGGGTGAGAAAAATTATGATTTTTTTTTCTTAAACCGAAAATTGGCTTCGTCGATCTCGAAGGGTTTGCAAAGAGTGTTACAAACTTAAAAAAAGAAGAGATCCGATAGTGTCCCGTGACGATGATGTCACGTCGGCGCGTTTTCACCGCTTGTGAAGAATTATGCGATAAACGCGCCCTCTCGGAGGTAATAAATTATCGGGCCTCGTGTAAATAATACGCAAAGAGACCGACGGAATATAGACTCTCTTGTTAACCGCGGGTCATGCTTCGCTGGCAGCTATTAGAAATTTATTTGGTAAATCTCCGTGGTTCTGTTGGAACGGACCGGCGCTCAGGCAGACCCTCGAGTGCCTCGACGGAGCCTCGTCGAGAAGTTATTATAACGTAAACGCAAAGGTCGTAAACATTGAGAGGGAGAGCTGAGCGTACAGCGGCTTACTCTTGTGGGACACCGAAGAGTCTCGGGACTCTTGGGAACTTCGGTGTTGCACACGGCGAGAGCTCGTCGTACAGTCGAAAAAAGAAGACGACGTGCCGCACAAGGAACGAGCCCAAGGAATTTAGCAGCGGTCAGCTCTATTCGCCGAGCGGTGCGAATCGCGCGACTCCGAATTCTTTTTCTTAACCATCCGACATCGCGGGCTCGTCAACTATGCACACTTAATTGAGAGACTTGCGAAACTCTGCGATCCACAATATCGCAGGAGTGTATAAATCCACGTTATCGCATCGAGACTATAAATTTAAAGAAACGTCCTTAAAAATGTTTGCAAAATTTCGATGAAAAAAAAAAAAAAAAAAAAAAAAAAAAAAAAAAAAAAAAAAAAACTCGACGGCAGGGTAAAAAATTTACTCCGAATTTTTTTTCTACATGTTTATGTATGCATCAAGAGGCTCATGAAACTCTGCACCTACATTATCGCAGGAGGGTCATCGAGAGCATGAAAAAAAAGCTCGTGAAGATATTTCAAAAATATCGATGAAAAAAAAAAAATATTTCGGGGGAGGGAAAAAATGTAATTCCGATTTTTTTTCTCCCCCCTACCGCATTCGCAAGTTCGCCAAATGTCTACAATTAATTAGGAGACTTGCGAAACTGTGCGATCCACATTATCGGGTGAGGTTCATCGAGAGTATAAGTTAAAGACGCTCATAAGAAATACTTCCGAAATGGGATCAACAAAAATGATCGAGGATAGGCAAAAAAAAAAAAAAAACCTGCTCCGAATTTTTTTTTTCTTCCTCGGACTCCGGATTTACGTTTGAAAAATACAAATATCGAGGGTGGGGAACAAATGTTCAATTTACAAATCTCGGCGACTCGGGCCTATCGAGGATACGATCGTCACGAACATCTGGAATTCGGGAATTCCAAAATTTCGTGGGTTACAAATCAGCTCGTAGATTATAGTCGGGCGCGTCGTCGGCTGGCTTTCTTTTTTTTTTTTTTTTGAAATCTTCTTTATTTCTCCTTCCGTCGCTCTCTCGTTCAGCCCCGCTTTGCTCTTTCTCTACGAACCTCTTGAAAAATGTGGCATACGCGAGGCCAAGTCAGACGATCCGTGAAACGCCGGGACAAAAAACAGGGAGGAGGCAAGACCAGAGTGTCGGGTCTCGGGGCGGTTGCGTGTACGGAGATTGCTGGGACGATGATAAAGCCACACGTTCCTTTTAATTGACACTTTGTATCGCCCGGCGTTTCCGGATCGCCCGCGACGACTATGTGGGCGATCCTTTGACGCTTTTCTGGATTATTGTTTTCCCCCTTTCGTTCCCCCTTTTTTTTTTTTTTTAGGCCATCAATTAGCAGAATCAAATTCTACTAATTAGTCTTGGATTTAAAAAATCTAAGAATAATCATCAGCATTGATACGTTTAATCTACTTGGTTCGGCGCAACTAAACAGTAAAAACTGTTTGTAAATTTATTTTTATTTATTTTTATTTATTTTCCGCAATTGTTTTTATTTTTTTTTTTTGCCAACAAACACTATTTTTTATTGAGCGAAGTAAATGTTAACGAAATTTTATGAATCTGTAGGAAAAGTGTATTTTTCTGTACTAGCATATTGCAGTGCAGAAAAATACAAAGAAAGCGTACGTTCTCCGGTTTTGAGTCCATATTAATACGAAAGAAACGATCGAGAGTCTTTTCGTCTCCAATTTTCAATTTCAATCTCAAACAGCCTTCAACTTTAAATCAATTGTCTACTAAATAAAAGCTCAGGGGGAAAAAATGATTTAAAAGTGGTTCGCATAAAAAGAAGAAAAAAAACATTGAGCCGCGACTGTCGACGAGGAGCGTCTTACCCGAAGACATGTCTTTTACTCCTCTCTGTATCTTTCTGTTTGACCCCACTTATGATTCTCAAATCCGAAGAGCGTGCGCTTTTCGTTGTTGAGTCTTTATTAACGGGAAGGAAACAATCGAGAGTAATTTCTTCTCCAATTTTCAATCTCAAACACTCTTCAACGTTACATCTACTCCAAAACAAAAGGTCTAGGTAAAAAAAAAAAAATAAGAATTATTATATACAAGTGGTTCGCAGAAAGAGAAGAAAAAAAAAGTTAAGTCCGTGTCTGTCGAGCGGCAACGAGAACGTCTTACTCGAAGACATCTCTTTTACTCCTCTCCGTATCTTTCTGTTCGAATCCACTCGTGTTTCTCCCATTGCATTCTGCCGGGTTTTCGCTGCCTCGTTCACGAACCCGAAAGAATTCTTTACACGTTTATACGTGGATTCACGAACGACACGTGTTCTCTGCGAAGCTCCCTCTCGTCTTATGTACATTTATCCGTGTGCCTCTTCGCAAGAGATATCCGTGAGGGACGCACGCACTTCACGAACGAGTGTGCACGAAATCGTGCACACGAGCGTGCGTCGGGCGTTTATGCTTGCGCGCATCCACATGTCAGAAACGAAAGTGAGATGGAAGGAAGACGAGCACAGGGGTGTCGGGTTGCCGTTGGGTCGGGTCGGGGGTTAGTTTTTACACTAATTAGTCACCGGGACTCTTCTGGCTGTCAAACATCGCGACCGCCCCCCCGTTGGGCCTCTTCCTTCCCTACTCGAATTCGGCCTCACGTGCATGTGTCTTTTCCCTTTTTCCATTTTTTTTAATCTTCTATTTTTCTCCCCTAAGTTTCGGAGCATTATGTCTTTTCTTTAAGGGAATACGTCGCACAACGACTTTTCTTCTTTCGGAACTAAAAAGAACAAGAACTAAAAATGACAAGTGTTCTAAAGGAATTAATAAGGTTTTTTAAAAGAATTTCTAATAATTTTTTCTCCACATGGATTCCCAGACACATGAGCTTAAAATTGTGTCGATTAGCATGAGCTGCATATGGTGCGAGTGTGAAAAGCAACTTCCTTTTTTAAAAATATAAATATTTCCGCACTACTGTATTAGAATTGTATTTTTAAATAACATTATAAGGGACGCATTGAAGATATATTTAAATTATATTTAAATAACATTATAAGGGACGCATTAAAAAAATAAAATCGGCTGTGACCATAGATTTTCGAAGATATTACGAGTTGAAGTAGCTTCGTACCTGTATATGAATAGATACCTAGGCCTCAATCATTACTAGCAACATGCTCCCCCACCACCCTCCATCATTAAAAAACGGCTTTCCGAGCATTATTTCCAATTTTTTTTCTTTGAGTTTATGACCATTATTTTCAAAAACTTTTTTCCTTTAATGCTCCCAGCATTATATTTTTCTTTTCTTAATATTTCTGACAACACTCGGGAGATATGTTCATTGTCGTTTTTTTTTCTTTATCTGATTCCAGATTATCCTAAATTCGATGCACAGGTACCAGCCCCGTTGTCACGTTGTGTTGGCTCCATCGCCGCCGGGTTCAGCGCCGGATCCCCGTACGGAGAACTTCAAGACGTTTTCCTTCGCCGAGACGCGTTTCACGGCGGTTACCGCCTATCAGAATCACCGGATAACGCAGTTGAAGATAGCGAGTAATCCGTTCGCGAAGGGTTTCCGTGATTGCGAGCCGGACGAGTGCGAGTCGCCGAATTCGCTTCCTCACAATCCGGCGAAGAGACCCGCGACCGGAAGCGCAAGCGTCCCGGTGGCCAGCAACTACGGAAGTCAGGTTGGTGTTCCGGGCGCCGCCGGAATATCGACGTTGACTGCGAGCATGCAGGGCAACGGTCAGGAACTTCATCATCATCGATTCTACGAGACTGGTGCCGGTCCATGGTCTTATCCGGGACATCATCAAGCGACTCACGTCAATCCTGGACACTACCCCGTCCATCATGGCCATCCCGGAGCTCCCATCTACGGACCACGGTAGTTTTCACTAGAAGCAAGGAAAGTCATTTTTTTTTATTATAAAAAATATCCGCGACCGGGAGCGCGAGCGACACCGGAACACCGGAAGTGTTCCGGACGGAGCCGGGACACCATCGAGCCACTCAATCGAGTCACGTCAATCCTGGACACTATTCCGTCCATCATGGCCATCCCGGAGCTCCCATCTACGGACCACGGTAGTTTTCACTAGAAGCAAGGAAAGTCATTTTTTTTTATTATAAAAAATATCCGCGACCGGGAGCGCGAGCGACACCGGAACACCGGAAGTGTTCCGGACGGAGCCGGGACACCATCGAGTCACTCAATCGAGTCACGTCAATCCTGGACACTATTCCGTCCATCATGGCCATCCCGGAGCTCCCATCTACGGACCACGGTACTTTTCACTAGAAAAAAAAGAAAAATCTTTTTTTTTTATCTTAAAAAAAATATCCGCGACCGGAAGCGCGAGCGAGACCGGAACACCGGTAGTGTTCCGGACGGAGCCGGGACATTCATCGAGCAAACCACATCAATCCTGGAAACTATCCCGTATGGTCCATCATGGCCATCCAGGAGCTCTCATCTACGGACTACGGTAGTTTTCACTAAAAACAAGAGAATCATTTTCAAATCATGAAAAAATGTATGCACAGTCAACCCGAAATCTCGTTCTCCGGTCTGTGAATCGGACGCCTCGTGACGCAAAATTTTTCAACGTCCAAAGTCCGTGACCCCGTTGGGTTACACGCCAACGAGTGTGTTCAGCGATACGCACGCAAAAATTAGTCATCCCCGTGCGCATGCACGGTGCACTCGACGATGCCAAAGATTGTACGTTTTAAAAAAAATGATACCGAACGAGGCACGCGCATACGGAATATCGTTGCGATTCATCGAGCGTTGCCAAATAACGATGCCAAAGTTAATTTAGTACCGCGTACTTAAAAAAAAAAAAAAAAAAAAACTGTCCGACGCGATAGTTATATTTATCGTTGGCAACTCGCTGTTGCAGTAAAATGCAGTTACTATTATTATTTAACGATAATCTAGCTAATAACCTCGCGAGAGAGCAAAAAAAAAAGAAAAGAGAAAAGAGAATTGTCTGAAAAAAAAAAAACGAAAACTACGATCAGCTTTTCTTTCTTAATGAAAAAAAAATTATCAATATTACTTGTTAGTTCCATTTCATCGTCGATTATAGTATATGCGTGTACTTATTAGCTATAATGATAATAATATTTTATTTATTGACCATTGTTAAGAAACTTGAACCAAAGTGCCGTTTTTTTTTTTTTTTTTCGCGAAATGATATTTATATCGCAAGTGTATTACTAGTACTATTTATGACGAGAAAAAAAAAAACAAACAAACTGTCAGGGTTGTGCGAGTGAAAAATGTCATTTGGATCGTCCGAGACGGTTGGAATTTTTTAAAATGCACTTTTGCATTATCCACGGGAAAGGGAAAAAAATTGGATGGCACAAATGGCAAACGGAGTGGCCATTTCTATTGGCAAAGTGTCGAGATTGGAAGTGGCCGGTGCGTTCGCTTGTGCGCGGAGACGCACACACATTAAACGCGAACACCGAGCTTCTATTTATACGGTGTGTCTCAAATGCCAAACGAGCCTAAACGGGCTATCCTCGCGAGGGGAGCGGGGCAGAGGAAGAGAGCAGCGCCAAGACGAGAACGTAAACGTCCCGTGACAAAATCTCCCCTTAGCGAACGCTAAGTGCCTTAATAAATTATATATATAAGAGAGAGAAATTCTAGACCGCGTTAGCCGTACAGTGGACTCGCGCCTGTTGCTTATTACCTAAATCGCGCATGCGTACATAACGAGAGTAATTAAAGAGAAGAAGAAGAAGAAGAAAGAAAGGAAGGAGAAAATATGAAGTCGCAACGCTGGGACTGCTCTAGAATCTAAGAGGAAATAAACGGATTTAGATATACGTAACGATTAACTGTACAGTTATTACCTCATTTTATTTTTCGCATCCTCCTCCCTGTCCTGCACTGTATCTTTTGTAAAGAGTGAGAATCTAATTTCCTTGACTTTTTAACTGTCAACAAAAATGAAACGCGTCTTTCGGCTACCTGTAGCAAAAAAAAAAAAAATTAAAAATTAATTCTCGCGTCAATCTTTTCAAAATCAGTGTTCGCCGATGCGAGGCGGTATTTCATATTGCCGCGACGGGACGAAAGTTGTGTACAATGATTATCCTTTTTATTTTTTTGCGTCCTCTGCCCTCTCCTGTATTTTATTAAAAAAAAAAATAATGGGAATCGCGTTTCTTCAACTCTGGGACTGCTCTAGAATCTAAAAAGAAATAAACGGATTTAGATATACGTAACGATTAACTGTACAGTTATTACCTCATTTTATTTTTCGCATCCTCCTCCCTGTCCTGCACTGGATCTTTTGTAAAGAGTGAGAATCTCATTTCCTCGACTTTTCAACGGTCAATGAAAATGAAACGCGTCTTCCGGCTACCTGTAGCAAAAAAAAATTAAAAATTAATTCTCGCGTCAATCTTTTCAAAATAAGTGTTCGTCGATGCGAGGCGGTATTTCATATTGCCGCGACGGGACGAAAGTTGTGTACAATGATTATCCTTTTTATTTTTTTGCGTCCTCTGCCCTCTCATGTATTTTATTAAAAAAAAATAATGGGAATCGCATTTCTTCAACTCTGGGACTGCTCTAGAATCTAAAAAGAAATAAACGGATTTAGATATACGTAACGATTAACTGTACAGTTATTACCTCATTTTATTTTTCGCATCCTCCTCCCTGTCCTGCACTGGATCTTTTGTAAAGAGTGAGAATCTCATTTCCTCGACTTTTTAACTGGCAACAAAAATGAAACGCGTCTTCCGGCTACCTGTAGCAAAAAAAAAAAAAATTAAAAATTAATTCTCGCGTCAATCTTTTCAAAATCAGTGTTCGTCGATGCGAGGCGGTATTTCATATTGCCGCGACGGGACGAAAGTTGTGTACAATGATTATCCTTTTTATTTTTTTGCGTCCTCTGCGCTCTCCTGTATTTTATTAGAAAAAAAAATGGGAATCGCGTTTCTTCAACTCTGGGACTGCTCTAGAATCTAAAAAGAAATAAACGGATTTAGATATACGTAACGATTAACTGTCCAGTTATTACCTCATTTTATTTTTCGCATCCTCCTCCCTGTCCTGCACTGGATCTTTTGTAAAGAGTGAGAATCTCATTTCCTCGACTTTTCAACGGTCAACGAAAATGAAATGCGTCTTCCGGCTACCTGTAGCAAAAAAAAAAAAAAAAAAATTTAAATTAATTCTCGCGTCAATCTTTTCAAAATAAGTGTTCGTCGATGCGAGGCGGTATTTCATATTGCCGCGACGGGACGAAAGTTGTGTACAATGATTATCCTTTTTATTTTTTTGCGTCCTCTGCCCTCTCCTGTATTTTATATAAAAAAAAAAAAAATAATAATGGGAATCGCGTTTCTTCAACTCTTTAACGGCGAACGGAAACGAAATGCAATTTTCTGCTATTTATAGCAGAAAAATAATAAAAAATAAAATTTTCTCTCCTCGGTCTCGACCAAATAAATGTTTGTCAACGCTGCGTGACATTTTATTTTGCCGCGAGAGACGAAACTCAATACATCTCGCGGAAGGGGCTCGAGTGTCGTCTTCGCGGCGAGCGAGTCGGTTGATCCACGCCGATTGTGCACAACCGCGCGAGACAAACGGATGTCAGAAAACCGAGAAGGAAAAAAACAAAAACAAAAAGAAAAAGAGAAAAAAAAAAAAAACCACCGTGAAAATGACGAGTGTCGCGCGGCCTCGTGCACCGTACGGGGGGGGGGGGGGTTCTCCGCTCCGCCGAAATCCGGTGTTCTCGGAGTTCGGAAAACGGGACATTGCAGCGAGCGCGAGTGAGCCGCTGCGGGAAGTCAGGGAAGAAGAAGAAGAAGAGGACGAGTCCGAGAGAGAGAATGAAAAGTTACTGCCTGTGGTGTGGCAGTGATTGATGCGAGCGTGAAGAACGCGACCCAGTGTAAACATATTAGCGTCCATGGGACACTTCCACTGGCCGACTGGACCCACGTTGGGCCCTCTCGTTCTGTCCGCTTTCCGTACGACTGCCATCGGTGAACGGCGGCCTTAATGGCTCTTGGCAAATCGGTACCGCGTATTGTCATTATCATCGCCATTCAAAAACATTAATATTAATAACACTAATTCCATAATTTCATATTAATAATATTAATTCCATAATTTAATATTAATAATATTAATTTCATAATTTAATATTAATAATATTAATTTCATATTATAATATTAATAATACTAATTTCATAATATAATATTAATAATACTATTGTAATAATTTAATATTGTAATTTTGCAAGCTCCAAATTTTTTTCCACTTGAGGCACCCAGACTTGGCACATCCAGAAAAAAAAGTCTTCAAACCAAATAAAATTTATTTAGAGCAAATAAAATTGCTTATTTAAATATAGGCTTGACAGAGTTTCATTGAAATCTAATAAATTTTATTGGAGTTAAATGTCGCGTATACTTGAATCAAGTAAAAATATCCTTGAGTCAAATAAAAAATTTAATTAATTCAAATAAAAATATTCTAATATCCGATTTTATTGACGATCAATAAACATTTTTTTTTCTGGGTGCAACCTCGACAAATCATCGGACACTGTTTCACTATCGGGCAATCGTTCTTACAGTTCCTTCAGGCAACCGTTCAGCTCTTCATACCAATATATATTCATGTTCGTATCTGGATACACCGAATGTCTAAAAATTTCCTTTATGTTCTTCCAGTTGTTAGGGCTTCCTAACAACTTGTAATTGAGTTTAAATCTACCCGTATGATTTTACAATTAAACCTATATACAGTAATAGGCAATTGAAGTGGAACAAGGTTATTTTGGCGACAGTATACGTGAAAGGGTCCAACTTTTGCCAAAACAGGCGAAAAAAAAAATCGTGTTCCACTTCATTTGCCCATGACTGTATATATGCATATTCGTATCGGCATACACCGAATGTCTAAAAATTTCCTCTATGTTCTTCCAGTTGTTAGGGTTTCCCAACAACTTGTAATTGGGTTCTACCCGTATGATTTTATAATAAAGATAAGCGAATTGTCGTTATCATTATCGCTATCATTAAACGGAAGATTAAAGTCGGGTCTTTGCTGTTAAATATAGCTGTGCGCTTATTTTGTTTTCAAAGAGTCCCCGCGACACGGTGATACGGCGAAATGTGAATACATAAATGTATGGTACGCGAGGAAAGCGTCGGCGTGACGACGCCGGCAGTAAACCCTCGTAGGCCCGAGAACGGGTGTCTACGATTCTTTCATCTTTGTAGGTGCGCTCGTTCGTTCAACCGTGGACCGGGTTCGTCCAGAACCCTTCGGGTCAGCACCGTCTCGCGGGATCTTCGGCACTTTGACTACGTGACAAAGTCGCAAAACCCGACGGCCCTATCCGCGAAGAAACTGTTCGGTGGAGTTAAAAGTCGCCGGCAAAAAAAAAAAAAAAAAAAAAAACCAAAAAAAATTGCTCCAGTCAGAAAATCACTGACATCGCGTGTGGGCCTTCTCTGCCTACTTTGCGAAATAGAATTGACTTTTCCTCGCGTCTTTTATTTATTTGCTTTTTCATTTCTTCGTTTGCTCGTCCCCGATGCGAATGGGTCATCGGCGGATCCGCCGGGTCACTGCGGAGGTTCAGAGGGATGCTGCGTCCGTCGCGGCTCGTAAAAGTATTCGGGGTGTTACGTTGCAGCGCTAAGCGCGCACAAAAGATCTCTCTTGGGGGGGCTCCGAAATGCGGTTTTTTTTGTTTTGGCATTTTTTTTTTTTTTTTTTTTGTTTCTCTTTCTTCTTTGTGTAACACTGTGTCAACGAGCGATGTGTGCGGGATACGGGATAAGAGTTTCGGGGACATTCACGAGGAACCTTAGAGGGTCCGTCCGAGGGCTCTTCCTCGGTCTTTCGGGGTCACGCGTATGCACAACTCGAGGACACCCATAGTGAGAGAGTAGTCTGGAATTTGTCATCCCTCTCTTCCGAGGCTAAAGGCCCTACGAGCGAAGACGAGAACAGCTGAGAGAGTGTGGCAAAGGAACATTTTTCTCTTATTTCTTGTTGTTATTCAAAAAAAAAAAAAAAAACTGAAGCGTTTTTCGAGCTTTTGTATTTTTTTAATATCGTTTTTTTTTCCATAAATAATTCTTCTTGCTCCAAAAAACTGGAGCGTTTTTTCGAGCATTTATATTCATTTATTGATTTTGCTCTCCCATAGAGGAAACTTTGTTTTTGTCATTATTATTATTATTATTATTATTTTTTTCATAAATAAAGACGGGTTCGTTAAGAAAACAATATTTGATCGCGGCTTCGTCGAGAAAAGAATGTCGCGCCCGTAGCGGACGGAGAGTAAACAGCTGAGACGTCTGGATGAAAAATGAAAAAAAAAAAAAAAAAAAAAAAAAAAAAAAATGAAGGAAAGAAGAAAAAAAATAAAATGAAGAAATACCGTCGGCTTTGGAAAAAATCGAGCGCAAGAACTCGAGTAATAAGGGTGAGGAGTAGAAAACGAGGGTGCCGGCCGATAAATCTCTGTAATTTTCATGCAAGCATGAATATCGTCGCCGAGAAGACTCGCTCCTTCGTTTCTTCGCGGATCAAAGGCCGACAAATGAATCGCAAGAATGAAAACGCATCTCTGCGTGGCGCGCGAGTTCCTTAGCGCGCGGCCTCGCTCTCCCACCGGCCGTGAATCCGTCATCGAGCTCACCGTTCCCCCGAGGGAATAATATCCATCCAGCTCCAGCTATAACTAAACTCGTCCGCGTTTCTACATCTCTTTCCCTGCTCTCTTCTCCCACATATGTGTTTATATATATATACATATATACATACATATATATGTTTGTATATGTTTGTATATGTTTATATATATGTATATATATATATGTATACAGACACATATATATACATATATTGGTATGAGTTCTACGAGAGAAAGGCAGACCGGAGACGCACTTCGCGAAGCTACTTTCGTAGAAAGCTACCGGGTTAGATGATTTTTTCGTCCGAGATCCGAAATCATCGCTGCACCATAATTAAACGCCCAATAGCGTATGGAGTAAAATGATTCAGCGCTGCGTTTCGTGGAATCCAATTCGAAATATCAACCGAGGTTGCTTATTCTACTCTTCTGAAGTCATAGGGGAAAACGTCGCTTCCGGTTAGAAAATCTCATTTTCTCGACCGAGAAGTATCGTCATACCGGAAGTAAGTCACTTCCGGTTTGAAAATCTAATTTTTTTTGTTAACCAGAAAGTGACATCACGCCGGAAGTACGTACTTCCGATTTGAAAATCTCATTTTTCTACCGGAAAGTGAGGTCATACCGAAAGTAAGTCACTTCCGGTTTGAAAATTTCACTTTTCTACCGGAACGACGTCACTTCCAGCTTGAAAATCCTATTTTGTTTGACCGGAAGTGAAGTATTTCGTATTTAAGAGTGCAGAAAAATAAAACAGTGACGCGTTTCTACGCCGTCCTTTTATCGATTGAAGCGCATCAATTCCGAGGAAATAAAATCCTTCGGACATTTACAAGGGTCCTCGTCGATAGCTCGCGTGTGTTCTCCGATGAGCGTTCTCCGCCCATTGACACAGCGTCGGCGCGACGATAAAGTTTCGGTTCTCCAAGAATGTGCGTAAAACGTATATATCTCGGCCTCGAGTGAAAAATCTCATCGGCTCTTACGACGGGCGGTCACGACGGGGGCGATAACGCACGGGGTGGCGTCGAGAGTTCTCGTGTTTCAAAGAGCGATGGTTCCGGTCTATGAAAAGTGGGCAAACCGGGATAGGGCGAGAAGCTACGCCGAGCACTGTGCGTTCCCGGTACCGGCGAACGGCCGCGTGCCGAGCGGCGCGCATGCGCGGAAGCCCGCGCCGAAGAAGAGACCGGCCGCGAGGAGGCGAAGAAGAAGCCCCGGGTCGAACGGGAGACGCGAGAAGCGGCAGAACAACCAGCAGCGGCTCTCTCGCAGGAATATGGCCGCAATGACAGATTTACAGATTCCAGCCACCGAGCTCCCGCTTCCTCCGCCATCTCCGACCTCCTCCTTCTCTTCTTGCGCGCTGTTGATTCTTAAAGCGTACACTATAACGCACGGACGAAACGTATGCGCGGGGAAAGCGAGGGAAAGGGACGAGGGGAATGGCCCCTCGGCGTTCCCGTCAAATCGCACCTCTCCTGTTTATGTTTTACGCACGAAGAGGCTCTTTCCTCGCTCGAGGCTGTGCGCCAGCCACAGAAGCCAACAGTCCGCAGACCTTCACGGCGCGGGGCGGTCGGGAGAGCGAAGGGTTTTTACGAAGATTTAAACCACCGAAGGCTGCCGTCGGGAGGAGAGGAGCGCTGAAGACATTCGCTCGGAGTGAACTTATCTGCTGGATAAGCTTTTCGACGGTGAATGGGCGAGAGGGACGAGGAAAATCATTAAGAGAAAGGTCTCGAGGCTTTTTTTTTCTTTACGTTTGTTTATATATATTTTTTTTTTATTAAAAATGATATTGAAAGATAGGGTGGACAATGAATGGACGGGGCCAATGATATGGACACTTTGCATAAGAGCACGTGCATAAAAAAACGTCTATGCACTGGCCTTTTTCGTCTGCTTGACTGTCCATTCATTGGCTGATTCAACCCATTGAGGTTGAAAGATATTAAAGTTGGGCGGTCGGGAGAGCGATGAGTTTTACGAAGATTTAAACGACCGAATGAAGCCATTGGCTCAGAGTTACTTATCGGTTGGATAAGTTTTTCGACTGGATAAGTCTCGAGGCTTCTTCTTCTTTACATTTATTTTTTTATTATTTTTATACACTTTTTTTAATTGTTTTTTGTTTTGTTTTTTAATTGGAAATGACATTGAAAGATATAATGGAGTTTGAAAGATATCGAAGTTGATCGAAAGTCTTGTACATAGCTTCGGTTACTTATATAGATTGCGAGATGGAAAGGCGATACGGCAGCGAGCGATGAAGAGAGCAATAGAATGAAGGAAGGAAGACGTCAATCGCCACTTGCGATCGAACCGTCGGCCGTGTAACTCGGCACGAGGCGAAGACAGACGCTGACCGGGAACCCCATTGAGAGCCGGGAAGAAGTTTACCTTAACTCCATGTAAATAAGGGGGCTCCGTACGGTTCGTTGTAATTTACCGACGGAAACCGTCTATATGGAGGGGGGGGGGGGGGGCGTGTCAGCGGGGGTGAAAGGTTGACAGTGTTCACCAGAGAGCACGTGCGGAAACGAGAATGGCCAAAGTTTTAATAAACTTGACAAAGATCATCGGAAAGTGTTTGCAAGGAAGTTGAAAGTTTTTGTCATTCATCAAAGTTTCATGATTCTTTATCATTGGAAATATAATTAAGAGTCGTTAAATACGAATCGCAAGTCAGTCTTAAGTGGAAATCGAAAGTAGAACATTGTCTTGGATCGAATAAAAATCCGTTGGAATGAAAAGCAGAAAGGCCTGAGTGGCTGAGAATCTTGAATACGACCAAAAAAAAAAAATACGATTTCTCGTGCATAAAATCGAGATTTTCAATGTCTCACTGTACTTTAGTCCCAATAAAGCCAGCGGATTCGTCTTCAGTGGGAAAAAAAATACGTCGAAATACGTGGCAGTTTATTTAAAAAAAAAAAAAAAAAAAAATTCAGCAAAATATTGCAAGGCTTTCGAGTAAATTTTTCGCGTTTTTCAACATTATGAAATTGCCCGATAAAACGCTTCTAGAACTTCGGACAAGACTTTATCTTGTGCATTGTTTGCCGTAGAACACGACGAGCAACTCGGATTTTCCCTAGCTCCATTGGGAGTCCAGATATCGACCTTCGAAAATCACGAAAATCGACGTTTTTTCAAAAGTTGCTCAAAAATTGAAAAATAGTTGTTCACTCGATTTTTTTTTGTTGTTTCAAGGCTATATTCGACGTATTTTTTCCCGCTGAACACGAATATAACTATTATTTCACGCCCAGCCCAATATTTGCCATTTAAATCCCAAAAATACGATTTTTTATGGATAAAATCGAGACCTTTCTCACTTTCGGCCACTGTACTAGAGATTCATATGGCCCAGCTTTAGTTGTTATACATCTAGTCGACCTCCAATCCTAAGGTCCTAACTATCCTAAGGTCCCGTCGTCGTTGTCCAGTCGACTAGTCTGTTACCAAGGATTGGCAACGAAGAGTTTGGACGTTTTGAAAAAATGTTGGCCCTGAACAGAGTCCTTTGATTTCAAAATTCTTCTCCAAATTTGGTACACGCGGAACTCCGCCTCTTCCGATTAAGAAGAAAAAGTACTTTGTACTTGACATTTTATAGAAGCACTTTAAGTACTTGCGGTACTTAGTACTTACTACTTTAAGTACCTGCGTTACTTAGTACTTAGTACTTTAAGTACTTGCGGTACTTAGTACCTTAAGTACTTGCGGTACTCAGTACTTAGTACGTTAAGTACTTTAAGTAATCAGTACTTAGTACGTTAAGTACTTTAAGTACTTGCGGTACTTAGTACCTTAAGTACTCGCGGTACTTAGTACCTTAAGTACTTGCGGTACTCAGTACTTAGTACCTTAAGTACTTGCGGTACTCAGTACTTAGTACGTTAAGTACTTTAAGTACTCAGTACTTAGTACGTTAAGTACTTTAAGTACTTGCGGTACTTAGTACTTTAAGTACTTGCGGTACTTAGTACTTAAAGTATTTGTCGGTACTTAGTACTTAAAGTATTTATCGGTAATTAGTACTTTGAGTATTTGTCGGTACTTTGCCCAGCTCCGGTCTGCGGTCTGAAAAAGGCATTCAATACAATTTCAGTTAGCAACGGCGGTGTTTCACATGACCTTAACTGCATAGTGTACGAAACGATAGAATGCCAAAAGGTGTTAGAAAGTATTATAATGCAAATGCATGATATTCCAGTCATGGAGCGAATAATATTGAACTGACCGATTGAGATTGCGAAGTACAATGTTTACCGGCGTGAAATTGCACAGAGAAGAGGACCGTATCGGCTGCAACAGCTAATCTCGGGCGGGATCGGTGACTTTCGTGATTCTCGTGGTTTGGCCGCTGTGTAGTCGGCGCGCATATCCTATCTCGCCGCTGGAATCCTCATATGTCTGTCAACGGGGACGCCCCGACACCTCTCCCTCGCCCGCGGCACCGATCACTTCTTGGTCTCTCTTACATTTCGGACTCGCTTTTCTCACTCCCTGTTTCTCCGACGCTGCTCTCCCGTCCCGAACCGAGCGGTCCGACCGAAATATCACCTCGCGATTCGAGCCAGTTTTCGTCTACGATCGGAGGCGTATGGATTTCCATCTGCGACATTAATCGTTACCTTCGATGTTTGCTCGAAACGACGTAACTTATCTACAATTATATCGATTAAGAGACTCGAAAAAAAACAAAAAATATTATGAATTCATTAAGTGCGAAAATTCCAGTGAAACGCACGCCTCGGCGTGCACACAACTCCCATCTTCACATCACGTGAATGAAAAATTTGGTACGATAGTCGTGCGAAAATTTTTTTTTCCTAAACTCGTATGATTGCGACAATTGCCTTCGGCTTGTGTCGCAAACGCACGACCGTCAGAAAAAGTTTTATCGCCGCTGGTCTCGTAGATGACTACTCTTCAATTAAATGCCCCTTCGCACTTGCGTTCGTCTCGGAGATTTTGCACGCAGAGAGAACACAATAAAAAAAGTGGCATCGATTTCGCTCTGGCGAAGCGACCGAAGGCTTTAGGTTACTTCTGCACGATCGATTCAGCCGAAACAGCTCGGCCTTCCTTAGCATTCTCATCACTATTAATTCTCGGAAACTATTCTCAATTGACAGCTGTGCAATATCTCGCGATAGTTCGCAAGCGTTCGTCTGTCACCTGTTTATACGACAATGAAATCCGACGAGTCGTCCAGTCAGCGAAAACAATGCAAGATCGTCGGTAAGAGCGTTACCGAGCGTCGAAGCTCCGACGAGCTTCGCGGCCCCGCCGCTGACAGTCTCGCAGCAGCACGGGTCGACGGAGCGATGATTCAGTCACGTTCCGCTTACGTTCGGAGAAACGCACTTGCTCGCCAACGTAACCTGAGAGACAATAACAAACAGAGATCATTCGTCCGGATCTCTCGAGGCCTTGCCCGATAAAGCGATAAACCAGACGACTCTCGCAAACGTAAAGTGTCGCGAAAATTAACGAATTCGATAAAATTCCGTGAAGGTTTTAGCGAGTGCGAGTTTATCCTCGACGAGCGATGTTCCGTCCAGCGAGTTTGCTAGCCGATTGACGCACCAGTTCGAAACCTCATTTGACGCGAAACCGATTGTCCGGAAGAGAAGAAAAACTAAAGATGTGCTCACCGATGGACACGCCGGGCTCGCAAGCTCTCGAGACGGCGCGCGGCATGAAGGATCTGACGATATTCAAGAAACCGACCAGCGCGGCTCGACGCAGCAAACCCGGTAGGCCGACGATTCTCGACGAGGACGCGTACATCGGCAGAATGAGTGAGATAATTCAGCGGGACTTCTTTCCGCATCTCGAGAAGCTCAGAGCTCAGAACGACTATCTGAGCGCGCTCGAGCAGAACGACGCGAAGAAGATGCGAGAGCTGTACGCAAAGTACAGCTCGGGCCGTCCGGCTACCGAGAGGGAGGCCAGTCCAGCCACTTTCGAGACTCCGCTCCGGGAATGCGTCGGAGACTCGGAGTCCGAACGATCCGATTCTACGGAGAAAATTCACAGGGCCGAATCGTGCAAGGACACGGACGAGGATAGAACGGGTCTCGACGCATATCTTAGCGGTCACACCAGCGAGGACAACGCCAGCTTCGAGGAAATAATGATCGAGACTGAGAAGCGTCGAAGAGCTAAATTCTCTTGGCTTTACGACGCGGAGGAGAAGTCCAAGGCGTTGGCTATCGAAGCTAGGCAAACTGCTTTGCCGATCGCTGGAGCACCGCCCGCTCAGAGACCGCTGGCTGTTGATGGTTGGTATTAATAATAATATTACATATTGGTATTAATAATAATATAACACTAATGAAAATGGTAATGAGAATGGTAATGGCAATGATAATGGTAATGATAATGGTGCCCATTTCCATGAAATTCAATGAATATTTTTATTTGAATTTAATTTGGTAATTTCAGGCTGGACGTACAAAAATCGTAATTTCATAATGTACGTACCGGACGGCGTTGAGCTGAGCTCCACGGAGAAGATAGAAATGGCAAGGAGGAGACAAGAGGTGATACACGACAATACGAGACTGGCCGCGAATCCCTTCAACGAGAAGCAGAACAAGGAGGAGATGAGCGAATTGGCAAAGACTCAGTCGAAGGTGAACGACGGAAAAATCGGCGTCGACGGCAAGGAGGTAGCGAGAAATCCTACGCCGAGAGTCAACGGATTTGGATTCGTCCCGATGACGCCGAGCCCGAGACCCGGCGAGTGCGAGAGCCCTCTGATGACCTGGGGACAGATAGAGGGTACGCCGTTCAGACTCGACGGCGGCGACACGCCTTTGCTGAAAACCAGTCAGGGACCCTCGTTCAGAATGGCCGAACCGCCAAAGAGGGAGAAGATCGCGCTGCAACTGGCGGAGAAAGCGGGCGAACGTCACAGGGACAGGAAAAACAAAGCTCTGGAAGCTGCGAGAAGATCTCTGGCATCGTACGTGCAATCTTTATTTTTTGGAGATCGTGAAGTTGCTTTTTTTTATTCTCCTGGGCTTCGAAGTCCTCGTATTGACCGACGAACTTTTTGTTACAGCCCATCGCCGCGTTGCCTGTCCACGATCGACCGGCTCAGCACGATGTCACCGGCGGCGAGGAGACTCGCGACGCAGAAGCTCAGGATAGCCGGCGCGACGCCGAGTCCGAGACGAGCTCCCTCGAGGACACCCTCCATCGGGGTGAAGACTCCGCACACACCGAGAATAAACACCCCCGGTGGAACGCCCTCTCGAACATCGGAGTCCGATCACGTTCTGCGATCGGCGGGTCTTGCGCTTACCGACAATCTACTGAATCTGCCGCTCCAGAGACAGAGAGCCGCGGATTTCTTTAACAATTGAAACATTACCCGCGTTATCGTACTCACCGCAGTACGATATTTTCGCAATTGTACAAATATTCTAGGAACTTTTTTTTTTAGCTTTAACAGTATCGCATCCAAGTTAACGAGGACCTTCCATATACATTTTCTTTTTTTGAGATCCTCTCTACTGACAGTAAACGAAATGTTATATTAACGCCAAGATTATTATACATTCAGCTGACTTTTTTAAACTCAGAGAGTGTTTATATTCCTGTTTACCTTACACCGAACTGCAGTCGAGATTTTTCACTGCCGCACCGGTCTCGTTCTTTCCTTCTCATCGGACAAATCGATTGGAAAGGTTTTGATCAGCTAACTACATCGCTTCATCATTATTATCATCGTCTTATTCTTCCTATAAAAAAATTACGGCATTGTAATTAAAAAGTCACGATTCTCGACGCAACATTACCGCTCCCGCGTCCGCGAAGCGAAAAGATTGCGGGAGAGAGTTGAATGGAGCAGCGGCGAGGAAGATAACACAACGAGGTGTATACGATCGGGTGATGTTTTTACGGAAGTCACGTACGTTCGAGGCCCACCTCGAGAGAAATCGTCCAGTCAGAAGCGTATCACGAGGAGACAGTCGATGTCGCACGAACGATGAAAGCAGTCACGTTGGCATTGACGTTTCTACTAGTGTTAATATTGCAACAGGTAAGTGTAAACTCACCGCAAGGGCTCACTTCCGGTTTCGTCCACCTCGCAAGGGTCGCTTCCGCCTTCGGCGGTCAAAACGCGCCTGTGAACTGCTCGAAACGATAAACGACTACGAGTTAACAAATTTAATTAACATTTCAGAACACCGAGGCTGTGAGACTGGGCGTGATGAACGGAAACGTTAAATACAGAGGGGCGAGAATACGAATCGGCGATGTGATAACCAACGTAGCTCTCATCCTGAATATCTATCCGAAGGAAGACGGCTCGGTACCCAAGAGCGAAAGGAATGGCTTGAGGAAAGAGCACAAACGAGCAAAAACGAACTTTGAAATACGACTGTGATTAAACGATTATGTAGAAACAAATTAAATAAAAACAATTTTTCGTTAACAAAAAAACAAACTGCAGTTTATATATTATGATTAGATTGAATTAGATAGAAAATTAGATTGGATTTTTTATCTATTAAAATCAAATTGGATTGGATGGAAGATTATGTTAGATTCTTTATATATTAAGTACTTGGACATCGCTTCAGCTATTAAAATGCCGAGTCTAGAACTACTCCGAAAACTTACCGAACTAATACCCAAATTAGTACCCAAATAATACCCAAATTAGTATCGGATTTGGTGAACTGCCCATTTCTGTTGGGAAGATTTAGTCTACATGCATCGTTTAGACCGACAGCGCAGCGATTACAAACATTTCACGTTCCAATCTCTCGGACAACGCCGGGCTCTCGTTCGGCGACTCGAAGAATTTCCTCTCTTGCTAATCGTCTGGTCGACTTACATATTTATGGCAGAACGATTGCCGGACTTCGAGTGATTTGTTAGATGAAATTATTGGGGAATAAGTCAGGATCTGTTATTTACTTAATATTTTCTATTACACTCTATGCTAATATTAAACGTGTACATTAAATGTACCAAAGCCCAAATTGCCCGTCAAAGAAATAACAAAATAAACAAGTAAATAAACATTGAGATCATAGTGGATTAGATGGAAGATTAGATTGGATTCTTTAAATATTAAGATTGGGTTGGTTTTTTTTTTTTATTAGATATCAATAACCCGATCGAAGATACTTCACTTCCGCTTTGAAAACCTCATTTTTCGACTGGTCGTGACGTATTTCCGGTATGACGTCACTAACGGTCGAAAAATTAGGTTTCCGAATCGGAAGTGAAAAAATGTGTATGCTGGTTGAAAAATCGAGACATTAATTCGTCGTAGCGGTGAAACGGACGACGATCCTTGACCCGCGTTCGCCATTGAGTCCAAGGTTGTTTTCCCCTCGGCGGACTTCCGGTCGCCGAGAGACCGCAATCATCGTCGAAAAACTACACGACGCAGTCGACTCGCGAATCTCTCGAGTTTACACTCCCAAAAAACAAACACGGCTCGGCAGAACGATGTAAAAACACTTGCTCGTTACTTTCGCAACACCTCACAGGCGAACGACTCATCGGGAGGCCTCGAAGCGGAAGCAACGGACAAAACATCGAGTCGCTAAAAGACAAAACATCGTTTCTCCGAAACTCTTCGGCGGTAATAAAAAAAATGCCGTTCCTCTCTTCCTGTCTCACCAGGAAGTGAACCCAATAATTCGCTTCTCTTACCCAAAGTATCCGGAAAATGCGTCGATGAAAAAAAAAAAAAAAAAAAAAAAAAAAAAAAAAGAAGAAACACGCCAAAACTCCGCAGCGTTCTTCTTCCGGCTCGACGACTCTTCTCTTCCTCCAATCCTCGAGGTGCGTTTATGTTATTCGCATATCGTCGTCGTTTATTGCAAAATCCGTATCGACGCCTCGCCAGTCTCGACCACGTTGGAAGGGCAGCGTATAAGTAGACGCACCGTCGTTCACACCGAGGACAGAAAGAAGTTGAGTCTCGATCGTGAAACTGGTTGATCGGTAAAAAGCGGATGAGATGAAGTTATCCGGTGTATTGAGCGCGGGCTTTCTGCTGGTAGCACTGGTAGCGTCGAGCGCTCTCGTCGAAGCTGTGAGGCCGGCGTGTCTCTGCGGTGGTTTGGGCGCAGGCACTGATCAGTGCCGTGGCGAAGTGGGCGTTACACACATCAAGGCAGCTAAATCGCTGCGACCCGCGTACTTCGCTTCCGAATCGGCCATCAACGAGGCCGCGGCCGAAAGGGCTTCGGCGGCTGCGAGGGCCGCTGCCGCGGCTCGTTCTCAAGGTTCAACGGTAATACGCACAGGAGGCTGCGGCGGGGTCGGCCGTTCTTCCTCCTCTTCTTCTTCTTCGTCTTCTTCCGGCAATTCCGAAGAGTACGGCCTCACCGCTCGGGATCTTCTCTCCTTGGATCCGCGCAGCAAAATTGCACCAAGGTAAAATCTACGTAACAATAAAGTTCATGTCGCTTCGATACTCACACATACTCACATGGATACTCACATGGATACTCGCATGGGTACTCACATGGATACTCACATGGATACTCACAAAGATACTCACAAAGATACTCACAAAGATATTCACAAAGATACTCACATGGATACTCACATGGATACTCACATGGATACTCACATGGATACTCACATGGATACTCACATGGATACTCACATGGATACTCACAGAAGCTCAGTGATGTTCACAGAGATACTGCGAGCGCGCGAGCCAACATAAAAGATAGTATTAATAATAATTCTTGCGATCCTTTAAATTTGCAGATTCAGGCCGATCGGCGATCTGTGCCATCAGCCAAGACCGGCAGGGATCGTCCGCACCTCGACGACCGTTATCCCCGCGTATCCCGGTAGACCCCGATGCTTTGCCTGCGACGGTCGTCTCGGAAGCTACGGTTCGTCCTCGTCCTCGAGATCTTCGTCATCATCAGCATCTTCATCGTCCTCGAGATCTTCGTCCGCCACTTACGGATCATCCGGCGGTTTCGCCTACAGTTCCCAAGGCTCCAGCGGCGGCTACCCTTTCAGCAATTCCGGAACTTCCGGTCGTGGCTCTTACAACCAGCATGGATCTTCCTGCGGGGGAGCCCACGGCTCGTCCTTCAGTGGCCGCTCGTCGGTAGCTTCCGGTCCGTTCGCGGCCCTCGCTGCCTTCGGAGTTTCCGTTCCGTCCGGAGCTTCCGGATCTTACGGCACTTCCGGCACTTTCAACAGCCTCAACTCTGCGAACACGAACTTGAACGATTTCGAGACCGAGGACGATGGTACACAGTGAAAAATTATCCCACCACTCATAGATGTGCATTAGATCTAGTCCGAATGATTTTTTTTTTTGTTTCGATCTATCTCTGCAAAGAAACGTGACTCAGCGCTTTTTCTTTCCTCCCTCAGGCTTGTCCTTCGACGAACAGGAGAACATCTACAACGGTCAGCAATTGCCGACGCTGCCGGCCGACGCGGTCTCCGTTTCTCTGGCCTACAAGAAACTCACATCCCAGCTGCCCCGAAACGTGAGCAACAAGAAGAAGATCATCGTCGAGGAACGCCTATCGTTCGGTCCCCGAACGATCCCGGCCGACGGACACATACGACAGGCGCCGACGACCGACATTCCCGAGGAGCGTCTCGTCACCGTCGACAAGCCGATCGTCGAGCTCAAAGCGTTCTCGACCGGAAGGAGCGGCAGCGACGGATGCGCCGGTTCCTCCGCAGACGACGAGGAAGATCTCGCCGAGCAGGAGGCCATCGAGAGGGAGAGGATGGAGCAGGAATCCGATGCCCAGGCCAATCAAGGAGCCGGCGCTTACATCACTTACAGGTAATCAAGACGTCGTTGGGAAGATAGTCAAAATAACGATCTATCCGAATCGCAAATATCTGAAAAAAAAAACAGTCATTAAATATAAATTAAATATAATAATAATTATTATTCATATTATTATTATTATTATTTCGAGGCTGCCAATTGACAGACGGAAGCTTTTTATTTTCCACTCAGTAATTGCCAATGCAATTCGATCCAATTAATTGTCGTAATTAAACATTGTATTATGATTATAATTATAACGTTTAATTTTTTTTTTTTTTGTTTTTCAATATTTTTCCAGCGATTTGGGTTACGGACCGGTAGCGCCGAGCGGTAACAAGTTCATCAACAGCGTGGCTCAGACCGAGTACGCCTCGACGGCTTCCGTGGACTCGATGTCCTCGGGCTCGACGAGTTACGACGACGATATTCCGTGCGGTCCTGTGGGAAAGCGGATTCCCGGTTATCGTCCCGGAAACGTGATAGTTCGTCAGGAGAGCGAGTGGGACGGTGCGGAGGGTTCTAGCGGTGCCGACGAGGAGGTCGAAGACTCGTACGATCCGATCGCTTCTTACGAGGAAGACGACGCGAGCTCCGAGACTTCCGGCAGCGGACACGGAGGAAGCTCCGGAACGAGCCGGTCCTCCGTCGGCGGTCTCAGCCGACTCTGGTCCACGTCCAGCGACGGCTGCCGAAGCTCGGCAACTTGCGCGCTTCAGTGAAGACATCGAAGATAGATCGGCTATCGATCGGATCTTATCTTAGTAAATTATTAAATCGTGGATTCGCCGGACGCTGAAGGCATCCGGATGGATAAAACGAAGTAATCAGAATTTTGCCAACTTTTCGCTGTCGGTAAATCAACCGGGTTCATCGGACTGGAGAACCGCTTGGGTGTTCTCCAAAAGCTACACCGGCGATCAATTAATAAAAATGATGTACAATATCACTGACAAGTTCGTTCGTATTTTTCAAAGAACTGAAGCTATGGAAATTATCATCGGTACACTATAATACCGACCGAAAATATGTGTCCGTTGGTCGCTGAATGTTATTTTACAAAAGCTCTTGTGAAAACAAATCCTCGCAAAACCATACGATAATAACGTGACTTTGAATTCGATGAATTAATAAAAATGATGTACAATATCACCGACAAGTTCTTCCGTATTTTTCAAAGCCCCGAACCTATGGAATTTGTCATCGGTGCAGTATAATAACGAACGACGATATATCGCTGCAATGATATTTTTTTTGTTACCAAAGCTCTTGCGAAAACGAATCGTCGCAAAGCCGTACGATAATACCGTGGCTTCGAAATCTCGAATATAATGTTTCCTGCTGACATAACAATTATTTGTACCGTCTGATTGCTTCGAATTAATGAACTTAATATATCTTAGAAATTATTATATAATATAAATCATTCTTTTTTTTTTTTTTTTTTAATTTGAGAAAGGACGAGAAGCTTAGAAAAATATAAATAGACATTTTTTTTTTTTCATTTATTTTGTTAAAGGAAAAGAAAAAAAGATTGGAAAAACATGTTCTCGACAGTCGTGCTCGTCGAGTTTCGAGTGAGCGAATTTCGAAGGGAAGTTGCAGCTTGCGCGCGCCTCGTTCATTCGTGCGCGTTGCAACGCTCGTAAAACTTTTCTCTGTATCTCTATGTGTTCTTTCCACGTGCGAGCTGGCTGTCGAGCGTTAGCGCGTATAACTTCACTCGACAAAAAGCGACAAGAAGATCATTTCCCCTTTGGCGAGGGGGCACGCTTACCCTCGGGCGGTACGAATTTACGCACGTGTGCGTGAAAGCGTGCGTCCAGATCGCCGAAATTTATCGGCCGCCGTACACTTCCGAGTCTAAAGCGGGCCTGTCGTCGGATCGTAAAGAAAGACGCGGTGCTTGGCGAGGCGCAGCTGTACGAATACCTATACAGAGCTTCGCAAGCAGCGTAAACGACCGTATAGCTTCTTCGAGCCAGAAGATGGGAGGAGAGCTTCGAGGGTAGTATAACGTCTTTATGCTCTCTGGAGTATGTGGCCATGTGGCACCACTCGATGATCGCCGATAGCGATACATCTTCAAAAGATGAGCTTCACTTTCTTTCGTTTTTTTTTTTACCCGCGAGTGGGTAAAAATAAAATAAAAATTTTAATGGATAATACAAAAATACAATGAGGCATTTATTTTTTTTTGAGAGTAACAATAATGAACGTATGTAAAATTGGAAACGTATGGTGCGACGAACGAGTGTCGACTTATACCCTCTCTCGCAGCACTGCCGCTATCCTCGTTGCCTCGTTGCGTTTACGTGCCTAAGTGCGGCTGCGAGGTACGAATAAATGAAATTATTTGCCTTTCACGTCGAACACTCTCTCGTTGGAGGCAACGGTAGGAAAAAAAAAAAAAAAAAGCTTGTATCTCAATTGACTGCGATAGAAACACATTTTTCATTGAGGTTCTCTGTAAGGCTCGTGAAGGGAAGATAAATGTGTAATGAACCACACCGCGAGTATAGGCTGCACACCTTGGCGTCGCTGTCGCTCAAGCTTGACGCCCTGAAGGGTCATTTAAACGTCCGTCGAGGGTGTGATAACTTTGAAATAATTTCATGAAAATTCATGCTGAGAAAAGAACAATGAAATGCGTTAAAAAAAAAACAAGGTCGCGGTGTGTTGTGTATCGTGGGGAACAGCAGTAGTAGCTCCAATGCTAGGCATGACTTGCAGTTCGAGTCACGATGGACACTTTTCAACATCATTACTATAGATTAGGCAAAATCTTGATGTCGCTCATTGGGACGTGGCCTTACCAATGCACCTGTGCCAGACGCGGCATTCTCGCAATTGCCATTTTGTTCATCGCCTATGAGATAGCAGCTCAGATACTTGCCGCTGTGAAATATCGGGATAACTGGAATCTCCTGGAGTGCATTTTTCCAATCGCTTTCGACGTAGTTTGCGCTGCGAAGTACTTTGGTTTCGTGTGTAACTCGCGAAAGGTCAGTTATATTTTTGCAAATAACAATCTAACATTGTTAAGGCTAATGAGAGTGAATTAATCGACACCTATTATTGACGAAGATCTTTATGACATGTGCAGATATTAAGGTTGCTAGATCATATTCGTATGGATTGGCGGGTATGGGCTCGGCATCAAGAAGTTAAGTTTCTTCACGAGTATGCTGAGCGGGGAGAGAAGATAACTGTTTTGTACACAGGTAAGTAAATTACAGTGAAGGGTAGTTCGAATTTGAGAAATATACATTTTTTGCTATTCCGGACAGGCGTGTTCTACGCCGTCACGTTCGTTTTTAAGATTGAACCGATGATAACAAAGTTAATCGACACTGCGCTGAACGGCACTGAACCCGGCAAATTTTCAATTCCGGTCGTCTACGAACATCTCGATATACAGAAATATTATTATTATCTCATCGTGTATGGTGCCGCGAGCGCACTTATATTACTGACATCACTTGTGAGCAGTGAAGTTATGTTAATTCTTTATGTCCAACACGTCTGTGGTATTTTTGCTGCGGTGGGGTGAGCAAATGATCAATCGATCGTAATAATTAGCATAATAATGTGTCAGCGTAAATCACTTCAGACACAAATTAGAACGGATAGGGAGTTATGATACAACAGTGAAAACAGGCGAATCCCATTATGCTGTTGACAAAACGGACATGGTATATCTAACTTCGTGTATCGACAGACACAACGATGCTATCGAGTGAGATCACTTTTATCGAGCAAGTGTGAATGTATTTAGTTAGACGAACAAATGTTATTAATAAATACGCTCATGTCAGATACGCCGATCTCATCAGTGCAACTTACGTGTGGGATTTATTTTTTACCATTGCCTCCGGCATGATTATAATAAACACAACGGGAATTCAGGTTAAAATTTTTCGACAATGAACAATAATTTTCGAATTCACATAAACCCATTGTAAATTCAGATATTCCTGAGAACAGACGATCTCGGGGCAACCTTAACATTCATAAGTCTAACATTGGGGACACTGCTTACTTTTTACATAGAGTGCTGCATTTCTCAAATTCTCATCGATCACAGTATAAGTATTCGCTTTTGTATGTGAGTATAGAAGTAAGGACTGGTGACGTGGCCTCATAAAAAATTCTTCTTCCGACCAGACACAATAGCCAATGGTACAGACTACCTCCGAAGAGTCAAAAAATCCTGCAATTGATGACAATTCGTTCTAATACACCATGTCAACTAACAGCCGGGAAGATATTTATCTTGTCCGTGCAATTTTTCGTGCTGGTAAGAGAGATCGTTCTTTAATTAGGGCAGCAACGAAAATTTCTCACATTCGATAAATTTTTACAATAATTCAATTGGCAGTTCATTTTTATATTTCAGACAACGCGGACAATAATATCAGTCCTTACGTTTATACGTTCGACGCAAGGACTATAAACATGATATACAAAGATATAAGTCAGGTGTACGGTTTATTCGAACAAAATGTAACTCTTTCAATAATCAATAGAAGTACATCAAGAATTAAGGGACACCGGGAAAATTGGGTATCTAAGCGAATAGCGCCCCTTAAGTTGAAGTGCCAATGAAGATCAATGGCGCTATTTCTCTCACACTTGTCGCTCCGTCACATCACTTTCACTTCGCCTTAAAAGTTGCCAAAGGCGGATATTCATTTTTGATGATTGACACATTGAAACATGAAAAAATGTTGTATTCCAATTTTTGTTTGGATCATAACATCTGACTATGATCTGCAAACATGTTTGGCTGAGAATGCAAAAAAAGCATGTTCTCACTTATGTCTGTCTGTCTATCTGAAAAACACGATAACTTTTCGAAGAGAGTTCGGATCGCAACGAAACTTGTAGTTCGACCGATCGTACGTTAATGTGACTTTGAATTCTCGAACATAATTTTTCACTTTGTCTATCTACGGGCGATCGATAGGATACCATCGAAGAATCAGTTGTATTATCTGAATGCTTCGTATGAATGAAATTGTGAATCGGTGAGAAAAATAAATCGAAATTTGAGTGCTGGAGTACTTGAAATAGTTCAAAACGTCGAGAATACTAAAAAAAAAAAGTACAATGACTCACTTATTTTTCGAGACGAACAACAATGTACGCGTGTAACATTAGAAACGTACTCAAGTGCGAATGCGCCGTATCCACAAGTAAACTACTCAACTTTCACGTGAAGTCCTCGCCCATTTCTGGTAAGAATACAGAGAGCTTATAATTCAATTGACTGTGATAAAGTAACATTTTTTTTTTTTTATTGCAGTTCTTTGTAAGGCTCGCGAAGGGAACATGAATATTTAATGACCGATGCGGTGAACATAGGCTCTACAACCTGGCGTCGCTGTCGCTCACCCTTGACGCCGCGAAGGATAATTTAAACGTCCGTCGAGAGTGTGATAACTTTGACATAATTCCTCGAAAATTAATGCCGAGAAGAAAACAATGAAGTGCATTGAAAAAAAAAAAAAAAAAAAAAAAAAAAATCGCGGTGCGTATCGTAGGGAACGGCAGTCGTACTTCCAACGCCATAATGAATCATAGCTTAAGTCGCGATGGACTTTTTTCAACATCGTTACTATAGATTAGGTAAAATCTTTATGTCGCTCATTGGGACGTGGCCTTACCAACGAACCTCTGCCAGAGTCGGCATTCTTGTTGTTGTCGTTTTATTCATCGCCTATCAGATATTATCTCAGATACTGGCTATAGTAAAATATCGGAATGACTGGAACATCCTCCTTGAATGCTTCGTACCAACCGCATTCGACGCACTTTGCGTTGCGAAGTATCTTGCTTTTGTGTGCAACTCGCAGAAGGTCAGTTATATTTTTGAACATTAAAATACATATCACAATTAATCCTACAACTCGTGACTTAATTTTTTTTTTTTTTTTACCCTCAAACGCATGACTGGGGTCCAAACGCACCCCACGCTTTTCTTGAACATAAAACCAGTCCTATGCTGATAAACAGACTTTCTCATACATGATTTTCTTCGTTTTTTTTTTTTTTTCTCATAAGGAAGACAATGGTGTACGAGAAATCTGATGTTATTTACATTTAGTTAATGAAAAACCCATTCGAAGCCTGAAAAACGGAAAAAAAAAATCAGCAAAAAGCTCATTGTTTCGTGTTCACGTGAGGTGCGTTCGTATCTCGTCCATGAGTTGCAAGGGTTAAGACAAAAGCGAGCCAATCAATCGTTATGACGCAGGCATTAAATTTGCTAAATCGCATGCGAGTGGATTGGAAAGTATGCGCTCGGCATCGAGATATCAAGATTCTTCGCGAGTATACTGAGCGTGGACAAAAGATATCTATTGTGTGCGCAGGTAAATAAATTAACAGTGATGGGTAGTTGAAATTTAACAAATATAGGTTTATGGATATTGCGTACAGTGGTGGTGTCTTTCTCAACGTTCGTTTACATGATCCAACCGATGATAGCAAAGTTAACCGACGTTGCGCTGAGGAACGGTACTGAATACGGAAAATTTCCATTTCCCGTCGTCTATTATCATCTCGACATGCAGAAATATTATTATTACCTCATTGTGTATAGTGCCATATGCGCCCTTATACTAGTGACGGCGTGTACAAGCACTGACGTTATGTTAATAATTTACGTGCATCACGTCTGTGCTCTTTTTTTCACGGTGGGGTGAGCCAATAATCAATTGCTCGTGACAATAAGCATACCAAAGTGTCGGCTTAAACATTCAGGCACAAATTAGAACGAATCGGGAGTAATGACACATCAGCAAAAACAGAAGATGCCTCATGTGCACATGGCAAAAAAAACAGTGTACACTTAGCTTCGTGCATCAAAAGACACAACGATGCCATCGAGTGAGACAACTTATCGAGCAAGTCCGAATATATTTAATTATTAGACCGTCCATTGTTATTATTAAATGCACTGTTGTCAGATACTCCAATCTCGTCAAGACTCTTTACTCATGGAATTTCTTTTTCACCATCGCGTTTGGCACGATTCTGCTTAACGCAACAGGACTTCAGGTAAGCATTTGCCATCGGTGATGAATAATTTTGAAATTAATGTTTAAACTACCTTTAAATTCAGGTTTTATTGAGATCAAGCGATCTTCAGGAATCGCTGACATTCGTAATTCTGACAGTATCTGTACTGATTTGCTTCTACGTAGAGTGCAGCATTTGTCAAATTCTCATCGATCACAGTATAAGTATTCGCTTTTATATGTGAGTATAGAAGTAAGGACTGTTAGCGTGGTCGCATAAAAAAGTTTTCATCCGCGCAGATACAACAGCAAGTGGTACAGACTACCTCCGAGGACACAGAAAATTCTACAATTGATGACACTGCGTTGTGACGTACCTTGCCATCTAACAGCTGGAAATGTACTTGTCATGTCCGTGCAATCTTACGGAATGGTGGGACTGATCGTTCTTTCATTGGAGCCGCATTAAAATTTTCTCACTTTCGATAAATTGTCATGGACATTCAATTAACAGCTCTTTTTTGATATTTCAGACATTAAGGGCAGTCATGTCATACTTTGCATTTTTGCGTTCGACGCAAGGAATATAATCATGATCTATAAAGATACAAGTCATTATATAGTTTATTGGAACAAAATGTTAATGTGCCAATAATTAGTGAAAGTTCTTTATTTGCGTACCTAAGCAAATAAAGCCTCTTTAACGCCGTCAAACGTGTATATTTATTGCTCGATACCCGCAAGAAGATTTGATATTCCAATTTTTGTTAGGACAACATTTGATTATGGTCTAGAGACCTGTTTTGTTACTGCTAGAATGCAAAAAAGCATTTTTCTCATTTCTGCCTGTCTGACTGTCAGTTTGTCGGGCTGCAGGTCTGGTCCGTCCAAAATCACAATACCTTTTCGAAGAGACTTCCGATCGCAGGAAAACTTGCAGACCGATCGGTCGTGCGATAATACCGTGGTTTCGAATTTTTGAAAATAATTTTTCGCTCTCTCTATCTGTGTGCGAACGATAGGATAACATAACGTAACCGACAGGATAACATAACGTATTACCTGAAAGCGACGAATAAATGAAATATTGAATCTCGAAAGAAATACATCAAGATGTTACTGTCGCAATACTTAAAACAATTAAAAACGCGGCGAATACTATACTACACAAATACAACGACGCGTTTAATTTTCGAAAGTAACAATAATGTACGCATGTAACATTAAAAGCGTACCGTACGACGGACGAATATCGAGTTTTTGTCCCTTAAGTGCGGCTGCCCCTTACACATAAATAAACGATTGGACTTCCACGTCGAGCACTCTCTTATTGCAGACAAGGGTAGAAAAAAAACCTTATATTTCAATTGACTGTGATAGAAAAACATTTTCCATTGCAGTTCTTTGTGAGGCCTGCGAATGGAAGATGAATATGTAACGAAGGGAAGGGAATATGTAATGAGCGATACGGCGAGCATAGGCTGTACACCATGGCGTCGCTGTCGCTCAACCTTTTGACGCCGTGAAGGGTAATTTAAATGTCCGTCGAGAGTGTGATAACTTCGACATAATTCCATGAAAATGCATGCTGGATAAAAGAACAATGAAATACGTGGATAAACAAGTTCGCGGTGGGTTGTGTATCGTTGGGAACATCAGAAGTAGCTCGAACGCTGGCATGAATTATAGTTCGAGACACTATGGACATTTTTCAACACCGTTGATGCAGATTAGGCAAAATTTTGATGTTGCTCACTGGAACATGGCCGTACCAAAGCATCCGTACCAGGCGTGGCATTCTTGCTGTTGTCATTTTGTTCATCGCCTATCAATTGGTAGCTCAGATACTGGCTGTTATAAAATATGGTGATGACTGGAATATCCTCATGGAATGCTTGGTGCCAAACGTTCTCGACGCAGTTTGCGCTTCGAAGTACCTTTGTTTTATATTCAATTCGCAGAGGGTCAGTTTTATTTTTGCAAATCTCAATACTACCATAATTGAGGCGAAATCTCGCCAATTAATCGATATCTATCATTGATGAAGATCTATTTTATACGTACAGATATTAAAGTTGCTAGATCGTATTCGTATAGATTGGCAAGTATGGGCTCGGCATCAAGAAATTGCTATTCTTCACGAGTATGCTGAGTGGGGGGGAAACATAATTATCGTATACACAGGTAAATCAAGGATACTGGAGGGTAATTTAACATAAATATATTTGTCGATATTGGTTACAGCGACGGTGTGCTTCGCCATATTCATTTTTACGATCCATCCGATGATAACAAAGTTAATCGACATTGTGCTGAAGAACGGTACTGAACCTGGAAGATTTCAATTTCCCGTCGTCTATTATCATCTCGACGTACAGAAATACTATTTCTACCTTATTGTGTATGCTACCGTATGCGCACATATAACAATAATGACCTCTCTAAACAGTGAAGTTATGTTAATCATTTACGTGCAGCACGTTTGCGGTATTTTTGCTGCGGTGGGGTGAGCCAATAATAAATCGTTCCTAATGATAACAAACACTAAAGTGTCAGCGTAAACTTTCAGGCAGAAATTAAAACGAATCGGATGTAATGACACATCAGCAAAAACGGAAGAATCGCCCTATGGACTTGTTAAAACAGACAGGGGTCTGGCTTTCTGTATCGACAGACACAATGACGCTATAGAGTGAGATACCTCATCGAGCAAGTCAGAATGTATTTTATTTGACTAACCAATGTTATTAATAAATACAATGTTGTTAGATACTCCAATCTCATCAATGCAAGTTACTCATGGAATATCTTTTTTACCATCGTTTTTGGTATGATTCTGGTTATCGCATCAGCACTTCAGGTAAAAAGTTTCAACCAATGACGAACAATTTTCGAATTGATAGATAAACTACCTCTTATTTCAGTTGTTGCTAAAAACAAGCGATCTTGAGGCTACCTTAACATTCATGATTTTGGCATTGGGTTCAGTGATTGGCTTCGGTATAGAGTGCGGTGTTTCGCAAATTATCATAGATCACAGTATGAGTATTCGCTTTTGCATGTGAGTATAGACGCAAGGATCGGTGGGGTGTGGCCTCATACGATAGTCTTATTCTGCGCAGAAACCATAGCCAATGGTACAGACTACCTCCCAAGAGTTGGAAAATCCTGCAATTTGTGACGATGAGTTGTGACATACCATGCCATCTAACTGCCGGGAATATTCTTATCATGTCCATGAGAAATTTCGGAATGGTGAGAACTGTCGTTCATTCATCAGCGCTGCATAAAAATATTCTCATGTTCGATGAATGCTCATTGTCGTTCAATTAGTAGTTAATTTTTATATTTCAGATTATGCGAACAACCATGTCATACTTTGCGTTTATGCGTTCGATGCAAGGAATATAAACACGATATGTGAAGATTCAAGTAGAAATTATATAGTTAATTGGAAGAAAATGACACTCTTATGAGAGTTTCTTTTTTTTTTTCAACGATGGCCTAATCAATTATTACCTAAGCAAATAACGCAACTTGAATGCTATCCAATGAGCGTATTTATCGGTTGACATTCAACAATCAATTGGATCGACATTACGATTTTTACAGTTTTTATTACAACATCCAATTATCCCACGAACTTTTCGATACCGCGCTGACGACAAAATATTGCAGAGTGAACAAGATAAGGTGTCACAAGATCGAATGTGGCTGTTCCTGCGGAGATATGGAGGTCCGCTTAGAATCCGGAAGACTCTTTCGTGCGAGCAATGCACGTGCGAGTATTTGCGATCGTGACGGCAAGTGTTTCATAATTTGGCGTGCAGCGCACTGCGCCCGTGATCGAAAGTCCGGTCGAGAGCCTCGACATGTAATTGCGCAAGTGGCATAAATATGGCCCGTGTCGACTTTTCTGAGATATGCGGAAGGAAACCGGCGTGTCCGATCTTCGTCGCGTTTCCGGTTCCGTTTAACGCATAAAAGATAAAACAAGCGTGCAACAGGAAGCGGCGCGGCCGAAGTTGCATGGGGGTTTTTTTTTTTTTTTTTTCGAAGAAACGGAGAACGAGGAGTTTCCAAGCCAGTCTATATCTGGGAGGAATGCCGACCTCGACCAGTTTGCCATCAGAATCCGGGAATCGCGCGCGATGCTCGACTGTCCTTGCTCGAATTGCATGCGGCCGCGGCGGCTTCCGCCGGTGCTTCTGGTCTCGATCGCGATCTTGATGACTGCGATCGCCGAGGCTCGCGAACACTGCGGACCACAGATCATCACTTACGGCGAACCCTGCCCTATGGGACACCCTCAGAATCTTCCATTTCAAATTCAGGTATTTTTATTGTATTGTTTATTGTTTAATTTCTCGCGAGAAGCCCCTACGAGCAAGTTGCTTTTACGTTCTGTACACAGAGTAATGATAACCAGAGCTGGTCGTAATACCAAAAATCACAAGTACTCGAAGTATCAAATACTTTCTCTACTGAAAGTATCGCTGAAGTACTTTTCGCAATTAGGCTCGTAGCCTTAAGAGTTATCTAGGGTTAAAAAAATTATGCAAAGCGAGTTGCACGTGGCTGATTTTTATTTATAGTTCACTTTTTTATTAAAAAAAAAAATTATTTAAAAAACGAAAGTTTCCTCTCGTTCCTTCTTGTTTCTTTTAACATATTTTTTTTTTTAAATAAAGTCAAAACCGAAGGGTTGACATTTCTCGTTTTAAAAAAAAAATGCAACTGCGTGTACTTGTATGTACAAAAAGTACTTGTACTTGGTAGTGGAAATCGTACAAAATTACTGGAATTTGTACTTGAAGAGTACTTTTACACTTCAAGTACGTACTTGAAGTACCAAAGGAGTACCCGGCACTTCAAGTACTGGCCAATTCTGATAATAACAATATCAAAATCCCTCCCACTGTTGCCCCAGTAACTGCCAATCCCTATCTGCGTTGATACATATGTTAACCCTTTATTAGTCACACCGCTCGTTAGAGGTGTGACTCATAAAGGGTTGAATACAAGAATCACAAGAGGGAAAGAATCCAAGATCTTTGAATGATGCAAAATATAGACATTAATGGGTAACAAAGTCGTATAGAGCGGCACACGAGCGACGGTGACCGACGATTGTTTCGACTATCAATTGTTGTCGTGACAAAATTGAAAACATTGTTTTTTTTTTTTTTTTTTTTTTTTTCAACTAAAAATAACATTGTTCTTCGGCCACAGGCAATTCAGAAGTCGGTAATTGCAACAACAAGTAAAAAACCTTTTTTTTTGTTGTTGTTTTCCTCGCGAGTAAAATTCTTCGCGAATAGAACTTTCGATTTATCGGTAATGTCGTAGATTCATCAAATTCCCGAGTGTGTAACGCAATGTTTATGTTTCATCAGACACCTTTGACGGTGCCGAAATCGTCGGAGGCCGCGTACGTTGGACCGCCGGGAGGAAAATCCTACAGCTACGGCATCGACGAGCCGCACACCCAATGGCGTTCGTCGAACGTCGGTTTTCAGCTTCCGGTTAGCGTCCAAGAGCCAGTTGTTCCCTATCGATACTCGGACGATCAGGAAAGATCCGATCCTCTTCGGGGCAGAACATACGGTATAGGGATTCAGAACGAACCTTCCGCATCGCAGAGCACACCGTCACTGGGCTTGTTTGACTTCAACGTTCAGAAGTCCGTTCCTCGAGCGAGATATTACCAGGCTCCCAGCGATCCTTCGTGAGTCTCTCCATCGGCTGATTCGTTCGTTTATTATTCCCGTCAACGAGTTTATTATTAATTTTTTATGCATTTTTTTTTTTTTTTTGTGCCACTCTTCAAGGAGCCGTTTGAGGGTGAAAATTCAACCTGTCGAAGGTCCGATGCAATACAGCCGACCGCTTTGGGGACCGTTGTCCGTAGACATCGAGCGGCCGGCCTACGAGCCACGCGACGAGGAAGGTTCGCCAGACGTACCGACGAGACGCCTCAGCGGACTGTCATCGAGGATCGACAGAATTCTGATTCCAGCGTGCGATCTGCCCATGGGCGAAAGAAACCGAAACTGCGGCGGTCATCCGTCAACCTGCGGATGCGCTCGTTAAAACTGTAACTCAACGAAGCAAACAATAAACAATATGTTCAAACGCTAATATGTCATTAAGATTTATCTCTCGAACTGTCCCGTTGCGATAATGCAGGTTTTCATTAAAAAACAAAACAAAAAAAAACAAAAAAACAAAAAAATGCCCTCGTCCCTCTTACTATGACGAGTGCCAAGATTTTTCATACATTATCGTGAAAAATAAAGTGTAAACTTTTTACGTGCGATAAAAAGAGTTACAACTTTGGATTGTTTGTTTAAACTCGAGAATGATCTATCGATAAATACACGAGTGTGAGATTTTAAAAAATATATATACATATATATATATATATGTTTGAATGATTTTTCAGTGATAAGTTAATGGTCTTCGATGGAAAATCGGCGCTCGTTTCCGGTATAATAAGAATCGAGCGAATCAAAGCAGAGCGAAGATAACAACGATGAATCCATGAGAAACACGGATGTGAGTTTGCACGCGCGAACGTTCGGATATTCGGATCGAAGGTTTATCGAGGTAAACAATCAAAATCGCTTACGATAATGCGATTGAGCAGTGCGATTTCGACGAGCGATCGCTCGATTGTTGTCACTCGCCGGCACGATCTTACGTGCCGAATGTCGCCGCGACGAAGTGATGACCCGGGTATATGAGGCCGAACTGGTCGTTGATGCTGGCAGAGGCAACACCGGCGTCGCAATGAAAACACCGCATCGTCTCTTCTCGCAATTGGTGGCGATCTGTCTAGCCGCGGTTTGGCTCGGTTGTCAAGGAAATCCCGAGTCCACAGTGAGAGCAGATCTTCGAGACTCCCTCTGGAACGACGAAGAGAGCCCTGCCTATGAAGTCCCTCGAGCAGCTCCGGTCCAAAGAGCGGCCATCGAGGAACAAACTTCCGCAGAGCCGTACGAAGAAGCTCGCGAGTCTGAACCGGAAACACAATCAAAAGCTACATGGAAAGAGGTAAAAGAACACTTTTCATATCATTTTTCCGATACCATCGAAATTCGAAAAATTTTCATGAAATACTAAAAAAAAAAAAAAATGTCATTTTTCCAGGCATTTCTCGAGAGTCCCGAGCGACCTTTGGTAAAGAGAGATTATCGTGGCGGGTACGATCCGGGCTGCGAAGATGAGGCCGGGTCGGGAGTATCCTCGGTATCATCTTCGGCATCGTCTTCAGCCGCCACATCTTCAGTTTCATCAGCCTCAAGCGCGGCGTCCCCCGCCGAAATTCCCTCCTGTGAGGAGGAACAATCAGTAATTTTCAAGGAACAAGTGGCCACGCACCTCGAGGCGATTCTCGCGGAGCTCCAAAATTTGCGGCAGCACGCATCGACCGTATTCAAAAATCTGCGAAGCGAAATGTCAACGGGACCGCAGGAGGACGACTGCGAAGAAGCTGTCGAGGAGAGCGAGTCGAATTACGCGGCTGCGCAGTCCGAGCTCGCTGGATTCCTGGAGAGAGGACCGAAACTCGTTCAATTGTTGATCAACGAGCCACGTCACATGCTCGCAATACCGGAAATCATTCACTCGTCCGTCCCTAGTCAACAGATCGCGGCTTCGACCACTCGTCTGAGGAGTTCGGTAGACGAGCTCGTTGCCCTAGCGCGGAGTTGGCTCTCCGCTCACAAAGGCCAAAGGCATCCGGGATACGGTGATAATGGAATGGGACCACTGGAGAACCAGATGCCGAATGTGGAGCTCAAGGGATTGGAGGTCCTCGACGACATGCCGCGTCCCGAGGAAGACGGTGATGCGCCATCGTCGACGGGCTCTTCCGGCAACGATCTCGTTCACGGCAAGACTCTCTACAAGTTCCGGAAGTTCAATAATCTTCTCTCGTTCCTGCGCACCGTGCCAAAGTTCGTCAACGAGCTGTGCATGTCGACCAAGGCGGCAATCAGTACGATCGCCCAGGAGAAGATCCAACTGCTCTACGGTTCGACGCTTCCCGACGACGTCGACGAGCATCCGATTCTCGGAGTTCCGTGTCTGAATCAACCCGGCGGAATTGTTCCGTACGACAGTAGTTTGGTGGACGCCAAGCTGCGACTTCTGTCAGCTAAACTACAATCGTTCGATCGAAGATTCGGATCTTCAAGGAATTACGCCGGATACGAACCATCGTCGGCGTATCCGGCAGCTGGAGCGGATATTCCTCGGCCCATTCGACCGAGTGTATCAGTACAGATGTCGAGCGGAGAAGATCGAGACGCTTCGGCTGCTGTTCCCTGTGCATCAGGCTCATCGGGAGCATCGTCGTTATCTGCATCTTCTTCGTCTGCTTCATCTTCTTCGTCTTCTTCATCCTCCGTATCAGAATCCAAAGTTTTGGTACCCGGTCCGTCGCCTCTTGACGAACGTAGACTCTCCTCTGCAGCTTCCTCGAGCAGCTCGAGCAGTTCGAGCAGTTCGAGCAGTTCGAGCAGTTCGAGCAGCGTTGTTGCAGTGCCTGTTGTTCCTTGCACATCCGGTGACTCGGCCTCTTCATCTGCTTCATCTTCTTCATCTTCTTCATCTTCTTCATCATCTTCTTCATCTTCCTCCGCTTCGTCATCAAACGTTTTGAGACCCGTTGCATCGTCCTCGAGCAGTGCGAGCAGCATTGCTTCACTTCCTGTTGTTCCTTGCGCATCCACTGGCTCTTCAAGCTCTTCATCATCTTCTTCATCTTCTTCATCATCTTCTTCATCTTCCTCCGCTTCGTCATCAAACGTTTTGAGACCCGTTGCATCGTCCTCGAGCAGTGCGAGCAGCATTGCTTCACTTCCTGTTGTTCCTTGCGCATCCACTGGCGCTTCAAGCTCTTCATCATCTTCGTCATCTTCGTCATCTTCGTCATCTTCCTCCGCTTCGTCATCAAACATTTCGAGACCCGTTGCATCGTCCTCGAGCAGTGCGAGCAGCATTGCTTCACTTCCTGTTGCTCCTTGCGCATCCACTGGCTCTTCAAGCTCTTCATCATCTTCGTCATCTTCGTCATCTTCGTCATCTTCGTCATCTTCCTCCGCTTCGTCATCAAACATTTTGAGACCCGTTGCATCGTCCTCGAGCAGTGCGAGCAGCATTGCTACACTTCCTGTTGTTCCTTGCGCATCCACTGGCTCTTCAAGCTCTTCGTCTTCATCCTCCTCATCTTCTTCCTCAAGATCTCGAATCGTTCCCATCGCTCCGGTCATTCCAATAGTGGATAATTCTTCACCCTGCTCCCCTTCGTCTCCTGATTCTCTGTCGGCGAATTATGATGACGATACGCCATCGTCCTCTGAATCCGACGAAGATTCACCTGGCCCTGAAAACTACGGTCACCACGGGCACCGCGGGGGACAATACCGCCACCACGAAACCACAGGATGGAGTAGAGATTTAATCACTACTCCACACTTCTCCATCGGACATCGTCCATCGCTTTCTGCTGGCGACCCCGACGATTCACCCGCGAATCCCTCCAGATCATCAAACGGCTTGTTTAGTCCGCGATTGATTGGACATTATCACATAGAAATTCCATCACTGCCCGTTCGGGATCCAGCGTCCGGCTCTTCTGCTTCTCCCGACAACAACATCATCTCGACTCCGCTGTTCGCCATCGCGCGTCGACCATCGAAATCGTCAGATGATTCAGCCGAGAGCCCCGATCGTTCGTCCGAAGTTTCGTCCGAATCGTCCAATGGCTTGATGGGATTGAGGTTGCCCGGACATCGACACGGAGTCCATCGCCACCATCATCACCGCTATCATCACCACCGTCACCATCACCATCACCGCGGTCATCAGCACAAACACCATAGCGGATTACCGATCGACAGCATTTCATTGGGCTCGGACGGTTCGGTACCCAGTGACTCTTCTCCTACTGACGATTCCGAAGCTCCCACCTCCACAGACTCCGATGGGTCACCCGGATCTCTCAATGGCTTGACGGGGTCAGGATCGATTGGAAAACTACGCAGACTGCATATCGGTCACGACCATGGAAGATTCCCATTCGGCCTAATCCCACTGGGACCCGAACATTACGCACCCGGTGACTCATCTCCTACAAATGATTCCGAAGCTCCGACGTTCACTGGGTCCGACCCCGCTCCCGACTCTCACAATGGCTTCTCGATATCAGAATTGATTGATCATCTGCACAGATACCATGACCGTTACCGTCATCACGGACTCCCGTTTGGTCACATTCCATTGGGATCTGAGGGTTCCACGCCAGGCGGCTATTCTCCTTCACCTGACTCCGGTCCTTACCGCGGCCACGACGAGAACATCGACGAAGACGGATACTCTAACGATGACGGTTCAATGGCTCCGTTTTCACCAAAATCTCCAGGACACTCTGGACTCATACCACAGATTGTGTCCCATCTTCGGGACTATCAAGATCATTTGAGAAATCATCTTAAGAGTTCTACACCTGGCGGCCATTCTCCTATGCCTGGTTCCGGAGCTTACGACGGCTACGACTTGAACCCCGACGACGACCAATATTCTAACGATGACGGTTCGACAGCTCCGTATTCACCAAAATCTCTAGGTCACTCCGGACTCATACCACAGATCGTGACCCACCTTCGCGGCCTTCACGATCATTTGAGAAATCACTTTGGCACGAGTCCAACGGGACCCGAGAGTTCTAGACCTGGCGGCCATTCTCATGTGCCTGGTTCCGGACCTTACGACGGTTACGACTTGAACCCCGACGACGACCAATATTCTAACGATGACGGTTCGACGGCTCCGTATTCACCAAAATCTCAAGGACACTCCGGACTCATACCACAGATCGTGCCCCACCTTCGCGGCCTTCACGATCATTTGAAAAATCACTTTGGCACGAGTCCAACGGGACCCGAGAGTTCTAGACCTGGCGGCCATTCTCATGGGCCGGGTTCCGGACCTTACGACGGCTACGACTTGAATCCCGACGACGACCAATATTCTAACGATGACGGTTCGACGGCTCCGTTTTCACCAAAATCTCTAGGTCACTCGGGACTCATACCACAGATCGTGCCCCACCTTCGCGGCCTTCACGATCATTTGAAAAATCACTTTGGCACAAGTCCAACGGGACCCGAGAATTCTAGACCTGGCGGTCATTCTCATGTGCCTGGTTCCGGACCTTACGACGGCTACGACTTGAATCCCGACGACGACCAATATTCTAACGATGACGGTTCGACGGCTCCGTTTTCACCAAAATCTCTAGGTCACTCCGGACTCATACCACAGATCGTGCCCCACCTTCGCGGCCTTCACGATCATTTGAAAAATCACTTTGGCACGAGTCCAACGGTACCCGAGAGTTCTAGACCTGGCGGCCATTCTCATGTGCCTGGTTCCGGACCTTACGACGGCTACGACTTGAATCCCGACGATGACCAATATTCTAACGATGACGGTTCGACGGCTCCGTTTTCACCAAAATCTCTAGGTCACTCGGGACTCATACCACAGATCGTGCCCCAGATTCGCGGCCTTCACGATCACTTGAAAAATCATTTTGGCACGAGCCCAACGGGACCTGAGAGTTCTAGACCTGGCGGTTATAATTCTTCACCTGATACCGGACGTAACAGCGGCTACGGCGAGAACATCGACCAAGAAGATTACCCGCGCATCAACGATCCCTACGGCAGCCGGCCTGGCGCCGGCTCGGCGGCTCCTTCTCCATTGAACTCAGCTCGTTACCCCGGAAGCATACCGCTACTCTTGCCGAGAGGATCGATCGTTCAGGCACTCGGCAGCGATAACCTGCGTCCCGGCGATATAATCGCCATCAAGCTGCAGAACGCAGCCGTTCTCGTCGGCAGGGTATTCGACGGCGTCAGCCCGATCTCTTTCAGATTCCTTTCGTCGACCGCACCGCCCTCACAGTCTGGAACTCGTCCAGGCGGCAGGACATGGAACGTCGGTAGCCAGGACTTTCGCGACCCCCAATGCAAACGAGCGTTCGAAATCCTCTGCAGAGGAGCTTGAAGCGCGAGAGACTGCGGACTCGAAGACGAAACGTTGAGACACTCGAAATTCGAAGTGCAAGACGTGTACGAGAAGACGACAAGTCAACGCATGGATAAATAGCGTGATACGATATTTGTATTATTTATTTCAAAAACTTTATTTATTATACAATAAAACGAGCATTCCAAAGTCAAAAAAAAAAAACACATGATTTTTCGTCAATTCACAAAAAATTATTTATTAACATTTTTTGTTACCGACCGTGGCCGGTTTGACGATAGGTCGGGCGATCGCATCGCCTCGACATCTCATTGATAATTATTGGAGCAAATGAAAGAAAAAAAAAAAATAATCGCTCGCGAGTGGCGTGAAAAAGAATTTCGTCGTAACGTCGATCGTGGCCCACATAACTGGAATCTCCTGTGAATGAGTTAGGTACAGTTTGCTTTGCGCACGGTTCGACGGGTCAGTGTAAATTACTGCACGACTAAAAATAACGAGAATGCGCTGATAAAGCTCGACATCCTCAGGTCGAACGTGTGTCTCTCCTACTCTTCGATCGGAAAAACCGAATGCTCGATTCGCGCTCGCACGAACCTCCCACGTCGTGCGCTAATGACTCGTCGGCAATCATAATCGAGCTCTCAAATAAACTCGACGGAGTTCGACGCTGCTTCGAAACAAATTTTCAAAAAAAAAAAAAAGAGTATCGATCAAAAGGATCATGCCGTTCGTAAGATCTTTCGTATTCTGTTGTCTGCTGCTGGCATATTCGATAATAATCACCGGACCGAAAACAGTTCGATGCTCGAACGCACGAAGTTCCGAGGAATCGATCGAAATACCCGTTCGACGACGGAACGACGGAATAAGATCAACGTCGGTTCGAAATAATCCCTCTCAGCACAGACCGATCTTGGAACTCGTACTGGGGATTCTCGACACCTTTCACGCTTCCACTAAGGCCGAGCTTAAGAGGGTGAAAATGAGAGTGGAGAGGAACACCGTCGTGCCGTTTCCCGAAGAACCGACGAAGGCTTCGTGATCACTTATCAATATCACTTGTCAAGCATCACTCATTGCTGTTAAAAATTTTATGTTGGTCGTGCATCGTTGTATGGTATTTGATAAATAAACAAATAAAAACGAATTTATTCTCATGAACGTGATTAGCGATTCATTTTTTTTTTTTTTTTTTTTTTTTTTTTTTAAGTCCAAAGTACGATACATTATTCAAAGCCGTGTTCCTTAATGTAGCTATGTGGCTTGGCGCTCATTTCGCATAAGTTCGCGAAAAATTCGAGAAAATTGCAAGCACTTCACGACGGTATGAAAATCTAAAAAAAAAAATTCATGCATATTAAAGGCGCTGAAAAGATTAATTTCGCATAATAATAATTTGAAAAGTGTCATTAACATATTAATCGAAAAATTAATTAACAAATTATCGGGCAAACCAATGTTTTTTCTTTGATGAAAATGATTCGTTCATTTTTCTGAATACGCATGAATTTTTTCAGATTTCTCAGGCAACCATGATTTTTTTTGTTTTTTCACACATTTCTTCCATATCAACAAGAAAAAATCAAAGTTGACTGAAAAATCTGAAAAAAATTCATACGTATTCAGAAAAATGAATGAATAATTTTCATTAAAAAAAAAAAAAAAAGTTATGTTGCCGGATAATTTGTTGAACAATTAAATTTTTTGATTCATCTGTTAATAACATTTTGGAATTATTATTATGCACAATTAATCTTTTGGGTACCTTTGGTGTGCATGCATTTTTTTTTTTCAGAATTTTATACCATCGTGAAGTGCATGAAATTTTCTCTTATTTTTCTCGAACTTATGCAAAATGAGCGCGAAGCAACATAGCTACCTTAATTCATCAGCTTCCGTCACTTGCGACACTCGACAAACATCCCAGAGGAAAATTAATAATGCTCTCTTCAACGTCACTTTCGACATGAAAATCTCACTTTTAAACCGAACGTGAGTCGTACGTGAAATACGTCACTTCCGGTTTGCGAATTTCACTGTCAAACCCGAATGTCATGCGACAGTCCTGCGGTAAAACATTACACTGTAAAAAAAAAAAAAAAAAAAAAAAAATGTTCTGAAAATTAATGAACGATGCTGGAAGCTTTTTTTTGCACAAACTGTTTCTGAAATTTCAAAGATACGCGCGTTGCAATATTACCGTAAAATTTGTATTTTTAATGAAAATGTTTGCAAATTTCAGACAAAATATTTGTAATTTGAATATCTCGTATTTTAACTTTGCAATAAAAGTGCATTAATGCTCAATTAATATAAATAATTTAACTGAATTTTCAATTTACAATTCATTCAATTTACAATTTATTTTTATAGCGACACTTCCCGTTTGGATATTTTATTTTTCAACCGGAAGTGACGTCATAGGGGAATACCTCACTTCCAGTCGAAAAATACGATTTTCAACCCGACCGTGATATCGGGCTCCCGAATGACGATACTTTCGGTCAAAAAACTGTGCGTTTGAAGCCGAAGATGTCGTTTTTCCCTTTATGACCTAACGCGTTCGACGGCTCCGAGCTCGGTCGCGGATCGCGAACATGATCGCGTATGTCATAAACATAAGTTTATCATGACGAGCGTCAAAATTATGCTTATTGTCACTTGCAAGATTTATGCAAGTGCGACGAAGCTATGAATGATTCATCGAGACTTGATAAAAATTAAGCGTATGCGAAACCACGTCAGCTAACTGCAATAATACTAATATGTACTTTAACACTCGTGAGTATGAGCAAATTCAAAAGTTAAATATACATGTACATTTCCTATTATATATATATATATATATATATATATATATATATATATATATATATATATATAGATATTACGAAATACATATTGCCTTGGGTTATTATATACATATAATACATAAGATTAGAACGTTACGTTGCCTCATCCGTTATATTTCTCCCACCATGCAGCAGTCTAAACTCATACATACACCATACATAGGAAAAAAACGTATATAAACGACGCAAAGATAATGAGACCTTCGACACTGGTTCCCGTACTTATCCGATAGCGGTCACTCTTCGCACGTCACAAAATCTTACGATTCTTCATTCGGTCGGTCACTATCGTTGAAGACACCGAGCGAACCGGAGATTCTCCTTTACTGCGTCGATAAATCGAGGAAAAAAGATTCTCAAGAAACCACAAAATGTCACGCTTGTTCGTCGTTCCATTTCTGGTGGCTTGCCTCTTCGTCTTCGTTCAGGTAAATGATTATCGGATTATCGTGGATTAACAGCGATTTCGATGAGGTCAACGATTGAAACGAACATTTTTCGACACAGTAACGGCAATAATCGAGATTAGTAACGTTTCGATCGATCGATCCACAAAATTTTCTTCGGGACAATTTTGCCACCGAATGTTCGTCGCTATTTTTTTGGAGCACAGCGAACGGCTCGGTGGTTCGACGAATTTCGCTTATCTGAAGTCGGAACTTCGGTTCATCGGTTCAAAGTTTAAGCAATCGTTGATCTCACGCTCAATTTTTATTTATCTTTCCAATTTTTTTTATTCGGTTCAATTTTTTTTTTTTTTTTTTTTTTTTTTTTTTTTTTTTTTTTAGGCATTGCACGTGTGAGAGAAAATTTGATGTTCGACTATGATCTTTGCGTTCGATTTTCAGGGATTTCCCCAGGAACCCGCAACAACCGCGGCACCCGGAAGTGGCGACACAGCCGCTCGTATGCAATCGGCTCTGAACGACGCTATGAAATCTCTGGAGAAGGGCTTGAAGGATATCATCGACGATCCTCAAGTCACCAAGCTCCTTCAGGACGGCCAGAAGATGCTTGAGAGCGCCGTTACATCGATCCAGAACGAGGCTTCCAAGATGATGCCCAAGACCGACGGAAATTAGTGTCTTTTTTTTTTTTTTTTTTTTTTTTTTTTTTAAACGTTTAATCTTTTAATTATAAATACTATCGAAAATCGTAGCAATGTATAATTTTATTGTACTCTTTCGTGGGTCGTAGAACAATATAAACCAAAGTACAACTATCACTCGACGATGTCTGCCGATTTTATTATATCTATAAGTATCATCCAATTTCCTGCAATTCCCTTTTTCACCCGATTGATGTTTGCAACGATTAGGTTAAACAAAAAAATTGAGATTTTAATGAAAACGCGTTCAGAATTTTCGAAAACATCGAAAAATCGTATTTAGAACAAATTTACGGATGCATGTGTGTGTGTGTGTGTGTGTGTGTGTGTGTGATTGAGACGCGAAGAATTCAAATCGCTACAACTCGAGAATACCTCGGCCGATCAAGTTAAAATGTCGCACACATGTCGCATATGTTGTTGATAGTCAATTTTTTTAATAAATTGAATCGCGCAATTTTCTATAGAGCCAAATGGTGTCCTGAGAAAACTAAAATATCGCGTTTGCCCGAAACCAGACAAGGATATTTTATAAGCTCATAGAGAGCTTATAAAATCCATCCAATTTTAGTCAGAAGATATGAAACAGCAGAAGACCAAGATACAGAATAATAATAATAATAATAATAATAATAATAATAATAATAATAATAACAATAAGATTGAGAATCGTCGTTTAAAAATGAAAAAAAAAGTCTAAAGAAGCATATATGAAAAAAAAATTGACCTGAACATGGGTCAAGGTGTCTAATGCCGAACGGTTCAATTCCGATAACGGAGAGTGATAAGCTTCTCGAACTTCCAGAGTCTACCACACGAGATACGGAGAAACGTTCTAGCGTTTTGTCTATTTATTTGACGAGCGTTATCTTTCGTGCTCATGAAACGACAAATATTTTCCTGCAGAACCTTCGACCCTGTGAAATCGATCGTGAAAAACATATCGATCGACGAGTCAAGGAGTCAATACGGCGGAGAGAAAAAAAAAAAATCAATAGGGTCAACCAAATGTGCGCTTACGGATGGCGAAACATATGTTTGGTCGATCTAAAGGAATACATCGTTGATCGATCTATAACACGGTTCGTCGAATAAAATGTATCCTTACTCTTACAACGACAATTATTTTGTTCGTTTAAACAAAAAATTTTGTTTATCCACCCGCCAGCTCTAGTTTTTCTCGATGTGATCGATCTTTTTTTTTCCCGAATGAAGAAAGAAAAACCACCCCGAATTTTTGTTGGAGAACTCTTCGTGCATATGACATCTCCAATAGGTATAACGATAAAATTCCATGATGCGCAACGAGAGTCCGATTCCTCGTATCATAATGTGATACCCCATCGATATATTCGACTTCTGGCTTGACCCGAACCCCGTTGACACAAGATTGGACGACGATTCCCGGACTTTCGATTACGAGGCTTCTCCGCAATCCCCGGCTTAGGAACACGAACACTTCGACGCTCCAATAATCCTATGTTTGTGCACTCTTCCATACAGTCTGCAACGAAAATAATGTTCTCGGCGTTCTACGATATTGTCGTTTTTTTTTTTCACCACTATCATCTAAATCAATAAAGATGTTATTTTATTTCATTCGTCGGGGTCATTGAACTTTACGCGTTCCAGAAAAAAATCTAGCGCTTATCCTCGTTCCTTCCTCTATTAAATCGTGAAAGAAAGTGACGACAAACTATAAAGCTCGGTAGCCGGAGCTGCGGTGAGATGCAAGATAGCTGGGCACTTTGCCCCCAGCGTCACCGATAAGAATTGCCTATAAAAGGGAGTCACTTGGTGGCGAGTTTCATCAGTCTTTCTCTCGATCTACAACAGTCAAGAGACCTTGATCGGTGTTTCGCTATTTTTAATCGTGTATCAAGATGAAGAGTGCAACTGGAATCGCCTTGTTCGCTATGGTGGCTTTAGCCGCCGCGCATCCCCGTCCACCCAGTCAACCGAAAGCTCCGGCTAATGAGTTGACACCTACCCCACTTGCCGACATCATCGCCGACGCTCAGAACAACATCAGCAATCTTGGCAAGCAGATTCAGGAACAACTGAACCTTCCGGATCAAGAGACTGTCGTGAACACCATCAAAGCGCAGAGCACCACTCTTGTCAACAACGTTAACTCCTACATCAGCCAAGTCTCCGAAGATGTAAGCTACTGATCGATGGGTCGATGGGTCGATGGATCGATGGATCGATGAATCGATGGATCGATGGATCGATGGATCGATGGATCGATGGATCGATGGATCGATGGATCGATGGATCGATGGATCGATGGATCGATGGATCGATGGATCGATGGATCGATGGATCGATGGATCGATGGATCGATGGATCGATGGATCGATGGATCGATGGATCGATGGATCGATGGATCGATGGATCGATGGATCGATGGATCGATGGATCGATGGATCGATGGATCGATGGATCGATGGATCGATGGATCGATGGATCGATGGATCGATGGATCGATGGATTGACCCCCTAGCAACTTGGGTAACCTTTGCTTTTATAAAAGAACAACCGTGAAATAACCGGAAATATTATAGCAATTCTAGGTCACTTCCTGTAGAAATAATTGAAGAAATAATCGTATTTCAACTTCTGGACATGAGCGGTACCTGCTGCAATTATTTTTTCGGTTACTCAATCAAACAAACAAAAACGACCGTTCGCAAGCACAGACACCGTGAACTCTCGTACGCACATACGCAGAAGTTGAAATATTTTTTTGCGGTATAAAAAGTGACCTGAAACTACTGTCATTTTAAGAATTATTTTTACGGTTGCTGGGCAATTTTTCGATTAATCATATTTCATTGATTAAAATGAAAGTTGAATCAATTAGTCAACTTCAATTTGAGTGTAGAATTAATTTAAAATTTTTTTATTGATTACTTGAAATAGATCAAGGCTAAGAGCCCCGAACTGGAGAGACTTTGGGGAGACATCAAGGGCAGGCTGAACCAGGTCGTCAGCGACATCAACGCCCAGATCCCCAACGCCTCCGAGCAGGCTGCCCAGCTGCAGGCTAAATTCAACGAAGGTGTCAGCATACTCGTCAGCGAGTCCGACAAAGCTGCTAAGGCGATAAGTCAGAATTCCTCAAAGGCTCAGGAGGACATCGCCAAATTCACAAAGCAGGCCGTCGAGATCGCTGTTCAAGCTACAACGAATTTGAACAACCAGCTGCAGCAGGCCAGCGCCGCAGCGAAGGCTGCCTAAACGGTGGACTTGAAAAGAAATGTACATCATCAACGTCAGGGCAAAATTAGATCGCGGAGATACGATTGCAGCGACCGGAAGTGCGCGGAGCAAACACACAACGAAGCACACCATAATGTCGAGAGCGTAGCAACATTATGATCGAAACAATGACTGTGAATCCAATTGATAAAGAAGCAAATTATGTAAACGCGAATGATATACGAAAAACGTTGCAAAACAATTTTCAGCAACTGTTGACGCGTTTCGCAAGAGATAACGTCACAACGATAGCGATTGCGAGTTTAAGTCATCCAATTGTTAATCGAGATGAATTTTCGTTCCTCCGACATGTATTAAATCCCACGACAATAAAGTTCTTATTTAATTCGTACATTATCGTACATTACGATGTACTTGAGAAGCGATTAATCTTTAGGGTACCGGTAACATGCATCGAGAGAAAACAACGAACGTAGAAAAGGATTTATTTGTCGCAGTGACAGCGGTCGTAAAAATGATCAGTCGTAGTTCTCGAACGATGAGAAGTCCGACGAGTCCCTCGCGCAGAGATTCGATTTTCTGCCCATTGTCAGTGTCGGCCTAGACGGTTTTATGAAGTCCGGAAGCGGAAGACGCTGACACGCGAAATTTGCACACTTCACGATCGCACCCATCGCCTTCGAGGCAAAGTAACTCAGAGGGCTGTAAGGCTGCTGATGATTTTCGCATCTCGACGACGTGGTGAAAACCGAACTTGGAGCTGCTTTAGCGTACTGTAAAAAAAATAATAATAATAATAATTACGGTACATTTAATAGTTATTTATTTTTATTGCTTTATTTTGTATTTTTTTTTTTTTTTAGTAAGTGTAATTTTACCGATTGACTCAAGAGGACAAGGGCCAGTGAAGAGAGAAGTATCTTCGGTAAATGCATTTTCTTCGATCCGTCGATCGAAACTTTTCGACAATGTTACGTACGAGAAAACGAGCGGTCGACTGCGCGAGGCGCAGAACCGTTAAACATTATTTCTTCGCGTCCCGGAAACGCTGCTTTATACGTTTTGCATAATCTGTTTTGCGAATGAAGAAACAAACAGTGAACTGTTGCTTTTTTTTAAATCGTTCACACTACATATAGGACAAACGTTTCACGAATGGAGAGACTGCTCGGGTGATCTCGGTTTAAGAAAGAAAGGAGCGCACCCGCGCGCACACTCGGTTTTCTGCACCGGATGCCTCGTTTCGCGATTTCCGGCACAAAAGTCAGCCTCTTCGGTGCATTGATTTTTTTAAATCTTTTAATCTTACAAGCTGAGGCATTCAATGCCGAAATACTAAGATATCATCCGCCGATCGGGCAGGTTCGATCTTGACTATTTTTTTTTTTTTTTTTTTTTTTTTTTTTTTTTTTTTTTAAATAATACAAGAAAACAAAACAAAACATAACAAAAAAAGTGAACTATCGGAATATATAAATGTATAAATATATTAATATATAAATGTATATATAAATGCAATTTTTTTTTTTTTTTTTTTCTCTTTAATCGCACGATATAAAGATAATGTTGATCATACGTAAAATTAAATAATTCATAATTAGCCCGAATATGGACTGTAAGTTTAATAAAATCGTTGATGAATTGCAGGTGAGAAAGCGAGATCGAACGATCGACCGGCGAACCAATCGATGCTCGGAGCTGTCGAGAAAAAGATCGGAGGACATAAAAATCTTGAGATCTCACATAAAGAGATTGTTGGCCTTCAGGAAAGAAATGCGCGCGACCGGTGGCTCTCGAGTATTTTGAGTTTTACCTGACGAGCGGGCGATTAAGCTTCGCGACGAGTCAGCAGAATCTTACGATTGCTTGGCCGTCGCTGTGTAGTTCTGGCGACAAATGAAATTTCGACGTCAGCAAAAATACGTTCTTGCGTCAGGAAAAGGCGCTGTGAATCATTTTTTTTTTTTTTTTTTTTTTTTTTCGTCACGCCTCTGCGACCGCAAGAGACGAGTAGGCGGGTATGCAGTCTGCCACGTTTCTTTACGGTCGTTGTAAGGTCTCACTTTTTTTTTTTTTAATTTGTATTAATTATAATTTTATCGTTTGTAGATGCAAAGATCGCAAACGACAATTTTTTTTTTTTTTTTTTTTTGAATCATCCTTATCGCTACGATGACATCCTCGTCGCGAATTTTGCTGATCTCCGTATTCGTGCTCACGGTATGTGTGATTCTCTTGCAAACCATAGGAGTTTAAATTTAAAGTTCTTTAAAATTTAAATTACAGTTATTAAAAATTCGTAAACAGTAAAAAAAAAAAAAAAAAAAAACAGATTTATGCAGGCTCATAAAGTTTATATAAAACAGACATTTCCTCTTCACAATACATCCGCTATTTGTTCTCTTGTTAATTTTACAATTGTTTTTTGAATCGCTAAAAATAAATAAACTCGTAAACGGTATAAAAAAAAAAAAAGATTTATATAGGTTCATAAGATTTAGATATTTAACGAATATTTCTTCTTCACAATACATCGGAAATTTATTTTCTTGTTAATTTTTAACATTTTTTTTTATTTAGCTCCAAATAAAGTGCTCGACTAATTAGGAGTACTTTGATTACAATTTTTACCCGGCTGACTGTTGTACATTTTTTGTTTTTTTTTTGTTTTTTCTTCAGATTGCAACATCGATGGCTGCCGAAGAATTTACGAAGGATCACAAAGAGATTCTCGAAAAGATATCCGCCCTTCTGGCCGACGGCCCGACAGCCGTAAATTCGAAGCTTGCCCTGACGGCCAGAAGATCTAAGGCTGCTCGACTTAAGGGGGAAACATCGCTCGAGAGGGCCGAGAAGATAAATCGTAATTTCGAAAAAATGATTCAATTGGTAAACGTACTTGGACAGGTCGATAGCTTTATCACCGACAGGGCGAAAAACGTTGTGAAAAAATTACACGCCGTATACGACATTGACGACGGCGATAAGGCGAGACGGGGACGTTCGAATTTGTGAATATATAATTTTTTAAATAGATGAACAAAAAAAAAAAAAAAAAAAGAAAGTCGCACGAAAAAAAATGATTATATGTATGGCAAAGTTGATAAGAAGGTTCCGGTAGTAGAAACAATGCCTATCCAGCCGAGTCTCTGAGCATTACCAACATTTTTTTTTATCCTCGAATTTCCATTGCGTTATTATTAAATTGTATGTGTCTATATATATATATATATATATGTAAAACATTCGATCAATACAATCGCATGGGCAATGAATAAATTATCATAAGAAAATATTATCGAACATTTTTAGATTGCATTCAGTTCCTCGCGGTAGTGTTTCGGTACCAAAACACTCTGTTCAATTTTTTAACGCAATTTTTTTTTTTTACTTTCACTGCGAAATAAATTCGCTCTCGTAAATTACTTCCGGCATTTTTTTATACTCGAATTTCCATTAAATTATCATTAAATTCTGTGTATTTATGTATATGTAAAAAAATCCAATTAATACTATTAGGTGAACAATGAATAAATTACTATCGTGAGAGTATTATCGATCGGTGTTAGATTTTACTCCGTCCCTCAATGAAGCGTTTCAGTGCAGAGAAAAAAAAAAAAAAGATCACACAACTCGTCCATGCACTCTGCTCAATTTTTCATCGCACCTGTCCAATTGTCATCTAATGATCCCTTAATTTCTTCCAGAAAATCGTTTGCTAAATGCATAACAATGCAACTGCCTCACTTCTTTACATCGTTTTCGTACGCACAAAACGTCCGATGCCTGAATGTTCTTGTAATTATCAATTGATTGTCGCTTCATTTCTTACCGAAAATAGTTTACTAAATGTAAAATAAATTAGTCCTCGTAACGGCCTCTTCTCACGTGGCTCGGATCGTCCGACGATCAATATAATCCATAGAATGGATAGTCCATAAATTAAGTGAAATAATGAAATACAATGGATTAATGGATTCGCACAAATCCCGTAAGTCGTCGCATCGGAAATCGTACAGTATTCAGGTATAATCCGTCGCCGCACTTTAGTCCGAGCTCAACCTCATTAGCTCTCTTTAGCTTCCCTTCGTCGAACCCTTCGTAAAGTGCCGAAGCCGCACTTTACGACGAGTACAAGCGCCACTTTGGATCCACTATATATATACACCAGGACGAAACCATCGAGATCGTCAGTCGCCTTTGGTACCTTTGCATCGAAGGAATAGAGATTTCGAACAGACTCGTTCACTGTTTGGCTCTCGTTAGCTTCTCTTCGATAATTTTTCGGCTAAAACGGTACGCAGAAAAAATTATCAACGGTCATAGAAAAAAAAAACAAAAAAAAAATATGGGAAGCTTCGTTAAATGGCTGTGTCTTGCACTGTTGCCACTGGTCCTCGCGGAGGATTACTGTTCGGTTTGCAACAACCACACCATGTGCGCTTTCAAGGTAAGCGTCTGATGGATTAATAAATAACAAAAAAAAATTGTTACATTGCAGATAAAAATGTGCAAATTTGCACGTAGCTTCCTCATCTGTTGCAATTTTGCGCATAGCTTTGTCTATGACAAATTTCGTTGATCGATTTTTGGCCCTCACAGAGAACGCTACGGGCAGAATTGTGACTGACGAGGAAGAAAATTACTTTGCACCGTTTTTTCGTAACGCAACAAAAATGTCTGGAACTCATCAAAAAATTGAAATAGCTAAAAGTTATGGCAAAATTTATCGTAGAAAATCGTCGTTTTGAGGCCATGTACTGTGTATTTTTCTTCACTAATGAGAAAGCTCAAAATTATTTTTACTCCAAGAGCGACATTTAATGGATAAAATCGTGTCGGATACAGGAATGTAAACTTTCGAAAAAATGCAAAAACTTCGAAATGTCCAAACAGTGTTGCCTCGTTACAGTGTTAAATTTCATGTTTACTCGAATTACACAGATTTTACAAATTCTTCGAACTATGAGGAAGCAAATTGTTATCGTCGAATATTAATAATAAACTTATTCTCTTTGATCAGGGTAAAAGCGCATCCTGCGGTGAAAACAGTGCGAGCGGTGTGTCTTCGTCGGAAGCGGCGCAGATCGTTAAATTGCATAACGATTATCGGTCGCGAATCGCGAACGGCCTCGAAAATCGTGGAAAATCTGCACCTCAGCCTCCCGCTGCGAACATGCGAGCCCTCGTCTGGGACGAAAAATTGGCCGAAGTCGCTCAGAGATGGGCCGATCAGTGCACCTTCCGGCACGACCGATGTCGCAACGATCGTGAGTTCGAAGATTAATCGTCAATTGAAATTCTCCATCCGATATTTGCCGAAAATTTGCTGCTCGATGATGAAATTTATTGTATCATCGGTCGGCAAAGACAAAAACCGCGCTGTGCATAATTTTAATTTTTTTTACTTCCATCATCGCTAAAAAAAGGGTACTCAATTGGTTGTTGCACTTTCGTTATCAGCTCGTTTCGAGGTCGGCCAGAACATGTACTTCAGCTCGGCTCTACCGGCGATTAACTGGACACGAGCGGTCGGCTCGTGGTACGACGAAGTCGGGGACTTCGACGGTCGCCGCGTCGGCAGCTTTCTTCTCGATCCCTACACAAGTAATTACACTCAATTGGCCTGGGCAAGTACGACTCTCGTCGGCTGTGCGCGCACCACTTTCGGCTCGGCACGCATCGTGAAAGAACACCGTCCTCGAGAATTCGTCCTTCCGGCTTCGCCCGCTGAACCGGAAGCGGAGATCGCAAGCCAAAACGGCAATCGAAGAGCAAAGAAACAATCCCATCTCGGATTCTTCGGTGGCGCGCGTTACGACCCTTCGGGCGCACAGGGCGCTATCACCGGCACTTCCGGTGGGGTAAGAGATACTTATTATCCTCATTTGATACACGTTTCCCAGTCACCCCAGCAAGTCAATCGACCACCGTGCGACCAAAGAAATAACCGGTCGTTTTGTGCCGTTTTTACGACCGTGAAACAACCAATAAAACGATCATTTTGTCGGTTTAGATTTGATAGTATTTTCCTTTGAACGACCCAAAAACGACCGAGGTAACGTCTGCTGCAACGCGTATCGGTCGTTTTTTGGGTCGTTAAAGAAAATACGACCAAGCCGAAACTAAAAACTGGTCGTTGTTTTGGTCGCACGGTGGTCGCCAAAGGGGCACAAAATGACCGGTCGTTTTTTAAGTCGCTTCGCGGCCGTTTTCAATGATCGTTTGACCTGCTAGGGTACACAAGTTAGCGTAACTGTCAATGATTATTGTATAAGGCGATAGACTGTTCGATTAATTTCAATTTTTTTTTTTTTTTTGTCATCTATCCGTCAGACTGCGGAATCGTCGGGAGCCAACAGGCCTTCGAGACCACCCTCGGCACACTTTCCTGCCGGTGAAATCAACGGAAACAATGGAAACCGTCCGAGCTTCCCGGTGACCGGAAATCGACCGAATTATCCTGGTGCCGGTTATCAACCTGCTTATCCGAGCTATCCAAGCTATCCGAGCTATCCGAGCTATCCGAGCTATCCGGAATCGACCGGCGATGAAAGCGACTCCGGATACTACACGGGACAAGGAGGATATTATTATCCTGGAGTTTACTACCAGTCGCATCCTGCGTACCACCAAGGAGGCGCGCACTATCCGCTCTATGCAGTCGCAGGTAACTTTTCATTAATTTTCTTTGGACTTTCGATCGATCCTCAAAGTGTACGAAAAATTCCGAAAATCGTAAAAATTTCAAGCAAACTTTTTGTTTTTTTTTTTTTGCTGAAATAATGTTTTAATTGCAAAAGGATATTTAACATTGATCTGTTTTTTTGTTTTCTTTCTTTACATTAACGTCGCAGGTTTCGTGCCATACTTTGTCGGACACGCGGGAACTAGCGGATTGGCGAATAGGCCGTCGGCTCTCGGTCTCTTCAACGGTGAGGCGGACGAAAGTGTACCATTGCGGCCTGTCGAGACGACGCCCAAACGATCGAGAACGCCGACTTCCGGTGAAGGGAAAACCAATAGAGTCAGCAGAAGAACTTCGGTGGACGCGGTAAAGGAGCCGATACATACGGACGAGTCGTCTCCGACTCATCAGATACTCGTTTGCAATTACGGACCGGCGGGCAACTACGTCGACCAACCGATATACATTGAGGGCGAAGCGTGCTCGAAATGTCCACTCGGTACAACTTGCCAGAATGGCCTCTGTGCCACCGTTTGAATACTCCATTGTGATTGTTACCAAATATAATGTTATATGTATATATTATAGGAGGTTGTTTGTTTCTTTGCCTCTATTTTCAAGAATCGAGGAGCTTCCCCTGGAGGCCTTGCGGCCCTGATTAGTCAGGCTCTGACAACTATTCCGCTATTGTACTATTCTGGTCCTATTCTGAGAGTCTCGGCTAATTCGGCGCAATAATGCGTTGCACAACAGCGCTGTACATTATCGTGTACAAAAAAAAAAAAAAAAAAAAAAAACGAATTATTCGACCAGAAATACGTCACTTCCGTTTTAAAAAGCTCATTTCCTGACAGGAAGTGACGCCGTGCCGGAAATATGCCACTTCCGGTTTTCGAGATCTGATTTTTCGACGGGAAGTGACGTCATAGCGGAAACACATCACTTCCGGTGGAGAAATGAAATCTTCGAACCGCAAGTCCCGTGTTTCCGGTACGACGTCACTTCCGGTTGAAAAGTGAGATTTTCCAACCGGCAGTGATGTGTTTTCGGCAAATCTCCGGTAATCTCCACTTCCGGTTTCTAAATCGTTATAGTCCATAGCGAGAGCGCAAAGCGCCCGAGCCACAACAACCTGCTGGTATGCGAAGAATTAAAGGGTTTCGATAACGTCGATGTTCAATGCGCATTTTTGAAGAAGCTCGATTATTCGCACCCGTCAAGAGTGGTCTGGTGCGGATAAATAAATGATGAAATTACGTCGTCTATTTTTAATTGCCGAACGCTAGTTACGCGGATTTGAGCAGCGAAATATTGATGCCGATACTGTGAGAAATACGTGCGTAAGGCGATTCAAACGATTTGATGTTGAAACTAGTCTCTGATGCTCGTCGGCCGACTCCGATAAAGTGGGTGAAACTACACGGAAAAGCCAGTGTGCGAGCGGATTTACACTGGAAGAGGAAAAGTGCGCTTCAACACGATTGGTAACGAAAACGACTTCCGCCGCGGCGAGCAACAATGTGCAGTGCTTCACGCGAACGTCCGGATAATCGACTGTTCGGATAAACCAAGCGATGATTCGGATAATTGAGGGTTCGGATAATCGAGGTTCTACTGTCATTTTTTACTCAATTATGATAATATTATACTTTGCACTTTATAGCTTGTCGTAGAACATTTATACACATTCTTATAATAAGCCACAATTGTTGACAACTCAAAACAGTTAGTTGTAGTTTTTCATAAAAATAATAAATATTTATGACAAATTACTACGTTGTGCGGCACCTCAGTTGAGGAAATCCTCAGTTGAGGAAATCCTCAGTTGAGGAAATCCTCAGTTGAGGAAATCCTCAGTTGAGGAAATCCTCAGTTGAGAAAATCCTCAATTGAGGAAATCCTCAGTTGAGGAAATCCTCAGTTGAGGAAATTCTCAGTTGAGGAAATTCTCAGTTGAGGAAATCCTCAGTTGAGGAAATCCTCAGTTGAGGAAATCCTCAGTTGAGGAAATCCTCAGTTGAGGTTTGTCCAAAAAAAATGTTTAGAATTTTTTCGTTAATGAAATCGGTTGGGAAATATGCCACTTGAAAACAATGGCGAAGGTTTTAATTCGATATCTTGAATTTTTGTTTTCGAAAACCATTCTATATGCTAAAAATTCGAAATTTTGAATTTTAGCATACAGGTTTTCGAAAAAAAAAAAAATGTCACGATATCGAATTAAAACCTTCGCCATTGTTTTCAAGTGGCATATTTCCCAACCGATTTCATTAACGAAAAAATTCTAAAAAACTTTTTTCGTTAATGAAATCGGTTGGGAAATATGCCACTTGAAAACAATGGCGAAGGTTTTAATTCGATATCTTGAAATTTTTTGGAAAAATCCTCGGCTGAGGATTTCCTCAGCTGAGGATTTTTCCAAAAAATTTTTTTAGAATTTTTTCGTTAATGAAATCGGTTGGGAAATATGCCACTTGAAAACAATGGCGAAAGTTTTAATTCGATATCTTGAATTTTTGTTTTCGAAAACCATTCTATATGCTAAAAATTCGAAATTTTGAATTTTAGCATACAGAATGGTTTTCGAAAAAAAAAAAAATGTCACGATATCGAATTAAAACCTTCGCCATTGTTTTCAAGTGGCATATATTTTCCAACCGATTTCATTAACGAAAAAATTCTAAAAAATTTTCTTTGAAAAAAAAAAAAAAAAAAGTCCATTTTCGTCAAAAAATGGTAGGGGTATGTTCGACGTATTTTTTTCCGCTGAACACGAGTCCGCTGGACTTTTTTGGGCTAAAGTACAGTGTGACATTGAAAGTCTCGATTTTATGCATAAAGAATCGTATTTTTTGGTATTTAAGTAGAAAATATTGGGCTGACAGTAAAATAATTGGTATATTCGTGTTCGAAATTTGTATCAGGAGTGAGATTCGGTTCCTTGAGAATATATTGTCCGGCGATCGGATTTCAATAGACTGAGCATTTGTCATCTATTGTCGATAATAAATAACATAAATAAACGAACCTAGCGTCGGGCGCGAAGCGACCCGATCGCCAGTAGAAATAATAACGATCTACACAGTAAAAAAAGTTTTTACTTTTTATAACAACTTGTTGACATCTCCAAACGGTTAGCTGTAATTTTTCATAAAAACAATAAATATCTATGACAAATTACTACGTTGTGCGGCACAATTCGGCTACGAATGAAAAACGAAAAGGTGATCTTTTTTTTTGTTGTTTTGTTAACTTTTCATAGAAATAATAACTTTCTACGTAGTAAAAGAGTTTGTACTTTTTATAACAACTCGTTGTCAACAAACGTTCACAATTTTTTATTTGTCAATTTTCCGATCGCAATATTCGGCTCCAGTTTAACGAACGAGAGTGCAAACTAAAATTGTTAATGAGACGGGGAATAAAAGGACAGATTTGCATATCCAAACCTCGACAAACGAGTTTGTCACTTATCTAACGATATTATTTTTTACTGTATACAACCATCGTGGACTTGGATCGAAAATTGAAACGAGGCACGATTAATTGTACTTTCTTGTAGTTGTGAGTTGTAATTTCGACGAAATTTCGCATATAATTTCGGTGCAAATTTTTCCGAAAACATTCGATCTAAATGGTTGTACATACAGCGTAGTTTTTGGCACGTTTTTGGCATTACAGGAAATCATGTGATAGCGTATTTGTTTCATTCGTATCCAATTGTTCGTTCATCCTGTCACAGCAGAAACTGACAATAGAAAAATATTAACAGAATAGTTCAAAAATGATAAAAGATTTTTTTTTTGCATTTTCTGCTACTCACTTGTTTTTTTTTTTTTTTTTTCTTTTTTTCTTTCGTTTTAATAAGCAGGCAACTCGATACACGCTGGATGAGGGAGAAACCCTTTGTGCGCAAGTGTAACTTCGGCGACGTTGAAAAAAAGTACAATCTCACAATTCATCGTTTCAAAGCTAAAATTCCATCCGCACCGAAGAGCCCCGACGACTTATTTTTCGCTCTCATCGAGCGCGTAGCCTCGTCCTTTCATTGGCTGGTACACATCCGTTCGTGTTTACAAGTGGCACTACAGCGCGAAGGTTTCCCTCGCTCTGTTCCCCTCGCCGCAGCGAGCGGTCGCTCGTCTGACTCAACCTGCATCGTTCAATTGGTTCAATTGTCTCGGCAATGAAATCGCGTAAGTAAACACAAAAAAGGTTCACGAGACGAAATGAATATCGTCCAATTTTCAGGATCATCTTAACGTAACTCAATGAGAGACGCTTTGGGGCGCGAGCCTTTAATTCCCGACTTTCTCGTGCATCGGTTTCGTCGAAAAACACGTACACAGAGCGGAACGCGCCTCTCCCACAAAGTTATCCTTCTCTTGAAAATCATTATCTCTCTCACTGGCCGACCGTTGGTTCGCCTCCGCGATTGGTCGCTTACCAGGTGGCGAACGGATCGGACAGTCACCGGGATCGGGCCGATCGGGCGACTTGTGCTGAGTTTACCTCCAACAAAACCCGTTCACCACATGTTGATTAATCGAACGAATTTCGACAACATTGGCGAGGAATCGGCGTGCGTTAGTTGCGTTACGCGAGTGCGAAGATCCCGCGGGCCGAGCGACAAGCGCGGAAACACAACGAGTTTCCCCGTGAGAGAGTGCGAAGGGTAGAGTTGAGACCACCGTCCCTCCCTCTCGTCCCCCCCCCCCGCACCCCTCGAGTTACGTCACACGACACGAAGTTCTCGTGTACGCGAGAGAGTCCGTACGACTCTCGTCCGTTGCGTCCAATCTCTCGGGCTTTTACCCGAGAAATCAAACCTCTTTTTTATTTTTTCCTCGTCGAGACCAAAAATCATCGTCGCAACAGACAACAATCGATATTATCGTTCGTCCGCCGCACGGAGGTCGAAACCAACTCTCTCGCGGACCAAGTGTGTGCTCGACGAAACTCGGCGCGACCCTTGTCAGTCATAACCTAGAAGGGCTGGTTGATGTTGCAAATTTTTTCGTCTCTCGCGACGAGAACCGGAGAATCCCCTTGTCAACCTCCGGCGTAAACTGTCCGCGTTAAATCTTTGCTCGTCACACGTATCGTATCGTCGCCCGCGAAATTCAAACTACACGACCGTAGTCGAGATTTTCCAACTGATATCGGTTTTTTTTTTTTGTGTTTCCTTTTTTCCGCAAAAATTCTGTTGAACGTATCAGTGAATTTTTTACGACTTCCCTCTAGTATACATAGAGAGAGAGACATACGTATATATAGTTACAATAACTTTTTTGTTTTTTTTTTTTTTTTTTTGCGACAAGGAGTAACCGGTAAATTAGTCAAAATTCCAGTCCCCGCTAATAAACGAGAAGGCGGCCAGAGACAAGGCGACAAGTATCCCCGTACCGGCGAAGAAACGTCGTCGACCAGCAGGATGAATAGCAAGAGGAAGAATCGTTCCAATCCCACTAGGTGAACGTTTTGTTCTTTTCTTGTTTACTTTCGTCCGGGACGATAGTCGGAGACTCTACGGTGTCGTCCGCTTCGGTGGCCAATCTTGCTTGACTGAAAACCTCATTGATGTAATCTACGCTGCGTGTAGGATGTGCAAAATGTTTCAATGAGAAATTCGTTTGTTTTGCGTATATAATTTATTTGATTTTTTGTTTTGTTTTTACACTTTTCATTCGAGGATTTTGTTGGCGTTGAAACACAATTGGAGTACTTGATTATTGCAGATTAATGTGAATATAAAAGAAACAACAACAAAAACTATGTTTCGTCAAGATAACTATTGAGTCACTGCCCAAATTTTCATTAAATTTTTTATTAATTGATTAAGTACAAAATACTTGCACACATTCGTTTTGTCTGCAGAAGCTTGTAAATTAGGTCACGGGTATCGCACATATGTTTTTTATTTTTGACAAATCTTTAGTGGAAACCTTGCAGGATCGATGGAGTTTTTTCTATAAATATTTTACTTTTTCTATACATTTTTTTGTTTCTGATGTTTTAATATCTTTTATCTGGAAAACTTATCGATGTACTCTATGCTGTGTGTACAGCACACACAAAATTTCAATCAGAAAATCGTTGGTTTCCCATATAGTACTTATTCAATTGTTTTGTGATTGTTATTCTAAGAATTTTTGGCATTTAAACGCGATTGCAGTCCCAAATGTCTTTTTCTATAAATATTTCTCTTGCCGTTTTCTACTTTCTTCTATCCGGATCACACCATACTAAGTGCAGTCATACTTTTTTCTTTACATCTGTATTTTCTTTGCAAAAGGGCTTGTTCTGCAAATAAATAAAGAAATAAATAAACGAAATCTCAAGACTGAGCTAAGTTAAAAGAAGATTTGATTTGATTTGATTTTTTCAATTATAAAAATAAAATATACATATAAAAGTAGTTATAAAAGACATTTGTATTTGAATAATTTGTTAAGGAGCCTCCCGTAATAAACAAACAAACAAGACTGTAAATTGTTTGTATATTTTCAGATCCCCGCGGGCTCGGGGTCCCCAAGAAAGATGCGTGGTCGCGGAAGGGATTTACAACAACGCTCATTTCATGCATGCCATTACCAGCCATGTTGGCAACGTAGTTCAGGTAAAGCGAAAACTACATTCAGCACGTTCGCGTCCTGCCTGCCCGCCTGGACGCACAGTAACAACTTTCGCATAATTTTTTCTGTTTTTCCCTCTCCAGATTCAAACTCAGAACGGCTCGTTGTACGAGGGAATATTCAGAACTTTCTCGAGCCAGTTCGACGTGGTGCTGGAAATGGCGCATCGCGTCGATGGCACGGGAAAGATAACAGTCGAGAGCGTAGTCGAAAAATTGATATTCAAGCCACAGGATATAATAACGATGTCGGCGAAGGATGTCGATTTGGATTACGCGATAAAGGACACTTTCCAGACGGATACGGCGATCAGCAAGTTCAACGGGCTCGTCGGCGAGAAGCAGCTCGAACCGTGGGTCGACTCGATCGCCATGAACGGCGATGACCTTATCCTTGACGGAGCATCCGTGAGTCGCCCGATTATTCGAGAAAAAAAAACATTATACCAACGGCCAAACCAAAAAACAAGCTCTGTACATGCCTGCGACGAGAAAAAAAAGCGTTTTTTTTTCAGCGACGGTTAATTGATTTTTTCGCGAAAAATCAATGAAATCGTTGAGTCGAATCGTCAATAAGAGATACGCACGATTATTTTTGTAGCCTAACTGCAGTTTTATATTTATTTATTCATTTATTTACTTTTGTTTAATTTTGCGAACAGAACGGCTGGGACGTTATCGAAATGTTCCGTACGAACGAGCAAATGTTCGGCGTAACGTCGACCTTTGATCCTCAGCTCGGTGATTACACGCTGCAGCTGCAGCGCAAGGACACCAAGGATTACAAAGATCAGGAGCAAAAAGCGGCGGAGATAGCGAGCGAGATTGAATCACAGCCGAACCACAAAGCTCGACTGGAACTCGAGAACGGCGATGAGGAGGAGAGATTCGCGGCTGTGGTAATTATTGGCCTTCGAATAACGATGAATCATTCTCTTTGAACGAGCAAATGAATAGACACAAACTCTATCCATCCAAGGATTTAATAAAGCGTCCCACGTGCGGGATAATTAAACTTCTTGTTAATTGAATAAATACAGACGATGTCCATTTAAGAGAAAAAAAAATGAATACTTTTTTTCACGTTCTTTGCCGCAGGTCCGACCCCACGAGGGTAAATATCTGCCGCCGGCCAAGAGAAAAGATACGAACGTAGGAAAATTGACGCGTTCGACACCGCCGCCACCGTCGCCGGGTCCGGCGACCGGTAAAAACGTCTTCAATCAGCCGCCACCTCCGATCAACGTCAATCCACAGACGAGCAACATTCCAGTCGGTGGTCCGCCGGTTCATCCGCCGGTTCAACATCCGGGCACGCTCGGCATGGGAATGCCGCCAAGCGGTGTCGTCGTGGCCTACAACACGCCGCCCCCTTTCGTGCCACCGCCTACGACGCAGCCCCCTCCAGGTGCGGCGATCCCCGGTGAGGCTCGATCTATCCTCGAGAAGCACTTTTCACGACAATCGCGTCCGGCGGTCCTCGACGTCCTTGAAGCCCTGAAACTTGAATTTTTTATTTCCTCATAAATTTCCTTTAATTTTTGAATTTTTCTATTTCCTCGCAAATTTGAGCTTGTTCCAAAAAAGAAAATGTGTATCTCAATTACGCTGACATACGTATATACATTCGGGGATAGCGAGTAGTTTTTTTCTGAACCGATTCTAACGTAAATGAAGACTCTTATCGAACTAAATGTTATTTCGTGCATCGCGCGCAATATTCATATTTTCATTTTTTATAAATATCCCAACACAACCTGGAAATTTCCCGGAAATTGTCTTGCAATGTCCTTAAATTTCCCACGGACTTTTTTCTGAAGCCCATGTCTAGACTTTCTTACAAAATAGAAAAAATATATATTTATATTAGTTTCCTCTAAAATTCCAGTGATGCCGCAAGTGCAGCCTCAGGGTCAGCAGATCCCCGTCGCGATACCGCAGGCGCCCTTCGTGCCGCAGCAGCAACAGTCCCAGCAACAGCCACCGCCTCCGAACAAGTTAAATTTGGAGAAGCGGGAGCGTCCCGGGAGGCAGCAAGTTTATCAAGCGGACAAAGCTCCACCCGCGCCCTTCCCGCAAGCGAACGTTGCTGCGTCGCATCAGCAACAGCAGCCCCATGCGCCGCACGCTCCGCTGCAACAACAGAACTCCGTCGAGGGACAGCGCTGCGAAATTTTGACTCCGAAGCCCGAGCACAGGAAGATTCCGGCGCCAAGAGGCCGAGACGATCAGCACTCGGAGCTGAGACAGTTCTCGTCGGATTTCAAATTGGCCGACGCACCGACGGTGCAGGATTCTGTTCCGCATTCTCGCAAGCAGCAGCAGCAGCAGCAACAACAACAACAACAGCAGCAACAGCAGCAACAGCAACAACAACAGCAGCAGCAGCAGCAACAGCAGCAGCAACAACAACAACAGCAGCAGCAGCAGCAGCAACAACAGCAACAACAACAACAGCAGCAGCAGCAGCAGCAACAACAACAGCAGCCGCAGCAGCATCAACAGCAGCCTCAGCAACATCATCAAGAGTCACAGCCTCCGCCGCAAATTCCGCAGCCTCATCACCAGCAGGTTCATCAGCATCCATCGCCGCCGCAGCAGCAACAGCAGCCGCAGCAGCCGCAGCAGCAGCAGCAACAACCGCAGCATCAGCCCCCGCATCAGCAACAACACCAACCGGTTCAGGAGGAAGCACCGGTGACGAGTAAACCACCGCCGGGTCCGGTTCCACTGAGAACTTCGACCCCGCCGCAACAGATACAGCAACAGCAGACGACACCGCCGATGCAACAAACACCGGTCGAGCCGGCTGTTGAGAAAATCACCACTGCCTTCAAGAAGTCTACGCTGAATCCGAACGCAAAGGAATTCAATCCGAACGCCAAACCCTTTACTCCGGTGAGATTTTTTTTTTTTTTTTCGAAAATTGCTCGGCTATCAAGGAGGTTGGAGCGATTCACATTAGTCCAATGAGTGCTAGATTAAAAAAATGTTTTACATACATTTTTGCGTATCTATTATAGTGGATGGTTAAACGGAAAGTTCGATAGAACTTTCCGTTTAAAAATTGCAGCCTTTTATTTAGCCATTGACGAAACTTCTTCATAAACAAACAGCTGTAATGTTTAATCGGAAAATACGCTCGTATTCGTAGAGCATCTTTCAAGAAAGAGAACGAGCTGTGATACATAAAAGTCGAGCAAAAATTGCGGATTATTCTTTATAAAAAACTGAACGAACATGTACCTTTTCGAAAATTAGCACAAATCAGTTAACATTCTTGCAAACCCATTACAATTAATGTTTTTCTCGGTTAAGGACATCTCCTGTAATACAAATAACTCTCCACTTTAATCAATAGATGCATGAAAGTGTACGAACGACTTAAAAAACTGTCTCACTCATTAGACTAATGCAAAGGGCTTCAACCTCCTTAATGTCTTTACAGGTCGAGCTGAATTGCTGTAACGGCAATCACCGTCTAAGATTCCTGAATATCTGTGTTTACTCTCTTGTGTGTTTATCTTAGCGTTCGCCGAGCACTCCGACACCGAGCAGGCCTCATACACCCCAGACACCGCAATACTCGAGCGCAGCTATGCCGACAACGGTTGTAATGCCGGCTTACGTAATGACCAGCCAGCCACCCGGTGCGTTCTCACAACCTCAGGGCCAACCCGTGACCAGGTTCCGGAAGGGTCAGTATCATCTAGGTATCGTAGCAATCCACCGATCGTTCTTCAAATTTTATTATCATAAAGCTAATTCGAAATACACAGAGACGAGAGACAGTTACACTGTAAAAATTAATTTAATGTCCTGGAACTTGAAATTTGCTTACATTGCTTAAATTAATTGAAGGTTAATATACTTTTTCGTAAAATTAAAATACCACACATAAAAATTACAAACCTTTTTCCTGAAATTGACAAAAAATTTTCATCAGAAATAAAAAATATTACTGTAAAATTGCAACGCGCGTTTAAATTTCGGAATCAGTTCATGCATAAAGGCTTCCAATACCGTTCATTAATATTCAGACAAATTTTTTTTACAGTGTACCACAATTACACACCGCTGTTTCCATTGTAAATCCATTGTTATCTCCAAGGCGGATGTACCGAAATTATTTCGATAGCGTTTAGACAAGTTTATCGTTTGTTACGAAGCTTGTTTCGCGTATTTCATTAATGATAATAAGTTTGAGCTATGCATTTTCAAGCTATCTCGGATCGACGCTTTTGCAATTTTTTTTCTCGAAACTTTCTACGACGATCGAAAACAATTATTATTGGTTTATCCCCGACTTTATCGTGGGTACTTTTGCATTATTCCCGCATGCCACGTACATTTTTTCCTCCAGCAAACATCAAAAAGAACAATAAGCATTGTCCGCTTGCGAAGCTCGAACATCGCTCGGTACAAAGCTGCACGTTACCAAAAAGGCTTGGTACATTTAGAGACCATTGCCTTTGTTATGTTGTTTATAATCAAAAAGTGTTTTTTAATTTTTAAATGTTTTTTAATTGCAAACATGGTTCGTTGACGAAAACAAAAATGAAATTATAATTTAGCTGGAAATAAGTTGTCAATATTTGTGAACAAGATGGGTGCGTTCTTGAACACAGTTCTGCTCTACTCGGCTAAATCCGGAAACATTCGTGACGTATCCGCACGTACACTCACTCGAAATGGGCGTTCTTATATTCCAGTCCACTCTCAGTTCAACCTTACTTTCGACACAAATTTGCCCCGATAAGACTCTGTTATCAAAACGAACGAAACATATCTCGCGGAAAGAATTTGACACACCGTTCTCAATAAAAAAAAAACCTTCACCAGTGAACACTCACGAATAAAAGAACGCACTTAGCTCAGCAGATCCACGTTCAAGAACGCGCCCGAAACCTACGAAGCTTTTCCGCCGTCTCTACCCACGCACACTCGATGATTTTTTGTTGTCTTTCGCTTTTCCAACGGACGACCGCATATTGTATCCGCTCGCGATTGTTCCAGTGCCAATGATGCAGCACCGTGGTCCGGACATTGCTTCGCAGATGCAGGTCGCGGCGGCAACGGGCCAGCCACTGCTGGCGCCCGCGCCGCTGCACCCGCCGTTCCAGGTGCCTTATCCGGGTCAACCGGCTTATCAGCAAATGGTGCGAATGGTACAGGCGCCACCGCCGCCGCCTCACATGGCCTCGCCCTATCATCATCATCACGAGTCACCGGGTCCCCAGAATCCCGGCATACAGTACATGGGACCGCACGGACATCCTCATCCACACGTCGGCCAGCAGCAGCCGAGTCAGGCCCAGTCGCCGGCGAATCAAAATCAACAGCACACACCGGGCGCTTACAATCCGCCGGGCACACCGCAACCCTCCTATCCACAACCCCCTCCCCAGGGACACGCGCCTAGCTATCCGATAATGTGCCCGATTATTCCCCCTCACATACCGATTCCGCCGCAACACATGCAGTATCTGCCCCCCCAGCCGCCTCCCGGTGCTCAACAGACCATTATTCTGCCCCACAATCAGTAGCCGCGGCGACGACCGAGACGAGAGGACTGTTAGTATTTTTGACCGCAAAGACGTAAACTAAAAAAAAAACAAACAATCGCGGCACGCGCGATGGGCGTTCGATTTTTTGATAACGTGAGAGGGACGAGAGAGAAACTGAGAAAAATATTCGAATGATCCCGATCTTGCCGATATTCGAGGATCTGTCGAGCGGCGTTATTGCAATGTAGATGCGGGTTCGTACTCGAGGAACGTGGAAGCGGGAAGACAAAAACGAGCCGAACGATTCCCGAACTGCAGTGAAGTTGCCGATTCTTGCACGATTTTTTCTTCTTTGTTTTTTTTACATTGATGATTATAACGTCATTAACGATTTTTCGATGAATGAATAATTTTGTTCCACGAGACGACGGGAGTCGGAAAGGTTGGGTGGGAGAAGAAACCCGTGTCTAACGTTACCCACGAGGCACTCGATCATGTACCGTATATTATATGTTTCCCGCGAAGTACCGAAGGCCCCGGGTGACGAAAAAAAATCGATGGATCGAGTTTCTGTTTCTTTTTTTTCTTCTACTTGCAAAACTTTCGGAGATCTATCGTTCTTGTCGCTCGTCGCTTCCGACGATCACTCCCGAATGCGCTCGGCTACGTAAGACCGCTCGTTGTTCTTCGCCGGACAGCAAATTTAATGATCTTTTTTTTTTCGTTTTGAAAAAAGTCCACGGCAGATCACGATATCATTACAGCCGATTCCGTTACTCTCGCGTTTCAACGACGCAAAAGAACTTGACTTTTTACATCGCCGAATAACACGCGGAGATCCGCCCCACGACGGATCTCTCGAAGCCTCTCAACTCCGGTATCTCCGCGGCCAGGGGCTCTGTCCGTCCTTTCCTCGGACTCTGAAGAACCGTCAATACAATTTTTTTTCTTTTTTTATTCGTTTTTTTTTTCCAAATTCTCCATAGCTCTTTATATTTATATACATATTGTATCCTCCGTTTCATCGTAATACGACAACTTCTTCCCCAACCCCTGCATGCGTCTATCATCTTCGGGAAATGTCATTTTTTCCTTTCACGAAACCTCCCCCCCCCCTCACCCCTTTTCCTTACCCAAGCTGACACAATTTACAGCGTAGAGAAAATATTATTTTTTCGTCGGAAACATCCAGACGATGCGAGAGATACATAAATTCGAGCGACTCGCGCGATAAGCGTTGAATTTTGATGTACGCGTCATAGATTTACGCAGATCTTTTTTACGATTCTGTTGCCGTTGAGCAAAACGCCTCGATGCCCAAAGAATTTCGCGAGTTTGTCGCGTCCGAAACATCGGGGATAAAAAAAAAGAAGAAGAAGAACACAAGACAAGAACCCTTAGCTTTATTCGTCGGGAGAGCGGCGAATTCGCGGCCGATTGTTCGTCGACCGGGCAGAAATTGCGAGGCGAACCGTCGAGGGGGAAGCGAATTGATAATCGGTTCGCGCGCCGAGCGGCCGTCGAAACATTTGTGTAACGGGAGAAACAAGACGGAGAGAGCGGGTTAACGAGAACGCAACGTTGAACGTTACACGATATTGTATAAAACATCACGCAGGCCCGAAACTTTACTCTCTTTCGTGAAAAAGGAAAGGAAAATAATATTAAAAAACGAAAAAAAAACATAAAAAACATTTAAAAAAAATTAAGCAAAAAAAAAGAAAAATAATAACATTCGTCAATGAAGGAGCGAAAGACCGACGTATCCGAATAACGAAATGCGTCTCACTCGTCGTTCGTCACTCTTCTTACATTTTTTTCTTCTTTTTCTTACGTTACTATCTTCCCGATCGTCCCTCACGAGGAGGAAGCCAGAAGGAAGTGACGAGAAGAGGACGAAGAGATAATTAAAAGAAAAATGCCCCCGAGGATTTTTCACTCGACGAAGACGTCGAGTCGCAATGTTACGAAGACGAAAGAAAGAAATGAAAAAAAAAAAAAAAAAACCGAAAAAACAAAAAAAATGTATAACGTGATGACGCGCGTAAACGCGGAGCGTCAGACAGCTCGTGGCTCTGCAGTTTGTTGATACTGAGATTTTTTTTTTTTTGTTACGGGATGCCGAAGCGAAAGGATCACGGGATCGACGGTCCCCCGGGTCGCCGAGGGCAACCGTCGATCCTCGACGAACAGGGAAAGCTCGAACGATATCACATGCAAGGAAACGAATCGATTTTTTTTTGCTTGCCGGAGTTTGCGACGAACCGCTTACGAGAAGAAGAAAAGAAAATGTTATATCGATCGCTCCGATCAGTTTACCAAAGTCGCTATTCCAAATGATATGGCATCATTGATAAAATGCATAGGGACTCGAGTTTTTTCCGAGATGTCGTTTGTTTGTTTTAGTTATCTGTCGGAGAGAGATGTACGGCCAAGATGCGCGCCAGACTCTTAGCGAGGGATTTGTAATGTTTGAAAAAAAAAAAAAAAAAAATTATATATATATACATGCGAGAGACATGTAAAGAGTCGGGGCGACGGAGATACGAAAGATCTTCGGCGTTGGTCGAAGAGCTCGCAATGATCTAGGCAGGTTCCGAAGCAGAGTCGCGGAAATCATCGTGTGTTTACGATTACGAAGACGAAGATGATGAAGAAGAAAACGAAGAGAGTTTTCGACGTCTACGGCCTTAGACCTAGTCGTGTAAATAGGACGACGGAACGAACCAGTTAATGGTTAACGATTTTTCCTCTGGATGAGATTGTTCGCTGCGTGGCATCGTTAGACACAAATTTTATATCGAAGATTAAAAAAAAAAAGAATCATCAAAATAAAATGAATAAGTTAAACGAGAACACGTTTTTTCATTCCATCTTCCAGATGAGCGTCCACTTTGCCGCATTTGGAGACTTAGCAGAAATCGGAAATTTAGATTTCCAAAAATAGAAAACGAAAATTTAGATTTTCAAAATCGAAACCGGTAATTCAAATTTCTAATATATATAAGATTGATCGACTGAATGGTTTATTTCCTGTACAACGTATCGCCACTGCGAATAATTTACATCGTCCCCGTAAACGAAGACTCGGTGAAATTTTAATCAGAATCATTCCTCGACGTGAAATCGTAGGCCTTCCACGAGGCCGCGAACTCCAAGACCTTCTTCCTCTGCTGATCGAAGTTCTCGCGTTTCGGCTTACGCCAGAGGTTGTGATCGACGTCGAGGATGCCGCCGATAATCTCCTGAGCAAAGTTACGAGGAAATAACTTCTCGTCCTCTATGACGTGAGCGAAACCTCCGTGATTGCCAAAGTTTACCGCGAAATACGGCAAGCCCTTTGGTATCGCGCTGCGTACATCCTTGCCGGTGAGATCGACGACTTTTTTGTTCGTTGACCACTCTGTCTCGCATTCTAGAAGGGCTTTCTGTAAAAAAAAATGTAAAAAAAAATTGTCAGTAACGTTACATTCGATGCAGACTCACGACAAAAAAACAAATTATTCGTTTCTTGCCTTGAAATATATAGGCGCCATGCTCCCGACCTCGTCGGGCAGCGGAACACACTCCAATTGCATGTGAGGAAATCTGTGCTGGCCAACGGACAGTTCGAAGAAGACTGGAAACTCGTTTTTGTCCATGAACATCTTCGTTATTGCTTTTTTGAAGATCTGCAATCGAAAAGCACACAAAAAATTATACACTGTTAGAATTTTTCATACCATAGTTATTTGTATAGCAAGGACGTAGAAAGGGAGTTCGGGAGATAGGGAGGGACCTAACGAGTGTAAAAATACTGCACGACAGCAGGCGCTTTCCGTTCTCTAAAAGTGTGCGCAGAAAAGAATTTTCTCGTACTAATACGAGAAAAAATACCATATCACGTTTGTAGGCATGCGCGGTATTTTTCTCGCACGCGATGCGAAAAAGTGCCTTTCTGCGTTCACTTCACAGGAACGAAAAGCGGGATTTTATGGGTATGTGTTAGGAAATAATCATTTACGATACTAGTGTGATAAAACTTTTTCTGACGAGCTTTGCAATCACACGAGTTAAGAAAAAGTTTTTTACACGCGTATCGTGCCAAATTTTACTTTACGAGATGTGAAAATTGGGGTTTTAACCGAAGCGTGCGTAAAACTGCCATTTTCGCCCTGAGTGAAGTAAAAAAAATGTGTTCGTTTTTCCCCTTTCTCTTTACCTGCAGCTCTTCCCAAACATCCTCGTCCAACTGAGTCTGGCATGGAACGTGATGTATGGGAGCCAATATACAGTGCCCCGTTGTGAGAGACACGTGAGGGGGAAGACTGACGTAGCTCTTGGCTCCCATCGCGACGATCATGTGTTTCAACATCTCCTTCGAATCGAAACACATGCGACAATGATCCAGACTCTTCTCGAGCATCTTGTGATCCTTGATGGCCCGCGCACGATCTTTCTCGTCTTGCTTGACGTCCGACTCCTCCCGAGTAATTCGTTGCTCGAACAACTCGTCCATGTCCATGCTCTGATAAATGAGAAATATTGATCAACAACTATTTCGTTGAAGAAAATCTCGAGACACGAATAAAAAAACTGAATGTTGAGTTTTACCTTCGAGGCCATTTTAACGAAAGTCGCGTCGTTCTCGGCCGAAGTCTGACCCTTTTCACGTTGAAACTGCAAATTTAGGAATGTGAATATCGAACTGTGAATTTTACTTCACCAGAATAGATTTTACTTCACTCGGTGCAAAAATTGTAGAAAATGGCTTTATTTTCACACCCTGTGAATTAAAATTTGGTACGTTACTCGTGAGAAAGACTTTTTCTTAACTCCTGCGATTGCAACACTCGCCTTCGGCACGTGCTGCAAACTCACGCTCGTCAGAAAAAGTTTTATCGCACTAGTATCATAAATTACTATTGACTCACCATCTCTTGCAAAGTGAATTTATCGTCATCAGCGAAATAACGAACTCTCTTGCCCGACTCGTGAGTCCCGACCTTCTTCGGTTTTCGTCTACCCCCGGCGGGTTCTTCGTACGCGCTTCTCGGTTCCAGCGGTCTCGCCATACCTCTGGCGTTTATTTTCGTAAGGATCACGTTATCCTCCTCCGCAGGCTTTCTTTCCTGCGATACCTTTGGCTTATTCTTGCGAATCTCTCGGGCATCGTCCAACTGTGCCTTCAGCTTCGACGCCAGTTCCTGAAAAAGAAATATTTACACAAAAATTAAACTTTACTCGTCGCCGGTGTCGTCGTGCATTGTAAGATACAAAAAAAATCAAGAAAATCTATAGCAAAAAAATTATGTGAAAAATCGTATCTCACCGTATCGCCCATTATCTCCGCTTTGACGATCTTCGCTCCCAATTTATTGAGCTCAGCTTCGGTCAATACCCGTTCACCTTCAGTTTTTTCAGGCGTCTCGCCAGAAATCTCATTCCCCTCATTTTCCGAATCACTCCGATCGCTATCAGATTTTTCTAATCGTTCTGGCTTCGAAGACATTGATTTCCGCTCTTCCAATCGCTGTTCAATAATTCTCTCTTTTATCTCGGGCTTTTGCCATCTCTTAACAGCCGGGTGGGATTTACCTGAGCTCGACGCGGAAGAGTGCTCGCGCTCGTCGGGCTTGCGGAAGGCCATTTTTCTTCTCTCTCCGGAGAACTCTCGTTCGCTCTCGAAATTACGACTTCTTCGCCCCCTTCGATCTTGGCTTCTCGATCGCGATCTATCGCGCTCTCGTCGGTGCGATCGTCTATCACGGTCCGGACTGTTCGTCTCACGATCGTCGCACCGTTTACTATTGCCACGATTACGATTTCCATCGTGGGCTTCGTCTCTTCGCCAATTCGACGAATTTGTTCCTCTTCCATGGCTCCGATTTGTCCAGTCGTTCTCAGAACCGTACCTGTTCCTCGAGTTCTTCTCAGCTTCCGCAATCATCGAGTTTATAGTGTTCAGAGACTGTAACGTTTAAATCACAGTTATTATCATATTAGTTTCGTTTTTAATTCAGTTTATTTTTCCTATTCATAGTTCTACCTATTTTCTGCTTAACACTGTCTCCTTGCTCATTAATGTAACTTAATTTGCAACGCACTCACATACTGTACATTCTTCTAATGTCCATCCCATAAATTTTAATTAAATAATAAAAAAGAATCATTGCATTTCGCCCGAAGTTGGAAAACGTTTTTTTGACCGTGTCTTTTGAAAGGATGTTTTTTAAAAATATAAACCAGTAACAATTCTTACACCCCATCTTTCAACGGCAATTTCCTCCAAGCTCTTGCCTTCCTCCTCGGCTTGTTGCTGCGCCCTCCGAAGACCCTTCTTCAACCATGTGGGATCCGCCGATTGGCTTTTCTTCCTCTCCCAATCGTCAATTTCGGGCAAACCTGTGCCGCCGTTTTTCCAGTACGGATTCAGCTCATTTTGACTCTGACCGGGTTTGCTCAGAATGCAAGTCTCTCTGTCCTTCTTCTCCTCATCCTTTCTTTTCTGCTTCTTCTCCTGTGAAGAGCACAGGAAAGATCCAGGCAGGCTCATCCACTCATCCCTCTCGAGTGGCTTCTCAGGCTCAGATTTCTCAGCTCCTCTAGAACCTTCGCCATCAGCGGTAGATCCCTTTTCTATCCATTCCTCCGCCTCCTCCGATGAATCCTACACAAACGGCTCGATATTAGTACATGTAAGTTAATATTTATAAGTACATCTAAATCAAAGTTATAAATTAATATGAACAAAATTTATAAGTAAATATAAATTAAATTTATAAATTAGTATACATTTTTCAAAAAAATCCATTAAATGTTTATACATTGCCCTTACACTGCCGGAACTAGACCTATGCTTTTTTTTGCGCTTCTTAGACTTCTTGGCCTTCTTCTCTTTCTTCTTCTTCTTCCTTGATGAATCGCTCGACGACAATCTGGCCTCGACCGAGGGCAGCATCCACTTGTCATCTCCGCGTTCCTTAGCTCTCTCGGCTTGCGCCCGTTTTCTGTTGTGAGCAGCTTCCGCCTATAATGTTTGCACAAATTATATAATTCACTGCTGCACTGCAAAGATGTAAAATTTCTTTTCGTTTTATATTTTTAGTCGACACCCGCGTGGATATTGGAATAGTATTTTGAGCAAATGTTCTTTTTTTTAATTGTCAATCTGACAGTGAATATCCAAGGTCGTCGAAACGGCGACAGTCTCGTAGTTGTAAAAAAAAAACTCACATCGATCAAAACTTTTTCTCTTGCTTCTCTCAATGCCTGTCTCTCCGCTTCCTTCACCCTTGAGCTCTCAAATTGTATGAACGCCATGTCCTCTAATTTTTTCCTTATCTATCCGTACGTATTATTGTATACAATTTTTTTTTCCTCATAACCCCGATTCGATCGTATCGTCGATTAAAAACAACAAAAAATGCTTTTCTCAAAGACCCGTTTTCGAGTGAGTGGCGCCACCTGCGCCGCAATGGGAAGCAAAAGCGCGCGCGAAATCGATCGCTCATTGGACGAATAAAAAATGTCGCTCGCTCAGCGATTGGCCGGTAGCCAGATGTACGAATTTTGGGCCAATCGCTGAGCGTCTCTTCAGAAAGGGTCCTCAAATTCAAACGTATTTTCGTCAACCGTTTTTGAAGCCGTTTTTGCGAGAACAGACGCGTGCGAAGAGTCGACCGGACGATTCCGTTTTAAATTGTGTGTACTTTAATAAATTGTTATTCGACACGGACGAGACGGTCTGATAAAGAGAAAACTCGCACGACACAAATTGGAGCTTCGAGAAAAAAGGTAAATTCCAGATAAGACATTTTTCACTCGCGCAACAGGTTAATCCGGCGTCCCGCTTGCGACGAAGCCGGTGGTTTTTCATTCTTTTTTTTCCGCAACAAAGAAACTGCCGATAGTTTCGTACAAAAAAAAAAAAGATTTACACAATTTCAATTCGGCTCGGGAAAGAGTTTCATTCAAAAAAAATGTTACAGGATTTTTATTTACCCTCATGAGTCAGTTCTATAAAAAAAAACAAAATGTTACACCTTTTATTTTTCCTCACGAATCAGTCCGATTTAAAAAACAATTTTACACCATTTTATTTATCCTCACGAATCAGTTCCATAAAACAAAAATTTCCCACCATTTTTATTTACCCTCATGAATCCCTTACATTAAAAAATAGCGTATTTTTTATTTACCGAAATGGATCAGTTCCATTTTTAAAAAATTTATACATTTTTTATCCACGCTGCAGATGGATGGAACCCTGGACTCCATAAGGCCTTCAGAGGGGCGCAACGAGCTATCGTACATGTACGCCAGAGACCCCAGCATCCTGACGTATGCTCAGAGGCCCATACCGTCGGAGAAAAAAAATCTCATATCGTTGTACGAGGAGGAAGAAAGTGTTTATCCGGCGGACGAAACCTGCTTGACCATTCCTATTCCAGACAATCTTCAGACAGTCAAAGTTTATCTGAGGCTGAAGCCTCTTCCTCGCAAGATCAAACTCACGAAGGAAGAGGAAGAGGCTTATCAAATTGTAAACTCCACGACTCTATTGACAAAACTTCCCAGCCTGGATCACACGATCAGCTCGTTCCAGGGAGCAAAAATGGCCGACACGGTATTCAGAAAGTTCACCTTCAGTCATACTTTCGGTCCCGAAACAACACAGTTCCAGTTGTTCGAGGAAGTTATACAGCAAAAAATGGTTGACTTTCTGTCCGGACAGAACGCCACCGTCATGACTTACGGTAAGGATTAAAGAAATCCTAAAAAAAAATTAAATATTAAATATCCATACATTTTCATAAAAAAATTGAATCACGTCGTTTTCAATGAGAAATTGCTGGACATGCGAAATATGAGAGAGAAAAAATATTTATCGTACAGTAGGAAATCAACGTGAGAGCTGATTTCCATATTTCCAGAAAATGTCATTCTCCCATCGACAGCAATTTACCCTTGTTTTTATTCCAAGTATCGAAATTCATTTAGTTTAAAGCTTTTTTTTTATCATGCTTCTAAATTGATTTATTATTCATCAATTTTATGTATTCATAATTATAATAATTTATCAATTTGATTTATTTATTAATTATACATCCCCGAAGGAACGACGAATTCTGGAAAATCGTACACGCTCCAGGGAACGACGACGTCGCCTGGCATAATACCGCGAGGTTTGGAGTTCGTGTTCTCGAATATCAACACGCGACCGACGCCGAGCTACAAGCCCACGCACAACAGCGACGTGGTGAGTTTGTCGCCGGTTGACCGTGCCCAGGAGCTCGAGGCGAAGAACAAACTGCTGACATTTGCCTCGGTCGACAAGCACGCGTACATAAACGCCTACAAACAGATGCAGAAACTGCTTCAGGAGGAGTCGCCGATCAGGCCGAGCCAGGCGTGCGACGCGCACTACAGCGTGTGGGTCTCGTTCGCCGAGATATACAACGAGAACATTTACGATCTGTTGTCGAACGATTGTCAGAAACGCCGGCCGCTTCTGAAACTGGGTACGGACAGTCGCGGACAGGCGTTCATCAAAGGCCTGAAAACCGTTTGCGTAAATTCCGGCTCGGAGGCTTACCAAGTACTCATGGCCGGGCAGTACAACTTGAAAGTCGCCGCGACCGCCTTGAACGCTCGGAGTTCGAGGTCACACTGCATATTCACGATAAGACTATTGAAGTACTACGTGGAAAATATGCCGAGCGGAGTCGAGGTGAGCACATTCGCGTTCTGCGATCTCGCGGGCTCGGAGCGGTTGAAGAAGACGCTGAACGTCGGCGCGAGACTGAAGGAGGCGCAGAACATAAACACGAGTCTGCTGGTGCTCGGTCGATGTCTCAAGGCAATCTACGAAGGCCAATCGTTAAAGCAGCGGCACGAGCACGTCGGGCCGTTCCGAGAATCGAAGCTCACAAGACTATTCCAACGCGCTCTCTCCGGCAAGGAGCAAATAGTACTCATTGTAAACGTGAATCCCCTTCCCAATCTTTACGTCGAGACCCAAAACGTTCTTAATTTCTCAGCGATAGCGAAGAAAATCGTCGTCGAACCGAAGAAAGTAAAGCGCAGAGTCTCGAGCTCGGGATTCTCGCAGATAGTCGCGCAGAGCATAAAGTCGAGCACGGATTGGACCGAGAGCGAACTGATCAGCATCGAGCAGTCCGACGCCACCGAGGAGACTGAGCACAGCGTGTTTCTGCATCAGGACGAGTACGACGAGTTGCTCGACGAGAACAAAAGCTTGAAGAAAGAGATCGGCGCGTTGAAGGCGTCGATGTTCAACAGGGACCTTGAGATTCGTCAGGAACTCGCGGACATGTACACGGCGATGATGAAGAAGCTCGAGACCGATTGGAAAAATCGCATAAAGGACGTTGAGGAGCAGCAGGAGGACTATCACGAGTGGAGCGTGAGGAGGGTGGAAACGTTTTACCAAGAGAAAATCAGCGAGCTGACGTCGCGCAAGCGGCGACGATCGGACCACGACGACGACGATGACGACGACGAGAGAAAAAGCATCAGCGAACTGGAGATCGAGAACTCACGATTGACATCGAAACTGCAGACCATGAAGCAAAAGATCAAGAGCCTACGAGCTGAGAGCGAAGTCGCGATCGGGGAAAAAAATAAATTGGCCTTCGAGCTCGGCCTGACGAAGGAGGAGCTCAAGAGCATGAAGACTCTGTTGGCAGCTGCGCAGCAGGAACTGTACAGCGACGAGCAGAGCACCACTTATATCGAATCACTCAAGAGCGAACTCGACGCTAAGCGAGATCGTATAAAGGTAAATAAATTCGAGGTCGAAACTCTTCTACAACATAAGTAAATAACATAAATAATACTGTAAAAAAATTTGTTTGAAAATTAATTAACGGTATTGAAAGCTTATTTACATAAACTGTTTGCGGAATTTCAAATACATGTGCGTTGCAGTTTTATACTTTGAATTAAATTTTTTGTAAATTTCATGCAACAGATTTGTAATTATAATATCTGGTATATTTACTTTACAAAAAAGTAAATTAATATAAATAATGTAAGCTAATTTCAAGTTTCAGTATATTAAATTGACAATTTATTTTCACAGTATATGCGAGTAAATAATATAAGTTAGAGTACCTTCGTCTTTATTCTCAGGAATCGGTGAACGATCACGATTTTCGAAGAAAAATTGACAACGAACGAGTCTGAGCGGCGAATAATATTTTTTTCATTTACTTTACAGAGTTTAAAGAAGTTCTTGGACGAGGCGAAGGAGGAATACATCCGAATAACATCTGACGCCGCGGAAATGGAGCGGCGTCTGAAGGAGCGCGAAGAACATTTGATCGACTGCCAGGAGCGCATCGCCGACTTGGAGGAGCTCGTCGATCAGGTGAACGTCTGTCTCGCTGAAAATACTAAGGAGAAGGAAATCCTCGAGGAACGCGCGAACCAACAGTCGAACCTTCTGCGCGAAGCTGAGGAGAAGGAGGAAATTATGCAGGCAAAATTAATCGAATCGGAGAACACCGTTCAGCGTTTGAAGGCCAAGATCGTCGTCTTGGAGAATTCGATTATGCGCCAGAACGAAAAGTCCGATTCGACCACGACTTCCGACGATCAGATGCTCGCCGGATCGAGGATAAAGGAGGAGATATTCTCCGAATCCGACAGCGATTTGTCGATCGACCCACAAAAAACTTCCCTTCCCGACGGAATAATCATAAAGACTGACGACGAGGAAATTCTGAGAATTCCCGCAGCATCGTTCCGAAACGGTCGGGAAAGCGAGATGTTCGTGGAGGTTCGTGAAGTATCGTCGAGCTTGAATAACACCGAGCTGGAGTCCGAATCGCCGACGAAACTGCGAGCCAGGCTCGGCGATACCGAGGCCAAAAATGAAATATTAAAAGCGAAATTGTCTCGGAGCTTCGAGGAGATTCGATCGTTGAAGTTGGACCTCGACATGATGAAAGATCAATGCAACGAGATCACGATTAAGTTGCTGGAATTGAAAGCCGCACAGGACATCGAGACGGAGAAAAGAACAAATTTGTCAGTCAAAATAACTCGCGATCAAGCGTCCTCGCCAGCTAAAGTCCAAGAAGTCCAAGAAGCTGCGGTCGAGCGAATGGAGAGCGCATCTCAGACCGCCGCCGTTTTGGAGAGCGATCAAATAAGCCAAACGAGCTTCGTCGGTCCCAGCTCCGACGACAAGTGCGTCCAGACGACGATTATCGAGGAAGATAATTCGAGGGAGAGCGAAGAACTGGAAATTCTTCGGCGCAGGTACGACGCGCTGGAAGCGGAGTGCAAGGAAAAAGTTTCGGCAAGTTGAAATATCGATTTCTGACTCCACTACTCAACTCTTCGTTTCTTTTTTTTTTTATTTGTTAATTTTTTTTTTGGGGATACCAAATTGTTTAACCGCACTTTACATTATTATCTGTACTTTATAGATGGTAGAAAAGCTGGAGGGGAAGCTCAAAACTCTGCAAGCCGCCAATGATTCTTTGAGTCAGAAATCAATCGAGGACGGCGCGAGAATCGACGAACTCATTCAGGCAAACGCGAGTACGACGGAAACGTTGGAGAGAGATGTTGCAAAGATAGTCGCGGAAAAGGCATCTGTAGAAAAAATCTTGCGCGATACCGAAAATCTTCTGAAGTCTCTGGAAAACGAAATCATCAGCGTAAATATAAAATTTTATCTTCATGACTGCAAGAAATTTTGATGTGATATATTCTACAATGCTAATGGCCATTGTTTCGGTACAGTGTCGTGAAGAGCACGAGGTGAAGATCTCGAGTATGGAGAAGAAATTGGCAGCGGCGAGAGAACGAGAAGGCACACAATTGGAGGTAATAGTTATTTACTTCACTCGGTGCGAAAATGGCAGTTTTGCGCACGCCTCGCGTGCATAAAACTCCATTTTCATACTTAGTGAAGTAAAATTTTGTACGATGCTCGTGCAGCAAACTTACATTGGTCAGAAGAAGCTTTCGTGCACTAGTACCGTAAATTACTATTCTCGCACTAGAGCAATAAAAAATACCTATTGTGTTTGTACGCATGCACAGTATTTTTCTCGCAGGCGATGCGGAGAATGTGGAAACTGGACTTTACGTGCATGCGTTAGGAAAAAATGTTATCTTACTAGAATATAATTTTAAAACAATAAGTAAAAATAAAAACATGTCTTGAATCGCTTAATTTTTTAGCTCGAGAAAGCCCACACGTGTGAAATAACGGAGCTCGTGAAAGGCCACGCGAGTGAAATAACGGAGCTTGCGAAAGCCCACACGAGTGAAATAACGGAGCTCGCGAAAGGCCACACGAGTGAGATAACAGAACTCGAAAAAACGTTCCAACGCCGTTCCAAGGAACTGGAGGCGCGGATCGACGAACTTACCAAGTCCTACGAAGGATGTGCTGCCGAAAAGCAAGAGCTCGAAAAGAAGTTGAGTGAGAACATGACCGAGATCGAGGCTTTGCAGAAGCGTATCAGTCAGGCCAACAAAAAAGATCAAGAGAAGGACGATGAGATACGACAATTGCAAAAAGGTTGAATTTCTCATTAATCATTTCTATTCCATTTAACAATTTCGTGTTCAATAAACAATTTTGTTGATGTTATGCAGCATTGAAGAATCAACTCTCCTCGGATGTTCACGACAAGAAGATGCAAAAGGAATTGAAGGACGCGTTGAAAGAATTGACAGAAACCCGAGAGATTCTCCGACGAACTGACGATCTGTATCAGAGGGTAAAAATCAGCTCAACCTCTGAGATCAAAGATCTCGAGACACAGATATCCACGTTGGAGTCTAAAATCAAATCGTTGGAATCGCGCCAAGCAACCGCTCAGCACGAGAAGGCTGAGCTGGAACGCTTGCGGCAGGAGAACGAACAGCTCGTTATTGGCATCGGTCAGAAGGATCGGGAAATGGATTCATTCAAGAAAAATCGAGACGAAACAAACGCCAAGTGGGAGAATTTGATGAAATCCAAGCAAGAGGAATTGGAACGCTCGAAGAACGAGGTGGAAGATCTTTGCATCTTTTTTTGTTTCCGTTTTTTCTTTCTTAAAATAATTTTAATAATTTAATTCAATAAATATCAATAAGAAATTTAATAATAATATAGTTTTCAAATCATTTTAACTGTTTAAGATTTTTTTACGATTACATCGGATTTATTTTTGTCTTTTTGTTATTTTTATAGATCAAGAGATTCCAAGAGCTGTTTCACAGAATGCCGACTACGCCGAGAGATAAGGGAGCGAAAGCTGAAGAGGATACTTCACAACATTCAATCGCGATCGTCGATTTGTCTAACTCAGAGTCTAAGTGAGTCTGTCCTGACCAGTAGAATAGTATTTTTTTTTTATCGAATTTATTTATTTATCTTTATTTATCGCAGACGCTCGACAAGACGCACTGCCCTACCGCCCCCCACGAGTTGTCCCTCGTCGGAACCAAAGCGATCGACACGGAAGAAGCGGTTGTATCAGCCCGTCGAGGAGTTGTGCATAGATCTCGAATCTTGCGAAGTAAGAATTATTCGACCGTCTCACAATTCGTCGCTCTTTGTAAAAATACCTTACGAAATTTTCCGTGTGTTTCAGGAAGTTCCACCGACTCCGCCGTCCCAAACGCCTTCGACGAGTACGCGAAGTTTGCGAACCCGAAGAAAGTAGGCCGAGTATTAGCTTTATAATCGAGCAGACGATTGCGCGATAAATGACCTCACTCCGGCCTTAAACGATTGTATAGATTTGTCTTATGTAATATTTTATCTCAGTATTATTTATACTTAAAAAAGAAAAGGAAATGTGATCGCTGATCCACCGTGTTCCCGTTGATTATAATTTTTTTTTTTTCAATACTCGTAGAGTTATTTTTTGTAAAAAGTTCGGTAATAAAGTAGTATTAATATTTTTAGAATGATAATTCTCATTTCCGTGCTTAATTTTTATCCTTCGATGAATCCTTGGATCCACTTACGGTTTGGAAATTTTACTTTTCAACCAGAAGTGATGTCATCTAAGAGAAACGTCACTTCATTTTCGAGAAATGATAGAACCGGCTGAATTTAAGAATATAGAGTAATATACGTCTTAGAAACGATGGCGAGATTAATTTAAAAAAAAAACATACGGAAAATAAAGTCATAATTTTTCATGAAGTTCAAAATGCGATTATCGGGCGATCATACTCCATCTGTGTAGAACTTTTTGCCCGCATAGTTAGAAAATTGTAAGAGCTGCAGAACGCACAGGCATTTTCGAAGAAATAAATTGTGTACAAAAAAACGGCTGAAATTGAAAAAAAGCACTTGGAATGTCGACTTTGAGACATGTGATAGCTTTCGGATAACATTTTAGCAGTCATAGATCAACCAACGGAGAACTTTTTCGTACCATCTCAAAAATTGAAAGGGAGAAGCTCTCGCCAATTCAATTTGGAGGCTTAATGTAGACTGATGGCGCCATCTGACGTATAAAAGGGGCATCTTCATGGTTTTCTATAATCTAGTAATTTTTTGGCAACGATCAACTTTGGCGATCATTCCCTAGCATTCATGTGCTTCTGCATGTCATAACCTCGAGAGCTCGTGGTTTGTTGACAAAATTTCCAGTCGCATCGTTGTCCGAATAGAATTTTTCAGTGAACAATTACTTTACTCTGCCGATGAAGTTTGACGCACTTTTGGCCGAAAAAAGGTAGATTTTTTTTACCCCCTCGTCAATCGCATCCTTGTATAAACAAAATTTTTTTAAACACACAACATCGATGTATCCGCAGGCACAAATGTAGATTAAGCAGTTTGAAAATATGGCAACCGCTGGAGATAAGAAGAATAGTCTGAAGGACAGAAAGTGGACAGATTTGGGTGTAGAGCTGAGCACTCCGATTTCCAAAACTCTGAAAGATTTGAAATTTCTCACGACTACGCCGGTGCAGGTGAGCACCTTCAAAGTAATGTGGGAGCTCGTTGACGCTTTGGATGTTTTGATAATTTTGAGAAAACATTGTATTTCAGGCTGCCTGCATTCCGCTCTTGTTGTCCGGAAAAGATGTTGCTGCAGAGGCTGTCACAGGAAGTGGCAAAACTCTAGCGTTCCTCATACCGATGCTGGAATTGTTGCAGGTACTGGAATCAAATCCAAATTTATGCAAAATATCTCCTAATCTTGTTTCTATGCATAATTTATCATTTATAATTTATAGTGTAAACCTGAAAATATCTGCATGCGACTAAATTTCATTGAGTCTAACAGCTGTGTTTTTCGTTGCACAAACTTCGCTCGGGAAGTTTACTGGGAGGAAAAAATTCTACAAGTGAAGAATATTTTTTTCATCCTAAAGCAGGACATTGATAGAGACTGGACCAGAGATGAAATTTGATGTTGGGCAAATATATTCAGAGTCATGAATTTATCAGAGCTGGGCAGTACTTAAAGTACATGAGTACTTATTTGGTACTTAAAATACCAAAGTACTTGTACAATTTTGAACATAGCTTCCTCTTTGAAGAAGCTATGCTTAAAATTGTAATAAATGAGGAAACCATGTGCAAATTACTTTGCACCTCTTTTGTAATGGAAAAAAATGTCTGTCTCATAACATTATACAAAAATACAATTTTTCATGCTTAAAATCGAGATTTTCAATGTCTCACTGTACTGTAGTCCCAAAAAAGCCAGCGGTTTCGTGTTCAGCGGGAAAAAATACGTCAAAATACGCGGCGGTTCATAAAAAAAAAAAATCGTTAAAAAATTGCATGGTGACCCTTTCAAGTCCATTTTTTGAGTTTTTGAACGTCCTGAAACTGCCCGATGAAACGCTTCTAGAACTTTGGACAAGACCTCATCTTGTGTATTTTCTCCCGTAGAACACGATGAGCACCTCGGATTTTCCGTAGCTCCATTGGGAGCCGAGATATCGACCTTCAAAAATCACGAAAATCGACGCTTTTTCAAAAGTGGCTAAAAAATAGGAAAATCGTTGTTCCCTCGATTTTTTTTTTTTTTTTTTTCAAGGCTATATTCGACGTATTTTTTCCCGCTGAACATGAATATACCAATTTAACACGAATATAACAATTATTTTACGCCCAGCCCAATATTTTCCATAAATCCCAAAAATACGATTTTTGATGCATAAAATCAAGACCTTTCTCACTTTCGGCCACTCCATTAGATCCATACGTCCCAGATTTAGTTGTTATACATTCATTCGAGCTCCACTCACCACCCCAAGGTCCAATCGTCGTAGTCCAGTCGATTAGTCTGTTACCAAGGAATGGAAACGAAGAGTTTGGACGTTTTGGAAAAATGTTGGCCCTGAACAGGGCCGTTTTACTTGAAAATTCTTCTCCAAATTTGGTACTCGTGGAACTCCGCCTCTTCCGATTAAGAAGAAAAAGTACTTTGTACTTTGTATTGTATAAAAGTACTTTAAGTACGGAAATTACTGTGTATATAAAGTACTTGTGGTACTTCGTACTTTAAACTTTAAGTAATTTTCGGTACTTTGCCCAGCTCTGGAATTTATTAGCAATACATAAAAAACTGAAATCATATATATACCGCCAATTGGCAATCAACCAAAGTTTTTCAGCCATACCACTTATTATTATTGTTTAATATTAAAAACATTTTAGAAACGCGAGGAAGGATGGAAAGCGACGGAAATCGGTGGTATAGTAATTTCGCCGACCAGAGAGCTGGCGACGCAAATAAGCGAGGTGCTGTCTCATTTTCTGAAGAGGATACCGACGCTGAAGCAGACGCTTCTCGTCGGCGGCACGACGGTGAAGGAGGACGTGGCGAGACTAAAGGAGGGTGCTAACATAATTATAGCGACGCCCGGAAGATTGGAGGATCTCTTGACCAATTGTAAAAGCATCAATCTAGCCGGAGGAGTAAAATCTCTGGTAATTCACCGAAGCGATTATTTACACTCAAAAAATAAATGTAGCGAAAATTTTAGTTCCAAATTCTATTTTTTTTTCTTGTACTTCGTTCTCGAAGGAATTGCTCGTCCTGGATGAAGCCGACAGACTGCTGGATCTCGGCTTTTACGCAACTCTCAATACGATTCTGAGCTTTCTGCCGCGATTGAGAAGAACAGGCCTGTTCTCGGCTACGCAAACCAAAGAACTCCAGCAGCTCATAAGAGCCGGCTTGAGAAATCCGGCGCTCGTATGCGTCAGAGAAAAATCGAGCGTTTCGACGCCCATCACGCTGAGCAACAATTACGTTCTGGTCAATGCCGAAAACAAACTCGCGACGTTGATAGACTTTGTCAAACTCCAAGGTGACCACTTGAAGTACATGGTTTTCTTTGCCACGTGTGCCTGCGTCGATTACTTCAGCCACGTTATTAACTCGTAAGTTACCTTACTATTTTTATTGCACTTATCATATTGACTGATATTCAAAGATGCAGTTGCACTCCAGCGGGATTATCGCTGATCGAGTAATTAACTCGATCGACTGGTGGAAGTTTTAACTTTGTCGGCCTTAAAGATTCTCGATTTTATCTTATTGTATCGAAAGTACTAAATCGCAAAAATTATCAAAGCACGAGCCCTCAATCTGTAATTATTGCAGAATGCTGCCAACCACGAAGGTACTGGCGTTGCACGGAAAAATGAAGTCGAAGAGGCACAAGATTTTCGACGAGTTTCGTAGCATACCGAGCGGTCTTCTCGTCTGCACAGACGTGATGGCTCGAGGAATCGACATACCGGAAGTAGACTGGGTGCTGCAGTACGACCCACCGTCGACGGCAAGCAGTTTCGTTCACAGGTAAATTGAATGGTGTTGTGTTACTTGTGTCCTGCGACGAGTCCCCCAAGGCCACCGTGCTCAAACATACATCGACGAATAACGACTAAAAGGCCCCGCTAAAAAATTATACAATGAAAATAACAAATCATAATAAAAAGGAAACTACATAAAAACCAAAAGTTAAACTAAGGCAAAAATATAAAAAATGTTTTATTCCCTCGCGTCAAGGATCGTTAATTCATTTACGCTTCTTCGTCGATTTCGAAATTGCTAACGACGCAAATTGCACTTTCGCGTTTCAGATGCGGCAGGACAGCTCGAATAGGCAACGACGGAAACGCGCTGCTCTTTCTGCTCGAGACCGAGGACGCTTACATCGAGTTCATCAAGAGAAATCAAAAGGTCGAGCTGCGGAAGCTCGATTTGCCGACCTCGACCGAAATGTCCTCGAGGTGTCTGGAATCAATGCGAAGTCTCCAGCAAAAGGACAGACTCCTCTTCGACAAGGCGAATCGAGCGTTTGTCTCGTACATACAGTCGTACAACAAGCACGAGTGCAGCTTGATCCTGCGTCTGAAGGACCTCGACCTGGGCGAAGTGGCGATGGGCTTCGGTTTGCTGAAGATGCCCCGAATGCCGGAAACGAAGGGTCGCGACGTCTCGGCCTTCAGGGAATCTGACGTCGATCTGAACGCGATAAGTTACAGGGACAAGCAGCGAGAGCTCAACAGACTGGCGAAGTTGAGCGAGTATCGGGAAACGGGCGTGTGGCCGGGCAAGGGCAAGCGGCGCACGAAGCAAACGGAGCCGTGGTCCGAGGCGAAGAAGCGAAAGACTGAGAGACAGGACAAACGCGGCAAGAAGAAGGAGCGGAAGAGCAGGAAGGTTGAGGAGGGCGCGACGAAGAAGGCGAAGAGAAAACGTGTCGTCAGCCAGGAGGACATCGACGAGTTGGCCGCGGACATAGCGCTGATGAAGAAATTCAAGAAGAAAAAGGTTAAATTAAATCCTCTCGCGAGACAGCGAGCGCGCTCCGAAAACGACTCAATAATCGATTCGTCTTTTGCAGATATCGAGGGAGGAATTCGACGAGGCGTTCGGCATCGCGTAAACCGTTTCTCGAACGGCATCTGCTCAATATCTTCGAGGAAATATCTTCGTGTAATAAAGTTTATATCGCCGGTTGGCTATAAATTGTCGACGAGCGATCAATCCATCGGCAAACATCTCGGAAGCCTTTTTTTTTTTTTTGTTCGACTTCCGGAGTATTCTTCGTTAACGCGGACGTGCCCTTAGCGAGCGTGCAGGAGTGCGCGCCGTTCTATTCCTGGCGCGTACGAACTCACGAGTGAAAAAATAATTCAACGGATTCCGCCGGAGCCCGTCGAGTATCGGTGGAGCTTGGGGCACCGAAGAGGGCACGGCTCTCCCCCCTCCACTCGATGCTTTCCGGCTTGCTCTCTGTTAAGCCACAGCCGGCTTTGTGCCGCCCTTCGTGAAAGGGGGTCGAGATCGCTCGTACGCACACATACGCGCGTGTCCTTGCGCGACACTGCAACTACATTACAAAGCTACGCGCACGCTTCGCGATTCCACTCGAAGCGACTGGACGCCTTCAGCCCGAGGATATCGAGGATCCGTTCAAGGATCAAAATTATGTAGACTAGAAAAAAATGTTTAATTAAAATTTTGCATCTACATGTTTAATGAAAATTTTACATGGAAATTTTTTTATTAAAATTTAGATTCAAGTTTTGAAAAGCAGAAAATCAGTACTACTTGAAGCAATTTTCTTTTTACCAAATGAGGAATTTTTTTTATCGGAGCAGGAAAAAGAAAACACAAAAATTAGTGCGATGCCGTATAACGTCTCTGATATCGCGGGAAATAAAAAAAATCCGCGGTACGAGCTCCTTCCTGCGACAGAGCATGAGTCACGCTTCGCGGTGAGGATCGTCACACGTTCGCACACGTTTGCGAGAGTGGGAGCGATAGACGCAAGTTGGCGACGAAATAGTCTGGAATTTTGTTGCTGCGTACGTAAAATTGTCTTCCTCTTTCCGAGCCGCGCGGGCCGTCGAACGAATTTCCTACAAAGAAAAATCCTGTTTTTTTTTTTACTTTCGTTTACTTTCAAGGCGAGTAGACACGATCGGCTGGAGTGAGGTAGCTCGCGTGTGTTTTACACACTCTCACTTTCGGCGAGGCAGCGTCGAAGATATCTTTCATGGCCCCACCAGCGTGCTCCAGCGAGACTCTCCAGCAGCTGGTGACTCGCCGGACGGGTGGGGGGCGACGAGACGAGAGTGCGACTGATGAGTCAGAAGAGCCTTGTCCGGGGCAAGGCAGTCGCTCGCAAAGTGGTGACTACCGCAGACCCGAATCACTGCAGTCCGCCGAGCAGCGGATGAAACGAAGTCTCGAAGGAGCTTTTTAGTCACTCGTGCGATGGAACTTCGGTGCCGGGCACGACTCGTCGAGATTAAAAAAACGCGCACACAAAATCGAGTCTGCGATTATTCGGTGAAACGTTAAATCGTCCACGTGCTCGTACAAGAAAATCGTCGGTGTAAGAGAAAAAAATAAAAGTTTTCGTCGAGTTTATACAAAGAAATACTGAGAGTGAAAATGGGACAAAGCGAGAAGATGGAACAGGAAGATAATCGACCGAAGTGGTTGACGGAATTGGAGAACCGAAAACGAAAGGTTTGTCAATCGCACGTCTTTATCATATAATATAATTTAATAAAATTTAATAAAGTATAATAAAATATAATTAAATATAATAAAATATAATTAAATATAATTAAATATAATTAAGTATAATAAAATATAATCAAATATATTAATCGAATGTTCTTTAAATTATATTCGAAGGCTTCGATTTTTTTATTGTTTTTCTTTTTGTTTGTAATATGACCGGTTTACAATGGCATATTTTCGCTTATCTGCGTGTGTGCGCTCCGATGAATCGTCGGTAGATCGGTATCTGTAAACCGTACGAGATTAGAGACGGCGAACAGCGACGTGCGAGGTCACAAATATTTATCGTGTCGTCTCGCACCTCGGGACTCACCGACACGCTCACCTATGCGTAAAAGACTCATAGATCGGTCACTGAAAATGAACGAAAAAATTTTGGTGAAATTTAATACGATATTTTCTAGGCGAATCATGATTTTTTTTTATTATTTTCAGCCGCGTTTAGCGCACGAGGTAGGCGCGGGCGCGCCTTGCATGAAGTGCAGCGCATCGTGTCCCGGTCTCGATCTACACTTCTGGCGTAAAATATGCAAGAACTGCAAGTGCAGCCGGGACGATCACGACGTCCCGAACGACGAGTTTCCGCAATTCGATCTTCTTTTCGGACCCTCCGGAAGACCCAACAGGAAGATGATTGGTATGCTTCAGTTGCGAATTTTTTCGTTGACCGTGCACTTTTTTTGTTTCTCTTGAAGTACTCGTCCCTGGATGCTTAAGCGCTAAGAAAAAAAGTGTGCAGAAATCACGAGGACTTCTAGTCTTTAAGATAATATTGTCATTTATTTGCTTCGACAGTGCTGAAAGTCGACAAGAAACAAGCCGAGGCCGAGATGACCTTCGAGTGGGCACCGCCGGACACTACGAAGGAACTCGCCGCCGATTACATGAATGCCTTGCCCGAGGATAAGTTACCGATAAAAGGAACGGCCGGTGCGCTTCTGAGAAAGCAACAGTTGCAGCGTCAACTGCCGCTTCACGATATCGATCACAAGGTCTGCGACGAACTGAGCGAATCCGAGAGAAAGCAGTTCGAGAAGTACTTGGAGAACTTGAAGAAGTACGTCGGTCAAGGAAAAGTCACGAAGGTGTGTTCTCGCTGTATGACTGTTGTCTTTTTTTTTTTCTTTTGCACCTCTCAAGGTCACGTGTAGTACCGCGATCGAAAACAAATCGTCGTTCCTTTATTTCATCGAAATTAATATTTCCAACAGAAGCAAATTAGATTTTCGTGCCTCCAGCTATTGGCCTATGAAAACCTAATTAGCTTTTCGTCAAAATATTAACGGTGTCGAAGAAAATAGGAAAGACAATTTGTTACCGACCGGGCGGTGGTTTGATGCCCGGAAGCAATTAATTTCGTGTCATGACACGACATTAATCCTATCGTACATGAGATGACATTAATACTATCGTAAATGACATGACATAATCCTGTCGTACATGACACGATATTAATCCTGTTGTAAAGTATGCAACATTGCTCATCAAATCTCACTTCCGGTTGAGAATACGTGAGCGATGCATCCTCAAATTGCATCGTAAATCTTCACGATTTTGCGTAGAATCGCGACCGGTAACAAATCGTCTTCTACTGCATTATCCGCAATTAATATCTTGAGCAAAAGGAAGTTCAATTTTCCAATGTCCGTCCATTGCCTTCGAAAACCTAATTCGCTTTTCGGCAAAATATTAACAGCGTCAAAGAAAATACGAACGGCGATTTGTTACCGACAGAGCTTGGGCCGATGGACGGAAGTGATTAATTTCCTGTTGAATATGAAATTAATCCCATCGTAAAGTGTGCAAAATCGCTCATCGAATCTCACTTCCGTCAGAGAATAAGTAAGCGATGGATCGAATCCTCCCCTAATTTTTCACGCTTTCTTCAACGGCAGCTAACTATAAAATTTTTTCCCACAGGCGATGGGCGCGCGTCCGTTCGACATCTCCTTGATGACTCCAGCGAACGCAACGGACATGAATCGTTTCAGCCCAAAGCACAGACCAACGCTCCCGGAAAGCAGCCACAGCCTGAATCTTCGTACGCCCAGCAGCTTCGTCCAAAAGTCTTCCACGCCATCGTCGCTCTCGACCACCGAGGGTGTGAACGGCACGAGAAACTTCGTTCCAAATTCCCCAGCCCGGGATCGAAGTCCGGCATCGATGGCGCGAATGGAGACCGTTCGTTCTCCGGCCCTCGGAAGATCGTCGCACGAGAATTCGCCCCAGGGAAGATACCATCACGCTCTCACGAGCGTGAGAAACGACGGCGAAGTGACGAGCTCGAAGCCGGTAGGAGGTGCGATAAATCCGCCGTTGCACTTCGCCACGACCAACAGGCTCGCCGATTGCGCTTACAGCTCCATAGCCGGACGAAACGATTCGAGGGGCTCGCGGCTGGAAACTTCCTTCGGTTCCCAAAATTCTGAAATCGCCACTTCCGATCCGCTCGGCGGTAGTCACAATCCTGCCGTTCAATTCGCAGCGGCGAACATGCTGGCCGATCGCGACCGAGCTTCGGCAGCGCTGGCCGGCACGAGCCTGAACGACGGAAATCGCCCACTGAATTACGCGACGTCGAACACTCTTTCGGATCAGGAGCACCAGCTCGCTCCTTCGGCAGATTCGAAGCTCCGCTCATCACGGCTTGCCGACGAGAAACTCGCCACCTCGAGTCAGGGATCTGAAACATACAATCCCGGATTAAACGTCCAGCAGCTTATAGATCGTCGGATCGACGAGACTTACGGAAGCGACGCCGAGCTCGCAAAGTCTCGGGAGATCGAGAATTCCCTCTTGGCCGAGCGGATGCTGAACGAGGCGCTTTTGCCGCCGAGCGCCGTTCACGCCGCTGACATAATCGGCAGCACCCTCGACGAGAAGGGGCTCACCTTCATACGCGAGAAACTCGCCTCGAAGTACAGCGCGAAGGAGGAGCCGGCCAGTCTGCAGAGTCCGACGAGAGCTCGCGAGCTCGAGAAGAGGGAGCAGCACGGAAACGGTGCGAAGTCGAAGCGCGCCGAGCAGCTTCGCAGGCAAGGAGCTTTCGACAAAGAGGCCGAGACGAGATCGGACGTGATCGCTGCGATGAGAAATCCGTCGGGCAACAAATTGTCGGACGAGGATATGCTGGCGATGAATTACGGAGAATCTTGTCCTTCGTCATCGGGAATTGAGGATCTCAACAGACCTCGATATTCCACTTCGGCGACGCCCGGCGACTCGCAGTACTCGCGCGGCCTCTGCGGCGCGAAGGAGACCAATTTCCCCGTCGGGGCTCTCAAGGACGCCTCGGGCAACGAGCCCTGGAGGCAGGTGATGCGCGGAATTTGCGACAATTATCTGACGAAGCCGGGACAGTCGAGCCACGGCGGTGTTCGGGAGGTGAACGATTCGTCTTTGGAGAACAGCACGTCCGGCGGTTCTTCGGCGAGTTCCGGTGGCGCGTCGCCAGGTGGCAAAGCTCTCAGGGCGGAGTTGACGAGCTACGGAACGGGAAACTCTAACGTCGTGAGATCGGAGGGTCTGGGCAATCCGGCGTTCCCCGAAGAGGCGGTTGTGTCCTCCGGAATCGTCCAGAATCCTGTGAGCGTCGATCGTCTCAGAGGGGCGATGGAGGAGATGAGCCTCGCCCAGGCGAGGACACAAAATTGTCACAAGTGCCAGGAGGGCATCCGCGCCGGAGATGTCGTCGTCACGGCCGAGAAGGCCAACGACTCCGTTTGGCATCCCGGCTGCTTCGTTTGCTCGGTATGCGACGAACTTCTCGCCGATCTTGTGTACTTCTATTACAAGGGTAAACTCTACTGCGGCAGGGATCTCGCTACGCTTCTGGAGATACCGAGGTGCTTCGCTTGCGACGAGGTGGGTACAATAACGTCGACGTCGATATTTTACAAGCATTTCTTCTTGGGATATCGTAGGAAATACGTCACTTCCGGTTTAAAAATTTCATTTCTCGACCGGAAGTGGCCTATTTCCGGTATTAGGTCAATTCTGGTCGAGAAATTAATTTTTCGAACCGGAAGTGATGTGTTTCCGGTAAATTTTTAGAAATCTGTCTCGCCGACTTCTTAATTCCACAATCCATAGCGTGGGCGCGAAGTGTCCGAGTCGCAACAATCTGCTAGTAAATAATAAAATTAAAATACTTTCTTTTCCGAAAGTGCCACCTTTATTGCTTATTCGAGAGTTGTAAATCTCCGCCGTTTGTTGGCTTTCCTTGGAGCTGAAAGAAAAATCGACGAATCAGATGTATTTAATCGATAAACATTTTTGCAGCTAATATTCGTGCGAGAGTACACGGTGGCCGAGGGGCACAATTACCACGTTAAGCACTTCTGCTGCTGGGACTGCGACGTGCCATTGGCCGGGCAACAGTACATCTCCGAAAACGATCGTCCTCTGTGTCTTCCGTGTTACCAGAGAACGTACGCGAAGACCTGTCGCACGTGCGAGGCCGTCATAGCCGCCGATCAGCAGGGAGTGGCCATAAAAAATTTAAACTTTCACGCCACCGACGAATGTTTCTGCTGCGCAACGTGCAAGAAGAGTTTACTAAACGGCAAAATGGGTATCAAGGAGGACAGGCCTTTCTGCAGCAAGGAATGCATCACGAAGTTTCTCAACGAACGATCGAGCTGAACGCGAAAATAGCTAGAGAGATGCTGGCAGCGTCTCGTTTAGAGTTAAAAACAAACAAAGTTATACTATTGTTCGTATCTATAGTAATACGGCGATGTGACGAATACGACGTGCCGACTCGTACGCAAAAAAATATATATATATAAATAGTCATTGTGTACAGAGATGGGCGAGCTTTTATTTGAATCGTCATTCAAATAACATCGTCGACAAATAAATCTACCGCTAAATCCGACTATTGAGATCTTCCTTTTTTTTTTTAGTGTATTCGATTCAATAAGTCATAAATCATAATATTTCGTAACAAATTATTCATCCATTCCGAACGGCAAATATTTCTCGTATAAGGTTATTTATACTGACGAAAAAATAAAATAAAAATAAAAACAATTGTGACAAAATGTTCTACTGAATCAATCGGATGTTACCCATCTCCGAGCGGAGAGTTATATAGTCTTCCGGTTACTCGAAGCGCAACACAACTCGACCATGGTAATTGTGGCGTTAAAAATCTTTATTTTTATTTATTTATCTTTATTTTTTTTGTTTCTTTACGTAATAAACGGGCAAAACGAACATAAAACGCATCTGCAGTCATACTAATGTTTTTCAAGATACAAACTATCTAACGCGATTATTTAATCATGCATCGGATGGTCAATGATTTAAAAAAATCGCATTTCGATATCTTCCACGACAAATCGTCCACGCCCTTTTTTTCTTCTTTTTTTTGTCAAATTTGAATCATCCATTATATCCTTAGCGAAGCTAGTACAAAAGGTTTCGTTTTTCATTTTTTTTTGTTTCTTAATATTTTTTTCTTCGGAATATGTACCAAAATATTTAAACCGCTTCGGTTGTGATCGAAGCGAGAATCACTCGACGTTAACATTGTAGCCCGCCGGGGGGAATCGGCCAAGATTTATATGCACATTTGGAAATAGAGGAACAATCGTGAATATACACTCACACACACGCGCGCGCGCACAAACAGACACACATTGGAAAACGGGGCACGACCCCGTGCTTTTCTAGTTAAAATTTTTTAAACTTAATTTTGAACGATCGTGGAGGGTCGAGCCAAGTTATTTAATCGGGGGATCGTTATGGACCACTCTGTTCGCGCGTATTATTATTATGCGAGTAATCGGATCGAACCAATCATCATCGTGGACACGGGCCCGAGTGTGCAGGTAATTATGCTTTTCTTTTTTTTCTCTTTTGTTTCATCGTATATATCTATATATAATGATAGGTTCTATACTTAGGTACTTGCAGAGCAAAAATATTAAATTCTGGGCATTTTCGTTTCACGAATTCCCGCATCCCCGGTTCTGTGCGAACGATATCGCGGTCACTCGGAGTCGCTGTCGACGACGCTCAGTACCCTCTTGCGGGACTCTCGTCGCGGTGATGATTCGCCTTTCGTCGTCGGCTTCTTGTTTGCAGCACCTCCCCTCGCTCTGGTCACGCGCCCTTTGGGAGAAAAAAAAAGAGAAATGTTTAGTTTATCTCAATCCGTTCGATCGACCATCAATCGATTTATTTTGTGTTATTGTTATTTTTTTGTTGTTTTTACGAAAAATAAAAGCGAAAAATTCAAATCGACGGTCTGACTTCTGATCGCCGGATAAATGTTTATTGATAAAAATACCTTCGATGACTTCGTCGATGACAGCGGATTGATCCAATGAATCGACGTCCTTACGCATCTCCATTCTCGCCTTTGCCTTCTTGCACTTTTCTATTGTCGGCCTGCCGGTCACTCCATGCTCCGCCAGTTTCTCCTTCAGGCGCGCCACTCGCGCGGTATTCGTCTTACAGCCGGACCAGAATTTCTCGTAGTTGGGTACCGTTATCCCGGCCAGATGCAAGTACTTCTTCAGCGCTTGTATTCTCTTGTCGTCCTCCGGACGCTGAAAATAAAAATTGTTACGTTACTTCGGGTGAATGCGAAAATCGCGACAATTTTCTATCGACGCTTCCGTAAAAAGTGATGAGAAGAAGTGATATGAGAAAAAGTGATATGAGAAAAAGTGATATGAGAAAAAGTGATGTGAGAAAACGTGATGTGAGAAAACGTGATGTGAGAAAAATTGATATGAGAAAAATTGATATGAAAAAAATTGATATGAGAAAAATTGATATGAGAAAAAGCGACGAGAAAAATTGATGAGGAAAAGTGATGTGGCGGCAAAAATGATTGCAACTACTGACCGCTTTGCTCCTCTTCGTACTCTTCCGTCCTGTATCGCTTTGTTCCTCTTCACTCTTTTCTTCGTCCTCGCTCTCCGAATTTTTCTTCTGTGCCTTGTCCTTGCTCTTTTGCGATCTCTGAGCGAGGTTCACATCTTCCTCCTCCTCGACCTCCTCCTCGTCGGACTGTTCGTCTTCCGATTTTTTAGCAGGCTTCTTCGGAGCTCTTCCGCGCCTCTTGCCGGTAGCCGGTGTCTTCGCCATTGACTTCTTCGCGGGTGTGCCTTTCTTCATTTTCTTCTTAGTTCGCGGACTGTAATCCTCGTCGTCGGAGGCGTCGTCCGACGACTTTTCCTCGCTTTCCGAGCTCATTGGTTTCGAGAATGTCTTCTTCTTTCTGCCTCTCTTTCTTTCCGGCGAGCCTTTTTCACTCTTCGCCGAAGCTTTTGACTTCTTCGACCCTTTCTCTTCCTTCTCGTCTTCCTCCTCGTCGTCGTCCGATTTCTCGCTTCCCGATCCGCTCACTTCGAGCTCCGAATCGTTCGGCTTCGCCTTTACGATTATCGTCTTCGGTCTCGATTTCGTTGTCTTCTCGTCGTCCTTCTCACCGTCCGAACTCGAAGCCTCCTTGTCGCTCGCGCACTCCACCGACATCTCGAGACCGTCGACCACTTCGGGATCTTTGGTTCGCGATTTGCTCACGCTTGGCTTCCCAGTCTTGTCGTCCGATGCTTTTTCTTCGATCGACGAATCGGCCTTCTCCTCGTCCACCTCATCGTCGTCATCGGCATCTTCTTTGTCCTCCGAGCTGGCATCCTTCTGAGAATTAAAATTCACCAATTAGTTCGTTACTTTCAAGGAGTTTTTTTTTCAAAACAATCTGAGCGCCTCTCGGTCTACAAATTTTTCAAACTATCGACGTCAACGACGCAATCAAAAAAATGTATTGAAAATCCTTACTAGAAAAATAATTAACTTTTTTTATGTACAATACTTCCGATTTGTTTTATGTGAAAATCATCTGCGATCTACAGACTAGGCAGGGCCCGACAAATACATACAAAAATTCGTTAGAATGTTGCTATACCATTTAATCTGTTACTATATATGTATGGCCTATATACTATTTGCATCAAATTGACTAACAATTATTTTGTTTTCTTTGTAAACAGGTTTTTCCCATTGAAATAAACAAACAAATAATTAAATAAATAGAAACAGGCACAGAAAAAAAACTTACGTTTTTAAAAACGGAAATCGGTAAAAGTGCGGTACTTCTGTGATTTGTACAATATTAAAATGATCTGCAATATACTATACACACCCGGCAGGATGCTACGAATACATTAAAAATCTCTTTAGAATGCTCGTATATCATTTATAATATTGCAATACTATTTACATAATAGTTAATAGAGAATTAGTTTATTTTATTGGTAAAAGGGTTTTTCCCGTTTAAATAAATGACCAAATAACTAACTAAATGAAATCAATCACAGAGAAAAACGAGATCTTACGCCTTTAAGGACTAGCCAAATACCTTTTCGGAATCCCCCTGCTGTTCAACGTCGTTCTCCGTGTTGTCTTTCTTTTGTTCGGCTTTGTCTTTGTTGACCGTTGTGTCGTTCTGTGCGTTCAATTCATCCTTCTCATCAGGCACCGACGAATCATCCTCGTCCGTTTTCTCGTCGGAGTTGGACAACAGAGCCTTGGAGTTCTTTCGCAAGCCATCCTGACCGTCGACCTCCATCGTGTCCTCCTTCATGGCCGCACTGCCGTTCGCCTTTCGAACCGGCTCCTCCGAGTCGTTCTCCGCTTCGCCGGACAACTCCTTGATCTCGCTGCGCGGCCTCTTGCTCGGCAGCTCGCACTTCTCGTCCTCGGACGAATCCTCTCGCTGCCGCTTGCCGACTAGGTCGACCTTCTTCGCATCGGCGTCGACTCCGCCCGACTTCACCGTAGTCATAACATCCTCCGCCGACTCGCCATGATCTGACTCGACCATCCTCACAAACTACTATCAAAACTTCCAGTAAAGAGTCTTCTGAAAAAATAAAAAACAATACAAAAATTATTATTAAAAATTTAAATTCCCTTAAACATTGTTACATCGCTCGTAGTTCCGCAGTCGTTAAAAAAATGCTCTTAATTTTTTTCAACCCTATATATACAGTCGTATCGATTTGGCTGCCTTAATAATTGTTTCCGTTACAACATCCGAACAAGATTATTATCAATAAAAACAAAACAAAAAATGTTAATTTCTCATGCACGTTACGTTGCTCATGGCTTCGCGGTCGTCGAAACATTTATTATATTTTTTCAACGCCGCAATATAGTCGTATCCATGAATCAGTACGTTCCGTGCTTGAACGTCGCTACCTTAATATCTTTCCTGCGTTACAACATCCCGACAAGATTATTATGCAACAGTGCGGAGCAAGAAATAGAACATTTAGATAACAAAATTATTTTCCGCACATTGTCGGCATTACTGAAAGTAACATACTGCAGTTTCAAGATTGCGCGACCGCAAGACTGCATATCTCTCGTGCGTTCACGAATGCATATGCATAAGGCGTGTTATCGCGTATCGAACCTACGCGCGTGTGTAAACAAGCTGTTAAATTATTAACTCGACTAGCGTGCGAAATATCGTTCTGACGATCGAGGGTCCGCGTCGACGATCGGTGGCGTCTTCGCGCGTTCGTTCTATCGCGGTGCGATCGCACTCAATAATCTCTACGGTCGGCGATTCGACGAATTTTTATTTCCGAGCCGGGTCACCTGAAGCTAAAAGACACGGGCAAGCAAGGCATAACCCCGTGTCCGTACGACGGACTATGCGCGGTTCGAGCGAGTCTCCAAATTCAAGGAGACTGCCGAGCGGCCGCGGCGCGGAGGCGGAGGGAGGGGCGGCGACGGACTGTTGCCTGTAAACAATTATAGACTCCTTTGGCGTAATAAAGAAAAAAAAAGCGACTTAACGTATATATGCGTTGCGAGACGAAAAAGAAAAAGAACGATTACGAACAAGCGATTACGAGTTTGCGATGGGCGACGGCAGTGGACGATTAACTGGAAAACTAGAACTAAACGATCTTCCCGGCAAAGCTTCGCGTTTGTGGCAATCAAACAATCTCACGCTCGGCCTTAAGAAAATCCAGCTGTATAGCCCGCCGCCTGATATGTGTTTCCCCCCGCGAGCACTTTTTTTTTTACGAACAATGCAAAATATTCCTCCTCGGAGCTAAATAAAAATCGTGAACTTTCGACGAATCTCGGGACTCACCGCGATCGACGTTGATGAACGTGATGTTTGAGAAATTGTCACGATTACGTTACGGTTACGGACGTTTGCGCGGGCAAAATCTACGCGGCGACAACGATGCGTCGGCCATTGGCCGGTATCCTCGACGTGCTTCGCCGTCGTAGCGTTTTTTTTTTCTTTTTTTTTCTACCACGAGAGCGAGAGTTACGATGAACGTATCCTAGCTGAGAGATTCCCCCCGCGGCTCGACGGCAGCGCAGCAGTGCCGCGCTTACTGTTCAGCCTCGCTAGATTACGTTTATCGTAACTTTCATTCCGATTGTAGAACTCGTAGAGCGAGAAATTAAGAGACAATAATGATTATCCGTATGACTGTTTAATGTTAATGCGAAATTGAATCGAAACTCGTTTATCTCATTTACCTGTCGTTTAGATAAACTAAACTATAGCGTCGTTGTTCGCCTCCCTTTTAGCGCGTTTAATCGTAACGCGGATTACACCTGTACGATGTTAACGATTCTCGATTGTTCGGTTGACCTGTTCGGTCGACGTGTGTGATTTTTACACACCAAGGCCATCAAGGTCAATGATTTCATGTGTGCTACTAAATACACCGATGTATCGAGATGTATAACGCTTTCGTGTAAAGATAATTTATCTCCACAGGTTCTCAACTTATCGTTCGGCCGCATTTTTGTCTCTCGTTCGCTGAGCGTGAAACTCGACGCGATTGCGATGATCTTTTCGTTCTGTTGTTGTTTTTTTTACATTCAAGTTTATAACCATAAATTAATCATAATTATTATCTACCTGTCTGGATAAGCTTATACCTATCGTAAGCTCGTTCCGCTGCGTCTAGAGGACTTTGCCATAGGAAGTGGGCGAAGCGTTTAAGCAGCGTGAAGTTATCGGCGACTCTCAAACTTCAACACTGGTTCTCAACTTCTGGTTCGTCCGCGTTTTTGTCTCTTATCAGCTGCACATAAATCACGTCGCAATTGCATTGATCTTCTCGTTCCGTTCTTTTCTTTAGCCATCTTCAAGTTTATCGATTAATCATATCTATTATCTACCTGCCCGGCTAAGCTTACCCATATTGTGAGCTCGTTCCGCGGCGTCTCGAGGACTTTTTCACAGGAAGTGGGTGAAGTTCTTGAACAGCGTGAAGTTATCCACGACTCACAAACTTCAACATCGGTTCTCAAATCGGCTTTCGTCCGTATTTTTTGTTTTTTATCCGCTGGGCATAAAACACCTCGCAATTGCATTGCATCTTCTCGTTTCATTTTTTCTTTTTACATGCCTCAAGTTCAAAAATTAATCATATATATTATCTACCTCTCTGGATAATCTTATACCTCTCTTTGCTATAGGAAGTAGGCGACTTTGCCATAGGAAGTAGGCGAAGCGCCGGAACAGCGTGAAGTTATCCGCGACTAAAACTTCAGCGCTCGATCCACAGGAAAGTAACTAGACAGGAGCTAGGGAAAGGAATTTTTCGACAGCCAATACCAGCGCCGAACTTTCCCATCGCTGTGTCCCGTTCTATTTGATCTCCGCGGTACGAATGATTGAACCAAAGGGTTAAACCGTATCCCGCAATAATTCACGAGTGGCTCCAGTGGTCCCGAATTTTCAGTAGCCTCTTAACGGGTCGAGAGTCGCACGTTCGAAGCCCCTCCGCCGTGTGGACTGTCCCGGCCCACCGAGGATATACACACACAGTGCTCCGGGATAAATGTCGTGCGAGGAGTGTTAAAAATGTCAGGTCGGTGGCGCGGCTTCGGTTGACAATTGCCCAAAGGGAGACGCCGCTGTGCACGGAGCAAACCTTGCCCACTCCGCCTGTCCGACTCCGTGCAGGCTTCGATGAGACATTATAAATTATTGATTGCCAGGTGGTCGTAACTGTTTATCACGACATGGCATCCCGCAGGTGAGACACGTTTTTCCCTACCTATCGAGAGGAATAAATGGAAAGAGATGGAAAAAAAGGGGATACATATATATATATGTAAGGCGAAAAAGGAAGACGAGAAAAGAAGGAAAAAAAAAGTTTAAAGTCCCCCACCTTAGAGCGCAATTATCATAACTCACGGACACCGCGCGCGCGGACACACCGCGGCTCCTTGCACTTCGTCGTGCTCTCGCGATTCTCGTGGCCGATTAGGATTAGTATCTCGCGAACACTCGCGGCTAAGTCGCGTGAAATTTTTTACGGGTTGGAGAAGAAAAAAAAGTCTCGCGGCCTGTCAGAGTCGAATGGAGTTACTTGGGCGATCACCTTGGATCTTAATCGTGCCACGGTCTTCGACGGTTTCGCGGAAATAATCGCGTCGTTCGTCACTCGGTCAACGTTGATATCGGTCGCGGTTGCGAGACGTAAAAAAAAAAAAAAAATCCTTATTTGGAAATTTGTACGCGGATATTTTAGTACTGATTATGTGTGAGGCGAGCTCAGTCGAATCTTCCTTAGGTGCGGCTTGATCAAATCTTTGCATCGCAGAGTCTTTTGATTTTTAGTTCATTCGCGAACTTTGGGCAACTGCTCCGAATTTTGAATCTGAGAGTATCGTTTTTTTTGTTTTGTTTTTGGTTGTTACGCAGATGGTTTCATCCCAACATATCTGGAATAGAAGCCGAACGTCTATTGATGGAACGAGGATACGACAGTTCGTTTCTCGCTCGACCGAGCTCCTCCAATCCGGGAGACTTCACTCTTTCGGTCAGGTGAGTCGGAGGTCAAGAATATCTTGACAAAAAGATTTTTTTTTTTTTTGAAATTGCAACATTTTTCTAATAATAATAGCATATTCGCCAGAGAGAAAATATAAATATAATGCAATTAAATCTCATCGATGACGATCGATGATTCACGGTTGAAAAAAAATGTACAGTTGCGATGAAAAATGCTTGGACTTTTCAGCAAAATTAAAGTAAATTGGATTGAGACTACTTTTTACATTGAATTGAAGGTAAATTATTAAAAGTACAAGTATGTTTCAAGTTTTTAATGTACCGTACATTAATTTTTCATCACAATTGTACATGACATTTAATATACCATGATAATATTATACATAAAAACTTCCAATACCGGTACATTCAATTTCATACAAATTTTGTTTACAATTTTATTGACAGTGCAACAATGGATCAGTTTAAAAAGACTCTCATATGATTATGTGATATTGGATATATATATATTTTAGAGTAGATCATACAAGTTTATACCTTCTTACTGCGAACATTAAAAATAACAATACATCAGAGAAAAATAAATCAACGTAGATGACTGAATTGATTTAATCAGTATATAATAAATCATGAATATTCGATCTCCTGAATAACGAATTATAAAAGTTAAAAACACTCAAACTTACGACGCACGGGTTGTACTGCCACTAGCATAGATTTAACCACTAAAATTATATACATATATTATATGTTAACACAATAATGCAATGTCTCTAATCAGAGGAAACCATCGGGTTCCTCGCGCTGTTATTGCCTAATGATAATTCATTAAAGAAAATCCTTCCAGGAGAAACAGCGAAGTGACTCACATCAAGATTCAGAACACGGGGGATTTTTACGATCTCTATGGAGGCGAAAAATTCGCTACGCTCTCGGAGCTCGTGCAATTTTACATGGAGAATGGCGGACAGTTGAGAGAAAAAAACGGCGAGGTAATAGAACTGAAGTATCCGCTGAACTGCGCGGATCCGACGACCGAGAGGTGGTTTCACGGCCACCTGTCCGCCAAGGAGGCCGAGCGTCTGATGCTGGAGCGTGGAAAAAACGGATCTTTTCTCGTACGCGAATCCCAGAGCAAACCGGGCGATTTCGTTCTGTCCGTGAGAACGGACGATCGCGTCACTCACGTTATGATACGATCACAGGTGAGATATTCTCGGAGGCGTTTTTTTACCTCAGGCGGGTTTTCCTCTCAACGTCGTTAAATTGCAGATGGAAAGATCATTAACGTTCCAGGATCTTAAGTACGACGTCGGTGGGGGCGAAAAATTCGACAGTCTCAGCGATCTGATCGAGCACTACAAACGCAATCCGATGGTCGAAACGAGCGGGAGCGTCGTGCATCTCAGGTTTGTCTGCCAAACACGATTATTCAATTTCCAAAATATTCCACGTAATTTGTTTACTCGTAAATTACAATAAAAGTGGTTGCTGCATATAAGGAAATAAATAAATAGACGAATTTTTAAGCCGATAGAAATTATACTTGGTAATCGAAAGAGGGGACTTTCCGTTGATCAATAATAATAGTAATAATAATAATAATAATAATAATAATAATAATAATAATAATAATAATAATAATAATAAATGGCTTGCAGACAACCGTTCAACGCGACGCGTATAAACGCGAGCGGTATCGAGAGTCGTGTGCGGCAACTGCACAAAGAGAACGGTTGTTCGAACGGCTGGCTATGTTGGAACGGAGCGGCGGCGGACAGCGAGTCGGGCGCGGGTCGTGCCAAGGGAAAGGCTGGTTTTTGGGAAGAATTCGAATCTCTTCAGCAGCTCGAGTGTCGTCACTTGTTCTCGAGGAAGGAGGGTCTCAGGCCGGAGAATCGAGCCAAGAATCGTTACAAGAACATTCTGCCTTGTGAGATCAGCAAATTGTTTTTTTCTTTTCCATTCAATTTTTCTATTTTCGTTTCGCATAACTCAATTATGCGCTTTGCGAAGCATCGATATTTATGAAATGCGAATTACTAACGTTTGTGCCTTGCAGTCGATCATACGAGAGTACGACTGAAGGATGTCGATCCTAACGTTCCTGGGGCAGATTACATTAACGCTAATTATATTAAAGTGAGTGGTGTATCAAACTACTGGACGGAGACGATTGTCTTCGCGTTATAAAAAAAAAATAAATAAATAAATAACACTGCCGCTACTGTGTTGCAGAACGAGGAGGGGGAAGGCACGTGCACCGGTACGACCGCTTCGGGCGACACTTGTATATTCAATAAATGCTACATAGCCACCCAAGGTTGCCTTCCTAACACTATACAAGACTTTTGGCACATGGTCTATCAGGAGAATACTCAGGTTATCGTTATGACCACCAAAGAGATGGAGAGAGGAAAGGTATTTAGAAGAAACGAATAATAAAAAAAAAAACAACAACACATCCGAGAAAGCTCTTCGGCGATAAGATCAATTTTACAATTATCATACTATCAAGATGGTCTTCATGTTAATCCTTCGTAGAACAAGTGCGCACGATACTGGCCGGAGGAAGGGGAAGTCAGCGAGTACGGAGGCGAATGGAAAGTGCGGGCACTCGGGCGTACATCCACAGCGGACTATACTCTGCGCGAATTTCTCCTACAAGGAAACAAGCCGAACTTCTCGGAGCCGAGACGCATCTACCACTATCACTTTCAAGTAATATATCTGCTAGCGTTGTTAAATTGTGGTTAAATTGTGGAGGGCAGAAGGAAAAAAGAAAATTAATGAATTACTGGATTTTTTTGTTTATTCGGCTGCGGCGACCATTTCCGCGATGCAGATGCGGGGACGGAAGCGTTAGGTAAACACTTTTGTTTTGGAGTTGTGCAAATGTGTCGAAAACACAATAGAAGATCGATAGACGATCCGAAATAGGAACCGTTCGTGAAAGAGAAATATTTCTAGGGAAATATTTCTCGTCGCAGAGGCTTTCATCGGAGATAAAAAGAAAATAAAAAATGAAATTCAGAAGTGTAACGAACATCAAAATTGTTTACCTAACGCTTTCGTTCCCGCACTTATATCGCGGAAATTGTCGCCGCAGCCGGGTAAACAAAAAATTGAGTTTCATCAAAATCGGTCGCTCGTCTATAAGACCTTTATTAATGAATATCGTTCGTTCGTGTTAGGCTTGGCCCGATCACGGCGTACCTTCGGATCCAGGCTGCGTTCTCAACTTTCTGCACGACGTTAACGCGAGACAAGAATCGATCGCCGCAGCCGTTAGCCCGAGTGGCTCGACTAATCAATCGCCGACATCCGTGGGACCGATTCTCGTTCATTGCAGCGCCGGCATCGGACGTACCGGAACTTTTATCGTCATCGATATGATCTTGGATCAAATAAAACGACACGGTGGGTTTTATTTATTTTTTTTTTATTTTAAGGATGCATCAAATTTACATTACCAGCCAAAAGTGAGATTCAGTGAGAATTTGAGAATAGAATAGAATTAAAAAAATTCATTTGGGATTTATAATTGTACCGCAGGTCTGGATTGCGAGATCGACATTCAGCGCACCATTCAACGAGTTCGCTCACAACGCTCCGGTATGGTGCAGACGGAAGCGCAATACAAATTCGTTTATCTCGCGGTTTTGCACTACATCGAAACCGTGTCGCACCGGAGAATCGCTCAGCAGGTTCGTCGAATAACATTCACAATTTTGCGACCACTCCGACATGGCGCACGGGTGAATCATAGAATTGCGCAGACTGATAATGCTTGTGGTCGCATGACTTTTGATGATTTCACTTAATCAAAAATTCACTCAGTTTTATTTCCCTGTCGAGCAGAAATTTCGTAATATTTTTTTTTGCCTCGCATACTGTAAAAAATAATATGTCTAAAATTCGATTTACTGTTTTAGAAGTTTTTTATGCATAAACTAGCATATTAAATTTCGTGCAGAATGGCGATGAAAAAGTAACGCACAGTATATTAAAAATATTAGTAAAAATATTAATTATCCAATAATTCACTTTAATTTCATTGTAAAAGTCCATTAATTTTTCATCGCAATTTAATATTAAAAATTTAATGTACCAGTTTTTGCATACTAACTTCCAGGCATTGCAAAAATTGTGAACTTAATGCACCGGCATTAAATTAACAATTTTTTTAACAGTCTACTGAATAGTCTACAGTCTACTGAATTTGTGTAACGAAAAATGTGCTCAGATTGGATGAATCTCGACCGAGTTGTGTCAAAATGTTGCGTGGCACTAAGATAAGCGTCCAGAAACTGAAATCACACCGAAGGAATGTGTTTTTGGCAAATTCCAATACTGTTACAGAAATCGCTGCAGCTGGGTCGCGAGTACACGAACATCCGTTACAAGAGCGAGAGCAACGTCGTGAGCGCCGGTGGATTAGGCGAGAGCACGACCGTGACTCCGACGCCTACGAGTCTAACAGCGCCGACGAGCTTCAATCTCGGGACTGCCGTCGGTGGTCTGAGGCCCAAGTAATTATCGCCAAAAAAAGAGGCCAATAACGGAAGCAGGTTCTGACCCACATCTTAAGTCTATCCAAGGGTTCTCCTAGAACCGTTCGAACGCAGTAACGTCTATCGCTGATTAAATGACGAGAAGAGATGTGAGAAAAAAAATTATGATAAACACACACATATATATATATATACACACATGGTAATGGCAATAAAAATAGCCTCCAATTTGACCCGTAGCAAACAGGGACCTATTCAAGCTAATCCGTGGAAGTATTTGCTACGTTTGAGACGCAACGTTGAGCATCCGAACATTGTAAATCTGTAAAATTTATTAGTGCCTCGTGGAACATTAAGACATTTTTCGAAACATTTTTTTTTCGGCCCCCTTGCCAACACACTTTTAATATTTCTAGATAAATACCGGATAAATATAACATGACACGTTCAACGAGTACTCGAACGACTCGCAGTCGCAAGACGAAGGTCACACGCTTTTTATGCCTGAGAATTGTGTTGCAAAAAAAAAAGGAAAACGCGCAATCGATATATATCGTACGTTAAATATTAATTAGCCGGAGTCAGACTCCGAAATCTTCGCTTTGTCTCGTTGTAAATTTCTTTTTTTCTTTTTCATTATTTTATTTTAGAGTTTATCGATAGCTACGATCGATTCTTAAATTGTGATTTGAAAAACTGTACAAACATCCATTGTCGATCTGTAGTAGTTCAACTGCGTTTTTTTATTGTGTAATGTTTCGCTTTTAATTGTTAAAAAAAAAAAGTTTTTTGCGTCTTTATTTCCAAGGTAAACAATATTTACAGACTAGAATTACGTTGTGTTTTTGATACTCTTAGTACAACGGTGGGGCACGGACGTGCATATAAGAAAAAAAAAAACCCTCGTCGAATTCCATAAAAGACCGCTGTGCCGGGTATGTTGTGCATCTATGTATGTCTCACCCGATAAGTTTAATAATTGTAAATTTTAAATATTGCCTTTATAGTACGGTGGATAAAAAAAAACGGACATCCAATATTATAAAGAGTTGTGAGTAAATTTTGTCGAGGCTTCGCCGAGCGCTGGGTTGGGTTGGCGAGGCCTTTGTCGATGTCACGGAATAAAATGAAGACAACAACGCGACGCGTGATATTTCATTTATATACTAGAGGAGAAGAAATTTTATGTATTTCAATGCGCGATAAAATGCAATTGTGATAATGTCTTTTAAATTAGGTTTTTATAAAGCTTTAAGTTAACGTCCCGTAAATTAATAGATTTTTATATTAGAAGAGACAGCTCTGAGATATTGATCTTGAAAGATTTGTTTTTTTGTTCCTTTTTTCTTTTGTTCAAGACCGTTATTAGTTCGTATTATCCGCTTCCCGTTTAATCGTCCTTCTGTTTCTCTTATAACGATCACATCTTCGTTCTCGAAATCTGTGCTTTCGGAAATGTACGAGACACGATACACGCGAAATGCTTAATATCTACACTAAACGAAATACGTTGAAATATTTGGTTCAGGAAAGCAAAAAGAAAAAGAGAAAAACCAAGTACTCACCGCGAAGGAGAGAATAGAGATTAAAACAAGTATACTTGATATTCCTCGAGCTAACAGGCATGACATGACGATTCCGAAGAATCTATTGCTCTTTAATGGTTGATTAAAACAAAAAAACAAAAACGTAATTTGAAACACCTCGGTCTTGTAGACGTACTATTATTTCGATAAACATAATTCTGAAAAAAGCAAAACCAAGCCTGACTATATATAGGGAGAAAAAAAATAAAATTAATTTTTTGTGTAAATGATTATTTATTTTACTCGTATAATTCCCTGCTTCGTTCATAACTAAATCATGTGCATTATCGATATATATATATACACACCCACACCCACACACACACACACACACACACACACACACACATATATATATATATATATATATATACTAAGTCGTACCGCGTTTAAACTGCTTCGATTACAAAATATTCGAAATAAGTTCATGAAAGTCCATCAATGGGGAAATCTTCTCTGTTTGTGGATTCTCTCTTTTTTACCCTTCGTTAATGATCGTTTCGCTTTTGTTGAAAAAATCTTAAATACTATATTTTCACTGTAATCTAGATCACCTTTGCAGCGTATAACACTGAGTATCATTTAACGATCTTAACTCTACTTTGGAATACCTTCTCGATCGGCTTTACCTCGCCAAATCGTGCTTTGCGCTTTTCTATTCTCGCCTCGCGCTCAGCCTTTTCCATAATACTGGATGCCGTTGTGCCGAATCGTTCGGAACGTTTCTTCAACACCTCGTAGGATACGTGCTGCAAGGAAAGTACACCAAATAAATCAAAAGAATTTTTACGAAAACGGATTTTTTTAAATTCGTAAAATGCGATGGTTTTTTAAAGGTTTTTCCTGTAAGGGAGAGTGGTCGAATGTCGGTCTTTTAATGGACAACTCTATATAAAAAAAGAAAAATGTCGAATATGTAAAATCTTTGGAATATCGATTAGCATTTTTGCTATGAAAAAATGAGCAATTACCTATAATTTAGTATTGAAAAAAAAATTTATCTACCCGGTATTATACATCACACGCGAGTAATGCGAGAAACAAATAAATTCATTGTTTGTAATTCATAAATTCTTCAATAAGAAAATCGTCTACCCAACAAATGCACAAAGAGTTGATTCAAAAATTACTCTACAAATCAACGATCTTTCAAAGACGACTCTAGAAAGATGGAAACATACTATCGAAGCAACGTAACCTCAATTCGCGACTCCAACCGTCGAGGCAGGATGAAATTTTTAATGTTTATCTTACCACTGGCGTCTTGATTGAGGCCGATGATTTGCTGTTTTGATTGTTGATATTGAATCTCTCGGATCTGGCCTCTTTTTTTGCCGATTCCGACAGCGGCAGACCAAACTTCTTGGCCCTCATCTCGAGTCTCTCCTTCACGCCCAGCTCCGATAATTTTATAACTTTTTTCTCCGGCTGTGACTCGCTCGATATCTTTGTCGTTATCTCGTCCTCCTTAGCCTCATCGACTTTGACCTCTTCGATTATGGCTTTACGATTAAGAACTATTTTCTTGGTGCTTCCAGTGGTGCTCTCGGTCGAAAGCTTGCGCTTCTCTCCTACTTCCTGAGAATCAGGCTTACTGGACAATTCCTCAATTTCCTCGTCCTACACATACAGAGCAATGAAACATATTTTTCCATTTAAAAAATTAAATAAAAATGTTATTATATATATTTTTTTAAATTTATTATAAAATCATACAGACAGAACGCAATTGCAAGTTAGGGAGCATGTAGGAAAATATATAGTCATAAGTGTTCATAAATGTTAGAAATGGTAGATAAGAAGCGTTCCAAAGACAACAGCCTGAGGGTGATTGAGTGAAAGCAATTATGTATTGTATATAAAACATAAATAAAAAAAGGTCTATAAGGAGACAGCGGCTAAGAAAATCCTATGTTTTGCTTGAAGTTATGGATTCATTGAAAATTAATATTGGACATTTATTATGTTTATACTGCTGCATGTGGAGGTGTTAATTTTATAGAAAAGTATCTAACGTAAGTTCCGTATTATGATTGAAATACAACTTATATATATGTAATATATGTAAAAGGGCAACACCTGTTAAATAAATTAACAAAAAAAAACGACAGAAACTCCTTTTATATTTGTCGAATCCGTCTTACCCCAAGCACTGCGTCTTCGTCGAGTATCTCGTCCGCGGTCTCGTCCAGAGACAATGTCGAGTCTGAAAAACGTGAAAGAAGAAGGATTTACATGTTTTCATAAAACAAAAAAAATGTATATCGATTGTTCATTTGCTGCTTCGTTACGCGTAGAGAAAAGAAAAACATACCACCGTGAATAGCTAGCTGAAGCCGCTCGACGAGTTCGGTTTTATTGCCGGTGGTGGGCAATCCGCGCTGCTTCAATTCGGCCTTCAGATCGGTAACCTGTGGAGGAACAGAGTGAATGGATGAGCGTAAAAAAAAAACCGAAGAATAACATTTTCTTTCATGGGCGAATAATTGAGGGTTATAGACGTGACCCGGAGTGAATCGGAACACTGGACAGTCGAGGAGAGTTGTTGAAGTACACTTGCCTTCATCTTCGAGAGTTCGCTGAGCCCTTTCTCGTACGACGAATCAGCCATTGCCTCTTATATCGCGTTGACAAAACAAGTATTATATCTATGAAGCTAAACACTAACACTGTAACCGTAGCTGCTGAGAATGCTACAAGGTGATACGAAGCTTATCGCTCCTGACTGGCTCGGTCGAAACTGTGCCGAGAGTGTAAACGGAATAAATCAAATAAGTTTTACATCGAAGTCTATCGTCGCGCTCCACGGTCTGTTTCGGCGATTCAATACAACCACGAATCGACCACGAGAGCCGTGTGTTCCTTAATTCATTCGTTTCTCCTGCACTTCCGGGTTAGAAATCTCATTCTTTGACCGGAAGTGATGTATTTCCGATATGACGTAACTTCCGGTTGTAATATGAAATTCCCAAACCGGAAGTGGCATTACTTCCGGTCTAAAAGTGAGATTTTAAGACCGGACACGATGTAACAGAGATTTAAAAATTATTTTTCGCTGGAATGTATTTCGAGTGTACTTCGTTAAGAAAGAAACGCACATCGACAAGTGCAGACCGGAAGACGGCACACAAATGAGGCTCACTTCCGGGATAGGCTAGTTGCGGTGATCCTTTGCGAAAATCGAAGCACGGGCACGATCGGTCGAGAAGACGAGAAATGCAGCCGGCGCACTTCCGGAATGAAAGTGAGATTTTTCAACCAGGAAGTGGACGCATTTTTAATTTTCCGCTGGAGTGTATCCAGAGTACACCTATTGACGGAAATGTATTTTACGAATTAAGAAACGCACGAGCACTGACAATTGTGCACCAAAAGACTGCACACAAATGCGTTAGTTGCGGTTACTTTACCGGTTAATTACACTTCCTGTCAGTCACACCGTAACCACAGTTTTTTTTTGGCAAATTGTCGTCTATGAGTTTTAATTTTGTGTATTTAGATTTGTTCTTTAGATCGTTTCTAATGTTGCCTAACGTCGCGATCGATGTATCCTTCGCCAAAGCTCAAAGCTCGAGGACGGTCGGTCGAGGCGACGAGAGGAACAATCCAGCCAATAGGCGCACCGCAGTCGGTAGTTAGAAGTCGCCTTGTCGTCATATGTTTTCTGTCGAAGAAACGACATCCGTCTGTCAAAATCGTTGCCTATCGTTTATATTTTTAATCGTAATAACGCACAATATTACAAACATTTTTTTTTTCGTTCCTTAAGTAACTCCGCTGCGTTCGGACTTTCGAGCTGTCTGAGTGTTTTTACATTTAACGGTGTCGTCGCACCGATGCGCTTCCTGAAGGGGAAAGTCTGACGTGGTGCAAACTTCGACTTGTCGATTATACAGGTTACTTGGAAAATTTTCAATATTTTTTGTTTTTTTTTTTTTCGGTACGATTTTGACCGAACCCTCGACGAAATTCAACGGAGAAACGTTACATCGAGACCGTTGTTATTTCGTACACGATCGTTTGATCGAACAATCTGTCGACAAACTCCAAAGTCAAACTTTTGTTTTTCATCGCCAAGGTTGGAGTCAGAATAGTTTTGGCAGTGCGGTCTTGCGTTGTTTTCTTGCAGGTCGATCAGGCGCCGCATCCGCTGAGTCTGCTGGGAATTTTTACTTATCGATACTCGGTAGCCAGGGCCATAAAAGAAAAAAAAAAAAAAAATTCAAAAATTGAACTCCGGTGGAGGAAACATCGCCAGTTTCAAGGTTGCCTGTCCTATGGTGAGGATGAACAGAAAGCCAAATAGCGCCACTGCCAGATTAAAGCAGGATTATCTGAGGCTCAAGAAAGATCCCGTACCGTATGTGGTCGCTGAGCCCGTTCCAGCTAATATACTGATTTGGTAATGATTACCTTTTTTTTTCCTTTGTTATATTGAAATTCACAGGTACAATTGTTGCTCTGCAAGGAGTTTGCTATCGGGCAAGATTGGAAGGTGTCAGTTTCAGAGCAGTCATATTTATAATTGGGATAATTATTTATTTACTTATTATATGGCTCAAGCCCTTTTACAATATTACTACTTGCAAGTGTGCGCAAATGCACAATGCGCCAGTGGAGCAGTAGAATCCATACAATAAGAGAAGACAAGAAAGAGTAATTATTATTTACAGTGCAGTTGTATTAATTATTATTATGTTATAATTATTATAATTATATTTTAATTATGGACAAACCTGACTAACATTTTCTACTCCGCAAAGGTTTTTCTGCTTCTGAGATTTTAACATACTTCAAATAACTGTATACGACTGTCACTCTACATACAGACAACTATCAGACAAAACTGGAAATTATGAGTTTCACAGGAGTCGGTACTTATAACTGGGATAATTATGCCCAAACCTGACTAGCATTTTCTACTCTGTAAATGTTTTTCTGCCACCTACATTTTTAAATACTTTATATAATTGTATGTACAATTATTACGTGAGTTTTATTCTGGTAATGTTTTATTTGACAAAAAAAAAATGTTAACGTGGAAATCGAGAAATCCATGAAACAATCGTTTGGAAAGATAAATTGATTGATCGATTTTTTAAAAATGTTATAACAGGCATTATGTCGTCAAGGGTCCGGAGAACACACCGTACGAGGGTGGTTTTTATCACGGCAAGCTAGTTTTCCCGGGTGAGTTTCCGTTCCAACCGCCGAGCATCTACATGACGACACCGAACGGAAGATTCAAGGTGAACACGAGGCTGTGTCTCTCGATATCCGACTTTCATCCGGACACGTGGAATCCGGCATGGAGCGTTTCCACGATACTCACCGGCCTCCTAAGCTTCATGGTAAACGACCAGTGGATATCAATTTGTTTTTTCCCCTCATAATTTAAAGTTAATTTAAAGTTAATTTGAAGTTAATTTTTGAATATACGATTCCGTCATCGATTCAAACTTACATCTGCCATTCCAGATCGAGAAGAGTCCAACACTTGGCAGCATCAACACAACGGACTGGGAAAAAAGACAATGGGCCTTACAGAGCTTGGATTTTAATCTGAGAGACAAAATGTTCTGCGAACTGTTTCCCGAGACCGTTGCGGTAAACAGAAATCTATTCTCCGATCTTATATGAAAAATTCGTCACTCTATGATTCATCGTCTTACGTCCCAATGTCTTTTTCTTCTCTATCCAGGAAATAAATGTAGAGCTAGAGCGGCGGAAAGAGACGGAAAAGCAGACGAGGCATCAGTCAACGGCCGCCGAGGTATCGTCGCTCATACGGGATCAGTTGCAGCGCGAGCAAAGTCCACTCCACAGTGCCCTCACGAATCTGTTCGTCATAATAGGTTTCGCGGCTTTCGCCTACAGCGTTAAATACGTTCTCTGGAGTATCGCGATGGAGTAAAGAAGGAAAACTAAAGAAAAGAAAAGAAAAGAAAAAGAAACTGCCGTGGTAAACGTTCCGATTTGCGTTCCGATTTCTCTCTCGTCAGTGGGCGAGACGACGAAAGTAGGGGGGGGGGGGAGAACAATATTGCTGTACTATTTTGCAGAAGCCAAAGTTGCGATGCTTCGAGTTTCGCCCGACACGTTCTCGTCGGGTCATTCTCGGCGCGTCTCACACTTCGACCAACCTGGGGGGGGGGGGGAGGGAAAAAACAGCTTGTCGCTCGATGGCACACGATGAGTTTCGCAGTGGTTCGATTCTGCGATATATAATTCCGCAACGGATAAATGTAAATAAATAGCGTGAGAACCGCGAAATACGGCACGGTTCTTAGTTGGATGCACGGTTTTCCTTGAATTGAATAGCCTACGTCACGTCTGATAAAGAAATATATATTAAAAAAAAAATATATATATATAGTAATATCCATCTACTATATTAGCAAAGAAACATTTTGTAATAATAACGCTACTCTCGGAGTTCAAAAAGAAAAAAAAAAACAAGATTATAACAATATCATAAGTAGGGAATTGTTTTGAGGGCTTCCTGTAATTTAATAGCGTCGCAAGGCATCAAAATTGTCGATTCGAATCGTGATGCGAATTGCGCGGTTCTTTTCTTCCTCTTTCTTTTTCTTTTTTTCTTAAAAATGATTTTTAAAAAATCTGAATTATGATACCGTTTGCTATATCTTCTCGCATATATTTATATATATATATTGCAAAGTTCTACTGTACGTTTTGTTTTTCTTTTTTCATTCGATTAATTTTGTTGGCCGTCGTTGTATTCACAAGTTTATCCGCACCTCCGTGGTCCGACCCGAGTCTCGTTGTGCATATTCGCGACGGACGATTATTTCTTTGTACATAGCCGTATTACACCTATAAAGTTGCTCGCCCAGGCAGTTCGAGCGTCGTTGCTGGAAAACGAGCGTCGAGCGATTGAGAGTAAGAGGGGGGGAAGAGATGACTACTATTCTTGGTACTGTAGACAGCGTTAGCGGCAGCGGCAGAAGGCGCAGCACGACACTCGCTTCACTCGGTTTACATACTCGCGTGTGCGCTCACCGTCAGCGGCGTATAAACTGTTAGAATTTTCATTCAATGCAGCGTCTGTCCGAGTGCGCTCGCGGAGAAGGACTTCGAAGGCTCCTGTGCGAATCTCGGTCGGATTTATATGTAAAGCGATGCTCGAAGCGCGTATATTATACTTTCGCGTCCTTACTCTTGTCTCCTGAAACTCTCGAATCGTCGTTCCACGCGAGGGATCGAGAACTCTCGTGGATGGAAATTTTAAAAAATGTCATCGATCCATTCGAGAAAAATACTTGTAGCGGGACAATAAAATATGATATTTAAAGTTGACGTTCTCTCCGATGGCTCATTCATTTTATCATCGATTAAGATAACATCGTTATTGTCGATTGAGAAGTGGGTCGAATTGGTTTCTATTTTTCGATCAATCGAAAAGGCTGGGGTGGATCTATGGATGGATGGATGGATCGATCGATTAAATTAATCGGTAGTTAATTGAGGCGGACACTGTCCGAAAAAACATTGTTTTCCCTGTACAACATCTTTGCTTTTTCCCTTCTTTTTTCTTCTCTTTAAGAAGTGTAAAAATAAAAATCATAAATATACATCAATAAATCATTTTATAATAAATGATTAAATAAAAAAATAGTAAAAAAATGGTAAACTTATGAAAATTATCGTGGAAACAATTTCGAAGGGTCAATGCGGATGCGGAACTTATGTTATTGAAGCTAAATCTCGAATAGATTCTTCGTGACTTCTATTTTATTATTTTTTTTTGTCCGCAAGAAGCATTTCCCGAGGTGGGTCTCGTAGTCGCCGAAAACATCTCGCTCTCGAAGCAAATAGCAATTAATTCGATCGCAAAAAAATGAGGAAGTTCTCAGCAGGATTTCCGCACTCTACCTATATATTAATAAATCATTTTATAATAAATTTTTTTATTGATTCACTTGCTCATGATTTCAATAATAAATAAAGTACAGATTTTAGAGATTTTCCTATAAAATTAACAGTTTCACAAAGAATGGAAAATTTATGAAAAATTATCGTAGGATTAATTCCGAAGGGTCAATGCGGATGCAGCTTATGTTATCGTATCTAATCCTCGAACATATGTCTGCGTGACTTTTTTTTTTTGTCCTCGAGAAGGATTTCCCGCGTTTCTCGCAGTCTCCGAAAACATCCCGCTAAAGAAGCAAACAGCAATTAATTCGACCGCGAAATAACAAGGAAGTTCTCGGCAGGATTTCGGTGCTCGCCCTGCGCGCGGGTTTTCGGCACTCGTCGCCGTTTAAGCGTCACGTTCGGTGGTGTCGCAGGCTCCTTCGGCGTCACCCTCGAAATTTGGGAACTCACGCCCACGCGATGTAAATCATCGTATAGCCACAGGCGCCAGGACACCGGCCGGCCCGGAGCGTCTCGGCTGAGATCCTGGCCAAATAAGATGCACGTGTATCGGAATCGACGGCAGGATGCGTGATTACGGATTACGGCGATTTACGAGGAGCAGCGCGCGATGAAACGCACCCACCGATGTTAAATCATCCACTCTACACGAATTTTTGTTATTTCATGGATTTTTCTTTTTTTTTCACCGATACGATTTCCTGTACTCGTGGATTTCATTGACACGAAAGCTTCAAAGGGAATGCTTCGTTGTATGGAAACATAAAAATGAAAGATACAAAAATTAAACACTGTAGCTTCGATATAATGGTTGACTTTTTGAATTGGGCTGTTGGCAATTGTTACTATATCGTAAGTTAAACTTGACATGCTAATACTGAAAGACTAAAACTAATGTTATATCTTTTTAAAAAATTATTATTACGTTATTCAATAAGATTTCGCTTGTCACCGGATTGCACCAGCATTTTTTATTCGACTGTCAGCGTGTCTTATTTATGATTTATAAATTAATCTTGAGATTGCTAATATTGAAAGCCTAAAATCAATAATATTTCTCTTCGCACGTCGTTACTCTATTGAATTATAATGGTTTGTTCATTCGGTCCCGTAATTTTTGGAAAATAAGTTGCAAATAAGTTGCGAGACTTCTTGCCGATAAGCAAGAGGCAATAATTGAAGAAAAAATATTCACTAGATAAATTGTTTAGAGACGTGCAGGCGTTCGGATTTTTCACTATCATCGAATTGCGCCAGCATTTTGGATCGAACTTTTGGCGACTTTGATTAGAATCGACTGAGGTCGATGGCTCTTTGTCAATCCGTATAATTATCGTTAGGTGATTAAACTAGTATAAGACGATGAGATGAATAACTCTATAAATGCATAGGCATCGGCAGTGAATATCTTTTACAACCGCTCAATAATAATTTTCTTTAAACTTCTTAGTCGACTGAATTACAGTGGATTGTTCGTTCGCAATTTCCAGTAATTTTTTGAAAAATAGTTTGCAATGGGAATTTTGCTTTGCTATTGATATATCCGGTTTTTTAAGAAAAAAAAAAAAAAAAAAAAAAAAAAAACTATCAAATAAATGAATAAATTGTTGAGAGACGCGCAGCCGTTCAGATTTCCTTTGTCATCGAATCGCACGACCAGGAAGTCGGTCCCGAGAGGCTCTCGGGAGAATCCACAACCCAGTATCATCGCCCGGCACGCCAGTCAGGAAAAATCTTTCGTTTCGAGGAATCATTTTTACGCCCTCCGGTTTCCTGGGGCGCGAGAGACGACGCCGCACGCTCATTCATCCGAATCGCTGCAGCCACCCTCGCACTCCGGTGTCTACCGAGTCCGGTATGGAGCAGCAACGCCGCTACGGGATAATTAACTGTGTCGGGACGACCTCATTACCGGTCTTAATGAGCTGCCATGAATGACCCAGTGCGTTCTCCTCCTTGGATCCTCCAGACGCTGATCCACCAATGCCGGAATCATATTTACGAACGCTGAGAGAAATTTTATGGGCACTCGATTCTTTTTTTTTTTTTTTTTTTTTCGTCCCCTCGAAGAAAACACTCCGGAATTGCGTTCAAAAAAGTGAAAAGGCAACAGATTTATAGTTAAATAAACAGTTGCCATTAAATTTAGTGAATTCAGTGTTATTTTATTGATTACCATTGACTGTCCTTATTAACTTATCGAAAAAAAAAATGAAAAAATGATATCATGATTGAAATATAGATGGATAAGTTGTAAATTTATTTTGGATAAATCACCGACAAAAACCAGAGCGTACAGAAATTAATGCGAAGCAACTTAAGACTAATAAAAAATAGTCGTAAAGTGAAACAGAAAAATGAAACGGTACAAGAAGCAATTTCGTAATGAAACAGGAAACAGTAGTTTCGGGTCACTTTTTATATCGTTAAAATATCCATATTTCACGTTTTGCGCATGTAACGATGGTTTTATATTGTTAAAAAAATCTTAACCGGCTAATTGACATTATAAAATGTCCATTAGCCGAATCGAGACTTTCAATGTCTCGTTATCGTTTCCAATCCTTGGTAATAGACGAATCGACTGGACTACGACGACTGGTCCTCGGGCCACTGAATGAAGATCAACTGAATCTGCGACATAGTTGCAGTGGCCAAATGTGAGAAAGGTCTTGATTTTACGCACCAAAAATCGTATTTTTGGGATTTAAATGGAAAAAAAAATTGGGCTGGGAGTAAAATAATTGTTATATTCGTGATCAGCGGGAAAAAATACTTTGAATATAGCCTCGTAAATATATATATAAATCGTATTTTTGGGATTTAAATGGAAAAAAAAATTGGGCTGGGAGTAAAATAATTGTTATATTCGTGATCAGCGGGAAAAAATACTTTGAATATAGCCTCGTAAATATATATAAATCGTATTTTTGGGATTTAAATGGAAAAAAAAATTGGGCTGGGAGTAAAATAATTGTTATATTCGTGATCAGCGGGAAAAATACTTTGAATATAGCCTCGTAAATATATATAAATCATATTTTTGGTATTTAAATGGAAAAAAAAATTGGGCTGGGAGTAAAATAATTGTTATATTCGTGATCAGCAGTAAAAAATACTTTGAATATAGCCTCGTAAATATATATATATCGTATTTTTGGGATTTAAATGGAAAAAAAAATTGGGCTGGGAGTAAAATAATTGTTATATTCGTGATCAGCGGGAAAAAATACTTTGAATATTGCCTCGAAAAAAAAAAAAAAAAAAAAAAAAAAAAATCGAGTGAACAATGATTTTTCCATTTTTTTTTTGGCTACTTTTGAAACAACGTCGATTTTCGTGATTCTCAAACATCGATATCTCGGCTCCTAATGGAGCTAGGAAAAATCCAAGGTGCCCATTGTCTTCTACGGGAAAAAGTACACAAGATAGGATCCTCCCCGAAGTTCTGGAAGCGCTTTATCGGGCCGTTCGAGGACGTTGAAAAACGCGAAAAATTGACTCGAAGGGGGTAGTATTGAAATTTTTTGACGAATATTTTTTTTCTTTTTTTTTCTTTTTTTAAATGAACTGCCACGTATTTCGACGTATTTTTTTTCCCCACTGAACACGAATCCACTGCGAATCAGGCGTGAATCGTACGAATAGCAACAGCGATGATCGTTTGGTAGTCTAAGAATTGACATTCTCAATTGCAAAGAACCATATTAAATTAAAGAGATATTTATATTTGGCGCATTAAAACTCAGAATAATAATTTATTTGACGACCACCGTTTATTGAGATCGAGCAAAATATTTATTTGATTTAAATACATATTTATTAAAATTAAGTGAATATTTACATAAATGAAATAAATATGTATTTAGATCAAATAAATTTTATTTAGTTTCTCACTTAATCTAAAATAAACGTTGGTCGTCTGAGAAATTATTTTTCTCGGTGTACCTGTTTTATTGATTAATTTCAATTCCATACTATGAAATCAATGAGATATATGTATCTGGCACGTTAGCTGTTTTGTTTAATCGTTTCTATGCTATCGCCATTACTTTTCATTTCTATATTATGCTTAGCCGAACGCATTGTAACGTTCATTAGCCGGATACTTTTTTTTTTTTTTTTTTTTTTTTTTTAATTAGCCGATCAAGACGACTCAACTCTGCAAGCTCTACACTAGAGCGTTTATCTAATTTTCAGGGATAGCGAGACGGGACGGAGAAGTGGGCTCTCCTGCCGGTGGAGGGCTTCGTAACTCAGTGAGTTTGAGCTTTAGTGCCGCGCATAAAACGGTCACAAGGGAGGCCGGTGAAGCGGGCTTCGCGATCGCGAGAAACTCCCGTTCGCGTTACCGTGGAGAACGAAAGACTGGTGGGGCCGTTGGAATAAGTTGCCGGGAGGGTATTATCGGATCGGCTCTAAATATGACGTACGTCGGGCGAGGCCGTCGCGGCACTAACGACGGACGATGCATCATCCCAGTGAAAACAGGGGAAGTGACAGAAATTGCGCTGATTTAGCCGAGACTCCGGCTGGATGGAGAGAAAACTGACGGCGAACGCGTCGCCGCTCCGAGCCTCGGAGACGAACGAAGACGACGATTGAAAAAGAAGAAAATTATAAGACCCGCCGTCTTTCGAGGGCATAAAGGCAGATGTTTAACCACCTAGAACACAAATCCCACCCTCCATCTATTCTGCCCGTTCCGTCCCAATGTTTTCCTACGATAATTTCCGACTTTGTTTTTTTTTTTTTTTTTTTTTTTTTTTTTTCAACCCTTTGCTACCGCACATTTCGACATTGGGTTTTCCGGTGTGCGTCAACCATCGCGTCGTTCGAGCGGTGAACAAGGATATGAAATACAACCGGTGAGAAATAAGAAAAAAAAAAAAAAAAAAAAGCTGATCTGAGAAGGGATTAACTTTAATGAGATTGTTGCATCGAGATGTGTTCTGTGGGGGGGGGGGGGGGGGAAATTTTGCCTCCGTTACTTGTTTTTTTTTATTAATTGTGATAGACTGGGAGTATAATAATGTCTCGGGGAGGCTTCAGATTATCAGAGTTAAATTTAAGTTTTTTTTTTTTTTTTTTTTTTTTTTTTTTTTTTTTTTTTAATTATGAATACGGATTTTAATTTTTCATGTAAATCGAGTAGATTTGTCTGTCAGCTAGATAAGAGGGGGGGGGGGGAGGGCGGGGTTCATATTGTCGAACTACGGATCATCGATACAAATGGGGGAAGCTCCGCGGACATTTTTGAAACCCACGGGGTTCAAAGTTCAATACTTACATAGTATCTCAAATAAATTAATGAACTTTTAGATTTTTTAAATCCCATAAAGTTCAACACTCAAAATACCACAGATAAATGAAAGAAGTGTTAGATTCTTTTTAAATTCCATCAGGAGTAAAGTTCAACGCATAAAATACCGGATATAAATTAATGAAGTTTTAGATTTTTTTTTTTTTTTTTTAATCCCACCAGGAGCAAAGTTCGACACTTAAAATATCTCAAGTGAATTAATGAAGTTTTACATTTTGTTTTGTCCAATCAGAACCAAAGTTCAACACTGAAACACTTCGAGTGAGTGAACGAAATTATAGATATTTTTCGGTTCCGTCATGAGCAAAGAGTTAAAATCTTAAAACACCTCAAGTGAGTGAATGGAACTTTTAGATATTTTCAAGCCCACATTAGCGTACAACTGGTCGAATTTAATCGGTTCCGCTCATATCGGCCACTTTAATCCTATCGATGCGTCGTTTACGAATAATCTTTAAGCATTCCACCGTTCGTCTTCGCCTATCTTGGCTTCGCCGCCCGAGCGCTCTCACTCTCGACTGTCTATGTTTAGTTTTACTCGGTTTTCTCGGATTTCCGTGAGCGAAAAGCTTTGCCGGACGGAACAAGGGGTGAGAGAGTGCGAGACATGTCGGCCACCGTAGTTCTGAGGCTTGTTTCTCTTGTGGCCGACGCTGCCGGCTCCCGGTCGGAGCGTTTTACGATCGAGAAACGTAAAGCGCTCTTTCCTCGAGCTCTCTCCCCGCCGGTTCTACGGTACCGAACGTTTTACATACATTACTCTCTTCGGATATCCCGGAGCGAGTTTCTGGTGCCGGGCGCCGAGCATATAACGAGGAGGAACGAAGCACCGAGAGAAACGCCGATGGACTTCTTCGGAGAGTATACGAGTCCAAGTTACACTCTCGTCTCTTCTGTTGTCGATTCCTTCGGGCGGGTTTACTACCCCCTCGATCACGAGCTCGAGTGATCTACGAGCGGCGCCGGGGCCGACTTGGGTGATCCCCGAACGACCCTCGACGAGAACTCTCCGGACTCGGGGGCTACTTAGTAGCTGCGTACAACGACTAAATAGCTTTGGAGTCGCGACGATTGAAGTCTCTCGTTATATACCCGCGACGCGCTACCCAAAAATGAAGCACGCGAGCTTCGAAGTTTAACATCGTCTACTAAAACGTGTAAAGAACGGAATTTTGTTTTGTTTTTTTTTTTTTTATGTTTGCCAATAAGGAACAAAAAAATTTAATCTTCAGTCATGCAATTTGTAAAGAATCTGTCGATCAGCGTATATTGAATATAGATAAATGAATATAGATAAATAAAAATATAGATAAGCTTCGAAGTTTAACATCGTGTACTAAAATGTGTAAAGAACGGAATTTTATTTTGTTTTTTTGTTTTTTATGTTTGCCAATAAGGAACAAAAAAATTTAATCTTCAGTCATGCAATTTGTAAAGAATCTGTCGATCAGCGTATATTGTATATAGATAAATGAATATAGATAAATAAAAATATAGATAAAAAAAATATAGATAAGCTTCGAAGTTTAACATCGTGTACTAAAACGTGTAAAGAACGGAATTTTGTTTTGTTTTTTTTTTTTTATGTTTGCCAATAAGGAACAAAAAAATTTAATCTTCAGTCATGCAGTTTGTAAAGAATCTGTCGATCAGCGTATATTGAATATAGATAAATGAATATAGATAAATAAAAATATAGATAAAAAAAATATAGATAAGCTTCGAAGTTTAACATCGTGTACTAAAACGTGTAAAGAACGGAATTTTATTTTGTTTTTTTGTTTTTTATGTTTGCCAATAAGGAACAAAAAAATTTAATCTTCAGTCATGCAATTTGTAAAGAATCTGTCGATCGGCGTATATTGAATATAGATAAAAAGTAGATTTCATATAAAATTGTGGATTTGTTTGTTGATTTCGATGTTTGCCATCCTCTCCTCGCGGTTTTTATAGCGTATAGCTAGAAATTCGAAATTCCGAAGTAACCATAACTATAGAATTTCGATATTCCGAAATTGCATTCTATATGCTATAATTTCAGAATTTCGATTTTTATAGCATATATAGATAAACAGATAGATAGATCGATGGAAATAAATTCATTTTGCTTTGGGACTCGGTCGTCTAAAACCATTTACAGAATATGCAGTGAGATATAGTTAACATTTTCAGAGTGTTCGGTGAAATGTATGGTGTTTTTGAAAATGTAAGAGTATTGTGTGAAATGCATATGGGAGTGACTGATATCGTTATTATAATGTCTAAATGTTATAATAGAGAAGATATAAGAAAGTACATGTGAGTTAGTGACGTCAGCTTTGCGTATTGTTTCCTCGCTGTCGCGCTCATGTGCTCAGATTGCAGTACGTGTTCATACGTTTTTTTTTTTTTTTTTTTTTTGAAAATAGCATCTAGAATGAATAACAAAAGTCTGAATTGTACATGCTATATTTGCAAAAATTCAGTTTTCATAGCGTGCGGAATGGATTTTTCAAATCCAAAATTCCATTTAATATGAAACGGATTTGCATACGCTACGAACCATGCAATCAATGCGCGAGCTCGAGCCAACATAACCGCTAGTATTTAACAACTAACAAATATATTTTCGCTTACAATTTTTTTTTGTTAATTTCTTTAAAAATAACGATAACACATTGGCAGAGCTTTTCAGACAGTAAATCATCGTCTTCACTGTCGCAGAGTAGATATCTTCGGTTGTTATCTTCATTATTATAGTTTAGAAGGAAAATTACGATGGAATTCGAGAGAGGAACGAATAAATGTTGGATCGAAATGAACGAAAAAAAAAAAAAAAAAGTGAATAATGATGTTCCAGAGGTTGATCTTTGATGTGCGGATTATTGGATATTTTGTAAACGAAGCCTCGGCTATTGAAACTCTGACGTCACATTCTTTATATGTCTGTGTGTCTATAAAATCTTTGGGGCACATATAGGGAGCAATAACATTACATTTGTGAGGGAGTCACGAGTGCGATCGTAAACGAGTAGTAAAGCTCGATCGTTACAAGGGATAAAACGACGCGAGACGGGACGACGGAAGAGGAACGGCAGATGCTGCCGCTGGAGAACGGAGACAGCACCGCGCCTCTGCCGTTCCCGAACGACCGTCGGCGTTCGCGAGTATTGTGTATCCATGGAATCGGGCTTCGCTTTGATTGGCTCGGACGCTCCGTCGTTGACATCTTTTCGTACCAATGGAAGAGATCGCCGAATGGGCGGAGATTCATGGACTCATATCGCGATTACATCGAGAATTCCGTGCATTTTCTCACTTCGCACGCCTCACCTTAAATTTTTTTGATTTTTTTTTCGGCAAAAATTCAAGGTGATCGACGAATCATGAAAAATAAAAAAAAGTCAATGAAATGTATATATATATTTTTTTTATCAAAAAAGTTTATGAATAAAAGATAATTTTATATTAAATATTAACGAAATATTGTACTTGATGATTTTGAAACCTCTTGTATGAAAATTGAAGACAGAAAAAAAAGGATGTCTCGAAAGAATTTTCTCACTTCGCACGCCTCACCTTAAATTTTTTTGATTTTTTGGCAAAAATTCAAGGTGATCGACGAATCATGAAAAATAAAAAAAAGTCAATGAAATGTATATATATATATTTTTTTATCAAAAAAGTTTATGAATAAAAGATACTTTTATATTAAATATTAACGAAATATTGTACTTGATAATTTTAAAACCTCTTGTATGAAAATTGAAGACAGAAAAAAAAGGATGTCTTAAAAGAATTTTCTCACTTCGCACGCCTCACCTTAAATTTTTTTGATTTTTTGGCAAAAATTCAAGGTGATCGACGAATCATGAAAAATAAAAAAAAGTCAATGAAATGTATATATATATTTTTTTTTATCAAAAAAGTTTATGAATAAAAGATACTTTTATATTAAATATTAACGAAAATATTGTACTTGATAATTTTGAAACCTCTTGTATGAAAATTGAAGACAGAAAAAAAAGGATGTCTCGAACGATGCGTGGTTGACATCTTTCGGAACCAATGAAAGATCAACGAGTGGGCGGAGACTCTTGGACTCTTGTCGCGATAACATCGAAATTGTCTCAGTTACGCGTTGCCTTAATTTTTTTTTAATAAAAATTCAAGGCAATCAATCGACGAATCAATAAAAATAAAAATAAAAAAAAACGAATAAAAGAAACGTTATATCAAAAATTAACGCAACACTGTACTTGACAATTGTAAAACGTTATCTCTTGTACAAAAATTGAAGGTAGAAAATAAAAAAAGATTTAAAAAAAAAACGGAAGTTTCTTTTTTACTTCAACAAAGTATAATCAACAATGTAGTTACTCGATGATTTTTTGGTGTCAAATGTCGGCCTCAAGTACGTGAAACTATGCGTTTTGAGGTTCGTAGTAGTGGCTGAGACGAAGAAAAAATATAATGAATAGATTGACGTCGCAAAGTGCGCGTCTTGTAAATTGTTTATCGATCCAGCGACGTTCGCGGACGAGCGCGCGACTTCTGCCGCATAGCGAGACGCTTGATTCACGATCTTCAAAGATACACCGAAGCGGGGAGCAACGAGCCTGGCTCTCTCCCGTTTCGTTGCGTAAATTTTCATGTAGCTGCGCAATATAGCAGATAATACGCTGAATTCGTTCGGCTCGTAGGAAAAAAAAGATCCACGGCGCATGCGCACACGGGCGCAACTGCGACGAGCGAGTAATCCGGATTGAAAAAAAGGCACAAGTGTGTAATTCTCGTAACTGATGTTTTTTTTTATTATTACAATTACCATCTTTATATAAAAATACTGTACAATATGTATATATATATATATATATTACCCTACGTGTTTATATCGATAACTAAACGTATAAGCAGCGAGCCGCGGATGAGCGGGTACAAAAAAAAAAATTGCCCCGCTACACCCGCATGCGCGAAGCTGTCGAAGGAATGGAAAACTAATATTTTCTTTAAACGCAGAGACGTGCGCTCCGTTTCTTACGAGCTAGAACGTCCGCGGCTAGCCGCAACTGTTGCGCGTGAGAAATTTGATATTTACAGGATAAAACACGCGATATACACTTCCTATGTTCTAAATACCACATATATTTACAGAGAGAAACGAGTCGCCGAACCGTCGAAATGTAAAATTAATTTTTCTCGACGTCTCGATTTGTTTTATTAAAAAAAAAAAAATAATAATAAATTATTGCATTATCCGGCCTCGCAGGCACGCGCGCCACATACTGTACATCGAAAAATTTACAGGATCGTCGAACAGCTCGATTGTCGATTAATCTTAACTTCTTAAACGAATATATCTTCGATTCTATGTACAATTTTTATTTTTCAAAAATGGTCTTTGGTATTTACGCTGTATGGGCAAGGCACGATAAAGGCACTTAAGCCATTTTCTAAACAAATATCGATTATCTTAAACGTCTAACGAAATAATTGTGAACGCGAATGCTCGACACTCTCGTCAATAAAAATCACATATCGCTACGTGGAATATACACATGCACACATATATATATATATATATATATATAGATACATTCGATAATAGAAACAAATAGATTAAAAATAAATACGCAACGGCAATAAACCGCGAGTGAAAAAGAGAAAAGGGGGATATCAATGTACGATGAAAATAAATATCGATGGCCTACAACCGAAAGAATGTATCTTGTCTTGGAGCTTTGATTTATAAATTTGATTGCAGCAAAAAAAAAAAAAAATAATGAAAATATTCTGATAAAAAAATTGTCTCAGCCGTCGAAAGATCTCTGCTAATTCGCATTCGCAAAGAAAACCAGAAAAATAGTGTTTACTGACGTATAAACCGCGAGTGAAAAAGAATCCAGGATAGAAACGTGCGAACGCGGAAAATAAATATCGATGACCTGCAGCCGAAAGAGTGTTTCTTGTTTTGGAGCTGTGATTTATAAATCGGATTAGAGCGAAAGAAAAAACAAAATTGTAATTAAAAAATTGTCTCAGCCGTCGAAAGATCTCGGGCAGTTCGGTGCGCAAAGAAAAATAGTGTTTAGTGACGTTGGAGATTACGCATATTGAGTTTGTTTTTGTAGTACCGGCGAGCCGGCTGGGAGGGGACCCAAAAAAAATCTTTATTTTTTCGGGGGCAATAGAAGATGCCCGCGCATAGAAGCCCGACGGAACTGCCATGCGCTCTCCCATATTCTATCTCGAAACGGCGCCAAACGTTACAACGACTCTTCTCTAATTGAATTCAAAGAGATTTATGGTCGGTCGGCTTCGCGTCGAGGACGCAGAAAAAACTGTCTCGTTTCGTCGGGCTCGCTACAAGCTTTTTTTTTTTTTGCTTTTTTTACGATCTCGGTCTTCCCGTCGCTCGTCGAGGGGGGCGGAGAATAAGAGAGCGAGGAACTCCGGTAATTATGAATGAACATTCAAAAAAAGATCTCTTACCCCCTCCACTTCCGCGAAGGGATCGAAGCTCCGAGGACAATCTTTCGAGAGCTCGACACTATTTTTTTTATTATTTTTAGTAAGTTTTTTTTTTACAAGTGATAATTAAACGGACGAAGTGTCCCTCGATATTCGCCAAGGCGATTCTCGCTCGGCGTGCCGAAAAGCCGCGTTTCTTTTGCCGTCACGTCCGCGAAGGGATCGCCGCTCCGAGGACAATCTTTCGAGAGCTCGACACTATTTTCATTTTATTTTTAATAAGTTTTTTCGTTTTTTTTTGTTTTTGCGTGCGATAATTAAGATGGACGAAGTGTCCCTCGATATTCGCCAAGGCGATTCTCGCTCGGCTGCCGAAAAGCCGCGTTTCTTTTGCGGTCACATCCGCTCGAGATGCTTTTTTTTTTTTTTTTTCTTTCCCATCTCCGCTGCTCTCATAAAGATTCACCGCAGTTAATATAAAGAAAGAAACGCCGCCTCAGAGGGGGGCATTAACGGGCGGCGTGCGGCGTTCGTTAGGCGAGGCAAATTCGACTAGAAGTTTGCTTTGGCTGCTTTAAAATAACTAACTTAAATCTTCCGCCTCGGCTTTCGCGCCGGGACCGCTGGCTCTCGTCGGGCTCGGGCTTTATCGGGCGGGGCACGAAATATTCACACGGTCTCGTGCAACCGCGAAAGATCGTACGCTGTCTTGCGTAAACTATTATGACCGGGAGGTCTCGCGGTCCTCGGACGATCACTGTTAATGTCCGTGAGCTCTCGCCGTGGAAACCCTCGGGCATCGGGGAAAAAATAATATTTTCCTCGACTCGGGAGAAAGAGCTCTCGACGCCGAGCGCTCGGCTCGGATGACGAGCGATCTCTTCGCGCGCGGACGGAGACGACCACGGGCGCCAAAATGCTCGTATAAATATTTCTTATTTTTTTTTTACTTTTTTTTTTGGGGCGAATCACCGAACACTTCTGATGAGTTGAAACAACCCGAAGGGGGGCTTGAAATAATTTACTTGACATTTTTCCTCGGCGTACTTGACGTGGTATTTTTTCTTGTTTTACGCAATTTGCATTCAACTTCGATGGTGAAAAATTGATTTTTTTTTGTTTCTAGGGCGAAACATTTGATGTACCGACTGAAAGAATTTACTTGAAAGATTTCCTCGGCATACTTGACGTGGTATTTTGTTTTACATAATTTGCATTTAATTTTGATGGTGAAAAAAGATTTTTTTTTACTACGGGAGGTTTTTTTCTGGAGCAAAATTTTGATGTGCCGAGGTAGCCGAGAAGGTCTCGTAAATTTTCTTCCGTGGGGTCAAACTGCGTAACCGCACGCTTCGAGTGCCCGAGGGTTTCCGGCTCGATTGGCCGCGCAGAAGAAACTTCCCCGAGCCCTGGAAAATCCAGCAATAATCGTCCATTCATTCCCTCACAATGTCATTGTTGTGCGCGCGCGCGCGCCACCCGCCGAGGGAATCCCCGAGTGGGCGGAGCGTTGTTTCGTCCGTCCGAGGCCCAATGTATTTTCCGCTGGTACTTTCTTCGGTAAGGAATTCCACTCGATTTCTCGAAACTGGCGATAAGCTCAGGATCGGCAGGTCGAGGCTCGCAACGTGGATTCCCCGGTGATATTTCGGCAATTTCGGTACTTTCGTTCCAGCGAAAATAGGAAATTAACGTTTCTTCTTTCTTCTTCTTCTTCTTCTTCTTTTTTTTGTTACGATCCTTCGAAGTATTTTTGATAAAAAAAAGTTTCTTCGAAGTCACCCGTCGATCACGCCTTCTTCTCGCCGTGTCTCGGCGGAAAGACAAAATAGTTCTTCTCACGATCGTCGAAAGCGATCATTGAAAGGGCAATGGAATATTTTGTCTATAACGTCGTGTTCCAATCGCCCTCCATTCGCCAGACGCTGAAAGCGTACGCCAGCTTCTCGTGGGTCATGTAGCTGCAGGACGACGATGCGATTTCTCTCGCCGCCAGCAGAGCGCCTCTCCTTTCGCCTGAAAAACAAAAAACATAAACAAAGAAATTAGCGCACATTCGATGGATAACGATTTTCGAGGCTCGAACCGATATAACTTGGCGCGGTCGGCGAATAAAACTAATCAACTTTTTTTTAACCATGTCGACCGTTAACGCTCACGGACAAAATCCATAATGATCTTGCATTGATATTCGCCTCGGGCGAGAATTTACTCGTAACCGGAAATGGTCAGCATAAGCGAAAAAAAAAATAAATAAATTAATTATAGTTTCCGTTACCAAGCGAGCTTGGGCTGGACGGGGAAGGACTGTCGAATCGCTTCTAAAATCTACGAGATTCCTCCATCGTTTCTTAAATTCGTCGGGTGTGCTAATTTTAACAGTTAGTTTTAACATTTAATTTTAATAGTTAATTTCAACAGATCATTTTAACAGTTCATCTCAATAATCAATTTCAACTATCATTTTTTTTTTTTTAAATCGTGCCAACCATGAACGTTAGAAGATAAAATCTTAAATGAAATTGAATCGATATGCGCCGCACGCAAGAATTTACTATTTAACCGGAAACGCTCATTACCCGTGAAAAAACTGAATAACAGTTTCGCTTACCGACCGTGGCCGGTCTGAACGGGCTGAAAAGACTGTCGCACCGCCACTAAAATCTACGAGACTCCTCGATCGGTTCTTAAACTCTTAGGCAGTTAAAAAACGAACAAAGCATCACAACGGAAAGTGCGAGACGACGCTCTATTTCCATCGCCGGTATCGGAATCACTCTTCGCCCGCCGTAGCCGTTACAACGACCAATCACAAACGTCCTCGGGTACTCAGCGTCTCGATATCGTTATTCACGCTGACTTACGAGAATCGTTTTTCGCGGGTGTAGCCGGACTACCTTGTAGCTCGTCAAACGGACTCCGAGATATCCGGACCGGCGGAAGAATTAAGAGGAGGGGGGATGATTTAATGACTCGTAAGGCGCGGCTCGAGGCCGAATTTTCACGTTCTCTCGCCCACAAGAGTGACCGAGTGCACATTTTAGCGCGCGCTCGCTTTCACCGGAATCGCGATCATCCCTACTGTTATTCCTGCGGGCAAGAATAGCGAGGAGACTCGATTAACCGTCGCTCTTCGGCGTCCGCACGAGGGGAGGGGGAAAGAGGGAAGGAGGGGGGGGATTTTCTTTGGTCTCGAACACTGTTAATCACGAAGGGAGAGAGAGAGAGAGAGAGAGAGAGAGAGAGAGAGAGAGAGAGAGAGAGAGAGAAAGAGAGTTGACTAATTGGCCAAATATTTCGTACGTCTTGATACACGAGTATAATAATTTTCTGCGAGTACGGAGAAGCTCAGACGAGGGAGGGCAGCGCGCATGCGCAACAGCGCTGAATTATACGAGGAGCAGAAGCAGAAGCAGTGAGGGAAGCAAATAATAAAAAAAAAAAAAAAAAAACAAGAACGAAGAAGCTACGGCGACCCGGGGGTCTCTTTTAATTACACTGCTCGTGTAGAGTAAACACAGCGAGGCTGCCGTGCAACGGAGGATCGTGTAAACAGGCAATCAACGGGACGAGGCTCGAGATCCGAGGAAGGATCGCTTCTTACAAACACCCGAGAGACGTCTAACGCACGAGAAGACGTTCGATTCTCGAGAAGGCTCACCCCCCCCCCCTTCTTTTCTTTGTTTTTTTTTTCCGGTTCTGGAGAGCGAACACTCCGGACTTTCGAGACTTGTGTCGTAAATCTTCGTCTCTCGAGTAGTGGAGGAAAAATTTTAAACAAAACAGCGATTCTAACTATCTTGCTGGGGAAACGTTTCGATGCGGTGACTAAATGCTCGCTGCCGGCATATCGCGATATTGCACAATTCGGATTGGATTTTTTTTGTTTTGTTTTTTTTCTTTCTTTTTTTTTCATTTCTGAAGAGTGAACACTGAGCTTTTGAGACAAGTGCTGTTATTCTTCGTTTCTCGAGTACTCGGGGAACATTTTTTAAGTAAAAGAACAGCTCGAACTATCTCGATAGGGAAACACATTTCGATTCGATGCGCGATCAAACTGTGAGGGGTCGCGATAGCGCATATTTCGATAGCACATTTCGCGATATTGCACTGTCGAAGAGGTTCAGCAAATAATTTCCGTTCGCGAACTTCGTCGTTAAAAAAAAAAAAAAAAAATTGTTAATCCGTTAAAAATACTGTTTGTTGCGGAAACCAAAAATGACTTTAAAATCTTTGATATAAATTATTTTTAAAAGCATTTCTCGATGATGTTTTCTCAGTCTGGGCAGGACGCCGAATGGGAAGATGCAAATTACGCGTTCGAAGAGGCTCGTAAGTTCAGCAAACAATTCTCATCCACAAACATTCCCAATTTCTTTTTACATAGTTAATCAGCTCAAAAATCCGCTCTGTTTAGAAAAATGACTACTTAAAAATTCATAAAATAAATTACGGAAGTTCGAGAACAATAAAACATTTCTCGAACGTGCAGATCTCATGTTCAAGCTTCGATTTCAGTCCCCCCCCCCAATGGTTCAATAGTTCGGCTATTCGGACTCGTGCGGCTCGGCTTCAAATTCCGAAAAAAATTGAAATAAAAAAGAACTAAAAAAGACGAAAAAAAAGATCATTCGCTTACCGCTCTCCTCGTTTCCCTCGCTGTTCTCCAGATTGCAGTGAATGACCTGATACAAGAAATCGATGTACCTGGTCGCGAGCTTGAGGGTCTGTATCTTGCTGAGTTTGTCGCTTGGCAGTGTGGGAATGTTTTTTCTGAGCAGGGTAAAAGCCTCGTTAAGACTCTGTGTCCTCTGTCTCTCGCGAACGTTGGCCATGACTCGCTGATTCTGTATCTCCTCGTAGGTGGCACCGCTCTTTCTGCGTATCTTTGTTTTCGATCCGGAGGAGCTGGCGTTGCTCTCGCCCTCCGAGTCGTTGTTCTCGTTGCAACTGGACGAGGACTTTCTCTTTCTCTTGCCGGCGCCGGTGGCGCTCCTCGGGCCTGAATTCCCGATGTCCCGATCGAAGTTCCTCGTCGACGATGCCTCGATGATACCGCCGAGATCGACGAGTCTTTTTGGGCTCTCGTACTCGTCGCCGAGCGACGAGGCTTTGTTGTAGTCGATCTCGTGCTTGTACTCGATTAGCTGCTCGCTCGTCGGATGGTAACTCGGCACTCGGGAGTTCGTGATCTCCTCGCCGGAGGACGAGTACATCTGCGACGGCGAGGGCGTGAGATAAAGGCTCTGCTCGTTGTCCCGGCTGTGGCTGTGATCGGACATGAAACCGGGCGAATTGTCGTTGAGCCTTCTCTCGTAGTCAGGATTGTGAAGCTCCCGATCGTAGATCATCTTTCCGTGATGCTCGAGCTCGTGCTGCTGCTGCGACTGCTGGAGGAACCTTTTGTCCTCGACCGGGTCGTATACGAGATACGAGGCAGGTGGCTCGTACATCTGATGGTGATGGGCGCTCGGGTGCAACTGGTGAGGATTGAAAACCGGCAGGCGATGCTCGGTCGGGCTGCTGAGATCCATCAAGTGGGTCGGCGATGAAAAACGCGCGTAGTGGTCCGGCGAGTTCGAGGCCGAACTTCCGGCGCTGTGAGGGATGCCGGAACTGTCGTTCAACATGTAAATTCCCTGTACCCGCTGGGCCTGCAGGGCCACCGGCTGCTGCGCCTGCATCATCTGGAGGCTCGACTTTTGTCTTTTTTTTTTTTCTTTTTCTTTTTTCTTCGGTGATATTAAAAACAATTCACCGATTCACTCGCGTTTGTCTCTGGCGCGTATTTTCTTTATAAGTGTCTTGGGCGACGCGAATTTCACTTGGATTCACTTGGAACAATAACAAAAAAAAGAAAACAACTCGTGATTCACGTTGCGGAGTCTCAACCGGAAACTTGAGTGCGAGATAAATTAAAAAAAGAAAAAAAAGATTTACTCGAAGAAGACGATGAAGAGGCGACCTTGTGCTACTCGTCTGAGGGGCACGAGTTGTCTGATGGTCGAGGCTCGGCGTCTTGCGGATGTCAGCCCGAAGAAGTCTTCGTTATTCCCCTTTCCCCGACTCCTCCCCACCCCTCCGCCTGTGCCACTCCTTCGGATGGCTTTGGCCCCACCCCAGGAGTTTTCTTTTGAATCCGTTCTGTCAGTCTCCCCCCTGCGCCCCCCCCGCCCACCCGCCGCCACGGAAGGGACGGTGGAGTCGAGGAGGGCGAGCTGTGTATTAACGAGGGAACGGAACGGACGAGCGAGTAAGAGGGTTAACGAGAAACGAGGAGTTCTCTCTCTTGCTCAGCGCGCTATCGCGACGAGTCGCTTGAACTTGGCTGCGCGTCGCCTCGAGAGTGAATCCTCGCGGGAAGGGGGAAGAGGCGAGACGTCCGTTTCTCGCAGCTTTGCGAATTCGCATGGGAAGGGGTGAGCGGGAGAGAGAGAGAGCCGAGACCCATCTTGAATATTTATATCGTCGCGGAGAGAGTAGACGAGCTCGGCTGGACCGGAGAACGATTCTCGGGCGGATCTACGAGTTCTTCTCTGCACGGTCGATGTTCGACTGTTTGGGGAATATGTTAGGGAGGAGAGTTTGGGTCGGGCGCGGAGAATGAAGGATCGGTGGAGACGAGATGAACGGTCAAATACGCTGCGAAGTATCATCTGGTAAATCAATTGATTGCTATAACGGATTGGTTGTCTGCATATTTGTATGGAGACCAATTTTGTGGTGCGATCGTTTCTTGGGGCGAAATCATTTTTCTTGTTCGAACATTTTTGTGGTCCAAACACTTTTGTGGTCCAAACATTTTTGTGGTCCGAACATTTTTGTGGTCCAAACATTTTTGTGGTCCAGACATTTTTGTGGTCCAGACATTTTTGTGGCCCGAACATTTTTGTGGTCCAAACACTTCTGTGGTCCAAACGTTTTTGTGGTCCAAACATTTTTGTGGTCCAAACATTTCTATGGTCCAAACATTTCTATGGTCCAAACATTTCTATGGTCCAAACATTTCTATGGTCCAAACATTTCTATGGTCCAAACATTTCTATGGTCTAAACACTTCTGTGCTCCAAACATTTTTGTGATCTTATCATTATTGTGGTCAAGTAATTTTTGTGCTCCAATAATTTTTCTGGTCCAATAATTTTTGTGGTATAATGGACCATATTGATGATTGAACCACAATCGTCTTCGTGGTTCAATCATGTTTACGGTCCACTCATTCGTATGGACCAAGCAAAGATTTTGTGGGCCAGTTATTTCAAATTTATTGTTTATTTTTTTGTTACCGTAAGCCGAGTCAAGTAGCTCTTTGGTCCACATAGCTCGATGGACTAATGCTGGTAAAAAAAATTACGAAGCCTCCGGTCTACTTAATTTCTTGGTACGAGCCGTCGACGCTGAAAGATCGAGTGCTTCGAGTACCTCCGGTCTCTCGTCATTCTCATCAATTCATCATCTACATTGTACTATCGATTCTTGTCAAATTTTTTTTTTTTTTTTTTTATACGAAATTCCACAGAATTTCTTTTAGCGCCAACTTCATCGGGCACAATTTATTTTAAAGCTCATATTTACTTCTCACTCTACGTTATTGCGAAACAGTCTCGAGATACGCATGAACTCTTACAGTTTTAGAAGGGTCTCTGAATGATTTCTCGGCGCTATCGAATGAAGAAGGCAAAAGGAATTCACCACGAGAATTCCAAGGCTCCTGACCGAGGGGGAAGTAACGGCGATGAGTTACCGCCCTCCGGATGCCGAAAATAGTAGATTTCGTGCTTAAAGAATTTTTTTTCTCAAAAACAGAACTCCTTTCTCTTCGTCTTGCTGTTTGATATGTGAAAAAAATTAATAAAGAATAAAAGATTAAAAACTTGAACCTTCAGTGAGCGCTATTAATTTTTGTGCACTAACGCCGAGTTGTTGTTCCGACGGCTCTTGGAAACGTCGGATTCTATCGCGAAGCTGGAGAACGCCGAGAACGCACTTTTTTTTTTTTTTTACTTATTTTTCTCCGTCGCGACAAGAAAAGTTCAGCGCCTGATCGATGGCGTTCTCGGATTGGGGACTCGTGTTTGTTGTGACGGAAACAGTCCGCTCGCTGACAACGATAAATCGCGTGAGTTTCTTTATATCCCGTGTTGAAACAAAGTCCCTAAATTTCGTATCCGTATCACCTGCTTGCCCGTTCTGTCGCAGCTGATGCGCTGCGGCAAGAAAGTGCGGCCAATAACTAAAGGTGGATAAACTTTATACCTATAGCTGCGGTAAATGGAGAGCCACTCGTGACTCAGTGTGTTCTCTTTGATCATCGCCGTCGGATAATAATTATCCGGACGAGGTCGGGCGAGGAAAACCCACCGAGAGCCTTCGCTCCATTATTTATCGTTTCCCTCATTGAAACTTCTGATATTGGATCGTCGCCAACAATTCGTTCACGCTTTGAAAAGATTCTTATCCGAGCTGAAGGAGTAAAGAGCTCTTTTTTTTTTTTGTTACTATCTATTAAAATGATTAGAACGTTCGGAAAACAATAATTAAAAAATCGAACACTTTACAGTTTAATCGAACATATACAGTTATAATAAAGGTATTTGTTTTTTTTTTTACGTTTGTCTCCGATCAAATATTCTTCTTTGCGGTAGAATGGACTATTTTGATCGATTAGAAAGATATTGCAGATGCAATACAAAAAATATAAAAATTCATCTTGAATAGAGGTGGTCCATTTTGCCCCGCTCTCCGTCTGCGAGCCATCGGTCAATAACCGAAAGATGTAAAATTGATCTTGCGCTATTAAACAAAAATTATAGAGTGAACATTTTGTGCCAATATTTTTTCAATTAATCGTTAATCATACCGAGCGGATTGTCGTCGATCGGGAGAGCGCGGTTTGGCGGGTTTTTTTTTTTTTATTTTTTTTTTATTCGTGTTCGCAACCCGCGATTTGCCGGATGAGACGGACGTCCAGACGACCGCGCACGTGGACCATCGGCAGTCGCGTGACGCGTACATCGCGCGTACGCAAGTCGGGCATTCGCGCGGTCCGCGTGCGGGAAGATTGCACGAGAGCGCATCGCACGCACAATTAAATCCGCGTTAATATCGTGAAACGTTGCGTGGCCGAGAGGCGCTAGCATGTGTCTCTGAGAGCGATCTTGCCAGAGACCGTTCTGCCGGGAGGAGCGATGGGATGACGGCAAGACACACCACAAGTGAGATATTAATTACGCGAAGATTGCAGAAAATGATATAAATTGCCTTTGGTGAGAGAAAGAGAGGGACGGAAGGAAATCCCCTCGGAATTTTCACGAGTGCGTAGACTTGATTGTTCGGTCAGAACGTCGCGCGAGCTAGATGACAATTTCGCGCGTAAATTTGCACCGGTTTGATTTATTTTTTTTGTAATTTTTATTATATATATATATATATTTAAAAAATTTTCCTCTCTCATAGAAGAAGGTATGGTTTCGTAAAATGAAAAATCTCGACATTTTAAAAATCACAGTACTTAAAACAGTCTGAAACGTCGAAAAATGTGATTTTTTTTTTGCTGGCTTCCGATGTATGTACGGAGGTGCGTGCGTGCGTGCGTGAATTTTTTTTTTAATTTTTTTTTTTTTGTTTACGTCCGTCACAAATTTCTAATCAAAATTTACGCTAACAGTGAAATGTAGAGTAAAATGAATTGCCATTTTGTGATCAACGGGGAAGTCAAAAATATAGAAAAAGCTTTCTCATTGAAGAACCTTTGCGATTAAAGCGATATTATGAGAAAGCGATATGAAGATTTTTACATTATATTCTTAAAATTTAATGTTAAATTACAACTTTTTATTCTCAAGAATGGCTGCACTATAATATTTTTTAAAGATACAAGTTTGGGGGTTCTTCGCACGAACACAAGGACGAGCCCATAGCAACTCGAAGTTTTGTACTAAAAGTTTATGTTCCCTTCATGTTGAGTCACATATTTAACGGCGTATTACTATTGATTATCGTGAAAAATAATATGCAATATCTTGTATCTTTATATCTGCATCGAACATAGAATCATAGAGTATGATATACATATGAATATAAAATAATTTATTAATTGTACTTCGATCATCATTTATCGGGAGTCCCAGAATTTTTTTTTTTTTTTTTTTTTTTTTTTTTTTTTTTAAATTGTAGTACTATTTATTGAGTCGAGTATAGGCGATGTTGGGTGGCCAGGCAGGTCTTCGCAGTTAAGGCGAGGTCTCGTCCCAATGAATATGCCACCAGCAAAGCAATTAGCACCTGAGAGGCTTTTGCACTCTCTCTTGCTCCGGTTGATTTTCTACCTCGCCGCCAATTTTCCCATCGTACAATAAAAAGGGGGGCGCCTGTAGGCCGGACCTCCGCCGACCTCCAGGACGATCCAGCACGCTCCGAGGCGAATTCGTGCTGGTGGCAGGATTTTACCACAGATGGTACCTTTATGCGGGGGAAGCCCCGGGATCGCCGGGAAACGATGGGACCCACTCCATCCTCCTCAATAAATCGAACTGTCCCCTTCTCCCCCTTCCCCTCCCCTGAGGCCCTTAAATATTTTCAGAATTTTGTAACAATAATTGAAAAAGCGAAGACTTTTACTCGTCATCTGTGAGATTTCCTTTTCTTCAAAGCAGTGTCTATAGATCGGCAGGACATTCAATTTTATATCTACAGATTGTTCAACGGTCGGACTACAATATAACGATAGTTGTATGCAATGAATATTGTAAAATTACTATTACTAATCCACTGATATTTAAATTTACGTCTGATATTATGTATTTATTTATTTTCATTATAATATCCCAATCGAACGGCAATAAAATTGAATCGCATTCAATCGTTCGTTCGTGAATATAAAAAAAAAAAAGTCTTTTACTCTCCTTTCCGAATGTTTCATCGTACGTGAGTAGATCCACTTTGCTCGTTCGGATATTAGTCGGGCCGGTCTGTCGCGGCTTATCGAGTATGCACCGTACTGATACGTACCGAGTGCACAGGCTCGAAGGTACATTGTTTACGATAGCTGGCTTTACGACGATGAGCCACACAGAGCGTGCCGACAGCGGAGACAGCCTCGAGTATATACCAGTTCGAGGCAGGCAAAGTTTGCCGACGAATGTAAGAGACCCACGTTTCCAGCATGTGTCGAACACACGGCAAAAAGGATCGGCGAAGAGGCTACCCCGTCGTACGGTGGAGAGAGACTCGTCGTCAGTGCCTCAGCCGGAACGGTGCAGTCTGCGAATTGCCGTTCCATAGGTGCACATGCAGCGGCGAACCCCCGCACGTACCGGTGATGCGCGTCGACCTCGCTGTGCTCCAACCACCCTTGTCCTCGGCAGACCTACGACAACGTTAGCGTACCCTCGGACTCACTCCCACCGTACCATACCTACCTATTTGGCTTTACTGGTGGTACCACCGCCAGAAACAGCAGCATGTGTCCCGCAGGGGAGTACTCCAATCACGCCCGAATTTGCATTTAACGAGGGCTTAACTCCGACATGTGGTATTCGCGAAAGAAAATATTCGGAAATCTTCCTATCGAAATAAGTCAGACGGACCATTAGTGTTAATGCTAAAGCCATTGCCATTGCCATTGCCACTGCCATTGCCATTGCCATTGCCATTGCCATTGCCATTGCCATTGCCATTGCCATTGCCATTGCCATTGCCATTGCCATTGCCATTGCCATTGCCATTGCCATTGCCATTGCCATTAGCATTGCCATTGCCATTGCCATTGCCATTGCCATTGCCATTGCCATTGCCATTGCCATTGCCATTGCCATTGCCATTGCCATTGCCATTGCCATTGCCATTGCCATTGCCATTGCCATTGCCATTAGCATTGCCATTGCCATTGCCATTGCCATTAGCATTGCCATTGCCATTGCCATTGCCATTGCCATTGCCATTGCCATTGCCATTGCCATTGCCATTGCCATTGCCATTGCCATTGCCATTGCCATTGCCATTGCCATTGCCATTGCCATTGCCATTGCCATTGCCATTGCCATTGCCATTGCCATTGCCATTGCCATTGCCATTGCCATTGCCATTGCCATTGCCATTGCCATTGCCATTGCCATTGCCATTGCCATTAGCATTGCCATTGCCATTGCCATTGCCATTGCCATTGCCATTGCCATTGCCATTGCCATTGCCATTGCCATTGCCATTGCCATTGCCATTGCCATTGCCATTGCCATTGCCATTGCCATTGCCATTGCCATTGCCATTGCCATTGCCATTAGCATTGCCATTGCCATTGCCATTGCCATTAGCATTGCCATTGCCATTGCCATTGCCATTGCCATTGCCATTGCCATTGCCATTGCCATTGCCATTGCCATTGCCATTGCCATTGCCATTGCCATTGCCATTGCCATTGCCATTGCCATTGCCATTGCCATTGCCATTGCCATTGCCATTGCCATTGCCATTGCCATTGCCATTGCCATTTTTCGATAATGAGTTGAGGTGACGCTATCAGTTTACTGTAACGATGAAACTTGTTGAATTCTTAATCGATTAAAATTCACAACTTTTCATTGACCTTGGCGAAGTATTTTTCTTTACTCAGTTTTTTTGTTTTTTTTTTTTTTCAGTAGCATGAAAGGGAATTATTTTGTTAACACCGAGGTGGTCATTAAGAAAGTTCATCTAGGTAGGTGTTCGATGCCAGGGTATGCTGGTACCTCATAAAACTCGAAGACAGACCCGTACGCAGTGCGCGAACGTGTTCCCTCGCATTCCTCGCTTCTAGCATTTCCTGACTAGTATTGGAGAGAGGGGGGGGGGGGCAGGGGGACCTGCAATTCTCCTACCATGTGTTTCACAGGAGCGCCTGAGCAACGCACCGGCGAATTTGCATTTATGAGGCCTTAACTCGAGAATTTTTGCGCCTCGCACGCACGTACACAGTATCCGTGGAGGCAGCAACATGTGTTGCCGAAATTTCGGTACTCCTCGACTATGGGCTCTTGGTTATATTGTAAATCCGCGGACCAACTCATGTTACACCGATGGTGTACGGCGATGGCATGGACACCAGATTTCGAGGTGAAAGCCCCTGGGAGAAGGTGCTACGCTGGCGTGAGAGCCGGAGACAGTAAAAAAAAAAAAAAAAAAAAGTGCCCGAAGTCACGTTTTTTGTCGCACCCTTCACGACTAGAAAAAAAATGAAAAAATTTTTAGTCTCTGCTGTGAGATAAAAAGTGAGAATAAAATTATTATCGACAATCAAAAAAAAAAAAAAAAAAATTATTAAAGACAACTGTGAGTCTCCGGTTTGTACCTTGATGTATGACGAAAAAAAAGTATAATAAACAAACAATTATAAATCACAAGTCCGTGCTCTGAGAAAAAAAAAAAAAAAAAAAAAAAAAAAAAAGAAAACTATTGACTACTAAAATTTTTTTAGACACCGATGAGTATGATGTTTACTTTCGTACACGAAGAAAGAAGTTGTATCTATATGTTTCTATAAAAACATAATAATAATAATTTTTAATCGGCGCTATATATGCACGATATTTATGTCCGACTGGACATTTTTTTTTTTTCGATTAAATAGAAGTATTGTCACAGGATGGTTTTTGTCATTCAGGAAAATTTGTTCGATCGTGCAGATTCTTGCTGTTAGTTACAGGCCGACAATATGAGCAAAAAAAAAAAAAAAACAAAAATGTCCTCGATCGATTTTCGCCTTATTCGTGGAGCGAAGATTGTCGATACCCTCGGATTTGGCAATAGCGCGACGACGAGAATATGGTAATTTTTGTACCGAGGATCATTTCGAAGGGCGCGGTAATCGTTCTATGCGTTTGCGGTTCCCCGGAGGCGTTCGCATAGCGAAAGTCACAAGCAAAACAGTCTTTACGATGCGCCGTTGAATGGCGACAAGTGCTTCGACAATGGGCCACCCCGCAGACTCCGTCGAGTGGAATCCTTTATACTATTCGATGGCGCTGGGTAAACGCTCAACGATCCTGACACGCCCGCCGCTCGTCCTTGCCTTTCCTTGCCGAGCCAGAGAGAGAGAGAGCCATTGTACGCCGCATCATTGTAATACAACCTGTTACGATCCCTCGTTTGGCCCCTCGCAACCGCTGACAATATTTGTCGCGTGCTCGAACCTCCGCAAATTATCATAAATGCCTCACAGATCGAAACGAAAATAATCCGAAAAAAGATCAACCCTCACAGATAAAAATGAAAATAATTGGAAAAAAAAGGATCAATCATTTTTTTTTTTATGTCTATATATTTTCAGAAATACGCAAATAAATAATTATTCAACGCTTCGTCCGAACGGTCTTCGACGTTCTTATCTTAAAATTATCATCGGATTACTTCACAAATTGAGACAAAAATAATCCGTGAAAAAAATGAAATTACCATTTTTTTTAAATATCTCTAATTTTTTTTTTTTTTTTTTATGCTATTAAGATAAATAATCGATAATCGGTCTTAAACTTTCTTTTCCTAGGGGCAAAGCCGAGTGGTGAGATTTTCTCCACCACTTCCATTTGCACAGTAATCTGTCCATTGTTTAAAGTCAAATATTGGTTCATTCCTCTAATCCGCATCGTTTAAACTCGTGGCCTGACTTTGCCGACAATCCGGTTAGAAGCTCGACGGACACGCTGTGTCCGTTCACGAAGTTCGCGACACGGGAACACTCAACCGGTGCACGTATTCGAGGATCACGATCCTCTTAGGATTTGTCCCTGCGGGAAAGTCGAAGAGACCAAACGACTTAGAGACTTAGGAAGTTAATCCATTGATTCGTTTATAAATTCAATTTTAGCTGCGATTCGCAAAAATTTTATCAACTGACTCGCTTCGACAGAAATCTTTATAGTGTCTCGAATATTGTTCCTTCGGGTAATAAAAAAAAATAAATAAATAAATAAAAAAAGAGAAGGAAGAGCAACGAAATAATGAAATTATCAAGAAAAAAATTGAATCACCGATTCGCTTCGACAGAAATCTTTGTAAGATCCGAAATACAGTTCGTTCAGATAAAAAAGGTGAAACTGTCGAATATTACAAATAAGAAAAATTGCGGATCTTTCTGCCACGAGAAGTATTCCGTCAAAGATAATAAATCCCATTTGAGCAATGATAAAAAAAAAAAATGCGTCACTGATTCGCTTCGGCGAAAATCTTCGTAGCGATCTCGAATACAGTTCGATCGAGTAAAAAAAAGGGCAATAAATTAAATTATAAAATTATCTTTATAACCGAAAATGGTGGACCTTTTTACCAAGAGAAGCATCCGTTCGATCCACGAATTCGGTCCGCGCTTTCGAGACGTTAAAAGTCTACAATTAAGTGTCTTCGAGAATCCCGCCACACGTGCTTTTTTCCGCGCACGTTTTGTCGAAAGTTCGTCGAACGTGAAACCTCGGCACGTGCTACCTGTTTGTCCTCGTGCTTAACAACAATCCGGTGCGTCCTGACCTTGCTCGAGTCTCGCGCTGGTAAACACGTGTGCCTTTCCTACTTCCACCGCGCCCGTATACATTTATATACATATACATACATACATACATATACACACACACACACACACACACACACACACACACACACACACACACACACACACACACACACACACACACACACACACACACACACACACACACACACACACACACACACACACATATGCACAGTGCTATCTTCCGCGCTGCCCTTGTTATTGCCGCTTCTGCCGTTCGCCGGTAATGCACGAGTTTGGAAAAATTTGGCGAACACGTGCGGGGCGCGGAGTCCAACTAGCCGCGACCTGCCTCCACCTTTAATGAGATTCCGGTCACGTCAAATAATCAAGTGCACGTAGCTCCGCGCGCGTTTCTTCGCCAGATTTTTCGTCGCCACTTTTCGGACACATGTGCCGGCGTTGCTCAGCTGTGAGGTTTGTCGGGAGCCTTTTAACTGCCTGAGACAATGTCACCGCCACCGCTCCGGAGCGTCTGCACCCCTTCGTTGTCTGCTCTCACTGTCGGCACTAAGTGGCCCGAAAATAATTTTCTCACGCTCCCGTCTCCACCATTTACGACCGATTTCATTTCCCGAGCGGAGAAATTCGGCAAATCTTCTCGGGAGGCGAGCAAGGATTTAATTGTCTCTGGCCAAAAAAAAAAAAGTACTTTATTTATTTATTTTTTTTAACGATTAAATAAAAATGCTATGAAATGTCCCGCGCGACAGTTCGCTCCCAGCAGGCTTTTCACCAAGCTAAATATTTCTCAGGTGCGAATACAAAGGAATTGTCCAAGTTTCGTTAAATTTTTACTTTTTAATTGAAAATATGAAGAACAAAAATTATAGTGTAATGTAACAAATGTCAGTGCTACGACAATTTGTTATGCAGGAATCTGCGGTTTTTTTTCCACGACCAGAGCGCCGTTACGAATAGACGAATAGAATTTTAGTTACCGTTAACAAGTAAAATATGTCTTGGATAAATAAATAAATAAAACATGTTTAAGACAAATAAATAAATCTGTTCGATGTATTTGATTGATCGACCGTTCGAGTTACGAGTGGAATTTAATTAGCGATAAAAATCGTCTGCGATAATCAATTATTAATAAACGACATCAATAAGCAATCAATTATTAATTAGCGATAGCAATAATCATTAATTAGCCATAATAAATTATTCGATCCTGCCCTCGATATGTTCGGTATATTTAATTTATCAATCGTTCGAACAATCCGTATAATTTACTTAGCGATAAACAATGTCGGCGTGCAATAAAAAAAAAAAAAAAGTTAAATTTCTCGCTCCTCGAGGCACGACGAAATTCTCCGTTAAATTGTCGAATTTGTAATTTGGGAAAAACCATCGCGGATGGTTGTTCTCCCGATCTATCGAGCTCGGTGTACCTGAGCGACCAGCCGAAAATTTTTCGAATCACCATGCCCGTCCACTCTCCGCCTCCGTGCACAAGAGTGAGAGCGCGACTTCGAGAACTCACGGATTATGAGGACTTTATTGGCCGGGTAATCCGACCGAAGAGCGGACATGCGGGCGACGTATTTCCCCGGCGATCCCGTACCGCATCGGCGACTCTCGCTGCCGACTGCGCATGCGCGAGCGCGTTACTTCGGTGCACTTCCTCGTTCCGTTATAATTTTCCTCGTAGGGCATTTCTCGTGCCGCAATCCATTATCTCGAGCACGTTCGCGAACGCACCGTCTTAGGCGAGACTTCTGTTTCGTCGAATGCAAAAGATAATTCCTCTTCGACGACTTATCGGCGACTTAACAAAAAAAAAAAAAAAAAAAAAATATCGATAGATTCATCATGGAAAAAATTATAATGAGGAAATGATAATTACGATCTGTTGGAATTTTCTACCAGGGATTTTTCACATTTAGAAAACGGTTTGTGGAGCTTTTATGTAAATATGTGTTGGGACGATAAAAAAAACGAAAATTCCCTCTCACCGATCCATTACTATTATTTTTTTTAAATCAGTAGCTCTATCGTAAAAAGGAATCGCAATTAAAAAAAAAATTAAATGTACGATTTATGATTGAAAGATTTAAAAACATCTTTTGATAAATTTAGAAAACGAGTTAGAGATTTTATATAAAAATTATCTGTCGGTTTGGTTAAATACAATTTATGATTCGCGATTAAAATCTTTTAATAAATTTGGAAAACGGTTTAGAGATTTTAAATGCAAATTATGTGTTTGTGTGGTAAAAAAGAAAATAAAATTTTCTAAAATGAACTTTATAATCATTTGAATTTTTTTTTTTTTTTTTAATCGTTTACTAAATTGAGGGAACGATTTATGGATTTTTTTTTTTTTTTTTAAATTATGTATCTAAGTGATACGTGCCGAACGTAAGGTGAGACTGGCATTTTCATGGAGGACGAATTTGACTGGATCGAAGCTTCGATCGAATATATATAATCGCGGAGTTTCCCCGCGCTGGGGATTTCCAAATTGTCGGTCGCAACAACCGTGAGGGGGTGATACCTGCAATCCATCGTTGGCACTGTGCGAGGCAGAGAGGGAGACGGAAGGAGAGAGGGCGACAGTGCGGGACAGAAGTTCCCAAATCCTCTTTTGGTACCCGTGCGACAAACAATTGCCACCCGTCGTCGATGGGATGGACGTCATTGTCGTTCTGCTGGTGGCGTACTTGCCGTAAACCCCAGAAGGCACACCAGCACAGCCCCGTAATAATCGTTTGGCAGCGCCGGCCCGATTTTATTATACTCTCGACCTTTTTTTTCCCCCAAATTAATTTATATTTTGTGACGTTCGAGAGAAACGGAATTCGGACCAATCGGAAAGCTCTTATTTGAAAAGAGAAAAAAAAAAATTTCTCTGATACGGATTGATTAATGCAGATATAATAATGAAAGTCTATCGAAATGATCGATTTTTAGTAACAAAATTGTAAATTGTAATCTTTTTTTTTCATTTGACCAGTCCGTCAAATGAACGGCAGAAGGTCTCGCAAGGGTTAAAAACCTCTGCGAGAATTAAAAAAAAAGTCGCCAAGCCCGAAATGAAGTATAAATAATCGATCGGGAGAGAGAAAAAATAATAAAAAGAAAATAAGATTTCTAAAAAAAAAAAAAAAAAAAAAAAAAAAGAATTTCCTCGCTCGTTTCAAAACGCAATCTCGGAGTATCTCCGTTTCTGGCCTCGCGGCAAGGAATCTCGCGAACAAAACTCCCGTGGTGTAATTTCTTCGTTGCCGTTCCTCCATCAATTCTCGCGACCTCGGAATCGTCGCGATGCGCCGCGCGGCTCGCCCTAATTTTTCATTGGAGCAATAAAATATCCGGTCTCGGGTGCCGGAGCTGCGAAGCTCCACCGGGGAGTTACTTCGGGCTCGCACACCGAGCCGCTCGCTCGCTAAATCACGGAATATGTGTCGCGATCAGGGTGGTCCGCGTGGACGCGTTACGCGCATGCGCGCGCGTTCCGCGCAGGAACGGCGCGAATGCACAGTGCGATCGTTTCCCTTTTCTCGCTCGGGAACTTTTCCTCTCCTGGTCGCTTCGGCAAGCCGGCGCTTCTTCTTCTTCTTAATTTGACTGAACCCACAGAGACGTATGAAAGAGTCTGGCCATCGGGAATAAACCATATCGGCCAACGTTTACAGTGTTTTTATATTTCTGTATAGATGTCGCTGACATACGTTTTGACCGGTCGGACAACCGCACTCGGACATTCAATTAAATTAAATGTGGCTTGCAATTATTGCGAAATTAATTATGATTAATTAAAATCCGACTTTTAGACAGTACAGGAACGGGACAGGACAGACAGAGGATGGGACGGGACGGAAGAAAGACCAAGAGGCTGAGGCGGGAATCGAACCCGCAACAACGGGGACTCCAGTCTAGCACGCTAGCCAGTCGAGCACCGTTGCCCCCGGGAAGCCGTCGCTGAGACGTCGGACGGGACGCGTCGAGAATACACCTCCAGTCGGTGCATCGCTAAGGGAAACAGAAAAAAAAGAAAGAGAGAAACGCTATGCGCGCATGCGCCCGATTGAAATCAAACAAACACCGACTCACGCTTGTCCGAGCCTTTCGAATGCCACGCTTTCTTCGCACTTCCGTCGCGAGAAAGCTCGGTGCAAACGTCGAGCTTTGTATATTGTTGGAGCGGGCACCGGGCTAAGAACTACTGTTCGTCAGTCCCGGGGTGGTCCGCCGCACATTTTGGGACGCGGGGGAAAAAAATGCTTCTATGCGCAACCTCGAACTCGTTTCCGTTCGGTTGAAAAGAACAAAAAAAAACATTATTCTCATTCGCTTATTTATTTTTTAATCGTTCTTTCGAATGCTCGGGACAGGAATTCGTTTTTTTTTTTTTTTTTTTGATTGTTCGAATGCAGCTTTCAGTCACGATACAATTTTGACAAAACGAGATGTATAACTTGATAAGGAGTTTCCACCGGTTGAAACAACAACAAAAAATTATTTTCATTTGCTCATTTATTTTTTAATCTTTTTTTTTTTGTCACTCCTGAGTTGAGTAATTAATTTTTCCAATTGGTTAAACATAGTTTTCAGAGATGATGTGATTTGATAAAAAAAAAAAAGGAGATGCATAACTTGTACCAAAATTATCTCATTGTTCAATGAAAAACAAAAACTCAAATTTTCAGGCTCATCGATAGCTTTTGGCAAGGTCCAACGATAAATATAAGGCCGGTTGCGAAAATAGGAAATTTCCAAAGGCATATAAAGTCTATGTCGATACACGCCAAAGTGCAAGTTTTTCAGAACGGACGAGAGTTTCCAACGAGGTTGAAACAAAAAAAAAAAATTAATTTGCTTATCAATTATTATTTATTTTTTAAACTTTTCTTTCAATCCTAAGTAGTGTAGTTAATTTTTCCACTTGCTGAAATATAGTTTTCAGTGCCGATGCGATTTGATAAAAAAAAGCGATGCATCACTTGTCCCAAAGATATCTCATAGTTTTATCAAAAATTCTCAAATTCTCAAGCTCATCGATAGCTTTTGGCAAGGTGCGGCGACGAATATTGGGCCAGCTGCAAAAAAAAAAAAAAAAAAAAAACGAGATTTCCACAAGGCAGATCAAGTTCAGCGTTGAGCACCTCAATTGAAATTTTTGAGAGAGGGGCGGGGGGGGGGGGCAGGGGGGAGGATCCACAGGCATCGAGAGCTCGGAGAGGAGAGATGGAGAAATTAGCGAGGTCATAAACGTTGGAGCGTTACGACGACAGTCAATGTCACGTGGCGAAGGGCGTTTAGTTTCTTATTGGATAATGCGAAGTTGCGGACATGTGCTCGCCAGACGACGGAGACTACGGCGCGACAACGGCTACGCCGTTGTTTCGCTTCTCCCTTTTTTTTTTTTTCTCGCACGGTCTCCAAGGTGGTTGGTCGAACGCCGGAGAACGAAACGGAATCGCGTGTAAGACTCGGTTTATCGGGTTCGCAAAACGGCCGGAGAGGCACTGACTCGAGTCGCGATTTGTGTAACGAATATATAATATAATATAATAATATAATATAATAATATAATATAATAATATAATATAATAATATAATATAATAATATAATATAATAATATAATATAATAATATATACAATAAATATAATATAACATATAATATTATAATATAATAATGGGCGTAAAAAATATCTCTTGAAAAAATCAATTTTTTAAAAATATATTATAAATAATCAATTTTTTTTAATATATTTTTTAAATTAATCTTTCGCGCGAAGATACATTTTGTATATAAATCATAAACTTTTGATACGTTATTAAAAAAAAAAAAATTATAATACAAAAGCAATATTTAGTGACGATCTTTTTAATGACGATAAAGGCTTTTGTGATCTTTTACCGGGCAGTCTCGCGATCGTTTGTTTGGCAAATATTTGCGACAATTTCAACGCGATGTATCGTTTTTAATGATTACACAGGATAATAAGTTCGAGGATTGTCGCGCAACGTGTTTGTCGGCGATGGAATATCGCGACGATAGATGCGAACGGAGGGCCTGACGATAAGGTTCAGGTAGATATTTGCGTGTCACCTTTGCGCATCGCGTTAAATCGTCGTTTGTTCACGGGATCTTGCACATTATATCTTTGCGTTTCTCGTTAACCGTACGGCAAACTTTGCGAAACAGATTTGCGCCGAGATTGTATCGGAAAAGATTAAGGATAATTGTGGGTAAACCGACGACTTTGGAATGAAAGTAGACCATGATCTGCGCAACTCGCTCGGAGAACAGTGCGAAGTGGAAGAGCACACGTCCCCGTGAAAATCGGTACTTATTGGATTTTTGAAAGTCATTTTTTTTTTTTTTTTTTTTTTTTTATGAATTCCATAAATTGAATTAAATTAATTCGGATTGCGTAAAAAGTTGCAGATCAGAAGTACAAAATGTAACATCCGAACGATTATGAATCTGAGCATCGAATTTTTTTTTTTTTAATGAGTTTTAATGAGCACACGTGTTCGAGAAAATCTGGACTCGTTGGATTTTCTTCGAATGTATTATTTTTTTTTTTTTTTTAATGATTTCCATAAATGGAGCGATGGCTTACGTCGACAGAAGCAAGAACAAAAATATATTATTGAAGGAGTCACAAGTGAACTGAAGAAGAAGAAGAAGAAGTTACGATTGGTTGCGTCCAAAGTTACAACAGACCGGAAGTACCTATGGTAAGAGCCAAAAGTTTCTGAATCTACGCAGTGCAATTTTTTTTATGGCTCCCGATAGAAGAGAAAACAGTCCAAGACGATAGGAACAGACCGGAAGTGCAGGAGGAATACGCCGAAAAAAAGCCAAATTCTTTTCTATGAGTGCGAAAGGAGAGACCTATATATAGACAGATAGATAGACATGCATTTATGGTACATCTGCATCTGAACAGGAGCATTTTTATTTTCAAGTTGCGAAGGATAAGTGAAGCGTCGTTGATAGGAACGGACCGGAAGTACGGAAGGTCCAACCGGGCTCTCTCTCTAATTTTCAGTTTATTGCCGCAGAGCGTACGAAAATTCTTCTCCATCTGGCTGATGTGTATACTTCGGTGTGTACCTTTACGTGCCCGAACGACCTGGCTCTTGTCTATCAGGCGACACAGTTGGCCACCAGGTTGAAGAACACGTGAAGGTACGACAAACGCGAACGGTAACTCCGTTCGCTACTCGAGCATGTGGCACTCTAAAAAAAAAAAAAAAAAAAAGCTTCCTCCACGAGGAAGCAAAACAACAAATATCCTCCCGTCTGTTGTCATACCTGGGTGTACATGACCGTACGGTAAGGTCCAAGCCGGCACGTGTTTTCCTACGCTAATATTTGCCGAAAATCTTAGGAAAACGGAAAACGTCTTCAGGAGCATTTTCAGCACGAGTTAAAAAAAAAAAAAAAAAAAAAAATGAAAGCCTTCTCGAGCGCTGCAGCTAAACCAGTCGCCGAAAAAAATTGCATAGTTTCTGCTAATTGAGGTGAAGTGAAACACGTTCTCCATCGCTCTCACCCGCTCCACCGTAAGGCCAATTGCGCTATCTCTCTCACAGTCCTGGCTCCGTCGCGTGACTTTCGCTTCACCTCAAACGAAAGGGCACATCCATATGTACGTAAAATTATTGAATCCGCAATGATCAAACAAATAAACAGTAAATAAGAATTCCTTCATTTTATACTGATACTATTTATTTTATTTTTTTTTTTTTTTTTTTTTTTGTTATAAAAAGAAATATTTTTCGCCCACATGACATTAATTTTTCGACTTGACAATTCCGACCCCCTCGAGCGGCCTTCGTCACCGAACGGCAGCTTCTTAAGTACCCGATCCAAGGATGAACGGAGAGTGACGGACTCTGCCAACTGCCGCGTTGGATACGAATAAAAAAAAGGGCCTCACGGATCGCGCAGTCGTTCCGTGCCCATCCTCAGCGGGGGGGACCAACGGTCGTTGCCGGCAAGCCCTCGAACTTATACCGACCACGAGATATGAGAGTCATCATTTGAATTCGTGGGACTCACTCCGTCTCTCGAGGGCGAGAGACAAAAAGGGAGGCTCGACGAGGAACCTTGTTTTTCTGTAGTTCGGGAGGCTCGCAGTGCAAAAAAAAAAAAAAAAAGAAAAAAAGAAACACTGGAATTCCGGAGTTAGTTACCGGCATAGAACCTCTCCGAAGCGGCACATGTGCTCTCGGCATTTTTTTTTTTTTTTTTTCCTGCTCTTCCTCCGAAGTTCCGATTGTTTTCCTCTGCGGCTATGACGCGGAGCCGAATTTCCTCGAGCGCTCTCGAGGACGGTGGAAAATCGCCGATGGACCCTCGCCTCCCTCTTCCCGAACCGGTCAAAGAACTTTTTGTAAAAATTTTGCACGAAGCCATTTTTCTCTCTAATCTCCTCGTAATGAAAAAAACACCTGTAACGGTATATTTTCGTTTCTTTACCGTTTGCTTCTTGTTATTACTATAATAATACCATTATTTTGTTGTTATTATTATACTATTATACAGTAACAAAATTGTTCGGTGTTTTGTACAACGTGTAAAGAGAAATAATTTTTTTTGAAACAAATAGCTTGTAAATTTTTACGATTTCTTTTGGGCAAATTTACAGAGGGGAATTTGATTGAAAAAAAAAATAAAATAAAATACAAATATTTCACAATGAAGTTTGGATAATCAAGTGAAGGAGAGATTTTTACGAATCATTTTGTTTTTCGATTTTTTTTTTACTTTACTAGATCCGCCTAAGCTTTCGCGCTGTTAACAGAAATAGACGGAATCAGTGAATTCGCTTATCTCGACTGGCATTTGATAGGTGGACGAAAAATGTTTGATGCTATTAAAAAAAAAAAAAAAAGTTTACTGCTCCGTAAAAAAAAAAAAAAGAAGAAACAGCACGAAATCACAGAGTTGGTGTTTCGGTGTTTTGTGTCTCAACGAAAGTTTGACCTGCGACCTGAGCTCGCGTACGGGCTGGCCGCCGAGGGTCCGCGGCATCGCACGCGAGGCAACGAAAGCACACAACCGTAGTTCCATCCTGATTCCAAGAAAGTTTCGAGAAGAGTTCGTCTCGGGCTCGCGCGCTCGCTCTCGCTCTCGAGGCAAAGAGAAAGCCCCACGGGATACGCGACACTTATTCGTTCGGCTCTTCGCGGAGCGCCCATTCTCCGCTGTTGGAGTCCGGGGAAGCGTGCCCGGAGAGTTATCCGACTCTTATATGTTTTTTTTTTTTTTCCCTCTTCTCTCCGCTCGGCCCGAGAACACCCGCGGATTTTTAAGGAGCTAACTGTAGCGAAGCTTCCGTGTGTGTCCCGCTTTTACCAAACCGGCCCGTTGAGAGATTCACCGCTGTTTTCTCAGCAAGAACTCCCACAGCCACGGCCCCAACTCCAAATCTATCTTTCTCGATTCATCGACTTCCGGTGTCTCCCTTGTTCCTCGAAACTCGGACGATATCTCGGGAGATATTTAGCAATAAACTTTCATTCCGCGCGCGGCTCAAACTAATTTATAATTTATAATTTATAATTTATAATTTATAATTTATAATTTATAATTTATAATTTATAATTTATAATTTATAATTTATAATTTATAATTTATAATTTATAATTTATAATTTATAATTTATAATTTATAATTTATAATTTATAATTTATAATTTATAATTTATAATTTATAATTTATAATTTATAATTTATTATTTATTATTTATAATTTATAATTTATAATTTATAATTTATAATTTATAATTTATAATTTATAATTTATAATTTATAATTTATTATTGCTGACAAATGCTTCGTCTATTTGTTTTCAAGTGGCATATTTCCCAACCGATTTCACTAACGAAAAAATTCTAAAAAATTTACTTTAAAAAAAAAATAATTTTCGTCAAAAAATCGTAAGGGTACCATTTTTGGAGTAAAAAATTTTTTAGAATTTTTTCGTCAATGAAATCGGTTGGGAAATGTGCCACTTGAAAACAATGGCGAAGGTTTTAATTCGATATCTTGAAATTTTTTTTTTTCGACAACCATTCTATATGCTAACAATCGAAAATTTCGAATTGTTAGCATATAGAATGGTTTTCAAACCACACCCAAGGTCCATGCGTCCTAGTCCAGTCGATTAGTCTGTTACCAAAGCTTTGAAACGAAGAGTTTGAACGTTTTGAAAAAAATGTTGGCCCTGAACAAGGCCGTTTGATTTCAAAATTCTTCCCGAAATTTCGTACTCGTAGAACTCCGCCTCTTCGGATTAAGAAGAAAAAAGTACTTTGTACTTTGTATTTTATAAAAGTACTTCAAGTACGAAAATTACTTTGTACTTTAAGTACTTTTCGGTACTTTGCCCAGCTCTGATGTCTATATATTTCCTAAGTTTTTTAAATTAACTATTAAGGTTTCCTGACAGCTTGTAATTGACTTCTGCCCGTATGATTTTATAATAAATAAATCAATAACATATATTTCCATATTCTCATCGCACAATTTTTGTTCTCTACGTCTCTATTGGTGGAAAAATCTGAGCCGAGTTTCGAGGATTCGCTTCGGCGAATCGGAGACCGGCGAAGTCTCGAAACCCTCCGTAGCTCCGGATTGGCTCGTCGTTGAGCAGGTAAGACGCAGGTGAGCTCCGCCTTTCACCTGAGACTCCATTCCGGCACTTCACGGATTCTCCCACTGGACTGAGCTTTGTCTCTCTCGACCGTGGTGCGAACAGCTGCGCGTAGCCACGAAATTGGCCCGACCATCGGGCTAAATTCCTCGACGAAGTTCCCGTGCCTCCGCAGCGATGGCCGCGGTGAGTCCTCGACTTTTTGTCTCTCCTCCATAACTCTCGCTGCGACGGGCCGTACGGCTGACGCACTTTGCGTAAGACGGAGATACGCGCGTAAGACACACGTAACCACGAAACGTGTGAGCTACACGATGACACGACTCCCGACCGGCTGCACGACTCTTTCTCGCTTCCGAGCTGCGCGCGCAGCTGTTCTTGCCAGTCCTCGAGGACCTCTTCTTCGCGCGACAGACATACTTTAACGGCTCTTTCACTCCGGTTGGCCGGTCGGTGTATCGGACTTTCTCGATTCTATTGCTGAGGTGAGCGCCGTAAAAAAAACAAAAAAATTGACAATTTTTTTTTTTTTTTTTTTTTTTTTTTCAAACAGAAAGTCATGGTTGGCACGAAAATCTCTAATAGAAATCCCCTTAGGTTTCCCGGTTATGCGGAGCAAACATTTAATTCTTCCAGTCTATAGATCAGGATAGGAAAGGACAATTGAAAATAACGTAAAATATAATATATAATTGTTATTAATATATTAAACTCATTTCACAATATTAAAAGCTCCCAACGAAATTATTATCACGACATAAGACATATATGCTTTATATTGTCGACAAGTTTGATGAAACTAAAAATGTTGATGTCGTGCAGCACGGAATTAAACAAAAAAAACGTAATTAAACAATACGTGTCTTAATTCGAAAATATTTGCTTTTAAATGTGAATTAAATGTCTGGAGGCATTTTTGGTTTTCAGCATGCTGAAGTGTATTATACGCAATATATATCCATGTATGCATAAATGTGTATGCGAGTACACGCGAAGACTCTACTGGCGGTATTTTTTTAGCTTTTACGCGGACAAAAATCAATAATTACGGTATTTATGTGTATTTTCAAATTTTTACTACAGTCCGTTTTTTCCGACTACCCGGGCGCTAGACGCGGCCACTTATTGCCTTTTCGCGTTGGGTCCGTCGGGGAAGTAATATCATTAATAGGTACTACTTAAGGCATGTACTATATGTATTGTCGAGGAGTTTTCTCCGATGCTGAGCCTTGAAATGCATTTTCAACGGGTCCGAAGTCTCCAAACACGTTGTCACGCTGTCACGTTATGACATTCGAAAATATTCAACTAATCGGGCGAGTGCAATCCCATTGAATTGCTTCACTGTAGCATTTGTCATAATCTACTGTCAACAATAAATAACATAAATAAGCGAACGTAGAGTCGGGCGCGAAGCGCCCGATCGCCAGCTATCCAAATAATTTAATATACGATGAAACAGGGTTTGATTTAATGAAATGTTTCAATGTCTGTATTTGAATTCTGTACAAGGGGAAATCCGTTGATGAACAAATTATAATATTAATTGATTTTAAATAAATCTTTATTTCCTTTAAATAAATATTTGTTGAAACAAATAAATAATTATTTGCGGGTCAAGCATCAAATAAAATTATTTTTGTGGGTGAGAATCGATCGCTAGTTATCCAAATAATTTAATATACGATGAAACAGGGTTTGATTTAATGAAATGTTTCAATGTCTGTATTTGAATTCTGTTCAAGGGGAAATCCGTTGATGAACAAATTATAATATTAATTGATTTTAAATAAATCTTTATTTCCTTTAAATAAATATTTGTTGAAACAAATAAATAATTATTTGCGGGTCGAGCATCAAATAAAATTATTTTTCTGGATGAGAAACGCGCGGAGAAAAGAAACGAGGAGGCCCGGTGTATGCCGCCGAGTTGGCGCCAGCGTGACAAAAAGTCTTCTATTGACGAGACCGCTCGCTCTACTCGTCTTTCGTTTATAATCAGGCGTGTCTCCACGAGCCCTCTGGTGCGCGGTGTAGGGGAAAGAGAGCTAAAGAGAGGAGCACGGGGGTTTCATCTTGGATTTCTTATTGCCGTTCGGATGGCGGCACGCACTGATGACCGGGCGGAGGGCCGGGCACTGTGTCGGATCCTTTCTGTACGCATACCCTCTCGGATTCGCCACGACGGAAGCGGGAACAAAAATGGTCGAGGAGGACGCTCGGGCTGGAAGAAAAATGAGCCACGGTGGGAGGACCGACGAGAAGAACAACGATTCGTATGTGCCGAAATGACCTGACGGAACCCTGTATAACCAACTGCGACGTCCAGCCTTGGTATTGAATTTCAACAAAGTACACTCTCGACCGGAATCGACCATTCTCAAATGCCTTTGCCCGAGATACTAACAAAAAAAAAAAAAAAAAATGTTCAACACATCTAGGGTGAAATTGGTGAATATGGACCACTAAAAGTAGTAACCTTATTTCTTACTTCCGGAGGTAAATCCCCCCTTAGGTGGAAGGAATGCTCTTTATAAAAGTATAAACCTTTGTAACCAACTGCGACGTCCAGCCATGGTATTAAATTTCAACAAAGTATTCTCAAATGCCTTTGCCAAAGGGCAGTTAAAAAATATATATATACAAAAAATTGACATACATCTAGGGTAAGATTGGTGAATAAGGACCGCAAAAAGTTACCTTATTTCTTACTTCCGATGGTAAATCCTACTTAGGTGGAAGAAATGCTCTTTATAAACATATATAACAGTACTCCATTCGATAACGAATGTAGTATATTTGCCAATATTTTTGCGGAGCAAAACGGACCATATTCGTCATTATTTATGTCCGCAAAATATTATAAAAATCGTCGGTTTTGGCCCCCTCCCCTTTCACCGGAAAAATTGAATAATAAATATTGTATGCAAGTATGCATAAGTTCCTTTTTTTTTTTTTTTTTTTTTGTAAGACTCCATCGGTCCACTTTTATCTCGTTATCTGTAGAGCGGCTTCGGTCTCAAAGAAGTGATTTTTCGAGTGGTTCGTTTAAGACGCCGGTTCATCGGAGACTGTGAGAAGAGCCCTCCGGAAGATCGTCTCGTAAATCTCCGTAGTGGAACAACCCCTTTTGCGAGTCCCATTATCTTTTTCTTCACTTTTCCTTTAAATTCGTTTCCTTTCTCGCTCTCTCACAGTCGAGCTGCCAATACGGTCTCTTTTACCCATCATTTTTTTTTTTTTTTTCTTTCGCTCCAAGAGATCTACTTGTGTGTCGAAGGGGTGTGGTCGTTTGGCGCGAGAAGGGCGACAGTTTCACGCGGGATACCCTATAAACCAAACTCTCGACGCGAGTTCGCTTCGCGACTCCGTGTACGGAGCTGCGGGGGCAAAACGGAACTGCGGGACAAAATGGAACTGCGGGGCGAAATGGAACTGCGGGGCGAAATGGAACTGCGGGGCAAAATGAAACTGCGGGGCAAAATGAAACTGCGGGGCAAAATTAAACTGCGGGACAAAATGGAACTGCGGGGCGAAATGGAACTGCGGGACGAAATGGAACTGCGGGGCGAAATGGAACTGCGGGACGAAATGGAACTGCGGGGCGAAATGGAACTGCGGTGCAAAATGGAACTGCGAGGCAAAACGAACCATTTTCATCTAATTTTTTGAGACATCATTTTTAAAAAATCTCATCCGAAATGGCGGTCCGTTTTGCCCCGCTCGCCTGTAGTCGCAGTCCAAAGTATCGGAAAACGCGGGTCACAGACACGAACGCCGCGTTTCTCCGTCGACTCGTAGCGTACTTCCGGTTCACATTCACGCCGGGACGCGGGGCGGGCGGCAGCAATTTTTAAGGATATCTTACGCGTGACAACAGCACTCAATCATTCGGCCTCACCTCTTTTATTTTACAAGCACCGAAGGGAAAAGAAAATCTCTCCGCGTATAAGCCAGTCTTCTTCATTAATCTCCCGCTTTGCCGAGCCATCGGAAAGGTATTTCTGTACGCTACACGTGCGAGCATAAGCGGTAAGCGAATATGGTCTGATAAAATAAAAATAGTAAAAAGTTGTTGCAAAATTGTTATCGCGGTTATCAACGTTAAAAAAAAAAAGCTGAAAATTGAAATCTTCATATCGTTTTCTCATAAAAGTTGCAAGTTGAAAGTTTAAAGTTTCACATAGAGGAAGCTTTCCGAATAAAGGAGCATTATGAGAAGGTGATATAAAAATTTCAACTTTCAACTTTCAATTTTTATGAGGAAGCGATGTGAAAAATTTCAATTTTCAGCTTTTATGAGGAAGCTATATGAAAATATCAATTTTCAACTTTTTTCCAACATCAATAACGTATTCAACTTTTAGGCAAAACTCGTGGCTGACTCAGATTTAGCCCGAAAAAATACACCAACCTTAGGCTTTTGGTCAAAACGGATGTAGGATCTGTGCTCGGCGCGAAAAATACATACAATTATGTGTTCCAAATTTTTTTTTTTTTTTCGATTATTCAATTTTTACTCGAAAAGTTCAAATGACATCGCTTAATCCAATTATTTTATCGCCATCATATCCATCATCTTATGTATTTCTTGCCGTAGAACATAATAGGCACCTAGGTTTGTTCACGATGCCATCAGAAAACAAAAAAATCACTGTATGAAAATACGCAAAATGACTCTTTTTTTTTTTTTTTTTTTTTTTTTCCACCTTAACAAAGCTTCCTCTATGCGGAAGCAAAATTATTGAATTCTAACGACTCAGGTATAACCTTGGCCGCCACGATAGCGCATTACGATACTATTGCGAAAAAAAAAAAAACATTTTATGACGTTGCAATCAGACGAGTCAGGAAAACATTTTGCGCACGAGCAGCGTGCAAAATTTTATTTCATGAGGTTTGCAATTTTCTCATCGAGTAAAGTATAAATATCTACATCGTTCTTTAAACTTGGGGATTAAAAAAAAAAACATTGCACATTACCATGCAAGATATGCTAACGTGTCTCATTATTATCTATATCTAAGGTTTACCGTAAGGCTATCGTTACTATAGTAATTTTGTAATAGGTCGTAAGAAACTGAACAAAATAAAATTACTATCACTATGCTAACGTACCGTCATGAAGGTCTTTCGGTCGAGAGTTGAAGTGCAGTTTTAACAACCCTCCAGTCCTCCTCAAGACACTACTTCGTGCGAAAATTCGCGAAGTAGTGTTTTTTTTTTTTTTTTTTTTTTTTTATCGGCTCTGATCACTCGTCACAAGTCAACAGTCAATGTGAACGTAAAATTTTTTACGCACATCACGTAGAATACACTATACGATTTTTGAATATTCGTTGAACTTCGAAGAATCGGCGTGCACTCATGGTTTACGTCTGTTAGTTTCAGAATATTTTATACTCTACAAGATAAATTCCGTTGAAATTTTGAGAAGTCATATTGATTTTCGCGACAATCTGTAATATTTTATTTTCTTAATTTCTTGAAAATTTTCAACAAAAATTCATGCGCGCGAATTTTAAGTATATTCGCATAACAATGACGTAAAGTCGAGTCTACTAAATCTTGTTCCGTCGGTGAAAAAGGACCAGCAACTTCTCGAAAAAAGTAATTTTCATTTTGTTATTCATTGTGATTCGTAAGAGACCGAAGTGTCGACCGATTGTTATATTGTAAGAGGGACACTTTGGAGGACGACTAAGATTGATCGTTGGAAGTCTGACGAACTGCGTAGTCACTTGTCGAAATTAACGAGGGCTCTCTTAATTTATTTTCTCCGTGTGTCGGCTCGTACGAGAAGCGAGATGAGTTCTCTCCGAGGGAGGAGACTAAAATTTACGTCTCCTTAAGATTCTAACCGATTCCCACGGTGAACTTCTGTAGGGTACTTGGATACGGCACCAAGACGGATGACGGAGAAATCTCGGTCGAAATCCACGACTTTACGATTGCAGCATTGCTGCTTCGCGGCGTTTTACTACTCCGGCTCGGAAACACTCGCGGCGGACCGGTGTGATTTACCGCCACGAAATCCTCTTCAATCTATTTTGATTCCGGCTCTCGATGCTCGAACTTTCCTGCCACAGGCGTAAACGAGAATCGTACAAGGTGCGATCCGTCGGCGGCGGCGATTGTTGAGTTGATAAGAGCGATGAAAATTGGTAAAATTCCGCCGCTAAACATCCAACTCGGCATATCAGCTTCGTTGACGGAAAAAGGCAGTTTCATTTCTCTATAATTTTTAATCTACGCAAAAAAAAATTGTTGAACGGAAAACATTTGATGGCACTGCAATCAATCCGGACGAAAACTTTCGATGAGAATTGCACATTTTTATTTGCCATTTTTTTTTTATAGGCACATTTTTACATGCAAATTTTTATATGCACATTTTTATTTGAAACATTTTATGTACACTTTTTTTTTATCTTCGTGCGGCTGTAAATTCTTTTTCATCGGTGAAGAGGTTCGGCAGTTGAAGGCTTAAAAATCGTTTATACGTTGCGAAGTGTGCAAAAGAAAAAAAAAAGGCCGTATATTATGAAATAAAAAAAAAGGTCACGAAGAAAAGAAAGTAGTACCGAAACGGATGAAAATGGTCCTGAGGGACCGAGACGACTCGCATCCTGGTCTCCGAGAAGGAAGCTACGAGGAACCGTAAGCGGTCCTCGGGGATTTTTCTTGTCCCCGAGACGACGAAGGAGAAAGCGATCTCGAGTCTTGTCAGTAAAAAAAATGCTAGGTCCGAAGACCGAGCCAAAAAAAAAGAAAAAAAAGTGACGAAAATGAGTACACGTCGATGAATATACGGCACGAGGAAGCGTGTATCCGAAGAGATTTAAAAAAAAAAAAAAAAAAACAAGTAAAACCAAAAACAGACAAAAAAGAAGTCGAATCGAAAAGCGAATAGGCCGCGTAGTAATACGGTCGAAAGTGCGAATAAATTTACGAGTTCCATAATTCTTACGAGTTCTTTTTGGTCGTTCGGGCGCGTACCCGATGTAGAGCCGGTTTAAGGGAGTTTGTCACCGGGACTCGACCGAGAAAGCGTCATGAAACTCGGGGGGGGGGGATGGACGGAAGACGTATTTCGAATGCACATAGCCCGAAGCGAAGCGTTAATGGAGATACGGTGATAGGAGCGCGCACACTTGCCCAAGTGCTGGCTCGTGCGAGACGTACACGAAAGTGAAGGGAAACAAAAAAAAAATAAAAATGTGAAAAAAATAATAGTAATAAAATTAAAAAAAAAAACAAAAAGGTAAGAGTGTCTCGTTGAAAAATAGAAGAAAATAATAATAATATGTTATAGCGAGTGAAGGAGCTGCGAGAGCGTGAAAGCCCCGAAGGAAGGAGTTGCTCTTCCGTTCTTCATAAATCTCTCTTTACGCGCGTTCGGTTGAGTTTTGAGCCGTTCTCGTTACGGAAATAGATTTTTTCCGTCGTGACCCCGCGAGAGACTCATCGGATCTCGGCGTTGCTGTCTCACGAGTAAAGAGATAAAATGAAGAAAATCAACGCCATTTTTTTTTTTTTTTTTTTTTTTTTTTTAATCGACCTTAAATAAAATAAAGCATAAATATACGGAGGTTCTTTTTTATTCTTCGATTTTTTTATGCGTATACGAGAGTCCGGGGAGTCGAGCTTCGAGCTTCGTAGGAAGAACGGTGAGGGACGAGCAAAGAGGCTTTTCAACGCCAGAACTTGCTCGCCCCTTTCACTTCGAGCTTCGAGATTAGATTTTTGCGGCTTTAAACTCGCTTCTGTTATTCTCTCGAGATACTTTTTTTTTTTTTTTTTTTTTTTTTTTACTATCTTCGATCGTAGTGAGTGATGTGATAAAAAAAAAAATCGTATAAAATTTGACGGAAAAAATATCCGTCCACGGGTCCGATCTTGAGGCTACGTGAAATACGGCCAACGATAATCAAAATTGTAAATAACTTTTTTTCGACGAGCGATTGCGTTTACGATGAAACGCGAAGTCTCGTCCAAAGCGGATATCGTCTCGGCTGCTTTCGATGAGACTTTTCATTCAACCTTATTTGATTGCGGTTTTCTTTTTATACGCCGGATTAAATCAGAAGGGCGGTTTTTCACTTGGTCTTACATTCCGATAAATAAAGAAATAAATGCACTTCAAGAATAAATTGTAAATTTAACGTACTGAAACTTGAAATTTGTTTACATTACTTACTACCTTTACTTTTTTGTGAAGTGAAAATTCGAGATATTAAAATTACAAAGCCTTTGACTGATATTAACAAAAATATTAATTAAAAAAAGAAAAATTTTACTGTAAAATGGCAACGCATATGCATTGAAAATTTCAGAAACAGTTTATGTAAAAAAAAAAGCTTCCAATAACGTTAATTAGTTTTTAGATCAACATTTTTTTTACAGTGCGAATAAAACTATGCCCGATGCTGGATTACTGAAATTAATCGGTTACAGCAGCAGGCACGATTTTTGTAAATTCAATATACCGGAACTTGAAGTTTCCTTAGATTATTTACATTAATGCACTTTTTTTGTAAAGTTAAAATACCAGATATGAAAATTACAAAACTGCCTGAAATTTACGAAAAATTTGCATAAAAATTAAAACATTTGTGCAAAATTGCAACGCGTAATTTCAGAAATTTCAGAAACGATTTATGTAAAAAGGCTTGCAATGCCGTTAATCAATTATGAAGCAAGATTTTTTTTTTTTTTAAGTGTGAATAAAACCATTCCCGATGCCGGATTACTGCCCGAAGAAGTCCCATTCGTGTCCTCTCGGAGTGGTGTTAATGGAAACATAGGCTCCTCCTCCAGTCCGCAGTTTCGATAGCGAGAAGCGTACAAGGGCCGTCCCATCGGACAGCTGTCCCATGATTGATGGGGACGACGAGACGGCGAGGTAATTTTTGTAAAATCAACTTCTCCCCGGACCAACGGGCTTCGCGTTCGATGCCGCGCACTCTCGTGGGTCCTCGACCCACGGGGTTGCGAGGGGTCCGCTCTCGTGGCGCACCGGGAATTCTCGCTCTTCCACGCAACGGTGCACTAAAACGCCGATATACCGGACGCCGAACGGAAATTGGCTGCCGACAGGCGGATAGAATTAATTTAATTGCCCGACGCCGAAGCACTCTCGCCGCAGTCGAGGAGATGAAATGGGGCAGCACGGATCATTTCCCTCGACTTCCGGACAGCCAAATCGACTTCTGGCAATCGGCTTTCCAAACCCTTTGGGCCAATCTCTGTACACCAGTGACTCTATGATTTCAGTAAACTTTTCCATTCACCGTTAAATCAACTGAGTTCTCAGACTTTGAAGCTGAATGACACTGATAATACTAAATTTGTTCTTCGAATTTTTATGTTACTTTTTTTTTTTTTTTTTTTTCTGCGCATTAATAAGAAGCTGTTTGGGCACTTTTTCAAGATCCAACTCGATCGATGATCTATCGGGCCTTTGAGCCAATCTGTGAACATCAATAATTTTGCGATTTTTGTCAACTTTTCAACCCTTCTATGTTACTTTGACTTTTTTTTAACCCTTCTACGTTAAATCGACAGAATTACCGGACATTGAAGCTGAATAAAATTGATATGTTCTTCGAATTTTCATGTCAAGTTTTTTATTTTTTCTGCGCTTTAATAAGGAGCCGTTTGAGCGCTTCTTCAAGTTTCAACTTAATTCGTCAAGCGTGAAATCGTCAGCGACGATGATTCATCGGCCCTTTGCGCCAATCTGTGTACACCAACAGTTTTACGATTTCAGTAAACTTGTCCCTTTTCTCCGTTAATTCGACGGAGTTCTCGAGCATTGAAGTTGAACAATACTGATATGTTCTTCGAATTTTCATGTTAGGTTTTTTTTTTTTTTCTTCCCCTCCGCTTTAAATAAGGAGCCGATGGTGCGCTTTTTCGAGGTTCGACTCAATTCGCCAAGCGTGAAATCGTCAATGACGTTTCACTTCCGGTCCGCAGCCGTCCTCGCCTCTTCTCCTTCCAGGAATCTCCGTATTAGGTCCAGGTTTCCCGTTCTTTTTTCTTTGGTGCTCTCTCGAGAGCCCTTCCCGGACACTTGTTTCTCCACGACGGGAAGGAAGAATCTCGCGTACAGGACGGGCCAAATGGTCTTCCGAAGATGCACACACACGGCGACCATTAATTCTTCAACATTGTTTTATTGTTGTCCTGCGTGCGTCTTCCAGAGGGCCGGACCAGCCGCGAGAAGGGGGAAACGAGGCACGACGGAGAAAGAGGAGAGCATAAAACAACGTATCAGAGACGTCGACGACGGCAGCTGCGGAGTCGAAGCAAAATCCGGTTCACATGAGCGTCTTGGATCGGTTCCTTCTCTCATTCTCGCCTCGTTCGACTCACTCCTCGTAATCTGGCCACCGGCGAGTCTTCCGAGCAACGTCGTCGATTCACTTCTTGCTGGTGGCTAATAATCTCTTCTTTTTAACTCAGACAAAGTCAAAACTGTTTGGAAAAAATCTGAAAAAAATTCCAAAAAATTCAGTGTTGCATAGAAAAATCATGCTGTAACACAAAATCAACTGATTTTGTTTTCACTGTTTTTTTTTCGAATGGAAATTCGAAAATATAGAAAGTGACGCCAGTCTACTCCGATTAAAGCGTTAACATTTTTTATATATATGACACAAGATTTTTGAGAATTTGTTCACATTTTGCAATAGTGCCGACCCATAAGTTCGTTTCTTTGAATAATTAATGATTATTGACAATTATAAAAAAATCGAATAAAAAATTAGTGCTTTAGCCAAATGGGTTAAATATAAAAAATTGCCGGCCTAGTCGAAGACCTGAAGGGGTCACATTTAGACCCGGGTCGAAATGGTAGGGCATATATATAGTATCACAACCAGAAAAATAATTTATTCAACGGCCATCGTAAAATATTTGATTTAAATAAATATTTATTTCACTCAAGTAACTATTCACTTAATTTAAATAAATATGTATTTAAATCAAATAAATATTTTACTTAATCTAAATAAACGGTGGCCGTCAAATAAATTATTTTTCTGGGTGTTGTAATTGTATTGGCAATGTTTTGGATGGTGCGATCATCGACGCATGTAGTATAACATTGACAGTACATATTTGAATTTCTATCGCCAACGGAGCCATCGACCTAAGTCATCCCCATACAAATATCATTCTAACATTATTTTATAATGTAATATTATATAAACTCTATAGGACTAATTGGTCCACAAACGAATTTTGACGAATTGAATCGCAGGCGACGTTCTGTCGCAAAGATGAAAACACTGTAGCCATTCATCGCTATGCTTTTCTGTACATGCTACAATGTCGTCGTCTCATCGTTGACTCACATTCGCCGAAATTTCATCCGCCCGCGCGTTCCTTTCATCCTACTAGTTGGAATTTTGTATATCGTCATTTGCAGCGAATTTACGGTGAAACTGACCGATGGAAACTCGCCCTAAGGCCGCAGAGTTTGGGGGGGGGGGGGGGGAGAACTACTCGTCGATGTCCATAGGCGAGTTTGATCTCGCCGACAAAGCTGTCGCGAGAGGGTCGCAAAGTAGATACTCCGTGTCGGAGCCACACGCAACGACAGCATCGAGGATCTTGAGACACTCGTGCGAGATAACACAAGAGGGTGGGTTCTTTGGTGCGAACAGGACGACTTATCCTGGCTGTCGTTCAGATCATTTTTCGCCTCGGCGTCCTTTTAACGCACAATTTATAGCGACGAGGGAGCCGCCTTTGCGATAAATAATCGCCGATGATTAAATAACTTTTTCGTTCGTACGAGACACGGTGGAACCCCGTTTATCCGAGATAGTGTGGTGAGAACGTATGGGAAACCGGGGCAAAAGGGGGGAAAAATGGGGACATGAAATGTCATATCGACGTGGGGCCAAATGGGCTAACTAAAATGATCGAACAAATCGATTCATTATAGCCAACAAACGACGGAAACCGGAGCAAAATGGGGACATGAAATGTCATATCGACGTGGGGCAAAATAGGCTAACAATGAAGCTGACAAAAGTTGCCGCAACTCAAATCGATGGGGTACCCCCGTTTTGGCCCGGTCGCCCCTACGTCGGATAAATAAAATGTCGGATAACACAGACACCACACTGAAATCAAACTTGCACTACTATTATATATTTTTTAAATAACATTTTACAAATAACACCGCTTCATATAAACATTCACTTAATTAGTTAATTTAGTTGTTTTGTTAATATAATTATAATTACATTGATTGAAATTAACTTCATATAAACATAAACCATTGACTCTAAAATCGGAACTAGTTGTATTTGCGACTCGCGATATAAAGTGAACTTGTAAGATTTCATGAGTGTATTCAACATAGTTGTCTTTACGGACTACTCGGCGCGTGGGCATTGTTGGTTTTGCCGTTTTATTCGAGTTTTCCGGATTATCCGAGCGTACTCTATTAATGACTTTTATGTGATTTAATTATTTCCTAAAAATTTAGTTTCGCTGCCGAAGAGCTGACCCCGAAAACGGACACCACGCGCTCCGTGAGCGCGAGTGACCTTGTGAAAAATTGCGATCGCAGACCGATGCATACTTTCAAGTGGTCCGAGTGTAGTCTAAGATTTCTTTGTCAATACTTCTCGTACGAAAATACATTGGCATTTCGTTTCTTCATTTAGATATATCTGGATAATAATTTTGTCGAGGAAAATCTTAGATACGACAAATCCCAGTGTCTCGACAACGAGCCAGCGTGGACGGAAACAGTCGGCGAAGTATTGCCTGGCAGGTGGATGTCGATGGACGGACAATGCAGAAACGAAGGTTTTGCAAAGGCGTGCAGAGTACGTTAAATACTAAGCAATCACCCACTATAGATTGCCAAGGGCGAGATAAAAAATTTTATTATTAAATTTCATTGATGCATCGAGCAGCTCGAGAACACATCGATGTGCGTTGCGAAGGGCTGCCGGGCCGAAGGTTCCGTCGAGTGTATTCGCACCGGAGCGGTCCCTCTACGGGGTTCCCAATGTGGAAAAAAACATGGTTGGTTTTAAATAGATGGACAAAAAAAAAAAAAAATCAAATTAAATATATTTTTTTTTTGCGCAATCAAAAGCGCACTTACGATAAATAAATTACCCTTATCGCTTGTTTCAGCATTGTAATACCGAGCAAGAGTGCGTCCGCAATTGATAGGATGCAACGATTATTCGTAAGGATGTTCTTCATTTTATGACGATAAAATGTTTGACCTCGCCTCTCTGAAAAAATAAGTAAAAACAAAAAAAAAATATATATATGAATAAGAAATGTTTTTTGGCGTGACAGAACTCGCGAGACGCCCGAACTGATATATTTCGTCGTACTTACTGTAACGCTCGTCTATCGTCTAAGCCTTTTTACTTTATGCAACCGTAAATTCCCGAACGAAGACACGGAAATAGTACTGTAATGTCGAGGGCGTGCGGTCGCCTGCGAAAGGACACAGAAGAACAGCGTGACGACGACGTGACGGAACGACAAACCGCCGTGGTTTTCACATCGACGTCGTCGGTTCACGAGCGCTCGCTCTGCCGTTGTGTACATATCCCCCACCTTCGAGCTCGTTCAATGACTATCAGGGGTCGCCCGCGTCGTGGGTCGTTCGCCGACTGACAGCCGACTTGACGGCCACCCGTCGACGCGTCTCCTCCGACAGCGCGTCCATTCTCTAGCCCTGCTTTGTCCCGAGCTCGGATGCCGAGAGGCTTCCGCGCATACGAGCTCGAGAGCAAGGATTGACGAGTCGAAACTTTGAGAAAAAAAAATAAAAATAAAAATAAAACAAAGAAAAGCCGCGCTTCTCTCGAGACCCGACTCGGGATGGTCTATTAGAATATTTCACGGGAGTTCGAGCTGTCGCGCGATTGATCTGCGGCACTGCCGTTGGATACAACGTGGAAAGCGATTTTTATTTATTTTTTTCGAGAAGACTAATTAACGTTGTTTGTTGGCAGAGTTATTCTAGAATCTACGCTGAATAGCCGTAGAGCGGCCGATTAATTTGAGGGTGGTGGGAAACGTCGAAACAATATATATATAACAAACATGTTCAGCTCAAATCAAGCTATTTTTGAAATTTGTTTGACACACACGAATTCAGAAATTATCTTCGTGCATGCGAAGCGTGAAGTGGGGTTTATTCATCTTCGATAAAACCGTGGTTGTCGTCCGGCAAAGTTTATTTCTGTATCGACGTTGACGAACGGGTCGAAACACGCTGTCGATTAATTTGAGGAGAGAGAAAAGGGTCGGGCTGATGTCTAACCGGTAGCTCGCAGAACGCCGTTCTCGAGATTATTTTGACGCACGGATATTCGGAGCTTCTTTCGTCAAAGAGCTATTCTTCAAAAGATATCCCCACGGAGTTGAAGTGGAAACGTCCGGACGCTTCTTCTCGTATTCTCTTAGGGTTTCGACGAGACAACAAAAAAAATGATATAGTGTAGTACGTAGTACGGTAGCGTACAGAACTGTGGTAACTTTGAAGAAAAAAAAAAAAAAATCACCGCTCTTAACGTTGCGGTAGAGCTATGTTTACCGGTGCGGCGAAGAGGAACCCAAGTGTGAAAACGTTTGTAACACGAATCGTCGAGAAAGAGAGAGTGAACGCTTTCAGACATTTGGTAGTAGAGGTTCTAGTATAATCGTCATATCGAGTAGTCGAATCCCTCTTCAATCCCCGTTGTCGAAGTCGTGGGGTGAAAAAAAAGTTTGGGAAAAATAAACCACGGATGTACATCAGATACGCGTGGGAATATGCACCGAAGCGGTATTATCGTTCGGCTGTTACTCAAGACTTAATGGAAAAATAAAAAAACTGGGACACTTTTTCCCGATCGATTTTTTGTCAAAGAAATGAGTACGATTTTTTTTAACGCAGTTAAAAAGATCCTCTTTTTATATGAAAGAAAAAAAATGCTATGGAGAAGATTTTCATGTTCGATTAAGTACTCAAGTAAAACTAGCTTGACTGTTCGATCGAACAAAGAAACAGCGACGCGTTGAAAAATATTTGACGCATTCTCGATCTTTCTGACGCGCGTTCTTTGTTTACATCCACCATTTTTTTTTTGTCGCCGACGTTCGCGGGACGTTAATTGCGCAAATGAGGTTAGGCCGAGTGCCTGAGAATAATAATTGGTCACGCTAAATAAATTAATTAATTAATTAAATGAATAAATAATGGCGCGTTGCAAAGCCACCGACCTTGTCTCGACGATGCTGGATTGTCCACCGCCGTACACGCGTTACGAGGTTGACGAACATCAGCCGGCCGGTCAGACGACGAATCCTCCTTCCTGTCACGATGGTTTCTCAGCTTTTGATCTTTCCTCACATCTCACACACCGCACACTGTTCACCTCGATCGTTTATTCACAATCACAATCCGTTTATGTCCAGCTCTGCGAAAGCCAGAAGTCCGCACGTCGATTCGCGGCGATACCTCAAAGATGCCAAAAAGACGCTGCTGCTCGTACTGCATCGGCGGCACCTTCGCGATCGTTCTCTGCACACTACTCGCCGTCACGTTCTTCCCGTATCCCCTGCGAGCTTCGTGCACAGTCCAGTGGTAATTAATTCGACAAATTCTCGAGGCGTCTTCGATCGTTCACCACTCAATTACTCAACACACTCTTTCGTTATAACCGAAATAAATTGAACAGTGAAAAAAGTTACAACCATAAATATCCAACACTTTCTTAGTCATCTGATAAAAAAAAACTGTACACCATCATTTCATATTTAACACGTTTGCCATGTGTTGAATATGAATCTTTCGTGAATGTTTTTAACTTCTTTGCGGTGCACGATTTATTTCCGTTAGAACGAACGAGTGTATCATTAAAGGCGCCTCAAACTCTCCGTCGAACGTCGTTTATCGAAAGCTGCCGGTGTCTCGAAAAAAAAAAATCAAGCACACCCAGCGACGCGTCAGCTGTTGCACGGAACATCTCCGACCGAACGAAGTCAAAGTAACTCTATATGTCGTGAAGGTCCTCTTGTTTATTTGTCTTTGGCGAAAAGGCAAGGCGTGGAATAACATACTCGCCGCGTCTATTCAATCCTTTGCGGGAACGAGCTTGTGACATTGGGAATATTTCGCTGTTAACAAACTGCCATGGTGTATCTCCCTTTGGGACGTAAAAAAAACATCGCCGCGCGAGAGTAACCGCCACAAGTCCATATAAGGAACTACAGCAATATCGATGTTTTGTAACGCTGCTATCGTTCCGCGTCATTGGTAACTTCATCGGTATCGCGCATTACAAAATAAACTCATCGTATTATTTCGATACTTTACGTAAATTAATCCTTTAAAAAGTGAAATAAATTTTGAGTCTATTGGGAACAATAAAATTGTATAAAATAAGATAAAATAACGCAAAATAAATACATCGCGTGGGTGTAAAGTGCGCCGAAGTCGGCTGCGCAGGTGACCGTTGAGCGTCGCGTCGTTTCGTCAGTGCGATCGAAACCGCGGGAGTGATTGTGCTGCGTCGCGAGTTTTTTTTTAATTTAACCGAAATTAGTGAATTTTCAGGGGGTTCGACGAGCCGTGCAAATTCGTCATGCAGCGTTTACGTTGTCAAATAATTAAGTGGACGAGCTGCACCGACTGCGGGCATCGCGGCAACAGATGCCTTTATTCGGTAAGTACGAAAAAAAAAAAAAACCCGTTGGGCCGGTGGAACATGCGGCAGTATGTAGTTGACCGTAACTTCGTTTGTTTATTGTCGTTTTTCTATCAGCTGAAGGAAACAAAGTCTCGAGAAAACAGTACTATTCGAGCGACGCATCTGAGCCCGAATCTCATGCTCGTCGACGACATCAGAATTGAGTTCGAGGAAGCGCGAAATAACAGCTGTATCGCAATGGTGAGCGAATACGCGAAATGCGTCCATTTATTCGAACTCGCGGCAATGGCCGCTCGTTCGGTTTATCCTGAATGCAAAAAAAATACTATTCTTTTTATTTTTATCAATTAAAATAAAGAAATAATTGGTTAATTATTTCATCAATTATTAATTAATTAGTTAGCTATTAGCGGCCATGTTGGCTCTCCCGTTCGCGTCATTCGCATTGTTCGTAGCACATGGAGATCGATTTCGTATGGAATGAAATTTCGAAATTTCGAAATCCATTCCGTGTTCTAAGAAAACCCGCGGAGTGGATAAACATCAAAAATCTACAATTTTCCAATATATATATATAAGATCATGTATTAATAATCATTAATTGTTATTAATTTAATCGACTATTCTGAAAAATTAATTTTACATGTTCTTATTAATTTTTTTTTTGTTTTTGAAAGGCTAAATCGGTGTCGCGGGCGTGGTACGTGATGTTCGACTACGGAACGAATTACTGCAACCTTCGAAACCTCGCTGATGGTGCGGGTCTCGTAACTGAGCAAGGATTCATGGAGCTGACCAACGACGCCGTTTGCACGCAACTCAGCACTGCCGTCTGCGCTTGAGCGCTGTTCGGGTGAGTCGATAATTCTCATCCGTTAACAAACACTCAAAGAACCGTGAAAATTAATGTTTGAATCTGCGACCGTGCCATGTATAATGTACAAAGAATATTTATTGCGATAATACAAAAAGTCTTTCGAAAAATACTGCTCACGCAATTGTGCAAGCAAGTAGACAAGTAGACAGAGTGGAGCCACACCAAAACATATATATATAAAAGTAATCTAAAATCGATCCGTTGTCTAGGCAGATACAATAAATAAGGGACAGTATATTACAAAAATACTCAGAGAATAAAATTATTATGCCCTACAGGACTCTTTTAACCCTTAGTGTGCACACCTCGGTAGCTAATCCTTAATTTACGGCCTCGAATATCTCGATAATTATGCACTTTTCAGGAAAAAAGGTTAAGACACTTCTCGCAGTGAATTGACCAAAAAATGAATTGATCAAAACAGATTTCTAAAAAATCTTTGTTACCCGTCGCAAAAAGGTGCTTAAAATTGACGTTACGTTAAAAATCTTGGGACCAAAATGACCCCTAATGCACACTAAATGTTAAATGTCGATCGAAAAATTGATTAATTGAATCTCCACATCGACAATCGTGGTAGTCCTGTTGGCGAATTATTTAAATTATACATATTTACGTCTACACATAGATACAAATTGAACGGCGCTGAAATAAATTACCACCCGTCCTTCAGACCACCTTAAGTTTCGCGTGCCTGAACATGAAATGTTATAGAAATCAATTTTTAAAAAGTGCCTGCAGGGCTCGAATTACCGACGAGAGAGATACGTTACAGCCGAAACTTGAAAATTATCACGAATTTATCACTTTTCACATTCATCTCAATCGCCCATAATCGAGGATCCGCCTCTGTGCCTCGCGCAAAGATATCCACCTTGAACCGCTCGCGATCGACACTTCGATCCACTCTTCGTCGTAGCTCCGCACAGAAGTCGCGGCTGGCCCATGTAGTTTGGTGTCACGCTGAAAAGATACGTTTGGGAATATGAATTCATGACTGGGTAATCGAGGCGATAGAAAAGAGACTCAGTCCTTAAAAAAAAAAACTGCACTCAATATTTTTCAAAAGTTCTTCGACATTTTGGACTTAACACGAATTATTTACGCCTCAACAGTTGAATACAGACTAATATTTTGTCCTGCCACATGAAAGTTTAGCACTCTTGAAAATAAATAATTGCAGTCTTTATTACCGACGGAGCCGACATGGGGAAATTTCACAATACTTCAATTTTCAATGAATTACTTACCTTCTCGACTCAGACGACCGATAGGCGGAACTCGCCGCCGGCGAATCTCTTTGCGCCAAACGACGTCTGAGATCCCTCGCATCAACTATATTATCAGTCTCGTCGATCCTATTGTATCTCTCGTGTGCGACATTAACCGAGTTTTCGAAATCCGTACTGTCCTCCGACATGCTCGGATAACTACGTCCATAGTCGTTTATAAGATCCTCGCGAGACTTTCTCGACGGTAGGTAAGAACACGAGAGCTCCTCTACCGGTGTCGAATTTTGTCGACACCAAGACGCAGCCGATTGGAATATCAGCAAAGTTTTGACTGACGGTAAAAAAGAAACATTTGTAATCATACGAGTGCAAAAAAAATCCCACCTAAATCATGTTGATCGATATCTTTGAAATTAATTTTTGTACCTTTGCAATCAATCAATTTTTGAACTATGCTCCTTGCCAACTCCTTGATGGCTCCGATTACCTGCACGTGGAGTCTCGTTCTTCTCACGACTGGAGCGCCCTCCGGTGTGGAGGATCGATGGAGAGGCGGAACTGTGGTCCTTCCGTTTCTTTCTATGAAGTAATCTTCGTTCCTCGGGTTGCCCTGGTCGGCGGGCTTTCTGCGCGGTCCGAACATGTACTGCACGCTTATCATCAAAAAGTGCACTGCAATGTAGACAAATTTATCGTAGTTTCGATCCACCAATACGACGTCTATAGCAGTTTTTCTCCAAGTTAAAACTCACTTCCTGTGATCAGGAATATCAGTGCCGTAATCGATGTAAAATCGAGGCACGCCTCCATCCCGTGCTTCAAAAAGGTCGTCAAGTTCAGTGGTATTATTCCCATTATCGTGGCCCTCGTTATGAACGGCGCGTGCAGGAACGCCGCGACTATCATGGCTCCGAGTAGATAAACCATGTGAAGGACGGTCCGGTAAACTCTGTTCAATTGCTCGCCTGTTGAAAAATTCATTCACCGTTATTTTTATCGCCGGCAATTCTTGGATTTTGTTTTTTAATGAAAAAGAGATAAAAATAAAAAAGAAACTGCAATTCATTTACGCACTCGTATCACCGATGTACTCGGTAATCCATCCCAACTTCTCGTCCACTTCGCTTCTCATGGATTCGGTAACGTTCCAGATAAAGTGAATCGTTTCGTTGATCTTTCCGAGCTTCTCGAGAGTTTGCTCGTACTGGGCGGCAGCCTCGGCATTCTGCGCGACAATTCGATCCGTACTCGACTCAATCTTTTCCCATATTAACTTCGCTTGTTCTTGAATTTTCGTCAAGTCCTCGAGTAGCTCGTTGTGATTTTCGTGACGCTCCATTGCCTGGCTCATCAAATCTGCACTGGCTTTTTCTGAAATTAGAAGGCGTTAGGAGACACCAAGTCAAGGTGGGAAGGCCGCTAAGATAATAATCCTGAAGATATCTGCATGAGACTAAGTTTCATCGATTTATAACGGCAGTGGTTTACATCGCACAAACTTCGCTCGAGAAAGTTCTCTTGGAGAATAAAATTCTACAAGTGAACATTTTTTTTTGTTTTCCTAAAGTAGTGCATCGTCAGAGACTTGCCGAAGATGAATCTTAATGTCATGCAGATATTTTCGGAGTTACCTACGATAGAAGAAGGTGGTTTTTACCTAATTTCGTTTTTATGTCCTCGGTCATGCCAGCGAGTTGCGCATGTCCGGCACGAATGAGAGCTTTCTCGTTGTTCAACTCGCGGAGATTGCTCGCCACCAAATTGTGAGCCGTGGCTTGTGCGTCCCGCAGGTAATCCTGCTGCCGTAGCAACGCTTTGTTTCCGTCGGACAGAGAATTCAGAGCTTGCAGGGTTTGATCCTCCAAACGTTCTTGACTCTCCTGGATAATCAAAATTCGTTAAATATCGCTTTCGAAGGCTATACAGTAAAACCTCTCGTAGCGCGCACTCTCATAGCGTACGAGGGCGGAGCATAGTGACGCGTGCTGCAATCACCACACTGCGCGAGTGTGACGGAAGGGGAACTAACGCGTTTAACGGAGCTCCTCTCCTATTCTCCTCCCGCAACTTGGAGCCAAATATCCTGAAGTGCGCTCTGAGAGGGTCTACTGTAATTTGATCGCAATTTTTTTTAACATGTTCGGAAATTGCTACCTTCAAGGAGCCCAGAGCTTTTATCTGGGAATGAGCTGTCTGCATCAATTTGTTGACCGTCAGTTCTGTGAGGGCTCGGAACTGCGTGCTACGAGAAGCGTAGCAAACCGCTCGGGCTCTGTTGCTCATCAGGTGATAAGCGTTCCACATATCCGGATCCATGTCGGTCGTACATTGTTTCAGGGACTGCAAGAATATAAACGATTAATTACATCAATTTACGAAGAAGAAGGAAACTCACTTTCGCCAATCGCGAATAGACCGGGGCATCTTCTTTTCAAAAAGCGTTTTCTTTTTTACGGGAATAATAGTTTAAACTATGATAGTAGTAACTATAAAAATGTGTATACAAAGAAACCAGAGAAGGCTACGAGTCTCAATAGTATCAATTGATTAAATGAATTTGAAAAAAAAAACACGCCCGCTGTGTTGATCGGAAATAATTCTTTTGGAAGATTGTGCGTATTTTAAGATTTTCAAAATATTGTGTCAATAGAATATTCGTTGCAAACAACTGAGAATAAAAAATTCACTATGACAATTGATAAAGTCGGCGGATACGAGAATCCATTTGTTTTTTTTCTAACACCAATAATTGATTGAACTACAAACTGAGATAACATTAACGACAAAAATGTATAATAAGCGATGCAGAAAAAGCTGAGAAATAGATTAGCACAAATGAAAAAAACAACACACGGTCGAAATTGCGATAAACGGGCGAAATTGTCAAATCCGAAAATTCAGTTTAGATTTTTTTTTATATAAAAAAAATATATAAAATATAAAATATTCTTCGAAAAATCAACACTAAAATTCCGAGCGGCACTAATGCAAGTAAAAAAATCGTGCGAATGAAGCTACACTGCCAACAGTCAAACTATCACTGCAGTGAATAATCTTTGAGTGGGTCTTCACAGAAAATGCTGGAGGGGAGCGAGTTGCAGGTTTGAACACGTAAAATTTACAATAAACACTATAGAAAAGACTGATAGAAATGAATGAAAACAAAACTCGTTGGGAACAACGATAAACGGGAAAAACGGTCGAATCCGAAGATTCAGAGTTGTTTTAGACTTTAAGAAATATAAAGAATAAAATATTGTTTGAAAAATTTGCACCGAAGTTATGAGATGCAATTTGGGAGTAAAAATGCAAGCAATGCAAGTAAAAAAATCGCGCGAATGAAGCGACACTCCCAACAGTCAGAGAGTTACTGCAGTAATCTTTGAGGGGGTCTTTACAGAAAATGCTGGAGGGGAGCTCTTTGCAGGTTTGAACACGTATGAGAGTCAGCCCCCCCGACCGACGAATCAGCCCCTACTCATAAGGCCCCTTGGACTCTCACCAGAACAGTCTGTGAGTTTTTGTTACTCTTCTTCTCCTAAATTTTTCAAAGGCCAAAAAATGTTCTTCCATCGTTACCATTTCTTCGTTGCAAGGAAACATTTTTCTTCCCTCCACGGCCGACTGACAATTGAGTAGATTAACACTGAGCTTGGCCAATTCCTCCTCGGACATGTCGCTGCAGGACGTTCTGATTTTCATGATGACTTTATGCTGGCAAGTTTCCAGCGGCGAGGTAACTTGTATTTCTGTAAATTTTGCTGCCTCCTGCAAAAACTTTTCGTCCTCCGTCATGGACTCGTACGGAATGGAGACCAGGGGAACTCCATCGGCGACGACGACTGTGGACTCATCCGTAGACTTGCTCCAGAACCAATTCAACAGTGTGGTGCTCTGCGCGCAGTGCATCGACAAAAGAGCAACAAACAAAATCGCTGGAATTCTCGACGTCATCGTGCGCGTCGCGTCTTCTCTGCTACGTCTGAAAAATAGTAATATTTACTGTGCATTCTACGTATTTTAATCTACGGCTTACAATCCATCGCCGCGATAACGACAATTATGTAAGAACGCAAGAACAATCAAACAGTTACCGTTTGGAAAATTTACGCGGGACGGTGACTCGCTTGGTTATTACTAAATCGATCGGAGACTCGACGTCGATCCTCAAATTTTCTCCGAACACGATCCTTCGCGCGAATCACGGTTGATCCTTGTTGTAGGTGAAAAATTTACGCGGTTGTTGTGTCAACCGACGTGGGAATTTTGCGACAAAAATAGATTCGCTGCGAAACAATCACTGGCTGACATTCGTATTCGTAACGGACAAGCTCGTGCGGGAATCTACAGGTCGCAGCCTGTCGAGAAACGACGGTAAAACAGGGAAATTCATTCGCCATACAATTATTTGCAAGGTGGCGTGACAATGAAATTCTGGTTGTCTTTAGCGGGAAAACCATGCGGTATCCTATGATCCATAGATCTCGATCCATTTTGAAAGTGCTATTTCACGATCGACGTACATTGACCCGCGGGCATGATTTTTTCGTTTCACTTTCCTGTCTCGAACGAAATCGAGAGTGAAGTTCTCCGCTTGCTTTCAAGGTCATTTAAAAAGCCTTCAGGGTAGAGCGAATAAAAAACCAGCTGTAGTCGTTGGGTTCTTAAAAAATGATTTCTCACATCATAAACAATAGCACTGTTTTATTGTAATATCCAGTTTTTCGTTTAAACGTCGCGGATAACGAGAAAAAAAATACATGAATACATTCAGCCCGCCGGTTCGATTATCCACAGAAGTATTTTAGCACGTCGCAATTGTTTTAAATAAAAGTTGTACAACGATCTCGTGTAAATATAGGTAGAATTTATAATTTTATCGGGTTTACAAAGTCCGAATATAGATGAAAAATATACATAATCTCTTACAGTGTATATAAAATGGCATCAATAGACAATTGTGCTGGAATGTTGCTTCAGGGACTCAACACTTTGTACACGATTTTCTTTTTTACATATTTTACATTTACAAATTCACGCTCACAGATTTTCGCTTCTTCCTACGATACAGTGGCACTCGTATAAACTCCGACAGCTCGTTTTCAATATAAACTTTCGTTTGCGTCTTTCGACATATTGTAAAAAACATCGAAAAGCCTTGTGTCAGAGTTGTGTAATCGGAAATATGGGTAAGAGCAGGTTTCTACTATCAGCAGCTTCGTTAGGCTATTGCAATCGATAACTCGATAGCGTGCGATATCTTTTTGGACCAAAAAAAAATGGCATAAATACTCATTAAAAATGGCCGATTCATTCGATCGATAGAGACCGAAAAAAATCCATATACATATATATATATATTCGTATCGTTGTTTTTCGATGGCTACTCGAAACTTCAACAACTCGATATCTTTCCAACGTGCTACGTACGAAACTTGGAACGTATCAAAAGAATGTTTTCGACTATTAATTGCACACATTAAAAAAAATCTACCCTGCATCTTAACCGCACGCGAATTACTTAATACTATCAGACTTATCGTCGGTACAATATTACGATATAAGACCTAGGCTCGACCGTGAGTTAGCTACGTATAGGCTAGTCAGATAGCTCGTTGATTATTGGAATCGATCGAAGTTAATCGCGATTATTTGAGCCATCGACGCTTCGTTTCATTTTTTTATGTATAATATATATATCGTACGCTAAACGTGAATTCAAACGTGTGTGTGTGTGTGCGGTGGGGATTTTTTAATGTATGTACATAGATTGTTGTATAGGATGGAATTGTTATGGACTTTGCGGTACTCAAGGCCAAAATTTGTTGAAAAGTTCCATGAACGAGTCGTATATCATGAAAGTTATAGCCACGTCGAGGCAGACTCGTCCTAATCTCGGTACTGTTCCCTTGTAGAAAGCTCTTGGTCCTTCGTTCTTCCATACTTGTATGGCACAGTCTACACTGCCTTTGTACTTCGCTGCTTCCAGGCCCTGCGAAGAAACATTTTTTAAAATTATACTTTATTATACGCACTGTGCAAGGCACGAGCAACACCAAAAAGTTACTTAATGTTCAATACTCAATATACTTTACGCATTATATTATGTTAAATCATGTAGGCTATATTGTATTTATTCGCAACCCATATAGCATGAAAATATTTTGAAAGGTTCCAATAATAGTTTTTTGAAATATTGAAAATATTTTATCAATATTAAAAAAAATTTGTGAAACGTTTTTAAAACATTCTGAAAATATTTTTTGTCCACTCATGAATCTTACATTGAAATGTTTTAGAAATGTTTTGGTAGAATATTTCAAAATATTGTTTTCATATATTTTACAAATATTTCGTAAGATTTGAAAGATTAAGAATATTTCTAAAATGATTTCAAAATACTTTGGGCTGTATGGGACAAGGATTTTCTCCCCTTGATGAATAAATAAATACATAAATAATTTTTTTTTGCCTTTTTAGGGACGAAGTATCATTAAAAAAAAATTTATACAAAGTTCTCACCTGCATTCTGGTTTTCACAACGTCGATCGGAGTATTGCCGAATACCGATGCCGCGCCAGCGCATGCACCGAATACTCCGACTACCATCTTTGGTACTTGTTTATTATTGTCACCGCCTCTGTACCAATCCTTCATAGTTTCCATGACGAAGAAACGTATCGCCTGATTGGAACCCTGTTTCATTATCGTTGGCACGACGCCTTGGTAGACTCCCTTCAATCCTGCGCGAAACGAATATTGTATTTACAATGCGTGAAGATGTGTCGCAAGCGAAGCGCTCGAGTTACGACCTCGCGACCGTACGTAAAACGATAATTGTTTCGCTTCATTGGTCAAACGACGAATCTAGCCAGCTCGTTGTAAGAAAGCTTTATAATTTTAACAGACAGTCCACGATAGCCTATCATTCTTTTTTTTATTTTATCATTTTAGCATAGTGGATTTATGTTTCCAATAAATGTTTAGATAAACTATAAATCTTATTTTTTTACGGGTACGCGTATAATTGTTTCCGGTTCGCTAAAAGTCAAAAAGCGTCTAAACAGTACACGAGATTGGAAGATAAATGATTTTTCTTTCAGTCAAAAATAGTCGTCATTAGAAACAACAATGCTACACGCTAGTTTCATCCTCATAATTTCCATTGTTAATTCTCTGTCGGCTTCGTTGTCAGCACTCAAGGTAAATATCGTTTGCGCTAATTTTTTACGTACAAACTTTTTTTTATCTTATGGCCATGCATCACCCGGAGATGCATAGCCATAAGCTGATTAAAAAATAATAAGAAATACCCCTTGCTATTGAGAAATTAGCGATAATCCGAATGAGCTGTTAATCACAAAACATTAAATCAGGGCCGCTTATCGTACCCGTCGCGAACTTTTATTACGCAAACAGGAGCATTCGAGCGTGCATAAGTCAATCGAACGAGTTCAACGCGATTGAAATGTAAATCAATATGAGCGAGTATCCGAAGCCGGTCGACAAAGTAGTCGAGAAACATGCGGCGGCCGAAAATTCGACGATACTCAATACTAAAGTTATTCTTCTGATTCTTCAACTCAAAAATTGACCATAACATAAAAGGTATTTTCTTGCTAAACATAATATACTCCTTTCAACTACAAATTAATTCAACAGCTTGAACAAAAACATGTATCATAATAAATTAAATGTAAACAAAAAAAAACAAAAAACAATGAACAAGATTATGTTATTTTTTTTTAATAATAATAATAACAATGTAAGTCTTTTCATTGCTTTTTTTTAAATCTTTTTGTTTAAATCTGTCGTAAAACACTGACCAAAAATATTTAACGAATTTGATAGTTCACAGCTTATTTATGGAATTACACAATTTATTTTTTGGTTCTGCGATCTTGACAGGAAACTGTCAAATCAGGGTGGTTTGCGTGCAAAAATTGGGGAAAAAACATGTACGTACCATGCTCCTTGACGATGAGGCTGACACCGTGAAAGAATCCTCTGAATCTGGGATTCGCAGATCTCTGATCGTTGATAAATTTCACTTTGACCGTTTCCATCGGAGTGACGGCGAAGATAGCTTCAGAAACTCCTGCGCAGAGACCGGCCAGCAGTCTTCGCTGTGCGTTAAGTTTTCCATCCGAGTCGACAAGGTGTTTCTTGACGGTCTCGAAAGATCCGAATCTCACAGCCGACTTGGGAATCGAGCCATAGACTAAAACGGACAGTCCACGATAGAGTCCGAGAACTCCGTTGGTCTTGACGGTTTTGGCTACGCAGTCCCATATTCCGTTGTACTGTTTTCCTGCTCCTGCCTTCCCGTCAAGCTGCAGCTGCGTTTTTACATACTCGGTCGGATACGTTATGCAAATTTCGATTCCTCCAGTTATTCCACCTGAAAAGTTTAAAAAAATTATTGTTTTTTTATTTCGGCTAACTTTCGAAAAAAAAAACAAAAAATCACAATTCCAGCAGTCAAGTACTTGAGAAGGTTAGATGTCAACCGTACGTCGGACGCCACGAAGCCTCCGACTTATGACATATTTCACCAGACCCCAAGGGCCAAGGTCGCGTGCCTTAAATGGACACCGGGCATTTTTCATCGAGTCGATAAGATTGCGTGCGTGACGTAGCGAAATACGAGAATGACAAAAAAAAACAAAATTCTACTGACGCACAAACTAATTCCAGAAAAAAGGAAAAAAAAGAGAGAAAGATGCAACCGGGAAAATTCGATTTGCGAATATAAACGAAAAGGTCATAAAGACGAAAGAAAAAAAAAATATGATGAAATCGCATCTCGATAATCCAAGCTAAAAGGTGGAATCGATACGCCGTCGTTGAGCAGTGCAAAAAAACAACATAATCATAGTAAAGCTGATAGAAAATAAATAAAAAATAAAATTTATTACCGGCGATAATTCCCTTGACGCCGACATTGGTTGCCCCGACAGCGGCCGCCGCCTTATCCTGGAGCCAGGGTCTCCTGGGGAAAGGATTACCGGCGACACCCCGCACTTCCTCCGATCGAAGCAACTCTCGTCCCAGCCAGGCGGTATCCATGCTTCTTTTATTTTCTTTTTTTTTCTTTCCTTATGTAGTGAAACAATAAATAAATTTTATTCCCCGTGATTTTGGCGAGGGGTGGAAAGTTTAACGTTCGTTGACCGGGATATATTTGCCACCTCCAACCGCCGAAGCTGAACCGACACGACTGGACGAGCGTTGGAAGTGATCGTTGAAATTGACGGAATCGCGAACTCCCCACCCGCTCGTGCTCGTGAATTTCCTTACTTCGCCTCTCTCACTGCTTTATGCTCTTATCAATAACGCCGCCGAGCTCTTCATGGCACTTGAGCCTCCTTTGAGCGGCCTCGCTGGGTCAAGGAACATTGGCGAAGCCTCGTTGATATTTTTCCCGGCCTCCAGACCGGCTCGTATGTATATTTACCAGCCTTGACAAAATGAGCCTCGACTGCAATGATAATTTAACTAAAAATTCATGAAGATATCCTCGGGAATTTTTTTTAGTTAAATTTTCATTAATTTTGGTTTCATTTTCATTTTAAATCGTTACCTTGAAGCTGCATTTTTACCGATCTTTTTTCGTTCGAACTATAGTTAGAGCGATATTTTACACTATACGTGCCTTTCCAATCTGTGGACAGCGCCAACACGTAAGATGAAAGTAGCCAAAGTCCGGGCGCCGATCTGTTACGTATAGATATATCGATTGATTAATATGAAAGGCAGCGTTTTGTGTCATGAAACCTCAGCTGTTTCAAGGTAACGACCAAGTGTTGACACTTTGGGTCGTACAGTCGCGTGTGTATTTTTCCGTTTCATTTTTTCCATCACGTGTGTCTAATCGATCGGCAATTATTACTTCCGCGTGTTCAACATACCGAGTATAAAAATAAAAAATTTTCCTCGGAAAATGAACAATTCGCTGATAACGATTTTGATCCTCAAACTATATATATAAAAAAAAATGCGTTGGAAAAATTTCATGAAACATTTAGGAAGTGTAGATATACACACTGTTTTTGCATCCTGAAAATTGCAAGTCTGCTCCGAGTATTGCGTCAGCGCACCTGTTGCACTCAGGAACGTGATCGACGGATTATTCGGCACGATACGGAAACTCTCGTGTCGTTCTCTGGGCCTCTGACGTTACGTAATTCGCACGAACGATTACATCTGCGCGCACGTCCCCCGTTGAGATAATATCGAATTGGTCTAAGGTCAAATTTTCTCGTCGTTCGCAGTTTCGAATAAATTTTAAGCCACCTCCCGACGGGAGTTTTTCGAATTTATTTTATTTTTATTATAAACTTTTCGGAGTCACGTTTACACAACGTTGGATGAAACTTATATCGTAGAATAAAAAATAATTGTACGCGGGAATACGTCTCGGTGAGGTTTGACCGATGCTTCACCCCGGACCGCATCGATCCAGCCGCGATGAGGCGAGAATAGATGACCCATTCGATAATCCTGACTATATTCTGTCTCTCGTGACTTACCAGCCCGGAGTGGTGTTCGCAAGTCGTCGCATGCGTCTGCAATAGAAAAGTTTCGATTGATATGTCGTATTTTTTTTTTTTTTTTTTATCAAGCAACGTTATTTTGTTCTAAATCGAAAGATAATTTTATCCAACTGGAGAACTCGAATGCCGAACCGATGTCGGATGTCTTACCGAGTGTTGCGATCTTGGTCTCTTATCTTCTTCTCCATTTCCGCGTCCGTCAGCGTCTCGAGGAAGGGGGCCCACTGGTCGGCCTCCGAGGGAGGTCTGAACGGAACTTCGACCGTAGGTAGAGGAGCCTCCGAGAACGCGTAAGTTCTCTGATGCCAGGAGAGCTGACCGCGGACGCTTAAAAAAAATCCGACGCAATTAAATCGCCGAATTGTCTTCATTTAATCGGTTTTTAATTTAATTATCAATTTTCATTTAATCGGTTTTCAATTTATTTATCAATTTTCATTTAATCGATTATCAATTTATTTATCAATTTTCATTTAATCGAATATCAATTTTCATTTGACCGATTATCAATTTATTTATCAATCTTCAATTCATCAAGATCGATTATCTCATTCAATGTTCTCATTACCTGTACGCGATAGCGGTTACGAATTCTCCGCCGAGACCCAATTCGGCGCAGAGTTTCATCGCGAATTTCTCCGGATTATTTTCCTTCTCGGACATGTCCCACTCGACCTGATCCACGAGAGAGGTATTGCCAACGTGAATGTTGAGCTTTATTATTACTCTCTGATCGCACTGGTCCTCTATCAAGGTTTCTTGCGGGAAAGCCTCGATCTGTTGTCTTATCGCTTGAGCAATTGCTGGTACGAAGGTCAAGGGATTCAGATCGAGATCGTCGCACAGGACTTCGGCGAATTGTTCCGGAGTTATCAGGCTCTCTGCCGATGAGAAAGTAAATTAAAAAATTAGCTCGTCTGTTTCTCCGTGATGATCGCGTCGGTTTTTTCCTATTTTTTGCTACATCAGATTCTGTACCATTTTTGTTCCACGTGAACGTGTCTCGTAGCTTTTGACCCTCTATCTCCATGTCTAAACGAATTGGGACTAGCATCTCTTGTTGCGCCGCGTTTTCCAAATTCGCGGAAGGATCCGTATCGTCGAAACTGAAACAATCGTTAGCAGTGCAATCGTGAGACAACGTCGATTCGCCCGCGAAAAATTTGGTATTTGATTTTATCAAAATGCAAATTTTTTCCTCGCAGATTATTCGTTGATATTTCAACTTTGATTTAGTAGGTGAAAAATGTTGCAGTATTTTGCAATTGAGTATCAAACAGTAAAACGGTCGAGCAATTATATCATTGATGATATATAATATATATTATTGCAGAATTATAATATAACATAATAATTGCAGTAATCAAATTTTTAATTAAAAAAAATATATATATTTTAAAAAATGTCTCACTGTAAAGTAATAATTCTCACTGTTTCAAATCCCTTGATGGAGTTTCGGATCAACTGGTAATTGGGCTCAGCCCATTTTCATAAAAATAAATAAACAATTAATATCCCAAGGATTTCTCACCAAAGTGGAAATGTTCTGACTTTCTTGTTGTGAACTCTGTTGCGATTTATCGGAGTGGCCTGAGGTACAGCGTCAAGATGGGAACTGTTGGGCAAACTGGGTACCCATGCCATTGACTTTTTTGATTTTCCCTCCCTGGGTGCGGGTGGCTCAGTTGAGTGAACGGAGACTGCTTTGTACTTGTCATCATTGCCCTCAATTACGTCCTCCACCTCGCTGGCTCTCAGTAGAGACACGCTGGACGCCAAGACGTGTTGGCTGAGTCCCAGTTCCACCAATTTTTTTCTTTCGTCGTTCGTTATCGAACGACGAAACATTCCCGGATAACGTTTGTACAGAGAGCCTCGGAAAAGCCGTAGATAATTGCCGACTTCGGATCCGATGCAGTAGTACTCTCCATTCTCCTCGACTTGAAAACTTATCGGCTTGTCCCCGTACGTCCTCAGAGCCATTACGAAAATCTAACTCGTGGCCCGTTCCTTAACTGTATCTCAAACAAAATTGCATCGATAAAAACAAGTTCCAGTAAGGAAATACAACGAGTCTTAACTTTTTGTTCGATACGTTTTTAAAGTTGAACGATCATTTTTCTTTTTGTAATTAAAATTACTCACGATAACTCGGCGCCTGTAAACCGATTAGAAAAATGTGAATCAAAAACGTGTTTTTTAAATATATTTTTATTTTTAATAATACCGAAACAAGTGCACGTTGTTTAAATAAAAATGTAAAATCTTAACCAAACTTTCGCTTGTCAATACCAAAACAGCGTCGCTGTTGGTTATGGCGGCTTGGTGAAACTTCGTTGCAGTGGCAGAACTGCTCGAAAAAGATAAATTCTCTAGAGAAACACGCGCCAAAGGGAACGCAGCTTCGAAGATGGTTTCGTGGCGTTCGACTTTACACGAGCGCTCTCGACAATCGTTATCAATGATAATGGCGAGTGTCGTTCGGATATCGATAGTCCCATAAAAATTGGCAATGTCCCTGATCCGAATTGTCGAACGAAAATCGACCAGTTCGACGATGAACCGGCACAGTGGATCGATATAAACGCACCGATCAACGATTTTCTATATCCTCTCGATTACAGTGAAAGATAATAAAAAGAAGGAAAAAAACGAAACTTGAATTCGAAATGGAATCATCGCGTAAGATGGCGTGTCCCGAGCGATGAGAGAGATATAGAGTCGAACTAGTCGACGTGTATGATCGCGACGGGTCGGTAACAGTGTACTGTCGTCTCATCTGTTCGAGCATTCGTGTTCGGAGGGAACTCGCTGCGTTTGCAATTGTGTTGGTGCGTATGGCCTTGCGGGCTCGGGTAAAACAGAACCTACAAACTGTGGCTCCGAAAGAAAAATTTGCTTCCCGCTCAGTGAAACAAAGTTATATATAAATATTATTAAGCGAACAGCGGCGAAGGACGGTATTTGTCAAGAAAATTAAACATCCAGGAGCCAAGAGCCAGGTGCGTCAACGATGATCCACTGTAGTTTCTTCTATCTCGTAATATCGGTGCTAGCTTTCTCGGTTGACCGCGAAGGCCACGTAGCCGGCACGCAGATACCCCGTGTACGCGGTATACCGATATCTAAGAATTCCCTCTACAATCCCGACAACGATTTCGAGTGCCTCGACGGCAGCAGGAAAATACGTTACGACCGCATAAACGACGATTACTGCGACTGCGACGATGGAAGCGACGAGCCGGGAACCGCCGCCTGTTCGAACGGCGTGTTCTTTTGTCAGAACACCGGCCATCAGGCGAAATACCTGCCGTCGAATCGCGTGAACGACGGAGTTTGCGATTGTTGCGACGCTAGCGACGAGTACGCGTCGGGCAAGCAATGCCTGGACAATTGCCACGAGTTGGGAAGGGAGGCGAGGATGGAGGCCGAAAAAGCCGCCGAGCTCACCAAAGAGGGCAACAAAATACGCCTTGAGATGCTCACGCTGGGCAAGCGGCTCAAGAGCGAGCATCAAACCAAGCTCGTCAAGCTACGCGGCGACTACGAAGAGGCTGGGCTCACAAAGAAGGAGAAGGAGGTGCTGAAGAACCAGGCGGAGGAGAGAGAAAACAGCGCTCTGGAAAAATATAAAACTGCGGAGACGGAGCAGCTGACGGAAGCGGACGCCTTGGAGGAGGAAGAGTTGCATGGTTCTGAGGCTGAGGAATATTTCAAAATGCTGGACTCCGATCAGAACGGATTCGTCACTGTGGCTGAACTGCAGACCAGGGTCACATTCGACAAAGACGGCAATGGCGAAGTCACTGAGGAGGAAGCTATGTTCTTCCTAAACAACCAGCCAGAGATTAACTACGAGGATTTTGTGGATCTGGCGTGGGCTAACGTGAAACCGTTCGTGCTGAGAGAACTTGGTTAGCGTTACTTTTTTTTCTTACTCTTTTGTAACGGGATACCTAAAAAAGGCTTTATCTTATCACAGCATTGTTATTGCCCATATTGTTGCCCATAGCAATTTTTTTGTTGTTATCGAACTGATACAAAGTATATTATTTTATCGAGTGAACTGCTATTTTTAAGAAAGTAGGTACGATATTCTTAAAGAGCAAGGCTGTGATGCAGTAAAGCATTTTCTTTTTAAGCAGGTTGGAGCACTTTGCACTAATGAAATGATCAGTACATTTTTAAAGTCATTTATACAAACTTTTATGCATTTATCGATTACAGTGGATGGTCATTTGTATTACAGCGAGTGTGCTCAATCTAGAAGAAATATTGATTGAAGTGGACTTGCAAAAATATTATCCGTTTTGTGATAATTTTTGAAAAGGTACATACTTGTTTTTTTCAAAGAATAATTCATAATTTCTGCGCGATTTTGATGTAGAACGGCTCAATCTCTTCCTTGAAAAGATGCTGTACAAATTCACCATCTGGATATTCGATAGTTTTTTTCGATTACAAACGACAGCCTTTTCATACATCATCGGAATTCCTTCATAAACAAACAGTTGTAATTTTTAAACAGAAAATACTATTGAATATTTAGGCGGTGAATTCGTAGAGCATCTTTCAAGGAAGTGAATGAGCCGTAATACATCAAAATCAAACAAAAATTGCGGATTCTTCATTGAAGAAACTGAACGAATATGTTCTTTTCAAAAATTAGAACAAACTCCTTAATATTTTCGCAAATCCATTGCAATTAATGTTTTTCTAGGTCCGGGACGTCTGCTGTATTACAAATAACCATCCACTATAATCCATAGATGCGTGAAAGTTTGTTTAAACGACTTTAAAAAAGTAGCACCCATTTGACTAGTGCAAAGCGCTCGAACTTCCTAAACAGTTCTTATTTATATCCTCTGGAAACGTGTGACTCCGATTTTTATTTTTGTTGTAAATTCCACACAGGTTCTTTCAAGCCACCGATTCAAGAGGAGGAGAGAGAGATCGCCGAGGACGACGACGAGTCATCGGACGTCGTGGGACAAGACGATGCGGAAGGCGAGGAGGAGGCTCGCGAGGAGGAGCAGCAAAAACCGTCGGAAGAGCCGGTGCACTACGACGAGGAGACCCAAATTTTGATCGACGAGGCGACGCAGGCGAGGGAACGTTTCCAGGAAGCCGAAAAATCCCTTCACGAGCTACAGAACGAGATAAGGAGGCTCGAGGAGAGAATCGAGAGGGACTACGGAGCCGAAGAGGAATTCTCGTCCCTCGATGGTGAATGCTTCGAGCATCGGGACTTGGAGTACGTTTATTCATTATGCCCGTTCGGCAAGGCCACCCAACGATCGGTTTCCGGCGGTGGGGAAGTCAATCTCGGAAGCTGGCACGAGTGGGTCGGACCGGAAAACAACAAATACTCGAAGATGAAGTACGACAGAGGTTTAACATGTTGGAACGGTCCGGCTCGCAACACTCTCGTCGATCTACGATGCGGCAAGGAAAATCGTCTCATATCGGTCTCGGAGCCGAGCAGATGCGAGTACACTATGGTATTCACAACGCCGGCTCTTTGCAATCCCAACATCGATACCAGCGACGTTCACGACGAGCTGTAAGAAACTAAAAAAAAAAGAAGAAATGATTTTTAAAAAAGGAGGAAGAAGAAAACAATAAAACAAGGAAGTATTTTCGTAACCGACCTTCGAAAACACAGCACGTACACGCGAGCACGTAACTACAATCTTGTGAGATGAATTTTTAAAATCGGATGCGGAGCGTCAAAATATCCATCGAAATTTGAACGAATCACAATGAGATGTAGAATACAGACTGATAAGCCCGTGATTTTCGAAAAAGCCGCATCCGGTTACCGAAGATTTTTCTACTTCGATGTATCACGAACAAATCTCGCGGATCAAAAACATAAAGTAAAATGCGTGATTTTTTTTCTTTTTTTTTCGTATGGCCGTCAGTGCCCCCCGCGAGTCCAGCGTACAACCGACCATGTGCATAAAGTTTTTTAGTTAATGGACGAGTTTTACGTAATAGCACACAAAGTTCATGGATTGAATAAAAGTAGCGCATAATAAGAATAATGAGGGAAAGAATGAACGAAATGAAACGAAGAAACGAATCGATACGGACTTCGATCGTCATTGCTCACTCTACATATAAAATATGAAAAAGAAACCAGATAAACTGCCTAGGCGGCACCACAGTACCACATGATTTTACTCGAATTGTTGATTTTTTCTTCAATGCATAAGGGTGCGAGTGGAATGAAAAAAAAGCAAAACTTGTTGCACCGTTTCATTGCCAATATTGGATCACTGTTACATTCCTCTTTTTGTACACGGAGTATTTCTACGGAGGAGACGAATAAATAAAATCGTTAAAAAAAAGGAAATAAATGACCTAATGTAATTTAGCGGAGTCCGAAAAAACAACACTCACCTGTTATTTTCGTCACGTATAGCCGGCGTGCAGCAGGCCTGCGGGTCCGAATAAATGGATTACCAATGTGCGTATAGTGTTGAAGATTTTATTTACAAAGAGACGCGCAAACTTTTTTTTTTGTTTTTCTTTCATATACATTCAATATTATTACCCTATCGTCATCGATCCATCATTAAGCTTCGATTAATTGAAATTCTTTTATTTCTCTTCTACGTATATTTCACGACTTACGTATACGTTTCTTTTTTGATAATACGTACATATATATAGTGTATAGATGGTAATACAATTGGTTCTCTGGTTACATACATTCTGTCCTTAATTAATCGACTTTACCGGAAATAAAAACGTGCAACGGGCAAATTAACTGATACAAATGTTACGAAGAATTTTTTTCTTTTTTTTTCTGCACGAATTCTCTCTTTACGTTTGTTTCGTTTATTTACATGTAAGGAGTATTCACGTACGATCGCGTGATCGTTTCTTTTACGCTACTGTACAGTCAGTTTCCTTACACACAACGATTCTGCGAGCCCGACGAGTCTTCGGAACTCGGTGAGTGCATTGCGGTGAATTTAAGAGAAATGCGAGGGAAAGAAAGAAAAAAATGTAGTTTGAAGATTATCTACGGGACTGAAGGGAATGAAAGAGATAAACGTTACGATAACAGAAAGTGAAGACAGAACAGATAAAAGACACTTAAACAAAGTTGATTATCGGTACATCGCTACGTAACCTCGGGCGCTTACAAGGTAATTAAGTTTTCTTTACACGCACGTAGAGAATTGTTTTCTTTTTTACGACATTTTTAACGATATTAGTATAAATAAACTCGACACAATTCTGTACATACATAATTTTTTTTTATATATTTCGCGCTCGGTGAGAAGTTTTTCCTTTGGAAAGTAATAAAAGAAAATATAAAAAGAAACGAAATTAACAGAAAACGTTGATTGGCGCTCGGCGCGAATCGAGGAAAGACGCGAATATATATCTCTTTTGTTTTCATACACAATTTCGCCACAGTCGGCCCGATGAATCTCTCGGGGTTAGCGCAGAGTTAGACAACAACAAAAAAACACTCCGTGCATTCAACACACTTACGAAAGTGCCGTAGAGTCATCGAAAACTCTTTTTTCTTTTCGAAGCTTTTTTTCGATCGTTTGCTATGTCGATAATTTTCGATCGTAGTTAGCGAGTTTTTTTTTTATGTCGCACGCGATATCTCTACTCGACGAAACGATCTGCGTTCATATGCAGCGCGTTTTTAATCTTCAAGCAAGACAGTCGCGCGAACCTCTGTGCTTGAAGAGCGCGGGGAAAAAAAAGAAAAATTAATCGCTAAAATCTCTTTCAACAACGAGCTCGTCGACTCGACTCGTATCTCATCACTTGCCAAGCTTCTCGAACATAATGAGTTTCTCCTTGAAGCTCTTAGTGTCGGTCGAGACCTCGGATATGTTGCCGTTAAGCATGTTCTGCAGGTCCTCGTCGTTCTTGCTCGCCAATAAATTGTTGAAAATCATTTTGTTGTCGTCCTGCTGCACGACCGGCGAACTCGGCGGCGATGAGATCTGCTGTTGTTTCTTCTTTGGATATGCCGCTGTATTGTTGCGCTGGTTATTGCCGTTATCCGCCATACGGGTGACGATGGTTATGGCGAGCAGCTGGTGAATGTCGATGTTCTCCTTCGAGTCGGACGTCTGACGCCAGTAGGACTTGTCCGGCGACACTATCGGCGAACGATTCGAGTCCTCGGTGAGGTCGCCGGCGGACTCCACCTCCGTTCCCGTCGTCTTCGCCGACCACGCGTCCTGACGAAAAAAAAAAAAAAAATCAATGAATAATCGATGAAAGAAATAAATTACCTAAATGAAAAATCAATTAAAAGCAGCTGATTGCTTATCGATTCTCTGAGCTTTTATCATACGCTCCATCCTAGGCACATCTTTGCATATCTATTCACGGACGTATAGGTTAACTATTCAAATACAATTGTTAATTTATGAGATTTTCCGAAATCAGTACCACTGTCCAACGCAAGAAATAATTAAATATTGTTAATTTCTTTCACACGCATGCATCGAGATGCAAACAATCAATTTTCTCCCCCTCCCCTGTGATATCGAGTTTAACGATTACATAGCGTTTTTTAAATCAGATCGTAATAGGTCACGAGTGAATGACCTTTTTCGCAAAGTGGATTTTCAATACACAGAACAATTTTTGCCGAACTTAATGAGATCGAGAAAATAAATAAATGAAAAATCAGCTGATTCCACATAGATTCTCTGGAGCGGTTATCAAACGCTTCGCAAGAGGAATATCTTTTCATCTTAGAGAAGATGCTGTTCAGAGACCGAATTGGTTAACGATTCAGATAAAAAGTCTTAATTGCGACATTTAATAGTATTTTGCAATTAAAACAGGAAACTCCAAAATCAGTTTCACTTTCTCAACACAAGAAATAATGAAATATAGTAACAGTCTCACAGTACACGCATCGAGATGCAAAAAAATTCCCCGCGCAATATCCCGTTTAACGATAAGAAATCGTTTTTGGCAATCGTATCGCAATAGGTCACGAGTGAGCGCAAATTGTCGCAAAGTGAATTTCCCAGCGACAGGACTCGCTGAGAACAGGAAGCGTTAATCAGTTTCGACTCACGTTCTTATCACGTTTCTCGGTTAGGCTGTCGGCGACATCGTCGTCCCTCGTCTCGCGCTCGGCGTCCTTCTCGAGGCTGTCGAGTGTCTCGGTGCTGTCCGACGATTTGTTCCTCCTCTCAGAATCCAGTGTGTCGGTGCTGCCGAGCTCGGAGCTTTCGGATGATTTTTTGACCCTGTGTGGTTTCCTCGTCGGCGTCGGTCTTCTCTCGTCCTCGGCGACGTTCTCCGTCGGGAAAATATCGACAACGCTCGTGCTCGGTATTCTCTTCGGTGGTCTCCGAGCGCGCCGATTCTCGAGTCTGTCCTCGAGCTCGAGATTGTCGGAGCTCTCCGACGAAAGCGCCATCCTCTTGGAGGATCGCCAGCAACCCTTGCCGAGGTCGACGCTCGATCTGTTGGATTCCTCGGTCTTGCCCACCTCCATGGCCTCGAAGCTCTCGGTCGACTTGGAAGTGAGCTTCGAGTATCTCCGAGCTCGCGCCAAATTAACGTCGGACGCGCTGCTTCGCTTCTGAAGCTCGGGCCTCACGTCCAGCTCCTCCATTCTCGAGTCCTCCAAGGTCTCGAAATTCTCCGACGAGATCGACATCAGCTTCGGAGGCGATTTTCTCGGTCTCAGCTCGAAGGAGCTCCTCCTGCGCTCTATCGAGTCGTCACTTATCATCGTCTCGATTGCCTCGAGACTGTCGGCGCACTTCAGTGCTCCCTCGCTCGATTTGCTCGTCACGACGTTTGAGTATCTTCTCACCGGCAGGCGGATCTCCTCGTCCTCGACCAGCCGCTCGAAGCCCTCGATGGACTTCGACATCTGGTGATTGTAAAGCCTCCGTGAAACCGGTCGGATCTCCACGTGCTCGACGAGCTTCTCGAAGCCCTCGGTCGACTTCGACATCGAATTCTGGAGCTTCCGGCCCTGCCGGGATTCCTCGTGCTCGGAGAGCTTGTCGAAACCCTCCGTGGACTTCGAGAACGAAGCCGGCGAACTCTCGAGGCTGTCCGGCGACTTCGACAAATGACTGCTCGAGGAACGCCTGCGCGGCAACTTCGCCTCGAGCTCGTCGTAGACGTCCGAACCCTTCGAGACCCGGCTGGAGGGCTTTCTCGAGACGGGTTTTATCTCGTGCGAAGAAATGCTTTCTCTGTCCTCGGGCTGGTCCGCAGATTGCTCCTGGCTGATCTTCACCGTCGCGGTCATCGAGTCCAGACTGTCCGGCGACAGAGACGCCGTGCTCGCTGGCTTCATCAGCGGCAACTTTGATTCGAGCTCCTCGAAGATGTCGGAGTTACGCGAGAGACGACTCGATGACTTCCTCAGGGCTGGAGAATTCTTCTTCTCCACCGGGGAACTCGAGCTGCTCTTCGCACCAGGCTCGAGACTGTCCGGAGCGTCGCTCTCGGCGATCGTTGCTATCTCCGATCCAGAAACTGTCGCGCTGAGGCCGGCGCGCCGTGGAGGTCGACGGTTCTTCGGACGCACTGATATGCGGTGGTGCGCCGCTGTGTGATTCAGGCTCGCGCATTCCAGTTGGGCTGTTTTTTTTTGGACAAGATAAATTTATGATTATTTTGGCACGTTGTGGTGGGGCAAAGACGGTGAATGTGGGCGGCTTGAAAGTTTTGGAGTTTATCTCTAAAAGTAACCCACAAAGTATGCCAGAACATCCTTTAGTATGGAGGCCTGACAAAGGTTTTTTTTATTGAATTTTTTTTAGGAACATTTTTGAGACAAAGTAAGTACATTTTTTTTTAGGTACAGCTTTTTGATTTTTTGACACTGTTCTTGTGTCTCACTGGTAGATTTTATCGCATCGGCCCATATTTACCACTTTTATTCAAGTTACAATTTTATTTTTTTTTTAAGAAGATAAATTTACTACTATTTTAGTATATTGTGTTGGAGTAAATGTGAATATGGGCAGCTTAAAAGTTTTTGTCTGTATCTCTCACTGCCCCAGAAAGTATCCAACACTCTTTACGAAGGCCTGGCAATGGTGTTTAGGATTTTTAGGATTTCTTTTCTTTAATTTTTTTTTTTCGGAAAATCTTTAAGACAAAGTAAATACATTTTTACATTTTGTTTTAGATACTATATTTTTTGATTTTTTTTAACCCACATCCATGTCTCACTGGTCCATTTTACCACTTCAGCCCATATTCATTGCATTTACCAACAATTTTATTTATTTTTCTTATTGATGGTAAATTCATTTTTTATAGGGCTGTTAATACTCACGCAAGACTTCCTTCGGCGAAGTCTCCCGGTCAGTTACATCGTCGGAAATTCTCGTCACCTGAAAATAATATTTATAACATGACGATTAGAAAAAGAAAGATTAGCTCGATCGGTCGGAGTTTGAAATCGATAATCGTCTCGAGCTGGTACGAATGACTCCCTCCGAATAATCGGCGATGGAAATATTTTTAAATTTTTCTCTCCGCGGCTTAGCCACCTTCAGCCGATAACTTCTTTTCTTGTACACTCCTTTCCGCACCGAGCTACAGCGGCTTATCTACTCCACGCTCTGTGTCGAAGAATTTAATCCGCAAGGTTGAATGAAAGTTATTCGCAAAGCGCTATGGAAATTGCGTCGACATTTTCCCGACTGCGACGCTTTTAATTCATAAGCGATATTTTTTTAAACGCGATCTTTTAACTATTTATACTTTATATTCTTTTTTTATTCTATTTTTCACGATATATTCAAGCGTTGAATACTCTTTATAAAATATTTTTTGCTTCCTCATACAACAGCGTTTTTAGTGCAAATTTTTGCAATAAATTTTGAAATAACCTTTGGCCACTTAAGTTTTACATTAATTACAATTTCGCTGATTAGAAAACTATAATCAGTCATCAACGAACTGGTGCAAATTACTTCGTACAATTTTTTTTATAATATTTTTTTTATAAAGATGTTCATTAATACTACAGGCAATCTTTTGCGGAGCGACGTCGAAGCCTCGTGACGAGCTATTCGCCGTTGCAAAATGAATAATTGCTAAACGCAATACATCCCTGTCGGGTAATATCGAAACTTCCGAAAAGATTAGAGAGAGACGACGATAGACATAGCGCCGAGCGCCCTACCGTGTATGTATATCTATGTATGTACATTAATGAAACGGCGCGATACGCTATTTCGTTTTAATAGCGAGTGAGCACGAGGCTCGCAGCAGTCTACAATTATTCATGAGGCGCAAGAAGATGAGGATCTTTCGTTAGTTTTCACTGGCTCGGCCTACTCGCGTTACGTCAGAGGAGACTTCCTCGTTTCGTAGCCGAGGCTCGTGTTTGTGTACAGTGCAGCGCGCTCGACTTCCACTTGTTTTTGTTTTCCCCCTATAGATGGCTCGCTCGAAAGTCTCACGCGCGAGCGCCCTATACGTGTATCGGGAGAGCCTCTCGATAATTTTTCTACTTCCACTGCTTTCCTATTTTTTTTATTTTCTCTTTCGCATAATGTTAATAATAATTTGGGACATTGCCGACACTTAGTTGATGTTGCGACGAGCCGAGACCACCGAGGCGAGACCGCGTCTCGACAGTGACGCGCAAGTGCACCGGGAACCGTCGGCGTGTAACGGTAATCCACTGTGTCAAGTCCCGAACGGAGTGCGCATGCGCGCGCGCGCACCCGTCCACTTAACCGCGATCGTTGCGAGACTAAACCGGTTGCAGGTGCCGGGAGAGAGGACCGAGAGAGAGCACACGAGAGCGGGCCTCCGTGCCCGTGCCTACGGCGTCTTCCTATGGGAACCTCGCGCTGCACTCTCTCGTCTCGTCCCGAGGTCGTTCGTGAAAATTAAGCCGAACGAGCCCGACGCACGTGTGTGTTACAAGAAAATTATACCAGAATCGATTAACCCATGTCTTCATTAGCATTGTTCAGGCTTCCGAGATCGCTCAGCGGGACAATGTTTCTCTCTTCCCGTCCCGGTAGCGCAAGCCATTTTTTTTAGCGTTTTTTTTTTCGTAACGATAAGATCAGCACGCTTGGCGGGCTGCAGAGTTTCTTTTAAATTGCGGACACTGAAATCGATATTATTTTCGCTTCTCGCTTGAATTCTTTTTTATTATAGGGGGAGCGATCCAATTAGGTGGCATTACCGGAAACAATGGAATAAAAAAAAGAATTAATTACATTTTGTTTCTTTTAACGAGTAGAATTGGAGAGATTTTTCTCTGGAACAGGAAGCAATGGAAATAAAATAAAATTTTATTATTTTTTTTTTAACGGGCAAAATTGTCGAGGATTGTTTTTCTCGGCGACTTTTTGATAAAATCCGGAAACCGTAGCATAGTACGATTTCACGTTTATAGGGGGCGACTACTATACGATCAATGAATAAAGATCCGAAAACACTTTTGATTATCTCGATACATCTCGGATCATTTTTTTTTAGACGGGTACAAAATCCACGAGTAATAATAGTTACGATTCTATTTACAGATATCGGAAACGGAAGATGAGTACCAACAATTGCGAATTCACGAAGTGGAAGAACACCGAAAAAAATGTATGATTGAAAAATTTAATGCACCGTAACGTGAGTACTCATAATTTTTTTTTTATGTACAATATTAGGGATCTCGGCAAATTTTTTGGATCTGCATAAAAAAATATACGAACAAAATAATATTCCAAGTTTACATGAAATATCGTAATCGAAAAATCGATGACCGTGACGCGCTATCCAGCGTAATTATAAACCGACTATTTCTTTTCGAATCGAACCAATATCGACAGAAAGGAAAACGTAAACGATGATTAAGAAAATAACATTTACCGGCGTTAAAGAAACGTCCACGAAAACTTCTTAGTCAAAGAGTCAAATATGCGTACAAATTATATGCACGTATAAGATATACAAAAAAAAATCCAACATTTCTCGACGGAACCTTAAGTTTCATAGGGTTTACCTCGTCGTGTTCCTCCAGTGGTTTTTCGACCGGCGGAACTCTCTGTCTCATCTCGGCCTTTGACTTCGACCTCGACTCGACTCTTCCTTTGGGCGCCGCAGCATCGTTGACCTTCTGCGTCCTCTCGCCGTTTCCATAAACACCAATCGTTATTTTGCCCGTGTAGTCCCTCGTCTCTAATCTCGTTCCTCCATCGATCGCGTTGCATTCCTCCTGTTTCCTCCCGTAGACCCCGATCGTCACTTTGCCACCGGAATTGCTCGTAAAATCAACAGCCTCGAATTTCTCCCCCTTCCCCTTGCACTCATACAAGCTAATCTTCGCCGTCGAATCGGTGCAATCGATCGCCGCGATGTTCTCCTTGTAGACCCCAATTTTGATCTTCGACGTCGATTCCGTCAGCCGGTCGTTTCTCTCGTTGCAACCGTAAACGCCGATCGTTATCTTCGTCGGCGCATCGACGGCGCTTATCCGAGCGTTTTCCCGCGTTCGATCAATCAGTCTCCGGCGCTCGACAGGATTCAAATTCAGCTGTTCGATTATCGCTCGGATGTTCGAGGAAATCGTTGTCTCCCGATGGGACACGACCATCTTGGATTCGATATTTTCTTCACTCTTTTTTTCGCAAATTCAGTTTCGTCGAAAAATCATTTTCTGTTCGGTTTTTTTTTTTTTTTTATATATATTTTCCTTTATATCATCCTCGCGCCGCCGTCGGCCGAGTTTTGTTTATAGGAAATATCGTTCGCTCGAGAGTCCGCTGCCGCGAGCTTTTCTCGATCGCAGCTGCGAGATTGAACGTGCGATCCGGCACGAGACTCGGTACACTTTGCCGGTTGATGTTTATCCCAGGATTTCGCTCGGTAAGCTACCTCTTCGGGGGAGCTACCGCAACGCCTCGTCCTCGTTTTCTCAGCGACCTAGGCTCGCATCTCGATCGCTTCCCACGCGACCTTCCACCTTGCCGCTGGCAGCCGAAGATAACGAGGCTCTACCGTTAACAGTACTGATATATGTATATGTATATGTATATGTATATGTATATGTATATGTATATGTATATGTATATGTATATGTATATGTATATGTATATGTATATGTATATGTATATGTATATGTATATGTATATGTATATGTATATGTATATGTATATGTATATGTATATGTATATGTATATGTATATGTATATGTATATGTATATGTATATGTATATGTATATGTATATGTATATGTATATGTATATGTATATGTATATGTATATGTATATGTATATGTATATGTGTGGAGTAGTGTTCTATGCTTATATCTTCTCCTCTCGAGAGAGCAGCGAGCCTCAGCGTTACCGAATGCGCTCTTCCCCCTTTAGGCGCGGCTGCTGCAATTTGGCTCCGTCGGGAGGCGTGGAAAATGCGAAGGCGCTCACCGTTTCGCGCGGCGATAGAGCGCGTGAGAGTGCTCCCGATCTTTCCCGTCTGACCCGAAGATACTGCTCGGCGATCGATCCTCTTTCCGTCCGCGATAGCCTTCGCACGGTTGAGTCCGCCGTATTGCTAACTTTTTTCTCTTCTTCTTCCTCTTTATCTCCGATAGGACGTTGCACTTTCGCGCTCGCAGGCGCAGGTGGAAGACTTGCGGATAGAGCCTTTCGCTTCCGTCGGCACGTCGCTGTCAAATTTTTGCTCGGAAAATTTGTCGAGTGTCCCGAAATTCGTCGCCAGAGAATCGCCAATTTTTCTCTACTCTTTTTTTTTTTTTTTATTAACACTCAGTTTTTTGTTGGTAAAAATTATAGTTGCAGGGCTGTGGAGTTGGAAAGATCGATCGTTAACAGCGATCAAAGCTAACCCTGGATCTGTGGAGGTTTCGGAAAATTTCACGTGCTCTGGGAGAAAATAAAATAAAAAAAGTGCGTTTAAGTAATTTCAATGATACTTCAATGAAAACGATCGTGCCAATTGCTTTCGCAAAAAAAACCAACGAGCGCGCCTAAGTGTGATGAGTAACTCAAGATGAAAAAACTAATAAAAAAAATGCATAATTAAGGAATGTTCCATCGGAGCGTCCGGAAGGTTTCAACAGACCCGTGATAGCGAGGAGAGGAGAATTTTTCTTGGTAAGCCAGGTTCAACTTCATTCGCAAACCAAAAATCCCCCTTGAATTTTTAGTCTCAAATGTGTTCACACAAAATCTAACGTAATATTTGTATATATATATATATCGCTGAAACAAGTGAGGATATTCTCTCGACTATTCCCAAGAGTTCGAAATCGTCGCCAGAATTAACTTCATTCGCAAAGGAAAAGAAAAAAGAAATCCCTCCTCGAAGTTGTAGTCTAACAAAAAAAAAAAAAAAAATCTTTCCACACAAAATCGAAATTGCAGTGAATATATGTATCTGATCGGTGAGATAAGTGAGGCAATTTCCGCCGGTTCCCATGAGCTCGAAACGGTAGTGTTCGCATTTCTGGGGCGAACAGATCGACAGAATGAACTTCATTCTTGCGAAAAATTGGATAAAAATGTGACGGTCCCGTATTTCGAGTTAGTATTCTTAGCGCAGGAAACTCAAGTTTAATATTTTATCTAAATTATCAGTAATCTTTGTGTCGCCAGCACCTTCCGTGCGAACGTTCTTGCTCTCACGGCAGCGATCCAGCCGCGCTGCACACGCCGCGCGTGAGCAGCGGCCGTCTTATCAGCGCGTAAGAATACTTTGTCGGGCGCAGCAATAGGCGAGGGCCCTGGCTCCGTCAGGCCCTTTATTCACTTCATCTCAGAGTCCCGAGACTGTTAGACGTCCGCTCTTCTGCATTCACTTCATTAAATAAAGTTATCAACCATATTTCGGAGTTTCGTTTATTCTATACGCGCATAACTCGACCATACCTAGGGTACCATCACAAAAAAATCTTTCCACACAAAATCGAAATTGCAGCGAATATTTGTATTCGTCGGTGAGATAAGTGAGGCAATTTCGCCGACGAGTTTCCGAAGAGTTCGAAACGATTGTGTTTGCGTTTCGAGGGCAGAAACAGATCGACCCACGCTCGCCCACAGTCGCCTCGATCATTCTTCGTCTTCGCGGCCGCGCGTCGGTGAAACAGCCTCGCGAGTTTTTCCGCGAGGATCCCCGCGGTCCGGTGACTCAGAAACGGTACCCGTCGCGGAGAGCGATAGGTGCGTGTCGCTTTGCGGGGAATCGACCGAGACTCTTTGCGAGCTGGCCAAAGAGCCGACGGTGCCTTTCGGGGCCAAAGATCGACCCACGCATCGGTGCGAGCGTTCCTTCGCCCACAAGCGACAACGGGCCGACAACGCCGACGGACTCGATAGAGCGCATGGACACGCGGTGAACGCAACCGCGTCGCTAAGGTCCTCGGCTCCTTTTTCTCTCGCTCTCCCGTCACCGCCCGCGTGTTTGCCTTTTACCTTCGCACATTGCGCTCGCACTCGCGACCGACACGCTCACGGGGCGTGCCGCTTGTTTTGCTCCTGTGGATTGCATTTTACCATTCGACTCCATCGTGCCGATAACGCTCCTGTAATCGAACGAGTTGAAATCCATTATGGACCGTACATTAAAAAAAAAAAAAAAAAAAAAAAAAAACTGCGATTAGCGGTCATGACTGTCACTCAAGAGCGTCCGAAATACGGTCGGTAATAAAAACTGCAATCAACTTTCTTTTCGCGGACGATGGTATTAAAACTGATGAAAATAAATAAATCAAATATTGATACTTGAAAAATTAGCTTACGGGCTGTTCAATGAAAACATTTTTATTTCGATTACCATCTTTCGAATCTTCACGATTCCATACGGGGTTGAAACGACAATACGTCACCCTGACAGTCTTGCCGTCGTCGTTTCAATATCATATGGAATTGACAATTGGAATCGAAAATTGGTATTAATTGAAATTAATTAAAAATTCAAAGTAAAATTAAAATTAAAAAAAAAAAAAATCTTTGCCTGCCCGCAAGCGAATTTCGTTTACAGTGTAAGGTCAAAAGAAAAGTTTGATCGAAGACAGATTACGTGTCAGCTTCCAATGACACTTTTCTTTCGATCGGAGATGTTAGCATAAGTGAAAAAAAAAGTTGATTACCGTTTTTTATACCAACTGGGCAGGGGAAGGCTGGGCGGGGAGGGTTTTCACATGCTTTTAAGGGGAGGCTAAACACCCATAAGTTCGGGAGACAGAGTTAAAATTTTGAATACATTTTTCTCCGAAACGATTCTATAAAATGAAGAATGAATTGTGTGGCTCATTATTTTAATCAAATACGCAGTGACCGTCAAAATATTTTTTTTATTTTATAAAACCATTCCGGCGAGAAGCGTGTTCGGTATATTTTGACGTTACGTTGATCTTCAGCCCCGCCTCAAGGCGGGACAGCCTTTTCTCCCGACGCGAGCCCGGTCGGTAACGAAAACTGTGATTCATTTTCTTCACAGCTACCGAGCGTTTTCGGTCAAAAGCGGATTCTCAAGTGGACCGAATATCGCTTAAGGTTTATATGAGAATTTGCCTTTGAACGCAAATGTCCAGTACAAAAAAAAAAAAAACACACAGTTTTTGTTACCGAGCGCGATATTTCACATCGCCTTAAGTTGCATTTTAAAATATTTTTTCACTACCATGGAAACTTTTTTCGTCGCCAATCGAACCGCAAACATGACGCTCATTGCAATTTCATTGCACCTTTATTTTGAGGTAAAATAACAAAAAAAAAAAAAAAGGAATCTGTCTTAAAGAATTACAACTCACTATCCTTAAAAGATCATCTGATAATATTGGCCGATTGAAAATGTTGTCTCGTACACGAGCTGTTCCGTAATTCGGTGTATTTCTAAAGTCACTTTCAATAGCCGCGGAACCGTGGGCGCCGTATGTATTAAATTAAAAGGCACATATAAGGCTTCCTTATGACGCATAAGTCTCTCCCGCGGTCTTTATATGCCGACCCAATATAATATAACGCGCGTCTAGCTTCTCGAGTCTCCTTTATATAAGAGGATTTTTATACCAAAGGGGATTCGCGTCTCGCGTGACTTTGGCTATCCTTTCGATGTTGGTACAATTACCGGAGTTTAACGGCGTAAACTCTTGCATTTTTCTAACCAGCGTTTCCCGTCCAGTTATAAAATGCACACACACACACACACACACACACACACACACACACACACACACGCGCGCGCGCGCGCGCACGCACACACACACACACACACACACACACACACACACACACACACACACACACACACACACACACACACACACACACACACATATATATATATATATATATATATATATATATATATATATATATATATATACACGCGTCAACTTTAATGCTATGTAATTATAAGTGTATCGAGAAGCCCTCGCGGATTTTCCAGGGCTCCGTCGAGAGTTGGAATAAATGAAAGTGAAAATTCATTTTATCCTCGAAACATATATTCGAACACGCTACAACGTTCTGCGTTACACTCGTACATATATGTATATCTATACATATATAACTGTACATACATATATATATATATATATACACACCGTAGGTGAAGTTTGCCCGAAGAGAGGGAGTGAGAGCGTGCGACTTCTATTCAATCTTTAAAAAGCCGGTTTATCGCGAGTCAGCCTTCGCGAAACTGTATCTATATATCACCTGCTGCGCGCGCGCAGCGTCGAGAGTCTCGTTGCTACAACGCTCCACGGGTAATTTACCCGGTTTGTATAAATACGATCTCCGTTATTATAACTTAGAAAATGGGTACGCACAGTCGGACGAACGTGCGGGAGCACGAATGAAATATGTGGACGAATACTCGAGCCGTATATAGTATATATATATGTATATATATATATATATATATATATATATATTTTTTTTTTTTTAACGTCGCGACCGTTTCGATTTTTTCTTTGCGACACGCTGCGTACGGAGCAGCAAAGCGAGCCCATTAATAAACCGCGCAACTTCAGAGTTGCACACTTGAAACTCTTCGAAATTTACCGATGTAAGTTTTCGTTCCTTAAGAAAATACAAAAATCGTCCGCACTGCCAAGAGCGTTTGAAATTTTTATCTTATTTTTTTATGTAAACATTTATGAAACTATATTTTTTTCGTAAAATTCTTCGCATACAATATTTAGATACGGAAGATTCGCGGAAGAAAAGCATTGCCGAGATGCAGCAAATACAACGGAAAAATATCGTGCAGAATAAGACATCAAGAGAATGCCGGACACCTTTACAGTGATTTTTCGATGTTTTTTTTTTTTTTTGCACTCTCAAGGCTCGCGATGACTGGCGATCGGTTACGAGACTCTCGTAGCGACTTAATTGCCGTCGAGTGAGATATAAATTGATAGTATGTACGCGACGCAGCGTTCGAAAAAAAGGAATATATCTCAAGTCCGCAGCACTGTGTAGAATTCGTCGATCGCGCCGGCGCCTCCGCGATTCGCGCACGTTGCGTCGCTCGTGCTATTTATTACACATTACGGTGTAACCCTTCGTCGGAGCGGCAACGAGTCACGCGCACGAGCAGGATACACGTAGGTTAAAGTACAGAAAAACGAAGGAAATTGCGGAATACAATGTAATTATCGGTCGTCACCCGAGCCGGCGGTTCGTTGCGTCACGCACCCGACGCGCATGCGCGCTCCCGACGGCGCATGCGCGAGAAGGAAAGCGAAACGTCGCGACACGGTAGACGAAAATTATAGTTAAAAAAAAAGGTATTAATAAAATAAAATAAATTAGCAGGAAACTCATGCGTTTCCTGTCTGGCAATGCTAACTCGTATCAACCGGGCGATGGAAATAAACAAATAAACAAGTGAAAACGAGGCAGTCGCCGGAGACTAAATTGGTTCAATGGAGTTTGCGCAGTCCGGTCCGCGCGTGTACTATTGAATGCGCGAACACTTTCCAGAGTTAAATTGCAATAACGGGATGAAAAAAAAAGAGAAGAGTCTTGTTCCTCGATCTAGTTAATTGCATCAGTCGGATAGTGCACGCAGCACGCCGCGGTGCACTTGCCACTCGGCCACCGAAGTCTATATTTATAGATATAAATTTATATATATATATATATATATATATATATATATGTATATATATATGTATATACAGATACGAGTCTGAGTGTATTCGGTACAATAGATATGGGAACTCGTTATGAGCTTATAAGTGCGATAAACGGGTTAGACTCGGATTATAATAGAGAAAGTCTCGTGGAATAATCCAGTTAGTGTAATAATAAAATTCTCGTGCTGTCCGAAATGGACGTATTGCTGATGGAGCAGAATGACGAAAGAAAAAAGAAAAGAAATATATATATATATATATATATATATATATATATATATATATATACATACAGGGAAGAGCGGGGTGAATTGCAACAGTGGGGCAAAACGGGACACGAAGCAAAACACAATTTGCCAATAATTTATGGATGTGCCATTTTGCCCCACCTATACATCCGGATCTTCTATTCAGTTTTGTTCCACTGTCCCATCCAAAGATAATTGGAAAATTGCATCTTGTCCCACTGGTCCATATTGCCCCGCTCTTCCCTGTGGAGACATACGCGAAGATTCCAGACGGGGCTTTCCCAAGAGACATAGAATTATCGATCAAACAATGGATACGCGGTCGCGTGTGAGGCGAGGGTTGCCGGTGAGTTTGATTGATCATTTCGCGATAAAGCCCGCCAGACGAGGGCCGGTGCTGTCGATCGACGGGTTTACGACTCTACCGAACGAAAATCGTGGCGTGTTACGAGGTAGTTACGTCGGGCAGGGGAGGGATGAGAACACAGAAAATAAGCGGAGTTTCGAACGGCTGAACTCCCCCCCCCTCCCGTCCGGCTCGCTACAGCCGCGAACCAGCCAGCCAGGACTATTGCCTGTGAAAGTATATCGCTCCTAGCTCTTGCCAACGACATTGAACCAAACTGCTGCCGAGTGCGCATTGCACAGAATTCTATTTCTTTTTTTTTTTTTTTTTTTTTTTTAACTCGGGTCAAGACAAATCCGGGAACGATCACGCGATCTCGAATCAATTGTCAATCGTCCATGCTTTCAACGAAACTGAACGAACTTCTTTTAGAAACAATTCTTTGTTGTTTGTAATAATAGATTCGTTTATAATAATAATAATAATAATAATAATAATAATAATAATAATAATAATATAGACAGATTTTAGTGTAAATTTATTATTTTGCAAATCAATATTTTCCGAAAAATCTATGATATATAATAAATTTCTTTTTCTCTGCTGAATTGAATAAAAATTGTATAATGATTTGTAGCATAATGTAATAACATAATTATATTGTATTACAAATTACTACAATTATTTTTATTTTAAATCTTTTATTTTATTGTTTTTGTTTTATTTTATTTTTTTTATATTTTTAATTTTAATTTTTAAGATATTTGAAAATTCGTATTTCTGTTATAATGCGCAATGTGACGTTCGGCTTTGGCGATGCAGAAGCGGCGTGTCGGCGTTAATCGTGTCGCGCCCGGAGACGTCACCGAAGACGCGATAAAACGGTAAATCGTTTAGCGCACACGTTCGCGTTCGATATGTCAAGCGGCCGTACAAAACTTTTACGCTCCGCCGGATATTTTTATGAATCGACGGATGTTAACAGTGGATATACACGTCGTTTTCACAATCGCCCGGCTCGCTGTAAACCGTGGATTCTACGACGCTTGTAATTTATTGCAGCGACAGCGTAACGCGCGCGTGCGCTCCTGTCTATTACAATATTTCTTTTCCGTTTTTTTTTTCTTTTTTTTTTTTTTTTTTTTTTTATTTCGTTCGTTCTCCGGGCAAACGAATGAGGATGTTCGATGTATCTGGCACGCCACGTTAGCGTGCCCCGTTGCAGCTTCGCTCGCGTTTCCGTGGCATTGTCGCCGCGCCGTTTTACCCCGCGGCATGCGAAAATATGCAGGTCGACGGAGAGAAGGTACAAACACCGACGCGCCTCTCTCTCAATTGAATTGTTTCGCCGGGAACCTAGTTTGCAACCTTTCGGAATTATATTGGCACGAATTTATATATCTTTTTTCTTGCCTGACACTTCTCGCGGTTCTAAAACTCACGAAATAGAATACTTTGCGGGTAGAATGTAAACTTAATAAATCCAAACGGTTAATTATTCGAGGAATTTTGCAATAGGATCGTTCGCGAAATCGAAGTTGCTACGGCGTTATTAATTTGGTTTTCCTTCTGTCAGGAAAAAAAAAAAAAAATACATATTTGTACAAAATACTTATTTGTATAAAACATATAATTGTACGAAATATATATTAGTATAATATATATATATATATATTTCTATACAAAATGTCTTTCAATTGAATTTCTCGTTTGCAACGTTTCGGAATATTATTGGCAGGAATTTATATAGAAATTTTCTATCACGACGATACCCGTTCTAAAACTCTCGAAATTGCATTTTTGTTGGGACAATTAAAAACAAACTAAAAATCCGTGCAGCTAAATTTTCGAGAAATTTTACCAGATCGGCGTTCGCAAAATTGCAGTGGCTACGGTGGTCTGCATTCAGAAATAAAAAAAAGTATGTGTACACATAAGACGAGGAATTGCGCAGCTTGTAAGACGAGCAAGGTCAATTTCCGGTTCGCTGAGATTTTACAATTGGTATCTTATTTTTTTTTCTTCTTCTTCATTCCCCCGCCCCCCCCCCCCTTCATGTTCTTTCTCGTATTCTCGTGCACATGTTGTGTTCCTTCGTGACGGTCAAGAGCTCACCGTGCGTTATCGCTGTTGCACCGTTTAATTGTCGTGGAGAGAGCCGGCTGTTCAGTTTCTATCCCTTCGCCGAACGAACGTCTACGCAACGTATTTAATTACTTGGCAACCTTTATGTATACCAGAACTGGGCAAAGTATCGAAAAGTACTTGAAGTACCAAACACCGCAAGCACTTTCGGTGAAAAATTAATTTCCGTACTTAGAGTACTTTTATAAAATACAAAGTACAAAGTACGTTTTCTTCTTAATCGGAAGAGGCGGAGTTCCGCGAGTACCGAATTTTGAGAAGAATTTTCAAATCAAACGGCCCTGTTCAGGACGAACATTTTTTTCAAAACGTCCAAACTCTTCGTTTCGATTCATTGGTAACAGACTGATCGACTGGACTACGACGACTGGATCTTGGGGGTAGTGAGTGGAGATCGACTGGATGTATAACAACTAAATCTGGTCCGTATGGATCTAGTGCAGTGGCCGAAAGTGAGAGAGGTCTCGATTTTATGCATAAAAAATCGTATTTTTGGGATTTAAATGGTAAACATTGAGTTGGGAGTAAAATAATTTTATGAGACAGACATTTTTTTTTTTTGCGTATCGAAAGAGGTGCAAAGTAATTAGCACATGGTTTTCTCACTTATTACAATTTTGAGCGTAGCTTTTTCTCAAAGAGCTCAAAATTGCACGAGTACTTTGGTCTTAGTGCTCAGTAATAGTGCTTAAGGTATCGAAGAGTACTTTGATACTTTAAGTAAGCAAATAAGTACTCATGTACTTTAATTACTGCCCAGCTCTGACATACGTGAGTTGAAGAATTACGACAATGCATAATGCATTGTTTGATTTTGAGTGACGGGCGACGAATGTATCGCAGCGCGCCGACAAGTAGTTTGACGATTCGGGAAGCGAATAAAAAAATAAGAAAATATAATTTAAAAAAAATGAAATAAAAATGACGGAGGAAGCGATATACCGTTGATTCCTGCGAGACGGTGGAGAGATAGCGGGCCGAGGCTTTGCGAGGCGATAATCCACGGGGAGGATTAAGATCCGCGAGCGAAGATGTATCGATTGGAACGAGCCGCGACATAAATACAGCGATAAGATCTATCGCAGCTCCGGTCATGCACGAAATCCATCGATCCGTCAGACGCGCGTGCCTCGACTCGAAGAGAAGAAGGAAAAAAAAAACGAGAGAAGTGGAACGAAAGCGAAGAAAAAGCGTCGCACCTATCATTATCGTATCTAATCGGCCGAGTAACCTCGGCTCTCGTGACTTTTTCTCCATCACGAAAATCGTCGCAACAAAGTCTCAACAACGTCGCAAAAGAGCTTTTACACTTTTAATCAATATTACGTTTTTCACGAAAGTCCAAAAAAAAAAAATATATATATATATATCATTTTTATTCTTTTTAGTTTTGTTTGTTATTTTTATTTTTCGTTTCAATAATAAGTCCCGTTGGTCAAAGTTTAAAATAAAAATTAGAAAATTGAAGAGAACAATTTTTTGAACTTTTATGGACTTGAAGTAAAAATAGTAAAATCAAAGAGAGAAAAAAAAAATGTTGAACTTTTGTCGCGGTGTTCGTTATATGTAATTTTTTTTTTTTTTTTATTATAACGAGGGACAACGAATAGGTTGGAACTGCAGGATTATATATATAAGAGTGAAATGGTCGAAAGGCCGCAAATGACCGATGCGAAAAAGGCCACCGAACCCGATGATGAACGGAAAAGGATAGAGAGAAACGGCGACGAAGATATCGCGACTGTGAAACAGTCGTCGCATCGTGGAGAGTTCGCGGGCTCGTTGGCGCGAGGAGAAGGCGGTTCCGTGGCCTGCATTTGTTCAGCGATGCGCGAGAGAGGAAGTTCGAGGAGGAAACATGCTAATTTCTATCGGACGGTATGGATTCGCCTCCGACTTTTGCCTCGACACCGTCGCCATTATCGTGTTTGCCGATCGTCACGGTCTAATTGCCCGGTTGAATTGTCTCTAGGAAGCTTTTTCCATTTTTTTTTTTTTTTTTTTTTTAATCATCCCTCTTACCGAGCAAAAGAATGGGAAAGAATTGGCGGAAATTTTTTTTTTTTTCCTACCTACTTTTCCTTCCGACGGTAATTAATTCGACGTTTAAAAATCTTGGAAATCGACGGGTCTTCGGACATCGTCCGAAAATATTTGATTGCTCCATATTTTGGGAGACTTTTTTTTGGGTGGCATTTTTTTTTTTTTTTTTTTTTTTCAAAAAAATTCGGGGCGATTTTGGACTCCATTTTGGCACGAGAAACTTTGATCCGGCTAAAACTCAATCGGCGCCTTGAAATTCAATCATTTGTCGCGGTATTGCCTAATCGTTTTCCTACTTTTTTCCGGCATAATTTTATCCACCGCAACGCTTTCGATTTCTCGCGAACTCGCGGCTATCGCGCGGAACTCCCGGTCAACCAGCTAAGAATATATATATATATATCTCGTCGTCTTCAAACCGCGAGTTCTCATTCCTATTTTATTTGACTCTTATTATTGTTGTATTTTTTTTTTTTTTTCTCTAATCGTTTCGAACTCTTAGGAAAATCCTTGGCCACCCCATTAGAACAGTCGATGTATCCGACAAAAGGTCATTTCGTTTGAAAATCAACGAGTTCCCCATCACAGATACCCACTCGATAAATATTAATATTATTATTTTTAATAGAAAGATATTTCGTTGGAAATACAAAAATTATATTCGAATAGAAAAATTCGTCGAATCCAGGTAAAGAAAAATCTCAAAAAAAAAAAAAAAAGGCAGCGTATGTTCGGGTTATTGCGGCACATTCTCACGACATTTCGTCCGAATAACCGCAAACCCTTGAGAACCACTTCGCGGCTCATGCGAAAATTCCTCAGATCCAGGTAAAAAGAAAAATCGCAAAAAAAACAAAAAAAATCTTATAGAAGCACAGATCGGCAGCGTATGTTCGGATTACTGCGGCACATTCTCACGATGTTTCGTTCGAATATCCGCAAACCCTCGAATAAACACTTCGTAGCTCACGCGAAATTTCCTCGAATCCGGGTGAAAAGAAAAATCCAAAAAAAAAAAAAACAAAAAAAAAAATAGAAAAAAAAATCTTATGAAATCACAGATCGGCGGCGTATCTTCGGGTTAGTGGACCGTCGGCGCTCGCGCCGGTACTCCGAACGTACGGCAAAGCGCGAGGTGACTGCTCGCGGAGCTCGCGGGCTCGCGGCGATTGCCTCCTCGTCGAGCCGCCGCCGCTCTTGGCGAACCCGCGATAGTTGTATATTACGCTGCGGTTGTGCCCGCTCACTCCTGTGCACGGGGTCGTCCTGTCGTCGCACGGAAGTGAGAGGACCGCGGGTCGAGAACGAGTCGGCGCGAGAGAGAGAGGGATTCGCGTTTTTTGTTGGACGAAGGGCGAGCGAACGAAAAAAAAAGGGGTGACCGATTCGGAGGGTCGAAACTGGCGTGGGGGCCGAAATACAACGCGGAGTAGAACCGCGCATACGTAGTAACGGTCACGATAATTTCCCTTTCCCTCGCCTCGTCGCTGCGTGCGCTTGCCAGCTGTTTCGCACATACCACGACCGATCTACCGCCGATCGCGTTTCTCTACTCGTTTTTTTTTTTTTTTTAATTGATATATGTATGATTCATTTAGCGAGGGAGCGCAGGGAACGGATCGAAGTCGAACGGCAATTTACTTTCCGTTCGGATTTAGCGGAGACGAATTTTGGATTAACTGGAAAGACGGTGGTGTTTTTTAGTTGTAGAAGTGTAGTTTCGATTCAAAAGAAAATGTTGTACTTTACGGAGTTTTGGAGTCATTTGAGTCGAGGTTAACGCTTGCTGTTATTAAATCGAGAATTTTAGATGTGTCTGATATAACGATTAATTTTACCCTTAAATTTGTTTATTCATTTAATCTAATAATCTTGTCTACAATTAGTGTATTCACCACGAGGCATTGCATTGATAAATAGGCATTGCATAGATAATACAAATATACGGATTAAAGGATCTTATTCAATGGCCCATTAGACTGAGGTGAAAAAAAAGCACACATGTATGCACGCAACGGCACATTTACATCTCTACCACTCACAACTCTACGAGAAAACATCTCTTCAAAAACAACTCTACCGTATTAGAACTCTACCAACGTTGCTACGAGAAAGTTAAAAAAAAACTACCAGAATCAAAATAAAACTCTACTTGAATTGAAATAAAACTCTACCAGAACGAAAAAAAACTCTACCGGAATGGAAATAAAACTCTACCGGAATAGAAGGCTAGGCTAGGCAGCCTTGTGTTCTGGTAGAGTTTTATAGTAATTCCCGGTAGAGTTCTATAGTAGGCCAAAAGTGGGTAATATGAACCGGTCCAAATATCATTGATTTACGTGTTAATCGAGGTGGTCCATATTCACCACCTTTACCCTAATTCCGGTAGAGTGTTATTTAAATTCCGGTAGTTTTATCTGAAGGTCCGGTAGAGTTTTATCTTGATTCTAGTAGAGTTTTTTTACTCTCTGGTAGAGGTTTTGGTAGAGTTCTAATACGGTAGAGTTGTGAGTGTCAGAGACGTAAACGTGCCCACGCAACACCACCGAGTCATGTATTACTGAGGCAAACAAAGCGCATTTACTGCTACTTTGCGTATTCGTCTAATCAATGAATTTTGCCTACAATTTGTCTATTAATTTAATAAAAGAATTTTATTTAAAATTGATCAATTGAAATTTAACAAGTAACTTCGTGATTTTTATAGAATTTTTTTGGTTTTTTTTTTTTTTTTTTTACCGACCACCCTACATATGTCCAAGGAGGCCGAGGATGCAATAACTGCTTTTCGATCGTCACCGATGAGTATTCAGAGTTTCGTTATCGAGTCGTTCGTGGAACGGGGCATAAGGGACCGGTAACTGGGACATGTACGAATGGCACAGGAGTGAAGCCTTTCTATCTCGCGAATTTTTCCTCTTTCTTCCTTTCTCTCGCGTTCCCGCTGAAAACTTCCTACTCACCGTGCGCGCGAGCGGCAACGCAGCGGCAGCGACGGCAGAAGGAGCCAGAGGCTCCTTCACCTCGCCGTCGGAGAGCCACTTTTCTTTGCCTCGGCATTAAAATGTCTTTCGCAAGTTCTCGCCTGCCGACCGAGCGTATTATAATTTTCTACAGGCAGCTTTTGCATCGTCACAGAACGGTACGGCTATTCTTTGCAGCGACGTTTCTTGCAGCGACGCTCGGATTGTCTACTATTCGCACTTTATTCACGCTCCGAACGAAAAACACCGCTAAAGTTAACGGGTGTGTCCTAAATTCCCTTCCCCCCCCCCCCCCCCCCCCCCCAGTGCGGTCGGAACGAAGAGTCTCCGAAGGGATTCAGAAGACTCCCGGAGGACTCCTTCACGTGCCATTCTCGACACGGCCGATGTCCGACGCTTCATCGGCGAAGCCAGGTACGTGCCAGGCGCGACAAATGTCACGCAAATATCAGAGTCGATACGCCTTGGGACTCGACGGGCCGAGCTTCCGTCGAAATGTCAGGCCGCCGATGACTCTGCCGGTCTCGCGAATTCAGGCGGTATTGCATTCACCCAGTGCGATTGACGCATTGAATTTATCGAAAAGATAGAGAATTAAGAATTTAAGGAATTTGAATTATAAATTCGTATAAAGTCGATTCGTTTGGAACTCGGCGCGCAAGTCGCAGATTCTGAATTTGTCAAAGCGGCTGATTATTCTCCGGACTCGTGAACGATAAACTCTTCAAATCGTATTTTTTGCAGGAAGAATTTTTTTTTAAAACCGAAAAATATGATAAAGAATTTTTGAATCCCGAAAGGTTAAATCTTCGAGGTATTTTACCGCAGGCGCGTTTGCAAAATTGCAGGAGTTGCGGAATTTAGTGACCCTGCATGCAGAGGAATATGTATATATATATATATATATATATATATATATATATATATATATATATATATATATATATATATAAATTTGCAACACTGAAATTTAGACACATTTACAATCTCTACCATATTACAACTCTACTGGAAATTAAATAAAATTCTAGGAGAATGGAAATAAACTCTATCGGAATACAAGGCTACCGTCTAGGTTTGTATTCCGGTAGAGTTTTATTTACATTCCGGTAGAAATTTATTTCCATTCCGGTAGAGATTTATTTAAATACCGGTAGAGTTTTATTTAAATTCCGGTAGAATTTTATTTTGATTCTGGTAGAGTTTTTTGTTAACTTTCTGGTAAAGATTTTGGTAAAGTTATTATTCAGTAGAGTTGTGAGTGGCAGAGATGCAAATGTGCCGAAATGTACATGGTTCATCTTTCGAGGCTTTTAAAAAGTCGACCAATAGAGTAGTACTGAAATATGAGTAGATCGGAGTAATGAACCGAGAAATAGGAGTCAACCGATGTCTAGTCTTGTGCTACTCTTTAAAATAATTAAATCGTTTAATGTATGCAATAAAGTCATAAAGCGTCCGGGGGTTTCGTTAAACTCCGCCTTTATTACCCATTATTATTATTATATAATTTACTCTTCCGAGCTCTGAATTGGGATTCAATGTAAAAGGAGAAATCCGTCAAATAGAAAGAAAAAAAATTGAATACATAGGAAGGAGAATCGCGCAGTTCGTAAGACGGACAAGGTCCATTTCCGGTTCGCCGAGATTTCTTTTTCGCAAATATCGGAGTCGATGTCCGTCGACTCGGCGGAGCTTCCGTCGAAGTGTCGGACCGCGATGACTTCGCGGGTTTCGCGAATTCCTGCGGAATCGCATTCGGCGAGCTTGGCGCAATGAATTTATGAAAAAGTTGAAAATTTAAAATAAAAAAATAAAAAAAAAATGTTAACCAACTATAAATCATCTCCGAACGTGCTTAATTAATTTGGAGCTCGGCGCGCCACTCGGCGATTCCCATTCTATAATCGCGCCGATTATTCTCCGAGCACTCGTAACGAGAACGATAAATAATCGCGGTAATAATTGTTGCAGGAAAAGAAGTGAAAAAAAAAATAAATAAATAAAAAAAAAAAATTGAAGTTTTCCGCCTCCGCGGTACGTCGACCCCGTTGAAATACCGTCGGCTCTCTTTCACTTCTTCCGCCGAGAGCCACAGCGGCGACACAGTCGTGCTGCTCGCTAAGTTATTTTTTCATTTATTTTTTACTGCACTGTTTATCCCAAAGCCGGCGGTAGAGTCGTTGCAGGGCTCGAGGCTGTCGAATAGAACGCGCAGGGTATAAAGCGACTGGGCGTAGGAGAGGAAAAATTCTTACCGGCGTAGCGTTTTCTAATTGCACAACCAGAGAGCAGGCGAGCGCGGTCTCTTATTCGCTCGAACGGAGACAGGAGAGCCGAGACTATAAAACTTTGCGTAAGGATCCGCCGGAGCTCGAAATACGTTGCTCTGCTGAAATCGTACCGCGCATCATGGCCGTTGCGCAGTCTGCGACAGCAAAGCAATACTGAGGCTTTGTTTTTGTTTTGTCGATAAAACAGAAAATTTCTTTCTGCGCTGTTTGTCATCGAATAGTCAATCATTTTTATTGAATTAAAAATCAACTGTACTTCATGTATTTGGAAAAATTAACGCAAATGTCTGTATCACATTTACATCTACCACTCACAACTCTACCAGAAGACAATTCTAACGTATTAGAATTACCAAAGTCTCTACCAAAAAGTAAAAAAAAAAAAAAAAACTACCAGAATCAAAATAAAACTCTACCGAACTTGAAATAAAACTACCGGAATACAAGGCTAGACGGTAGCCTTGCAATCAGGTAGAGTTGTATTGTAATTCCTGCAGAGTTTTATGTCCATTCTGGTATAGTTTTATATTTCAAGTCCGGTAGAATTTTATTTTCATCCTGGGAGAGTTTTTTTTTTATTTTTGGTGGAGTTCTAATACGGTAGAGTTGTTATCTGGTCGAGGTGTTTTCTGGTAGAGTTGTTATCCGGTAGAGTTGAGAGTGGTAGAGATATAAATGCGCCAAGCCTGTTCCCATAGACTTGAGCCATGCGAATTCAGTACCTGTGCTCAGTCGGTAACTAATCATTGTTCCTATTTTAGACTTTTTTTTTTTTGTCCATAAAACAGAAAATTTCTTTCTACACTATTTGTCATCAAATAATCAATTATTTATATTGGATTCAAAATCAAGTGTACTGTTATGTGGAATCATGCGTAACTAATGCAACTAATCGTCATTCTTATTTTAAACTTTTTTTTAGATCGGCAAAACAAAACGCTTCTTTCTACACTATTTGGCATCGAATAGTAAACCAATTTCATTGGATTCAAAATCAAATGCACTGTTATGTAAAATCGTACCTAAAGCTTTTTCCCCGCCGCACGCGCGCTCAGTCGGTAACTAACCGTCTTTCCTATTTTCTTTTCAATCATTAATATTTTGCCTAAAAGCAAAGTAGGCTTATTTATGCAATAGACAGACAAATCGAGGCTTCGGAGATTCGAATAATTCAGGAAAAGAAACTGAAAAATTTGCAATTTCGTTTTGTCCTCTCTCCTCTGAACGCTTCAGCCGGTAAATTTCTACTTGTCCGACCGTATTTCGCCGCTTCGATCCAGCGACTCTACAAACTCGCATCTAGCGTCACGCGACAGCTGTTCACGGTGCTCTCGGGATCTTTCTACTCATTCCGAAGAGCCGTTACCACTGTCGGTAAAGTAGAAATGCCCGGCAGGTTGGTCAGATGCACGAAGGATTTTCTGCAGTGATTTGCAGATTTCCGTCGCGAAAACTGCCTCACCATTGCGCGGACAGTGAGTTGATTCGTACTGGGGTCGCTTCATGCTCGCCTGATCCGTTCGTCGCGTGTCTCGCACAAAAGCGTGGCCGCAGACTTTTTGCCCGCACTATAAGGATCGCGGGCCGAGTAACGGTATTTTCACGACGGCAGACACGTAACGTTAGCCGCGCGAGGATCGTTTAACTCCAAACTCGTCGCACTTTGTTTCTTTTATTTTTAATTTTTTAATTTTTTAATTTTTTTTTGTTCTCTTCCCCACAACCGATCCATCTCCTTCTTCGATCTAATGTGTCTCGTCACGATTCAACTGCTACGGCGATAATAATAAACTATAAATTGTCCCGGGAAGTTTTTAATCGGGCGGCTCGATGCACCGATAGGGGCTCACTGCGATACACGATCGGAGCTGGCCAGTGGATCGATCCGGTACGTCCTCGACTCGTGTTCTCTTCCACTAATCGTGAAGACAGGAAATACAACCGGCTCGATCGGCCGTATCAACGAAGCTCGCCGGATCTATGACCGGTTTTCATTGATCGCTCTATTTTTGCACTATTCAGGTATTTTTTTATACTTCGACCCTTTAATTCCAAACGTCTCTTCCGTAAAAAAAAAAAATATATAATTTTTCATTTTTCATCTTTCATTTTTCATTTTTCATACCCTCCAAACACTTCTTTATATCGACGTTCGTGAAAATTGTCAATCGCAAAAAAAAAAAAAATCAATTTTCAAATTTGTATAAACCAAAGAAAAACTTTCTTCCTCGAAAACAAAAATAAAAAAGGATGTCATAATAAATCTTTTGCGTATGTAGCATATACGCTAAGAAGACAGTCAAAGGGTCAATATAATATATGTACGAAAATATCTGTCAGACAAAAAATATATATATATATATATAATTTCTCTCCAATCGTGAAGAATTTCCTCCTTCGCCACTTCGGAAAACCACCTGACCGACGTTTAGCCCCGAGAGACGCGTTAGAAAAAGCTTATCGCTAATTATCCCGTTTCACCGCTGGCAATCGCGGTAACGGAACATTATCATTAAGAGAAGAGCGTCCGGAAATAATAGACGCGCGTGTACCACTGCACAGCAATGTACTACATAGTATATGGTATATAGTAGTACTATATATGCTGCACAATACATTATAAGTTATATGTATCTACATAAATGTACATATATATATATATATATACACATCTATATCTATATAAATGTACATATATATACGTCTATGTATATGTATATATGTGCATAATTATGTAGCGTATGGGCGGAGGAAGAAGAGAACGAGAACAGCGCGCGGTTCCGTAAAAGGTACGTAAATGTCGTTAAAGCTACGCTGACCCGTTTTTCGAAGAGGTTTATTGCGTTCGGCTGGCAACGAATAGCACCAGAAAGAGTCATAACGCTTTTTACCGTTTCGTCGATTCGTTAGATGCTTCGCATAAAAATTGTCTCCGTTGTTGTCGAGTTCTCGTGTCGAGGCAAGTCGAGAGTATTTTCACTTGTGCCGGAGCAGAAAGCCTGTCGTCTCAATTTGCCAAACGACAATGAGCATCGAGAAGAAGAAGAAAAAAAAAAAAAAAAAAAAGAGAGAACGCACAAAAGCGAGAATTCCTTCGAGCGTGAGTCAAAGATCAAACTCTGTATACACGACCAGTTTCGATTATATAAGCGTATACAAATATTGTAAAGTCCCGCGGATCGCTATCTTTTTTGTATACATATAGATATTCACATACCTATCAGAAAGCATATTTGGTCCGAGTCGAAAAGAGATAGAAATCGTCGCCATCGAAACGAGCCGCGGCCTCGAGAAACACGTGGATGACTCACAGACCCGTATCTTCCGAGTATAACATATTTACGCATCGACGACTATATTCCACCCACTATAGTCACTGTACCAGCTGACACGAAAATTATCTTCTCGATTGAGAAGAAAAAAAAAAAGTATGATATTTAATTTTTAAAAAATTGTCACAACTCACCCTCGTCGGAGATTCCTCGACTGTTCTGTCGTGTTTCTCGAAGTGCGTGAAGCGATTCTGAAAGCACATTCCAAATTTATTCGATTAACGGACGACACACATTTTTTTTTTAGTTTACTAATCACAATAACTCGATATCGGTTTAGAATTCTACACAAAAATGGTTCAAAGCCTTTGAAACAAAAAAAAAAAATCTTCTCGTACCCCCATCGAAGTTGTCGTGCACAATCATAGAATCGCGAAGAACAAACTAAAAAAATTAATGATAACAGGAGCCTTAAGGCGGAGTAAAACTGTTTTTAAATGTGTCACTGGCTCGAGTTCAGAGATGTATATCGAACAGGTAGCGATCGAACGGCGTGTCCGTCGATCGGAAGGCGAGCTGCATCACTGGACGGGCAACCGAGCGCGCCGCTCACTCGGACCCACGGACTCGAGATACGTTGTAGAAAAAGAAACAAAGCAAGAGAAAAAAAAAATAGCTGCTTTCGCATTATCTCACCTCGGTGGTTTCCTGCTGATAGCGTTCTCCGGCGGCCTGCAACGCAAAAAGAAATCGTGACATCAGTTAGCGAGGCGGTGAAAGAGGGGGGGGGGGGGAGAGGGGGGAGGGGGGGAGTTTGGGTGATAGGCATGACTCGAGTGACGTCGCGGGCATTAGCGTTGACAATGACGGCGTGAGTAAACGAATGAAGAGAGAGAGAGAAAGAGAAGACAAATTTATTAACACGTGTGACTAAATGGGGTCGAGGATACAGGAAAAACGAAGGAAAAATGTATCGGAAATCAGTATGGTGATTTGTTTTCTCTCATAATTTGTTCCAATTTGTTAAGAATTTTTTTTTTATTTAAACATTTTTTATGATGAGTTACCAATATTATGTCCAAGAAGACTCCTTATAAATGCGTTCTTGAAATTTAGTTCCCAGGGTCTTTCGTGGGCGCTTAATTTCTTTAAGGAGGTCGGAACCCTCCGCATTAGTCAACAGAGTGCTAATTTTTTTTTTTAACGTTTGTAGAAAAATTTTGTGAACAAATAGACCGTAATCGATGGTGATTTGCGTTACATCGTACGTCCCGAACATCGGAAAAATTTCAATGGCAATGGCAAAATATTTACTGTTTTCTGGCGGTCAGTTTTTTATTATTATTTTTTAAAATGACATGTACCAATATCATTTCTAAAAAAAAACCTATCAGTTTCGTCTTAAAATTTCCTTGCCGAGGTCTTTCGTGGCCGCTTGATTCTTTAAAGGCCAGAACGTTGCGCACTGGTTAATGGAGCGTCAATTTTTTTTTTAAATCGCTAATAGAAAAGTTTTGTGAATATTCAATTGTAAAAGATTTGCGTTAACGTACATGTTCCGAACATCGGAAAAATTGCAAAATATTTACCGATTTCTGGCGATATTCCTGCAGTTTTATTAATTTTTTTTCAAAGAGTAATTCTTTATGTTTTTGTGCTGAAAAGTAAATGTCCGGCTGAGTAAGAAACTCGAGTAGTTCAAAGGTCCTGAACTTTGTACAAGCGAGATGAGTTTCCTCCGGTGACAAAGAAGAGAAAGAGCAGAGAGGGGTCCGCATACCGATAAGTGAGCTACTCACATGTGCGGCGTGAGTGGATTCGGTGGAGGTCGCTGAGGCCAGCTGGTTCCGGTTCTCTATCACTGTCTTTATTTGTTCCAGCACCTGTGAAAAGATTAATGGTCTCCTTACTCCGTTCGCTTCGAGAGACCCGGCCTCTTTATCCGTTCTCTTCCCTTTAATCTCCCGTAATTCGCACACACGATATACCTCCAATCCTCTCATTAACCTGCCCACCCTGCAAATCAAAATTTGCGTCCAGCTCCCTCGTCATTTTCTTTTTTTAATTTCATTCAATTCAGTTAATGAAATTAATTTAATTCGATTTTGTAATTTCATGAGCAAACCTTTCTCTACGAGAAACCGAAAAATTAACCGGCACACTTCCTCGCGCGTCTCTTCCCGAGCAGTCTTTAAGCAACGAGGAAACAATATACAAATTTTAACAATTTAGTCTATCGAACAGAACAGCGTTATCGCGCCTCGCGCCTTCAGTAATAATTCAGTCTGTAATCGTCAAATCATTTCTCGGAAAGATGAGTGATCGATAACGAAGAACGCGAATATGATATTTTATTCGGCTACGGCGGCCAATTCCGCGATGTAGCTGCGGAGAAGCGAGCGTTTGAATACACCACCTTATTAATGTTTCGGTCCTATTTGTAGACACTGTTCTGAAAGATGTTTATTCTGGGCAATTTGCCCAATCGACTACATCGTGGAATTAATCGCCATAGTCGAATAGAAAATATATTTAGGTAAATGTAAAAAAATAATGTCTTTTAGGAACTTCTTTTCGGTCACCTTTCTTTTAAATCTTTTTTTTTCTTCTGCAAGATTTTTGTTCTCATTTGCATTTTCATTCACACATTCGCCGTGGCCGAATAAAATATCTTATAGTAACTTTTGGCCGTATAAAATATCTTATAGTAACTTTTTTTTTCATTCACTTTTCTTGTAAATTTCACTTTAAAAAAAAAAGAGCATTTCGTAAGAATCTTACCCGTAATGATATCCTGTTGTTGTGCGGTACGCGCGAGCCATAGTCTTTGTGCACCCCTTCGTCGCTCGCTTTGGACTGCCGTCGCTAAACGACGAACGAAAGAGAAAAGATTATTTTTTATTTTAACATAACATAACTTAAAAAATTTAGAAAAAATATTTGAAAAATTATTTTAGTATATCATCGTATTACAACAGTCCGATATGCTCGACCCGATGGGGACGAAAAGAATAAGAAAAACAATTTCAAAAAATGAAGAAAAGAAATCGTACAAGTGCACGAGGAAGATGCAAAAGTCTTTAGTTATAACGAAAAGTTAGCTCTTCTCGGGACTTTCGTAAATTATCAGGACGGAACCGACGAGTTTATAAGTCGCGCGTAAGTGAAACAGGTGATAGGCGCATGCGAGCGAAAAAAAAGTGCACGTTAGATCGATGCCGAGTGCAGTTCGCAGTTCGACAATCGTATAAACATCGAAACTGCAACGTTTGCTCTCGCGCACTCGAGTTTCAATTACAAAATACGTGACGCGACGACGAGACGCGCGGTGTTACAATAACGAACATATATATCACGATTACTAATAGACTGTTATAGTGTCTTCGGGAGACGGGTTCGCCGGATTGACCTACTCGTAATCGCCACGTAGCACGTTTATCACGTAGTTCTGTACACGTTCCTCCGCGTACGTGACGCAGATGTAATTAAATTCGCGTCTCGCTATTACCGGGGGACACATCGGAGATCCCGATACTTGTTCCACCATCTGGACCACGATCGAGTGAGGCAATCGATCATCGAGATGTATGACTATATATATCTCATTTTTTTTATTCGAATTGTTTTGGAAACAATTGCATGGGTTTTTTGTCAAAAAGCTTGTTCGATTTTTTTATGTTACAGAACAGTCGAAAAAATTTGTTGCAACAAATTTTGTTTTTTTTTTTATATTTGAATTATTTGAGTGAATAAACAAAAATCCGTTGAAAATGGATAACTATTTTCCGAAAAAAGCTGAATTTTTTTTTTTTTTACCATTTTAGATCGTTAAACAAAAATTTTGCGGTACATAAAAAAAAGTCGCAGCTCAAATACGGGTCTGCTCCATTCTGACACCCCCTCTCGGCCCGCCACAGTGGAGCTAATATTTAGCAGTTTCCAACGGCGACAATAATGAGGACTCGGACCCGTATAAAGGGACGATATTCTGTTTTAATTGACTCACACCATCGAGAAACACCGTTGTGTTTTACGGTACAATTCGTGACGCTGAGTCAAAGAAAACGATGGCATCACGGATATAAGGGGCACACGATGTTTGATTTAAAAATATATCTTACAGACCAAACGAGAAAATTTGATTCAAAATTATAAAATGATAATAAAAGAATCGAAAGTGTATACACAAAAATCCCTTGAAAATGGAAAATAATCTTCCAAAAACGTCTGAACATGTTTTTAGACCATTTAGACCTTTAAACAAAAAATGTTGTGCAGCACATCAAAAAAAGTCTCATCCAAAATGCAGTGGTCCATCTTGCCCCCTTCCCTCCTCCTAGCAGAACTAATATTCAGCCGTTTCGGAACGGCGATAGCAATGACGACTCGGGCCCGTATAAAGTGGCGATATTCTGTTTTAATTGACTCACACCATCGGGAAAGACCGTGGTGTTTTACGGTACAATTCGTGACTCCGAGTGAAAGAAAACGATGGTATTGCGGATATAAGGGGCACACGATCTCGATTAGCCGAGTGACCGGGGCGGTCTGGGCAAAGCCGTACCAGCGAGGCCTCGATGGTACTCCTCGCCGTCGAGAGTGGTAACGGTGCGCGAGGAAGGTCTCTCCCGCAATCACTCTACTCGAGTGGACGGGAACGCGCTCTCGGTGCAGAGCAACGTGTAACCATGGGCATTAGAAGACGAGTCACGGCTGGCAATGCGATACACGTGTAACCGCGCCTTAACTCGGTTAACTCGTGCCTCGAATACGCCGAAGGATGCACACACGCACGACTCGCTGTACACAACAACGTTAATGTGTCTACGCTATGAGCCGAGGGTTCTTTATAAGTTGAGCCTCAAACGCCCGAGCAATATCGTTCGTAAATCCCTCGTCCTCCTTCTCCCCGTCTGCCACGACTTACGGCAACTGAATAACAAGCGAAACACTCCCGCGCATAACGCGAAATTGAGAGATCGCTCCAATAAGACAATAGAGATCGTCCCTTCATTCGATTACATCGCTCGCCCAATTCTCCTCAATTGCTGCAAACTCGCGAGAATAAATTCATTCAACCTATCCGTTTTTTTTTTTGCTTAAATTGATATAATTATTTTATTGTCTTTATAAACTTACGGCATATTTACAACTCTACCAAAATCTCTACCGGAAAGTATAGAAAACTCTGCCAGACTTGAAATAAAACTCTACCGGACTTGAAATAAAACTCCACCGGAGTTGAAATAAATCGCTACTGGAATTCAAATAAAACTTCCGAAATATAAGGCTAGACGGTAGTCCTGTATTCCGATAGACTTTTATTGTAATTCTCGTAGAGTTTCATTTTCATTCCGGTAGAGTTTTATTTCAAGTCCGGTAGATTTTTATTTTGATTCTGGTGGTTTTTTGACTCTCTGATAGAGATTTTGGTAGAGTTTTAATACGGTAGAGTTGTGAATGGCAGAGACGTAAATGTGTCTTTTTTAATTAAACTTATAGCATTATTTTATTTTATTAAATTTATAAAATTACTAGTTGGAGAAACTTTGCTTTTTGAGTCGCTAAAAATATCGTAGAGACCTAATTGTCAGACAGTAACTCTCGAAAACGCGTTACACCGGAAAAGAATTATATAATTTTTGTATTATATTTTGTTTTTATATAATACAATAAATTATATTTAATTTAATTGTAATTACATATTAAAGAAAGTGCCAGGTACTTTTTTGTTTGTTCGACTCGGCATCGAGCTATTTAATCCGAGGACAAATTGCCAAACGGGCGAAGAAAATAAAATAGAACCTTGTGATGCTTTTTAGTCGAACAAACGAATGACAAACGATTACTCGATAATATCGGTAAGAAGATAAGCGAGAGGTCGCGATAAAAAGCGATGGGAAGTTGGCGAGCATTTCCATCCGCCTCTTCGTCCGGAGCCGATAACTTATTTAACGAAACGTCGTGGGCGAGGATTTCGCGTAAATTGACGGAATTCTTATCCGCTCGAGTGGTAAATATTCAATGGGATCGAAAACGAGAATAGCCCATTCGGCGACGGTGTTTCGTGGGCTTTAAAAGTATAGCCGTGTCAGACCACCTCGCGAATCGAAATTGGATTACGTCCGCTGTGTATACTTGGTTTTAAGTACACGTTGCGCGCGAGCGAAGAGCACGGAGATGGAGAAGATAGGGAGCAAAGGAGAGACGAAGCGTACGCGTCTTGCGATTCTATTTTCACCGTTGACCTTAATGCATACCGAAAATAGTCGACGAACGCCGGGCTAACGTCGTCTTGCAAAATCAGAGAGAAAAGTGAAGCATAAAAAAAAAAACCATATTATATCCGGTTATGGAAAATGTTGTCAAGCGCACTTTAGATCGGGATTTCGAAAAAATTATCGGGGAAATTCGCGCGAAAGTCGCATCCCTTTAATTTAATCGAATTTCATTTCTTTTATTATTTTAACGTATTTTATTTATCGTAAACTGTCGACGAACTCCGAGCTGACGCCGTCGGGCAAAACAAATTTTTTTAAATACTCATTTGATATCCGACCATGTCAAATTTCGTTGGTCGCACCAACGTTTGACTCCAGGCTAACGTCATAGGGCAAAATAAATAATAAAAATCCGCGTTTGATATCCGACCATCGCAAATTGTGTTGATCGCACTTTTGATGGAGATTTCGAAAAATCTCTGATAAATTTGCGCCAAACCGTCATTCCCTTTAATTCAATCGAATTTAATTATTTTATTAATTTATCCTATTTCGATTACCTACTATAAACAGTCGACGAACTCCGGGATTACAGCACATTTACATCTCACCACTCACAACTCTACCAGAAAGTATCTCTACCATAGTTCAGCTCTACCGTATTAGAGAGTGAAAAAACTCTACCAGAATCATAATAAAACTCGACCGGACGTGAAATACAACTCTACTGTAATTGAAATAAAACTCTACCGGAATTACAATACAACTCTATCTGAATACAGGACTACCCGTTTAGCCTTGTATTCCGGTAGTTTTATTTCAATTCCAGTAGAGTTTTATTTTGATTCGGGTAGAGTTTTTTTACTTTCACGTAGAGATTTTGCTAGAGTTCTAATATGGTAGAGATGTTTTCTGGTAGAGTTGTTAGAGCTGTCGTTTTTGGTAGCGTTATTATCCGATAGAGTCGTTTTTCGGTATCCGACCATCGGAAATTTCGTCGACCACACCTTCGATAGGGACTTCGATAGGGAAAGATTTATCGGACAAATTTCATATCCGCACCGGCGCCCGATATCGCTTGGCGAATAATTTAGTGCCGTCAGGCACGTAATTTTACATGTACGAGAAACTAGTCCGGGTCTCTCTGATTATTTAGCGTTCGATATAATTTGTGCACGATATTGTGCAACCGATGCGGCAGTCCGGGGAGCTGCGGATGCATATCGAAGTCCGTCGAAGCCGTCCCGCTACGTACCTCGAGGGTCGCCAGAGGATCCAGAGAGGATAGCGGCCGAGTGTGGGGCACTTCCCCTGGGAAAACGCTGTCGTGAGATACGGACAGTTGACCGGCGCCTCCTCGGAGCTTCGCGAAGGACTCCTCCACCCCGCTGCGCCTCAGGAACACACTGAAATTTCAAGTTTGTCTTCATCAATAAAACAACCCCGGAGAGCGAGGAGAGGAAACTTAAAGGGAAACGGGCTTGCACGCCGGGTGAATTGCGAGATAGGCACGAGACACAAAAGCCCGAAAGCAGACGCGATAAAACGGGGGCTTGCATACTGCACACGAATGGACCACACGGCTGCAGAATTCTTCTCGGATTTCCGAGATACATGGCAGTTTTTTTTTTTTTGAGGGGAACAGTAGATTTTTAAAAACAGAGAATCGTTTCTTCAGACTCGCCGTCCAATATTATGGCACATTTACATCTCTACCACTCACAACTCTACCAGAAAACATCTCTAACATATTACAACTCTACCGTATTAGAACTTTACCAAAATCTCTACCAGAGAGTAAAAAAACTGTACCAGAATCAAAATAAAACTCTATTGGAATACAGGGCTACCGTCTAACGTTGTATTCCGGTAGAGTTTTATTTTGATTCTGGTAGAGTTTTTTTTTTACTTTCTGGTAGAGATTTTGGTAGTGTTCTAATACGGGAGAGTTGTAATATGCTAGATATGTTATCTGGTAGAGTTGTAGTAGAGTGGTAGTTTTATTCTCCATTACCAAAAAAAAAAAAAAAAACAACAACACTTCAAGATACATCTGTGGATTTTTACAGATGTTTCTTAGCACATTAACTTGTTATTCGAATCGTTCGAAGGTTGCGTCTTGGCGAATTCTAAGTCCTCGTTGAACAAGTATCTGGTACGTGATGAGTTAAAAGAATTAATTTTAATTTTTTTTTCGTTAACGACGCGACTGTAAAGGGTTCTCACGGAAAGCCCAAGCTCCCAGCTTCGTGACTTCGATCTCATTGGACACCTAGCGATATTTTCGAATTTCATTCCTGGACATAAATTTTTGTGTATATTGGGTATCGGGATATTCGTCGGTCGATTAATCCGTTCATCCGTCAGTCGTTCTTTTTTCGAAAAAGATCGCTAAATCATTATCAGATCAATATTTACTGCAGCTCTCTTTTTTTTTTTTTTTTCTTATCAATACTATTTTACGACAAGGCTCTCGCATTCGAAGGACGAACAAAACTAAAGCTTCGACAGCACAAAAATTCGACAATCTCCCGAAAGAAGAAAAACATTTTATATACACGTATTATGTATATATTTACTTATTAAACGACATATGCGTCCTGACGGTAGTGGCGACTCGATATTTTCTCGGCCAGCCTATGAGGCGTCTGAAAGTATTGTAAAATTACGCCAGAATCCATGAAATTCTTGACACACTCTAGTATATCTAGTAGTCAAATGTCTTAAGTTTTTTTTTTTTTTGTATAAAAAAAATAAAAAATGTCTACAATTAAATTTTAACATGAAAAGATGCATGCCTCTCTCTGTCGCACGAGTCTGTGAGTAGTTCGCTGGCACTGCGACTTCGTGCCTCTTCCGGGCGGCCCGCTGGATGTCTGAGTGTCACTTCCTCTCGGTCACGGTTTATCAGATCGTTGTCCCGATCTCCGTTCCGTGAACCAAGTCGGGCGTCGGCGGCACCTCGACTTTTCCGCCGAAAAATCCTCCTCAGACCGCGCAGTGGATGGAAACGACGCTTTTTAGGTTCTGAAATTAAAAAAAAAAAAACGGATAAGAATCATAATCACAGAAGTTTCTCATTAATACTCAGTCTGACTCAGTTTTCGCACTGATATCGAGTTAGCTAGTTATGAAAACAAAAAAAAAAAAAATGAAGAGCCGATCCGAGGACCCTTTTTTCTCTCAAGTCCACATTATAATTTCCCTGCCGATAAATCGCTCGATGATTGTTCAAATTCCGTTGAAAGTACTTTAGATCAGGATTTCGAGAAATTTATCGGACAAATTAGCACGAAATCCGCATTCTCTTATATTTAATTGAATTTTATTATTTTATTCTATTTATCGAAAATAGTCGACCTGCTCCGAGCCATCTTGCATAAATAAAAGAAATTAAAATAATTGTAAGGCCACCGTTTTTTTGTTTGTAATCGCCAGAAGATAAACGCGAACATAACAATCATTTTTTTTTTACAATCTTAGCGCCGCATCGAATGAAATCCAAATCAATTTAATAATTTAATAAATAAGCTGACATAGACATTCGACGTGAGTGGATTGCATGTATCAAGATAAAATTGCTCCAAGTCCAATCGCGGTCTATATGTATCTTCAGCGGAAGTTCGGCTGTGATACCGAAATGCGATATCGAGCCACGGAAGGAATTGAGCAGCGGGTAGTCGTATCAGCGTGGTCGTCGATGCTGGATGGGACGGCATGACGGATCGCGAATGGACGAGCGATGATAATGGACCAGGAAACTACGTTCGCTAGATGGTTCATCCGAGCATTATATAGCACCTACATTCCACTAAGGATACATACAGATATAGATACATACAATAAGGTATAGAAACTCGTAGTTATTCGATTATCGGATCTAGGAGGTACGACCGGCCGGAGTGGAAGGATATGAGGTAATCTCGTGAGTGGAAACATAATTGAATTAAGGTGGAGTCGAAGAATTGAATGGTAACAATAAAAAATGAAAAAAACAACGGAAAGGGCATAAAGATACGAGGCAGTATCATGACCGAAAATAAACTTAAAAAAAAGTGAACATTCATCCGATGCTCATTCGATCTCTCTGTTGCATTTTCCATATAATAGATTGAAAAAATGCGCCTGAATAAGGAAAAGCTTCGGTAGAGACACAGTATTTGTTAACTGAAGCTCGATAGCTCATCCGACGGATATATCTCGACCTGCCCTTACTGAAGTTTGTCCTCGAGACTTAGAATGACGAACATATTATTTCTAGCATAAAAAATTCCATCCCATATGCCACATTTTTGCCATGTCGGTTTTCAGAGCATATGGGAATGGATCTATAATACCTTTTCAGAACTGTTTAAATTACCCCGAGTACTTGAAGTACTGAGCGTTGGTTAGTTCTTGAGTACCGCAAATGAATAAGAGAAAGCTTCGGTATATCTCAATACGTCAGTACCCAAGAACTGGAGAACTAGTGACTTTTCTCGTGCGAGGTATTACTTGTGTAGAGTTTGGCTGTCACTCATTTGACGCGTGAAGAGTTTTTAACTGAGCATTGCTATCCTAAATTTAACGCGTGTGCAATTTTGCTGTGTAGGGTTAGAGCAAAAAGAAAAATACTTGTGTAGAGTTTCAGTATCTGTACAGATAGGGTTGTGTAGAGTCGAGTATTGTGTACAGTCGCGGCTGCGCACGGTCGAGCCGCGCAGACTTGCACGTGCAGACTTGCTGTTGTGCAGAGTTGTGTAGAGTCGGTGTAGAGTTGGGCTCTGTAGAAACGACGTACTGCCTTCTTTTTCAACCAGAGACGAAAAACGATAACGAAAAAAGACGAAAACGAAAAAAAATACAACGAGAAAGGTTGAAGAAATTACTCCCACGAGAGACACCTCATAACGCCCGAGGGCTTTGTAATTGCGGGTGTCTCTGGCGCGAGGGTGTGACAACTTGCGTGACAACCGAGTGTATGTGCGGCGTGACGACGAGAAAAGTGTCGCTTCACCGCCGATCAAGATAAGACTAGGAGTGAGAGAAAATCGTACGGCCAAACGTACGTACAGAGAAAAGATTAATGCGAAGGGGTTGAGGAAAACGTTCGCACTGTGAAAGAACGAAGGCACGCTCGAGGCACACCTCACAGTGAAAGAATTAAACGGAGGGTGCGAAAGCTCGTCAGCGCCCACACGTAGGACGGAAGAGATAGAGAGCGACGGACAGTATGACTGACTGACTGCGAGAGGGGATTGCGACGAGTTCCTGTCACGGCGTCACGTGCAACTTCCGGCGTCATCGTTCAAATGGCTCGGGGAAAAAGAAATCTCGCGCATCCAGACGCGAGGGCGGATTATTTTGGAATGATTATTCCGGAGTGTCGAAGCGCGATGCCGGGAAACGGAAACGTCTACAGAGACTAGTCTTCGACTTCCGATTGAACTTTGAGTGTGGAAAGTAATTACGAAAAAAAAAAAACAGACAAAATTCAATTCGCTTTCTCATAAAACTAGAAAACTGTAATTTTCATATCGCTTTATCACAAAATGTTCCTTCATTCGCAAAGCTTCGTATGTGGCAAAGTGTTTTCTGTATTTTTGAGTTCCTCGTAGAGGAAACTTCGTCTGTAAAGGAACATTGCGAGAAAGCAATGTGAACATTTCAATCTTCAACTTTTACGAGGAAACGATATGAAATTTTTTATTTTTAACTTTTGTGAAAAAGCGATATGAAAATTTCTGTTTTTTTTTTTTTTTTTTTTTTTACCAAAACGAAGCTTCCTCTATAAGGGAGCAATATATATATAAAGTGCGATTTTCAATTTCCATCGAGACGTTCAATGAGATAGGTGGGAAATGAATTTCATCGATGTTACGAGACACGCGACGGGCGGAACATTGATTGGAGAAGTGTCCGTCGTTGCCGGTCTATCGAGGGCCGAGATAACGTCCAGTGGTTTATCTCTCCAGTCGGTCCGTGTGTCATCTAAATGGATGTGCAGATAAAACTCGTCCGTCGATCGCTCGCGATGCGTCGTTCGATACTACTGCCATATTTGCGCGTTACGTAAAAGAAAAAAACAAAAAAAAAAAAAGAAAAAATCTATAATGTATGCACTTTTAATATAAACGATTTCTTTTTTTTACCGAAGCAAAATTGCAGATCGCCGAAGTCCTCGATACTTTCCATTTTCACTTTGACTTTTGCTCAATATTTCGCGACACGAACAAACTCCGAATAGTCACGGAAACGAGTTTTTAATTACAACAAAAATAAGGAAATCGAGAAAGTTTCGCTCGGTATTTACGCTCTAATCGTTTACGCTTTGAATCTCGAAAAATATTAAGAAAAAAAAATGTATTCACGCTTTAGACATTTACGCTTTGAAACTCGAAAAATATGAAGAAGAGAAAGAATTCGAACTTTGCAAATGCAGATTTTTCACTACAAAAATATATTTATTGATTTTTTAAAGGGAAGCATCGATTTCAACGTTGTTTTTTTTTTTTTTTAATTTTCGGCTGAGAACGTTCGATGTGTAACACTGCGAGTTGGACATTGGCGCACACCTGACTGGCTTTGCGTCGAGTCTAGCGCGAGTCGTGTGCGGTCTCCGATAAGATTGGAAACCCTCGCAGTGTAATATCGCGTTGCTGAGCGATATCTCGAGGGAGGCCCGCTGTTCTCCCCGCCACTTCACGAAAATCTCCTTATACGGTGCGGTGAGTTGTCGCGTGAATTATCAACGACAGTGACATTCCCAACGGTTGTGACGCGAGAGAAAACAATTATCAGTAATTACTCGCGGAGATTTCAAGACAAGACAGTGGACACAACTCCATCGCGATTGCGAGAATATTTTTAGTCGCTGGTTACACCGTCGAGGCTCTCCACGTTATCGGTTAATTTAGCTCCAATTATTGGGAAGGTTCGAATCGGTGATATCGTATTGCGGAATCCACATTCGCACTGATCAGTGAATTTTTTTTTTTTTTTATTGAAATAAATTTATTTCTTCGATAATTGGTATTAAATAGGATTTAAATAAATTTAATTTAATTGAGTCAAGATAATAAAAATGAATAAGCAATTAATTAAATGACTATAAAATTGTGTCACCGGACCTTGAAATTTCGACACAAAATTTAGTAACAACGCGAATAATTGGGGATATCGCATTGAGGCGGAATTAACACTCGAACGGGTCAGTGAATTTTTGGATAATCAGTCAGTTTTTTTAATTGGCATTAAATTCATCGTAAAAAAAAAAATACTGCATAAAAAAGGAAATTTTTTATGCATAAACTGGTATATCAAATTTCACGCACAATTGTGACGAAAAATGAACGCCCAGTATATTAAAAACTTAAAAAATAATTTACTGAAATTTCACTATAAAAGCCCATTAAATTTTCATCATCAACAACTGCACATTAAATTTAATGTACAAGTTTTTTTTTTTTCGTAAAAACTTCAAGTCCCTTGCATTACAACGTACAATTTTTTTTTTAACAGTATAAATTCAAATAAATTTAATTTAGTTAACCCAAGACGATAAAGATGAATGGTTGTCACTCGGACTTGAAAATTTTGCCCAATAATGTAGTACAACGACAGGATCTCATAAATCGGCAAGAAATCAGTCGAGCTTACACGTAATCGGCTGCCGGTAGGGAAGCGTGGAAAAATTGTTAATGCTCTCGAGTCCGGTACTCGAGCGGATTGATAGTACGTTCAGGAGAGGGCCTCCCCTATTGTGCAAAATGAAGTGAAAGTGAGCCCAGATGAGCTAGTAGCAGTTGCCTATACGCTCGAGTGTCCAACGATGAGGGAAGAGCTCGCAAACGAGCGTCAGACAACACGGTGTACGCCTCCGTCTGACCCTAATTCGCGCTCAAACTGTACGATCGAAGCTCTCATCCACGGCGCCCCAACTTGTGTCCGTAAAATGGTAAAAGTCACGAAGAATCGCGGACGTTCCTCTGCCCGAGGAGAATATCTGCTAGGTAAACGCTGAGCGCCGAGGAACGATTTCCGAAACGTTTTACTGACCTGAATCCTCACGAGAGTCTGACGAAAACGTATAAATTTATACAGACCGTACAATCATGCATTCGTATAAAGACAACGATTTTCTCGGCAATTTTCTGCATCTCTGGCCCGCGGCGACGCTGATTCATTACGGATGATAATTCGGTAATTTAATGAAAAATTGTTCGCGTCGACCCATTGTCAATGGAACTCCGACTTTCGCGGAGGGAATTGGCCTTGCAGCGAATTTAAAAGCGATCCTTGACCCGAATAGCTCCAAGGAAAATTTTATGAGAGGCGACTTTATTAATACTGGCGTTAACTATGCTAGAGTAAAAAGAAAAAAAATAAAAATTTTCATCCACACTTTTTAGGTGAGAAAATTATGAAAGGAAATTAATTTTAGTGTGTTTCATCGATTTTAATTGTATCAAATCTTCGACCCGAATTCTCCCAAGGAAAATTTTAATGCGGACTAATTTCATTGATAACAGACTTAGTATATCGGAAAAAAAAAAAATGAGTCTCTATTCTCAGAGCAGGTAAATGATTTTTTTTATCCCCTTTAAAATCCAAACTTCCCGCGAAACAACAATTCACTCCATGTCGTTGATCCGTTCGTGAAAATAACTATTATCGTTTAATTTTTATTTACTTTCAATTCGATGTACTTCGTAGCTATTAATTGCATCAAATCTTCGGGCCGAATTCTCCGAAGGAAAATTTAACGTGGACCAATTTTACCATTGCCGGGTCAACTACACAAGAAAAAAAAAAAAAATGGATCTTTATTCTTGCTGTCAGTCGATCATTTTTTTTTTTTTAATATCCCTATAAATCGCGAACTACCTTTAAAAACAATAATTCGCTCCGTGTCGTTGATCCGTTCGTAAAAAATATCAATTTTTTTCGTTTCATTTAAATTTCTTATTGTTTATTTCGTGTCATTGTAGACGACGAAGAGACAGCGCGGATATTAACGATATTTCACCGCGTTCCACTGACCCGAATCCATCGTCGAATGCGATAACTTCTCGCTCAATATTCTTTCAGCGAGAAAGTAAAAGTGAATGTACTTGCGCAATCGAAAACCGGATTGTGTTGGAATAGGTACAGAGAAGGGGTAGGAACGGGGGTGTGGGTGGGGGGGGGGGGGGGGGGGAGGGTGGTAATGGGGGTCACCGTGTTGCCCTCACGAGACCACCGACAACAGAGAAATGCCGATCTCATTTTAGATTTTCTTCGATCGCCCATCGATCTTGACATTCGTTATCGATCGATAGAAAAACGGGGCAGGGCAAGTTTGCTCCGCGACCCTCGACGCAAATAAAAATTTCCTCACCCTCGACATACTCTCTTAGATTACCCACGGTGATATCATCGATAAACGATCGTCAAAGATTGCAAAATTGTTTTAGACACGGTCTAAAAACTCTGCCAAGGAGACCTTGGCAGAGTTTTTCATCGCCATTGTTCTTGACTAATGACACACTGCAAAAAAAAAAAAAAAAAAATGTACATGAAAATTAATGAAAAGTATTGGAAACTGTTTTGCACATACTGTTTCTGAAATTTCAGACATGTGCGTCGAAATTTTGCAGTAAAATCTTGTATTTTTGTTTAACATTTTTGTAAATTTTGGACCAAAGCTTTGTAACTTTAATATGTGGCATTTTGATTTCACAAAAAAGTACATTAGTGTTCAATTAATGGAAGTGACGTAAGGAAATTGCAAATTCGAGTATATTAAATTTACAATTTATTTCTACAGTGCATACAGCGAAAACATCGAGACGTTTCCCACGTAAATACTGTGAAAGTCTCGATTTCAAAAATGTTGAATAAAACGACGGAGTAAAATAAATAATTAAAATTGTTCGACCAGTGAATCGATGTGGAATAGTGCATTATGCTATAAGAGACGGAAGTCGGCGATTTTCGCCGAGCATGAAGTTTGCTGCTCGAGCGAAGCGAGGACAGAAACCACACGTGGTGAAAACCGCTCGTGTAGCAAACGATACTTTTTTCCGACTTCGTTAAGATAACCACATTTCTTGTGTCGCAAAATCTTCATGCTCGCCATTACTCGCCCGGAAGTAATAGGGCCTCCAGAGGGAGTAATGAGCCCTTTACTCCCTATATATAGGTATAGTATATATATACACTATATATGTGTAGGTAGTATAGTATATAACTATATACCTATGGGTATATATATACACACATATACATATGTATATATATATATATATATAGGTAGTAATAAAAGAGTACTGCGCATGCGCACGGGTAATAACGATCATTAGGCAATAACAGACGATTTTCCACCGATATTACACACAAGAAATGTGGTTATTTTAGCGAAGTCGGAGAAAATAGAATATAATGCTACTAGGGAGGGAGGTGCGCGATTTTCGTCGCGTGCGAAATTTGCCTCGTATGGAATCACGCGTGGTGAAAATCCGCTCCTTCCCATCTAACATACGATACGTTTCTTCCGACGCTGGTATAATAAACATATTGCTTGCGTCGCAAAATCTTCGTATTCACCAATAACTATTACTCGTCCGGGACTAATAGGGCTTTTCCGGAGGGAGTAACAAGTCCTTTTACTGTCCAGGTAGTAATGACACAGTACTGCGCATGCGCACGGCTTAATAATGATTATTGGGCAATAATAAGCGATCTTCCGCCCATGTTGCACGCAAGAAATGTGGTTACTTTAGCGAGGTCGGGGAGAAATAGTATGTTCAATACCAGCATATCTGTGATATATTCAATTTTAAATATAATCTACTCGATAATAAAGTACAAGGCCGCTAGACACTCCATAACACTCGCACAATCTCATCGTCACTGTGCATGACAAATTTCCACTGCACGAACTAAAATTCAATCATTAAAAAATGTATTTGATTCACTTTTTGAATATATAATTCTGAGAATATTTGGCTCTAAATACATGACAATTTATATACTTGATGTATTAAATCATATGAACATGCCGAATTTAATACGAATTTCGAATATATTCAGTTTCCATGAGGGGGTTCATTAACCTTGTTTTTACGATTCGCCAGAGTCCTCGAATGAATTCCTTGGACGGAGAAGTGTTTCAAGGCGCGGAGACCGATCGATCGATCGATCGATCAATGGAGACCTTGGCAGGATATTTGATCGGTATTATGTCGTGAATAATCACACCGCGCAACTACCGATATGCTTCCCATGCAAATATCGTGAAAGTCTTAGTTCCAATAATTTTTAATAAACGACCAAATAAAATAAATAATATAAAATGGCCAGTGGATCGACATGGATGAAGTATACGGATAAGTACGTGGATAAAGTACCTTATACGAATAAAATGTATTACATATTAAAAATAATCTACTCGATAATAAAGCACGAGGTGTCACTTGTACTTTATTATTGAAAAGTATTCCAAACTTTTCGTATTTCAAAAGTGAATAGAATAAATTTCATTCTCTGAGCTAAAATTCGTCTGTTAAAAAATTCAGTCCGTAGAGTGGAATAAATTTTGTAATGGTTGAATTTTAGTTCATCCAATGGAAATTTATGACGGACCCGGGGAGAGTCTCTGAGTGTTTATAGAGTGTCTAATGGCTTTGTACCATATTATTGAGCAGATTATTTTTAATATGTAACATATCGCAGATGCTTTCCGACGTATATTGCATATCCTTTTTTCCATGTGGATCGACTGACCGAATATAATTTAATCTATTTATTTTACCGAATAATTTATTTATTTTATTCCATTTTGCGGTCTAAATTTTTTAACCGACGAATTTTAGCTCCCGGAATTGAATTTATTCCATTCACTATTGGAATATATATTTCTGAGCATGTCTCTAAATATATGACAATTTTTGTAATTGACATAATTGACATATTATGTAATGTAAAGAGACCGAATTTAATATAAGTCTCGAATATATTTTTGGATATATTTGGTTTCCATGAACGGGCGGAGTTCGTTAACCTTGTTTTTACGTCTCGTCTGAGCCGTCGAATAAATTCCTTGGACGTCGAAGTGTTTCAAGGCGCGGAGATCGATCGTGACCGTCCCCGTCGTCGTCGTCGCTACGGACCGACAGACAGAGCCGGGACCGTTCATCCGTAAAGTTTAACGCTCGAAGAGGTGTTCGTCAGGAACGAAATCTATTCGATTCCCCCGCGACGAACGAGCAGTCACTGCACCGAAGTGCATTGCGACGCGGAACCGATTATCAGCTGCACTGTTGCAGACCTCCCCCACGACCGCCTGGGAGCGTTGCGAGGCTTTATCGTCGAACCGGAAGTGCATCCCTCGCTCTCTCCGTTTCTATCGCTCCTATCGCCCTCCCGTGTCGCGGAGGGCAGATTATTCGCGATCAAAGGATCCGACGCTTCGACTGTTAAAGTCAATTTTTTTTTACGTCCCGTCCGGAGCACAACGTACAACGTAAAATTAAATCGAGTTCAATGAACGACAAACAAATGAGAGTCGAAGTACCGTTGCTGCAGCCAAAGTCGCCAGTTCTATTCGAATTATTTTCATTTTGCTATAATGTTTTTTTGTCCAACCTACTTTTTTTTTATTATTTTTTTTATACAGTATTGATTATGAGATTAGTGTTACAATCGATGTGCAGATCGATTGAAGCTTGCATAAGCTTGGTACATTATTGGTACGTGCGAAAAATCGCGATTATCAAATTTATTAAATAAGCAATATACACCTTTCGCGTGTTTCTCGATTTCGACGTTACAATTGTGCTTCTCGTTGTACTGTGTCACGAATCGATTTGTCACTTGGCACACTACGAGAGACGGATTTCGTATGTCCGTAAAAAAATATCCCGACGAATTCATCCATCTGGATTATTCGCCGACGACAAAAAAAAAAATTTTATTTATTTTTTACTTTTATCATTAAAGATTACCAAAAATTTTAATCACATTTCCTCGTATCTGCGATTCGACTACCTAAAAAAGTCCCATCGGTGCAAGAAGAACGTTCCGCTCCGAAATCATAATATTTCTTCCAGCATTCCATTCGAAATGCACAACGAATCTCCATACGAAAAAGATAGGAGAAACATTTTTTCCATATTTCGCCCGGCTCGACGTCTTCCGACGTCGTCGTAATCCCAGACGCATTTGCCAGCCATACCTTAGGGGTTTTTTTTTGCACCGCCTCACGTACGAATATATGCACTGCCTAGATCCATACAGACGTGCTCCACCCGATAGTCCACCTTCCCGCAGATCACACCTGGGGGAGAGCGGGGTAAAATGACACAGCGGGCTAAAACGGGATGATGAGACAGAACGCAATTTTCCAATAACTTTTGGTGGTCCATGGGGCGAAACGGGGGTGAAAATTCGGATGTGTCGTTGCGACAAAATGGGGCATCCAAAAATGATTGGAAAATTGAGTTTTGCCCTCACTGTCCCGTTTTGCCCCACTGTCCCACTTTGCCCCGCTATCCCCTACACCATCTCCCGAATGGATTGGCTAAGTTGGGATATCATTTTCGCCCTGGCCACCGTCTGAATTTCGGGAGGCTCATTTTTCTTCGGGGCGCTCTCTCACTCCCATCTCACGCGCGTCTAGACTGCTGCCCCGGGCTCGCCTCCCGACGCCATGCACACACACCTACGAGCCATCACAGGTGTGCTTGCATCAGACGTTGAAACGTTATCGCGCGCTCGGCGATAGTAAAAGAAAGGATATAAAAAAAAATCCAAAGCCCGTGAGGCGAATAGACAGTCGGGAATTTCAAAGTGCGATTTTTTTTCAGTCCTCTCAGCTCTCCTATTTTCTCTTCCGCCTTCGCTCTTTGTACAGGGCGCACAATACTGTACAGTCCTGGGTAGTGAAAAATACAAGAAGAGAAATGGTGAGCGGTTTGGGCGTTTTGGTAGAGATGTGAAAATACAAGAAGAGGAATGGTGAGGGGTTTGGGCGTATTGGTAGAGATGTGAAAATACAAGAAGAGGATTGGTGAGGGGTTTGTGCGTTTTGGTATGAATGTGAAAATACAAGAAGAAGAATGGTGAGGGGTTTGGGCGTTTTGGTAGAAATGTGAAAATACAAGAAGAGGAATGGTGAGCGGTTTGGGCGTTTTGGTAGAGATGTGAGAATACAAGAAGAGGAATGGTGAGAGGTTTCGGCATTTTGGTAGAGATGTGAATATACAAGAAGAGGAATGGTGAAGGGTTTGGGCGTTTTGGTAGAGATGTGAATATACAAGAAGAGGAATTGTGAGGCGTTTGGGCGTTTTGATAGAAAATAAATGACGACTCACCTTTGGGAAGTGTATCGACGCTGCGCTGCATGCCAAAGTCCCCGAGGCTGAGGGGATGATGATCCTGAGGCGGTGGCGAGGCCTCCCTGACGCAGCCCATTAGGCTCAGTGCACCTCCGACAGCTCCCCCGCCGCTGCCGGCGCCGGCCCCTCCTCCTCCGGGGGTGCTCGACATCCTCCCCGTCTGAAACACCCGACAGAACCACGCTGCTACATAGGACTCTTTGACCCTGTGATACCATCCCGAGAGAAAAGAATTCGCCTTCGTTGACTTAGCTCCAGTGCCGATATGCGCCCTCCAACCGTCCCAACTTCCGGCCGACCAGTTACCGTCCATCTCCGCGCCGGACGAGGAAGACCTCAGTCGCACGATCGAATCGCCCTAGTGTCGCGCGTTTCTGTCACGGGCAAATCGGTCGCCTAATCGCGAAACACTCAGTCACGCTTGCACTCGCGGACCGACCGACCGGACATTCGACTTTAACTCCAACGTGAAGATTGCGTCCGCCTGAGCCGCGACTAGGATTCGGATGGTTCAGAGACCCGAGAATGTCACTCGAGAACTTGGAAATTCAAAGCCGGTGGCGACTTTGGTGAAGGTCCGCAACTCTGCTGAGCGTGTATAACAGCTCTGTGTAATGCGCTAATTTCAGAACAGCTCGTTTTTCAACACCCGCCGATCCGATTACCGACTGCCCTAGCGTCTCGCGTTTCGGTCACGCGCAAATGAGTCGCTTAATCGCGAATCACTCTCGCGAAGCACTCCGGCCCTTTCGCCGGTTCGATCGATCGGCCGCTTGATTTAAATTCCAACGAGAAGATTGCCTTCGCCTGAGCCGCGGCTACGATTCTGATGGTCCGGAGACCCGACAATGTTACTCGAAGATTCCGATCTTCACACTGCAGTCCCTTCGCCGAGACAGCCGGTAGAGACTTTGGCATAGGTCCGGAAACACTGCTGCGCTTGTGTAACAGTACCATATAATGCACTAGTGCGGGATCGGCTCTTAATCCGCCACCCACCACCCCCTGTTAACGACCGCCCTAGCGTCACGCTCTACCGTCACGCGGAAATGAGTCGCCTAATCGTGAAGCACTCTTGAACTCACGGCACTTCCGCCGGTTCGGTCGATCGACTAAAATCCGCACCGATCAAACTTTCTATTTAAATTCCAACGGGAAGATTTCGTCCGCCTGAACCGCCTCTCCGATCCGGATGGTCCTGAGACCCGACAATGTTACTCGAAGACTCGGGACTTCAGACTGCAGTCCCGTCGCCGAGACAGCCGGTCGCGACTTTGGTGAAGGTCCGGAAACACTGCTGCTCTTGTATAACACTATACTATATAATGCGCTACTGTGGGATGTGTGTATATGTATATGTATATATATATATGGCAGTGGGATATAACAGATGAGAATGGGTCAGGAGAGATGGTTACCATGGCGACTGCAGCCGATGAGGGTGATACCGGCGCGAGGCAGCAGCAGCAGTGGCAGCAGCGTCGGGCATCGATTACGCCCGCGCCCCAACCGCCCTACGGCCGACCATGACCTTGTCGCAGCACAGCTGATTCTCGGTGCAGCCGCGTGCAACCCGGGAAACACTGTGCGCGGGACGCTCCCGGCGGTGAGACGGGGAGCTTCGAAGGCTTCAGGAGCTGAACCCCTGGCAACCCCTGGCGCTGCTCTTCGGGACGGCGATGCTTTGTCGCAGGACTTTTTTGTTGTTGTTGTTGTTTCGAAGCTTGCATCGATTTTAGGGTGAAAATTTGGCGAGGAAAAAGAAACTTTCAGGGTCAAGTTTACTAGCTCGCCGATTACCGTTGTTTCTATTTTCACGAGCCAATTTTTCAAGTCAAGCTTTCCGATCAAGTTTTCAAGTTCATTTTGAAGTCAAGTTTTTCAAGCCATCAATTTTCGACGAGTTTCCGTTCGATGACGATGATTCATTCATTCGACACGGGACTTCGAATTTTGATTAAAGATCAATTAAATAAAAATTGAATTTGATGAGAGTGTTTTGCGGAATGTTTTAAATCGGATTATGGGTAATTATAAGGGAGTTGCTTGTTGGTTCGTATTAAGTGCCCGATTTAGTGCGAATCTAGTTCTAAAATGGCTCTACCCGATAGTGAAGAATTCAGTGTTTTCCGAATCGCAGAAAATAATTTTGTGTCTGGCCGGAATTGATTTTACCATTGAAATTCGTTAATATCGTGGAAAACATAAGAAATCGCTCGGTTTCCAGTTTCCAAGTTTAGATAACGTCGCGCATCTAATCGATCCGCAATCGGTACGACGAATCCTCTCGAAGAGCGGCGCACTATTATCGCATCTGGCAAAGATCGCTATCGCGACATTCCCGTTGCCGCGACACAATCGATACAACATTAGATCCGTTGATAACATCGGCGACCGCGACGGCAAAGTGAATTACCCGTTGAGGTCTTCGCCGGAGTGGCTAATAACCGCAAGAATAAACTCGATTACGTCCAATACAACGACGGTACTAATGGCGCAATCAATTTTCACTCGGGATTGGTATCGGACACGTTCATTGGTTATCGATCGATCGAACGATAGTCCGTTTGCTCACCTTACAGAAGAGACGGCATTTTTGGGGTGGCTCGCGTGTGCGTGTTCCGAAAATCTGTAACAAAAACGAACGAAGATTATATTATTAAATCGTTTGGTGTTTATTAGTATAATCGAGGGTAATAACCCAATAACCCAATTGCAATACGATATTGAATATCTGTGGCTGGATAAAATGTACGGGAAGATAGATAAACGGACGGACGCACCAACAGACAGATACAAAGACGGACGAATGGATAGAAAGATAGAAAGGTAGACGCATGGATGGACAAAGGGATGGATGGATGGACAAACGGATGGATAGATGGACAGACGGATGGATGGACAGACGGACGGATGGATGGACGAACGGATGGATGGACAGACGGACGGATGGATGGACGAACGGATGGATGGACAGGCGGATGGATGGACAGGCGGATGGATGGACAGACGGACGGATGGATGGACGAACGGATGGATGGACGAACGGATGGATGGACAGGCGGATGGATGGACAGATGGATGGATGGACAGACGGATGGATGGACAGACGGACGGATGGATGGACGAACGGATGGATGGACAGGCGGATGGATGGACAGGCGGATGGATGGACAGGCGGATGGATGGACAGGCGGATGGATGGACAGGCGGATGGATGGACAGGCGGATGGATGGACTGGCGGATGGATGGACAGGCGGATGGATGGACAGGCGGATGGATGGACAGGCGGATGGATGGACAGACGGATGGATGGACAGGCGGATGGATGGGCAGGCGGATGGATGGACAGGCGGATGGATGGACAGACGGATGGATGGACAGACGGATGGATGGACAGACGGATGGATGGATAGACGGACGGCCGCACAAATGCACGGACGGACGGATGGGCAGATAGATTGACGGACGAATAGACAGATAGATGGATAGACGGACGGATGAATAGACGAAATCAATGATTTTTCAATGATGCATATAGGGATGGTAGGCCATGCGAGGTTCGTCACATTATTTTCTCGGGACTTCCGGTTTCCGCCAGGCGTCCAACATAACAAGCAAATAAAACAAAAGTTCCAACTCTCTGCTCTTGCGTTTCCCTATCGTCCTCATTCGTTTTTTTTTCCTTCCTCATCCGTTCCGAGTGTGGAAAAGCACTCACAAGAGACACTCTCCTTTCTCTGAGGAGCTCTCAACACAAATCTATTTATAATTATTACAAAGAGTGAACGAACGCAATGGCAGCCACGGCGTTCTATGGCAGTCTTCGCCGAGAGGGAAAAGGCCGCTGGGCGCGTATGGCACGAAAATAAACTCGTCGGCACCGAGCTACCAGCCGGCAAACTGGCGAAGACGTGCTGACGAGGGACGGGGCGAAGGGGAAACGGCGAAAAAGTATTGCTCGTAAAAAAAAAAAAAAAAAAAAAAAAAAAAAAAAATGCACATCGCAACTCGGGAAGCGAGAGGTTAGCGTTTTATCTCTCACTGTCGTGAGAATTTGCCCTCGGCAACGCGAACCTCGGCGATCTTCCGTTGTCCAACACGCGGACGTGAAAAACCCCGATGGAGGTTCTCGCGCAATAGCCAGACTCGCGAATCGACCTCGTGTTTACCCAACGTGTTCGGCTCGGGCAAAAAAGTTACCCTCTCAGTGTTCCGTGACGCAGAGGCAGCTTGTTCTTGCTTCGTTAACGAACGAGTTGCCGAGGTGGACATTGAAATGATTAAAGGAGGAAGAAAAAAAAAATCGGCAAAGGTTTTTATTGGCTTGTAAAAATATATGAAGTTAATTTGTCCTTTGCAATTAGTAGTTTGCAATTAAATGCTCGTGCTTCATTCAATTGCATTTCAAGATCCGCAATGAAGAGAAAAAAAAAGAGAAGTAAAGAAGAGCCCTCCGAAGTAACTCCAGTTTACTGAAAATTCGGAACTACCGACTTTATCCACCTTCGGTCTTCAATCGTTATCATTCTCGCGTCTAGTTTCTTTCGCAAGTTTTTATTGTCTTGTAAAAATGTGCGAATTAAATTTGTCATTTGAGATTAGTAGGCTATAATGAAATGCTTTTGGTCCTGACAATGTAATTTCAATATCTAAAATGAAGAGAAAAAAAAAACAAAAAACCAAAAGAAGAAAAGAAAATTCACCAAAGTAACTCGAAAACAAACTGAAAATCCGGAAGTAGGACTTTGTGCACCTTCGGCACTTGAATTATTACCATTCTCTCCTCTACTTTCCTTCGGAAGGAATGACTCTCGGTTGCTGGCGCGGCGGCGTCAGTTTTATTACCCGTCGGGCTGCCCGAGCGGTGATTCAGGACAGAAATAGCCGCTGAATGAGCCCTTCGATTCCGTAGGAGCGAGCCTGCCGATTTCCCTGGTTTTTGTTCGTCTCTCGTTCCGTTTCAGCGGCTTCGTTTATGCGCACTGTACACAGCGTTCCGTACAGCATCTCGGAGCCCAATACCGCCGGTAGCGAGTTCGAGTGTGCACAGTGGTCGGGCGATGAGACTATAGAAACCAGGTACGATGTAGGCCACGCTCGATCGACAAACGAAGTCAGCAGCGTCTTTTTCTCTTTCCCTCTCTCTCTCTCTCTCTCTCTCTCTGTCGTGTCTGAAAACAATTGGAGTTTGCATTCGCGGTCTGTGTTGTAACCGCTCGAGTTGCATTCGCAACAGTTACGCCCGAGAACCGTGTTTGTGCGCGCGCGGGCGCGCACGGTATGCCGGTATGAAACATCGCGAATGGGGAAAACAAAGCGCGTCACGAGCTTCGAGGCTCGACCGAGGCTGTCCCAAGCTTTTGCTTGTCGCGCGTACCGCGCGGAAACTGAAAACGAAGAACGAACTCTTTCTCGTTCGGCACTACGCGAGTTAATGGATGCGAGCAGGGTAAGGGAGACCGGGGCAAAATGGGAACGCGAAGAGAAATATGGCCAACATTGTGAACTGCAAACTCGGGGCAAAATGAGGTAGGAAAATGATTTTTATAAAATGTGAGAAATTGGGCAATTACTAAATCGGGGTAGAATCGGGACATGCCCGGGCGAAATAGAAATGCGAAGAGCAAGGCAACCACCGCACTGTAGACTCGGGACAAAATGGGACAGGACATTTATTTTTCAGTAAAATGTGCAAAATTGGGCAATTCCTAAATCGGGGTAGAATCGGAGCATGCTATGGCGAAATGGGAACGCGAAGAGAAATGGGTAAGACTGTACACCGTAAATTCGGGGCAAAATGGGGTACGAAATTTTCGTTATCAATAAAATGTGCAAAATCGGGCAACTCGGCAATCGGAGGCCAATCTGAACATGCTGGGGCAAAATGGGAATGCGAAGAGAAAGACAACACTGTACAGTGCAAACTCGGGGCAAAATGGGAAACGAAATTTATCTTTGTAAAATGTACAAAGTTGAGCGTTTCTTGAATCGGGATCGAATCGAAACATGCCGGAGGAAGATGGGAAGGCGAAGAGAAGATGGGTAACACTGTACACTGGGGCAAAATGGGACCCGGATTTTTTAATCAATAAAATGTGCAAAATAGGACAATCCCTAAATCGGCGCCGATTCAAAACATGCCAAGCTACGCCGTTTTGCCCCTAGCTGCGATTTCTCTCGGATCGTCAGCATCATTATCATTAGTTTAATTTTTGTAAATTTATGTATTAAGAAAAAAAAAAAAAAAAAGAACTAGGAAGTCAATCTATGGCTTCGGACTCTTCCGAACGGTCTTTACTCCTTGGCTGGCCCGTTTTGTCCCGGTCGGCTCTCCGTACATCGACAGCTCACACGTGAGCGCGCGCAGCATTCCTGGACCATTCCTGACGACTTCTCGTCTGTGTGCGCCCGTCTCTCATTCTCTCTGCCGTGAATCTATATTTAGACCTCAACAACAAAAAGATGCTAAATGGAACGTTCTATTCGAGGGAATTTGTGTCACGTTAACGCATTGAATCCAGGCCATTTGTGTCGCGGCCTGGAGAAGCCTCGATGCAGTCCTCCTTCGACCAGCCGACGCGACTCTCTTGCTTTCCGAGCATCCACGGGCACTTCCTGTGTTTTGCCGATGCAGGGTGACAAAAGTTATTTATCTGACAACGCGTCCCACGCGATGAGGCTTATCGACTCCCACGTACGCAAATGAGGAACACGGGATGCGAGGAATTTCCACGAGAGCAGAGATCGTTGACCGAGCTCGCGTCGTCCGGACAGACAGACAGAGAGATCGAGAAAAGATTACTGCCCAGCGTTTGCATCCCCGCTTTCACAGCCAGAACAATAGTTCATTTGACGGGCGTGCCAAATATTTATTTAAAAATTGTATTTTTTAAATGACGAAATAAATGACAATTACAATTCTGTAGTTTTTAAATACAGAATTGTAATTAACGAAATAACCTCTTTGCACATAAACTGCAAGCGGTGAATCGAAAGTACGAGTCATATTTGAGCGTATACAGTAGAATCTCGCTTATCCAACCCATCCGAGCTGTCCGCGTTGACCGAGATGTAGGCTTGGACAGTAAGTACGGAAAGCTTGAATAAAACGGATAAACGAACAATGCCTACGCGCGGAGTAGTTCGTAAATGCAACTTTTTTGCATAGGCGCTTGAAGTTGCACAAGTTTGCTCTATGTTGCAAGTCACAGATACGACAGTTCCAATTTTAGAGTCAATGGTTTATGTTTGTGTGAAGTTAATGTTAATCAACGAGATTATAATTGTATTTAAAAAAATAACCAAACGAACTAACAAAGTCAATGGTTGTACGAAGTGGTGTTATTTTTAAAAAATCTATAGTAATTGTACAAGTTTGATTTGAGTAAAATATTTCTTTGATTCAAATAAATATTTATTTCATTTAAGTAACTATTTGCTTAATTAAAAAAAAATATATATATTTATTTAAAACAAATAAATATTTTACTTTAACGAAATAAACCGTGATCGTCAAATAAATTATTTTTCTGGGTGTATGTTGTTCGTGTTATCCGAGAATTCACTTATCCGACATACGTTCTCCCCACATTAGGCTCGTTCGTTTCGTTCGTAAAAAATAACCAAACGAACTAACAAAGTCAATGGTTGTACGAAGTGGTGTTATTTTTAAAAAATCTATAGTAATTGTACAAGTTTAATTTGAGTAAAATATTTATTTGATTCAAATAAATATTCATTTCATTTAAGTAACTATTTGCTTAATTAAAAAAATATATATATTTATTTAAAACAAATAAATATTTTACTTTAACGAAATAAACCGTGATCGTCAAATAAATTATTTTTCTGGGTGTATGTTGTTCGTGTTATCCGAGAATTCACTTATCCGACATACGTTCTCCCCACATTAGGCTCGTTCGTTTCGTTCGTAAAAAATAACCAAACGAACTAACAAAGTCAATGGTTGTACGAAGTGGTGTTATTTTAAAAAAATCTATAGTAATTGTACAAGTTTGATTTGAGTAAAATATTTATTTGATTCAAATAAATATTTATTTCATTTAAGTAACTATTTGCTTAATTAAAAAAAAATATATATATTTATTCAAAACAAATAAATATTTTACTTTAACGAAATAAACCGTGATCGTCAAATAAATTATTTTTCTGGGTGTATGTTGTTCGTGTTATCCGAGATTTCACTTATCCGACATACGTTCTCCCCACATTAGGCTCGTTCGTTTTCGGAGTAAGCTGGAGCAGAGCGCTCGATTCTTCGTGGAAGGTATATCTATGTATCCAATAAATATAGATATATGTACTTTCCGCGTGAAATAGAGCGTTCTGCTCTAGCTTACTCCGAAAACGAACAGATCTAATATCTCGGATAACCGAGGTTCCACTGTACGTAATATACGATACAGAGATCTTTCGAGAAAAATTATCGTTTCAGTGAATATATATTTATTGAGTAAAAATAAATGTTTATTTAACAGATAGGCAGATATTCTTATTATGCGCGTGTGCAAATACAAGGATTCAACTTTTTGTTACAAAAATTGGTAACTCACGCATGCACAAGCCATGGAATTCGTGCAGTTACTTGTTATTGTAAGGCTCGCTTAGGTGTCGGTCAGTGAAGCTTCGAGCCTGAAACAGCCGGTGAAATAAAAATAAAGCGTCTTGATCGAGTCGAGTCTATTCCAATGGAGCAATTTAATTTTCTTCCAAGATACAGGCCGGACTAAATCTTGGAGTTACGAAATATAGTCTCAGCGATTCATAAACAGGGCACCGTAAAATATTTATTTAAGAAAAGTTAATATTTCTTTGCCAGTCAAATAAATTATTTTTCAGAGCGTCGATTTATGAATTTTTCAAGCGTTTTCCGAGGTCTTTGCCCAACCTCGTACATTTAAATTATGCGATATTTACTATGTAATTTTTTCATGAAAGCTCCGGAGAATTGTGAAAACGATCGACGCACCGGCTGAAATTCGTCGGTCTCTCGCTCTCTCTCTGCATCCCTCGAGAACGATGATTATTCATCCGGGGATAAAACAAAGGGGACGATTTTGCAGAGCAACACAAAGGAACAAAAAGTCACCGGCAATTTTCAGTCTCGTCACGACTTCCGGCTTTTTCTTTTACGTTCTATATAAAAACTTCCATATCGCTCCTTTATCGGTGTATCCGAGAATTTTTCTTTTCTTTTTTTTTTCAAGTATGTCTAATGCGCAGCCTAAACGCAGCGCGGATGCATCAGTTTTATTTTTTTTTTTTTTTTTTTTTTTTTTAAACGGTAGTAAGGGAAGCGAGAATGAAAGAAGAATCGACTCTTGCGGTTCCCGAGCATTGTCTATCATCCCCATCGTTCTCCCCGCCGCAGTTATATAGCGCACTTCTCGCTTCTTCCACCAGACGAGTAATTTTTCAGCGTTGGTCCTAGACGAAAAAAAAAAAGGAAACGAAAATGCCCGAAGAACGTTGACCCGGCTCCTTTTTTCGCGTTCCTTTTTGTCGCCAAGGGGCAAAAGAAAATCGACCCGTATTCTCCTCGTCGCTGAGAATTTTTCGCGCCAATTTCCAGCCATCCAGCGCCGGACAATTCGGACCGACGACGAGCAAACATTTCTTTTTAATTAAAAAAAAAAAACCTTTGCGAACAGATTCGGGCATATTTACACCTCTACCATAATACGACTCTACCAAAATCTCTGTTAGAAAGTAAAACAAACTCTACCGGACTTAAGCTAAAACTCTCCCGAAATTGAAATAAACTCTATCGGAATTCCGATAAAAATCTACCGGAACACAAGGCTACCGTCCAGCTTTGTATTCCGATAGACTTTTATTTCATTTCCGGTCGAGTTTTATTTCCATTCTCGTAGACTTTTATTTCAATTCCGGTAGAGTTTTATTTCAATTCCGGTAGAGTTTTATTTAAATTCCGGTAGAGTTGTATTTTGATTCGGGTAGAGTCTTTTTTTTTTACTTTCTGATAGAGATTTTGGTAGAGTTGTAAGTGGTAGAGATGTAAATGTGCCAAAAATTACACTATCTTGAAATTATACATTTTTTAATTAGACTTTTTATTTCACCAAACTCCTACATCGCGAATTGATAAGAGGATTTGTGTTTTCAATATGGGAAGGCGCGTCGAGATTTTCGACGATTAATCGTCGAGCAGTCATGGAACAAACGTTCGTGAAGTGCACTCCGAGCGAAAGGCTCGAGGATTCAGACAGCCGCTCGAGAGTTTTGATGGAACGTTGAGCACAGAGAAATATTGCATTTCCGTACGCCTCGTTGAATCCATTCGTGTGTATTTAATATGTACGGTAGGCACGGGTTGCGCGCATCAATCGCAAACACACGGTCAGTATCATCCAAGAATTCGAAAGTCATCGAGCGCGAAGGGTTCTCTTTGCCGTATTGAACGAATCGGCTCGTAGACAGAGGCTCTCTAGTGTGCCATTGTGTTGAAAAAAAAAAAATGTTAAGTCCCTCTATTCGTGATACAAGAATTTCCCGATAAAAAACAAAAAAAAAAAATTGCAAAAACAAAAGAACAGAAAAAAGCTCGTGACCCATTTTGTCTACCTCACCGATAGGCAGGAATATGGATTTCCAATCTCATTAGAGCACGGTGCTTCATTTTTTTTTTTTTTTTTTTTTTTTTTCGTCAATAATTTCATCGATTTCTATTCACATTTAATTAACCTACTTTGCGAATCTCGTTAGCGAACCTCTGCATATCTATTCAATTCTTTGATCTGTTGCTTTTTTTTTCATGAATTTTCTTTTTTTTTTCTTCCTTTCATTCGCACTAATTGGACCTATTTATCTCTGATTACTAAAAGATCCGCGGTGCGGCACGCCGAGCTCGAATCCCATACGATTGCTCGCGGCGGCAAACGCATCGCCGCGCGCTGAAGATTCGTCGTGTCCTCATTCGGTGGCTCGTAAATTCGTTCGAAAATAGAATTTCCAGTTGATAGCCCGGTACGAGCCGAGGCTGAGTTGCGTCGCTCGTTCAATGAGTCACTTCGCCCAGTGCATCCTGCGAGTTACACTCATCGGGTTCCTCCGGCGTCGTGCACTGCACGAAGCTCGTGGAACGGTCGCTCTGCGGGCCACATCCGTACGCGGCGGGTCGCGTGCGCCCTCGTTCAGCCAACTCCCCGGATACCTATAACGCACGTAGAGCGGAGGCGAGAGTGACGATGCGTGCACGCATTTCGGGAAAGTGCGAGAGGGGTCCCTTTCTATCCTACACGAGAAACTCGATACTCCTACTCGACTCCCTTCTGCACCGTGTGCAGTTATCTCGGGCAGACTGAGGGACAACGGAGGGGCGCGCTGTGCTGACTCAAATTCAATTAAAAGGGCTTCTATATTTAGCGGCGAGTTTCTCACCTTTTTTTTTTTTTTATCATCGCTGGAATAACTTCACGAGTTAAGTTTGGGGATCGACATTATTTTTGAAGGAGCGCCGAAATTCACTTGCGTTTTGTTCTTTATTCGATTGTTGTTTAGAACTTTGAAGCATACACCGAGAAAAATCATTTATTTGACGGCCACCGTTTGTTTAGATCAAGTAAAATATTTAATTGATTTAAATAAATATTTATTTAAATTAAGTAATAAATATTTTACTTGTTCTAAATAAACGGAGGCCGTCAAATAAATTATTTATCTTGGTGTAGATTTTTTGTAGTGCAAGTCGTGCTGTTAACGGCCAAAGCGGAGTTGGAAAATGGTTCACTGATGCGTGAATTAAAATTCAATTGAAAGGGCTTCGGTATTTAACGGCGAGTTTTTTTTTTAACTTTTGTTTATCGCTGTCAATTTATTTTTGAAGGAGCTCCGAATTGATTTGCATTTTTGTTCTTTGTTCGGTTGTTATTTTGAATTTTGGAGCGTATATTTTTGTAAGTGTGAGTCGTGCTATTGACCTCGCAACTCACCCGAGTGCTCGGGATGGAGAGTTGGAAGATGACTCACTGACGAGCACATTTACATCTCAACTACTCACAACTCTACGAGAAAATATCTCTATCATATTACAACTCTACCAAAATCTCTACCATTGTATGAAAACAATTCTACCAGAGCGAAACAGTTGCCAACTGTTCCAAAAAAATGTCTATCAGAATCAAATCAAACTCTACCGAACTTGACATAAAACTCTACCGGAATTGAAAGGAAACTCTACCGGAATTGAAATTAAACTACCGGAATTGAAATCAAACTACCGGAATAGAAATCAAGCCTTGTATTTTGGTCGATTTTTCTTTCAATTCCGGTACAGTTTTATTCCAAGTCCGGTAGAGTTTCTTCTTGGACGTTTATATTCCGGTAGAGTTACGTGGTAAAATTGTTGGGGACTGGTTCGCTCGGGTAGATTTTTTTCATAACGTGGTAGAGATGTTTTCTGGTAGAATTGCAAATGAACAGTTACCTCGAGCAGATTGAGACAACGACGGGGAGCGCTATGCTAACTGAAATTCAATTAAATATGGAATACTTAACGAGGTGTTTGTACGATAACCATTATCTTTGAAAAGTCCCGAATTGAACTACAGTTTCTTTTTTATTCGGTTACTATTTTGAATTTTATGGCGTACATTTCTTGAAGTATAAGATGTACTAATAGCCGGACAACTCATCCGAGCGAGTGCCCGGGATGGGGCGTCGGAGGATGATTCACTGACGCTGCCGCGGGGGGCGCCAGTGTGAGCATCGCTTCGGCTTGTTTACCGAACTCTCACAGTGAGAGAATGAGGCAGCGTCACGAGACTGGGATTACCGAGTCGCTCGAGGGCATCACCCTTGTTTCTCACTCTCCCTCTCTCCGCACACGGCCGATGAATATTAGACTCAACGAATCGACAGAGGAAACTGCTATTTCTATGAAAATTCGAGCACCGAACTAGCTCGGTGCTGGTTCGCCTCGGCCGTCGAGGGTGAGCATCTGTTCTCGAGTGACAATGGGTATTGAGTGGGTCGCCTCAAACTATCGTATAGACTGCGAAGCCCATTATTACGAGGACTCGAGTTCATCGCTCCAGACACTGGAGCATTCGCGAAACTTTGTCGTTTTTTTTTTAATGTACAAAAAGTACGATGGAAAAAAAAACATAATTATCCGAACAATACGAAAGTGGCTAAGAAAGATAATGGTTTATTATATCAGATATGAAGAGCCTCTTCTATTGATTCTCGACTCACCGACTATTCGACCGCCTCGTTAGTCGCCGGAAACCGGAAGTACCACAAAAAAAGATAAGTACTGCAAGTAATTATAAAAATTCGCATGAAAATTTATATACCATAGTGTACATAAAGTTTTTATGGATAAGCCGATAGAATTCAATCCTACATATCGGTGATGGAATCTCACCTCGATTGCGTATATAAAATTTAACGTCGCCATTTATGCATAATAATTTTTGTACCTTAAGGGGTTTAAACATAAGGCCTGTTCAAAATCACTGAAAGCCGTATTTTCACCATTGTTTGAGTAAATTGAAATGTGCCTGCGGTATATTTTTCCATGACGATACCCGCTTGTACCGCCGAGGTATTCGTTTTTACCTTAAGGGGGTTAAATATACGGTCTGTCCGAAATTTCAGCCAACTGTATTTTGGCAATTTTTCAACGTAATTGAAATGTGCGTGTTGGCTATGTAAATCTTACAAACCCTCGTACTTTCGAATCCGTAGAAATGTACTAAAGAAACATATGCAATACAAAAAATCAATTTTTTAAAGTCGAACTCCAAGTTCACACAGCTAACAATTTTCTGTTTCGCACATTAACATTGGAAAAACGTGACGGAGTCATTCTCAATACCAACAAATTTTCTTAAACTTTTTCTTTCGCAATCCGTTTATTTTTAGTTTCTTGTTTCTTTCTTCTAACTTTTTAAAGAAAAAAAAAAGTATGTTTTTTTAGAAAAAAAGTACCCTTCACATAACCGTGCAGACTGTCGATCGTAATGATGTTCTAACTGGCGCGAGACGAGGGGAGAGAATAAGAATGTTGATTCTGGTAATTAGCACCTTGCGGGAGGGTCAAAGCGGTGAAGTCCGTTATAACTTCATTGCGCATGCGCGGTTTGCCGTACGATGTTTCGCATCTAATTTCACCAAAGTATCATTATTGTCTGATCCTCGCGTTTTTCTTATCCCCCCCCCCCCCCTCTGGCGACCGTTACATTCCCCTCGCGATTGTTCATTCTCTCGTTCGTCGTTTCCCGCAAGTTACTGTACGGTCGGCGGTCTCGGAGCGAAGTCGACCGAGCCGCAGATGGAGGAAAGCCGCAGCCGACGACATCGCTCGCGAGTCACAAACAAATAAAGCCGCGCGTACAAGTTCACAGTGGTGGGTTTCGTTGTTTCGTTCCTCGTCATCGTGTCTTCGTTCGAGTTCGTATTCCCACGCCGCGAAACGCCCGGTGAGGACGCGAGTTTGTACCGACGCGAACGAAACGGCCGAGAGAAAAGAACTCGCCGGCCGCATCGCCGGCTCTCGCTGCCCGAGAAAATCTTTCTGTGCGCGCTTGATAAATAATGAATGAAATTGCTTTGCTGGGCTCCGCTTCGACTCTGCTCTCCTGTATTACCGCGGTACACCTTGATATAGCGTATCGCACAGCCGCTATCTCATTCGCGGTTCGTTTCGTTAACGATCGTTCACTCCGCGGCGAGCGAACGGCAACGACGACGATAATGACCACGCACTCGGAAAAATTATTTATTTGACCTGCGACCCGAAACCAATATTTATTTAATTTAAATAAATATTTGATTTATTGATTTATTGATAAAACTTTACCAGAATACAAGGGTGGACGCAGGCCTGTATTCTGGTAGAGTTTTATTGTAATTCCGGTAGAATTTTATTTTGATTCTGGTCGTTTTTTTACTCTCCGGTAGAGATTTTGGTAGAGTTCTAATACGGTAGAATAGTAATATGGTAGAGATGTTTTCTGGTAGAGTTGTGAGTGGTAGAGTGGTAAATATACCAACAATTTTAATCAATATTTGTTTTATTTAATTAAATGTTTATTTAAGGGCTGAAGGACCTTCGTCAATTGCCCGTTCGCTTGGGGAGGGGGGGGGGGGGGCAAAAAACACATGTATTCACGCAATACCACTGGACCATATATTACGAAGGCTAATAAAGCGCATTTATTACCATTACTATTCATTTAATTGATTAAATTATTTATTTAATTAAAATAAGTATTTAATTGAGTTAAATAAATATTTGCGATCTCCCCACCGAATAAATAATTTTTCTGAGGACGATTGCGATAACGAAAAGAACAAAAAAAAAAAGGAGCACAAAAAAGAAAAGTCTTCGGTAGATGTTGGCAAAGTTCGTTCGGAAAGTTCGAGCTTATCCGAGTGAGGCAAGGTGGATGGTGATAGCTGAGACGAGCTGGAAGCAATTAACTGAGCGATATCTTTGATGTTACATTGAATAGCGGTTAGAATCTTAACTGCGGTGAATGCCGCGGAGATGTTCGAATTTTCCAAACTACCGTACACCGTGCGTCTCGTGCAATCGCGGTGGGCTTTGTGAAAGGTTTTTAATCAATGGCGGAATAAGGTGGAGAGATTTGATTTGGCAGGTAGGATGCCCTCGATCCCGGGAAGGACGAACGATGACTTCCTGCTGGGACGACGTATGCGTCCAATTCCCTGGTCTAATTGCTCCCCCACCGAGACATATATGGCCATCGGTGCTTCTCGCTCTCATCTACAACTAATCGGACGCTTAATTGCCGTCCGCGCCTCGAATACAGGGACACGCGCGTACGTGGACACGGAGGGATATACGAACGTCGTCGTGCCGAGGCCGACGATCCGGAGCCTCTCTTTTCTGCCTCTAATCTCGTTGGACGTGTTATCGTCGGGAGAAAAAAAAAATTCGTCACTGGTAACTGATAGATTGAAATAGCTGCGGGACAAATTCGACCCGAATATCAACTCGCACAAACCGGAAATGGATAATACATATGGATAATACAATAGAAGAAAAAAACAATCAGCCGCGACGGAAAAAAAAGACAACAAACGAATTAATTCTTCATTAGATTTCATCTAAATATTTACTCGGTTAAAGCGGAAACCGGATATGAAATGAATTTTGAAATTCGGAAATTCCATTCCATATGCTATCATTTTGGAATTACGGTTTTCATAACATATCGGACGCTTAATTGCCGTTAGCGCGTCGAGCATAGGGACACATGTGCACGCGGACACGGAGAGATGTACGAACCCCATGGTGTCGAGGCTGACGATCCGGAGCCTCTCTTCTCCGCCTCTAATCGCGTTGGACGTTTTACCATCGGGAGAAAAAGAAAAATCATTATTGATAACTAATTGATTCGATCCAAATATCAACACGCATAAACCGGAAGTGGGTAATATGATAGAAAAAAAAAAAAAAATCACCAGCAACAAATAATAAATAAACCGATTCATTCATGAGGTTAAGTGAATGGACTAAAATCGTCACGTACCGATTTTATCTAAATATTATGTCGGTTACATCGAGTGCGTGCGTAATGATAGACTAACATCGATACGATGAAACAAAAAAATCGGCAATTACGATCGTTAACAGATTGCACAACTGAACTGCACGATAGGAAATTAATAGTATTTTTTTTTTTTTTTTTTTTTAAATATCGATTGCGGAGAATGCTGCAGCATTCGGATATCGAGTGGTTGCAGAGAACTGTGAAAGGATCGAACGAGGCATCGGGGCAAAAAGTGAGAAGACACGTTGAGAACTCACGAGCGAGAATGATACTCGGATGCCAGTGGTGAGGGAGAGCGAGCGAGAGAGACAATTTAGAGAGGTCCGACATGAAAACTACTTGCAGTGTTAGCACTGCAACGAGTGCGGAGTCTCGAGACTCGCGGGTGAGGCGTATGAGAGTCGATCTCAGGGCGGATTCCCACCACTTAGTCGGTCACGACTTCGGAGTCGCTAAACGCCGTAACCCGAACACTCCCTCCCGACTTCTTCCTCTTATTCTTCTTCATCATCATCGGTGATTTTCCGTCATTGGGCTCGAACGATTGGATAATGCGAAGTTCTCCGTAGTTCGAACATCGGGCGAGCCCAGCTGGGATTCCCCCGTAACACGAACACTCTATTTCGACTTCTTCCTCTTATTCTTCCTCATCATCATCATCATCGGTGATTTACCTTCATTGGGCTCGAACGATTGGATAATACGAAGTTCTCTGCAGCTCGAACATCGGGCGAACCCAGCTGGGATTCGGCCGTAACACGAACACTCCATTGTGACTTCTTCCTCATCATCATCATCATCGGTGATTTACCTTCATTGGTTTCGAACGATTGGATAATACGAAGTTCTCTATAATTCGAACACCAGGAAGAGACATATTTCCGATATGACGTCACTTCACTGACAAAGTTCCCAAATTTAAATCCCATCTTCCGTATATAATAAATAACCGACGCCGCGGTTCGAATATATACGTACATACATACATACATACGTGTATGCAATATACGTGCATTCTGTGTGCTATTGCATTCCTTATTCGCCGAACGTTTCTATCAATTCAAGATAAAATAAATCCTTCCTCTCATGTTAGTGTGCGTCAAGTCGTTTGTGTATCCTTCGTGCATACAATAAACACCAGGCCGCGCGAGAGATAATGGAGTTCCATTGTGAAACGATTTATCGTACATAACGATTTTCCGTGTAGGTAGGCACCCGATTACCGATTATAAATGGGCGAGAGAGCGTTTGTTAATAGTTCCTGCATGCAGTTGGTTGTCTTGTCTGGGATCTACACCGGAGTCTCGATCTAACGTATACTCGTAGCCTAACAACCTATATGTAGAATAACTCCGCTGGAACGCGGCTCTCTCACGCGCTTCTCCTCGTCTCCTTCGACGCCGTACTCGCCGCTGCGTAACGCCGCATTTTCATAATGAGAGAGAGAGCGAGATGTACGAGCTAAAAAAAAAAAAAACGAAAAAAGGAATCCGTTCAATCTCGTTCGTAATTTAGCGCACACACGTGTAACCGCGTGGCTTGCACGCCGTTGCTTCCTAGGAATTGCATAAGCTTCGATGATCGTTAAACAATTTCCTAGAGCGCCGATGAAGAGCCACGAGAAAACGTTCATTCGAGCACGAGTTTCGAAATAGATGGAAATTCCAAAACGAAAGGGAGAGGGCAAGGAAAATCAACGGAAGCGAAAAGCTTACTAAAAAAAAAAAAAATTCGTACGAAATTCAGTGCAGTGTTGCTGGGTTTTTGTTAGCGTAGACTGGTATGTTAAATTTCATATAATATCGCGATAAAAAAAAATAATGTATGGTACATTAAAATTTTAAGAAATATGTTACTTTTAATAATTCTGATTAATTTTACTATAAAAGTGCGTTAATTTTTCAGTGCAATTGTTAATTACATTTAGTTTACCAGTTTTTGCATGAAAAGAAAATACATTAAATTTACTATCTTTGCTTCCTCGTAGAAAGGTTTGTTTGGGTGAAAGAAAAAAAAAAAAAAAATCGAGATTTTCATAAAACCATGTTTAGAGCGTTCCAAAAAAATCACATGTAGAAAAGATGTTCGGATGTATGCGCGTGTATCGCGAAGCTTCCTCTATGGCAAAGCTTATACAAAAAATGCTTTCACATATAAGAATCTTTGCGAATAAAGGAACTTCGTGAAAAAGCGATGTAAAAATTGTTTAATTCAACTTTTAACCGTAAGCGATATGAAAATGTAAATTTTCCACTTTTATGAAAGATTCATACGAGAAAGCTTCAACACCCACTCATTTGTACACTGAGCTTGTTAAAGGGCTTGTTCCGTTTACGAATAAACATAAAAATATTAAAATTTCAATTTTTAACTTTTATGATAAAGCAATATGAAATTATCAATTTTACTTTTACAGTTCAAACACCGTTGCGATGCCCAATATATCGCGCGACCTTTTTTCGACGTTTGTATTCCACGGAAAAACCCACCCAACTCCGCCCTCAAACGAAAAAAAAAAAAAAAAAGAAAAAAAAAAGACTATTCAATCCCATTCCTAATTTAACGCGCACACGTGGAACAAGCGTGCCTCGCACTCGGCTGTTTCCTTGGAATTGCATAAGCCTCGCGACGATCGTTAAACAATTTCTGAGAGCGTTGATGAAGAGCCCCGAGAAGTCTTGCCCTCGGGCTCGAGTTTCGAAATAGACCGCAATTCCAGAACCGAACGGAGAGAGCAGGGAAGGCCAACGGTAACGGAAAGCCAGGCACCGTAGAATGCCCAATATTTCGCGCGGCGCTTTCTTGGCGTTTAAACTCCGCGGAGAAGCGCCCGTTTCTCCCGAGATCGTAGCGAGTCGAGCTTCTCTCGAGAACGGAGCGGTGTCAGCGCTGAAACACATTCTCCGTGTCGAGTTATTCGCGCGGGCTCCGTGGCACGGTCACGTTTTCCACTAGCACCGGCTACCGATTCACCGAGAGCGGAGAAGCCGCGAGCGAGGCAACGAGGCTCGAGGGATCCACGGAATTCGCTATGGCGCTATGATTAATGCGACGTTGGGAAAAAAAATTGCGAGTGGTTTCACACCGAATACCCGCGACGTATTGTCTTGGGCACGGTGTATAAAAAAAAAAAAAAAAAAAAAAAAAAATTATTAATAATAAGTTTGCAGAACAAATGTTACGGTCGATAATATGTAATACTTTGTGACGCGATAATTTCCGGGTTGTCAATCGCTCACGTCTAGCGAGTCGATTCGCAGCGGTTTCCCGGTGGAGAAGACGGCTTTCCCTTCGCCTGTAATCGTCGGTGCTTTGCGAAAGGGATCTTGGGACTGCTCGTGCAAAGGATATGCAAACGAAGTATGCAAGTGGGAGTGCATTTTTTATGACCCTGAGGACGAACTCGAAAGGGTAGCGTTGCAATTTTTTGACATTTGTTTTACTTTTTTTAAATGAGTATTTCGACGTATCTCTTCCCCGCTGAAAATCGTACGAATAGCCACGGCGATAATTAACGCGTTCAGCGGGAAAAAAATACGTCGAAATACGTGGAAATTCATTTTAAGAACCGAAAAAAAAAAAAAAATGTCAAATATTCCCCTTGCGAGTCCATTTTTCGCGTTTTTCAACGTCCTCAAGCAGCACGATAAAACGCTCGTTAACTTCGGGCACGATCCTATCTTTTGTATTTTTTTCCCGTAGAACACGATGCGCACCTTGGATTTTCCCCATCGATGTTTGAAATTCACGAAAATCGACGTTTTTTCAAAAGTGGCTAAAAAATGGAAAAATCGTTGTTGAATCGATTTTTTTTTGTTTCAAAGCTATATTCGACGTATTTTTTCTCACTGATCACGAATATAACAATTATTTTACTCCCAGCCCAGTCTTTTCCGTTTAAATCCCAAAAATACGATCTTTCGTGCACAAAATCGAGACTTTCAATGTCTCACTGAACTTTAGGCCCAAAAACAAGCGGTTTCGTGTTCAGCGGGAAAAAGTGCGTCGAAATACGTAGCAGTTCATCTTTCTTTAAATGAACCCGCATGAGACTAAATTTTATCAAGTTATAACGGCTGTCTTGTGCACCGCACGAACTTCACTCGGAGAAGTTCACTTGGAGAATATGAAGTGAAATATAAAGTACAAGTGAACAATTTTTTTTGTCATCCTAAAGTCTATTGATAGAGACTTGCCGAAGATGACGATTTAATGTCGTGCAGATATCTTCATGGTCATAATTTTTTTTTTTTTTTTTTTAACAAAAATGTATTTTTATTGCAACGAATTTGATTTCGATTTAAATTCTCGTCGCGGGCTCTCGCGACAGTGCCATTTTTCTCAACGTCGCATCAATAATAAGATCAAAGCGTTATCGAATCTAATGCGGAATAAGATTAAAGCGACCGAGCAACAAAAATGTACAATAAGTTTGACGAACAAATGTTACAGTCTACAATTTGTTATACTTTGTGACCGGATAGCTTCCGGTTTGTCAACCGATCACTCTTCACCGAGAAGACGGCTTTTTCTTCGCTTCGCGCCTTTGCCAAAAAAGAATCTAGGGACAGTTCTTGCAAATGAAAATCACAATATAGTGGGAATTAAAAAAAAAAAAAAAAAAAAAAATGGTTTACGTTAAAAAGCTTTCACGCTTCAACTACACTCGAACTTGGAGTAAAAATGACTAACCACTCGATTTTCATGATTTATTAGCTTTTCTTTTTATATCATCGACGTCCCGACAACTTCCCGCAGTCAGTGTGATATTATTTATATACCCAAGATATTTATGGAACGCCTCAGGTAGATCGATGGCCGAAGATGTCGAACGGGTATGAGGGAAAGTATAATTAATATTCGTTATTGTGTATACACTCGCCCGATGTATTACGACGCCGAAGGGTCTAATGGATCTCAGCCGGACACAGGTGTCCGCAGGAGGAACGCTACTGTACTCCTGAGCCGTACAAAAAGGGCCCGCTGCCCATCGTAATATACCGTACCGTATAGTTTCGCCGTTCGCTCGTCTCTCGTTATCGATTGTTTTTTCAACCGGCAGTCATGAGTTTAGTAGTCGCGGGTTCATCGTCCTTCGCGCACCGAGTCGCTCGGAAACTCTCACTCGTCGGTGCAATCGATATCGCATAGTTGACTGTTGCGGCAATACGAGGAACAGTTCGTTGAAAAGCTATAAAAAGGACGGTACGCCCTTTGTACTGACCCTTCACAGAGAAACCTTTGTTTTGCTAATTTTATGGTTTTTTTTTGTTTTAAAAAATTGACGGTTTTTTTTTTTTTTTTTTTTGCAAAAATGAAAACGGTAAACTGTTGGCCTAAAGTTATTTTTCATCATTTTTTTTTTTTTTTTTTTACCGAAGTGGTTTCGTAGTTACTTATTTTTTGTTTTGTTTCGGAGCAGCTTTTATTTACAAGAAAAATTTGACCGTTTTTCATTAACGGCTTTTTGTAAAAAAAATTTTAAAAAACGAGAAACTGTCGACCGATTATATTAGATTTTGATTTTTTTTCTTTAAAAAAAAAAAAAAAAAAAAAAATGTCGCAGCCATTATTTTATGTTTTACTTCGGCGCAGCTCGTACGCGCTTTTCGTCGACTCCTCTTTTATTTTTGCAATAAAATATTAGATCATAAAAATTTGAGTTTTTTTTTTTTTTTTTTTTTAGAAGAAATCTTTTTGCAAAAAATGCATCCGAGAAACCGTCGGCCGAAAATAATTTTCGATTGCGGATTTTTCTTTTTTTTAATCGAAATAATTGCCTGGTAGCTTCTTTTTGTTTTGTTTCGGAGCGGAGCGTAACCGGGCGTCGTTGCGCAACGACGGCCCTGAGCCCGTAGTCTTACAACGGTAATGAAAGCCTCGACCTGGCTTCCTCCACGGTGTTGCCGTACAGCACAGGGGCCTCAAAGCAAACCCGTTTTCGTTCTCGCTCTTCACGGTTTAATGATCGACCGTTGCCGGACGCCCCTGAATTTACCTGCTCTCCCTCAGCGCTGCCACCGCGGATCACTTCGATATATGGCCACTGTCGATGTTGGCTTTGGCAGTCCGACGGCACCTCGTTCCTAACGCCTTTTTACTCATCGCCTCCCTCCCATAACCGCGCATCACATGTTAATGCAAACAAAATGCTGCGCCGCGCCCTACTTTGTGCGAAACGCGACATTCCCTCTGGGGGAATATGTTGAAAAATGAAGGTACGCTAAGAGCTTCAAGGAAGCAGTGTCAATGGCCCCTTTTTGCCCTCTGCTCCTCTGACCTAACGGACACCCTCACGAGTATCGAAGTACCGTGAGTTTCGCGCTCTCGGCACTTCGATACTCGTAAAAGTCTTCCAACGTCTCGGTGACGGGATGATAAAAAAAAAAAAAAAAAAACCGGGAGTTAAACGGGATGTCTTACCGACGTCTCTTAGGAAATGTAAGAAATTAAAAGATACTTTGTCGATGACTCCAAAGTATGACCACTTATCGATGTCGGCATTGAAACTCTTCTTTTACTCTCCGCCTTCCTCTACTTCCGCGCATCACGTGCAGGTCGAAAGAAAATGCTGCGTCGCGCCCTACATACTTCGTAACTCGACATTCCCTCTGGGGCAATTTGTAACGAAATTAAGGACCGCAAGGAGCTTCAAGGAAGCAGTGTCAACGCCCTCTTTTCGTCCTCCTCTGCTCCTCTGACCTAAAGGACACTCTCACGATTATCGAAGTACCGTGAGTTTCGCGCTCTCGGTACTTCGATACTCGCAAAAGTCCGCCGGTGTCTCTGTGACAGAGTGATTGAAAAAAAAAAAAAAAAGACCGGAAGTAAAAAAAATGTCTCACCCAGTCTCTTAGGAAATTTATTAAAAGATACTTTGTCGACCACTGAAAAATATGGCCACTATCGATGTCGGCATTGAAACTCTTCTTTTACTCTCCGCCTTTCTCCACTTCCGCGCATCTCGTGCAAATGCAAACAAAACGCTGCGTCGCGCTTTACATAGTACGTAAACTCGACATTCCCTCTAGGGGAGTTTGCAACAAAATTAAGGAGCGCTAAGAGCTTCAAGGAAGCGGTCAATGCCTTCCTTTTTCCGGCCTCTGCTCCTCTGACCTGAAGGACACTTTTACGAAAATTAAAGCGCCGAGCGTTTCGTACACTCGTTACTTAGATACCTGTGCAGGTCCATCAATGTCTCTGTCACAGAGTGATTGAAAAAAGGACCGGAAGCAAGAGAAATTACTTGCCAAAGTCTCGCGGGAAATTTGTCGAAAGATCCTTTGAACCACTCCAAAGGTTTACAATAGCTGGTCAATCGTTAACTTCCCATCCCGATGTATCGTTACCGAATCTTAAGAGAGAATCGGGATTGGGCCAGTGTTCCTTCACGCTACCATCCAGGAATGCCGGGATCGCGTCTAGCCTATAATTTTCTCCGTCACGTGAGTCCCCATGACCGGTTGTATCTGTAATGGCTATCGTCCCCTAAAAGAAATTGGTGTGTCACACAGCGTTCCACCGCGGCTCATTCAAACACCGAGCTCAGATTAACAGTTCAGATGCCACGATATAATACGAGAATATTCGAGATTCAAAATGTCCATATTGCCTTTTTTTTTTTTTTTTTTTTTTGGGACCCTTCAAGTTGATGATGACAAAGATTGGAATTTTATTACAAATTTTCGTTATTAGTTTATCATGGAACAACGGTGCAACCGTCATGAAGATTACACCAAACATTGCCGCAAGCGCATTCAACGAAAGCACGACTTTGGAAAGAGAGGGCTCTCTTATGCCACTCGGTTAGAACTCGCAACGTCGCATATGTGCGATAGTGCGAGTAAACAGTAAAACAAAAACAAAAATTGTACTTTTTACAACAATTTATTGTCCACAAAAATCCGCAATATTTTATTTGTTAATTTTCCGAATCCCATCATTCGCTTTCTAGTTTGTACAAAAAAAAAAAAAAAAGTACAAACTAAAATTATTAATTCCACGGAAACTAAAAGGACATTTTTTATTGTTTGTATGCTCAAACCCTAACAAACGAGTTTGTCACTTATTTAACAAAATTATTTTTCCGAAACTTCGTATTCCGATTTTACGAAATTATTTTGTACTTTGTAAAATCACTTTCACCCGATAATCGAAAGAAAACATTTCGTGTAAAGTGAAAGAAACAAAGCTTCCTCTATGAGGAAGCAAAAGGAGCCTACACGACCCCTCTACGCTCATAAAGGGGCATTAAATAGTGTCGATAGATAGATATATTTATTTATTCCGTATTCTGAGGCCTTAGTGCCCTAACACTAGTGCCCTAATATTAGTGCATCGATATACCGAAGCGCGACACAAAAGCCACAAGAGCGCACAATGTGCAAAAAAAAAAAAAAAAAAAAAAAAAATGAATACAACTAAAATAACAAAAGGAAAATAATAATAAAATAGCACAGAAATATGAGAAAAGGAAAATATAAGAACACTAAATTGAATACAACTGCATACCAGCGTAGAGCGAAATTATAAATGCATACAGATAAAAATGTAGAAAAAAAACAGAAGCATAGAGAACCATCTAAAAAATCCGAAAGGACGAATTTCCCCAAACTTTTGCAGCATTTTCGGGTGTTTGCTTTGGCGAAAGTTATTCATTTGTTTCTCATTGCCTCCCTAATCGCTAAGTTTCCGTACTATTAACAATAAAATTGATTAAATATCGGGTTAACGAGTTTCTATTATCATGCACAGTCACAATCGTATCGTCACAAACCACGAGAGATATTGCACAAAATTTTAGTGTCCATATCGTGCGGTCCGGCGGTAACCTCGGAAGGCTAACGAAACTTCGGTCGGTTTCATTGCCCAATGTTATTTGAATTCTTCTAACCGAGTTTCGTGGTATCGTTGCAACATCGAAAGTCGATCGAGCTCCACTTCTGCCCTCACCTCTGTAGAAACAGGGAGGCACCTCGTTATAGTGGGTCGGTCGGTTTTGCCGTGCGAAGACGGTGAATGGAGATTGAAAATTGATCTCGATGGGGATCGAATTCGCGGCTGGCCGACAAACCGCGAGCCAAGGCTAACGATTCACCGTGTGTATCGTTTTCTCAGCTTCGACGGTCCAGTCCGAGGCAGTTTATTAGACCGAAGGGTCAGACGGGCTGCGCAATACCGATTATTGTTGTACCATGAAATTTGGCCTGGGGGCCTCGTCATGCGATTCAACATCGTGCATAGTAAAATGGGAACCAACATCTCTTGTCCGCAAACGTCAACGATTCCATTCCTGTTAATGTCACAAAAAAATCTTGTCCCTCTCCCAAAAATGTGTCTCAATGTTACAAATATTTTGGGTGAAATGATCGAAAAAATAATTCTGACTATTTGTGGACGAAAAAGCTTCTTCAAGGTACAAATCTTTTTCTAATGTGTAGCCATGCACTTTGCGATGAAACAATGAATTTCCCAAACAAACTCGATATTGTTTATCATTTTCCCATACCGGTCACGCACGACGTTTCGGTGTCGCATTCTTCGTCTCGGTCGCTGACTAGGCACGATGATAAAACGATCGGAAATCGAGGAGTTTGAAAGAGGATGCCAGCGAGAAATGAGACGTGCGGCTAGAATCCCTGCTGGGTTACGTGCTCGTGTGAAACATCGGAATCCCCGCCCTCCGAGAACAGGATAGGATGTGGGTGGTGTTGGATTTCGTACTCTCTCACAATCCCTGGACGCCTCTTGCTCCCCTGAGATAAAGAGAGGGATCTTCGGCATGAAGGACGTCGTCTCACCAAAGCCGTCCGGCCGTTCCCGGGAGTATCCAAGGATACACTAAACGACAAGTACATCCACTTCAGGCCGTGAAACTGACCGACTTCACTGTTGGTATTGATCAGTTCGGTATTACGTCCAAGTAGTGCTACGCGTCAAATTTAGCGATACTAAATAACACAAATAAATACCAACTAGTCACTCGTCTGTGATTTTTTGGGCAGAGAACGATCCGCCGAACTTTACTTGCGATCTCGGCAAATAAATTATGGCCAGCACGTTCATCTCCAGACCCTTTGCCAGTCCCAACGGGAATCATTTTCCTCCAGCCCGAAAGCGTTCCCTTCGTCTGCACTCTCCTAATACGACGCCTAATACGAGCATAGTCCGGATTGTGTCGGCTTCTGTACCCAAGAAATTCCCGAGAGTCTCCGCTCGTGCGCCCCCAGTGAAATCCGGATGAACGGGTTGTTGTGCGAGTGTCTCGCACAGGCCGCCACCTCGAATGACGGAAAGGACGGAAAGGGCTCTTTCGATAAAGTTTCACCGGTGTCTGCGCGGCACAGCAGGATTAGGGACGTTGCTACTTCCGGTTGTTCTTGGCGAAGCGGGTGCGACAGAAAGAGACGAAAGGACCAAAAGTTGCGGGACCGAATCTTCACGCGAAAGACGACACGAGCGCGCGTACGGAGACCGAGATACGAGTAATGAGGGAATCCCGGCTTCTCCCGGAGGAGCAATTCGGCTGTTTTGCCGGAATGCCTCAAGCTTCTCGGCCGGCTCTCGTTTTGTGACTCACCCGAGCCGTGAAATATTCACCGATGTGTATACATAGAGGACAGAATTTCTTTACGACCTCGTTGCCTACTCGTCTGTCTTGGATTGTAGAATATATTGGGTACGAGCCGTGAGGCAAGAACCGCAAGGAAATATGACCTTGTGTCATCGTTCATACATTAATTAAGTCACTGGCAGATTGTAAGCTCGAAATGTTCACGATAACAATGTATTTTTTTTTTTTTTTTTTCTTAGGCGTCGCAGATTAAAACGTCACTTCCGCTTTGGAAATCTCATTTTCTTTTTTAATCGGAAGTGACTTCATCGAGGGAGATCGTCACTTCCGGTCAAATTTTTTTTTTTTTTTTAACTTTTACACCGGAAGTGACGTTTCCCTCAGATGACGTCACCTCCGGTCGAAAGAAGGAGATTTTCAACCCGGAGGTAACGTTTTTTCTAAATGGCGTCACTTCTAGCCGAAGAAGATGCGAATTTCAAACAGGAAGTGACGATTCCTCTGGATGACGTCACTTCCGGTTTGAAAAATGTCATTTTTTTCGACCGGAAGTTACCCGGAAGTGAAAATGTCATTTTTCGACCGGCGGAAGTGACCTCATCTACGGGGAAACGCAACTTCCGGTTTGAAAAATCTCACTTCTTAGAACGGAAGTGACGTCACAGAGAAAGATTCAAAATATTTGTCTATGACGTCACTTCCGGTAGGAAACCGCGAATTCACAAAAAAAAAAAAAACATGTTCCACCTTTTTTTTTTTTTTCTCGTAAATTCAAAGTGAAATATATTATTGCGTATCTCGTTGTGTGAATATAAAAGGCAAAAGTCAAGATGCTATAAAACCAAAAGGTAAACAAGTTCACTTACGTAAAAATGTGATCCCTTTGACGTAAGAAAAAAAAAAAAAAAAAAAAAAAAAAATTTCTCTTACGAATCGTCGTCGTCCCCGTCCGTGGCTGCGGCGCGGTTTCAAGTTCACGCCGAGCGGTCACGAAGGATCAAGTTATTCCGTTATGACCCGCTTCTGCTTTTACGGTCTCTCGGTCGTTTCATGCTTTACTTTCCTATGTGCGAGACGCGAGCCTTCGATAAACATTCAACGGGCGAGGATTAACGCCGCCCGAATAATCCGACGAAAAATATCGTCTGATACATCAGCAGCTCTTCCACCCAATTAATCACGCTACAATATTGTTCATTATTTTTTTTTTTTTTTTTCCCCATGTATTTCATTCCGATTGCGCAATTCGATTATTGGCGTGAATTCCACTGCTGTATTACCGGCTCCGGCGCGAGCCGCACAACGTTGCTGACGAACTGCCCGTGTGTGTACGAAACGACCGATGGTAATGAGTTTCGCGTTGTCGGTGACAAGCAGAGCGTGTCCGCGCGGGCCAGTGCCCATCTCGCATTCGTGCCACGGCGATCTCGCCAGCCAGGACGCATACGATATTACTGCGTTTATCCGTAGAACGATTATTCTACCAATGGAAAAGCGGACTCTGGCGCGCGCGCGCGTGTCGCACGAAAATATCGCCGCGATCGTACTCGCGCAATTTTTTTTTTTTTTTTTTTTTTTTTTTTTTTTTTTTTTTTTTTTTTAATAAGAGATTCCGTTAGAAAATCTGTCTATATTTTCTTAAGGTATCGAGACCATTTTTTTTTAAATATATATATTAAAAAAAAAAAAAAAATGTCGATACACTTTTTATGGATGTGAACAAATTATTTGAAAATATGGTTTTCTTTTTATTTACACGATAAATAAATGTTGCTTGAATAATAATTAATGGCATTTCGAAGCTTTTTTTTTTTAAATAAACTGTTTGTGAAATTTAAAGATACGTTGCAATATTTACAGTGAAACTTGTATTTTTAATTGACACTTACGTTAATTTCAGCCGAAAGATTGTCATTTTAATATCTCGTATTTTTATTTTACAATAAAAGTACATCGACGTTCAATTGACGTAAGTAATTTAAGGAAATTTCAATATCCAGTACATTAAATTTAGAATTTATTTTTTAGTGTATATTTAAAAAAAAATAAATATCTTCGATGTTTCGTCATATCAATATGGAAAGTTTTAGAGAGGCTATGGCAGGCAGTTATAACAGGATGGGTCTCGACCTCGGGCCCTTGATATCGACACGAAATATTCATGGAGACTCAAATAATGGAGGTTTTTTTTTTTTTTTTTTTTTTGCATTATTTGTGGATCCTCCCAGGACTTTGCCGACTCGTCCTTGAGTCACGAGCAGACAGATCTGTGTTATACCGATGACTCCCAAGAGCTCACGATCCGAGAGAGGCGTGGGAGGTACAACAGCGGAGAAGAGTTAGACGATCGAGCTTCGAGAAGGGAATCGAGGTCGAATCTTCTCTCCAGCCTGAGCGGAACCTCTTGCGGTCTCTCGTGCTCATCGACTTCGAGTTTCACGTTTAGATATATATATATATATATATATGTAGACACGATGTCTACCGCGACTTCGAAATGTACAACGTGCAGCGAGAAATCGAAAGACAAGAGAAACGTTTTTTTTTTTCAAATCCAATCCCATATGTGTATAATAATTTTCTACCCGATACTCTCTCCGACGATCTTTGCCTTCAGCCTCGCGGATCGTCCAGAAGCCATTCGTCTCTTTCGGTCATTCGGTGGAGAGAGAGAGTTTTGATGACACTATAATTTGCGGTGTAAGAATAGAAAAATAGAAGAAAAAAATGCATTTAAAAATAAATAAAAAAAAATCTTTTATATATATATATATATATATATATATATATATATATATATTTTTAAATCACGACATGATATGTTTTCAACACTATTTTCTCTGAGCGATATAATAATCCATGAATATGCACACTATAAATTGCAATATTTAACACACAGTCTGGTACAATATTATCGCTCAGAATACTTGTTGTCACTTCAAATATTCAACTTTGAAATGTACAACGTGCATCGAGAGATTGAAATCCAACAGAAACCATTTTCTTTTTTTTTTTTAAATTCAATCCCATGTCTGTATAATAATTTTCTATCCAATACTCTCTCCGACGATCTTTGCCTTCAGCCTCGCGGATCGTCCAGAAGCCATTCGTCTCTTTCGGTCATTCGGTGGAGAGAGAGAGTTTTGATGACATTATAATTTGCGGTGTAAGAATAGAAAAATAGAAGAAAAAAAATGCATTTAAAAATAAATAAAAGAAAAATCTTTTATATATATATTTTTTTTTTTTTAAATCACGACATGATATGTTTTCAACACAATTTTCTCTGAGCGATATAATAATCCATGAATATGCGCATTATACATTGCAATATTTAACACAGTCTGGTACAATGTTATCGCTCAGAATACTTGTTGTCACTTCAAATATTCAACTTTGAAATGTACAACGTGCATCGAGAGATTGAAATCCAACAGAAACCATTTTTTTTTTTTTTTTTTTTTTTTTAATTCAATCCCATGTCTGTATAATAATTTTCTATCCAATACTCTCTCCGACGATCTTTGCCTTCAGCCTCGCGGATCGTCCAGAAGCCATTCGTCTCTTTCGGTCATTCGGTAGAGAGAGAGAGAGAGAGTTCTGACGACACTCGCAAGCCATCGGGTCTACAGTTCGCGGTGTAAGGAAAGACGAAAAGAAAAAAAAAAAGAGTAAAAAAGTTTGCATGGAGCAAAAAGTTTGCAAGAGTAAAAAAGTTTACTGAGCGATGGAATAATTAAATTCATGAATATAGGAGAAGCCCACTAAAAATTACAATATTTAAGACATTCCGGTACAATAACGCTCAGAATACATTTTATTACTTGAAAAAGACAATTCTGCAATGCATAAAGTGACGAAAAAAAACCACACACATTTTTATTATAAATCCAATGTCATATTTGTGTAACAATTTCCCATCGAATACTCTCATCGATTCTCTTCGCCTTCAGCCTCGCCGATTGTCCAGAAAGTATTCGTTTTGGCGAACGGCCCTCGCGAAACACGGAGTCGACGTGAGGAAAGAATAAACCAAAAAACAAAAAAATTAAAAAAAAAAAAAAAAAAAAAAAATGATAAAAATCTCGACACAACACGTTTTCAGCACTATTCTCTCCGAGCGATAGAATAATTCATGATGATAGAAGAAGCCCACTGTGAAATAACAATATTTCACACACTCTGGTATAACAGCGCTCAGTACACTTTTTATTGTTATCATTATTATTATTATTTTATTTATATTCCAAGTATGTTTACGTAGAAAGTCGAGACACTCTCGAAGCTACTGTTCGCGTCGTGTATTTATTATGTAACGGACCTCGGCTTCGTACAGTGTAATACGGTGCGGTGAGAATAATTTGTATAGAAATCGTTACAATGGATATTTTTTTTTTTTTTTTTTTTTTTCGAGAGAGAGAGAGAGTAGCGCTTCACGTAATGGTACGCGAGGAGGAGGTTTACCGGTTATTCGTGTATGAGAAAGTACGGTGCACTATCCGAGAGAGGTACGTAAGATACGCAGACACGAGACTTCCTTTCAATAATTTATCTCGGATATCAGCGAAACTGGTCGTGCGGAACGACTAAACCTTCGGGAATAAAATAATTAAAAAAAAAAAAAAAAAGTTTCGTAGAAAGATTTTTATTTTTGCTTTCGATTTTTTAAAAAAGTGCTCAACAACAGTCCGCTACCTCTCAAAACAGCCGGCAAATTCTTAAGGTGATCCACGCGAACAGTGTTCACTTCGCGCAAGTTTCACAGAAACGTGACGAAATTACAATCACTTTTGAATGGTACAAAAATCTGAAAACAATCAAGCACATTAAAGGTGGTGAAAAGATTAATTTTTTATAATAACAATTTCAAAATGTTATTGAGAAATTGATTAAAAAAAAAATAATAAAATTGGTCAACGAATCTGCCGGAAACCCAACTTTTTTTTTTTTTTAATGAAAATGATTCGTTCACTTTACTGAATATACGTACGATTTTTTTTTCAGATTTTTTAAGTCACTTTGATTTTTTTTTTTTTTTTTATATAGGAAATAAATATGTAGAAAATCACAAAATTCAAAGTGAATTTAAAAATCTGAAAGAATTCATACGCTGTCAGAAAAATGAACGAATTATTTTCATGAAAAAAAAAAAAAAAAAAAAAATATTATGTTTCCTGGAGACTTGTCGAACAAATTTTATTTTTCATGAATTTCTTAATAACAATTTTGGAATTATTATTATCATGAAAAATTAATCGTTTCAGCACCTTTGATATGCTCGATTTTATTTAATCTTGTTGTACCATCGCGAAGTGTTTGGAATTCTCTCTGATTTGTCTGAAACTTATGCGAACCGAGCACTATTCGCAAGGACAACCTTAAAAGAGCAATTTTCGTCTGCGATTTCTTGCGCGAGGGGGGAGAAAGAAATTACCGTAAAAAAAAAAAAAAAAAAAAAACGAGCAATCGCGTAAACCGCAGCGTGAAAACAAAAAAAATAAAGAGCTCCTCTGTCGAGGGATAAAATGAGAAAAACAAAAAAAGATGAATATACGAAAAAATAAAAATAAAATAAAAAAAGCAGTAGACAAGAGGAATGGCTGCTGCTCGACCGCAGCAGTTGGCGAGGCGCACGGTTTATTTTATAATTCCCACTTCATAAACGGAGAGACAGCCCGTACCGTTCCGCGTGAAACAGGACGGGAGGAAAAATAAACATCGAGAAAGATATATCGAAGGAGTTAACGGAATATGCGTTGCGAATTATGGCGAGAGATTTTTTTGATTTTTTTTTTTTTTTTTTACTGGACCGCAACGTTGAGAAGTTCGCTGTAAAAGAGTTTCGTCGATCGATGTAATAAAATTATTACTGTGTAATAAAAATTATTACGCGATTGTTAAGTCGAGTGGAAAAAAAAGAAACCAATACAAACGGTATTAAAAAACCGTCGTGACGCACACGGTCGTTCGAGAGGCGAAAGCTTAAGGCTTTCGCTCTTCACTCTTTACTCTCTTATGCCATGCACAGCTATGTTTGGTGTGTATATATATATATGAAAATATATATATATACACACCAAATAGCAAAATACGGCAGAGCCTCGTGACCCAACGACCTGAAGAGTCGAGCTCGCGTTAGCGCGTTAATTACACGCATATATGAACGAGAGCCTCCGCGCGGCTCGCGCATGCGCGGACGAGCCACTCGAGAATTCTCGTAGGCGGCAGAGAAGTTTCGAGGAAACGTCCAAAGCAAAAAAAAAAAAAAATCCTGTTCTCGAGGGGAGTGAACTTTTTGCCGTTCTCAAAGAGTGTTTTATTTATTTATTAATTTTTTTTAAACTCGGTACAAATTTAGTTATGAAGAATCCCGTTTTCGCTAAAGTTGCTACGATAATGCTGAAAAGTCGTCAGGCCTGAATATTAAGAAAGGAACATTCGACAAAAATTATGAAAACCGCACCGAGCAAGTTTCGTGTCCGTTCCGAATGAGACAGAACGGTCGAGTAGAAAAAGTCGTTCAACGGGCAAAACAATGTGCGAGAGTATTAAATGTTGATTTACAATCGTTCAACTTTAAAAAAAAAAGAACAATCCTGTTGTCGGAGAGAGTGAACTGTTTGCCGTTCTTAAAAAGAGCGTTTTATTTGTTTTTTTTTTTTTTTTTTTTATCCGGTACATCTCGTTTTCCTCGAAGCTGTTTCGATCATGTCGAAAAATCGCCAGGTCTGAATATTAAAAATAGGTAACAAAAACAATCGGAACCTCGTCGAGCAAGTTTCGTATCCGTTCCGAACGAGACAGCTTCGTGTGGCAAAACAGTTGAGTAGAAAAAGTCTCGTGACGATGAAAAATTAAGTACAAGATTATTACCTGTTGATTTATAATCGTCCAACTGAAAAAAAAAAAGAACAATCCTCTAATCGACTCGAGCGAACTTTTTCCGTTCTAAGAAGTCTTTAATTTTTTTTTTTTACTCGGTACAAATTGACTACGAATAATCTCATTTTCCTTAAAGCTGTTGCGATAATGCTGAAAAATCGTCGGTTCTGAATATAAAAAAAAAGTAACATTGAACAGAAATGACAAAAACCGCGCTGAGCAAGTTTCATATCCGTTCCGAACGTGAAGAGCTTCGAGTGGCAAAACAGTCGGGATAGAAAGAGTCGTGTAACGAGGAATAATAATGTACGAGAGCATTAACTATTGATTTTCAGACCGCACGTACATGTGAAAATATAATGATACATAATTAAGCATGCGTGAGGCTAATTGTGTTGTTCACATATATATATATATTTTTTTTTTATTTAGATTCTCCGGCGACTTCACGTGTGCTAACTGGCGAACGATTATCCTAACATTGAGATATTATCCGTCATAGTTGTGCATACGTAGTTTGCCTCGAATCTCTCTCCCCGGCTTTCATGATAATTCACCGGAGCGAGAGGGAAAGCAACTTGTCACGGTGAAAACTACGAGATCGGCGCAGCTCGGTCGGGACACACAGAAGGGACGAGGCTCGATGCGATAGTCGCTTTGATACACTCGAGTGGTGCTATGATCGTTCGCACCTGTCGCGAATGTTCGCGCCAAAGAGGTTTGTATACCGGTATTGAAGCAAAAAAAAAAAAAAAACACCTGCCGCTGAATTTTTATTACAAGTGCGTCAGCGCGTGCTCGACTCGTCTCTCGACAAAGAGAACGGACAGCGTAATGGAGCATCAAACAGCTGCCGAAAAAAAAGTCACACATATCTATATCGTCGAAGATAATTTCCCAAAAATGAGCAATCAGGGAACGCAATTCATTGGGCGGACCGATGTTTCCGACAAAAAAATGTTTAACGCATGAAATAAACCGGCGGTATGTTTCGCAATGATGCTGATTTTGGGGGGCGCGCGTGCATATAAACAGGTGCAAAATAATCTGCACATGGCTTCCTCATTTATTATAAAGGTTTCTCTGTAAGAAAGTTCGTTCATCGATTTTGGCTTCCTCGTGGAGAAAAGTGTGCGCAGCATTTTAACAAATGAGGAAGTCGTGTGCTAATTACTGTGCACCTTTTTTTCCCTAGCATAAAACGTGTCTGCATCTCATGAAATTGCTGTGAGGAAAACAAAATCAATCAAGGAAGTTGCAGATGACGCACGGACACATATAAACAAATCAAAATCAAAACCTTGGAGCAAGATGCAAGGTGGCAGAAGTTGTCCAGATTCTTGATCTTGTCTCCTCGTCATTTTCATCGTCAGCTAAATATAGATGGTTACTCTGTCACGTGTACTTATGGTAGTGACATCGAACAGAGTACGCAAACTTTCTCTCCTATCTGCCCCGGGACAATTTCGGATCGTCGTTGATCCTTCAGCGACGACGACGACCAGAAGAGCAACAACGGACGAAGAGGTCCGGGTCAGGTCGCAACGATGCTGATCAGATCGCAATGATGCTGATCAGGTCGCAATGATGCTGATCAGGTCGCAATGATGCTGATCGGGTCGCAATGATGCTGATCGGGTCGCAATGATGCTGATCGGGTCGCAATGATGCTGATCGGGTCGCAATGATGCTGATCGGGTCGCAATGATGCTGATCAGGTCGCAATGATGCTGATCAGGTCGCAATGATGCTGATCAGGTCGCAATGATGCTGATCGGGTCGCAATGATGCTGATCGGGTCGCAATGATGCTGATCGGGTCGCAATGATACTGATCAGGTCGCAATGATGCTGATCAGGTCGCAATGATGCTGATCAGGTCGCAATGATACTGATCAGGTCGCAATGATGCTGATCAGGTCGCAATGATGCTGATCAGGTCGCAATGATGCTGATCAGGTCGCAATGATGCTGATCAGGTCGCAATGATGCTGATCAGGTCGCAATGATGCTGATCAGGTCGCAATGATGCTGATCGGGTCGCAATGATGCTGATCAGGTCGCAATGATGCTGATCAGGTCGCAATGATGCTGATCAGGTCGCAATGATGCTGATCAGGACGCAATGATGCTGATCGGGTCGCAATGATGCTGATCAGGTCGCAATGATACTGATCAGGTCACAATGATGCTGATCAGGTCGCAATGATGCTGATCAGGTCGCAACGATGCTGATCAGGTCGCAATGATGCTGATCACGTCTCAATGATGCTGATCGCAATCATTCGCAGGTTGCAATCGTGCGCATATAAATTTTTAATTTTTTTTTGAACCTTGGGGCAAAATGCAAGGTGGCAGAAGTTGTCCAGATTCTTGATCTTGTTTCCTCGTAATTTTCATCATCAGCTAAATATAGATGATTACTCGGTCACGTCTCGTTATGTTAGTGACGATCGAACCAGTGTACGCAAACTTTCTCTCGTATCTGCCCCGAGGACGGCTTCGGATCGTCGGTGATCGGTCAGCGACGACGACGACGACGACCGGAAGAGGTCCGGTCCAGGTCGCAACGATGCTGACGTTCGTGCGCGCGCACACCCGTCAGCGTAAATTACTCTGCCGAGGCTCGCAGCGACTCTAAACCATCGGAGGCGGCTTAACTACCAGGTAGTGTATAAGACACGTCCACTTACGGATTACGTGCGTGCGCGCACTGGCGAACTTGCCGGAGGAGCCCCCCAGGAGTCCCGAGTAAAACGTGGGAGATGGAGAAAGAGAGCCGGGCCTGTCTTTCTCCTACGCCTCTGCAGACGCACCTCGCGCTCGACTAGTCCGGCTAGTCGTAACTAGTATGTAGAGAGAAGGTTAAAGACCTTATATCCGCGAACCAGTTCGATCGACGGGAAACAGTGCCGCTCGTTTCTTTTTTTTTTTTTTTTTTTTTTTTTTTTTTTGTACAAGTGGAACGAGCCTGGAACATCGGACAGATCTTCAGACGAAATCCAGGACTCGACCGAATTTCAGGGGAAATGGAAGTTCAGTCTCTTCGCTTCCTCGTAGAGGCAGATTTCGTGAAATTTTTTTTCTTTTTTTTTTTGTTTTGGGGGGGAATTTTCATGTATACATTGAAAAAGCACGTTTAGAAAAAAAAAAGCTATTGAATTCGGCAAGAATCGAGCCACCTGTTAAAATTTTTCTAAGACTTTGAATCTTTTCTCTTTAATTCGTAGCTCACGGCAGACGCAAAAAAATCATCGTGAAATATCGTCAGTTATTACCGCTGGAGCAATAAAAAAAAAAAAAAAAAATTAGTAAAATATTTAGTTAAGTAAATTTTTACAAAAATCAGCAACAAATCAATAATATAATATAAATTTTAAAAAAGGTGCAAAATTAATTTCCACATGGCTCAGTTACTTATTACAATTTTTCGTAAACGCTTCCTCCATGATGAGGAAGCCGAAAATTAATCAACGAACTTTCTCATAGAGAAAGCTATGCGCAAAAATTGTAATAAATTAGGAACTTGTGCGTAAATTACTTTGCACCATTTTTTTTTTTCACCTTCTCGTTACTCTTTTTAAATTGAAAAAAGTCGATAAACGGGTAAATGCGATGGAATCGATTATGAAAATCGGAAGTGCACGAACCGCGAGTTCCATATCGTGCCCCACAATTAAAACGCACATTCTTCGCATTAGAGATATTACCGATAGAGCACGAAAAAAAAAACGTAAGTAAAGTAAATTTAAAGAACGGTAAAAAAAAAAAAAAAAAAAAAAAAAAAAAAAAAAAAAAATTAGTAAAATAAATCCTTAAAAACATGCAAAGTATTTTGCACACGACTTCCTCATTTATGACAATCTTGTGGCCCAGCATTCCTCCACGAGAAAGACAAAAATTAACCAACGAACTTTCTCATAGAGAAAGCTGTGCGCAAAATCGTGATAAACGAAGAAGTCCTCTACAAATGATTTTTCTCTGATTACTCTTCGGCGACGAGCGGATGCAAACTTAGCCTCGACGATGCGCTTTAAAATAGAAAACGTCCATGGACGTTGAATCTGGTGGAATCGACTATGAAAAAAAAAAAAAAAAAAAAAAAAAAAAAAAAAAAAAAAAAAATCGGAAACACACGAACGGCTTGAACGAAAATCGAATGACCGACAGAGCGCCGCAGGCCGGCGCACCCGACGAACATAATCGGTGCGGATTAAACGTTTCCGATTGCCCGGCGGCAATCGACGACCGCGCGCGTTATAACGAGACCGCGGGCACTCCTGATATGCTCGAAAGAATAATAATAATAAATTAGAAAAAAAAAAAAAAAAAAAAAAAAGAAACCCCCCGACTAGCAAGCGCGAAATAAAGAAACGCCGCGGATAAAGCTCCGCGCCGGCAGATTCAACGCTACGGTACGGTAATAGCTCGTTACGCAAGCCCGCATTGTCCGCGGGCAACGATCGCCGTGGGGAGCATCCGGGTATCGCGCGCGTTCGAGCCTTCCGCGGGCGATTGACCCATCCTTGCCGCACGACGATTCACCTCTTTCGTCCCAAATATACCCGGGCTTCCGTCTTCGCGCGCATATATAAACATTAACTTTCTCTATATCGTCGTACGCGCTCAATTCCCTCTGGCGACAGGAGGAAATAATCATTTCACGTTAACACTCTCGAACGAATCACCTAATCTGCCTGACCTGCCGTCTATTTCCTTTCGTTATCAATTTTCTTTTTTTTTCTTTTTTTTTTTTTTTTTTTTTTTTTTTTTTTTCTTGTCACTGCGAAATCGCTCGGCCAACGGCTTGTCGGGGTGAAAGTGGTTAGCCGATTCAATGCAGCGGATTGCTCGGTGACGAAGATAAAAAGAAAAAGTGATACGCATAGTCGGGACAGATCTTAGGTGGAGGGAAATCTTTTTTTGGGGGTCTTGCGGATCCATTGGGTCATTTTTTTTTTTTTTTTTTTTTTTTTTTTTTTTTTTTGATGGTACACTGCGAAAAGGACTTGATAGAAATTACGATAAATCTGGTAAATGGACAGAACTTATGAATATGAAGATATTTGAATGACATGAGAAGTCATATTTGGCAAGTTTAACAATGCATGGCTTTAGGATGGAAATAAAATTGTTGCACTTGCCGAATTTTATTCTTCAGATGAACTTCCCCGAGCAAAGTTTGTGCGATGACAAAATATAGGCGTTATTTTCTTGATGAGATTTGGTCTTATAAAAAATCTGATAGAAGTTACCATAAATCCGGTAAAAAACTGACAGAACTTATGACTGAAGATTTCTGTATGACATCAAATTTCATCGTTAACAAGTTTAACAATGCATGGCTTTAGGATGGAAATAAAATTGTTGCACTTGCGGGAATTTTATTCTTCAGGTGAACTTCCCCGAGCAAAGTTTGTACGATGACAAAATATAGGCGTTATTTTCTTGATGAGATTTGGTCTTATAAAAAATCTGATAGAAGTTACCATAAATCCGGTAAAAAACTGACAGAACTTATGACTGAAGATTTCTGCATGACATCAAATTTCATCGTTGGCAAGTTTAACAATGCATGGCTTTAGGATGGAAATAAAATTGTTGCACTTGCGGGAATTTTATTCTTCAGGTGAACTTCCCCGAGCAAAGTTTGTGCGATGACAAAATATAGGCGTTATTTTCTTGATGAGATTTGGTCTTATAAAAAATCTGATAGAAGTTACCATAAATCCCGTAAAAAACTGACAGAACTTATGAATACGAAGATATTTGCGTGACATCAAATTAAATCTTTGGCAAGTTTAACAATGCATGGCTTTAGGATGGAAATAAAATTGTTGCACTTGCGGGAATTTTATTCTTCAGGTGAACTTCCCCGAGCAAAGTTTGTGCGATGACAAAATATAGGCGTTATTTTCTTGATGAGATTTGGTCTTATAAAAAATCTGATAGAACTTACCATAAATCCGGTAAAAAATTGACAGAACTTATGACTGAAGATTTCTGCATGACATCAAATTTCATCGTTGGCAAGTTTAACAATGCATGGCTTTAGGATGGAAATAAAATTGTTGCACTTGCGGAATTTTATTCTTCAGATGAACTTCCCCGAGCAAAGTTTGTGCGATGACAAAATATAGGCGTTATTTTCTTGATGAGATTTGGTCTTATAAAAAATCTGATAGAAATTACCATAAATCCGGTAAAAAATTGACAGAACTTATGAATACGAAGATATTTGCGTGACATCAAATTAAATCTTTGGCAAGTTTAACAATGCATGGCTTTAGGATGGAAATAAAATTGTTGCACTTGCCGAATTTTATTCTTCAGATGAACTTCCCCGAGCAAAGTTTGTGCGATGACAAAATATAGGCGTTATTTTCTTGATGAGATTTGGTCTTATAAAAAATCTGATAGAAGTTACCATAAATCCGGTAAAAAACTGACAGAACTTATGACTGAAGATTTCTGTATGACATCAAATTTCATCGTTGGCAACTTTAACAATGCATGGCTTTAGGATGGAAATAAAATTGTTGCACTTGCGGTCATTTTATTCTTCAGGTGAACTTCCCCGAGCAAAGTTTGTGCGATGACAAAATATAGGCGTTATTTTCTTGATGAGATTTGGTCTTATAAAAAATCTGATAGAAGTTACCATAAATCCGGTAAAAAACTGACAGAACTTATGACTGAAGATTTCTGCATGACATCAAATTTCATCGTTGGCAACTTTAACAATGCATGGCTTTAGGATGGAAATAAAATTGTTGCACTTGCGGAATTTTATTCTTCAGATGAACTTCTCCGAGCAAAGTTTGTGCGATGCAAAATATAGGCGTTATTTTCTTGATGAGATTTGGTCTTATAAAAAATCTGATAGAAGTTACCATAAATCCGGTAAAAAATTGACAGAACTTATGACTGAAGATTTCTGCATGACATCAAATTTCATCGTTAACAAGTTTAACAATGCCTGGCTTTAGGATGGAAATAAAATTGTTGCACTTGCCGAATTTTATTCTTCAGATGAACTTCCCCGAGCAAAGTTTGTGCAATGACAAAATATAGGCGTTATTTTCTTGATGAGATTTGGTCTTATAAAAAATCTGATAGAAGTTACCATGAATCCGGTAAAAAACTGACAGAACTTATGACTGAAGATTTCTGCATGACATCAAATTTCATCGTTGGCAAGTTTAACAATGCATGGCTTTAGGATGGAAATAAAATTGTTGCACTTGCGGGAATTTTATTCTTCAGATGAACTTCCCCGAGCAAAGTTTGTGCGATGACAAAATATAGGCGTTATTTTCTTGATGAAATTTGGTCTTATAAAAAATCTGATAGAAGTTACCATAAATCCTGTAAAAAACTGACAGAACTTATGAATACGAAGATATTTGCGTGACATCAAATTAAATCTTTGGCAAGTCTCTGTCAAGGCTCGGTTTTAGGAAGAAAAAAATAAAATTGTTCACTTGCGGCAATTTTATTATTCAGATGAACTTCTCCGAGCAAAGTTTGTGCGATGCAAAATACAGTTGTACGTTGTAACTTGATTAAATTTGGTCCCATGCAGACGTCTTCGGGGTGATCAGAACTTTCGGCCACATGGAAACTACAGCGACATCCCGGCAAACATTCGCATTAAGCTTAAGACATTCTGCCAGGAAATATGGTAATTTTCCCTCTCGCAGATGTTAACCGAATATCCAATAATTTTTGCCAGAACACAAGTTCCTCCCACTAGAAAATATACGATAATCGGGGTATAGTAATGGCGTCGCGATCGCGGACCGTCTGTAATAGGTTTGTACACAGAGAACAAAAAAACCAATTGAGTCAACGAGATGTGCGCCCACGGGTGGCGAAACAAGTGTTTGGTTGATCGAAAGGAATTCGATCGTTGATCAAACTAACAGGCCGCGCGAATCGAATGTTTCTTTACTTTCAATCGTCTTCGATCAAATTATTTCGTTCGATCAACACAAAATTCAGTCCACGGAATTCTCACTTTTAATCCACGAAATTCTCAGTTTTAATCCACACGAAATTCTCAATTTTAATCCACACGAAATTCTCAATTTTAATCCATGGAATCTTCAATTTCAAGCCACGGAATTCTCAGCTTTAATCCACGAAATTCTCCCGCCGGATCCGAAAACTTTTGCCAAACAGCCTTCGGAAAAAAAAAAAAAAAAATACCCCACGGATATTCGTTTAAAAATGCGTCCCTGTAAAAGTTCACAAATCGCTAGTGCGGTCGTTGATGCGCCACGTTGCCTGTTCGAAATTTACCACACGACTCGGTAGTTTTTCCGAGACCATTCTCTGCCGCCAAAAAAAAAAAAAAAAAAAAAAAAAAAAAAAAAAAAAAAAAAAAAAAAAAAAATACTTTAGCTTTATCAATCGTTGGATCGCCGAGGATATTTGCATCGGCGCCGAAATGCTTTGCCGAGCGTCTTTGGGTCTTTACTCCAGCCTCTCCACTTTACATGTGACTCGCAGCCGGAGTGCCGAACCAATCTCGAAGTCGTTCGCCGAGCGGCTTCGTCGTCGTCGGTTGCAGGTCGATGTACCTATCGGAGCCTGAGCGCACGAGAATATCGTCCCCCGCCCGGCTCTCCGAGAGACGAAGACATCCGAGATAGGACGCAGCTCGCCGTCCGCCTTCGAGTCCTCAACGGAGAGACTGTGAGGGATTCATTGTGTACACGCGCTCCCGAGAAAACAACACGGGTGTACGCCGGTAGCAATAAGCCACGGCTCACGGTTGACCCCGAGGAATCGAGGTCGTCCGGATGTCTCGGATCTCCTCGTCGACGGGACGAGACCGAGCCCTTGTTATGTATTCACTTGCCTTATCTTCATAGCCCCCTCAAAGTGCCGGCCAACCAAGGTCAACGGTCCCAACCATCCTTCTCTCGCTCATTGCTTTCGAAAATCCTCGAGCCACGAACCAAAGCCTGCAGTCTCGAAAAATCGAACTCCTCGATGCTCGATATTGCACTCCTCTGGCTTTCATCCTTCTCCCTTTTCACAGACGAATCGTATCGCTCGTCATTTTTTTTCCACGGACGAATCACTTATCGCTCGTATTTTTTTTTTTTTTTCAGACGAATCTTATTGCTCGTTTTTTTGTACCACAGACGAATCTTATTGCTCGTAATTCTTTTTTTTTTCCAGACGAATCTTATTGCTCGTTTTTTTTTGTACCAGAGACGAATCTTATTGTAAGTTATTTATTTTATTTTTTTTTTTTCATAGACGAATCTTATCGTACCGAATTTTAATTTTCCATCAGTGATTTTTCATTCAACAGTGCAGTTCTCTTTTCCATCGACGCGGAGAGGCGACGATTAGTTATTGGATAGATTGACGAGCGACAAAGTACTCGGAACATCCATAAAATCGAGAGTATCAGAGAAAGTGTTGCGGTTATAAAATACGGAAAGGGTATAAAAAAATGGAAGCGGACGTCGGCGCGGAACGTTAAATTTTCATTGGCAGCGATGTGGAAGGGAGCGCGAGCCGGGTTCTTTTCCACATGGACGCTCGACGAGGTAATGAGAGAGGGCTCTCTCTTGAACGTCGAGAAACACCGAAGACTAAGGAACCTCTCCTTCCTTATAGAGAGCCGCACGTAGTTCCTTGGCGAGTGCAATAAGCGCTCGTGTTACCGGGCGATCGCAGTCCCTCCCTCCCTCTTTCTCTCTCTCTCTCTCTCTCTCTCTCTCTCTCTCTCTCTCTCTCTCTCTCTCTCTCTCTCTCTCCATCCCTCGCGGCCCCTCAAGGCCGGCATTACCTGCTGCCTCAACGAGGCAGCCTTCCTTCCTGTCTTTCTTCGCTTCTTCGCGGCACCCGGTGCTTAGCATTTAGGTGCAGAAGGAGAGAACCTCGCGGCACGAGCTCTTTCTCTCGTTACGAGTCAAAATATCTTATACATTTTGTTTGAAAAATTGTTTGTTTGCTTACTTGAGCCGATTTTTCAAGAATCCAGGAGGGCTCCCTAAGAGCCGCCATTCAAAGCCCCGATAACTAATCCCCTGTTATACTATTCTGGTTCTATTGCGTGGGTCTCTGTGAGTTTTGCAGTAGGGCGAGATCGGGGAGAAAAGTAACATTTTTTTTTTTTTTTTTTTTTTTTTTTTACCGAGAAACCCGACAAACTCTTAGGCATTCAAGGGTGTAGTCACGAGGACTGAAGATGTACAGCTCGAGTATTTTCATCTAGGCAAAACGGGGACGCGCGTCCCCGTTTCCCCTAGATAAGCAAACACCTTTGGTCCTCGTCTAGGGGAAACTATAAATAAGTCCAACTTCGGTCCTCATGAGTACACCTTTGGTCCTCTTCTAGGGAAAACGGAAACACGTGTCCTCGTTTCCCCTAGATAAGCAAACACCTTTGGTCCTCCTCTAGGGGAAACGGGGACAGGTGTCCCCGTTTTCCCTAGATGAATACAGAAGGTGTACTTGCAAGGACCGCATAAGTATTTATTCTAGGGAAAACGGGGACACATGTCCCCGTTTCCCCTAAACAAGGACCAAAGGTGTTTACTTATCTAGGGGAAACGGGGACACGTGCTCCCGTTTTCGTTAGATGAGTACCAAAGGTGTTTGCTCATCTAGGGGAAACGGAGACATGTGTCCCCGTTTTCCCTAGAATAAATACTTATGCACTCCTTGCAAGTACAACTTCTGTATCCATTTAGGGAAAACGGTGACACGTGTCCCCGTTTCCCCTAGACGAGGACCAAAGGTGTTTGCTTATCTAGGGAAAACGGGGACACGTGTTCCCGTTTCCCCTAGAAAATACTTATGCGGTCCTTGTAAGTACACCTTCTGTATCCATCTAGGGGAAACGGAAACACGTGTCCCCGTTTTCCCTAGATAAGCAAACACCACTGGTCCTCGTCTAGGGGAAACGGGGACAGGTGTCCCCGTTTTCCCTAGATGAATACAGAAGGTGTACTTGCAAGGACCGCATAAGTATTTATTCTAGGGAAAACGGGGACACATGTCCCCGTTTCCCCTAAACGAGGACCAAAGGTGTTTACTTATCTAGGGGAAACGGGGACACGTGCTCCCGTTTTCGTTAGATGAGTACCAAAGGTGTTTGCTCATCTAGGGGAAACGGGGACATGTGTCCCCGTTTTCCCTAGAATAAATACTTATGCACTCCTTGCAAGTACACCTTTTGTATCCATTTAGGGAACACGGTGACACGTGTCCCCGTTTCCCCTAGACGAGGACCAAAGGTGTTTGCTTATCTAGGGAAAACGGGGACACGTGTTCCCGTTTCCCCTAGAAAATACTTATGCGGTCCTTGTAAGTACACCTTCTGTATCCATCTAGGGGAAACGGAAACACGTGTCCCCGTTTTCCCTAGATAAGCAAACACCACTGGTCCTCGTCTAGGGGAAACGGGGACAGGTGTCCCCGTTTTCCCTAGATGAATACAGAAGGTGTACTTGCAAGGACCGCATAAGTATTTATTCTAGGGAAAACGGGGACACATGTCCCCGTTTCCCCTAAACGAGGACCAAAGGTGTTTACTTATCTAGGGGAAACGGGGACACGTGCTCCCGTTTTCGTTAGATGAGTACCAAAGGTGTTTGCTCATCTAGGGGAAACGGGGACATGTGTCCCCGTTTTCCCTAGAATAAATACTTATGCACTCCTTGCAAGTACAACTTCTGTATCCATTTAGGGAAAACGGTGACACGTGTCCCCGTTTCCCCTAGACGAGGACCAAAGGTGTTTGCTTATCTAGGGAAAACGGGGACACGTGTTCCCGTTTCCCCTAGAAAATACTTATGCGGTCCTTGTAAGTACACCTTCTGTATCCATCTAGGGGAAACGGAAACACGTGTCCCCGTTTTCCCTAGATAAGCAAACACCACTGGTCCTCGTCTAGGGGAAACGGGTACATGTGTCCCCGTTTTCCCTAGAATAAATACTTATGCGGTCCTTGCAAATACACCGTCTGTATTCATCTAGGGGAATACGGGAACACGTGTCCCCGTTTCCCCTAGATCAGGACATGTCCGATTATGCGCAGCATAGGCGGCCGCTTGTTACAACAGTTGACCGGTGTTACCTTAGTCCCCGGTCTCCCCTATCGTCGTATGCGGAAACTCATATTGCGTCCTGAAAAATGTCACATTCAGTTTGAAAATCCCATTTTTTCAACCGGAAGGGACGTCATAGCGGAAATAAGTCACTTCCAGTTTGAAAAACTTAGGTGACGTCGTTTCCTCCTTGGAAATCTTATTTTTCGCCTGGAAGCGAACCCGAATGATGTCGCATCTGTTAGAAAAAACGATGTTTTTTTGAAACCGGAAGTGACGTTTCACCTAGATGACGTTACTTTCGGACGATATTGAAATTTTGCGAAAACAGAAGTCATGTATTTCCGGTCTGAAGCCAGTTCTGATCGACAAAATTCGATTTTCAAACCGGAATTAACGTTTTTCCTTTAAATGTCAGGAAATCTAAATGGCCGACCTCTAAAATTCCACAGTTAATAGCGAGGACTCGAGACGCTTGAGCCACAACAATCTGCTAGTATACTATATCGAAGAGCGTGTATTTCGGTTTAACTAATCGTCGAAACCTTATCGTTATTGCCGCTAGCTCATTGCCGTTGGCGAGTTCCTAGAAAAAGTCAGCAACGTCAGCTGTACTTCTACTTCGGGCCATTTACGGATTGTGAAACAGCCACACGGAAACAGCCCCAGGAATTATGACGTTGCAACATCTTTTTTTGTCTCACATTTAATCAATCGTATACGATCTTTGCATACATAAACTCTCGTATCACAAAAAAAAAAAAAAAAAAAAAAAAAAGATCCAAAAAATTCCACACTATCCAAAAACAATGATAAATTTTTTCAAATTCTTCACTATTACATACAAAGGTATTATAAGATAGAAGCGTTTATTACGTGTTCCGGGGCCGCAACCCCCCCTAAGAACACCGTGCCAGTACATAGCAAGCAACATAAAACCAAGAACAACGACAGAGCATAACAGAAGTAGTAGCATAAAAATAACAGAATAATAATAAAATAATAATAAATTATATAACATCATTGTATACAAATTACTGTCATAAAATGATCGAAAATTCGCTGAATTTCACGGCTATCGAACAGAAATATATTGCATAGAAAATTTTAGTATCGGAGACTTTCGTCATAGATGAAATATTGGAACGAGATTGATAGGACACGGCTTTCGCGGCCGTTGTCCTTGCGAGTCGAGGACGAGCATGAAAGAAGCAAACAATTATTATTACATCGATCGGGAGGCGCGGGCAATCTCACCGATCTCTCGCGTACGTATGTGTGGCGTGTAAGGCGAATGGATTACGTTTCACTGTGCAACGGCGCTGTATTGATTACACGTGCGGACCGTACGCTCGTTCGGTCCCGGCTCGGAGTCGATCGTGTAGTCATTATTATCGAGCGTGGGTGTTATTATTATACGCGAATTCCTCGCTCATTGCGGCGATTACGTGCCTTCCCCGTTCACTTCCCCGCTCGGAGTTACTCCCTTGCAGTTGCAACGTAACACTTGCGCGCGAGCCGAAAAAAAAAAAAAAAAAAAAAAAAAATCAAATGAAAACACCCGTTCATTTGACCGACTAACGCGCATGCGCACGCTGCGAAAAAAAAAAAAAAAAAAAAAAACGCTAAACGGTATTTATCGCCGACGATGAAAATTCCTGAAGAAATTATTGTTATCATCGAACTTACGTCGTTTAAGTCGATCACATTTATCGATGAATCGATAATCGTGAAGGAAATTAATCGCTTCACAGTCACGACGCACCGAAGCGTCAGCGGTTTGATCGAACGATCGGAGAAAATAAGTGACGAGATCATCGATTCACTGTGCACTGTCACAATGATCGTTCACGATTCAACGGTACTCTCGAGAGTCTCGATTGATAGTTTTAGAATAGCAAACGTCAATCTTTGAATATTTTTAAAAAAATTATTTTCTTTTTATTTTCACCTACAATCGGTATCTGTATTACGATCAACGGTAAATCTTCGAGCTTGCATTCAATTTAGTTGTTTATTTATTTATCTTATCAACGGATAAAATCTTTTTACGGGTCGATGTGTACATAACGTCGAAACAATTGTGATGGTAAATGGAAAAGTCGTGCAGTCATCTTAAAACAATATCACACGCCACGAGAGGTTAATTAATAAATAAAGTGACAAAAAAGAATAACATAAAATAGAGAATGAAAATCTAAATAAACGGACTTAGCAAGCGCGATATAAGATGTTTAACTTTTTCCTAAAAAAAAAAAAAAACAAAATATAGAGCGAAGCGCATTAATAAGACAATAAATGACGATAAATAACAATAATCTCGGTAAAATAACTGCAGTGGAATTTTTTTTTTTCTAGTAATACCACAGAGTATAATTACGTCACGAAGAATATGCGCTCTCGCGAACAACAATAGAATTTCGTTACAGGTCAGACCTAAGCGAGAAATCAAGTTCGAACTGAGGTTCGATCTTAAGCACGCGACGAAGTTCGGATCGAACTTTGATCTTAAGGTCAGCCGACGGTCTTAGCGAGCTTAGCCGTTTAGCTTTAAGTTGCCCTTATCACTAAGGCGATATGCATGGAAATTTCGATTAAGTCAATGTAAATTTTGTAATTACATTGTAAAACGTATATATATATATATATATATTCGGAACATCTGCATACTGAGCCTTTGCCCTCCTGCATATGCATAATAAAATATCCATCAATCTATCTAAATGCAGATCTTCGAATACCACACACTTTGATCTCTGATAATTTTGATTTTCAATTTTTACCTACCGTCCCTATCTCTATCATGATTATCGATAGAGTTTTGGCTCGCCTTTAATAGAAAAAAAAAAATAAATAAATAAAAAATAAATAAATAAATAAATAAATAAATAAATAAATAAAACACAAACAAAAATAATCCCGCTAAAGTCACTGGCGAATTTTTTTTTTAAGTACTACCAAAGAATATAATTTACCTCGCAAAGAGTATCCTATGTGATTACAGTCACTGCGAAATGTTTCAGAGAGCCTGACCGGACGTTTCGTATTGTCCGCTGTGCGGAGGGGGAGAAAACAAAAAAAAATGAGCTCGCTCGCGAGAACTCTCCTCGGCTGTCCGGCGGATTGAGACGTCGGGAGATCGGATTGCCAAGGTGGAAGACTATCCCCTCGCGGATATACAGCAGCGTCGGTAGCGCCGCGGCACTCGACGGCGCGGAAGAACGCACCGTGCAGATGCAAAGTGTACGGATCGGGGATGAGCGGCTTGGCCGGTGTGTCTTATATATAGCGCGAACATTTCTCTTCTGTGTAAAGCGGCGCTCTCGTCGCCGGTTGCACAGCGCGCATGGAGAGCGCGCGAGAGGTGAGTGAGAGACACAGATGAATTCCATTCTCACAGAGAGTCAGAGCTCTGCGCGTGGATACGGTATATAGAGAGGCGATGGAATGCCGCGCTCGGTGCGGCCGATCGAGGAACGACGTCCCAGCTGGGTGGTCGGAAACTCCACAAGTGGGCGACAAAACGCTCGGGCTAGCGAGCGAGCTAACGGCCCACGCGGGTTTCGATGACCGTCGGTGAAAATAACGACGTAACGTCTCCGTACGCTCTCTCATCGATTATCACGTAATCCGTTTGCGCACGAAAGACCCGTTAAACGCTCAATCGAACTTGGCACTCCGCTCGAGACAACATTGCGTCGGTGAGAATTGACAAAGTCGACGGCTCTTTCGTCGACTTCTGTAAAACACTGGTCACTTTTTTAATGGCGCAGAAAGAAGATCGGCGAAGGTTTGCGCTAGGTCGGGGGTGAAGTAAACGTGAAGTAAATGTAAATTTAGTTTACCAGGCTGGATGTTTCTATGCGAGAATTCGTACATTCGATTTAATGTACAATTGTGGCGAAAAGTTAATATACTTTTTTTTCTTTTCATTGAAATCAAAGTACTTTTTATAGTAATGTTCAATTATTAATGGTGAAGCATTTCAATGTTTCTAATTTACTGAACATTAATTCTTCGTCACAAGTTGCAAGCGAAATTTAGTATACCAGTTTGTGCATTAAAACTTTTACACTACGAATACCTTAAATTTCATGTGAATTTTATTTTTACAGTCTAGACCGCAGATTTGACTTTATTACGAACAAAATGGTTAAAAAAAATAGCTTTTACTTTTTTAAAAGTATCTACAGTTGGAAATTAGTAATTGATATGCATGTAAAAGATCGGTATAGATCGTGTGTAAATAGTTATTTAATTGTTACGTTTGTTTTACGAGCCGTCGATTTTTGCATCCGGACTGACACGCGGAATCGTCAATCGACAGACACGTATATGTGGAAACCGGTCGAAAGCTGAAAGGGGTTATGTTAGTTGAGCGTCAAAATGCTTCGTGTCTTATTCTATGAATACACATGTTACACAGGAGGAATTAATAGAACGCCCTCTTCTTATTCGTATTTGCCACGAACTAGTTCAGTCGGTCGCATCGTTGCTCTCAGAATTGTCGACTGTCCGAAACATCGGGAAATACCTCGTCCGAAAATCGGGACACACCCATAAATAGCTGGCCGGCCACTCGTACATTTACATTACCCAGAGTTTTCGTGAACAAATATTTCTCTGAGACATTGCAAAAGTATTTAATCCAGCGGTTTTGAAAACCCGAAAACTAACCTAAAAGATCGTTACTGCTATTCCAAAAAAATGTCCTAAGTGGATAGAGAAAATTTGATCGAACGTTTGACGTATCGCCTTGAATGTCCGGCCATTGGAACGTTTACTTCGCGTTAAAGTTGTTCGAAAAACGATCTGTCTCGATCGACACTGGCCGAGAATTCGTCGTGTTAAAACATTCGGAATTGCGAGAGTTTTCTGTCAAGAAGCATAGAATATAAGTTCCAGGTGATTTTCATTTTGATTGCTCATACAATTTTACGGGTAATTGCAATTGCGATTCAACAGAGTGAAGGGAGGCTTCATTGCTATCGGACGCATTCGCTCAATCGCTCTCGAGATCGCTCGCGATGGCTTCGAAGCTCGCGCGAAGTTTCCCCGAGAGTTCCCTCGGTTGGACACCCGACTGGTCGGACTTTTCCATGGCCAACAGGTGGCTGGTCGCCGGCCCGCTGGAACTGGTTCGCCCGACATAGCTCCCTCGCTCGCGGTGAATCAAAACAACGCGACGGATACGAGGCCGATACACCGCGAGCCGTGCCTCGAAACAATCCCATGACTGAAACTTAATCGGCGATAGTCTTACCTTGAATGAGATTTAAGTTCGCCGCTCCTCCGGATAATTCACGAGAGATTGCCGCGTCGGGCAGAACGGGAAGTCCACGATGAACCGCTGCTTCCGTTTCGTCCGCGCTCATACGATTCACAAAAAAAAAAAAAAAACTAAATACAAAAAAAAAACGAAGCACGAAAGAAAAAGAAACTCGCACAATCGGACGATTCACTGGTATAACACTCGGCGAACACTTGGGTTTTCTTTTTTTTTTTTTTTTTTTTTTTCCAATTGGTTTGACGCGCGCTGCGATCGACCGCGAATTCACCGGAGCGTCGGCTGATAAATATAACAAAAACAATGAATGGTAGCGATGAGTTTGGGACGCGAACGCGTTTGAAACGTCGTCGAGGATGAACGCTCGAGCGTTCGCGAGCGAATGAGATTCCGGAGGATCCACGCTATACCTCCGACGCTCGTTCGATCGTCGCGCCGCAAGATCTTCGCGGTGGAGACGCGAAACAACGACGACGCGCCGAGCCACTCGGATGGTAATGCAGAGAACCGACTTAGCGGCGCGCGCGTCTGACCGAAGCGCTTACCCGTTTCCCTTGCTCGATGGATTACACGATTCTGCAATATCCTTCGATTCGATTATCGTCCCACGGTTTCCACGGCGAACCACCCTCGGGTTCGAGAATTGCCTGCAATTTTTTTATTTTAATTTTTTTGCAGTGCAGAAATCGAAGCGGGACAGTGGAATGATTGTTATGCGACATGGTCAATGTTTTTTTTTTTTTTATTTATTCATTCAATTTTTATTTTTAAACAATATGTTCATTTGGAGGACAGTCACCCCTCAAGAAATGAATATGATATAGTAAATACGTTTCTTTTTACAATTTATACCATATACACAATAATGTAAGGTAATTAGAGAATAATGATAATGCAAACCTAGGGCGCAAGACGTAAAGTGGAAAAACAATGAAACAAGAAAGAAATAAGAAATAATAAGGAAACGATAAAGAACAAATTATTTATATGTATAGAGTACACGTTACGGTGAACCACATTCCTCCGACAGCCCCGTCGGGGCCGTCCGTATATCTCGCATTTACAGATTGTGTTGTGTGATTTATTCGTTTTTTACAATCGTCATTTTTTGTTTTCTGTTTCATTTTTTTTTCTTCTTTTTTTTTTTAGTAAAGGCTCTCAATCCGTTTAAGCTGAGATTACTATAAAATAGGTAAAAAAGCCCTGTTCACAAAATATCTCGCAAATATTTTATGTATTATATTGTCACGGTGTTTCTCGATATTTTGTTTTTTTTTTTAATTCTCATTATATTCATCCTCAACTTTGTGTTTTTATTCTTTTCGTCTTTTCCTTGTTTTTTTTTTTTTTTTTTTAATCATGAGTCAAGCAGCGCGAACGGCAAAATTGCACGAATCGCTCGAAATGAAAAAAATATACAATCATTGAAATGACACAAAAGTGCGGATAGCGCGTTTAATTTAAACGAAAGAGCGAAATAAAAATGCCAACTTACACGGATCGCATTTAAACAAAAATTGAAAATTAGTCAATCGCTCGTGTCCCGTGCTGTTAATTGCACGGTGGCTTGAGACGATTGAAGTTGGACAAATATCTAAATCACCCATCGTTGCGAGCGCCAAAACTGATTACAGCAGGAACTTATTGAATTCACATACAAAATCGGCGATCATTCGGTTACGTCGTGTACAAAGCGTTGGATGTAAATTACAAGGAAATAAAAAAAAAAAAAAAAGACAGAACGAAAAAAATAATAATGTACATCAACGTCGAGTGTTCTGCTGCATCGCGGTATTGAAATATAGATATCTGCGAGGTCTATGATCAATAATATAAACACTCCCCGAGTGTCAAGGAGCTTTGTGCGTGGCGGAGAGCTCACGTTCGTATTACAGCCGAGCCAATCGATCACACTCCGATATGTAAATTAATGACACCAAGTGTCGTCGCCGCAATTAAAAAAAAAAAAAAAATATCAAGACTCTTCTCTGAAACATTTTCAATGCGAACGGGGTGAGCGCGACGTTCATACAGAAGACATCGACAAGTGGGACTTGCATCGTTTGATTTTAAGCTATTCTTCGCCAATTCAAAATTCCAACTTGCTATTAAAATAGATAGCCATAAAAAAAATAACAAACATTAAATGGAAAGTAAAAAACTCGTGAAAAATTACTCTCAAAATTTAATTAAAATCCACGTAATAAAAAGAAAAAAAAAACATTCGGGTGGTAAACACGCAAGACAGATAAAATCTCTAAGATGCTTCTTCTCAGAGTCATCGACTAAGTTTGTTGAATGAATTTATTCGATTTTTCCTCCCTCTCTCTCTCTCTCTCTTTTCTTTAACTCGAACAATATTTGTTAAGTAACAATAAGATTAGTGTCAACAATTTACTGCGTCAGAGTGGTGGCTCGGCCGTCGTCTCAGCCTCCACACCAATAAATATAATAATATTAATAATGGTAATAATAATAATAATAATTAAATAAATAAAAAGCGAGTAGATAATTATTTCTCATTAAGCGAGTTTGGTCTCTCCTTGGTGCGGTTGCCCTTAACATGTCTCTCTCTCTCTCTCTCTCTCTGTCTCTCACTCATGTTTTCTCATGTTCCTTCTCATTTTTATTACACTCCTTTACTTTCTTTTGTAACTCTAACGTTTGCGTACGCACGGCCCTCTAACTTAGAAAAACAAAATTTAATTATAATAAAATCATGTGAACTTGTGTCGGATTGTCCGTGTGCCCGTGTCTCTCCGTCGCGTCCACCGCACTTCCGGTCAATAATTTTTGTACAGCAACTTGCGCACACCTCACTCGTGTCGCTGTTTCGAGAAAAAAAAATTCTTTTTTAAATGCACAAAAATAGGACATACGCTCCGCGATATTTCGATATCTTTCGTCTCGGACACAGTGTTGCTATTTTTTTTTTTTTTGTTCTTTGTTGCCTTTTTCTCTAGATCATAATTGCACAGCGTCGCTGGATGAAATCTTTTGCGAACGCATGCAGAGTCCATTCGACGTGTTTTCCTCCGTTCACGCGTAATTTTATAGTCAAGAAAATGAAAAAAAAATGAAAAACTAAAGAAAAATCAAAATGACCCTAAGTAAATTAATCGGTTACTTGTGCAGTGCGTTCGACACGCACAACTACACGTCGCTGAAATTTCTAAACTCTTCTGTCCGCCGAGCACCACGATCGCTTTTTTTCATTTTTTAAATCCTTCAGTTTTGTATCGCGTCTATTTCGCATAAGCGCCGTGATTAAACGCTATTTCGCGGCTCTCGATCCATCTTCGTTTCAAGAGTCATTTATACTTGTTTCTTTTTTGTTTTATATTTTGGCACAAACCCGAGAACAGAGTAGTTTAGTTTCAGTGACACGTTTATCGGAAACAGGCGTTATCAATAATACATATATATATATTGTTCGGTACGAATATAATAAAATAAGTATAATAATGGTTGCAATAATAATAATAATAATAATAATAATAATAATAATAATAATAATAATAATAATAATAATAATAATAGTAATAATAGTAATAATAATAATATGATCTAATAATAATCATAATAGGGTTTTTGTGGTGTTTGTGTATATATGTATGTATATATATAAATATATTACAATTATGGTGTAATTGGTGAAAGGCTCGATGAAACGAACAGCAGTAACTTAAATCTCGTCGGGGATTGCTTGACACCTATTCCTTCAATGACACGTCTCTCGATTCGCTTCCTCGGTCCACTCAACCCTCTGCGTTTCTCTCACTTTTTCTCGCTCGACTCGTAAAATGATTAATAAAAAAAAAATTTATTCTGTTTTCAGAGCCCGGCACTTTCGGTTTTTGTCCGCAACGGAGCTTCGACCTCTGACGATATTCACGAGCAATTGTTATAACGAATTCCCATAAAACATTACTTTAAAAAACAAGTATTCCTATTCTCCTTTGTAGGAGTAAGTATCCCACTTTCGTGGAATAAAAAAAAACAACGAAATATTTAAACGAAACGAAGTAACAGCGAAGACGAGAAACGATCGGATACGAACCGGCAAGCCTCGTCGGACAGTCGAGCTGGTGGGTTCCGGGCCTGATATACATATCTCTTATAAATATGTGTCTCGAAAATATCGAAATTTGTTTATTCTCTTTTTGTCTTATTTTTTGATAGCCCCCATTATTACGTTTTTTTTTGTATTATTTATTTCGTTTTTTTTTAATTCTCGTTATTTCTAGTCAACGTTTTGCTCCGCATAATTGTTGGATATAAAATTGTACCCCGTGAACCATTGGACCGCGCGCTTAGTTACCTAGGGCCAGTGGCCCGCCAACTCCGTGCCGACCCGCAGTCGTTCGATCTCGTCGCGCTCGCACAAAAACAACAACGAAAATTTCAATCTTTTTACAATTTTTCTTTTTTTTTCTTTCCCTCGTTTCCCCGATAACTTTTTAACTATTTGTACAAATCTCGAGCGTTCTAACGAACGCTCGTCCTCGCCACCGGATCACAAACGAATATCTACCGCGTTTTCAATGTCAGCGAGCGGAGATAAAGCGAGAGAAACTGAGGGTTTCCGCGGTCGCCGAGGTGAGCCGAGTAAGAGAGTGCTCTCATTTCTTCGTCTAAAAAACGCTCGGTGGACACAGTATTACCAGAAATAGCCTGGAAATATCCTCGGTAAGACGTGGTAGCAAAAATTGGGGCGGACGAGAGTCCCGATCGCTCTGAATTTACGCGCGTTGTCGAGACTCTGCCCTCAAGGCGGCGGCACTCACAATACCTATTTACAAAAATATACACATGAGCAACTTACATCTTACTTGTGTTTTCGTAATTGTACCCCCTTCATCTTCCTCAATCCCAAATATACCTCATTCTGCCTCCTTATAAGCCTCTCCACGAATTTCTGCTCTTTTTTTTTGTTTTAATTTTAATTTTCTTTATATTCTTATCATTCATCGAACTCTAATCGAAACACACTCGTCCAAATACATCGCGCGGCATTATTATCATCGTATTCTAGAAACCACTACGTCCCCCGTTACACTGTAATTAATGTAAAGAATTTATATCTGTTATAGGTTTTTTGTTTTCTTCTTTTTTGTTTGTTTTCTTTTTTTTTGTTCCTGTTGTTGCGTATTTAAGGACTAAACGTTACTGTTCGATCTTTCTCGCTTATCTACAAAAAATCGTTTCGATCACACACACTCACACAGTGTCAGCTTACGTGTCGCGGCTTCGGTAGACCCGCGGCGCGTCCCAGACGAGCTTTGCTCTTTTATTATTTTTGCTTTTTTTTCTCCCTCTGTCTTATCTCTCGTTTCCGAAAGGCGAGCCACGCTTTTCCTCTCGCTCCCATATACATATACATTTATTCATAAGTATGTATACTCGTATAGATCTATATCTGCATTTTATATATTTTTTTTTCTATATACGTAATAAACTATAGACTCGCGGCGCGTAGATTTTTTTTGTATCTTTCACCGCGAGACGCCCGAGAGGAAGCGACTGAAGTAGGGTCGCGAGTTGGTTTTTTTTTTTTTTTTCTGTAACCGGCGATACTCTGTCGTCGCGCTTAACCCTCGCCCTCTTCGTTTTGTTTTGTTTTTCTGTTTTACTATTATTGTAACTACGCACATTATACAAAAGCAGGATATCTCGGGACCAAAAAATAGAACGCGACACGCTTGTCGCTTACGAATCGAGGCCTACCGATTTTCTCCTGTATAATCATCGATTGCGATCACACGATACGACCGAATCCCCTCTCGCCAACCAAACATTTTTCTCCATTCGTCACACAGTCGCAGCTTTTTCGTAAAGAGTAAGTCACACTTTCGTTTTCTTCTTTTTCTTTTTTCACCATTTCTACAAAAGAGTATTTGTTCATCGTTTCGCTAGACTCAACCGTCAGACCGTCGGCGGAGTCAATTTTTGCATTCAAATTGACTGTCATATCGAACTTCGCTAGACGAATTCCTTTTGTTTTTCTTTCGATATCGCCGATACGCGCGTCGACGTTTTTACTGGCGCAAACTTTGTCACAATCGGTGACAAATCATCTTCACCCCCGGATTCCTTAGGTTGCGATTTCTCGTACGATTATCCAAACTCCAAATTCCTTCGAGCCGTCCGACCTGCCTTCTGTTTTTACAGCCCTCATTGAGATTTCGTTTTGTTTTTGTAATTAATTATTGCCTTTGCAGCGAGTCAGCCCTCGCGACGGTTACGTCAACATGCTCGGGTATGTCGCCATGTTGTGTGGAAGCGACGTTATGTAATTGGGGGTGGGCGGCCGGGGGCTGTGCCACTGGGGTCAGAGGGCTCGCAACTTCTTTATTCCAGCTTGGACGTAGCGCACGAGATCGCGCAATGAACTCTTCAGTGTCAGCGGGCCCATTTTCTCGTCCAGCTCGATGAAAAATTCTGAAAAAATTTAAAAGAACGTGTTCACCAAAAATGTTATTAGAAATTATTTTAACGGAGTAGAATCGTCTACTTTCATTTTTATCAAGCACAAGGCATTGAAAAAGATAATCGTGCATTAAAAACAAACGAGTTGACCAAAAATGTTGACAGAAATTATATTAACGCAATCGCATTGGCTACTTTCTTTTTTTATCGAGCACGATGCATCGAAAAAGAGATAATCACGGAAGAAAAATAAATGAGTTGACAACAAATTTTATTAAAAATGATTTTAACGGAGTCGAATCGACTACTTTTTTTTTAAATCAAGCATGAGGTATTGAAAAGTGACAATCATGCATAAAGAATAAAGCAGTTAACAAACATTTTTTTTAGAAATTATTTTAACGCAGTCGAATCGACTACTTTCTTTTTTTATCGGGCACGAAGCATCGGAAAGGAGATAATCGTGCCACATGCGTGAACACAGGAATAATTGCAATGTTTACCTCTGTGCTTCTCGGTCACGAGAGCGTTCGCCTGATCCCACAGTTCGTGACCATTCATAAGCATTGTAAAATGATGATTCTGTTTCTGCATTGCCGCGTGAATGCCCATAGGTACGCTGACGTACGTGACTGCCGGCGGTTGACCGGAGACTGCACTGCGATTAGCGAGCTCGCCGCTGCTGTAACCGGAACTCTGGCTGCCGACTGAGCCGACTGATCCGGCTGGCGATGGCGTCGGGGACAAGGACGGTGTGCCCTGGCCTTCGGCCTGCACGAGAGACGCTTGTGCCGGCTAAAAATTACAGACAAAAGGAGCATTTTTTAAAAAATTCAACGATTGTCTCTCTCAACATTTCGCAAGACGGGAAGGTGAAATTTGTCTTCGACGGGAGGAAGTTGCGCACCTTTTGATGATAATCCGCGAGTATTTTCTGGTACTCCTTTATCTCGTGCTTGCGCATTTTAAAGAGTTTCAGGTATATCAGAGACTGGCACCAAAGGCTGAAATAAAAAAAAACACACAACGTTATTGAAGACACGTTTTTTTCGAGCTGAAAGTATCCACGAAGTGGGTTCGTTTGAGTAGACACTCACCTCAAGATCGCCAATTTGTTGTGTATACTACTCTCGGGTGAGTTGTTCTGTTGGCTCTTGAATTTCGAGGAGATGTATCTGCGGAGAATTGAGAATGTTAGTAACCAGAAAAAAAAAAAAAAAAAAAAGAAAAACCGAAGAGGAAATTCTCTTTCATCGCGAAGTAATTAGCAGCGTTGCGGGCATTCTCGGAGGGCACGAAGCTCTCGTACTCACTTGATGAGGCTAAGTGTGTCCTTGTACATGGTAAAGGAGGCTCTCTCGGTGACGGGATCAGACTCCATAGCGTGTCCGGTCAACAAGAAGTACAGGACCGCCTCCAAGTACAGCATGCCTTGCGCCGTGAGTTCGCACTCCTCGTCGGCACTGTGCTTCAATCTCTTTGCTTCCGTCAGGTACTGATTCTGGTCCCTGTAATTATGAATGAAAAAAATTACGTCGTTGAAAAAAGAAGTTCACTGCTATGAAGAAAAAAATTGTAAATTTAATACATCGGACTGAAAATTCTTATGTAAAAAATGTTTTATGGGTGACAAATGATTTTCCCATCAAAATGAAAGTATTTTCGTAATCAATTTAAAGTAAGTTATTAGAAGTAAAGTATTGCTAAAAAATTTTAGCACAACTGCACATGAAATTTTATATACTAGTTTTATGCATGAAAACTTCCAGTACCAGTACATTACATTTCATTTTTATTTTTTCAGTGTAGACTGCAACGATTTCCGCGCAGTATAAAAAGATATTTGCAATGTAGGATTAGCGAAAATGGAAAAAAAAAAAATGCGACACAAGATCGTTGAAAAAAAAGTATACGCAAACGATTTCCGCGTAGTAAAAAAAAGAATCGTAAGAAGAAATAAGGTGAATTTTAATCAATAATCGTTGCTCACCTTTCCTGGTCCTCCAAAACTTCGTTCTGATGATTGAAGTAGGAATAGTAGACACGATGAGGTGGTGGTAACGCCGCCGGTGGTGGCAACAGATTCATGTCGGGTTTTTCTTCCCGCTCGTGATTCGTCGGTTGAACGTCGTGTTGCTGTTAAAATTAAAATATAGTTGCATAACAAAATTCGATGTTTCGTAACATTCTGAACACGTTTTCATAAAAATCTCGAAAATCTGTTTTCACCAAAACAAAGCTTCCTCTATTGAGGAAGCAAAAGAAAATCCCCTATGAGACAGTAAAAAAAAGAATCCAACCAATATCTTTTTTACAAAAAAAAATGAAAATAAAATGAATCTGGAAACTCACCAAACTGGAAGAGGGTCTCGGTGGTGGAGTTTCCTTGTCGGCGTGTTTTCTTTTTCTCTTTTTCTTCTCTTTGTGCTGACCGCTGTGTTTTCCTTTGACCTCGCCGGAGCAAACACTCAAGCCCGACACCGAACTGCAGCTCAGATTACGTTTTCGCTTTGGCGCGCTGCCGCTTATGCCAGCCGCCGGAGGAACGACACTAGCACCACTGCCACTCGCGACACTAACAGCCGCGGTCGCACTCGAGTTCATAGCGGCGGAACCGGAACCGGTGCTGCCGTTATTGCTACCGCTACCGCTCGCAACCGGACGATTTTTCGAGTCCGTTTCGATGGTTTCAGGTTTAATTGCGGACCGCTTGCTCTTCGCCGGGGCTTCCTCAGGGGCTTTAACAGCCGGTGCCTCGCCGTGCGTCCTGGACTCAGCCGAGGACGGCGGTCTCGGAGTTTCGACGATTTCGCCTTCCTCGGGAGTCGATGGTCGTGGCACGGTGGCGGGCGCCGGGTTGCTTACGGCTTGCCTCGACGAGGGTCTCGACGAGGCCTGTCGCGACGATGGCCTCGAGGACGTTCTCGACGAGGGCCTCGAGGGCGGCCTCGTGTCCGGCAATTCCGTGCGCTGTCTCAGTTCTTGGCCTCTCGATGGCTGGGGTATGTGAGGAATTTTGTTGAGATCGAGCCGGCACATTAAGCTCGGCACGCCGTTGACGTAGACGAGCGGAGGAAAGGTCGGCGCCGAGGAGGCTTGGGACGACGGCCTCTTGTAGGGACTCTCGCTGCCCGTCGGCGTGCTCGCCGGGCCCGTGTACTCCTCCACGTAGATGCCGCATTTTCCACCCCCCTTTCCTCCCTTGCCGCCCTTGCCGCCGCCCTTCGCGCCGCCCTTGGAACTCGAGAAGAGCTTTCTCAACGTGTCGCTCTTCTTCTTGTCCTGAACATTGCCGCCGTCCTCCTCCTGCAACTTCGGCGCTGGACTGTTGTCGCTGTCCGAATTGTCCGGAGACGTCGCTCGCGTCAACGGCGCCCTCGGCCTCGGCGGCACTCGGGCAACTTGGATACGATTGTTTCTCAGCGCTACCTCGGACTCGCTGTCCGAATCCGTAGCGCAACCGGAAGTGTTCGTCACCCGCGATCTCGGACGCCGCGACTTCGATTTCGCTGGACTCTTCTTCTTCTCGGACTTCTTCGTCGGCGATTCGGCGACCTTGCTTCGCTTTGCGGGAAGCCTTCGCCAACGGGAATCCTCGTCGGAGCCGTCGTCGTTTTTGTTCGTCGGCCTCTCGTCGTCGCTCGACGAGACACTGAGCCGAGGTCGACGCTTCTCGGTCGTCGGAGCCGGCGCTGCCACTCGTCGTCGCTCGGCCTCGGAGTCACTCGAACGATCTTGCGATCTGTAAAAGAGATTAAAATCATTTTAGACAATTGGCCTTTTTTTATGTCGACGATGTCGACGATAAGACCTTTGGGAGCTGAATTCTCTGGTCCTAGCATCGCTAAATGTAAAAAATTTATCGTGGAATATCGTCAATCCGTCGAAGTCTAAACTTGCTTGACATGCGAACAATACTTCAAAATTTCACGATGATAAATGGGTTTCTCTATTACACCTCGATTATCCGAACTATCCATCGTTCGAACTGGGACTTTGCCCTATTCGAATTTCCATTATCAAAATTTCAATGTAATTTCGTAATTCGAGGTTTAAGCGCTACTTTGCTGCAAGGACGATCGACCTAGCCGTTGGTGTTGTACACTGTTAAAAAAAAATTGTAACTGATGTGCCGGACTGAAAGTTTTTTTAGATTTTAAAAATCTAATAAAAAATCTGAATGCTTTTTGAGAGAGAGCTCTGTCGTATAAAAAATCGCGGGCCCGATCCAAGACGTGAAGTGTTAGAGCCAGGTCGAAATGGTATGGAATGTTCCATTTACGTCTCAGGTCGGACAAGTTCGCCCTAGTAATCACGCTCAGCGCGGGCCTGCCGTACGTGAAGAGTTAATCCAAACTGGGCTCACCCCCAATTGATTCGGATAATCGAGGTTCTACTGTTATACATCGCACTAATTCTCTCGGACTTCACAAGCAAGTGTAACACGACGTTAGCTTGCGTACCTTGTACCGCTCGCGTCGTCGCTCGTGTCGACCGTCGGCTTCGAGATCGGAGTCTTTTTCTTCGGGCTCGCAACGACTCGGGGCCTGCTGCGGGTCTTCCCGCTGCCCTTTGGATCCTCCGATGGCGTTCTGTGACCCTTCGGGCTCTTGGTGGATTTCCTCGGACGTCCGCGTTTCCTTACATCCTGCGGCTTTGGTTTGTCGGCTTGCGACCTCGTCTCCTCGACGGCCTGGCGGGCCGGCTTTTCGCCATCCGAATCGTGATCGCTGTCGCTCAGCAGTGTCAGCATCGTGGCGTTTCTCGTTCTCTTCAACGCCTCGTCCAACTGCCAATCGTTGTTCGAGTGGCTTGGATCACTCCGACGCGTTCTCGTCTCCGCCGGCGCTTCCTCCGGCGAACTTTCGCGGCCCGCAGTGTCATCCTGAAGACAGAAGAGAGGAAACAATAAGAAACCATTCCGAACGAGTGCTCGACATTTTCTCGACTAATATCAATGCTCATGATAAAAACGAAGTGACATTTTTTTCCCAACGTTTCGTAATGGAATACAAATTCTTGTTGACGAACGTCTGCGTGTTCAAGCTCGATACTTGACAACGAGATAAATTTCACTGGCAACGAATTCTCGATTAACATCAACACTCGTGATAGAAGCGATCCAAGTTAATTGTTTTTCTCAACGTTTCGTAATTGAATACAAATTCCTGTTGACGTAGATGTTTGTATGCAAGCTCGATTCACGTCAACGAGATAAATTTCATTGACAACAAATCCTCGATGAATATCAATGCTCGTAACAGATAAGAAGTTAATTTTTTTCTCTCAACGTTTCGTAATTAAAATAGAATTTTTTATCGACGATCGTTTTTGCATGCAAGCTCGATACTTATATGAACGGGACAAATTCCATTGGCGGCAAATTTTCGATTAATATTAACGCTCGTCATAGGAGTGAAGTAAGTTAATTTTTTTTCTGAACGTTTCGTGATTCGACTCGAATCACGAATTGCAAGCTCGATACTGGTGAATGATGCTAAATGATGCTAAATTTCCTTGTCAAAAAATGCTCACCTGAGCCGGTTTGATTTCGGCGTTCTGATCGCCGGTTTGCACGGTAGTTTTGTTGAAGAAGCTACTGAGATTCCACCGATGTTTGGATTCCTCGACGGCGGGCGGGGGTTCCTCGACCGTGGCTTTCGGTGAAACGGACGGCGGTGTCGTGGGTCCCTTTGTGGGTGGCTGTGCGACCTCATCCTCGGAATCGTCGCTGCTGTCCGTTCCAGAGTCGGATCCGGAGTCGGAGCTCGAGCTCGCGCTGCCGGAGCTCTGGGGGGCTTGGCCCGGAGGACTCGGCGGCCTTTGGTGCATAATCTTTGGACTCGGCGATCGTTTTCCGGGCGGACTCGGCGGCGGCGGGGACAATATCCTTTCGGGTGTCGCCTGTTTCGGGGGTGTCATGGATCGCGGAGGACTCAGCGGTCTCGCTGGCGACAAAGGACCCAGCGGTGACATTCCCATCGGGGACATCGGAGCTAGCGGAGGCGGAGCCGGAGTCATCGCTGGTATCAACGGCGCTGAGAGACTGCAAAAAATAAAAATAAACACCCAATTAAATCCCACGGATTAGATTTAATCATGGATGAGAGATAGCAGAAACGCCTCGAATGGCCCAGATCGAGAGTGCGCGAGCAGGTCAAACGATCAATGATTAATACTCACTCGACCGTGAGATCCGGACTCCTGTTGCCTCTCGACAACCTTGATCCGGTCTCCTACGAAATAAAGAAAACACATGTTTTTCTCACTCCGTCATACACTCTTCAAATCATTCGAAAAAATCACCATTGCTCAGTGACACGATATATTTATGCATTTTTTTTTTTGGTGATTCCGACTCACCTTGGAAGTTCCCTCATCCTCGCTGTCTTCGGACAAGCTCAGGTCGCGTTCCAGATCTCTGCGACAGAAAGAAAAGAATACTGATTAAAAAAGCAATCCATCTACATAATGTTTCATTATGTAAATATACTAGCAGGTCGTTGTGGTTCGGCGGCTTCGGGCCCTCGAATATGGACTATGAAATATAGAAACCGGGAATTTAGAGTTCTGGAGATTTATCAGAAATACGTCACTTCCGGTTTAAAAATCTAATTTTTCGATCGGAAGCGATGTCGCACCGGAAATACGTCACTGGCCCCTCTGAAAATTTCATTCTTCGAGCGGAAGTGAAGTCATACCGGTAATACGTCACTTCCGGTTTGAAAGTTTTCATTAATCGCCCGGAAGTGGCGTCATCCAGGAACTAAAACACTTCCTGTCATTTTATTATGTATTCGCGAGTATTGTACGAGTTCCCAAAAGCACACCGTACTCTTCTATACAACATATACGTATAAAATTTTCTCGCAGACTGTCAGTAGCGAATTCATATGTCACTTTCGGGTGTTTTCACACCGCCGCTTTATAAAACGAAAATCCCAGAGCGCTAAAGTTTCGTCATCGGTGACTTCGCATCGAGTCACGGTGCGCGGATCCCAAGTCTCGAAACTTCTAATAGATCACAATGTAGAGCAAATGCCCACGGTTACTGCGATTCCATATAACGGAACATGTCGCGAGAATCGTCAAAAGCCCCGGCAATCGTGAAGTTTCGAAGCGGAGCTGAGCGAAGCGGAATTGTGGTTGAGTCTAACACGTAACCGAGCGGTACGATAGTAGCGGAGAATGGAGAGAAAGAGAGAGAGAGAGAGAGAGAGTATAGGACGAGCGCGAGCGGCAACTGTGTCGTGTACGTGGAACATAAGCACATAGGACAACGAGTCTTCGCCGTGCGTATAGATGTGCCATACACGTATGTATACACATATCCGTGCACATATAACGTACATACATGCATGTGCACATAATACGGTAGATGTAGGGAAGCGGAGGACAGCGGGCGTCGACCCCGCTCGCGCTGTCCTACGTCGTCGGCTGGGCACGAAGGTTCCACTGCCTGTGAGCCAGCCCGCTGCTCAGTCTTCCGACTGTACTACCTGACTCTCTTTCAGTGTGTGTGTGTGTGTGTGTGTGTGTGTGTGTGTGTGTCTCCCTCTCTCTTCTCTATCCCTCCTTCGACGTATGTTCAATGTATCCACATGCACGTAGAGTTCGCCGCTTTCCCGGAGGGCGATGCGCGCCCGACACTCGTCACAACTGTATCGGAATCCAGAATGGAAGTTCTCCGATTCGGCCCGCGACTGTCGGGCTCCTTTTTTTTTTTCCCTTTCAGCCCTTCATCGACTATTTTTTTTTTTTCTTTTTTTCTTTTTATACATTCGATCGACTGTCATCCACACGCCGTTAACTTCGACTTCACCGTTGCGTGACGTTTCTATTGTTGCAGGAGAGCAGCGCTTGGACATGCGCTGCTTGCCTTTTCAATTACCTCGGCTGGAGGGTGGAAGAGCTGCGCGAGGTTTTTTTTTGGGTCTATTCGGGCAGTGTATTTTTTTTTAATAATAGGTCGTTGCTTCTGTCGTCATTGCGATCGCGATAAAGAGCGTCTTGGGGGAGAATCAAGATGCTCTTCTTGCTCGCGAATGGGACATTGTAAGTGGAGGAGGAGGAGGAGGAGGAGGAGGAGGAGGAGGAGGAGGAGAAACAGGAAAATGTATTTTGTGTGCGTGCGCTGTTTGCGGGTGTGCACGTCGGCCGACCCACCGGTACCGTGATAACTCGCCCGCTTTACGAGGCGGCTTGCTCGAGTAACTCTGATAAGAATCTGGGAGAGCCCGACGTCCCGACAACGGCGACTGTGAGCCAGCGAAACGGCCGGGCGAGGGGGGGGCAAGGAGCGAACGCTTATACGACCAACGAAAAACCGTAAATCGCGGCTAATCGCGGGAACGCATTGCGCGTCCATTCTTAAGGGGCTAACTCGCGCGACACGGTTCAACGAGCAGACCCACGTTGTTATTATTATTTTCTTTAATGCGGCGATTATTTAATTGTTTGTCGCTGATTTGTTTATTCGTTTGTTGCTAATTTAATTAATTGTGATTGACAGTTGATAAATAAAGGACTATTTTATTTCGAAATGTCGTTTTTTTCGTTTTCTTTGAACTCAAAAAATGTGTGTGTGTGTGTGTGTATATATATATATATATATATATATATATATATATATATATATATATATATATCCATGAGCTGGGCGAAATACCAAAAAGTACTTAAAGTACCAAGTACTAAATACCGCAAGTACTTTAAGTACAAAGTAATTTCCGTAATTAAAGTACTTTTATAAAAATACAAAGTACAAGGTACTTTTTCTTCTTAATCGGAAGAGGCGAAGTTTCACGAGTACGAAAGTTAGTGAGGAAATATCAAATCAAACGGCCCTGTTTAGGGCCAACATTTTTTTCAAAATGTCCAAACTCTTCGTTTCCAATCCTTGGTAACAGACCAATCGACTGAACAACGACGACTGAACGTTGGGGAACTGAGTGGCGGTCGACTGAATTTATAACAACTAAATCTAGGACGTACGGATCTGCTACAGTGGCCAAAAGTGAAAAAGGTGTCGATTTTATGCATAAGAAAATCTTATTTTTGGAATTTAAATGGAAAATATTGCGTTGGGAGTAAAATAATTGTTATATTCGTGATCAGCAGTAAAAAATATATCGAAAATAGCCTTGAAACAATAAAAATCGATTGAACAACGATTTTTCAATTTTTGAGGTACTTTAGGAAAAACGTTGATTTTGGTCATTTTCAAACGTCGATATTTCAGCTCCCAATGGGCCTAGGGAAAATCCGAGGTGCCCGTCGTGTTCTACGGAAAAAAATACACAAGATAGGGTCCAACCCGAAGTATTGGAAGTGTTTTATCGTGCCGTTTGAGGACGTTGAAAACCGCGAAAAATGGACTCGAAAGGAATTTTATGACGAAACTTTTTTTTCTTTTTTTTTTTATAATGAACTGCCACGTATTTCAGCGTATTTTTTCCCGCTGAACACGAATCCGCTGGCCTTTTTAGGGCAAAAGTACAGTGAGCCATTGAAAGTCTCGATAATTAATCACGAAAAATCGTATTTTTGGGATCTAAATGTAAAATATTGGATTGGGAATAAAATAATTTTATGAGACAGACATTTTTTTTTTACGTTACGAAAGAGGTGCAAATTAATTTGCACATGATGCCCTAATTTGTTACAATTTTGAGCATAGCTTCCTCAAAGAGGAAGCTTCGCCAAAAATTGTACAAGTACTTTGGTCTTTAGTACTCAGTAATAGTACCTCAAAGTACTTTGAAACTTTAAGTACCCACTTTGAGTACCAAACAACGACTCATCTACTTCAAGTACTGCCCAGCTCTTTAGGCCCTCCATTCAGCGAGTTCTCTCTATCAACTTCCGTTATCCGATTCCCACAGAGTCAAAAATAATTTCGTTAAATCGAAATGCGAAATTTCGTAAAAATTATTTTGTTAAATAAGTGACAAACTTCTTTGTCACTTATTACCCGGCTGACTGTGCCTCCAACTTATTTGAACATACGCACCTGTCCTTTCATTTCCTGTGTTATTGACAATTTTAGTTTGTACTTTTGTTTGTAAAACTAGAAAATCAACAAATAAAAAATTGTCGACATTTGTGGACAATAATTTGTTGTAAAAAGTACAATTTTTTTTTTACTGTGCATAGTCGGTCTCTAAAAAAAAAAATTAAAAAAAAAAAAAAAAAAAAAAAAAATAACGCGCAATCTTTCGCCCTCGGGGACCGAAAATCCCGCCGTGTTGAATTCGCCAAGATATTAATGGTAACCGAGCAAAAAATTTCATCCAGCATTTAACTTCATTTTTGCCCCCACACGCATTCGGAATTCGGTGTGTACCGAACAGAAGATCCGTCCTCCCCTCGTTGTCTCTCGTTTTACTCTGCCCCTAGCTTTTCCCGTGCCGCACATCCGTGCGGTGAAAACTAGTTTGCCCGATGCGGGAGAGATGGGTATGAGTACAGAACTGCGCACAACACGCGAGGCCATTTCATACGGTGAGGAACAGCAGCAGCAGCAGCAGCACCGGCGCACAGCAATCGCGATCCTCTTCACGGAGAAGAGAGCCCGGGTGTGTAACGTGGACTCGGCTTCCACGAATGCATATGCGAAACTTCGGCTGTGTATGCATTCATGTATGCGCGCGCGTGTGTGCTGCGGGACGCGCACGACACGCGTATAACGAGGAAGTGCCCAGCTTCCGGCAAGGCCAGGAACGAGTTATCTCCCCGTTGCGGAACGAGTCTCTACGTATTTCTACGCCTGTAAATAAACGCACGCGCGCGCGCGCGCGCGGCACACGTATGCGCAGATAAATTTATAAAGACCGGAGCGTGTGCGATACACTGCAGGAGCAACGGAATTATTTGGCCTTGTCGAGGACAAAGACTTTTTTCTTCGCTCGATTAATTCCTTCCTCTTTTCTATTCGCTGTGTATGTGTACGTGTGTGTGTGTGTGTGTGTGTGTGTGTGTGTGTGTGTGTGTGTGTATTTTTTTCGCTTAATTGCTCCGGCTCGCGGTGCGGAGATTGCACGTTATCGAGAAACGCCACACGGAGAAGAAAAGGCAGTATAATTAACAAACCTTTTATGTCCGCGGGCGTTCATTTCTTTTTTTGCTTTACCTTTTTTGAAAATGAATTATAGCGTTAAGGGGAAAGACAATCGCTTATGTTTCTGGAGAACAAGTTTTTCGTTGCGTTGTACGACACTTTTTTGTTATTTTACTTTTTTATTTGTGAATTGTAAAGTTAGTGGGAATGAGAAGTGCGATCGTTTCTGGAGAACAAATCAGTTCGTTGAATGTACGATGCTGTTTTTTTTTTTTTTAAATTTTATCTCTTTAGAGTTGCACGTTGCGAAGTTAGTGGGAAAAACAATCGCAATCGTCTGTGGAGAACAATTTCTTCGTCAGATGTATGAAGCTTTTTTTTTTTAATTTTATTTTACCTCTTTACTTGTAAATTGTTAAGTTAATGAAAAAGAGACAATCGCGATCGTTTCCGGAGAACAAATTAGTTCGTTGAATGTACGAAGCTGTTTTTTCAATTTAATCTTTTTACGTATACATTGCAAAGTCAGTGGGAAAAAAAAAACAATCGCAAACGTTTGTGGAGAAGACTTTTTTCGTTGGATGTACCAAGTATTTTTTTTTTTTTTACCTTTTTACTTATAAATTGTACAGCTAATGGCAAAGAGAATCGTGATCGTTTCTGGAGAAAAAAAAGAAATGTTTCGTTCAATGTACAAAGCTTTTTTTTTTATTTCACTTTTTTACTTAGAAATCGTAAAGTTAGCGGCAAAGAGAATCGCGATCGTTTCTCGAGAACAAATTTCTCGTGGAATATACGAAGCTTTTTTTTTTTTTTTTTTTACTGTGCGCTGCGGTGTCGGAGATTATGTTGCGATAATGAGAAGTGATATTGGAGAGTTTCGTCGGGAAAGAGGCAGGCGAGGGAAGTCAAGGGATTTAAGGAAAATTCCTTGGGTTCGGATATCTCCATCGAGACACGAGAATCTCCGCGATAGTCTCCGCTCAGAGCCGAATGAGAGAGCCGCGTGCTTCGGCGAGGACGGAGGCGCTCTCTCGCTCGGTCCCGCCTTTTATTTTATTTTATTTTATTTTTTTTTTCCCCCTCCAGGCCCTTCGTCGGCACCCTCGCCGGCAGCCCCGAGCTGGAGACTCGGAGCAATCGATACCGGGAATCTCATATCTCGTTCTCTCCACGAGCAGAGTGAAAGAGGGAAAAGAAGTAACTGTACCGAGGGAGGCAAAGCTTTCGCTCATTGACGGCCGCCCTTGTTCGGCGGCCTTTCCTTCGCGCCCTTTTCCCGAACGGCCCCGCAGTGATTCCCAACACCCCGGACGGCTCTTCGACTTTCGCTCGTCTACTCGCGTTTTTCTCGTTTAACGATTAACAGCGCGTCACCCGAGCCATCAGCTCAACGCTGGATTTGTAAGGATTCCGGGATAACCTTCGCCGGGTCTTAGCCTCGAAAACTTCGACTTTCACCTTCGTGGGTGTTTTATTTATTTCTCATTTTTTTTTCTTTTTTTTTTCTTTTTTTTTACCGAATAGGGTCGGTTGTTTTTCTCTTAAGGTAGTCCTTGCGAATAGTGTTCAGTTCACTTAAGTTTCAGAGAAATGACAGGGAATTGTAGACACTTCTCGATGGTATAAAAATCTGAAAAAAAAAATCGAGCGTATTAAAGATGCTGAAGGGATTAATTTTTCATAATAATAATTCCAAAATGTCATTGACAAATTTATGAAAAATAAAATTCTTCGACAAATCTCTCGGAAACCCAATGTTTTTTTTTTTTTTTTAATGAAAATTATTCGTTCATTTTTTCTGAATACGTATGAATTTTTTCAGATTTTTAAATTCACCTTGAATTTTCTGACTTTCTACACGTTTTTCCCATATAAAAAAAAATCAAAAAAATCAAAGTGAATTTAAAAATCTGAAAAAATTCATACGTATTCAAACGAATGAACAAATAATTTTCACTCAAAAAAAAAAAAAAGTTAGGTTTCCGGGATATTTTGTAAACAATTTTATTTTTCATCGATTTGTTAATAACATTTTCGAATTATTATTATGCTAAATTAATCTTTTCAGCATCTTTAATAGGCTTGATTTTTTTTTTTTTTTTTTTTTTTTGGATAACCGCGATTTGGATATGGTCGCAATTCTGGACAAACAAATAGTAATTTACGATACTCGTGCGATAAAACTTTTTCCGACGAGTGTTGCAATCACACGAATTGAGAAAACATTTTTCACACGACTGTCTTAGTCAATTTCACTTCACAAGGTGTGAAAATGGTTTTTTACGCACGTGCGTGCGTAAAACTGGCATTTTCGCCCCGAGCGAAGTAAAAAGCTCTTTCGATACTTGTTGGAGTCGAGCTCGATTTCAAGGGCTAGAAAAAAAAAACAAAAAAAAAATACCACGCGTTCGGAGCAACCGGACAAGGCGGCAAGCTTAGGCGAAAGAATTCAGTGTAAAAAAAAAAAAATAAAAAAAAAAATATTTCACTCTTGTACCGGTCATTTCCGCAATCGACTTAATTCACTGGACAGATTAAGAAAAAGAAGAAAAAACAAAAGATTGCTGTTCTCTTTCTCGATCTACTTGGCGCTCTTCTCTCTCCCCACCTCTCTTATTCCTAAATGAACTTCCGCCCCGTCTCTCATTCACTCTCGAAGCTCCTCTCCACTCACTTTCGCGTTATCTCTCGCCCGGCTAGCTGATAAAATGGACTCTCTTCGTTTCCGTGTCATTCCTACCGGTGGCCGGGAGGAGCAAGTACCTTCTTTCGTTTGTTTTATCACGCTGCGCTAGACGGTGCTCCGAGATTTTGCCCGAGTTGCAGCTGCAACCAAGCCTTCACCTCCATCCGCTTTTCGCCCCCAACTGTATCCGACCACGCTTCTATCTATTTATTTCCTCCTCCACGGCACTTCCTTCGTGTAGAACGCTCGTCGATCTCCAGTCCTTTTTCACTTTTTTTTTTTTTTTATTTCTCTCTGGGCGAAAACTGTTGTTTTCGCGAACATTTTTTTTTTTTTTTTTTTTTGAATTTTTTTAAACGTCTTCAATTTTTCGAAACTTCCACCGAGGGACGCTCGAGATTTAATGTCGCGAAAATGTACAGAGCGGTCGAAATGGTAAAAAAAATGTAATTATTTTAGTTTCATTATCGCCGTCCTAAATCCGGTCTTTTTTCACTTTTCTTTCTTTACTTCGTTTTTGGGAGCAAACCGTTGGTTTTGCAAAACATTTTCCAATAAAAAAAAAAAAAAAAAAAAAAAAAAAAAAAAAAAAAATACAAATGTATTCAATTTTTCAAAACTTCTACCAAGGGAAGTCCGACATTTAATTTGGCGCAAATCTACACAGCGATTGAAATGGTAAAAAAAAAAAAAAAAAATGTAATTTTTTGCAGTTTTTTGATTAGGACCATAAATTTAACCCGAGCGAGCGTCCGTCCACCGAGCTGAAACCCCGACGAGCCCCAAAAACTACAAAAACCTGGACAAAACTATTAATTAACTTTCCTTTAAGAAGAAACCCAAGAATCCCAAAAGATCTTCACTGTAGCGCGAACTTCGTGAATTGATCAAAATTACTTAGGAAAATGAGAGAGAAATTCACAACTCCCAATCAAGTTTACGCTTCACCTCGAACTTCCTACCCTCGACTCTGCGCACGAGGACTTCACCGTATCGTCAAAATTTTGTTGTCCCAGTAATCCGTTTTTCCCCCCGTTTTCCTTCCCGTATCTTAAGCGCGAAGTTCCCGTTCGGTGTAGCGAGCAGTCTCGGCTCTGCCTTTTGCCCCCGCCCGTGCTTTTATATCGAGACACTCGAGGCGTGTTCCTTCCATCTTCCTTCCATTCGGCTCGCATCCTCGACCGTTCAATTCTCGAGCGTTTCACTCCTGTCTCTATACCGGGACGGAGTTTACGCGCACACGGCTAGGAAATGTATTTTCGCGCGCGCGCGCGTGTGTGTGTGTGTGTGTGTGTGTGTGTGTGTGTGTGTGTGTGTGTGTGTGTGTGTGTGTGTGTGTGTGTGAACAGTGTCACCCTCTGTCGTTCGGCAAACCTCTGGCGTGTTCCGCCATCCGCGACCAAGCCGCAGCCGCACCCTCAACCCTCCGAAACTCTTCGCCGATCTATATATGTATACACACGTATGTATACACCGAAAAAAAAAAAAAAAAATAATATCCATGACTCGAGTAAAATTCACTTGCGGGCTGTCAAATAATAAAATTGTTAATTCAATTCTACTTTCAATTCTTACCCTGAGGAAAAAAAAAACATTGTTTCGATAAAACGGTTATATTTGCTTAAACTTATTCAAAAATTTTCGATCGAAATAAACATTTTCGTTGTACCAATCAAATACGTCTTTGAACGTATGGCGCATTTGCTTAATTGAACAATTTCTTTTTCTCAGTGTACATTTCATACGGAGTTGAAACGATAACATGTCACTTTGGCATTCTTGCCGTCGTTGTTTCACTATAATATGGTAATTTTAAGAATTTTAAGAATTCGAAGTAAAATTGAAATAAACATTTTTTTTCTTCGACAGCCTGCAAGAGAATTTTTTTTCAGTGTATAAATGTGTGTATATATATATATATATATATATATATATATTATATATATATATATATATATATATATATATATATATATATATATATATACACATACATATAGTAGCGATCGAAGAAACATAATGGCAAAGAATTCGCTATAACGACAGGAAGCTCGGAAAGTGAGCGAAACTGGCGATCAATCGGTTCTGGTTGGCTTTATTAATTTTCGAGGAGAGCCGGAGTGATTACTCTCGAGATGCCGCTTGATGGGTTTCCGAGCCCGTTGTACGAAGCGCGCTAATCGACGATCTCCTCCGACATCGTCCTCTTCGAATACACCGCCTCGCCCCCGCGCCCTCCCCTCGCCAGGACCCCCTTGTTATTTCTTCCTACATAAATCTCGTGTAGTTTCAGCGCTTCCCGAGTTTCCATGGCTTTTCATTTAACACCTCGATAATATTAAAGATAAATAAACGAGAGATGCCCGACAATCTGCCGTCTACTTGTCGTGATGATTATTTTTTATTGTTATCAGTTTTGTTTAGCGTAATCGGTGCATTTAGCGTGATTTTTCGAGCTCAACGTCCCAATGGTGTTTAAATGCGAAGCTCCAAAAACGTTTTGACTCCTCGTACTGTCGAGATGAAAACTCGTATTCGCTTGTCCATTAATTTTCTTAACATACACACAAGACCTCAAAAATATAAGAATTAAATAAACGACAGATAATCGACAATCTGCAGTCGCCGTGTCATGATTATTATTGTTGTCGCTATCAGTTTTGTTTGGCGTAATCTGTGCCAGTCATTTTTTTTTGAACTCAACATCCTAATGTCATTTAAATTCGAAACATCAAAATCGTTTTGACTCTTCGTACTGTCAAGATGAAAAATCGTATTTGCTTGTCCATTAATTTTCTTCCTTAACATACATTTAACACTCAATATCTCGAAAATATAGTAAGTAACTAAACGACAGATAACCGACAATCTGTTGCAAACTTGTCATGATTATTATTGTTATTGTTATTGTTATCAGTTTTGTTTAGCGTAATCTGTGCCAGTCATTTTTTTGAGCCCAACGTCCCAATGATGTTTAAATGCGAAGCTCCAAAAACGTTTTGACTCCTCGTACTGTCAAGAGAAAAAACTCCTATTTGTTCGTCCATTAACATTCTTACTTAACACCTCGAAAATATAAAAACTAAAGAAACGACAGATTACCGACAATCCACTATCTTCTTGTCACGATTATTATCTTTACTATCAATTTTCCTTACCGTTATCTGTGTCAGCCATTTACGAGCTTCGATATCCAATGTTACATTGATGTTCAATTCCAAAGTCGTTTTCATCGTAACTAAAATCTCACAGTTACCGAGCTTCGTTCCTCACTGCTAAATTAACGAAGTCAATCGTTAACCGGCTTACTATTATTCATAAGTTTTTCACTGAACGTGGTTTAAAAATTAAGTATTGTACTCGACTCTCTTACGCTTTAATTTTATAGCTCACATAACCGTCACTCTAAATAAACACAGTGTAGTTTCTGTACTTTAAATAAATCGATGGAAACAAAAAAAAATACACTTAACATCTCGATAAAACATTTAAAGAAAATTTAAATAAACAATTACAGATATCCGACAATCTGCTGTAGACTTCTCGTTACTATTTTTATTGTCATCAATGTCGTTTACCGTAATCGGTGCCAGTCATTTTTTTCAGCTCGATATCCAATGGTATATTAATTCGAAACTCCAAAATCGTTTTGACTCTTCGAACGGTCAAGAGAAAACCGCATATTTGTTTGTCCATTAATTTCCAATCGAGCTCGGTACTCCTCTCCATCTCTTTCAGTCTCGTTCACCATATATATATATATATATATATATACATATGTCTCGGTGGGGAAGGAGGAAAAGTAATATTGTTTTTATAACTCGTCGCGGTGCACCGCAAATAAATCCTCCGGTGCGGAGGAGATAATGGAATAGCCGCTCGAACGAACGCAGCCGTACACCAATGAGAATCCTTTTTTCAGCACGCGAGTAAACACGCGTCTACGTGCAGAACCGATGTAAAACGTTTGCGTTACAAATTGCGATATAATTTTTTTATCTTACTTTATTCTCCTCTTATCGTCATGATTCTTCGGTTGGCTCGGTTTTGTGTTTGCCCGAGTATTAAAGAAAAAAGAAAAAAAAAAAACGAAAACGAAATCTTCGTTTTCTCCGTCCGATCGTCGTATGTCGCTAATTTTATCGTCGCGAACTTCGCGAATCGGGCGTATGCCGAGCTCGGCCGGGGACGGCCGGGCTCTTTCGTTGTTATCGCGAGCGTGTATTTCTTGCAACTTGCGCGATAACGCCCGGGCCCGTCGACGACCTTGACGGCTCTCGGAGCGAGAGCGTTGAGGAAAATCGCGGCTGCTTCCCGCTCGTTTTGCACGATCGTCGAACGGACCGAGCCGGTTTTCGACTTACACCCACTCCGTGTTACTCTCCGACTCGCTCGCAGGATTGGGACGGGGTAAAACGGAACAGCGGGGCAAAACGGACCTATTATTAAAGATAAATAAATAAATTCATTCGCGGGTCTTAAAGAGCGTCGCATCTTGGATGGAGAACACGGGTCCGTTTTGCCCCGCTCTCTTGCTTAAGCTTGTACACTCTCCGCGGAGCGATGCATCGGCAAACAACGGGGTCGTTCTCGAAACAAAGACGATAACCAATAAATAAATAAATAAATTGGTGGGTCTAAAAAAAAGTCTCATCTTGAATGGAGAACACGGGTCCGTTTTGCCCCGCTCTCTTGCTTAAGCTTGTACACTCTCCGCGGAGCGATGCATCGGCAAACAACGGGGTCGTTCTCGAAACAAAGACGATAACCAATAAATAAATAAATAAATTGGTGGGTCTAAAAAAAAGTCTCATCTTGAATGGAGAACACGGGTCCGTTTTGCCCCGCTCTCTTGCTTAAGCTTGTACACTCTCCGCGGAGCGATGCATCGGCAAACGACGAGGTCGTTCTCGAAACAAAGACGACAACCGATAAATAAATAAATAAGTAAATAAATAAATAAATTCGCGGGTCCTAAAAAAAAGTCTCATCTTCAATCGAGAACACAGGTCCGTTTTGCCCCGCTCTCTTGCTTGTACTCTCTCCGCGGAGCGATGCATCGGCAAACAACGAGGTCGTTCTCGAAACATAGACGATAACCAATAAATCAATAAGTAAATAAATAAATTCGCGGGTCGTAAGAAAGGTCTCATCTTCGAATGGAGAACGCAGGTCCGTTTTGCCCCGCACTCCCGCTCGATCTTGCACAATGTCCGCGGAGCGATGCATCGGCAATGAACGAGGTCGTTCTCGAAACAAAGTCGATAACCAAAGTGACCTGATTTGCTATTTTAGTGGTAAAAAAAAAATGTGATTTTTATTTTATTTTTCTTTCTTGGAACAATTTTTTTTTTCCAGCGATCGATTTTGATTACCGAGCGAAATCTCACGGACGGGGGATTCGACGGAAAATACGATAGAGGAACACGGCTAATTAATTCCACGGTTCGATAAAGCGTATTATACATGACGAGAAGAGCGCGCGGACATCGCGGGTGGGCCAAGGGGATGAGCCGAAAAGCTGTTCGCACATAGCCGGACGAGGGCAAAAGCTCGACCCAGGAAATTGCTGCGCGAGCACGAATGATCCATCTATAAACCGCGCTAACGCCCTCTCGGGCTCTCCAACCCCGGAATCTAATTTACGGAGGTCACGACCAAATTTCGTTGGTTCGATGGAAACGCACACGCGCCCAACATGCGGGCCATTAGCACACTGCTGCACGCCCGGACCCCGAACTTTTGCCAGCGGACTAACGCTATCGAGGCGCCCTCCGAGCTTTTATTTCATTCGCGAGAAATATTTCACTCTTTTCGTAACGATCAATCGCATTCGAGATGAAAATTCTGTCGAAAATTGCTCCGAATTCATGGCGCGTACGTCACTCCGAATGAATTTCGATATAATATAGGACATTATACTATAAGCGTATCTTAAAAAAAAAAAATTGTATCATAATGTATTACCAGTTACTTGTTTTCGTTGGGATATTTATATGGTCACTTTTTGTGAATTAATAAAATCACTTTCACTGTTTCACAATATGCCGATGCACGGTAAAAAAAAAAAAAAAAAAAAAAAAAAAAAAAAAAAAAAAAAAAAAAAAAAAAAAAAAAAAAAAAAAAAAAAAAAAGATTCGTACATTCGACAAACTTTTTTTTTGTTCGGCAAAGGTCCACTGTTATTTTATCGTTGGATTTTACAAAGAATATTCATAAGAAAGATTTTTGGGAAAGAATTTTTTTTTTTTTTTTTGCTGTTTTCATTACCGAAAAAGAAATCGTGAAAGTTTGCGGACGAGAAGGGTCATTTTGTAATTTGTATTTTTCCAAATGAGTAAATAAAAATTAATGAAAATTTCACAGTTAATGAATTATTCGTAAAGAATATGTCCGATAAATTCCGATAAGTCACCGATGAATTTTCGATCCTGGTGGGACGTGTCCTGTTCGGCACAATGGGATATATCGGCGTCGACGAGCGGTCGATCCGAAGGGTTAAATTTAACTGATCAACTTGCACAGCCATGACATCGAGCGCGTTAACGGACGGCAGACGTCAAGAGTCGTTGATTGAGAAATTCAGTTACAAATGCTCCAACATTACAATCCGTTGGATTGCATTATACATTAAATTCTCTCGCGTATGTCAAAACGTTGTATCGCAATGTGTTACCGGTTATTTCTTCATCTGCCATATTTTTATGTTCACTTTCGTGAATAGGAAAAAAAAAATCACTTTTCCCGTTTCACGATATTACAATAAATACAACAGTTCATTTCAATCGACTTACGGAAATCTCACATTGTAATTACTATTTTCCAAACGAACAAATCAAAATAAATAAAAATGTTTAAACGAATGAATTATCCCTAAAAAAAAATCTTCTTGACCGCGATAAATAAACAAATAAACACATTTTCGAGGCAGGTACACCCAGAAAAATAATTTCTTTGATCGGCACCCGCAAGTGCATCTTTATTTCGGTTAAATAAATATTTTAATTGATTTAAAAAACTATTTATTGAAATAAAATGAATATGTATATTTAAACCAAGTAATTATTTATTTAAATCAAATAAATATATAGGGAGGAGCGGGGCAAAATGGGCCAAGGGGGCAAAACGGGGCATTTGGGCAGAACTAAAGTCTCCAATAATTGATGGATCGAACGAAGTGGCAAAACGGTCCTGATGTATCGACGGGGCAAATTCGGGCATCCAAAAATTATTGGAAAACGACGTTTTGCCCCGCTGCCCCATTTTGCCCCGCTCTACCCTATCAAAACCAAGTGACTATTTATTTAGATCAAATAAATATATATTTAAAGCGAGTAAAAAAATTGATTAGCAGGGTGCCCGTGAAATAAATAATTTTTCCAGTTTGTACGACGTATCTTGTACGGTGCGGTGAGGCCACATTCGTGTGAACGAGCGTTACACGACACGCCAGCCGCACTAACATATGCCAGACGTCGGGGCTCGTTGATGAGAAATTCAGTTACAAATGCTCCAAAATTGGATCCAGTTGTTGCCGGCGAAATATTGTCCAATCTAATAAATATCAAAGCGCGCGTTCTCCGCTCGCTCGACATTGTACACAGTCTGAGACATTGAAAGACATGCGCGCGTGGATGAAGTCTCCTTACCTCGAATGCACTTTAATGTGTGTTGTGTAACGTCGCGAAGGGTTGAAAGGGGGGGGGGGGGGAAGGGTGGATCGTCCCGCCGTTGAAGCTCCCCTATTAACGCGCACGGTAATCGCGAGAGTGGTACAAGTTTCGAGGGTTGCACGGGTGTCGGCCCTCGCGATACGCCCCGTCAACGAGAGGCCGCGCGTCGTTCTCTCGCGCCCCCTTTCGCGATTCGCCTTGCCCGCTCTCATTGCCGCACCGCAAGCCTCATATACGAACTCGTAAAGTTTACAGCGCCGCGGAGAGAGAGTTCGAGATCCTATTTATAGGTTGCCACGGTGTTTTCGCACGCGCGCACACACGCACACACACGCACGGAGAGGGGCGCATGCGCAGGCGGCAAGTCGCGTATCGCGGCAAGCGATAGATAAAGCTGCTATGCGAGGGAGTTAAATTCTATCGTTCGCCGCACAGTTGTCGTCTCGGCGTCACGCAGGCTAACAAGCCTCCCTCTTCTCTTTCGCGTACGCTCGGTTTGAACCCCCTTTTTTTTTTCAACCCTCGGCTCTCTTCGCCCTCCGGTCTCGATTTCGTTCGACCCGTCAACTTTGTTCGCCGCTCTGACGAACGAGCGCACGCTCGACGAGCTTTTCAGCAATTAAGTCGTCGAGTCGCCGACCGACTCGCTCACGGCGCGTGAAAAACGTTTATGCAATTTTTAGGATTGTGCAACGTCGATGCGCGGGACTTTCGAACGGTGATGTCAATTCTCGAGAGGCCGGAGAGCGCTCGATTCCATCAGCGGGACGAAAAGACACTTAAAGAGAGCTCGTTTAAATTTTCTCGCGTTCGATTTATCGGCCGCGACGCCTTCTGGACTGTAATGCAACAAGCTTTATACGTCTGCCGATGCATATCGGAAATTACTCCGTTTTTCTTCTTTTTTTTTTTTTTGCTTCGTTCGATCTCCAGTTTGCACCCCCGGGGGAGTTCCGGAGTGTCGTCGCAACGACGCGATCTCTTCGTCCCCGTGCGCGCTCCTGTTGCCGCCTCGCTCCGTTTATAAATAAAATTATTAACCCGCCCCGGAGACTCGGCGAGCCTTGTGCGATAAAGCATGAGAACTGGAGAGGATTGCATAGGCGAAGAGCGATTAAGAATTAACGAGGCGAACGGAATGAGCGCGAAGTGCTGGACAGCGAGACTACTTGTGTGTGTCTTTATGTGTTTTGTACGTATACGGGGCGTTTCACGTCAACGTCGGACGACCCAAAAACATGATCTTGGATCGAGCTGAAGAACCGCGATGCAGTATTTCATAGTGTGAGTTCCTGGCATTTTTTTTTTTTTTTTTTTGGGGACTCAGATTTTCAGACTTTTTTTTTAACACGATATATAGATATATCGTATAAGTAAAATTGTTAGACGCCTTCGAAAATTGAAGGCGATCCCGAACAATTTCGAAATTTATACACTTTGTTTCACACTAATAAAAGATGATTCTGTTAAATTTTTAATAAAACGGAAGGTCATACTTTTTTGAAAGAGAAATAATTTTGATTTTTTGTTAAGTTTCTCGTGGTTGGAAAATTTTGAAAGAATTTAGGAAAATAATTCACAAAGAATAACACCTTTTTTTGTACACGAACTTTTGCTGTGTTTCTCAGATATGATCATTTTTAATATCAACACTAACGCGAAAACGAGAGCCGATAAAAATCTGAAAAAAAAAAGTGCAGGCACTCACACTATACGATACTACAACATCGCGAACTTTCAGTTTGATCTGAAGAGTGAGGTGGTTTTTTGGCCCTTCGAATTGACGTGGAATGTCCCATATTTATGCATACATATATATTATATATATAAATACTGTAGTCTCGGGAGGGGGGGGGGGGGGGGAAGCAGAGGGAATTGATAACCCGAAGGGATAGAGATTGCGAAAACAGCGATCGAGCTCACCGAGTCCGTGTATTCGAGCCTTCTCTATCTCTCCGTACGTAATGCTGAGAGAATTCTTCGCGGCTGACGGGGCAGTAGCGAAACTCGCTCTCGATAATCTACTCTCCTGCCTCCCGACCCTCCTCGCGTTCCCTCGCCACTTTACTTTCTCGCTCGGTTGCGAATGCATAATTAATTTCCTTCGCCGACAGATTAATGGCTCGCGTTACCCGGGAGAATCCGAGATGACTCTCTGTAGATTCTCCGAGTCTCGGGGGTTTGTCAACTTACGTACGAAGAACGCAGCCGCGACCACGCATGGCGCGAGAGACTCGCTGTGTACTCCTCGTTTTATGAATCCAACACCGGACTCTCCGCGTGCGCGAGGAGAAATAGAATAGTGTTTGTCGCGTGTGTGGAAAGGGGGGGGGGGGGGGAGATGCGGGACTGTTGCATACGTTCGGCGAGGTCCGACCGCAGCATCCGCGCTGACGGAGAGTTACCTCTTGTAGATAACTCTTCATTTTTTTTTTTTTTTTTTTTCGACCAGTATGCAATTTGGAAAATTTTGTTGGAGGGAAAGTTCGTTCAGTTTCGAAGGGCGGGTACGCGAGTTCGCGAGTAGTTTCCCGATAAACGGTCGGGTAGATGCGAAACAGACTCTGTAGGCAAATCTACATTCGATATAGTGGGTTAAGCGCAAGTTGTTAATTTGTTTTTTTTTTTTTTGGAAAAATTCGTACCGAAGAAAAAACATTTTTCTTGTAACGTGCTCACGTTGTTAAATAACGATTAAATTAGTAGTCCTAAAAGAAATTGGCGCAACTTTTTATGCGAGATAATCTGATGATATGAGATAATCTGAGATAATCTCTATACGAGATATATGTATGAGTATAGGATAATCTGAATATCTTTATCGTCACTACGTCCAGACGTTATCACAATGTTTGCAGTAACTGTATTGACGGCTAATATACATATATTATATATATTCTTATTTTTGTATGTAAAATATGTATCTATATACGTATTTCTTTTCATAAGTTCAATTATGCACATTTTTTAGTGGAAACGATCGATTATTCCACTTACGCGGGGAACATTTCGTCGGAGGCAAAGTTCGTTCAGTTTCGAAGGGCGACTACGCGAGTTCACGATTAGTTTTCCGATGAACGGTCGGCGAGATGCGAAACAGTCTAGTCGCTAACAAAAGCTGTATTAAATATTCCGGAGTAAAAGCAAGTAGTTGATTTGTTTGTTTTTTTTTTTTTTTTTTTTTTTTTTTTTTTTTTTTTTTTTTTTAGAAAAGATGGCAACCTCGAGCAAATGTTTATTGTAGTTTTCGTCACCGACCGAGTCAGCCTCGGTAAAAACAACCTCTCGATGTTTGACGATTAAACTTATATCCTGAAAAATAAAAAATCGCGCGATTTTCTATGACTAAAATTATAATTAAAAAAAAAAAAAAAATCGCGCGATTTTTTGTGTACTCGTAACTCCGAGATAATATAAATAGCTTTATCGTCGCTTCGTCACGATCTTACCGCAATATTTGCAGCAACAGTTTTGACGGCCAATATATTTATATGTATATTATATATAAAAAGAAAAAAATATATATATATACATATTTCTTTTCATAAGTACAATTATGCAAATTATTTAGTGGAAACGATCGATTATTGTACTTACGCGGATAGCCTGGTGGTTGCGTGCCTCTCGCGTTCTGAAACATAGTAAAATGGTAAACGATTACAATGTGTCGGTGCGTGAGTGTGCGCGCGCGCGCGCGCGCGCGCGCGCGTGTGTGTGTGTGTGTGTGTGTGTGTGATCGGCCGGCGGAGCGACGGGTTGTAATATCGAGGCCAATTAAATAATTGAATAATCGTCGTCCTCACTCCTTCGCCTCGGGGTATCGCGGGCCCGCGGAGGCGAAGAGGGAGATTCGAATGCCGAGTGCGTGAGTTTAATATCGAATACCCTCTCAAACTCGACTCTCGCGAAGTTTTCATTTTATTTGTGTTTTTTTTTCTTTTTTTTTTCGTCATCTTATCCCTCTTTCGACCGGTAATTGAGGGTTTTGCCGGCTCACGTTCTCCCGTTCCTCCGCCCTATTTTTTTCTCCCGTTCCTCCGTTTTGTTTCGTTTAATTTTTTTTTTTTTTTTTTTTTTTTCTTCTTAACCCCTTCCTCCGATAAATTTTCGAGTGAGTAGTACCGGAGGCGAGCGGAATCTTTGAAGCCGCGACTCCGCGAATTGAGCGTCACGTATCCCGACGCTCTCTCCATCGGAGCTCTCGGAAAGTATACAGTCGAATAAGTAACGGAGGTTCGTCGCGAGCAGCCGAGCGTCCGGAGGGGGGGGGGGGGGGGAGCGGAAGGATTGATGGAGGGGGATATAGAAAAATGATGGAGCGCAATAGCGGAACGGAGGAGTTACGAGAAAAAGTACGAGAAAAATAAAATAAAAATAAAAATAAAAGCAGTTACCGTATACCTGCTGATCGGTGAATAAACAATGGTAACGCGACGTGCACCGGGCGGGAGAGAAACGCGCGTAGCGACGCAGAGATAGGGGGAGAAAGAAGAAATAACAAAAAAAAAACAAAAAAAAAATTAACGTGAGCTGGAGAGCGTTCACACCCGTTTCGTCTAGGTTACACGGATGGGTCGTGGAAGCGAAACTCGAGGGGTGAATCAATGGGGCGAAGCGAGGGTAGGAGAGATCGGGCGGGCTTCTGACGTTGAGAATGAGGAAAAAAAAAGGACGAAAGATCGGTGTTGGAGGCGATAAAGAAAGATGAAAAGATAAAGTAAAGGGTGGGGGGGGGGGGGGGGATAAATATGTGCGGAGCACAGCCGGGAGAAAGGAGGATAGCTGGAACTTCCGACCAATCGGCTTTTATCCAACCCCCGTGGACACGCGAATACAAACCCCCCCGGGGGAGGTTGGGACTAGTGAAATACTAGCATGGTGTACTCACAGTAAACGGCGCAAAGTTTTCGGTAGCAACGTATTCCTCGATGCGGCCGGAGATTAATACTCACGACGGCCTTGTATACCCTCGAGAATTTCGAGAAATCGATACTATCATTATTATTATTAATCACGGTATTATGGATTATAATACTGTATCGATATCACTAATAACAATAACAGAGGTGGGCAGAGGTGGGTGCTTGAAGTACCGGGTGCTTGTTTGGTGTTTCAAGTACGTACATGAAGTACATCAGTACTTTTTAGTACTGCAAGTACGCACTTGAAGTACACAAGTACTTTTTAGTACTGTAAGTGCGCACTTGAAGTACACGAGTACTTTTCAGTACTTCAGGCATGTACTTGAAGTAGACAAGTACTTTTTGGTACTTCAAGTATGCACTTGTAGTACACGAGTACTTTTTAGTACAGCGAGTACGCACTTGAAGTACACGAGTAGTTTTTAGTACTTCAAGTATGTACTTGTAGTACACGAGTACTTTTTAGTACTTCAAGTATGTACTTGTAGTGCACAAGTACTTTTTAGTACAGCGAGTACGCGCTTGAAGTACACGAGTAGTTTTTAGTACTTCAAGTATGTACTTGTAGTACACGAGTACTTTTTAGTACTGCAAGTAGGTACTTGAGGTACACAAGTACTTTTTAGTACTTCAAAGTATGTACTTAATGTACACGAGTACTTTTTAGTACTGCAAGCAGGTACTTGAGGTACACAAGTACTTTTTAGTACTTCAAAGTATGTACTTAATGTACACGAGTACTTTTTAGTACTGCAAGCAGGTACTTGAGGTACACAAGTACTTTTTAGTACTTCAAAGTATGTACTTAATGTACACGAGTACTTCTCAGTACTGCGAGTACGCACTTGAAGTACACAAGTGCTTTTTAGTACTGCAAGTACGCACTTGAAATACACAAGTACTTCTCAGTACTGCGTGTACGCACTTGAAGTACACAAGTGCTTTTTAGTACTGCAAGTACGCACTTGAAATACACAAGTACTTCTTGGTACTCTCAAATACGTACTTCATGTGCACAAGCAGATTTATTTAACTCGGTGCGAAAAGGGCAGTTTTGAGCTCGGTTCACGTGCCTAAAACCCTAATTTTCACACCCTGTGAAATAAAATTTTCTATGATACTCGTGCGAAGAACGTTTTCTTAAAGCGTGTGATTGCAACACTCGCCTTTGGCTCGTGCTGCGAACTTACACCCAATAGAAAAAGTTTTCCCCCAATTGTATTGTCATGTGCTATTTAGTACCACGAGTACTTTTTCTTACGATTTCGTTTCACGATGAGGAGGCCAAAATTGATCAACAAACTTTTGCACAGAGCTACGGGAAAAATTGTAGCAAACGCGGAAACCATGTGCAAAATACTTTACACATTTTTTTTTACAGTTAACGCTTTACGCTGCGAGCCAAATTGCGAAAACTACTTGGGAAACACTTCAAGTACAAGAAGTACTTGACACTTCAGGTACTTGAAGTATCTTTGGATTTTCGGACAGCTCCGAATAACAATGAGACAAATGTTTTACAAGCCTAAAAATGTTGTTTCGAAAAATGTTAGAGAAATAAATAGTGCCTCCTTCTTTCAATGAGACTTGGAAATGTTCCGATGTTTTTGTTGTTGTTGTTGTTGTTCTTCTGTTTACGCTCGCTTTGGGGTGAAAATCACGATCGGAAGTAATGCGTCCCCACCGCGAAGCTCGGTAATTGTGCCCCGCAAAGCTTATCCGTTTCCGTCACGTACGAGGCGACGATAAAGTGGATGTAGGAGTAGAAGCAGGATGAAGAGAAAAAGACGCGAAGGCGGACGAGCCCCTCGCTCGCGGAACGGAAGTGGAAGCGGCGGAGAACGAAGGAGCGGGGCGAAAGACAGAGGCGGGTAAAGGGCGAACGTTTCGAGATCCAAGGTGTCGTCAGCGAGCGGCTGTGCTCCTCGGCGACGGCGTCGAGCAGCACCTGGCGGGCCGGAACGCCGGATGGCTCCGTATAAATTTTACTGGGTTACCACGCTCGCTTCATTCATTTCTTTTTTCATCCCCCCCCTCTCTCTCTCTCTCTCTCTCTCTCTCTCTCTCTCTGCATAAAGGTCAGATTATTTTTAAGCTCGTGCAGGTAGTAGATCGTAAAAAAAAAAATACCCTCGCGTGTACAAAGATAAAATTGAAATAAAACAGTTATATATACCAGCGTATTGTGAGACGCCGGAAGTGCGATGAATAAAAGTGGGAATAAAGAGCGCGAAAGAAGGTTATGAATAAAGTGGAAGCGGAAATCTTCAGGAGGATGGAAACCGATCGCCCGGCTGACCCAATTCTCGTGTCTTCCGCTCGATATGACGCACACACACATGCACGCTTTTCGTCGTACGCGGCATGGATGCATGTACGACACGGATATTTTCGTGTTTATTGCCCGATTGCGTGTCCCGGGCAGAGGCCTCGCGTGGACAGTGGACGCTTGTTTGGAAATCGGCTGTGCACAGTAGCGGTCAAGTGGACATGCAAGCTCCTTACTTGACATGGCCAACACTAAAGCCCGCCCGTTAATATTTTATTCATAGCGCCACGATCGACGGAGCATACAGAAAGACCATCATTTTTTTGTTTTGTTTTTATCTTCCTTTTGAACCCACGTCGAAAGCTCGAGCTGTCGGGAAATTATATCAAATAATAGTAATAATTAATATAAAAGAACAATCCAAATATTGGGTCATTCTGTTTATCGGACTTGGAGGTTTTTTATGCAAAAATCGTTCAATTCAATTCAACGTACAGCTGCGCTGAACAATTAATATACTTTTTCATTGCAACTAAAGTGAATTATAAAAAATATAATGTATCTCCGATGTTTTCAATACACTGCACATTAATTATTCGTCGCAATTTAAGGTGAAATTTAGTATACAAGTTTTTCCATAAAAACCACCAATCCGGACAATTAAATTTCATAATAATTTTGATTAAAGTGAAATTAAACACTGTAAATGAAAATAGTAATTTAATGTACAATTGTGACGAAAGATTGATAAAATTTTTCATTGAAATCAAAGTGAATTATATAAAAAAAAATTAAGTGTTACCAATGTTTTTTAATACATTGAACATTAATTTTTCCATGACGATTCTACACGAAATTAAGTATAACGGTTTTTCCACAAAAAAAAAAAAAAAAAAAAAAAAAAAAAAAAAAAAATCGCGCACCGATCCACAAAATTGCATACTAATTTTGTTTACAGCCAAAGTAAAGATAAAATGATCTATAAATAGAGAGATTGACACGTTGTGGCAGAAAATGATTTAATAGAGGTGCGATAAGACGGGCGACAGTTGAGTGAAAAGTAGTCGATATCCGATGTGAAAGTGACTTTTGAGCGGTTTTCGTCCCATTCGCGTAATTAGCAAAGTTGCGTGAACGAGTGGCGGTCAAAAAGTTGCAATCGGGCGAATCGAGGTGCGACTGGATTACAACAATTTCCGGGCCGAGTTTCCACAGCGATACGTGGCCACACATACGCTGGAGAGGGGGGGGGGGGGGGGGGGTTTAATGCGCTACGTAGATAAAACTCGGCAAACCGTAATGGGCAATGTGCACTCGGGCATCGGTCTCACGTACGACGAGAGGATTAGTCCGGTGTGGCTGCTCCTTTCTCCGGCACGAGGAGACCGAGAAAATGGGATACAGCAGATTGATTCTATCGGTACTGCGGTTTTATCCGCGTCGGAGAGACCAAAATCGATTGTCCCATCTGAGCCAGTTTTTTTTTTTTTTTTTTTTTTTTTTTTTTTTTTTTTTTTTTTTTTTTTACGTTTCGAAAGCTCGGTTATCGAGCCGAGATCTCTCCGATCGTATCGACGTTATCTCGTCGTCTCTCGCGTATCCTCCGCACGGCGGGGCGGAGCGTAAAGCGGGAAATGTCGAACGAGCGTAGTCTCTCTCGAGAGAGAGATCGTAAGTGGAGCTCTATTTATACGATTGATCGGGCGCGAGTGCAACCTTAATGTCACGGTAATATAATCGAGAAATTTTCTACTTCGCGCACGGGGGGGGGGGGGCTCGAACGACCGATCCACTTCGATGTCGATTTCAATGATTGGGGTTTAAAAAAAAAAAATGCAAGCCGAGTAAACTGCGGCGAAACAATGACGATTCTGGCGGTTCGACGAAGAAACGCTGGATCTGAATTGTTTTTACCGGAGTGTTGTCGGTCATTCGTGGATAATGTTTATTGACCATCTGTTACGGATTCTTATCGTCATAGACCCGGCCCACTTGTATTAAAATTTATCTGTATCGGATAAACTTTAATGCATAGAGTTTCCTTGCGAGATAGTGATAGCAAAATAAATACGGACAAAGTGGCCAAACAAATTTCGTAACACTTATCCATGTGCATAAATATCGTTCGTACATGTATACACATTTTTTTTTTCCCACGAATATTAAATCAATACTAAATCTAAACTAAATAAAAACAAACTAATGCAACTACTATGTATAATAGATATGTGTAATATAATTCGTATGCGAATTAGATGCAGAAATTGCAGTTGTTAGTGGCTAAAATTTCACTTGCGAATGGAATGCTTCGCGTTGTTTCGCGGTGAAACATGCGACGATATAATTATTGCAAAGTTGCTCGACCAGTAGTCTTAATTGTTCGTCACTTTCGCATGGAACCTTGTCCATTTACTCGGAAGAATAAATTGTCAAGCACAAAGTAGGTAGTCATCCATCTGATACGAGCAGATTGGTCGTGCATGTATACATTTTTCTACCAGGATTAAATTGAAACTAAATGTCGCGTTATTCTGCACTTTCGGTCGATTGCTAAATAAGTTAAATACACTTTATATAAATGTTATCGCTTGTGCTTGTGGCATTGCCTCTGTTTTGATCTCATCTCTATCTGGAGTTGGCTCTCAGTGAGCTCGTCCTAGAGCTTCATTATCGACAAATAACAATAATAAATCTAAAAAAAAAAACCAACGCCATTACGTGAAAAATACATAATATAATTTATATGCAAATTATATCTAAAAATCGAAGCGTTTCGCAGCTAAAATTTTAACTAGGAATGAAACGTTCCACCGCGTTTTTGGTGAAACATTTAACCACATAATTATTGCATTGTTATATGCTCGACCAGTAATCGTAATTATGCAAAAACTACGTGTTCGCCAACCTGACACGACTAGACATGACATATATGTATACATTTTTCCACGAAGATTAAATCGAATCCAATTCTAAAAAAAAAAAAAAAAAAAAAAAAAAAAAAAAAAAATACTAATGCCGTTATGTAATAAATATATATATTATAATTCCTATGCAAATTATATACAAAAATCGCAGTTACTGGTAGCTAAAATTTACCAGCGAATGGAACGTTCAAATGCCGCATGACCATAAATTATTGCATAATTCCAAGCTCGAACAGCAAAAGTAATTATGAATCACTTTCGCACGAAGCCTTTCCTATTACTCGGACGAATAAATCGTCAAACAAAAAAACTACGCGTTCGCCCATGTGACACGAGCAGATAGGGCATAAATGCATACATTATCCCACGAAGATTAAATACAAACTGAATCGGACAAAATAAAAAAATAAAAGTAAAATAACTAATGCCATTGAGTAATAAATAAATAAATAATAGCTCATATGCAAAGTAGATATAAAAATCGCAGTTGTTCGTAGGTGCAATTTTACCAACGAATGAAACGTTCCATCTCGTACGACTATGATTATTGCGTAATTATATATTCTCGACCAGTAACTGTAATTATTCGTCACTGCATGAAGCCTTTCCTATTACTCGGAACAATAAATCGTCAAGCAAGAAAAAACTGCGTTGTCGCCCCCACCTGACACGAGTAGATAGCTGACGATGCCCTGGAGTACCTCGAACTTGGTGTACATGACTTGCCAAGTATGCGTTGGTGTTGAATTTTCACCATTCCCCGGGCCTCACCAGCGCCACATGTTTCACGACGCTCGAACGCCGCATATATATCGTTGTGCGTCGTGTATACAGAAGGCCGGCACGACGGCCGGGAGGGTGGGCAATATATCGCGTAATCCAAGCGTTTCTCGTGCAGCAGTGTGGCTGATCGAATGGAAACACACAAAAGCCGTCCCATGCGCGCCCGATTCACGAAGCTATCGCCGTTTGTCCACCCGCGCACGCCCGACGCGTCCTCGTCGAAGCGTCAAAGCAACCTCCAAATCGAACTTTACAACGCCAATTTGAAGAGGGGTAAAAAAAATAAAAATAAAAATAAAAAAAATATTACACACCAAAAAGAAGTCGTTAACTCGTCACGCCGCGAGAACAATTCTCCATTTAAACTCGAACGCTTCAAAAGAGAATTGAAAAAAAAAAAAAAAAAAAAAACCTCGGCTCGTCCGCGTGGGAAAAATCCACGAGCGAAATTTCACCGAGTCACCTCCACGTGTTTGTCGGCTAAACACGACTGCGTTTTTGGCGGGATTTCAAAAATCATCGCAAACCAAAGCGTCGCATATTTAATATTTTCATTATTTTTATTGTTCGAACTCTGACGTCGGTAATGCACTGGCCCGTTCCCGTTCTCTTTGTTCTCTGTGCCCTATCGAACGGTACACCGCACAAAGTATCTCCGATCACAACACAGCGAAGTAAACGCCGGCCGGGCTCTCGTCCTCTGGCCGGTCGAGAGTCTCTACTAGACGTTGGCCGTTAACGCGTCGCTCGCGATTTGTTTTCCATTGGATCTCGGAAGGCGAAACGTGCGATCCGACCCGTGCGCTATGGCTGCTTAAACGCGTCGGTTATTTAGTTCGTTGGAAGGCGCGCGCGCGCGGTGACTCGGTTGTGTCTCTGCCGGCTAGGCGGGTTTTAGAGTGGTGTTGTGTGTAAAGCATTCGCGGACGCGGGTCTCGGTTGACTGAGGCCAGTGTGCAGCGGGGACGTCGACTATACTCTACTAACCGAGGCTTGGTAGGGCAAAGCAGAGCAGCGAGGCAGGCGGCACGCCATCAACCACTACTGTGCGCTGCGGTGTCTCTCGCTCTTTCTCTCTGTGTGTTCCGCGCGCCGTTTCATACAGCCTACGAGGTATTCCACGTCAGATCATCAACCCGCGTCCCTCATTCCCGTCGATTTTACTCATTTCTTTTTAGTACGATGTTGTTATTGACCAGATTTTTTTATCGGTTTTTTTTTTAAGCTACTATTTTTTTTAATCCCCGAATAAAGCAATTGCGAAAAGGTCGTTTCAAAGAATCTGAATAAATTCACACCGATTCTATGATTTAGAATATGATTTTTAAACACCATCCGATAATGGGATATCAATATTTACTATTTCATTTTTATTTGAAAAAAAAAAATTATATCAATTGTATTCGGGCCTTTTGGTGTTTTTATAAAATTCAGAAAAATTTTCATTCATTGATATTTGCGAAACCGATAAAAAAAAAACTTCGATTGCGAAATGAAAGAAACTAAAAAAAACTTGCGAAAAAATAGTAAATATTGAAATCCCATTGTCGTGTGGTGCTTAAAAATCATATTTTAAATCATTGAATCAGTGTGATTTTTTCAGATTTTTTAAAAAGGCGTTTTGATTGTTTTAAGATATTTGAAAAAAAAAATGGCGACTGCTGGCTTGACGTGGAGTGGCCCATATGCGACCGGGGGCCCTCGGGGGAGCGAGAGGGACGATGAAATAAGAGAGAAACCCCCATTGCCGTCGTTTCGCTGGCGTGGCGCGTTTGTAAATGTGCGCGTGTCGCGCCACGTCGCGTCCACCTCCTTTGGTTCTGCTGAACGTGCGTTCGTCGAATGAGTTGTTCGCGAACGAACGAGGCTGCCGATCGTCCCTGGCTCTGCCTGGCAGCGGCAGGAGCAGATGCAGCCGGAGCGTTGCAGACCGCTCGGTTAGCTTCACCTGCGTCGTCGCCGCTCGGCCCGCACCGCCGTGCCGCTTACCCGACGACGACGACGACGGCGACGACGATGGCTTTGTTGTGTGTCCCCCACTACTTTTTAGCTACAGCGGGGCCCGCGCGCGCATCCCTGGCGCAATGTGCGTGCCCTACCGGAGAGCCACTGAATCGACAGCGTGTGAGTCAGCGACTGGATACACAAGGGAACCGATGCAACGACTGACGCAACAGCCGTCTCGCAAGCGCATGGCCGAAGGAGCGCCAACGAAAATTCACGATGGGGTTTCTAGCGACGGAAATAGACAGAAGGAAGTTCATTTTTTTTTTTACTCATTGGTTTTCTTATTTGGTTATTTATGTTGCGTATTTTTGTATTTGTTTATTTTTTGTATTTTTGTATTTGTGGCGGAAATATTTTGTTCCGATCGTTTCGACGGCGCGCATGCGCTCGGTCTTGCTGCGCATGCGCATGCGCACTGGCAGGAATCTTTGTCGGCTCGCAGCCCGCAAGCTACGGCTCCGTTCGAAGTTTCGCCGACAGTAATGTTTACTCAATCTTCGAAACTTTATGGAATTGCCGAAAAAGTTTTCACATTAAAATTGATAAACCGCTGATGGCGAGACGACGAACGGGACGAATTTACGGGATAATTCGGCTATCGGGCGAGGTTGATATTGCGCGGGGAATTAAATCGAATAAAGTTTTACCGGCTTTCACGACGGAGTTTAGCAACCCAAATATAGATGTTCCTTCGACGGAAGTTCATTTTTTTTTAAATTAATTTATTGTTCTTATTTAGTTACTTATTTATGTATTTATTTTTTTATGATTTCGCAGCGGAATTTTGTGTCCTGTTCTCTCGAGTTAGCGCGCACGCGCGCGATCTTGCGGCGCATGCGCACCGGTACAAAACTTTGTCGGCTCGTAGAGCGCAAGCTACGTTTTCCTTCGGGATTTCGCCGACCCTGATTTTCACTCAATCACCGAAACTTTTTCGCATCGCCGAAAAACTTTTCACGTAAAAATTGACGATCCGCTTATCGAGCCGTCGAACGGGACGAATTTGCTGGACAATTCTATTATCGGGCGAGGTCAATATTGCGCGAGGAGTTTAATCGAATAAAATTTTCCCCGACGCTGCGGACTGTTCGTCGAAGAAGTTCGAAGAGCACCGGGCGCTCATTGTTGCAGGCAATGAATAGAGAAATTACCCGTGATTTCTCCTATCCGGGAAATCGATCTTCCACTTTAACAATACAAAGCCGCGGAGCACGACGAATCGTAATGTACCATTCAATAAACCGTTAAGTACGCGCATAGTACATATGTACATTAGTACAGACCGATCAGTGGGAGTAAACGAGAAAATGTGTTGTACAAGCGTGAGAGGAAACGTTTTCGAGCTCATTACTGCCTTTGGCTTATATAATAATATACGACGATGCAACACAACGGCTAGTGGGTATTGGATCTCACGTCGTCAGGTCGACCGTGTACTACCTACATCCCCGGCGCCCCGTTGACTGGTTCATTCAGCCGATGGCTGTTCACACACGGAACCAAGCAGGTTTTACTACTTAGCGAGATCTTCTCTCGCTCCCTCAATCCTCCCATATACTTACACATACAGACATATATATATATATATATATATGTATATATATATATAAATTATGTATGGATGTGCGTATGTATGAGCTTTGGCGTGAGATGGCTTTCCGATCTCACACGTCTCCTTTACAGAGTCTGAATAATTTATCGTTCGTAATTAATCCACCGATAAAAAGTATTAGATCGATGTAATAACCGCTCGAGTGCGTGACTATAGAATCGAAGCGTCCCGTCCCGGTTTATAATAAGTGTAATTATTATATAAATTGATGTGTAAAATCTGATTTTTTTTTTTTTTGTGGGACGATATTGATCGAAGACGATTTCTGGAATTATAGGAAACAGACTATACTGCCACGAGCTATGTATATATATATACATATAATTTATGTATGAGTGCGTATGTATGGGCTTCGGCACAAGATGGCTTTCCGATCTCAACGCGCCTGCTTTACAGAGTCTTAATAATGTATGGCACGTAATTAATCCTTCGATAAATTGTATTAGACTGATGTAATAAACGTTCGAGTGCGTGACCATCGAATGAGGGCAGTAATGTGCGACATATCGAGAGGCGTCCCGTTCCGGTTTATAATAATTGTAATTATTTTATAAATTGACATGTAAAACCCGTTTCGTCTGGGACGATCTTGATCGAAGAAGATTTCTCGAATCTACGGAGACAGACTTTACCTGCCACTAGCTATATATATATATATATATATATATATATATATATATATATGTGTGTGTGTGTGTGTGTGTGTGTGTGTGTGTGTGTGTGTGTGTGTGTGTGTGTGTGTGTGTGTGTGTGTGTGCGTATGTATGAGTTTCAGCGCGAGATGACTTTCCGATCTCACACGCCTGCTTTACAGAGCCTGAATAATGTATGTCTCGTAATTAATCCTTCGATAAATAGTGTTAGATTGATGTAATAAACGGTGGAGTGCGTGACTATCGAATGGGGGCGATAATGTGCGATATATCGAGAGGCGTCCCGTTCCGGTTTATAATAATAATTGTAATTATTATATAAATTGACATGTGAAACCCGATTTTTCTGGGACGATCTTCATCGAAGATTTCTCGGATCTCCGGAGAACTTTTACACCTGCCACGAGCCAGACGATGCCGCCATGCTCATCCTTTGAAATTTACTTATGGAAAGTCGTTGTAACAGTCCGACGATGCACCGCGTGCAATGTGTGTTTGTGTATGTTGTGAGAGAGCGAGAGAGAGACAGAATTACGAGAAGACAGACGAACACGTTTTTGTTCGCAAACGTGTTAGTCACTCGAGAGAACTTGACGGCTGGCACACGCCGTAACAGCCGGTCCTGCGCCACGGAACACCTTGCACCTGTTTTCGATTCTTTTTCCGTATCTCTAGCAGCCGGATAATCTGATGCTTGAACCGGCCACCTTGCCTCGAGACTAACAGTTGGGTGTCTCCTTTCGCTAACCAATCGACGACTTTCAACCTGTTTAGTTTCTTTTATTTTAGTGGCAGTAAAAGTGTATTTACTAACAATATCAATTAGTCCATACGATATGCTATATATCTCTTTATGTAGTAGTTACTACGCTTTCAATGACATTGCCAATGGGCCATCGATTGGAGTCTTTCAGAATTATCTGATTTTATTTTATTTTATTTTATTTTATTTTATTTTATTTTATTTTATTTTATTTTATTTTATTTTATTTTGAAGCAAAAGAAAATTTGTCAATGTCATACCTTGTTTTTACATAAATTATCTTAAAATAAAATTTTATACCAAAGGATAATTATATACATTGAGAAAGGGCCATCGACCTTAGTGCTTCAGCCGTTACTTTATTATTTTTTCATATTTTATTTCTTATTTTTTTTTATTTTAGTTTGCTTTGAATTTTTTGAACTTTTGTGTAGCTTTGGGAACGACGATAGCGAGCGAGAACCGTCACGATAACGTTGCTATACCGATAGATGTATAAACACGACTGCAGTCGTTAACTGGGTCGACACTTACGTGGATGTAAGCGTCGAAAGGCCATTGTGTACCGCGTAAGTTAGCGTAGCACGGGTAGGAGGTACCGGTCGAAGTTCGTCAGCCTTGAACCGTCCCTCTCGAGTCGTGTCACGGACGAGTGAGCGAGTTCGAAACACTGCAGCCGTGTGCATCGTGCGCCGACGGAGATCGAACGGTCCGACGGCGATCAAATCACTCGGATTGGGAAAAACGAAAGCGTCCTCGATCACGCACACATTTATCGCAAGAAAAATTCCCATTTCGTAGCCTTTTTGTTGCACCGTTAAATTATCTTTTAATATTAATATTTTTAAGGACTGCGCTCTGCGGTCTTGGCTTTATAGTTATTTTTTTTTCTATGCACAATGTTGAACAAATAAATGTTCAAAAAAATCGTTCATTTCTTTTACTTTCATCAAAGCAATTTCGTACTTTAAACCTTTAACTCCAAAAAAAAAAAAAAAAAAAAAAAAAAAACGAATCGAGAGAAAACAATATTCGTGCGTTTTGTATTTCGGGAAATTTGTCGCATACTGTCAAATTATCTTCGCAAGAATTTCAACTCAACATTGAGTTTATCGTTATTTGTTCGACCTCAAAATCAAACAAGGAAAATTGTATTTTTACTTCGAACCAATTTCGTACTTTAAACCTATAACGATCACAGGTAGAAACCCAAGTGAGAAATAAGTGAGATACACTTTAATAAAAATAATCTATTCACGAAGCGATACTTCCACTATCCGTTGATCGGGTCAACAAGCGAATCTTCGAATGTAAATAGAAGGTATTTCTATCGGATAAGACCGTAAAGAGATAAGCCATAACCGTAGCACCTCCCAATCCCATAAATCACCTCGAAATGTCCCAATCTCGTTGCGTCTGCGGAACTGCTTTGATTCCCTCCGGCTCGGTGTCGCCGTATCGCAGCGAGCAACCGCTCGAAGAGAGCGAAAGGAGCAACGGGTAAACCTTCTCACGAGTTTCCGTGACTGCTAAAACTTTTCGAGTGTGTGTGTGTGTGTGTGTGTGTGTGTGTGTGTGTGTGTGTGTGTGTGTGTGTGTGTGTGTGTGTGTGTGTGTGTGTGTGTGTGTGTGTGTGTGTGTGTGTGTGTCAGTGTACGCGTGAGTGTGTGTTTGTGTACACAACTTCGTGCGAGGAGGAATAGTTTTTCAAAAGCGGAGTCCCGAGTATCGGAGGCCAACTTTTTGGCGATATAGCCGATAAGTCAAAGTTCCCAGACGTCGGGAAAGGTGCCGGTGTCCTCTCCGTGAAAAGGTCTCGGGTAGTTCGCACTCGATACGCTCTATCACCGATATATGCACCTAAAAACTCTCCCCCTACCGTGCGCGCGCTTCGCCGGAGCTCGACTCTTCCATAGCGATCGTAAAAGAGAAATAAAAGTAAAAAATAAACGAGTAGAGATTCGAATGAAAAACTTGACGCGAACGTGTGACCTTGAACAACGGAATTATCGGAGCACGAATTATCATCGGAAGTGGAGATCGATAGATTGTATGATTTGCATTTATTTTAGACTAAATTTAAAGATGTAAATCGTTAATGAATTAAATTACATTAAATGAAAAAATCGAGTGTCCGATATCCGGTTGTAATTCGTAGCATTTGGACTGTTCGCGAGTGCCAGTTACGGAAGCTTATGGGAAAGAGTGAAGAAGCCACAAACACTGAAGCGAGTAAATTAATAAATATTGAAGAAAAAAAGAAAATAATTTTAAAAAACGAACGAAATGAGAGAAGAGCCCCGATGGAAAGTGCGAGACGGTGACGGAGCAGTGTATGCAAAGGGGATAACGAGAAGTAACTTTCTCCAGCGAAGAAATAAAAATCAAAATAGAAAATAAAAATAAAAGTTCATCCAAACGTAACCGGAGAAAAGAAAAATATCGAGCGTACGATTTATCGCTGAAAATAGAGATCGGCAGATTGTATAATTCGAGTATCCGATATCCGGTCATGTTTCCGTTAATGTATTTTGGCTTGTTGGCGGGTGCCAGTTACGATAATTTAAGGGAAGGAGGAAAAAGCCATAAACGCTGAAACGGACACTGAAATAAAAAAATATCAACGATTCGAAGAAAAGAAAAAAAATGTTTCAATTCGTACAATTTCACATCGGATTTAAACAATAACATGTCGCCTTGACAGTCTTGCCGTCGTTGTTTCAATATCGCATGGAATTGTATGAACTGAAAGTAGAATCGAAACAAATATTTTTTTCTGTGGCAGCCGTCAAGCAATTTTTTTTTCAGTGAGTGCGCGAATAAAAATAAAGAGACAAAAAAAAAGAAACTAAATGACACAAGAGCCTCGATAGGGAGACTGTAACGGAGAATCATATGCAGAGAGGGACCAACAAAGAGTAGCTTCCTCGAGCAAGGAAATAAAAATAAAAACAAGAGCGTAGAAATGCCAACAACACCAAAAATAATCATCAAAACATAAGCCGAAAAAAATTTAAAAAATATCGAGTGTAGGAATTATCCTCGGAAGTGGAGATCGCTAGATTGTATAATTCGAGTATCCGATATCCGATCGCGATTCGGTTAAAGTATTTGGCCTGTTGGCACCCGTTACGGAAATTTAAGGGAAAGAGGGAAAAACGGCACGAGCCATAAACTTTGAAGGGAGTGAATGAATAAATATTAAAGAGAAAAAATAATAAAGGACAAAGGAGAATAAAAAAAAAATGAGAGAAGACCCTCGATGGGAAGTGCGAGACTGTGACGGAGCAGTGTATGCAGGGGGAGGGGGAAGGAAGAGAGGGGGGGGGGGGGGTAACGAGAAGAAGCTTCCTCGAGCGAGGTCCGACTCGGCGAGAGATTTGCATTTGAGATATGTTTTTATCGGCTTCAACGATCGAGTCCTTCTCCTCCCCCGTTTCCCCACCGCCGGCCTCGTGAATAACAGCGCGCGCTACGTGTAACGATTATTAGGTGAAGAACCCGGCACGGTTGCGCTTTTACGAGATACATATCGGACCGCTTTATAGTCGGTAGCAATTATGACTCTCTATCTCCCGACCGCGCTGCGCTTTTGGATCTGGCTGGCTCGCGCGGATACGATATAATATGACCGTTCGCCCGCCGCCCGCCTGTTGATAAACACACTCGGAGGGATCCGGCGGAACGCCGGGATAGATCATTGCTTCGTCGCCTCTCCGCAGAGAGCTCGACCTCTATCGTTATTGTTGTATTTTCGTTACGCGAGTGCCAGAGAATAAAAATGTACTTTCGTTGCTCTCGTCGTGCGGGTTATTAATATATATTTCTGCAAATGCAGGTGTCAAATGATCACCTTGAAAAATATAGCAATCTATAGGATTGAAATACCAATGGGGGAAGACCGAATTTTATGTATCGCGAATAAATGTATTCATTCGTTTATTTATTTACTTTGCTTATAACGGGCTGGGCACAATTACAGGACGGTAGAAAACCGTTCGCTCAGTGCATATTTTTGCGTATGTATAATTACCGTTTAAGTTAAAAAAAAAAAAAACAAACAATAGGTGTTTTCGTTTTCGATTGTTAATATATATCTCTGCGAATGTACATGTCAAATCATATGCATGGCTTGAAAAAATATAGCAATTTATATGTTTGACAAACTAATCATATAGGTAACGCCGAATTGAATGTATCGCGAATAAATTTTCCGCGTTAACATCAGTTTCGTTTAAGATGAAAAAGTAAAAAAAAATAAATAAAAAAATTAAAAGCTACAAATTTATCAGTAAAAGAAATCGTTTGGGGCTCAGCGTGTAGGAAATGTTTGTTGAATGCACGAGCGTTCTTTGCCTCGTGGCAATCCGGCTGTGCTGTTGATCGTCCCATCGCGATAATCCGTTTTGCCGGAAGTGCCCGATTCGACGCACAGTCGGCAATTATTATCGCGAACGGGGAGCGCTCGCGCGTTCAAATTGCGATCGTTGATGGAAAAGTCTGAACGCCGTTTGGGTACTTGAGAGGAGTTATGTACGAGGGATTCTTGGGATTGATGGAGGGCGAGAGAGAACAAAAAAATAAGGTTGCATGATTCTGGAGGCGAAGAAAAAAGGCCTCGACGTGGGTGGGTCCGAGGCGATCGTGAAGGGCTTTGGGATTCGCCGTAGATTAGATCCGTCGGTCGGTTCTCGTTGAATTAGATTCGCCACATCGACGGGACATTTCGGTAGGGGGAAAACTGTACGAGAATGAGAGAGCTCTTCTCGCACACCTCGCCGGGCAGACGATTGGATCGTGTCGCGATATAGACTAGTGTGTGCGTGTGTGTATATATATATATATATATATATATATATATATATATATATATATATATATATATATATACACACACATATATATATATATATATATATATATATATATATATGTATATATATATAAAACAGTGCGGAGACGTAGTGTGGAAACACGCTTGAACCACGATCGACGGTGGAGTGTCGAGCGATTGGAGACGGGATTCCGAAGAGAGGGTAAAATCGCACGATGGAAGGGGTTAATCAAGTTGAACGTTTCAATTATTCCAATTCCAGTCGAGGACGTACGGAAAGAGAGTCTTCCGGTCCAGCGGACGCGCTCCTTCTTTCTACTCTTCGGTGCGGCTAACCAACGATCGATGGACCGTGGGGCTTCGCACTCTACCACGTACGTAGCGAAAGTGACCCATCGGCGGATTTACCCTTCTTTTTATTCCGTACTAAACTCGTCGAATAAACATCGGTTTCTTCATTAAAAGAATATATATATATATAAACATTTACTTAAATATTTATCACGGGTAATCGAACAATAAATATGTACCATTGTCGAGAAAAAAAGACAGCCATTTGAAAACAAACAAAAGAACAGCTTTTCGTTGATTCGCTCGACTTCCGACGCGTCGTTAAATTTAAAAATATTATTTTCCTGAATACGTGGCTGATGAGATTATTAGCGGAAAAGAGCTTCGAAGAAACGAAGAGTGCTCGGGTTGGCCGGTTCGATCTACTCGACTGAATTCCCTGGAACTGTGGCTCCGATCATGATAAATTAAGAGGGCAACGTCAATCTCGTAAAGAAAATATTGAAATTCACTCAAACATTTTTTACTGGGCCGAAGGACTTTTTCACTAGCTGAATGGTCAATGGCTTATTGGTTCACGCTAAGTTATTGTAATGGATAAAACAAATATATATTGCAACGACCGATCGAATTGGTAACGCGCGTTACTTTGGTTTTGGGGCGGATATTATTAATAATGAGAATCGTTAATTATTCCGATCACCTAACGTCACTAGTCTGTTCGCTTTGAAGGTCTCCTCCAAACTCGCTGACACGACGATCGATCTTCTATCGATCGTTCGTTCGTTCGTCTATTGTCAAAGGTAACTAGTATCGAGTGTCTTAAGGGCATGTGATACATACGTCTATGCTCCGATGGTAACAAATCGCCTTCCCTATTTTCTCCGTGATCGTTGATGCTTCGACCAAAATCAAATCAGGTTTTTGTGGTCAATGGATATAAGTATGAAAACCTAATTTGCTTTCGCTCGTCGTATCAATCGTTTTGGAGAAAAGAGGGAAGGCGATTTGTTACCGACTGAGTCTGTATCACGTGCCCTTAACGAATAGTCCGCTACACATTCGTTACAACATATAGAACACGGTTGGTGAGTGAGGTCAAGAAAATGTCTACTACTGCCAATAACTGTTTTTCACTAATCGTGAAACACTAAATATGTACGATTATCGAGAAAAAAAAAGACAAGGATAAACGAAAAAAAAAAACACACGGAACTCTTCGTTGATTTGATCAACGACTGATGCGTCGTGAAATAATAAAAAAAAAAAAAAATCCCTAAATACATGGCCGATGAGATTATTAGCGGAAAAGAGTTTCGAAGAAACGAGTGCTCCGGTTCGCCGGTTCTATCTACTCGACTCAATTCCCTCGACGATCGGTCCGATCGCGATAAATTTAGAGCGGAACGTCGAGCTCGTAAAGCATTCCTCGGTAGACTATAGCAGAAGCGCGCTCGAGGGAAGGAGAGAGAATGAGGCAGGGAGACGGAGAGTGAGGGAGGGATGGATATAGGTGAGTGCGTGCCCGACTGCACGCTCGTTTCGTTCGTTCGCTCGCGCACGCGTTGATATATAATCCCCCGTCGGGCGAACGTGACGAACGAGTTCGGTGGTGTCGGCGACTGCGTGCGTGCATCCGTGAATATATGAATACTACATATATGCAAGGAACTCTACATTGCTTCCCGTCGGATACGAGTTTGTACCGCGTTTACTCGGCTCGGGGATTTCGTGCGCGCCGGCTCTGTTACTGCAGCTACTACTGCCGCTGGTTTCTGTCAGCGAGCGGCAACCCTTCCACGCGACCGGACGGACAAACAACTGCCCCTGGACTTCGGGCCTCCGCGCGCGCACACACACACACCGTTACAGCTTTTACCCTTATCCGTTCGACGCACGAATGACGATTATTGACGTTAAACTTTGTATTGAAACAAAAAAGTGTCGGTTTTTTTTCTACTTATCCGATACTGTACGAAAATTGGAAGGAAGTTTTGCGTCAAACTTTGTATTTAGAAAAAGTATCGGTTTTTCTACTTATCTACTTTTTTCTACCTGTTTTTTTTTGTTTTTTTTTTACTTATCTATACTTTGTTTGATCCCACTTATTACGATAGAGCATGAAAATGGGAAGGAAATTCTGTGACAACCCTTCCACGCCACCGGACGGACAAAGAACTGCCCCTGCACTTCGGGCTTTCACACATACGCCGCTACAGCTTTTACCGTTCGACGCACGAATGACGATTATTGACGTTAAACTTTGTATTAAAACAAAAAAGTGTAGGTTTTTTTCTACTTATCCGATACTGTACGAAAATTGGAAGGAAGTTCTGCGTCAAACTTTGTATTAAAAAAATAGTATCGGTTTTTCTACTTATCTACTTTTTTCTACCTATTTTTTTTCTTATCTATACGTTTTTTTCCTACTTATCACGATAGAGCATGAAAATTGGAAGGAAATTCTGTGACAACCCTTCCACGCGACCAGCCGGATAAACAACTGCCCCTGCACTTCGGGCCTTCACACACATACACACACCACTGCAGCTTGTACCAATATCCGTTCGACGCATGAATGACTATTATTACGTTAAACTTTGTATTATTAAAAAAAAGGTATAGGTTTTTTCCTACTTATCGGATAAAGTACGGAAATTGGAACGAAGTTTTGCGTCAATCTTTGTATCATTAAAAAAAAAAGTATAGGTATTTTTTTACTTATCGGATAAAGTATGAAAATTGGGAGGAACTTCTATGTCAAACTTTGTATAAAAAAAAAAAAAAAAACTACTTATCCGCTGAAGTACGAAAATTGGAATAAAGTTCTGCGACAATACTTGAACACGAGCGGACGTACAAACAACAATCCCAGCACTTCGAGCCTCCACGCGCACACACATACCACTGCAACTTATGCCATTATCCCTGCGACGCATGAATCTCGATCGTTACGTTAAACTTTGTATTCAAAAAAAAAAAAAAAAAAAAAATTCTACTTATCCGATAAAGCACGAAAATTGGAAGGAAGTTCTGCGACACGGCCTCCAGTCCTCTCCGGGGAGTATGAAACGGGAGAATATAAACACACAGAGGCCGTGAAGGCTGTACGATAGTTTCGAGGGATACGGCAGTATCGCAGTGCGATATCACGGTGGAGCTCCGGGTTTGTGGTTCATGATCGTGGGCAAGTAGGTCGAAGGTGCAGTGCAGATAGGCAACCAACCCTCGAGCCCCTATCCAACGGCCCGATGAATGTCTATGTGTATATAGGCGTATTATGTACAGTAGAATGCATATGTACACGTATATAGGCGTTATACGTGCCACGATCGATATTCGATATTTAATTTGGACACACGAACCCAATTCCCCCCTCCTCCGGCGCACACCAACCCACGGGAAAGGGAGCATGTGCTCTCCGAGCCGCGGACGTCGACTTCCGGTGTTCTCTCTCCGCTATACAACACAATCGCTAACCAGCTACCCGACGAACTATAAACCCTCCCCCATTTCAATCGCGATGAATGAACCGAGAGGACGTGAACGCTCTTTCGAATCAATAACGCGCATGCATAACGTCGTTTCGTGTCATTTTTTTTTTTTTTTTACAAAAAAAGAACATTGGAAATCATCGCGTTCGAATTACCCAGACAGGCCGACAGAAACAATGATCGTGCGAGACATTCGAAAAAAAAAAATCGCTCCGCGTAATCTACGTTGAAAAATTTATTTTTGAGCCAATTTTTTTTTCGGTCTAGAAGTGAAACTTTAAAAAAAGCATTTACAATTTTCCGAATGAGCGATATGCTTGAAGTAACGGGTCGCAAATTCTGGTCTCGCAGAGTTTCGATTCGGCGTTAGATGAGGCTCGATTATATACATATTTATCGATGACCCAGTCGTCTGTGATTTTTTTCTTATTAATATACTTATTTTTAACGCCAATTTTGTCTCCTTTTTTTTTTTCTTTCTCGTCTGGATGTGAATCTTTTTTTTTTTTAAAGCTGTTTTTAATTTTCCGAGATATACTCGATGTAACTCGTCGTAAGCTCTGGTCTCACAAAGTTCCGTTTTAGCGTTCCATGAAGTTCGATATATACATATTTATCGATGACCCAGTCGCCTGCGATTACTGCGACTCATTTGCAACGATAATTCTTTCTTTAACGCCGGTAGTCTGGATATTCTGTAATCGTTGAGTATGCAACAATTTCCGGCTGCGCGCTAAGAGAAATATATGCATATGGGACATTTCCTACCATTTTTACCTGCGTATAATCCACACTCGACTGATTTTTTCTTGTAAGTTTTTTCACTGTTTTTTTTTGTTCGAATAAAATTAGAAAAAAAAATAGAAGGAGACGTCGGCCCACTCCGGCTAATATCTCAAGATTTTGTATGTATAATACAAGATTCTTCAGAATTTCTTCCGATTTTGTAAATCGTCACGATCAATAAGTTAATCTCTTTAATGAGAAATAATTATAAAATTTGATTGAAAAAAATCGAATAAAAAATCTGAATGCTTTTGAGAGTTATTTCAGTCATATAAAAAAAAAAAAAATCTCGAACCCATTACAAGATACGAAGGATTAGACTCACGTAAAATGACAAAGAATGTCCACATGCATATTTCACGCCTTAGCTAGAACAAAGCTGCCAAGCCAATCGAGCGAGACGCTAGTCGAAAAAAAATTGCTTCGCGGCTCTGCGTTGAAAAATCCATTTAGCCTCTCAATTCTTTTATTTCTCCCAAAGATCTGACTGTTGCTGAAAAAAACCGATTCTTCATTTTCCGAGAAGTCGAAAAATCCCAACATCAAAAGATACTTATCGATGATCCAGTACACTGTTATTACAACGACTTACCTATAACGCTAATTCTTTCTGTAACGCACTTAGTCCCGAAACTCTCTACTCGCTATTACAAAAATTTCCGGCCTCGCGAACATAAAAAAAAAAAAAAAAAAAAAAAAAAAGAAAGTGTCTCAGCGAGGATCGAAGCCCGGAACGGAATGATAATCGAAGCTGCCAAGCTGCGATGGAATATCGCGTCGGGTTATCGCGGCAGCGATATTAATTTATCGGTTTCGTTTATTTCTGAATGAGCGCCCGAGGGTTACATCCTCGTTGGTCGGAGGCGAGACAACGGAGCGGGACAGGCGACGGAGAGGAGCGAACGTGCCGAATAGAGATAGAATAATAGAGCGATGGAGTGGAGAGTGCGGCGAACGACGGAAGGGGGTACAAACGAGGAAGCGATTGAATATTAAGTGGGACCGACTCCGGCATCAAACTTCGTCGAGGAAGAGAGTGTGCCTCGGTAGAGGGTAAGGCGGGTGTACGCGCTTTCGAGCAAACCCCACGGTTAAAGCTCGAGAGAAGGACGACGACGAATTTTCGGAGGGGCAGAGAGAAACGGCGAAGGCTGCTCGTAGTCGTTCGTCGTCATAGCGGCGGAAACTCGCGGGAGTTCGAAGAGGTCGCGTGACGGGAAGGGGGAGAGAGGCGATTGCCAACGGCGATTTCAATAATTAATGTCACGGGAATTGCTCGCTGCCGTGGACTCTGTACCAGCGCTTGAGCCACGGGTAAATTCTCTTCCGGTGTCAGCGGGGTTAATGTACCAACCCGTTAAGGACACGGACCGCATTGTGCCGCACGATTATTGTATAATACATCTCGTTTGGACGATCTTTGGCGCTGGCTCGACGATAGATAAAAACCTTTCTATGGAAGAACATTTTTTTGTCGGTAATTGATTTTTTTTTTTTTTTTTTTTTATGCAAAATTAAACTCCGCGGCCGTGCCCGTGCCTCGGGTAAATTCTCTTGGGCTGTCAGCGGGCAAGTGCAGTCGAGGCAGATTTTTGTACCATCGAGAAGTGTTTGCAATTCCCTGTCGTTTGCCGGAAAGTTATGCGAAGTGAAGACTACTCGCGAGGACTAGCTTAATGTACGAATTCGTTAAGGATACGGACCGCATTTTTCTGCACGATTATTATCAGAGCTGGGCAAAGTACCGAAATGTATTTATGGTACTAAGTACTAAGTACTAAGTACCGCAAGTACTTTATGTACGAAGGAATTTCTGTAGTCAAAGTACTTTTACAAAAGAGGCGGAGTTTCACGAGTACGAAATTTAGAGAGGAATCATTCAATCAAACGGCCCTGTTCAGGGCCAACATTTTTTTCAAAACGTCCAAACTCTTCGTTTGAAATCCTTGGTGACGGACTAATCGACTTGATTACGATAACTGGACCTTGGGAAGTGAGTGGAGATCGACTGGATGTATAACAACTAAATGTAGGACGTATGGATCTAGTACGGTGGCCGAAAGTGAGAAAGGTCTTGATTTTCTGCATCAAAAATCGTATTCGAAAGGGGTCCAAAGGGGGGAGGGGGGGGACTCGAAAGGGGCCAATGAGGGGAGGGGGGTAGCCTTGCAATATACAAAAAAATGCGGTGAATATAGCCTCGAAACAATGAAAATCGATTGAAGAACGATTTTTCAATACCGGTAATACCAAATACCGGAGGGTATTTCTGTTCCCAAAAACTAATTTAGAAAACGAAAAATGCAAGTGAACAATTTTTTTTTTTTTTTTTCTCACACTTCGCAAGAATCATCTCATGGGACTGAAGAAAAATTGTCGAAAATTAATAGTCAAAGAATGAAGAATAAGAAAAAGTATTGTACAATTAGTATAACGTCCGTTTAACTATGAATTTTCTATGGATTATTGGCGAACGACCGATAAATATCAGTTCGCTCGTGACCACAAAAAAATAGTCGATCTACTCGTGCACGGTAAAAAAAAAAATATATATATATATTTGCCTTACATTTTTTTGGCTGCGAGTAAAAAATGGTTTATTTTTATTTCTTCATCCGAAAACAATTTTTAAAAAATCGTTTGATGCTTTTGCAGGCTCGCGGATAATCCTGCGCGAGGAGTCGTTAGAGCCCTGTAATTCAGCGCGAATTTTATCTGCCCGATGATTCGGGCGTGACAAAACAACATGCTCGAAGTTCGATATGAGAAATCGTTAATCGTTCTCGCCGTCGAGGACAATGAGAGAGCTTTTCGAGAGCTTTTTCGGCTTCGGTTCGTTGAGCCGATAATGGGCGGTCGGACGATTCGCCGGTGGAACGAGACCGAACGGTGCTCTATCTGCGCTGTACAAGAACCGGCAATGGTACGCGCACTACGATTACGTCAAAACCGAATGCTTAATTCATGGCGCCCTCCGAGCGGGGCGCCCTTTCGTAAAACGGTCTGCGTTCATTATTTCGGCGAGAGATTCGCACGGATTCATCGGATGAGTACGCAAATGAATCGGCAAACGAATCCACAGGTATATCGGCGTTACGGGCCAGTTATTAGTTTTTATATTATCGCGGCATTAGCTCGGCCGAACGGAGGCTCCGTTAGCTTAATCACGCACGAGTTGTTCATCGCGGTTATCCGCAGACCGAAAATTGCGCGTCGAATTTTCACGGATTCGTGCATTTGATGGAGGAAGTTTTTTGCAACACTTACGTGGCGGCTTGGATGGCTCGTTCGATGGCAACTCGGTCAGCTGCAACACAAAATTCGGAAAATTAAATTACATTTTTACATTACTTTTATTTAGTTTGTCCGTAAAATAAAATGAATCCTTCTGGAGACGAAAAGAAAATCCATCGATTTTCCTATACTTTTTTTTTCTTTCGCTCATCCGTTGAATATAATTTTATTTCTCCGATCAATGATCGGATGTGAAATACCGGAGGATATTTTTTGATGTCACAATTAATGGTTTTCTCTTTACCTCGCTAATCGTGCTATCGGAAGCTTTAAGCCAGATTTTTTTATTCTTATCTAATCCGAGAAATTAAATTAAATGTTTATTATACTTTTTAACATTTTTTTTCCGGAAATAAAATAAATTCTTCCGGACACGAATAGAAAGTCTATCGATTATTTTCCTATACTGCTTTTGGCTCGCCCATTGAACAAAATTTTCCTTCTTCGATCAATGATCAGATATGAAATATCGGAGGCTATTTTCGGACGTCACAATTAATGGTTTTTTCTTACCTCACTAATCGTGCTATCAGAAGCTTTAAATCAGCCTCTCTTCTCCTATTTAATCCGAGAAATAATATAAAATGTTTATTATACTTTGTCAACATTAAAAAAAAAAGTACAATAAACATAACAATAAGCCTAAAATAAAATAAATTCTTCTGGGTACGAAATGAAAGTCTATGAATTATTTCCCTGTACTTTCTAGCTCACTCATTGAATACAATTTTTTTTTTTTTTTTTTTTTTTAAATCACTAAATCGCCATTTGACATTTTCTTATCTCACTAATTGTGTTATCAGAAGCTTTAAGCCAGATTCCACTTCCACCTCAGAGCTCCATTCCATAATCGAGAAACTTACCCGAACGCCCGTTAATAACGGCGTTAAATAAAATCTCCCATCCGTTAATAATCCTCCCCTGGGGAGTTTAAACTATTTTATTATTGCCGTTCCTTTCGGCCGCGAGCTCGTCGGAGGACAGCTGAGGCACTTTGCGATACACCGCGCCCTGTGTACGGCCGAGGTGGCGCGGTGAGCAGTTAGGCGAGCTTACGCCGCCGCGCGCGAAAAGTCCGCGAGGGATGAAAATTTATCGTACGCGAGCGCTTATCCCTCTTTACGTTTTGCATTAATTTCGCCCGCTCTTTCCGGCGAGACCGCGCGGAGGAAACCCTTCCTGGAAGCGAATGAACCGGGAGAGGAGAAAAAGTGACGAAAAAAAAAAAAAAAAAAAAATACATTTGCGCGAAAACGGAAAGAATGTGGAGGTGGGAAAAGGTACGAAACTGCGGGGAATTTACGTTCGCGAAGGGGCGAAGGGCGCGCGCGGCAAGTGCGAGAGCGAGTTAACTCGAGCCTTTACGAGCTTATTTCCACTGGGGACTTCATGGCGGACTCGCGCCGTTTCCGCTTTCTACGTCTTCCTCGCGTTTTCCCAGCAGTACTTTTCTCTATATATATATATATATATATATTTTTTTTTTGTCCGCCTTTTCCGCTCTCTCCTCTCCCACCGCGACCGCGCAGCGACACGGAGCACCGCTCTCGTTTCTTTCGCGGAGGCACGCGAGTTCGCAAATTTCTTGAAGCGTTGCCAAGTGGCACGAGGAGGATACGAAACGCCGCTTGGCAAGTTGATCTCCGTTCCGGTGACGTACGTGCGATAGCTTCTCGTGCATACTCGCTTCCCCTCTCGCGATCAGTCGTTGTGCCGTGCGAGAACGGACTGAACGAGGCTGCACTCACGAAATCGATGCTCGTCGGATCGGGGAAAAAAATATTACTGCCATTTCAAAAATGCTACTGGCAGCATTGAAAATGTAATGAACTTCTTTTTCTTTCTTTTTAACAGCGCGCCTTTTTTTTTTTTTTTTTTTTTTTTTTTTCTAAGGTGCGCATTTTTTTAGGGAAAGAAGTTTAATTAGAAAATATATTTAATGCTCCGTTCGTCGTTGTGCTGTGCGAGAGCGGACTGAAGAGGCTGCACTCTCGAACTCCGAAACGAATTACCGCAGTCGGTATGGAAAACTAATGATTTTTTTTACTTTTCGTTTTTAAGGTGCGAATTTTTCAGCGAAGAAAATCAAAATTTGCCCGAATTGAATGTGTTTTTTTTTTTTTTTTTTTTTTTTAATAGCGCTATATAGCTATATAGCGATATTGAATAAAGTTCTTTGAAAAATTGCAGCGCAGTTGGAGCGCTCCACACTGGTTAAATTAATGGTACATAAAAAGAATGCACCATTGCGTTTTGTGCACAGTTCTATGCATCGAGCTTTTCCATCGTGACTCGCGTTGGTCGATCCTATCGATTCGCACGATAATTAAATAATTTGTAATACGAGCCGCGCTCCGCGGCCAAATGTCAATAAGGATTAATTAACAGTGTTAATTAAAGTAATTTGTTTTGCAAAATCAACGAAACGCCGAATGACCGAACGACCGAACTGTGTTTATAAACCAAACGAACGGAAAGCAATGCTATCTCGTTACGCGCTGCGATGCAAAATATAATAAATAAATTGTCCTTCGTCGAACGAATTTGTATTTAAATATTTAAAAAAAAAAAAAAAAAATTCAATAACAATAAAAATAATAATGATGAAAAAAAAAAGATCCTCACCTTGGCGAGCACTGGGTTGAAAGTGAACTTTGATTCCAGCTCCTTCCTCGGTGTCTGGGCTATGGCCGTGAGCGGCGTGGGCGGCATCGTCATTTCCTGCAACGACAAAAGGAGAAAAAAAAAATGAAAATTATTTGTGAATTAACGTTTCGTTACCGACGAGTTCCGCGGAACTCGGCGGAATGCACGTGAGGAAGTATCTCGCATGTTTAAGCGGCAGCGATAGAGCGCAATGCGAACTGCGAAATTGCGCGAATAATGTGTGTAATAAAGTGGATGACTTATGACCGCGGCATTGCATGCGAGCGAGAGAAGTAAAGAAAAAACAAAAAAAAAAAAAATAGAAAAATAAAAAAAAAAACAAGGGAAAAAAAAGATAAGAACAAGGTAGGAGAAAAAACACAAATCTCGAGGACGCTTCGGAGTTTGAAATTTATTTCGCCCATGCTCCGAAAATCCGGCGAGAATTTCTCCATGATTGTACCGTCTTAACGATAATAATAATAATAATTATATAATAATAATAATTATTATATAAAATATATAATAATAATAATTATATTATATATATAATATATATAATATATATAATAATAATAATTATATTATATATATAATATATACAATATAATAATAATAATAATAATAATAATAGATTCGCCTCTCGAAGAGTTCAAACTGTAACAATGCGTTGTTGACAATAAAAATAGAAAAAAAAAAGAATGGAGGAAAAAAAAATTGATGAGAAAGTAATATTTCTCTTATTCCAAGGTTTATGCAAATTGAAACTCTAACTGCAGTGCTTTTGGCCCGAGAGCTCGGAAAAATTTGGCCTTCGTCCAGATCTCGCTCCTAAGAATCGAGGAAATAATTTAATTCCCAACGACGCCTTAAACGCGTCGCTGCAACGAAAGTGACTGGCACAATCAAACGTCACTCGTATCGCGTGAGAGAAAAATAAATCGACCTAACTGAAGACGTCAGCAACATAATCTTTTTCATAACAATACAAAAAATATTCATATGCGTTCGAAAAACTGAATGAATATTAATGGCCAAAGAGGAATAAATATGTTTCCCAGCAATGGTTATATATATATATATACCGATTCATTTTTAATCAAAATCTAAATATACGTTAGTTATCAGACACATTACTGCATTTATACTTTGATAATTGTTCAAGAAAAAATGCTTCAATGAATAAACGAATCACTAACATGTTCATTCAAATTTACATTTAAATTAAAAACAAAAAATAATGTCGATATATCGAATAATGTCGTCATGTATCGGCATAAAAATCTGCGGAAAATCAATCATATCCGAGATGCCCAAGAATATCGGGTTTGCATAACAATAATTTTACAATTTGTTTTTTTATCGACGGATTTCTGACGTATAATTAATGAATATTTATATATACGTTAGGTATAAGACACATTTATTCGTTCATACCTTGATAATGGGTCAATGGGAAATCCGTCGATAAATTAAAAAAAAAACGACCAAATAACAAAATAATTGTTATGCAAATCGATGTTCCTGTGCGTCTCCTACATCGTTGATTTTCCTCATCTTTTTCTGCATCCAATGTTTGCCGATACATGCCTATACATGCCACGTCCATTGAAGCTTCGGTACAAACATCTCCGTCGGTTTATCCGTCAACGCTATCGGATTTCATCGAGCTATACATCGGCGATGGGAATCGGGGTCGAAGGATCGGAGAGCTTTCGGTCTAACTGCTAAGGACGGTCGTAGACATCGATTGCGAGTTGTGTGCCGACGGGGGTTCTTCGGTCTCTCTATGTCTCCGTATCACAGACAGTATAGCGACGAAAGGATATAGTTGAACTCTAACGACTCCGGCCAGTTGAGCAGTGGTCGTTGATGAGTGGTTGGGTGAGCCGACTTCGCGTCACAACTCTCGTACGTAAGTGAGAAACGATGGTTTAGCCGATAGCCTACCTTCCCAGGAATACCAGACACCATCCGGCGACTTATCGATTCCCGAGCTTCCAACCCGACCACACAAACCCGCCGTGTTAACTGTGCTACGGTTTGCACGGTTATGTGTGTAAGCGAAGTAGGGGGGGGGGATGTTGTATAGAGTCTGAGGGTGGGAATAAGAGGGTGGTTGCACCGTGCGACTCTCTATCCTTGCCAAGCTGTACCTTACTCCACCTCAGACTTCCGAGGCTGCTGCGAGAACAACTTCGGAATCGTCTCACGTGTATAAAGCTTCCTCGGCGGGAGGCTTCGCGATACACACCGTCCTCGCCGTCGCGCTCCACGAAACTTTGAGAATTAACGAGCAATGCCCGGGAGCGCGGCGTTTGCCTTACAGGGCGAATTTCAGACGAAAGATTTTACCGGGGCGGAGAATGCGCCACCCTATGAACGCCGGCATATCAAAAGGCTATAGGACAGCCCCAATGTTAATATAATGTATGGAAAAAAGTATTTATAAATATATTTTTTTTAATATATAAATACTAGCGGGTATGTTGACTCGGGCGCTCGCAGCACCTATGCGAGTGTCCGTGTCTTTCTGTGTATCTGTGTGTATCTGCATCTGTGAGTAACCATGAGTGCATTCGTTTATCCATTTTCGCACTTTTCCCATTCCGGGAGTTTAGCCACTACGGGAGTTCAGCTACTCCGGGAGTTTAGCCACTCCGGGAGTTCAGCTACTCCGGGAGTTTAGTTACTCCGGGAGTTTAGCCACTCCAGGAGTTTAGCCACTCCGGGAGTTTAGCTACTCCGGGACTTTAGCCACTCCGGGACTTTAGCCACTCCGGGACTTTAGCCACTCCGGGACTTTAGCCACTCCGGGACTTTAGCCACCCCGGGACTTTAGCCACTCCGGGACTTTAGCCACTCCGGGACTTTAGCCACTCCGGGACTTTAGCCACCCCGGGACTTTAGCCACTCCGGGACTTTAGCCACTCCGGGACTTCAGCCATTCCGGGACTTTAGCCACTCCGGGATGTTAGACGGGACGAACAAGCGAACAAACAAACAAATCCACAGTTTTCCTAAATATATGTTACATTAAAATATATATGTTTTGCATATAAACAATCACATAATAGAGATATATCAAATTCGGCAATTTTTATAAACTTGATATATCGAGCATGTATAAATCGGGGTGTATTTGTTAATTCGATGAAACGTATCCGCATTAGAGAAACTAAAATAGCGTCAAATTTATCATCGATTAAATTAACTGATCCACTTATAATTTAATTTAATAACGCTCCGCAGAGTTTCGCTTTCCCGATAAATTCAATGAAGTGATGTAAAAACGCTACATACAAAGAAGAAAAAAGAAACAATTTCGTCAGAGGTGGAGGGTATTATCGTAAAAAATCGATTGTCGACAGGTTACATCGTTACAAGAACAAATTTATCCGCCGCACCGCCCGAAGCAGATTCGGGCTTTCTCGAAATCGAAGAGAGTTAATTTACGAATTTATTATTATTATATATATTTTTTCCAACTACCAATTAACCGCAAACGACCTATTTACGGCTCCGATTAAATTTCCCATCGAAAATACACATACGTATTTTCAGCGCGAAATAATCCAACGAGTGAAAAAAAAAAGAAATAAATAAACACCTTCGATAACTCGTGCGCGAACGCCGCGTTAAGCGAGAGATAATAATAATGTCGAGCTATCGTACGGCGACGTGATAGACACGAGCTAAAATACCGTCGTGAAAATCAATGATCGATCAAATGACGTCGGATATTACGGAGCAAGTATACACATAATCGATGAAAAAAAAAAAAAATAATAAAAAATATAAAAACATGAAAAAAAAAAAAAAAACAATTAAATAAAAGTAATCGATAACGGAGACAAGTGGGCGTGTGTGTATGCAAACCGGAGAGAGAGCGTACAGGTATCCGAGGCTGTACACGTGCTCTTCCTGCGAGCCGTGCAGGTGACTGCGCACCGAGCTGTGTGCACGCGACTCACACGCACATAGTTATAATGCATCGTGCAGCGTACAGAATTTATACAGCGGGCGCGAGCCTCGCCGCGAGGACGGTAATTATGCGGAGCACGTGAACGAGCAAGAAAACCCGTTACGACGTCCGTGTCGAAGGTGGTTGACGACGTCCTGCCGTTCCGCCGTGCTGCCGGCCGTGTGGGCCGGGCCAATAAAATCGCGTGCACAACCCTACAAGTTGTTCTCCACTTCGAACTTCATTCCGCTTCCATATCCGCGCGTCCCGTCAGCGCCGGAACCTGAAGTTTCAGACAGCTTCGAGTACTTCGAGCAGCCCATATGTGGTCTCTCTCCACCTATCGGCGACACTCTCCAAGCTCGTGTTCTGAATTCGCTACGCAATTTATCACGCGCAATTCGATACGATTACATAGCCGGCGAATCGCAGACATCATGATCAATTATGGAGTTTGGAAAATTAATATGGCACTTCGGAGTTTTTTTTTTTTTTTTAGGCTGTTGCACTGGTGACCGGTAAAGAATTCGAATGGTAGAGCGGGATAGCAACAGCGTAAATTTTGCACAGTTGTTCTACACTTCGACTTCGTTCCCCATCCATATCCGTGCGTTGTGTCAGCGCTGAAACTTGCTGTTTTATTGACAGCTTCGACTACCTCGAGCAGCCCATAAGTGGGCTCTCCACCTGTTGGTGAGGCTCTCCAAGCTCGTGTTTCAAATTCGCTGCACAATTTATCACGCGCAATTCGATGCGATTACGTGGCCGGCAAATCGCAGACATCGCGGATAAATTATGGAGTTTGAAAAATTAGTGGCAGTTTGGAGTTCAGATCATTTTTTTTTGTGTGTTTTTTTAGGTTGCTGCAGTGGTGACTTGTAAAGAATTCAACTGGTAATGCGGGAGAGCAACAGTGTCAATTTTGGACAATTGCTGTCCACTTCAACTTCATTCCGCTTCCATATCCCTGCGTTTTGTCAACGCTGAAACTTCCTGTTTCATAAATAGCTTCCACCTATCGGCGAGTCTTTCCAAGCTCGTGTTTCGAATTCACTGCACAATTTATCACGTGCAATTCGATGCGATTACATTGTCGGCGAATCGCGGGCATCGCGGATGAATGATGGAGTTTGAAAAATTAATGGCAGTTCGGAGTCCAGATATTTGTTTTCTTTTTTGTGTTTTTTTTTTTTTTTTTTTAGATTGCTGCACACGTAACCGGTACAGAATTCAACCGGCAGTGCGGGAGAGCAACGCCGTCAATTTTTAACAGGCTCACGGGTTCGCTACCCTAAAAGTTGTTCTTCACTTCGACTCCATTCCGCTTCCATAACAGAGCTGGAACCTGCTTTCGAGCAATTAAATTAAATTATGGAGTTGGAAAAATTCATTTTGGAGTTTCATTGTCCTTTTTGTCTTCTTGTTAGGTTGTTGCACTCGTGACCGGCAAAGAATTCAACTGGAACATGATGGTGCGTAGATAGCTTCGACTACTTCGAGCAACCCATAAGTAGGCTCTCCCCCTATCGCCGTTTACGAGCTCGCGTTCCGAATTCGCTACACAATTTGTCACGTGCAATTCGATGCGATTACATAGCCGGCGAATCGCAGGCATCGCGGATACATTGAAGAGTTCGAAAAATGAATGGCAGTTTGAAGTTTCTTTTCTGTTTTTTTTTTTTTTTTTTTTTAATTTGCTGCATTCGCAACCGGTAAATAATTCGACTGGTGGTGTGGGAGAGCAGCAGCGTAATTTTTGCGCATGCCTGCTCCGGGTTCATTACCCTAAAAGTTGTTCTCCACTTCCACTTCATTTCCGCTTCCATATCTCGCGTTCTGCCAGCGCTGAAACCTGCTGTTTCGTAGATAGCTTCGTCTACTTCGAGCAGCCCATAAGTGGACTCTCCCCTTATCGCCGATAGTTTAGAAACTCGCGCTCCGAATTCGCTACACAATTTGTCAAGTCCGATTCGATGCGATTGCATAGTCGGCGAATCGTTAGCATCGCCGATACATCATGAACTTTGAAAATTGAATGATAGTTTGCAGTTTTCTTTTTTGTTTTTTTTTTTTTTTTTTTAGTTTCTTGTTAGGTTGCGTCACTCGCGATCGGTAAAAAAATTCAACTGACAGCGCGGGAGAGCAACCGCGTCACTTTTGCACAGTATCAAACGCCGTAACAGCGAAAGGAACAACAGGACGACCTTCGTCGTTCGCGTTCCGTATTCGCAAAGCAATTTTTCACGTGCGATTCGACGCGATTGCATAGTCGACGAATCGCAGGTATCGCCGATAAATTGTCGAGTTTGAAAATTGAATGTCAATATACAGATTTTTGTTGTTGTTGCTTTTTTTCTTTTTCTTTTTTGGTTCCTTGTCAGCTTGCGTCACTCGTGATTGGTAAAAAAAAAATTCAATTGATAGCGTGAGAGAGCAAGAGCGTCAGTTTTGCACAAGATCGAATGAAGTTCCGAATTTCCTACACGAGTTTTCAGGTCCGATTCGATGCGATTAGATTGCTTGCGAATTGCATTGCATCGTCGATGAATTGTGGAGTTTGAGAAATTAATGGCAATTTGGAGTTTTTTTGTTGTTGTTTATTTTTCTTTTTTTTTTTTCGGTCGCTGCACTCGTGACCGGTAAACAATTCAACTGGTAGCGCGGGGGAGCAACAGCGTGAATTTTGCACGGGCTCGAACGACGTAACAGCGGAAGGAACAGCGGGGCAACCTTCGTCGTGCGCGTCGTCGTCGTCGACTTTGCTCGCACTCGAGGCGCACTCAAGTCAAAGTGGTCCTCGGGCCACGTGCGGGTAATAGGCCTCGAAAGAGTAACGTTTCCGTCGACGAGGCGAATATCGGCTACTATACCGGTACTGCGCGCACTCGTGGTGCAACCGCGGCGGGAGGTAGGACAAACAATAACGAAAATAATTAAAAAAAAAAAGGGAGTTCAACGGGTCGGAAAGTAAATCCCGGGGCATGCGATCCGGCTCGAGTAGATTTGAATTGTAAAATTGATTCGTCGCTGGTACGAGGACGACAACGGTTGGATAGCGCGAGCCGATTGGCAAATCGATGGCGAATAATTTAAATATTAACGGTGAAAAAAAGAGAAAACGGTATTCGCTCCAACAGGTAGTCAAAATATACCGATATGTTAAGTCAAATTTGAACTAAATAAAACTCGAAAATTCCTATTTATTGTAGCTCACTACAAGAGACGAGATTGGCTATTAAAAAAAAAAAATATGTATTAAAATGCAAGCTGCAAAACAGAAGTTTCGTTGCAAGAAGCGTCAGATCAGATTTGCGAAGAATTCAAGCTGTGTATAATTGGACATGAATAGAATTCTCTTTCCCCCCATTAGCATTTCACACTCGACTCGACTACTCTAATCGATACCGCGAGGTGCGCTATAATCCACCAAATTGCGAAGCCTACAATGAATACACGTATTCTCCAATGACAATTATCCCGGATTACCTAAACACAATCCCAACCGAATAACAAGTAGTAAAACATGATATGATATTAAAAAAAATATATATGACAAGTCAAATTTCAATTGAAGGGATCCTGAAGATTGCAATTTAGCTGGATTATTTTAGCTCACCAGCGAGATTTATCTATCGATAAACACGATCAAATTTGCTTAAAAAAATAACCAATCAATTGAAATACAAACAGCAAAGCGGAATTCAAGCTGTGTCTAATCAGACACAAATAAAATCCACTTTCCCCAATAAACATCGCACACTCGGCTCGACTCCTCTAATCGATACCGCGAGGTGCGCTAATCCACGAAATTGCGAAGCCCGCAGTGAATACAAGCATTGTCCAATAACAATTACTGCGGACTACCCGAACTCAATACCAATCGAGTAACCCCTGAATCCTTCCTGATCGAAACTAATAATATCGACAACTTAATCGTTCGATAATTTCTCGTCTCGTCGTGACGACGAGTCCCGTTAATGGACGCGTCGCGTGACATAACGCTCGAGATATTTGACATCGGCCTTTCCACGACGCTCCGCGTTCTCTCGCGGTATATCGCGTCGTTTATTTGTCCATCAAGTCGATGGTTTGTTTGATTGTTCGATCGATGAACGCGACGATGTACGGGAACTTGTTCGGCTGTTGGCTCCAGCGTGGAATCCGCGTTGCCCAACGGGGCACGAAGTTGCCCGCCGACGTCGCCGACCCTCGAGGCACGAAGGGGGCAACCGATGACACAATCGATCCGGACTACTACTACCTCACCTCTTCATTTCGCGCCTCTCGCGATCCGACGGGACGAACGATCTGCCGGACGATCACCGCGGCCGGTAGAAATAGTTGGCCCAGTTTCGCACACCTGTACACATATCTTCGCGCTCGGCGAATGCGTCTGCGTTGCTCCACGCGCTTTGCATACTTCCCCGTTCCCTTTGTCCTGTTCGTCGCGACGGACACGATCGGCGAATAAAAATCCGACGAAAATAATCGAGGAGCGCTCGCGAATACCCGTACTCCGAAGGGAAAAGCTTATTGTCACAGATGTAAAGCGAAGTTTCGAATAATAAACTTTTGTTTTAATTTTTTAACAGATTTGGGACAAGTTTGGAATTAGCGAACATGGAATTCTGTCCTGTCGCGACGACACGGTCGCTCCGTCGTCGTAAATTGGGACATCAATTACGAATACCCGTACTCCGAAGGGAAAACCTTAATATTACAAACGTAAAGTGATGTTTCGAATAAGAATTTTTTATTTTTTTTTATTTTGAAAAAGCTTAAAATCATCGCAAATCATGACATAAAAATCCCACCAAAATAATAGAGAAGCGAATCAGGAACGGGAAACCTTAATATTCCAGATGCAAAGTGAAGTTTCGAATAAAAAAATAAAAAATAATCTTGAACAGATTTGGGACAGGTTTGGATTTGGCAAACAAGGAATTCCCTCGTGTCACAACGAGACACGATCCTCTGCTCTCTTCTCGCATATCGTGAAATCAAAATCCCACCAAAGTAACAGAGAAGCGCTCACGAATACCGATACTTCAAACGGAAAACCTTAATATCCCAGATGCAAAGTGAAGTGTCAAATTTTTTTTTATTTTATCAGATTCGGCCCGAAGTTTGGTCTTAGCAAACATGAAATTTTCTCGTCTCGCGACGACACGGTCGTCTGCTCGCTCGTCGCGAATCGAGCACCAAAAATCCGCCGAAAATAATAAAGGAGCGCTCACCAATACCGGTATTAAGGTTTTCCAAAGGGAAAGCCTCAACATCCCCAAAGCAAGATGAAGTTGAAATTTTTTTCTATTTTAATAGATTCGGCGCGAAGTTTGAGATTAACAAACATAGAATTTTCTCGACTAGCGACGACACGATCCTCTGCTCGCTCGTCGCGAATCGAGTACCAAAAATCCGCCGAAAATAGTAGAGCACCGCTCACGAGTACCGGTACTCCGAAGGAAGAACCTTAAAAATTCCGGACCTAAAGTGAAGTTTCCAAATTGTTTTCTTTCTTTTTAAATCTTCAACAGACTCCCATGTTTGGAATTGGCAAACACGGAATTCTCTCAGCGAGCTCCACCCGCCAACTTCGCCGAAATTCGAAGCGGAGCCTATTTGGTGAAGGGATAAAAGGGCGAAAAAAAAAAGTTATATAGATGAAGATGATGAGACATTCAGTAGCGTTGGGCATCGTGGCACGGTCTTGGGTCGTGAGCGCAATTAGCAGTAGCATTTACGATGCCTACCGGCGCAACCCGTATTTTCCCACGGGCAAGCCGTGAGAATAATTCATGCCACGCTCGGACGAGTGTGCGTCCGCGCGGCGCTGCTGCTCCTACTAGCTGTGCCGCTGCCTATTGCCGGTATACTCTCTTCGTGTCCGTCGTGCTTTTGCTCTTGGTGGTGGTGGAGGAGCCGGTGCAGTGGCCACGTCCGTTGGTTTCCTCGCTCTCTCGCTTCGCGAACATCTCCGTCCCGCGTTCTCTCGTTATAGTTGGTATTCCGCGGCTCGTTCCGGAGCCAGCGGAAAGTACGATACGGTACTGCCTCCTCCGCTGGCCGGAGAGCGACCGGAGCCGGCCGGTGGAGTCGTAAATTCCCCGGGAAAATCGAGCACTACCGCGAGAGGCCAGCCGGGATCGCGGATGAGATGCGTCGGGAGTCGCCAAGTTATAGAGCTCATATAGAACAGTAGACACACTCATGCATTTTTATATATATGTATGTGTGTGTGTGTGTGGAGATGTGTACCGGAGACTGATAGTGGATCGCATAGACGCCGTGCAACTGACGTAGAATAAACTCGATCAATCGATCGCGTGCACGCGTTCCGTGCGGTGAAATCGAAAATATATATATATATATATATATATATATATATAAAATAATAGGAAGTGCGCTTCTCCATCGCGCGGTTCGACACGGCTATCGAATAGAGCTCGACGTATTCATGACGGAGACCGAAAAAACGAAAACAGTAGGGGAGCGGGGAAATACACAATATGCGACGAGACTGCGCTGCCGGGGGAAAAATAATTTATGCATTTTTCTTGTTTATTCTATAAAATTCGGGTATAAATCTATCCGCTTCTTTGGTCCCGATGGGACAATGGATTTTTTTTTTAATCTCTGTAAAGTTCGGATAAAAACTGATTCGCTTTTGTTTTTTTTTTTTTTTTGACAATTTTTAATATTTTCTGCGTAACTTTTTGGAAAAACGAAAAAAAAATGAACGAAGAGCGTTGGATATCGATACGACAGGGTGATGGAATGGTGGCACAAATAAAACTGTTTGGTGGCGAAGAATTGAATGGAAGGGACCGGATGGGAAAAATATGTGCAATTCTTTGAAATCTATAAAATTCCTACAAAAATGTATTCTTTAGTTTTTGAGAATTTTAAACATATTCTGTGTAACTTTTAGGAAGGATAAAGAAAAATGAACGAAGAGCGATGAATATCGATAAGAGCGAAGTGCTAGAACGGATGGCGCAGGTAAAATTCTTCATAGCACAGTGGCAAAAATAGTGTATGCAATTTTTAATAAATCTCTATAAAACTCGTACGAGAATTGAGTCGCTTTTTTTTTAAAGAATTGTAAACATTTTGTGTAACTTTTGTGAAGGCTGAAGGAGAATGAACGAAGAGCGTTGAATATCAACAAGGGGGTCTGACAGAATGGATGTCGCAGATAAAATTGTTTGGGTGGCGAGGAATTGAATGGAATAGGGCCGGAGGGGACGTGAGATTGCGCGACTCCATTGCGTCCTCAACGCGGCCCTTTTTACACTCCGATCGGAGTGTCGTGGATGCGTCACGCGGATTCGAGATGCGGTTGTGCGCGCAACGGCGGCGAGCGAGAGAAAGAACCGAGCAGCGCACGGAGGGGCGAGACAAAGGCCAGTTAAGCTCGCCGACAGATGAATCACAGGAGCGACGGTTCCGTTCGCAGTCAGTCCATCGCTGCCAGGAACACCGGAGAGTTCTACCAACAGAAGCGGCGACAACGGAATCGAGAAGGGCAACGGTATTACTACAACGTACCGCACCGTCAGTGAGTCATCGGTCGGGCGACACGGGCCGGTTTGTTTCGCCGATCGATAAACTCGTGTGCCTATTATGTTTTAGATAGTCGTGTGTACACGACCGAGTCGCGCGCGCACACACACACCGGCGGGCTCGAAGTCGCACACGTGAGAACGAGCCTCGAACACCCCGTTGCGGATGGATAATCGATCGTAATTTTCAACCCCCTCGTTTAAGTTCGCGCAGTTACTTTCTGGTTAACTGCCGAACAAGCGTCGCAGATTAATGTCCGCTTGTGACAATAATGCTTCGCGGAAGTTTGAGAAATTTCATTGGCTTACTTTTCTTCTTCCTCCGACACTTGTCAATAAAAGGGGTTGATAGAATGAATGACGCAGATAGAATTGTTTGGTGGAAGAATTTAATGGAAGAAGGCGGATCGGCCAATGGAATGAATAATGTATGGCATTTTTTTTTTTTTTTTTTTCGAATCTACAAAATTAGTGTAAAAATTGGTTTCCTTCTTTGAGAATTTAAAACATTGTCTGTGTAACTTTCAGAAAGTATGAAGAAAAATGAATAAAGAGCGTTGAATATCAATAAATGGGAGGCAATAGAATGTAAGAGGCCGGATGGGCCATTGCAAAAAATAGTGTATGCCATTTTTAAAAATAAATCTATAAAATCCGGATAAAAATTGGTTCGCTTTTTTGAGGATTTTAAACATTTTCAACATATTGAAAGACCGCGTAGCGGATGTATAATCGGCCGCGATTTCCACCCCTCGTTTAAGACCGCGCAGTTACTTTCTGGTTAACTGCCGAACAAGCCTCGGAGATTAATGTCCGCTTGTGACAATAATGTTTCGCGGAACGTCGAGAAATTTCGTTGGTTTACTTTTCTTCTCCCTGCCCTGCGACCGATAACTCCATTACCGGTGTAACCGAGTTCGAGGAGTTTAACGAGCAAACAAGCCGTAAACTTCGGGACCGCTTACCTTGAGAATGTTCTCCAGTTCTGGCGAAGTCTCGATGACGTCCTGCCGGGAAGTCGTGCCCTGTAACGATTCGAAGAGCAAAGTTAGACGGGAGAAGAGACAATTTTTTTTTCGTGGACAATGTGTGTTCTCGGGAAGGGGTTGGGAATTGGATTCGGAACAAAATGGAAGAGGATGGACGGGGTGGACGCAGCGGGAGGGGAAATGTAGGTTGAAGGCCTCGAGAGACAGATATATCGTTTTCATTAGTCGCCTAACGCTCGGCTCCGACTCTCCTCACTCTTCGCTCCACCGCACCCTGGCTCTGCCTTTTCCCCGCGGTGTTTCTTTCCCTGTCACTCGCCCGTTCTCTCCGGTTACCCTCCCAGCTTCGCGTTTTCGCCTCTCACGTTCGGGCGGGCGAACGCCGCTCCGCTGTAATTTCGTGAGGGATAACGAATGGCTCGCGCGACTCTCCGGTAACGAGCCGAATCAATCCCGGCTTATCGCAACGCTCGATTCACGCTTATAGCGAACTACTATCCAATCCCCGACGGTCCACACTATTTCGGACGGGCTCTCTATGAAAAGAGATTTCGCGAAATCCAATAAGTCTCTCGGGGCTTTCGTTGTGGTGTGTGTTTTTGTGGGTACCGAAAAGTTGAGAACAATGAGGGGAGACAATAAGCCTCCGGACGATGCGATAAACACACGGTGGATTTGAAACTCCGAAGGATGGTTTGGCATCTCGATCAAAGTTGACAAAAAAAATGTCGGTTTTATTATCAAGAGAATTTATTTGATTGCACATAGCGAAAAAATTGTGGTTTCTTGTATGTCGAAAGGTAAAATTTAATTTATCGCGAAAGAAATATATGAAAAAGTTCAGAACAATGAGTGGACAAAACAAAGTTCGAATGAGGCGTTTGAAAAACAAAATGACAATTAAATTTTCGAGACAACTTATTTGATTGCAAATGTGCCAAGTTTTTTATTTCAACTGCGGCACGCCATTTAATCTCAATCAGAAGGCGGCAAAATTAAAGCAATTTCTTCTTCGAACAAAATGAATCTATCCCGAAACGAATATCATCAGATTGTTCAGTAGTAGTCTCGATAACGTGGAAGCCGGGTGCACGAAAAGCATAAGAACGATAAGAAAACAAGATAAGCTTCCGAGTCATCCAATAAACCTACACAATGTTCGGAACCCCCCCCAGGATCGTTAAGCATCTTGCTCATAGTGAAAAATCAACCTTCAGACCTTGTACGAAAAATGTGAAAAGAATACGATTTAATTTTTGTGAGAACTTGTTTGATTCTGAGACCAACAATTCGCCTTTTTTAATTGCAACTGCCACACGCTATTTAATCTAAAAAATTGTGGGTGCGCAAAATTTAGGTGATTTCTTCTTCGGACGAAGTGAATACTCACATTGTCCAGGGGTAGCCTCGTTAGTCTGGAAGCGGCCGAGTGTGTCCTGGCGGAATTTCCAGGGTTATTGGCGGTGCCGTTAGTAACGCTGGAAGAGCCGTTACCGGAAGTGGCGAGGTTCCCGCCGCTCGACGCGCCGGTATGGGGATTCGTGTTGGTGGCGTTTGAGGACGAGGATGAATTGGTCGACGAGGGGGGTGGTCCCTTGGCCGGAAGAAGCCCGTGGCTCCGATGATCGTTGCTGTTTCCACCGTGTTTGACCGGTTGGCCGGGATATCCACCTCTGCCGCCGTACGGCGGTTTGCCGTCGGCGGGCTTAACGAAACCTCCTCTCTGCGAGGCGTGACTCGAAGAGGCGGAGGTGGTGTTTGCGGACGAGGACGCCGAGCCCGAGGACGATCTCGGTCCGCTCCCGGGCTTTTTGAACTCCTGCGACGAGGGCGAACTTCTGCAGGTGCTCGTTGCCGACGGAATTCTCGCCGACGACGATGCACCCGAGGGCGCCGGACTCGCCGGTACTCCCTCGATTCCAATCAAACGCTTCGGCTCGTCGAGCAAATGCTTCACGAGCGAGTAATTGCCGAGCTTTGATTGTATCTGCTGCGTCGTCCGGTCCTGCGAGTCGGGATTTATCTGAAACACGGAAATTAATGAGACGATTAGCATCGTCGAATCGATCACCTGAGACAAATGCGCCCTTTTTGTTTGTGTAATTAAAGTAAGCCTACACGTGATAAAATTTAATTAGATACAAAATGTATTTAGATCAAAGATCAATTATTCAAAATTAGACGAAATTAGATATTAATTATAAAACTTAGATTAAATTGGTAATCAATTCGTACATATTGGATTCGATTAAAAATTACCTGAGCTGGGCGGCTCTTAAAGTACCTGAGTACTTATTTTTTGGTACTTAAAATATCAAAGTACTTTTCGGTACTTTAAGGCCAATTACTGAGTACTGAGTACCAAGCACTAAGACCAAAGTACTTGTATAATTTTGAACATAACTTCCTCTTTGAGGAAGCTATTTACTCCTAACCCAATATTTTCAATTTCAATTCCAAAAATACGATTTTTTATGCATAAAGTGGAGACTTTTCTCACTTTCGGTCACTGTACTAAATCCATACGCCCTAGATTTAGTTGTTATACATCCAGTCGACCTCCACGCAGTTCCCATAGGTTCAATTGTCGTCGTCCAATCGATTAGCCTGTTACCAAGGATTGGAAACGAAGAGTTCGGACGTTTTGAAAAAATATTGGCACTGAACAGGGCCGTTTGATTTGAAAATTCCTCTCTAAATTTCGTACTCGTGGAACTCCGCCTCTTCCGATTAAGAAGAAAAAGTACTTTGTACTTTGCATTTTATAAAAGTACTTTAAGTACGGAAATTACTTTGTACATAAAGTCCTTGCGGTACTTAGTACTTAGTACCTTAAGTACTTTTCGGTACATTGCCGAGCTCTGAAAATTACTTATGAAATATAAAAATTGAAGCTTAATTGACTGGAAAAAAATAAATGTTGGCAAAGATCTTAGAACAAAAATCGCCAACGATTGGCGTGAGCCACTCCGAGCCGTTTAGCCGGACGCTCCTTTCATTGAGAGATACGAACTGTTATGCGACGGTGGGATCTCGTAGACGTGAAACGGGAGTAAAGACGAGGGAATCGGGGTCGATCCTTTGGTGGGAAGAGAAAGAGACTTATCCGGAGCATCGAGGTAGAAAAAAAAAAGAAAAAAAAATATATATATGAAGAAACACTGAGATAGGAGAAAGGAAAGACTTCGGGAACAAAAATGCCTTGGGGTATCGAAATTGCAGCCGGCTAGACGTCCTCTCGCCGAGGCGATTTTGACGACGACGGCGACCATCAGGCCTGGCTAAACCGGGGCCTTGGACGATTTAGACGAAACGACGGTCGAGAGCCTCCATGCCGAGAAAGACGCGAACGAGCGGTGCCTATACAGGCGGCTTTGATGCTAGAAGCGGTTCGAGGCCCCGAGGAGACGAGAGGAGTGGAACCGGTGACCAGGTCAGGGTTTTCATGTCCGTCACGACCTCGGCTAACCTCACCTTCGAAGGAACTCTCTGCCCCGCTTCCTTCCAGCCGTTTTGTTGCGCAATGCCCGACTACGTAACTGTATCGCACCCAAGAAAATTCGATGACCAGGGATAACCCTTCTTGGTGGACATGGACCTCGGATGTTTCCGTCCGTCTACGAATATATTCACATTTCTTTTCAGATCAGTTTCGAGCAGCTTTTTATTTATATTTTTGTCATTACTTTTGTATTAAATTATTTTGTAAATAAAAGAGAGGCCGATGTTATTCTATTCGTGTTTAAAATGTCTTGTTCGAATTGATAATTATCCCGAGTCGTTGTTTCTACTTAATTTTCTTATGGAATTTTTATAAAAATTAAACTTAATTATTTTTTTAAATTACTTTTGAATTCAATAAAGTGGAGACTGATTTTATTTGACTCGTTTAAGATGTCTCGGCCAAATTGAAAATTATCCCGAGTCGTTGTTTGTACTTGACCTTTCTTATGAAATGCAAATAACAATGAACTTCATTTTTTTTTTTTTTTTGGTTGCTCCCTTTCGCTGTTTTTATTTTCAACATCCATTTTCGCTGTATTCGTTCGCCGAGCTCTTTACTCCGATGTTTTTTCACGAGTAATAGCCTCTCGGCTATTTGCATTTTTTTTTGTTCTCTCCTTTCTTTTAGTTTCGCGTCGCAAGGTCTGCCTGGTCAGTGTTTAATCTTCGCCTTTTCCCCCCGTTTCACCGGTAATGGTTAGAGGAAAAAAAAAAAACAAAAAAAAAACAACACTCCATATAAAGCATAACATTGTGTAATAAAAAAAATCCAATGTACATCATTTGTTACTCGTAAAATAAATTCCTTTTGCGCACTCTTTAATTATGAATTTGGTAAAAGGAAGATGAATTATCGGCTTGCGAGCTTGGACGGCCTGCCAGATAATCCAACCTTCTCTAGGAGAGATTTCACTCGTGAGAAATGATCCGGCAAGCTCTGTGTGTTTTGGTATACAGCCTTCGTAAGAAAAAAAAAAAAAAAAAAAAAAAACCCAAAAAAAAGTTGCTCCGAACCGAGAAAAGGAAGGCTGATTCTCTTATTCTTCTGCCTCTTCTTGCCATTTTCATTCGCCTTTCGACGCGGTTGGCAAGCGGGATGAAACGTTTACCCGTGTGTGTACGGACCGTGTAAAACTTATCGGCGGTATTGCGACTCGGTGTCTGAGCGAGGAAGAAGAGATAGGTACGCAGAAGAAAGAGCCAAGAGGGCAAAGCATAAGAAGAAGGGAAAAACGGCGCGGTGCGGAGTGAGTCGGAGAATCCTGACGCGTATTCGAGCAAAAGCCCGTGTGCTCTATGCTCGCCGTTCGGAATCCTCGCCGAGACTCCCGGGCATGACTACAGAACGGAAAGCCTTGAAGATGCGATGGGATGGAAGCCAGAACGGAACGGGAGTTACTCGGACAGGACAGAGAGAATGTTGCGGAGTGTGTGACTGTGTATTTATTATTATGTGTCGACGAGTAGATCTTGCTTCGCTCGCAAGAGCAACTTGCCCACTATTATCTACCTTGTATTCTGTGTACATTATGTCTATCCGTAGTGTGTATGTCTCTCTATAATGTAAAAACATTTCGCCGCCGTTGTGTTCAAGAATCGCGAAGGACGGGGTCAATTGAAACAGAGGAGTGAAATATCCCCCTTAAAATCCCCCCACCGAAAAGTCCCCTTTGGGGGGGATTTTAAGTCCCATCATGGAGGGGGAAATTCTAAGTCCTCTTATGGAGGGACTGAAATATTCTAAGGGTGAAATTTTAAAAGGTTCGTTTGAAGTTAAGGTCGCTCTTAAGATCGAAATTAAGATCAAAGTTTGGCACGAACTTCATTGCGTGCTTATGATCTATCTTAACCCTTTATAAGTCCGACCTCTTATTAAGAGTTAAGTTCGAACTTAAGATCAAACCTCAGTTCAAACTTGATTTCGTGCTTAAGTTTGTCCTTAAATTCGAACTTAAGTCTCAACTCAAGTTCCATCTTAAGTTCGAACTTAAGATAGATCTTAAGCATGCAATGAAGCTCGAATCGAACTTCGATCTCGAGAGCGATTTTAAGTTCAAACTAACATCTTAAAATTCGACCTAAGTTCTCTTAGAGAGAGGGTTCGAGGAGGGAGGAGTTGGATCGAGGGAGAAATAATGTGTCACTCTAATTGCGTTAATCAATTGGTTTACCGAAAATTTCATGTCCCTTGAGGCATGCCGCGCGTTTCGATTATTCCAAGTTCCGATCCACCATAAGCCTCAATATGTATCAATATATACATATATATTTATGTATGTATGTACATAAATTGGATGGGTACTCCGTTACGTAGCGTATGTTTGGCTAACAACTTGGAAAACTTGTAAAAAGAGACGTCTCGATATACACAACGATATACGTGTACTGTATACAAACTTTTTCTCCCGGCAAAGCGCGTTTTTACCGTTAAACTTCACTCGCTGTTCAACAAGCGGAAGAATCATGGTACACTTTATATAATATGTATTAAAAAATATATAAAAAAAAAAGGACTAATAAATCTCGGCTGTAGGAGTAGCAAGAAAGGGATTCGAGGATTTGCTCCAAAAGATTTCGGCAAAGCTCTTGTAATGTGTACACAGGAATAAGGAGGGGAGGAGGATGGAGCGGAAGCCCTCGGAGGAGTTGGCTTCTCCGTCTGTAACAGCGATGCTGGTAGATGCTCGACAACGATCTCATCTTCACCTCGAACCCCTTTGCTCCTCGCGTGCTCCACCGGTTTCCTTTGATACTACATACATATATACAGATATATACATATATGTATATATATATATATACATATACATATTGCTGAAGAGCAATGCTGAAACGCGGTAGCTCCGCGTCTCGAGTGAACGGCACGGCGAACCGTGGATGAAATTTCGCTCGAGAATAAGAAGCAAACCGAGGAGGATGGAATAAAAAGGCGCGGTGCGGGAAGGGAAAAAACAGCAGCAGCCTCGAGCGGTAGAAACGGTAACGTGCGGAATGACAAACAGAAAGGTAAAAAAGGGGATAAAAAAAAATGAGAATAAGAGAGAAATGAGATAGCGTGAACAAGATGTAAAAGCGATGAAACGGGGACAGAGGTAGAGCGGCGGGGCGGAATGACGAAGGTGGATTTAAACATTCTTGGGTCGCACACGGTATTGAGATGAGGGAAGGAAAAGTCGCAGCTGCGGGCACGGAGAGGGTGGCTACGCGGTGGTTTTTTTTTTTTTTTTCTTCTTTCTTTTTCGCGAACGATATGTATAGTCGTGCAACCTCGCGAAATCAATAACGCCCACTACTCTTCTCGAGTCTCTTATTACACCGACGTACAGGCCGGTTCAGAATTAACAATGAAGCTGCTCTTGGATGGCTGCTCCGAAAAAAATACTTGACGGCTGGGTTTTTGATTATTTTTGATTATTTTTTATATTCATATGTATTGCCGATTTTGTATTTTGTTTTTTATTTATTTTTATTTTTACATTTTTTATATCGAAGTTGCAGCATCGAGGGGAGGCCATAGAGGCAGGATCGATTTGAAATCGCGTTGAAACACTTTCCATATCGAGTCCTCGCCGCGAGCGGACCAAAGTGGCCGTACGGTAACAGCACTCGTTTAACGTCCGGTTTGGCGCGCGTCATTGAGCGTGGGTGTTTGCGGTAACAAAACGGATACAGCACGAGAGCAGCTGTTGGGGCTTTAACGCGCGTCGCGTTAAACTGAAACTCGACAACGCGTGCGGCATTTCGATCTCGGTGGAAATAAAATATATTCAAGAAATGTACATTCGAAATGTATTAAAGTCGGTCCATTTCATTGCTATATAAATCGTATGTGACGCACAAAAATCTCTTTGTATTTAAATGTATATATTCAAATTTAAAAATAATAATAACTAAATGAAAAATTGAAAGAAATTTTAAATACACTGAAAATGGTTTTAAAAAATATATATTCAACGTATGACACATTAATTTTTCTTTGCGTGTTGCTTGTACTTTTTTTTTCACTTGGCCGCTACGAGATTTCATGAATAACGCACGCGGAGGCCACCGTGCGTGGGAAAACTAATTGCCAAAAAAAAAAGCGCGTGTTCAGAGTTCCCGCCATAATCGAGGCGGTGCGCGGTCCGACGAGTTTCACGAGCCCTTCAGAGAGGTTTTTTCCATTCCGCGCGATGTCGAACAGGGAGCGGAGAGGTCGTGGGAGGGAATAAAAAATTCCACAGCAATTTCAGTCAAAGCAGGTTGGACGTTTGCTTTGACTCTGTCGAGTCGTGTTCACGCGTGTATTTTATCTCCCCTCTCCTCTGCATCGCCGCGCTTCCTCCCCGCCCGGCTCTCTTTACCCTTTGCCCTTTATCTTTTCCTTTGGCCGGTTTCGCGGCTCATTTGCTTACCGTTGCGGCAAATGAAAGAGGAACGGATCGCGCGGCGGTCTAAGGAGGTAAAAAGGAAAAAAGGAAAATAAAAAACGATAACGGTGAAGCGAGGAGGAGCGAAGAGCTTAGGATTCGTAGAGTCCCCCCTCCCCCCCCCCCCCCGCCGGCACACACACAAACACCTTGTACTTGTACGTACTTGTGCGCGTATTGACGCTACACGCCAACTTTCCACCAAACCGCTAACTCTCTCTTTTATGCACGCGAACGCGGTGTTTTCTCTATCGCCATTTATTTAGAGACTCGAGGCTTTTTCCCACGGGGCTCCTCCGAGCGTCGTCGACCACATACGCATGCACATCCGGAAATGGAAATGAAAAGTTAGCTCGGTCGGAGGAGTCGAATCATCAAATACTAAAGTTAGAGTTTGATCCGGCTGACTGTTACATATCCCAGCACTGGCACAATACTGGTAGATTCCGCGACACAGTTACGCGCCAATGCTGGGATGTAACCGCCAGCCAGACCTATCCAATTTGGGTATTCGCCTGCACTATCCAACGCATCTAACAATTCCAAAAGCTCGCAAGAGTGTTATCGAGAATTCGATCAGAAAGTCGATCACTCAAACCGTCCGTGCGCAACAGAACTTGCAGTTCGAAACACATAAAGTTGACCGGAGTCAAAGGAGTCAGAGGAGTCAAATCATCAAATACCCAAATTATGCTCGTACGTCCCAGCACTGGCGCGATACCGGAGCCAGATCCACCCTGCCTGATTATTCGCTCTACATTTTAACCTCACAGTCCCAAAAGCTGGCCCAGTTTCGTCGAGAATTCTATCAGAGGATCGATCAATCAAACCGTTCGTGCGCAACGCCCGCTCGGAAACGCCTACAGTTCACCGGAATGTCTCGAGGTGCGAACCCTCCCCCGCATGCACGGTGGAATAACGACGTTGAGAGATTGGCTGCTGATACTTCAGATTCCCGTTGACAAGCGCCCTCGAGGGCGGGCGGGCCGGTCTTTCCTGGTCGTCGCGGCAGATCGTTGAATCGCCGCACACCTGGAAAGCCCCTCGGAAACTCATCCACGGCAGGCCGCTGCACTTTGGCGTGCACTCGACTCACGGGATGCCCAAGCAGAGCGGAGAGTTGGCCCGGTTTCGCGAGTGCAACGGCTATGCATTCACGCTCGATCACGAGGAAGCCGCCTCGCCGCGCACCGGCCGCCCGGTAATTAATCACGCACGAGTCAAGGTCCCGAGGGAGGAGGTCCGAGGCGGATGGACCGAGTGAGCGGGGTGGACAGGAGAGTGACGAAGAACAAGGGAGATGTAACGGAGGAGCAAACGGCGATGGGCATATATAACTATGTGTGTGTGTATATATATATAAAAACTACATATACAACTATACGGATATGGTTGTATGTATAGTGTGTAAAGATATGTGTTTATGTGTATACGTGTGGGTATGCGAATAAGAGACGGAGAGTGAAGAGCGGCTCTCGGTTAAGCGTTAGCCGCGGATAGCCCGCCAAGGCGTTTCGCGCCGGGGCTTCGAGTGAAACGTCAATTAGCGTTTCATTAGTGGGATGCTTGGACTAACAGGTAACGAGATGAACGGCGTTCGCGCCCGCCAGTCGGGGATGTCCTGTCAACGCTCGGGACGATTATAGCGGGATAACGCGAGTGACGCGTTAGATTACGAGGGATGCGGAGTAGCGCTCGAAATACGAAACGCGCATTATCTCCAGTTGCTCGGAGTCGATGTCCTGGCGCTTTGGACATCAAATATGTTACGTACTTTTTTTGTTTTAAGGGGAAAGTATTTAATTTTGTAAATGTATCGAGAGATGAGAGTAAGATGAATTTTATGTAGTTCTCGAGCCAATGAAAATAAAAAATTAAAAACTATCGCAAAATCGTAAAAGTTACGTTACGAGAGATAACGCGAGTGACGCATTAGATTATGAAAGACCAATGCACTTTATGCCCAAGTTTTGGAACTCGAAGTTCTGCCTCTTCGGGCATAAAGCATGTTTCATATTTGTTGAAGAGAAAAATATAGAATTAAAAAAATTTATCAACAGATCACACATATGAATTTCATGTAGTTCTCGAGCCAGTGGAAATTATATTTATTCGATCGCGTTAACGCGCGATCAAAAAATAAATATTTATATTTTCACGAGAGAACATAATGCAATTGTGGCCCGATTAAACCCTTCATGAACGAATTATAATCAATCAAATTCCCGCCCGAATGGCAATTATTATCGTGAACGTGAAAAGCGTTTTAACGCCCGTGGAATTTAAAATCCCGAATGAATTTTGACGAATTTCATCGAATGCGCATAATCGACTGTATCCGATTAATGGAAATTCGGTGTATGACGAGAGAGCGAGCATCGCCGGAGGCGCGCATGTTCGATGTCATATTTTTGTCGTTGCAGCCAATTATTTGCCGTACGGTCTCACACGTACGGAATTTAATCGTTTTATCGAAAAGGATCGAGGAGGCTTTCGCCGCCCGAGGTCGACAGAAATGGAGGAGCAGAATGAGGAAGAGGAGGGGGAAGCGGGTTCAGTTAGTGAATATATATATGCCTGGGTGACTGCCCCGGCGTCTCTCCCGTTCTCCTGTACACCGTACGTGCACCAGCAGAAGCACCGGTAGCAGCTCCACAGCATACAGCGCAACCCTCCCCGCCTCCTTTACATTTTAAAACGTACGTGCACCGCATCGGTGGCTCAACCGGAGAGCTGGCAAACTCTCCCCGCGAGCCTCGCTCTCTCTCTCTCTCCCCTTCGCTCGTTCGCCTCTGCTCTTCTACCCTCAATTCCGTTCGTCCCACAGTTGCGCCGGGGGTTGCATGCAAAATTTTCGTTAAGCGTCGACTCGTTCGAGGGGAAAAGGTGGACGAGCTTGGTGGAATTCACGAGCAAAATATATACATATGTGTGTGTGTATATATATGTATATACACACATACATAATACATATAGGCATGTATATATGTACATATATGTACATATATAAAAAGGTTCATTGGCCTATTGCTTGTTACGCTGCTTTTCTTTCGCTCAGCGATTTTCCTTTGATTCGCAAATATTCTCGCTGCCGCTCAAGATCGAAAAATGGATCGATACGAAAATTTCATAACGCAAATGTTTGTTTCAACCTACACCTAAAAAAAAAAAAAAAGTTATGTAAAGAATTTTTTTAACTAAAATATCGTGATGGGTTTTCGTTTTATTCGTTGCGACGATCACACAGTGATGAGAAATTACTCGATTAGGGTCGTAATTTTTTTTTTCGCGTCATCGTAGTCGCACTCGTCCGATGGTGACGAGGGGTTTATTAATCATTCGAGAGCGAGAAGAAGACAGAGAGTTACGTTAGAAAAGTCGATAAGGTCGATGAGCTTTTCCACTTAGTCTCTCACAGCGCGCACAAGAAAAAAAGGCTGGGAATAAGACATAAAAAGTGAGGCGAGAAAAAAGAAATGAGACCAATTTTCTATGCCGGTGTGTGTGAAGAAAACGAAGACGTGTCCGGGCCGTTCCGGGCGGCGAGTGGGACGGCTTCTCAAAGTGACGAGCTTTCTAATCATTCGGCGAGCGCGGATGGTGGAAGAGAGTCTCGCGAGCATAAATGAGAGAGATGAATGAGGAAGAACCGAGAATAAGAAGAGAGACGGGCAGAAAAAGAGGCAAAAAAAGAACAGGAAAAAAAAGCTGCTGGGAGATCCGTCCATAGCCATCCACTCATCCACGATTATTTTCCACCCTCCGATAGTCGTCGCAGCATCCTCCTCTTCGCCAACCCCCCCGCCGCCCGCAGCCTTCGACGTTCTCTCACTCTTCCATTTCCACATCCATCCTACTATCGTATCTATTCAACTCGAGTCGAGTCCTCTCGGTCTTGGCTCTTCTTCCCCTTCGTTTTTTGTCCCTCAGCCCGTTCGCGCGACCAAGTTTCATGTCCCCCTGGCCGCTCTCCAGTCTGCTTCGCCTATTCACCCGTTTACACCCCCGAAACTAACGCAACTTTATTCCCGTACCGTGAGCGGTGCTTCTGTCGCTCCTCCGAGCGATGAGCATTATTTTCGTCCGCCTTGCGCGATCCAGCAACCCTTACTTTCATTTTTTGTTCCCTCATGCGATTTTCTTCCCTCGCTCGCGTTCTCTTTATTTATTTATTTCTCTTTTCGCCCTCTCGGTATTTCGGAATCCGAGCTGTCCGCTTTGGTTCGCCTTGTTTCGTTCGCCCCAGAAGAGGTTCAAGGTCCCGATCCTACCCTTGCTCGATCAAGTTTCATCACCCCTGAGCCGCTCCAAGAGTCTGCTTCTCCTTTCGCATGTTTACAGCCCCAAAAGGCACCTTTATCGCCGACCGTGAGCGGTGCTCCGACACTGAGAAAAAGTAATCTTTGGATCAACCAAGCCGTGAAGACGTTAAATGTTATCTGGTTGGTACAACAAAAATGTTTCTTTTGATCAACAAATTTTGAACCGATTGCAGGAAATAATCATTATAGACAAATGCTTTATTTATACCAAACAAGCAGGAGCTTTGATCGTATGTCACGATGACTTTTGGTTAGGCCCATCATTTCTTATCTCAGTGTGTCGCTCCCCCGAGCGAAGAGCATTATTTTCATCCACCTTGCGGCCCTCCAGCATCCCTTATTCTCATTTTTTTTTTCTTACTTTATGCGACTCTTCCCTCTTCTTTTCACGCTTCATTTATTTATTTCTTTTTCCCCCCTCTCAGTATTTCCGATTCCTTTGCTCCGCTCGACCCAGAACCGTCCCAAGGTCTCGACGCTACCCTTGCGCGACCGAGTTTCATCGCGCCATTCTCCACTCTGCCTCCCATTTCACCAATTTACAGCCCCGAATCCGACGTAACATTATTCCCAATCGCGAACCGAACTCTCCGAGCGAAGAGCATTGTTTCCCTTCACGTAGTGAAAAAAATCTGTACAACAATTTATTGCCATTTGTACATTTTTCTGTCCCACCATGCGGTTTCTAATTTTACAAAAAAAAAAAAAGTACAAACTAAGATTGTCAATCCCACGAAAAATAAGAGGACAGATTTGTATATTCAAACCTCAACAAACCTTGCCACTTGTTGAACAAACTTTGTCGCTTATTTAACAAAATTTACTTTTGTGGAACTTCGTATTCCGATTTAACGATATTATCTTTACGAAACTCTTCGTATTACGATTTAACGATATTACTTTTCACTGTGCACCTTGCCCCATCCAGCGTCCTCTTATTCCAACGTTTTGTCTTTCCTCGTGCGATTTTTCCCTCCTCATTTATTCATCTCTTTTTCGTCCTCCCACTACTTCCGAATCCGTCTCTTTGCTTCGTCCCCTGTTCGCTCGCTCAGCCCAGAACGGCTCCGAGGCTCCCGATGGTATCCTCGCTCAACCCCCGACCACCAGCCACGTTCCGTGTAACCGCGGAGAATAGTGTTGCTCGCTCGTGCTCACGTGGGTGTGTGCGCTTACCGGATAGAATTATACCCGAGAGAATGAGGGACGATGGCGAGAGAAACGAACAACATAAAGAAAGGCAAGAGAAAAAGAAGCGGGTCGCGCTCGATCACGCCAAGCCCACGTAGTCATTTTTCGTACAGTGGCCTCTTTGGGGATCATCACCCGGGCGAACCGGGGGTCGAAGGTCGAGGGGACGTCGACCGTTCGGCCGGAGTCTCTTCTGCCTCTCTATTCGTCTTTTTACCGCCATAAAAACCAAAAAAAAAAAAACAAAAAAATTCCCACCTCAGATATATATAGTTTTTTTTTGTTTTCGGCTGGAGCGGAAAAAGTGGCGTGTAAACTGCCTTCCCAGCGATATCGCGTCCGAACGATGCTTCCTTGTGCGAGGGTCGATGCCGGATTTTTGCAGAAGATTCTTGGAGAATAAGTGAAAATAATAAATAAAACCTTACGCGGAAAATTAATACGAGTGTTGGAGGAGATTTATTCGACGACTGACCGTCGCCTCGAGACGAGACACCTGGGTGAGATTTCGGAATGAACGATCAGCTTGAGGAGTTGAGGCGAAATATTGCACTGGAGAAAGTTTCGCGCGATGATTTCGATTGAACTGTTGACGATCTGATTGAGTCGATTTTTCGTAGCAGAGGAAATGATAATACATTTTTTATTGGATTCAGATTCTGATTTTTTTTTTTTTTTTTTATAACAAGAACGAAAAACATCATTTTTTATGGAGGCTGAGATTCCGAACATTTTTTTAACCGTTAACCTCGAAATGTTTCTCGCGATCGCCGTAGTGGCGATCTTTACAAAACAAATGCCCGACGTCGATGAGGCCAAGTAAAATTGGAAATACATACAAAATCGCCCCGAGACGATTACACGGAATCGCCGTATTTAGCTCGGTTGGAGTTACGGAAATAGCGCGGAGGACTCATCGTCCGTGGAATCTTCTCATGCTTCGGCTAATGTCGTATATAAGCTGCCGTGAAAGTTATTTTCAGAATTTTCTCAACGCAATAATAACGTCCGGGGGGGGGGGGAGGGGGGTGAGTATCGGACACACCGGTTTGCATGGGACACGCGTTAGCAATCTTCCTGATGAATCCCCTTTGCCACATCGATTGTCTCGCCCTCCCATCCCTGTCTCTAGCGCGAACGGTGTTAAAGTTCACTCAGTTGAGTCATGTCTGGCCTGTTTGACTTCCCAGCACTGGCACGAGACCGCGCCAAGCCCGGACCAGACTGGCCGTTCTCGTACGAGCGCTGGGATGTAACAGCCAGCCTACCCGGTTAATCGTACTGAATACTTCAGTGACTGCCGTGAAAGTTATTTTCAGAATTTCCTCAACACAATAACAACGATTCTTTGCCACATCGGTTATTCCTGTCTCAGTCTCGTCGCTCTTTTAGCCTTCTCTCTAGCGAGAACGGTGTTAAAGTCCACCCAGTTGGTGTATGTCCGATCTGTTTAACATCCCAGCACTGGAACGAGACCGCAATGTCCGGACCAATCTGGCCGTTCTCGTACGCGCGCTCGGATGTAACAGCCAGCTGGACCAAAGTATTTGGTCCAGCCGAAGGTGCTGAATTCTTTAACAACCGCCGTGAAAGTTATTTTCATAATGTTCTTAACGCACACCGGTTTGTGTGAAACTCGCGTTTCTAATCTATCTGACGAATCCCTTTAGCCTCATCGGTTATCCCTCTCTCTGTCGCCCGTGAACGATGTTAAAATCTGGCCAGTTTGAGTATGTCTGATCTCTTTAACATCCCAGCATTGGCACAAAAGCCTGGAAGAATCCGGCCATTCTCGTACGAGCGCTGGGATGTAACAGCGAGCCGGACCAAGCCCTATCCGGCTAATGGCGCTAAATACTTTAAACAAATCCCCGGCTTGTGTACACCGGTACTCGTAGAGGGGCGCGCGCGGTCTACCAAGTGAGTGAATCAAATTAACGTAGCAGCGAGAGGGTTCGGGTGCGCGCCGTTGCTCTGCTGTTGCGGGCAAAGTGGGAAACCCTTTGGTTTGCAAATAAACGAGTCCGGAGAGAGTGAAAAGCGAGTCGGGCGGCGAATGTCGTCGCTTTATTCCGTTCCTTATCACAGCTGTATCGTCACGGGCAGCAACTGCACGAAATCTTTTTCTCCTTTTGAGTGTCTTTCCTCTCCCCGATGGAAGCTCGCGCCATTCCACAATATAGCCGCTATGCAGGCGCACGGACTTCTCGGCGAAATATTGAGGCACGTCGGGTCTGGCGTTAAATACGACGTCGGGCTGCGTGCCTACCCTTCCCGACGCGAGGCTGCGAGAGGAGGCACAGTAGCGAGAAAGCTCGCCAACCAGACACGAAACGCCGCGACAAGGAAGAGGCTGGGAGGGCACAAAAAGGAAACGTTTTATCAGACCAGCCGCCATCCAGCGAAGCGAGGAACGACGGAAGCCACGAGAAAGAAAATTTAAAAAAAAGACTTTACGAAAAATAAAGAAGAATGACGAAAAAGTGAGAGGAGAGAGCGGGATGGACGGGGAAAAATATGCGAAGATGGAAAGACAAGTTGCCGTGTAACCCGGTTCGAATCGCGGCGTCTGTCGAGCGAAATCTCTTTCCATTTTTATCTTCGGTTTTCTCTGTTTTTTTTTTCGCTTCTTTTTTGAGGAAATTGAAAGAGATGCGCGTTTTGATGTTAAGAGGAACTTATACCGATGGCGAAACCCAATATTTCTCCGATGTAGGCGAAGGTTGGAGCGAAATGAAATTTACCTCCAGAATTTACCCCGTACGGTTTATTCACCAACCGTACCGGGCTCAGTGGAGTGTGCGAGGATGCAGTAACGCGATGCGATTTAAGGAGGTTGGAGCGCTTCACGCTAGTGGGATGAGTGCTACATTTTTAAAGTCGGTTATACGAACTTTTACGCATCTGTTGACTACAGTGAACGATTGATTGTATTGCAACAAGTGTTTTCAACCTTGAAAAACATTAATTGCAAAAGTGTTAACGAATTGGCGGTAATTTTCGAAGCTTTCGAAAATCAATTTTAAAAATGTAACACTCATTTGAGTAAATTGAGTAAATTCAACACAACCACAAAACATTCCTAACAAGTTTTTTCCCGCCACGGTTTTACAGAATAAAAGACAAATTGTGGGCTTCACTGCATTAATAAAATACGCAACAAGCCTCATAATTAATGTTTTAATTCCACAAAACCGTTGCCGAAAAAAAACCTGTTCAAAATTTGGTCCTAATGTCTCTTACATCGCCAATTGCACGATGGGATTCCTACCATCCTTGTAACTAAGCCCAGCCAATAAATAAATAAATAAATAAATAAATAAATATACTGTCTGACTCATACGTGATTAGTCTGCGCTTAACGCGAGAATCCAGCCTCGCGGCTGTGCGAAGTTGGCCACTTAGGAAGTGACTATTGAATGGGTAAGTACCGGGGGGGGGGGGCGGTATTACGTATTGAATACAGAGTCGGAGGGCGCCGGTTGTCGCGTTCGCGGCGCGAAGGAGCCAGATGGGCAGGAGAGGTTAATTAATCGTGCCCCTTGGCACCGGTCCACCGTGGCGCTGCTCCGATCTCCTCGCGCCAGTAGCTGTACCAGAACGTGCAGGGGGATGTGGCCCGATGTACCTCGTCCCGTTCCACCCAACGGCGGTATGCACCGCTTGTGTAGATCCAGGATACGGACGATGCAGGGACGAGCAGTGATGCGGTCAAAGCGAAGGGGTGGGCTCTGACGCGTTAGTTTCGCCATCGCCCTCCTCCGCCGTCTCGGCCGCCCTTAGCCACTGTTGTCCGCGTGCCTCCGCGTCGCCAGCCTCGGTCCACGCCTGTGTCGCCACCTTTACCCTCCGCTCTCGACTCCGTCACGCGGAATTGGAAAGGCAATTTATTTTTTCGCGATTTATCCTTCTAACGACAGTCCCGACGATACCGCAACGATCAGGGCAGCTGGTCGAGAGGGCGATGTTAATTATTCCTTTTGAGCGAAGATCGTAGCGAGCGCTCGTAGCGGTGAAGCGTGCAACTTCGTGAGTGCGAGCCGCCCGATGAAATGTTTCGAATCGGTGGCGCAGAATGACTTTGTGACGGGAGAAGATCGATGAATTAATGACGAAGTAATTTTTTGCAATCGGAAAAACAAGTTAATACAAATCCTATTCAAATTTGAAGGAAAAAGGAAGCAAATGGATAAAAAGACACTGGTAATTAGCCCGTTGTCCGTACCTCCGTATCGTCAGCCTCGCTCCACGCCCATGCCGCCACCTTTACACGGTGCTCTCGACACGATCACGCGGAATGGAAAAGCCAATTTATTTTTTCGCGTTTTATCCTTTCAATGATAGTCCTGACGATACCGCAGCCATTAGGGCAGAGGGTCGAGAGAGCGACGTTAATTATTCCTTTTGAGTGAAGCTTGTTCGGCTTGTCTGCGGTGAGGCCGTAGCGTCGCAGTCCCGTGCGCCGGAGCGCCCCTAGCGGTGAAACGTCGAAGTTCGCGAGCGCGAACCGCCCTATGGGCTGTTTCGACTTAAAGGCACAGAAGTCCTCGTGCAGGGGAAATTACGAGGACTATCTGGAGTTGAAGGTCGATAAATTAATGAATAAATAATTGAATAAATAATTAAATAAATAATTAAATAAATAATTAAATAAATAATTAAATAAATAATTAAATAAATAATTAAATAAATAATTAAATAAATAATTAAATAAATAATTAAATAAATTGTCAAGCAAAAAAGAAAAATGATGTTTAATCGATTTCCGATTGTCCGGTGAAGATCGATAGTTCGTCAATATAAAATCTACTCGTAAAAGGGCAGTAAAGGCTTATCGACCGTGCGAAAGAAGAATCGCCGTCACAGTACGTAACAGCAGGTGCTGGCGTTGTTCATTCCTACAGCAAGGATGTAGGAATGAGAAAGGGTCGGGCAGGGCCGCACGACTGCACGAGACACGTTGATGTGTGCATACACATCGGGAAGGAGGTGTGGGCAGAGGAGCGTCGCGCCACACGGGTAAGCCTCGTGCCACGAGCGAGCAACCCGTAAAACATGAGTTAGCGTAGAGCCTCGCGGTACAGCGAGTAGTCGTCGGTCCCGTTGTTTATTTCTCGGTCTAACCGTGGCCCACGCGAGCAACCATGTGAAAAAGGGACTCCTGTGACGTAGGTAGGCCAACTGCCGCGCGCTACAAAGGCCAGCCGCACATGCGCGCCCGAAAGATCGCTGCCGGGAGAAAGAACAAAATGATTCTTCGATGGAAATTCTCTCTTTCACATGTTTCAAGAAAAAAAAAAAAATTAATAAAAAATTGCGCAAAAATTCCAACGAAATAAAATTCAACCACGCCACCTGGCACAGACCAAGACTGAATGAGACGAATGTACACGAAGGTGACGAAAGTACCTTCTATAGAGTCGAGCCCCGTTTATCCGTGGTAATGTGGGGAGAACGTACGTCGGATAAGTGAAATCTCCGATAAAATGTATAACATAGGGGAGAGCGGGGGAAAAATGGCACAGCGGGGCAAAACGGGACAATGAGACAAAAGGCAATTTTCCAATAACTTTTGGATGGTGGCGATGGTGGTTCGTGGGGCAAAATGGTTTCGAAAGTTCGGATGTATCGCTGGGACAAAATGGGACATCCAAAAATTATGCCATTTTGCCCCTGTCTCCCCTATTCAAATCAAACTTCTACCGCTAATATCTATTTCATTAAAATAACACCGCTTCATATAAACATTAACTTTATTAGTTAATTTAGTTATTTTTTAAATACGATTATAATTTCGTAGATTAACATTGACTCCATATAAACATAAACCAACGACTCTAAAATCCGAACTGTTGTATTTGCAACTCGCAATAAATAAAGCAAACTTGCAAAAGTCTAAAATAAGCAACAAACTTGCCTTTGCGAACTGCAACGCGCTGCTCTTTTTCCTTTATATTCGACTTTTCCGTATTAATCCGAGCCTCTAGCTCAGGGCGCGAGGCTCGGATGACTCGGGTGCTTCGGACAAGGCTCGGCTAATCGAAGCTCCGATAAGCGCGCTTCTACGCTACATGCATCCGAAACCAAAAAAAAAAAAAAAACCTCAGAAAGACCAAAGAGTGACGACCTCTCCCCATCTCTCTCTTCTCATTCCCTTTTTTCCTCTCTTTATTTCGTTCTTATTTCACGTTTCTCTTTTCTCCGTCTCTCTCTCTCTCTCTCTCTCTCTCTTTCCCCTCCCGCGCTCGCCACTGCCATCCGGAGCCAGCGGCGTACGACTCTCGTCAAGCCACCGCATTATCCCACCCACCCTCCTCGCACACCGGTATTGATTCCATCCCCCTCCCCTTCTGAACCCCGGACCATTCATTCCAGCCTCTGACTCTCTATCTCTCTCACCCCCCGCCCCCCCGCCCGTCCACCTCGCCTCTCGGTAATGCCGCGAGAGAACAGGAGAGTCGGTGGACTCGTGGCCACTGTAGTATTAGTAGTGATAGTAATAGTAGTAGTGGCAGTCTCGTCGTCAGTTCGCCCAACCGGAGTTTCCAACCCCGACCCTGTTTGTGTGATGAAATCCGTGAGTGTGTTCCCCGGTTTCACCCTGCTGGCTCTATAGACTCTCACCCTCCCGCTGTAGCGTCTACGCGACTCTACCCAACCCCCACGACACCCCCCCCACCCCCCGCTTTCGCCCCACCCCCCTTGCCGCCCTTCGCCGGCGGCCCCTTCCAACGCTACGGTTTTCTCTCTTTCCCACAAGCCATTTCTCTCGTGCATTCCTCTCCTTCCGCTAGCGTCTCTCTTTCCCGCACTTTGTCCCAAGTCCTTTGCCTCCTCTCGCTTACCCAGACACGAATATACAGAGAGAGAGAGAGAGAGAGAGAGAGATATTTTCTGTACATTATTCCCCGAAGAGTTTCTCGGTTCCTCGGCCGCTTCCCATTCTCACTGGGAAAAAAAGAGCGTTTATTTTCATGTTGACGAATCCTTTGGTGGATATGGCGGAATAAATGGTCGTTTATTGTTGATACGGTTTTGTTGATTTTTTTTTTTTTTTTTTTTATGGTGAATTGTTGTATGGTTTTGGTGGGGCGATTACTTTTTGCATGGCTCAGATACAAATTTTCAATAGGGATATTTTTAGAAGATTTTTTTTTTTAACGGGAAATAAACTCTCTATTGGAGATAGATTTTATGTATGTTATTGCCCGAACAGTTTCGCAGCTCTTCGGCCGTTTCACGTTCTCACTGGGAAGAGGAGCGTTTATTTTATGCTGACGAATCTTTTGGTGGATGCGGCGAAATAAATGCTCAGTGTCAATAAATCTTAGTCGAGACAAATTATTTTCTTATGTCAACAAGTGCTTCGACAATCTTGTTGACTTGGTTTCAAATTTTATCCACCCCCCCCCCCCCAACTAAAATTCGTTAAGAACAGAAGAATATTTATTTCGCCATATTGGCCGAAAGATTTTTATTAACAACAAACAAGCTCTTCACTCGGTGATCACTTTGCGCCCTTTCTCGTCGAATATTCTCTCCTCATCCCCTGCTGCCAGTCTTCGAAATTCATCTTCTCCCCCTCTCACGGACTCCTCAGCTACTTATAAATGTTAAGAAATCTTTTGTTCGACACGACGAAATAAATACCCATTTATTGTCGACAAAGTTTAGTTGACACAAATTATTTTTTTTTTACCAACAAATGGTTCAACAATTTTGTCTTCTCAATTTCAAATCTTATCCACCCCGCCTACAATGACTAAACAATAAATGCCCATTTATTCCGCCATATCCGCCGCAAGATTTTGATTAACATTAAACAAGCTCTTCACCCGGTGATCACTTTGCGCCCTTACTCGTCGAATATTCTCTCCTCAACCCCGTCTGCGAGTCTTCGAGGTACGTCTCTCTTCCCCCCCCCCCCCCCTATGAACTTGGCGTTTTCTCACTCACACGTTCGGCTACCGGTTACCTCTTGGCATTCCCGCTAAAACTCATCCTCCTCCATACCCCACCGTGCAGCTATAAACGCGGGCACAGGCCGGCAGCGAACCCCGCGCGCGCTACAGTCAAAGCTGTCTAGGGTCCCCCTTCCCCCCCCCCCCCACCCTTCCCGCCAAGCCGCTCGAGTGGCTTAATAAATTACGCTAAATACCACCGGGCTCACGTAACTCTGTGCCGCCCGTCGGGGCTACCGCTGCACAGCTTCTACGTATCCTGTGCACACAGACACACACACACACACACACACACACACACACACACACACGCACACACACGCGCGCGCGGAGGTCGAGTTTGTGTAGGGCATTATGGAGTATTACAGAGAGGAGCGGGAACCCCCTCGCACGACGATGATACCCGAACGGCTTGTAGTTCGCTCGCGTGAACACACGTCTGTGCGTTATTGCGATATCGCTTCGATCTATACCTATGGGTACTACGTACAGGGACTATGGACTCCAATATGTGCGCACCGTACTACAATATCCAGACGAATGAGCGTCGAGGCTCGAACGCGAGGGTTCAAAAGGTCGCACACGTACCGCAGATTTATATATATATATATATATATATATATATATATATATATATATATGTGGGTGTGTATTTTTTATTATGTTCCCGAGTCTTTAACGAGCGATATGCAAAGCACCCTGCGAAATTGATTACACTTGGCGGAACAAGTTCTCGGAATGGATGTGTAGTGCGGATGTGGAAATGAAACCTAACACCTTTTCTGATTTTCTTTTCTTTTTTTTTTTTTTTGTTGTGCTGTTAAGAGGTCACCAGATTGTCGTTAGTTTAAAGACTGAGTTATGTTTTTGTGGGAAAAAGTAGGGGTAGATCTATGAGGAATAAAAATGGGTAGGTTTGTTGGGACGAATAAAAATTAATTAAAATATTCATTGGATGGAATTTACTTATTTAGAGGGTATCGATTTTTCTTTCGAGTAGAAGGAAGCCCGAGAAGTCGAGTGGCGAGTCGTTAGTTTGAATCAAGCGACTTGCGTTTTTGGCCTAACTTGGCCAAATTAGAGCTGTGAGATTTTTGCGGAATAAAAGTAGATAGGTTTGTTGTGACGAACAAGAATTAATTGTAATATTCTTCGGATAGAATGGACTTATCTAGACGGTATAGGTTGTTCTTTAGAATCGAAGGAGCCTGAAAAGTCGAGTGGCAAGTCATTAGTTCGATTCGAGCGACTTACGTTTTTAACCTAACTTGGCAAAATTAGAGCTGCGAGATTTTTGGGGAATAATAGTAGATAGGTTTGTTGTGACGAACAAGAATTAATTGTAATATCCTTCGGATAGAAGGGACTTATCTAGACGGTATCGGTTTTTCTTTAGAATCGAAGGCAGCCGACAAGTCGAGGGGCAAGTGTTAGCTTTCGGCTCGAGAGAATTCGCGACTGAATGGAAAAAGCCAAGAGGGACTTATATAGCGTAAAGATTGAAGGCGGAGGATGCGAGGGGAAGAAACGATGCGAAACTCGGTGGAAGCTCAGCCGGATCCTCCCAGGACATCCGAGCTCAACTGTGCTCTCTTGATAGTACACTCTTCGTGTGCCTTCTCAGGATTCATCGCCCGACGTCTGACCCTCGGCGCGCGAGAACCCCACCGGGGCAGAGAGGGAGGACTTGAATTATGCAAGGGTGCCTCGTGCAAGAAAAGTGAAGGTTCTCTCACGCCTTCTCGATCCCTCCCGGCGGCGGCTCGGAAAAAATATCGTGCCAGCCGCTGGCACATTTTTCCAATGTGCTTCGCACAATCGTCAATGGAATTTCTCGGGACTGAGAATGTACGATGACCCAACTTTCTCGGCCGATAATACATTTTTTCACCCACAAATTGCGCGAAATTAATTGTTATCGTTAAATTCGAAAAAGTTTCACTTAAGATAGCGATAATTAGTTTCAACTCAAACTTTTATGTTCAATTGAAACTATCGATTTGGCGCATGAAACCTCCGTATGACGTATACAATTTTTGTACTTAACTTTAAAAGATTATGTTTATTGACTGAAAGTTATAATTTTTTTTTTTACTCAAAATAGAATCAATTTTTTTTATGAAAAAAAAAAAAAAAATGACTGTCAGAAGTTCTAGTGTGCAGATTGAGAAGGAAATATCTTTACCGCTGCGTTTTAACATTCGAATTGGAGTCGAGCGCCGCTTCGATGTATTGTAGAACAGCCGCGATAAAAATCTTGTTTGAGTGTATTTTTTTTTTTTTTTTTATCGCTCAGTTCGAACGATTTCGACGTCAATATCGCTGTCGGACGGACACAGATGTTCCTCGACGGATTTTTTTTTTTTTAAATAGGCATCACGCTCAGATAGCTATTCCATTACCGTGCCTGAGTTATCATTCGTTGTACGGTGTTTGCGCAACAACCATTAGAGTTTCTCGTGTAGCCGTCCGTGAGTTTATACGACTGACCCATGGTCGAGGATATTGTACAACTGCACGCTCGTCGGTACGTTAACGAGATATAAACCTCGCGGGCGTGCGGAGTTCGTGTACACGAGTGGCATGCGGACGGAGGGACACCCGAGCGTGGATATCGAACACCTACGCATATTGACAGATCGCCGAGCAAGCTCACTCGCTCTGCCCCGCCGCATCGCCGGTGCGAACGATTATTCGACTTTGTCGAGTGAACGGCAAAACCAGACGGGATTTTACATCGAATATTTGTTATTACGATATATTGTTTAAATTATTTATTGTTTATTTGTTTTTGAGTGACGAATATTTTTTTTTTTTATATAAACAATTTAATAATTTAATTTAATATTTTTTTAAATATAAATCAACAAAGTCGAGTCTTTGTAATATTGTAATTACAATAATAATATATGTAATATCAATCGCAAACTTATTTAATCGTCAGTCAACGCTCGACTATCGAGAAATATAATTATAAATAATGCTAAATCAACAGAGACACGATATTGAACTTCCGGTTTACTTATCAGTCGCAAACGATATTAGTTTTTTATTTCAATGAAAAACGAACATTTTGTCAGAAGTTCAATATTGTCATTTTATTGATTTAATTATTTACAATGTTTTATTTTATTTTTTTTATTATTTAGATGTTTAGAGAGTTAGTTGACCGGTGAAAAGATTGATTTTATATCCGGTCGGTTTTGAGCGACTTGTCTCTGCGGAGCGCAGACTCGGGCATTACAACATTTGGAGGGACGGAGGGTCGATGGGGGGAGCTCGGCAGAGTCAACCCGGTGAGCCAGAAAGGCATGTGTAACCGAGGCGAACAAGCTCCGGAGGGCTGTCGAGCGAGAGGATCGATAATCGAGAAACCGGAAGACGGCCGATATCGAAGATACCGTGACTAGTGATCCACCAGTAACGTGCCCGACGATAATAGCGGCCGCCGTAGCTGTCGGCTACATTATTGACCTTGAGGATCGATAGCGCGCCCGGGGACCCTGGCGATAGCGTGACGACCGATAATACGTATTTTAGATGGATACATATATATATATATATATATATATATATATATATATATATATATATATATATATATATATACACATACATATATATATATATGAAGGTAAAAGGTACAACCTACGACATCGTCGCAAACTACTTTTAGCCCAAAAGCGTAAATTAAGTACGACCGTGGCCTTGAAATTTATGTTTTTTTTTTTCTTTATTTCCTTATTCTTCTTCGTAATTCGATGATCTATAAATAAATTCTCTCACACTCCGCGAATAATTGAACGATTATTATGTTTCCCAGCGGTTTTTTTTTTTTTTTTTCTTTCCTAAATTTTATTCTCTGCCGCATAATCACTAGATCGCGATGAGTGAAAAAAAAAAACTCTGCACAGAATCATGACGAACGGTAATACGTATATTAGAATGATATATATGCATATCTATATATGTACATATGTATGAAGGTAAAAGGTACAACATACGACATCGTCGTCAACTACTTTTAGTCCAAAAGCATAAATTGGGTACGACCGTGGCATTGAAATAATTTTGTTTTGTTCCCTTATTATTCTTCATGATTCGAATGATTTATAAATAAATTGTCAAATACACTCCGCGAACAATTGAACGATCAATGCGTTTCGCGGAGTTTTCTTTTTTCACTTTTTTCCGCCGCTTAATTACTGGATCGTGATGATGAGTGAGAAAAAAAAAAAAAATTTCAATGCAACGCGCTCCGCACAGAATCGTGACGAACGATGATACATATATTAGATTTATATATTAATATATATGAAGGAAAATGTACGACATACGACATCGTCGTAAACTACTTTTAGTCCAAAAGCGTAAATTAGTTACGTCCGTAACATTAAAATATCTATGCTTTTTAATTCTCTTGTTCATCTTCATAATTCGGCGATCTATAAATAAATTGTTAAATGCACTCCGCGAATAATTGAACGATTATTATGTTTCCCCGGGCTAGTTTCATTTTTCTTTTCTGCCGCATAATTATTAGATCGCGACGAGTGAGAAAATCACATTTCAATGCAACGTGCTCTGCGCAGGTTCGTCCGGTATGTGATATATACAAGTGGGATATCAGCGGCTCGATTTCATAAGGGCGTATCGGTTTTGCGCAAGCACAGTCGCTCGGAGGAGCGACAAATCGACGCCCGACGTCGATCACCGAAGCCGCGAGGCTTCGTCGATGTCGACCTCGAACGTCTATGAAAGTAATTATGGAAGCGTCGGCACGCCAGCCAGTAGCTTCGACCGCTGCGTCCCGGGGCAACCGAAGCGCGGATCTTCCGCGAGCCTTGAGATGGAGGAAAAAAAAATTGTTTAAAAATAAAATTACAATAAACTCGCGAACTAACGCGGCGAGCCCCTCGAAGATATCGTTCGATCCCCCCCCCCCCTTTTTCTTTTCCATCACACTTACTTTTGCATATCAAAATAAAAATCTCGAAAACTGTTAAATGTTAACATTATTTTTGCGTGTTTTACGCGGTGGAATTATGTCGACAATCTTGCGGATTTTCGCGGGCCTCGAGATGGACATTTAAAATATTTTTTTTATATAAAAAATAAAATAAAAACGTGAATGACGGCGGCGACCGCGTTGAAGTTACTATTCGATCCTCATCGTCCCCCCTTTTTCACACCGCGCTTTCACATTTTCCATGATAATAAAATACAACTCTGGAAATCCGCTAAATATGAACTTTTTTTTTTTTTTTTGCCGTACTTTACGCGGTGGAATTTTCAACAATCCTACGGATCATCCGCGAGCCTTGAGATGAAAAAAAAAAAAAAAAAAAAAAAAAGAAACTCTTCAACGAACGCGGCGACCCCGTCGAAGACATTATTCGATCCCTCCCCCCCCCCTTTTTCTTTCCATCACTCTTTTACTATTTCCTTGACGGCAAAATATAAATCTGAAGAACTGCTAAATACAATCGTTCTTTGTGTACGTTTTTTTTACAGTGGAATTATGTCGACAATCTTGCCTCCACGATCGCTAAAGTACGATCTTCCGCGGACCTTGAAACGATGCACGGTTGATCGGGCGCCGCGACGCACTCGCGAGACTCGAGAGACTAACCTTACCGGCCTATAATCTAGCGGCACTGTAGCACGGACACACTCGGGCGAACGAACAAATGTATGTGCGACGTGACTCTTATATATATATATATATATATATATATATATATATATATATATATATATATATATATATATATATATATATATATATACATATATATACAGGCGGATCGACCGAGCTCAGATGGAAACGTGAACGGCGACGCAGGCGATGCCTACGGAGTGTCGCAGTAATCTCTCGCGAGCGATACGAAATTGTGCGAAGCAGCCATGGAAGGCGCCGATGTCAGTATGGAAAGATTAAAAAATAATAATAATGAGAATTAAAAAAAAAAGTACCGTGAAAAAAAGAAATGGAAGAGAAATGTTTACGAAGCGACTATAGAAGATAGAACCGGCGAGTGTGCGAGAGGCACGGCGGAACGGAAGGGGGGGAGGGGGGACAAATGGTCGAACGGAGACACGCGCCCGGATTACGTAACTGAGCACAGCGTATAACTACGATCGAGCCGACCTACAAATCACGGGCTTCGCTTTCCGCTTAGCTGCGCTCTAGAGCTCCTCGACACGACCGAGCCCCGTGGATGATCGAAGCCAGACTATACCGTACGACCTATCGCCGAAAGTTAATATCCAATAATAAACACGCAAACTATTACAATCGCCGATTTTAAAGGCCCGATTATATCATCGAACCAGTTGTACCTTGGGAGGAAGTTTCGTTATCGTGATATTTAAAAAAAAAAAAAATAAATGCTTCAAAGACTTTTGTGTAAACGTGTTCGATTTTTCAGAGCAACGTTAAGATTTTCAATGTCCAGGCAATTAATTTTTTTTTTTTTTTTTATTTGCAATCGATCAAATGGCGTCTTAAGAATCCTCTGCTTTTTTTACCAATTTTTATTTCCGCTAACTTGCAAAGACTTCGTGATAATGTTCCGACGGTAGATTGTTCGACATTTTTCCGAATCCCCCTTTGAAATAACGAGGAATGAATTTGTATTTTTTTTTTTTTTTTTTTACATCAACGTCCAAGACAGGCCGTTCTGCTTACGATTACGCAAGTCGATCGCATGTCTCTCCAACCGAGTACAAAAAAAATATATGTTTATGTCAACGTGTTTGGAATTTTTTTGGAGCAACGTTTGGAACGATCTGGAATGAGATTCTCAATATTCAGACTTTTTTTTTTTTTGCAATCGATTAAATGGAATTTTAAGAATCGTCTGCGAATTTTTCTAAATTTTTTTTCTTCTCTCGACTTCGTTGCTCCAAAAACGATATTGAAGTCCGCGAACATGCAGAGACTCCGTGACATTATTTTCGGAGGGCATATTGAAAGAGCGAGAAATAAATTTGTATTTATTTTGTCACGTCCGCACGCGAGACACGCCGTTCTGTTTACGATTATGCAAGTGCGTCGGTCGCATGCCTCTCGAACTGAGTCGACTCGAGGATAATAATACCGTCGAATGAGCGGTCGAAGCGACGCTCGGCATTGCGCCATGCGCGCATCATTGTAAATAGCGGTCCGTCGAGGACCGATTGAAGCCAAAATCGGATTTCCTCGACTTTCCACTCGGCGTATCTCGTCGTCGTTCCGACACTATAACTAATTATTCCCGCTGTATTAGAACGAAACAAAAAATTAAATTAAATAAAAGACTAGGAAAAAAAAAAAAAAAATTGTATTCGTACGAACGCTTTCTCGCGGCGAAGGCGCGTCGTTTGTCGCGAGCGGGACGCGGCGGGCGGGACTGATCTCTCTCTCTCGAGTGCGTGAACGCGCGCAGCTGGTGGTTCGCTTAATTAGGCTAATTGAGGACGCGAGATATCGCAGACATGCGAGATCCCGCTCGGGCTCTACGCGCGATACTCGAGAGATTCGCTGCGGCCCCGGCAGACGAACTCGCCGACTTTATCCCTCCCGCTAATCACGAATAATTCAATTATTAATCTTAACGCGAGTGATACCGCGACGAGAAGTGAAAGCACAAAGAGGCAGCGGGTTTTGGAGAGAGGAAATATAAAGGAACTAAAGTTTCGCAACTCTCGCGACCTGATTAAATTTTCATTATCCGCTTTTATACTTCTCTGCCATACGTCAATATTTATCGGTATTTTTTAATTTTGTCAATTGAAAGTAACTTTATTTATTTTATGTTATTAAACCCCTCCTCTTCCGCTCTTAAAGAACTGCACTTCGTGGAATTGCACAGATTTCGACAGTTCAACTACGATCCTATATTTTTCGCAGTTCGTAAATGAAATAGTACTAGAAATAAAAAAAATTCTGTCGAGTTAGATCGATAATTTTTTGAACAAATAACTTTTATAATTGTATCTTGGTGTGGTCGATGATTTTTTGGTCGCGGAAGTTAATCGAGCCGGTGAAAATTCGGCTGACCGATCTAGCCCAACGAACGTTCGACGATTAACCAAATCGGTAATGGGGATTAATAAGTGGCGAGTTCGTTTTTTGTTGCCTCGGATGAATGGCGACGCACCAACCAGGAGGACGATGCAAGCGATGAAATTATTCAACGACTGCGTGACCTACTGGGAGACCGGAATAGCCGGGCGGTACGCGTGCGTCCGTTTACGTGTGCGCTGCTCGTGATTGCTGCGGCCACGCTCGCCGGATGTGGGAAGGGACGGTCAGAGAGAAAAGAGGGTTTAGCTCACGGGTGCCTTTGCGAGTGCTACGAACAACGACACACCGATATGTGCATCAAGTGTGCTGTTCGCGCATGCGTGTACAACCTATATACATACACACATGCATACATGCGAATATAAGCATGCACATACATGCATGGACATATACACGTACCTACATATACATAGGGGGGCGAACGGGGCAAAATGGCACAGTCGGCCAAAACTCAATTGTCCAATAATTTTTTAATGCTCCATTTTGCCCCATCGATGCCCATACATGGACATATATATATCTAAATACGCTTTATATATTATTTCCTGTGTCGTTTTGCCCCGCTCTCCTTTATGTACATACTTGGATTTATATATATATATATATATATATATATATATATATATATATATATATATATATATATATATATATATATATATATATATATATATATATATATCGTTAAATACGCTGTGTATATTATTGTATCTAGGCATATATACACAATATATATGTACATATGCGAGCACACGTTTCACCGTGCGGTTGGGCTTCTAGAAACTCAGTGTGAGAGCCGACTACCACCTATTCCCAAGCGCACCGTCGTCCGCATGGACATTATAATAATACAATAATCATCCGCGAATTTATGTATGAATTTATGATTACACGTCACTCTCGCTATCGTACTCGTCAAACTAATATACAGATAAAGCCCACATAGCGTTTTAGTCGTTTCAGTTCACGCGCCTCGCCAGTATATTCATGTATATATAGATATATATATACATATATAGATAAATATATGTATATATATATTTTTTCTGGCCTCGAACACTTATTGCGCGTTGACGTTCTTATCGGAGATCGCGTGATTCGGCAACTCTTTCTTATTCCAACTCTCTCCCTCGTTCGCCCAGGCCGCGATTTTCGTTATCGCACGATCGAAGCACGAAAGCTCGCGAATTGCTATCGTAAAAAAAAAAGCGTTTAATAACGCTAAACACCGAGCGGGAGCGTGCGCTAAAACACCCGCGAGGAAAAAACGTAAAAACGTCCGAAAGAGAAGCCTGTTGAATTTTTCGAGGGAGAGATAGAGAGGGGGACAAACGAGAGTTTTATAGAGCGAGAATTTATGGGGGGGGGGGGGGGGGTTGTGTGTTGGCTATATAGCGCACCTCGTTTCGGCGAACGAGACGGTCGATCCAGGCAGGGGTGAAGGGGGGAGGGGGGGAGAGACGAAAAACTGCTTGTCCGACAATTTAGTTCGAATATTTTATCGACCGATCAATCATAAAAGATCGGTCGAACGAAATCGGCGAGCCTCGATTAGTTACCGAAAAATCGGCCGATCGATACCGGAAGTTTCGGTGTTTAATCGACGGGTCGTTTAATCGACGACGGCTCTTCGTCGAGAACGCTGCGTTCGTTAAATCCTTCCCGGTTGATTTTGCACCCGGGCGACGGGCGCGTCGATATCCGGTCTTCGGGGGCGAAACTTTTTCGTTCCGATCGCCCGAACCGCGATGAAACTTTGCGGACAGTTGACCCGGCTAGTGGCAGAGCCGCGACTCTCCGCACCCTCGGCAGTTACCGAACGATAAATCTCGAGGGCCAATCTCCCCCCCCCCCCCTCCCCTGCAAGAGGCAAGAAACGTCGCAGGGTAGGTTCACTCTCGACGGTGGTTGGTGTCTTTACGAGCGATCCGAGACCGGAGAGCCTGTGGGACGTCCGTAGCGCTGCGCGCATGCGCAGACGCGCGCACGCACCCTCCGAGTCAAAGAGGAAGCCTCGGCCTGTGCGAGCCGGAAGACCTAAAGTAGGCCTTCACGCCACTCAACCGCCTTCGCCAACCCTCTTCTCGGACACACACACTCATCCTCGAGGAATCCTGGTACAACCTTACACTAACCGCATGTGGGCCAAACTGCGACGCACTCGCGCGACGATGAAATATGGCGCCGGGAAAATAAAGCTGAAAATAATTGAAATTTGAAGAAAAAAGAAAAATGGAAACGTGACAGAGGAAATGTGTGAGGACGCGAAAAGTTTGTGAATTTAGTATACAGGACTGGAAGTTTTTATCCATGAAAAAAAAACGGGCACATTAAATTGAATTTACAATTTTTGTTTTAAAAAAATCATTAAAAAGTATATGATTAAAAGTAAAGTGTTTGTAAAATTTTTAATATAGTGTAGGTACACTTTTCATCACAATCGTACATACAATTTAATGTGCCAGTTTGTGAACGAATAATTCCAATACATTAATCAACATTAAATTTCATACTAATTATGTACTTCGAGGAATCCCGGAAAGACATTCCACTGGCCCGATATAGGTCAAACTCGGCGCACTCGTGCGCTATAAAAAAAAATCGCACCCGGAAAATGAAACTAAAAGGTATTGAGAAAAAATAAATTTAAAAATATAGAAAACCCGAGCGGGAAGGTGCAAGGGGACGAGTCGATTGTCGACGATGAATAGGATCATAATAATGATCATAAAGGAGACACTCTCGGTCCATTTTACGAGGAATAAAACGCAAATGGTATTATCGGGTGGGGGAAGACGAGAGGCGCTCGCGTATTCGGCGAATGTCGGACCAAGATACGATCTGTCGATACGACCGCGACAGAAGCTCTCTCGTGGGTTTGTGGATACTGGCATCGGTTAAGCTGTATATATTTCCATTTTTTTTGTTTCCTTTTTTTACAGGATTGTTACGCAAGGATTGTGTGTCTGGAGCCGGGTGAAAATTCGATCATCGATATTTTCGCGACCTTGCGTCTCGACGCGCTTTGTCGAATTATCGATGAAATGTTTAGGCGCGAAATTGACTCGCCTACTACTATTCGATTATAGGTATTCGATGTGCGGCGTCGACTCTTCGAAAAACGCGCATTATGTGCCAAATCTTTTCACAGTTAAAGACAAAAAATTAAATTTTATGCCATGGAAGCAACTGCAGAATAAAAAATTATTGGCTTAAGTACTAATTATTAGCATCAGCTTAAGTACTAGTGAGCTTTAAGTATCAGTTAAGTGTTCAATTAAAAAATTACTTAAGTTTCATCTCAGCAATAAGATGCAGTACTTTGACTCTCCGGAGTCCGGAGACTCTTTACCGTCGAAAAATAATAATTAGTCTCAACTCCATGATGCTTTCACTGGATCAAAATTTTCGACAAACATAACGCTCGAATGATTTACTTTTATTAATTTTCAACGCCAATATAAAAAAAAAAAAAAAAAAATTGAAATTATATACAATAATGTTCATCATTTTTCTGACCGCCACTTTTTTTTTGCATTGTCGAGTAGTGTCCGTCTGGCGACAAACGACTATGAGTGTCAGACCGCTACCCTATGCGCCAATTTGAAAATATTTATCCGAAATATCGGAGAAAATGTCCCGCGACACGATGATTTTGGCGTTTCGCGGCGTAATGCGAACATAGTATGTCTATGCGTGCACGTGTATGTATGCGACTACACGCGAGCACTCTATTGGATACATTTTTTTTCCTCACATGCTCCAAAAAACCAATAATCACGGCCTTTATGTGTATTTCACTATTTCCGCGATATGCTGTTTTTGTCTGTTTTCACCCGTACAACGGCCAAATGTGGCAATTTTTGCATTTGTAAGTTACGTTCATCTGGGAAAACACGAAGACGAGCGCTGAACCGCTGCCACATGTCTTAATTCGAAAATATTTGCTTTCAAATGTGAATTAAATGTCTGGGGGCATTTTACTTTTTGGCATCCGTAAGTGTATTATGCGCAAAATATATCCATGTATACATACATGTGTATTTGACTACACACGAAGACTCTACTGGACGTATTTTTTGACCTTCTACGCAAACAAAAGTCGAAAAAATAATTACGGCATTTCTGTGTATTTTCAAATTTTGACTACACTCCGTTTTATGCGACTTTCCGGGCGCTACACGCGGCCATTTATTGCCTTTTCGCGTTGGATCCGTCGGGGAAATAATATAATTCATCGACACCACTTAAGGTATGTATTATGCATTGTCGAAGAGTTTTCTCTGAAGCTCACCCCTTAAATGCATTTTCAAGGGGTCCGAAGTCGCCAAACGAGCTGTCACGTCATGACATTTGAAAATATTTAACTAAACGAGCGTGTGCAATTTCATTGAATTGCCCCGCTTTAGCATTTATCATAATCTACTGACAACATTAAATAACATAAATAAGCGAACCAAGCGTCGGTGCGCGGAGCGCCCGATCGCTAGTAATAATAATGACAAAAGATTTTGTCCCGTATACAGACAAAGTAGATAAATAATAATTGTGACTTTTTTCGGAATACGGATTACGGTTAAGCATTTTTTTGTTTAATTTAAAACTACGACTACCTTTGGTCACGCGATTTTCGCTTCGGTCTGCTTCAAAGGCTTAACGGTACTCGTTTACACGATAATTGGATTAACGATCGTTGGTCCAAGAATCAGAAGGGCGTATCGGCCATGTTTGCAGACACGGAAGACGCTTCCAAAAGCCTTGAATTATCGATGTATCGCGCGCGTTTGTGTGCGTGTTAGTGTTACGAAATTTGAGACTCACCCTGACTGGGGCACGGGGAAACAGGGAGGCGGCAGCGGACGCGTGGGGATTCACGTGATGATGGTGGCCGTGATTGTGATGGCCGTGATGATGATGACCGTGGCGGGTGTCCGGGCCGCCTCCCGCTGCCGCCTGTTCTGCCTGGACCGACATCGCCGCGCGGGCCTGACGTTCCCGCTCTCGAAGCCGGTCCCGGTCCACGCTGCAAATAATTCAAAATCAAAGTTAAACAATTATTTCGAACATTTCGAGAACTCCATTGAAAGTATTAAAATCAAATTGCACAGAGTCAATTGTGAATTGACAAGCCATACGATTATGAAACACTTTGCCGAATCCACGATTTCGTCAGAAAAGAATTCTTTGTTGCTCAACAAACAGCCAAGATATCACTAGAAGTATATTAGAGTTTGCAGCAGTTGAAAGGAAATTATCTTCGTGATACTTCGGTATTTCGAATTCTATGGAAAAATCAAAATAAATCAATAAAACGGAAATTAATTTAGCTTGTAAAAAAAGGAAGGAAATCGACGTTAACCGAGTGAGCGTCAATTTCCTTCGGCAAATTTATTCGATTTATCTTTATTTCCTGTCAGTAATTTTCGCTACCGAAGAGCCCGTTCGCGATATTAAATTCGCTATATTCCATTTAAACTGAATTCACGATTTCGTCAGTGTTCGCGATAACATTTTTTCGCTGCCCGACAATCGCCTAAAACATCACTATAAATATATTACAGTTTGCAGTAGTTGAAAAAAAAAAAAAAAAAAAAAAAAAAAAAAAAACTCATCTTCACGAAATTTTTGTACTTTTAATTCCACAAAAAGAACCCAAAAAAAAAAAACAAAAAGTCTATTAATTGTTTTCATATAACGAGAAGGAGATCGATGTTATGCGAGTGAGCGTCAATTCGCTTCGAAGGCCAAAAAAAAAAAAAATTCAATTTATTTTTATTTCCTGTCCCTAATTTTCGCGAGACGAAGGTAAGAGCCGTTCGGGATATTAAATTCGGTATTTGCCCCTGGGGATGAGGGTAGGTCGGGGAAATACCCGAAAGCGAAATACCATAAGCCGGCTCGTAAATAGCCGAGAAACGCCCGTGTAAAAAGTGTCGCCGGTTAATATACGAGCCCGCTGGAGATTGCTCGAGAAAGTGTGAGGCGACGTTAGCGCCGACGGGAGCGAAGGAGCGCGTCACCGGCGAGCTCGTAAGAGCAGCCGCGAAGCAACAGTGGGCAGCGACAGCAGCCTCGACACTGACACACTGACACCGTTCGATCGTTCGCAACGCGACAAGCTCGCCTCCGTGCCGCCTGATGTCGATGATTCGAAAAATATCGGGAGACCGAGATCGGAGAGTGAAGATTCAACTGGTCGCGGATGAAAAGAAGAAGAAAAAAAAAACATAAATAAAAATAACGAAGTAAGGAATATCGATGAATCGTCGAGGAACCGCGAATCGATGAGCCCCCCGCTTGGTCTTTAAATCCCAAGCCGTTTGCCACTGGCTCGAGGAAGAAAGAATTTAAAAAAGAAGAATAAGTGAAGCCAATAAAACTTCGACGATTCCTACAACGTTCACGCAAACTTATTTTCCCCACCCCGATGGATTTAAGAGACCGTAAATATGTACACTGCACAGTTAAAAAAAAAAAAAATACAAATTTAATGTACCGGACTGAGAGTTTTTATGGAAAAACTGGTACACTTTATGATACACGTGAATTTACTGTAAATTGTCGTGAAAGATTTAATGGACTTTTGGATTGAAGTTAAAGTAAATTATTAAGTGTGAAGTATTTCTAATGATTTTAATATGCTGTATGTTTATTTTTCATCACGATTATACATGAAATTTAATAATATACAGATTTTCGCATAGAAACTTCCAGTCTGGTGCATTAAATTTACGATTTTTTTTTTTTTTTTTTTTTTTTGACAGTGCGTAAGTTGCAAAAGCAATTGAACCTTGACTCGAGTAATTCATTAATTATTTTCTCACGATCTCGGTCCATTGAGAAACACCAATGTCACAAGAGCACGACGATAATGTTAATATAAAGAATAATTTATGCACGACGAGAGTGCACGTCGGTTAGGAAAAAAAAAAAAGGAGAAAAAAAAAATCCCACGCGCTAAGGAATAATTGCAGGGATCTCGGGAGTTGTCGGTGATTGCCGGCGATCGACGACACGTGTAAAATTTTTCCTCGTTACCGGAACCGAGCGGCCGGTTAATATGCGGTGTGCTCGCGGTTATCGTGAGAGCTGGCGCTACGAGTTGTAAAAGTGCGCGAAAGAAGTGACGCGTTATCGTGTCCGGACGGAAAGGTGAAGAGCACGTGTGACAAGGTCGTAGCCGTACAGTGCGACGATCGGAAAAAACCGGTCGCTTAAGCGGCACGCACGGGCTCGAACGATAATTGAAAAAGTTGGCCGATATTATCGTCCATCGAACACGGGCAACAAGTGTTACGTCTGCAGTTAAATATCTCACTTCGGATAGGCTATTTTTGCATCCTCGAGTTCCTTATTATCATTCAGCCTTTTACAGAAAAAACAAACAAACAAGACAAGATCAAAAGATCGAAGAAATATCGTCATATAAAATAAAATAGGATTAAAAAATTTACGCAATATTCGTGCAGGAAATTCGATAATACAATAATAACGATAATAATCGCATGATCAAGCATTAAAAAAAAAAAAAAAAAACATTATTAAAATGCCCGCGACTTTGCCGCAAAATAAAACCATCACAGTCTATCGTAACGGCATTTGCAGTTGCTGTTGATAAGCCATTATTATTATTATTATTATTATTATTATTATTATTATTATTATTATTATTATTATTATTATTATTATTATTATTATTATTATTATTATTATTATTATTATTATTATTATTATTATTATTATTATCCGGTGATTCGTGTACTTTGGGAAGTTCAAAGCTTGAAGTTTAAAGTGCAACCGGAAAGTTATTTAAAACCTCAACCGAGAAATATCCTTTGAGAGGATTATTTTTTTACGCGAAGCTAAAATGTAAACACCCTAACAGTGTATACACGAATTTCCTATGGCACGACGAGTCGGATAAAAAAAAATATCTTTTCGTTATTTCCGCAATTGACCCAACAAAAGAATCTACCTCAAATAATATCGAGAAAAAAAAAAACGAGTTCATCTTTTTCGAAGACGGGAAAATTCTCGGCATCCGAGGGTCGACTCGACTTTTCTTAACTCTCCAAACTCAACCGTAGCACACAGCTTCGCTGCGCAAATCCATATCCTCGATATTCAAAGAATCTCCACCCGACCGCAGACGCGTTTGCCAAGTTCATGGATTCTGCGACAGCCCGCCCGCTTAACTATTACCATTTACAGCGGGTGAAAAAAATGTGTGTGTGTGTGTGCGTGTGCGTGTGTGTGTGTGTGTGTGTGTGTGTGTGTGTGTGTGCGCGCGCGTGCGTGCGCGCGCGCGTGTGTGTGTGTGTGTGTGTGCAATTAGTAAATAACCGCACAGGCGAGAGTTTGGGATCATATCTCGCGTTTGTCGGTACGGTACGAGAGTTCCCGAGCGTATTGCAGTTCACGGGTGTCTCGGTACGTTCGTGAGCGGCGATCGGGCGCGCCGGTCCGTTGTATTTATAGAGTACAGAGAGTTAGAGAATGAAGCGTGTGCGAGAGAGTGTGTGTGAGGGAGGGCAGTGCGATCGGTGAGGGAATGAAAAATTCGACGAGCGATATATATGTATGTATATATGTATACGATCGACGGTGAACGAAAGAAGGAGGGTACATAAGCGAGTACATATACGGGGAGGGGGGGGGGGGGTGTTAGTGCTCCACATAAATAACGGTTTAACGCTGCTTGTCGATAAAACTCACGTGAATTTCCAGCGGGCACGCAAACGCCTTCTATCTATCGGTGCAGCCGAGCGAGCCGCGCTCTCGCGCGTGTTACCGACCGTCGGTAAAAACGCACACGGGGGAAAAATAAAGAGCGCCGAGAGACTGCACGGGCGGGTTCAATCAGCTTATTACGTACGGCCGGTGATATACACCGTTAATGCAACCCTAATAAATTACGTCGCTCCTCCGTGAAGAGAAATATATATATATATATATGCGGCATTCGCTGCCGTTTCGAACATCACATCTTCGATTGGGCCCGCCATTTTTTCATATAACCGAACTGACTATCAAAAGCACTCAGATTTTTTTATTAGATTCTTAGAAATCATTTATAATTGTTTACGATTGAAAAAATGAACTTATTGATCCCCACAATTAAAAAATCGGAAAAATCTTGTATCGTGTGTAAACAATTTTAAGATTTGAGCCGGAGGGAGCTTCAATGTTTTTTTCCAATCTTTTTCGAAAAAAAAAAGAAAAAAAAAAACAGTGAAGAAGTTGGACGAAAATAATTAGTCGATTCTGGGATTATCGCTTGATCATCTTTTATATGCAGCACTACATTTTTAGAAATTTCTTCAGATTTTTTAAGATGTTTTTTAAAACGTTTTCAGAAGTTTTTTTTGTTCAGTTTATAATGCTTCATGTATATCAAAATGTACGATATGAATTAACGGAAACGGTACGAAGGAAATGATTAGCACCGCTTAGGAAAACAATGTATCGGCGGTGGGACCGTGGAATGGAGATCGGAATAGGCGTGCGACATGGCGCGGATAATCGTATACGCCGCCGGTATCGAATGTACACGTGGAAACGCGCTTTCAACGTTGTACGTTGAATACGTTAACGCCCGACTTGGGTTCGATCAACATACGTTATTCATCGGTTGTGTATTCTCACGGATGAATATGGAAATTTCATCTTCATCGCGTCTACCGTCGTCAGCCTCCGTCAACAGGTTTTCGGAGCTCGATAAACATTCGCGGAACGTCGATATTTCGTTATATAGATGTATCGAGCCAGGCTGACGATGCTTACAACTGCATTATTGTTTCATTTTTATTTTTTTCTCCACATAAATATTCATATTGTATATCGGAAATATTTTTCGCGTAAAACAAATGTGTGTAAAGTAAACGAGTTAAAAAAAAAAAAAAAAAAAAAAAAAAAAAAAAAAAAAAAAAAAAAAAAAAAAAAAAACGGTGTTCGGTAGTCGACGGCACGGATAGGAAATGTTTCGAGCCCCGTGCGTGAACTCGAGCGAGGCTCGAGAAGCGTGCGCGCGCAGCTCGGAGCGAATTACGCACCGAGTCCGGTGCGTAATTCGAGCTTCGTGCAAGTCTCTTTGCATCGGGGACTCGACGGAGTTTCCCTTTGAGAACCGAGCATTCCCCTGTACTCGTAGTTTGTTATCCGCGCATCTGCGCCTCTCATTCCGTCCGAGCGAGCTCAACCGGCGCCGACGTTGTACACACTCCGCGACTCCCCCGGCCGCGGCGCGTTCGCGACTCGCATATCAAGGAGCCGCGAGCTTCGAATCGGCCGAACGGCGAGAAGCCGCGAGCGGCCATGTGGCCGACTTTGTCGGCGGGAGTGGGAGTCTCGACAAAAAATTGCCAGGAATGAAAGTAATAAAAAGTATATGAATAAATAAAAGTATAAAGCAGAGTCTGCTTAGTGAATCTGCAATATTGGAAACACTGCTTTTCACACCGATTAAACATCGAGTGTATAATGTTGCGCGTTAGTCGGTAAATTGGTTGTACAATAAAAACTGAGTCGAAAAATTGAAGTCCAACAAGAAGCTGACACGTAAAAGAAAAAGTTAAAAAAAAAAAAAAGAAAGAAACTTCCGATGTTGTTTAATATTTCCTCATTGACGTCGGACTTCGCTTCGAGCTCCACAATAAAATAGGTACGAACGTTTCTTGTGCGCAAGTGTTCACGATTCTTGTTGCTTGTGCCAAAAAAAATGTGTCCATTTCCCAAAAATGTCTCTTTATTTTACAAATTATTTTTTGGTGAATTAACCAGAAAATAATTGTCGACATTCGTGGACGAAATATGGCAAAGATTATGAGATCAACTCCAATAAAGATGCGCCCATTATACTGACTTTCAATTTAATCCTAATTTTTATTTTGAGTCGTTTACTACTCGCTCCAATCACCAATCAATCATCGATTAATCACTTATAATTGAGCATTTATATTGAGCTTTATCTTTTATTATATTGAGCTTTATATTGATCATTGTCCATTTATCATGAAATGAATAAATAAATAAATACATAAATAAATAAATTTAAAAGTTTGTTAAATGTCCAAATTTCTTTTACTGTGTCGAGTGCTATATTTCGGGATTATGATTTTGGCTTTCCTGTCCATAAGATGTTTACATTGTGGGAGGGTGTTTGGTTCAAGTAAAACTCTATATCCATAGCACGTAGGATTTAGTCCGATCGATATCTACGGTGTCGAATGGCATTGGTATTCGCGAAGATAGATACATATATGTGTACATATTCATACATAAATATATATATATATATATATACGGATATCTGCTTATCACACCTCACCGGCATAAGTCTACTTGCGCAGTGGAGTGGGCATTTATCCACAGATATCTATCTAATACCTGATTGAGGTATATAACATGGGGTTCCCCGCCGAGGTGTATACCGGGGCTTAACGCAGTTCAGCAGCCAGTGCAGGCTTTCGAGGCGTGGTTGCTGATACGGATATTAGCGATATTACACGTGATCCGCGTGACACGCAAACAGTGATTCGATCGAGCACACTGCCCATGCGTGCTTCCGCATCTATGCTTCGTGGAAGATGGAACACGTGATGGAGAAAAAAAAAAAAAAATTAAAGTGTAAATAATGTTAAATATTAAAGACACACAATCGTTACAAGGAACGATCGGTCGGTCGTATTAGCTAAGCGTCCGTTTTTATTTTTTATCTCGACTTTCGTTAAAAAAAAACAAGGTCGTTTCGTTATTATTATTATTATTATTATTATTTTTACGAATATTATAGACCTACAATCGGTACGGGAAGCAACGATCGCCCAGTCGTATTAGCTTGATGTCCATTTTTTTAGAAACCTATACTGTCTTAAAAAAATAATTTCTTTTATTCTCTCCTTTTTTTCGCTAATGCGATTGTATCAAAGGATGGTAAAAGTTCGCGGTTCCAACGAGATCAATGCCGCGCTGAGTAGGCATTCCAGGCGAGAGTTTAAACTCCGAAGAAATATTATTTCCCTCGAGGAGCAGCGAATTTTTAAAAGGAGGGAAACCGAGCTATCTCGAACACGCGCCGACAAACGATGTCGTTCGCGCTTTGGGTAGTTGCGTAATCGCCGTCGGCTCCCGGTTAAACAGCGCGGAATGCGCGCGTGCAGAGAAAGAACGGGGAGGAAATAACGCGGTAATGTCGTTGAAACGGCGAGGATTTATGTATATCGGGGAGGATGGAGGATTTTTGTGCGAAGCTATTCGAAGTCGATTCGAAGCGCGGGCGACACGATCGGGAGTCGCGAGACCGGGCTGAACATAAAGACTGTGGTAAACAATGTTGTAATGTATCTAAAAAAAAAATAAATAAATTTGAAAACCCGAGAACGGAGATCCGCAAATTTAAACGATTCGACTACGCGAAGAAAAATATCAACGAGCAACAATCAATCACGTGATATATATATATATTTTTTTTTTATCGAATTCACGGTCAGCTGCCCGAACGGACGCGACTGATGTCAAGCGAAACTTCTGTCTACCCTTTTTTATTTGTCTCTTATCCGACTCGGCCATATCGCGCGTGCTTACTGATAAGGAGAAACGTGCTTTATCGGGCGATAGAAACAATCGGTCTCTTTCAATAACACGATGAGCTATGGCCATTTGCGCCTGTAATCGGGTCAACGGGAAATATTATCGCAAATTGAGACTTACGAAATGGATTTCTGTTTTCGTTTTTTTTTTTTTTTTTTTTTGTAATCAATCAAGCAGCATCGGCACGTTGGAGAACGTTTCGTAAATGGCACACCGAGAACCGACGATAGTCACCGAGATTTAAAAAAATTCGTAATAAGAAATTTTTGTTGTTAAATGAAGTCGTTAAATTTCCTGCCTGCAAAAAAACCGAGAAACGATAATTATCACCGAGAAAAAAAAATTCTATAATTACAAATTTTCGTCGTTAAATGATGTCATTAAATTTCCTCGAATTTGAACAAAAACTACAAGTTTCGATTCTCGGCGATAATCGAGTCGCTTTTGTGTGATCACGTGACTAAAAAAAAACAAAAAAACAAAAAAAAAACCGGAAACCGATGATAATCACCGAGAACAAAAATTCGAGAATTACAATTTTTTATAATCCTTAAGTTTCCTTACAAAAAATTATTTAAAAAAAGTTGCCCAAGGTTCGACTCCTTCAGTGACAAGCGAGTCGATCATGTGTGATCCACGTGAACCCAAAAAAAAAAAAACCCGAGAAATGATGATCATCACCGAGAGAGAAAAAATTCGCTAATTACATATTATCGTCGTTAAATGATGTCATTAAATTTTCTCGAATTGGAGGAAAAAAGTAGCCCAAAGTTTCGACTCTCCGGCGATAGTCGAGGCAGCCGTGTTGTCCCGTGACCGCAAAAAAAAAAAAAAAAAAAAAAAAAAAGGAAAAAACCGAGCACGTTACACACAGTGTGCCGGGGAGAGCTGACGGAGGATCGCTCACCGGGTGTTCAGGAGTGCGGCGCGCGGCGCGCCGCTTCCAAATATAATTCTGACGTCGGTCGGGTTGTCGATGCTGTTGCTGTTGCTGTCTCGATGTCGCTGCCGGGACGACGACGACGTATCACCATTAGCAGCTTCGCGTCAGCTGAATACGTTCGGCGCAATATCATGCTTTTTTTCCCCCCGCGCTAATCACACAGGCGAAAGAAAAAACAACTCCTCGCCGGTTGATCTCCCGCGGAGTTCGTTTCACCTTTTTATCTTCCTTCGAGAAAAATAGCGTTGGGAGAGGTTGGGAGAAGAAGAAAAAAAAAAGCAGGGATTAACCGAAGAGAGTCGTCGTTATCAACGAAGAGCGAGCAATAGGATCAAACACCCACGCACCTCACTGTACAAGCGCACACACAAGGTATATAAAATACGACGAGGCCTCGAGGAAGCGGCTAATCCAGTGTGCGCGCCCCTCTAGGCCGTTCCCGCTCGGTCGTTACACGCGTTCGATGAAAAAATAAATAAATAAATAACCAAGCCGACGAAACTCTGTATCCGCGCTTTTCCGTTCGCTCATCGCCGGCGCGCCGCTCGGCCTAATCGCCGCGCCATTGGCGATCGGATAGCACGAAGCACACTCGACGCACCAGTTGAAAAAAAAAAAAAAAGTAAAAGAAATCAGATTGTAAAAACGAGCGTCGAGCGAAAAAAAAATTATCAAGAGTTTCTCAACGTGAACGACGCTGACGGCGAACTTTCTTGAAAAATTTTGCGGACAACCAGTCGGGAATACCCCGGTTTGTCACGCACCGGATATAACCGCGCGACACGCGCGCGTCCCTCGTTCCTGTTAAAGATTACGATTATCTCTTTCGAAACGCCACAGGACTACTTTTTAAATTATTTAATTTTGTTTTTTAATCCAAAGCATTTGTTTCCCACTGCGATGAATTTACTCTCGGACGTGAGAGAGAGCTCGTAGAATCGTGAATTCGAGATTGGCTCTTTCCGTCCCGTGTGCACGGAAAGGTCACCTCTGCGCCGTACACAGAGCGGAGGGAGCTACGGTCCGACACTCGCGCGTGCCCACAGACGATCACCGGATTGGCCCGACACTCTTCGGCGACTGTTATTGAATCTCAGTTCGATGCGGTGAAACGAAAAGAGTATATTATAATAAAGAACTACGAGTGGAGACCAAGAGAGTGTGAAGTTCGCTCTCAAGAGCGATCGGGCTTCGACGATGAGAAGCGAGAAAAACACACTCGGCCGAGCCGTATCGCGTACAAAGTGTGGTACGTCACTGGACTCGTGACAGTGGCGCGTCACTGCGTCGAACAATTGCGTCAAACCGTTTGATAGATCATTCGCGATCGGCGAGCGTTATTGCGTAGTTTTATCCTCGAATTCACATAAACACATATACATATATAGATATATATATATACACAAGTTAAAATTTCCGATCGGTATGAATTTTTAGATCGGTTGAAAAAAAAAAAAAAAACACTCGACGATTTAAAACAAACAAATGGCCAAGGCGGTATCGCGTCGCACTGGCACGGGGAGTCGACGTCGTTTGCGGCAGATCGTGTCCTCGTTCGGAGACCACCGAGGAGACTATCGGACTCATTAATTCCGTGTAAAATTCACAGACACAAACAAACAAAAAATCTTAAAAAAAAAACTTCGTCACACGCGCGACCGATATTTTTTTCAAGGAAAAATAATACGATAACAATTGTAACGAGAACAAGGGGCAAAACACCGTGCGAGCGAGAGAGAAACGAGCGGAGGATGCCTCAGCGTTTCGCGCGGAGACGCAACGAGGCAGATTAGAGCTCGAGAGAAACTGGCACTTTCCGGTCGTGACTGAACAACGCACACGGGTACACTGATACGGGAGAGAACGACGGAGATGGAGAGAGACCGCGCTTGAGCGAGATAGCGACGGAGAGAGAGAGAGAGAGAGGAGAGCGAACGATGTCGGGGGCAAAGCGATGCGGCGAGAGGGAGACGGAGAGAGAGAGAGAGAGAGAGAGAGAGACGACAGAAGGAGCGGACGAGCGGGAGCGAGGGAGATGAAAATATGCGAAGCAGCGAGCGAGCGAGAGAGATGAAAATATGCGAAGGAGCGAGCAAGTTGAAAATATACGAAGCGGCGGATGAACGGGAGCGAGAGAGATGGAAATATGCGAAGGAGCGAGCGGGTGAGTGAGATGAAAATACACGAAGGAGCGAGCGAGCGCTAGTGGGAAAGAGGACGGAGAATACGGAGATACCGGCAAGGAGGGGGGGGGGGGGCGTACAGAGGTGGGAGCGTGACGTTGCGCGCGCGGTAGGAGGGGATAAGAACAGGAGCGCGGGCGAGAGACGAGACGAGTAGATATATATATATATATATTCTGTGTGTAATATATATATATATATATATATATATATATATATATATATATATATATATATATATATATATATATATATATATATATATATATATATATATATGCACATATACATTCTATATGGGAAATTCGCACACGAGCCACCAGCAGCAGCAGCCGGCTCGCGCGCGCGTTCATCCTTTTGCCGCAAAAGCTCGCGACTCTCCGGTACGAACGAGCGAAGTCGCGACTGCCGAGAAATAGCGAGACGGAGAAAACGATGGGGAATAACGGAGGTGAGCGAGAGGGAGGGAGGGAAAGAGAATTTGTGGAAGAGATTGGAGTGTAAGAGAGAGAGGTGATGAAAAAGGTAAAACGAAGACGAACTCTAGACAGGGCGAGGGCGGACGGAGAGAGGGGGGGGGGGGGGAGCGCGGTACGGCGGGGGCGGTAGGAGCAGCCGACGCGCGAGCCGACCGAGTGAGACGGAGAGAGACGGGTAAGTGGCGTGGCGGGCCGGGTGTGGAGTGGGGGGGATTATCAAAATGGCCGCTCGATCGTCACGCCGCCTCGCGCGGAAAGCGTGGATCGGGCCGCGCACGTAGATGACGGCGACGACAACGGATGGGTATTGGGATACACGTGTGTGTGTGCGTGTGTGTGTGCGTGTGAGTGTGTGTGTGCGTACGTGCGTTTGTGTGCTTGTCGCGTATATGCACGTAATACGTGCGAATACCAACGTAGTACGCGCATCGCTCGCTGCCGATGGAGAACGCGCCTGTTACGCGCGGCTTAAACATTCGAGAATTCGAGACAGACGGAGAGAACGTTATTCTCGTCTTGAGGTTATGATGATGATTTCGATACGAGAGGAACCGGCGATAAAGGGGGGGGGGGGAGATCTTTGAGATTTGATCACTACGCTGTTACGTATCGATCATTTGGAATTCATGAGTCGGTTAATATTCATTGGGAGAACTCGGGGCTTCGAGAAGTCTGGCTAATTAATTTGTACCGGGGAAATTGAGTTAATCCCTGAAGGACGACCGAGCGGAGGGCGGGGAGTTTGTAAATAAACCGAATGTACCGGCAGCCCGAAGTGCTTTAATTGCGGCGCTGGAAACATTGTTTTTAGACGGATGAAACGTGTTTGACTGATAATAGGGTTCTTCGAAGCTGCTCGACCAGTTACCAAAGCATATCGTTGCTGCGGATCAAATTCACCCGGCATTCGACACGCATTATTACTTCTTTACACGTTAATATTTTGGCAAATTATAACTGCGAAGAGGCATTCACGAATGTTCAAAGTTTGTATGACAATTTCTTGTTTTTTAATGCAACAGAGGATCAATGTGATCCGGCGTGACTTCGGCTGGTCTAATTTCCATTTTTTGTCCCGTCCCCAATCGATGCGACTGTAATGTCAATAGTCTGGAGCACCAGAAAGGCATTTGACTGATGACAGAGTTGCTTGCACTGTTCGAACAGTTATTAAACAGTATCGTCGCCGCGGATCTAATTGACCCGGCATTCGTCACACGTTATTTTTTTTAACACGTCGTTCATCCTTCGTCAAATTATAACTGTGAAGGCACATTCGTGAATGTCCAAAGTTTGTATGATAATTTTTTTTAGCTGAAATCTGACTATGTTTTGTAATTCGAAATAAGGTCAATGCGGTCCAGTGTGACTTCGGCTGGCCTAAGTTACACATTTTTTTTCCGGAGAATGAGAAGCGCAATACGAAACCTTTGCATAAACGTCGTCTTAATACAAACCCCACGCGAACCCAAATCAAAATTAAACCTCGAACAAAAAAAAAAAGAAAAAAATTCCACCCACCAAACATCGTCCTCGATCGTCATCGACCCGTCTGCACCAAACTAGGCAAAAAAAAAATAGGGTCAATGTGATCCGGCGTGACTTCGGCTGGCCTAAATGTCAATTTCTTTTTATCCCTCCCCCGATCGATGCGACTATAACAAAAATCACGAGTACCAAAAGCGCGAAACCGATCCGTTCTCATAAACGACATCTGTATTTAACATTTGATTATTTAATATATAATCATTTTTTAAAAATTAATGCTAAAAAAAAGAAAAAAAAAGGACCCACCAAACACGGTCCTCGATCATTATCGACCGGTCTGCGGCAAACTAGGCGTAGCACGCGATCAGGCAGCGTCGACAGCGCGTCCGAACGTACCTCGTGCAATAATCGTCAAACCGCGTTATCGTAAATCAACAATCTCTCCGTTACTCTATCTGCAACAACGTATCCGCACAATCAAAGCATCCTAATTAGTGACGATAATCAATGACGACGTTCGACCTTCGTTCTCGGCCGTTTCGCTCCCGCCGGCATGCACGTCTGTATCAGCGTCGAATCCGGCGTTCGTCGCAAGTGCCCTCTGGGCGCTCGGCCTCAAAGCTCTCGCTATATCAATTCCCCGCTCACTGTCCGCGTCAAGCTTCGATATTTGATACTCCCTTTGGCCTCCCATTATCCCGAGCCACAGCGAAATCCCATCGATAAAGAAGTATAAACGATTTAACGGCGTCGAGAGGAGAGTAGTAGGCGGTAACGGTGGTGACTCGTAGCTGGCGCGGCCTGCGGGTTTCGACTCCCGATCGGCTCTGCTCCCGACCTATGTCACGCCGCTTCCGACCGCACTGCCGCTCCGCCGTTGCCGCGCACTATAGCGATGCCCTCTGCATACTCGCGCGCCTCGACAGCTCGGAAGCGGAGGGGCGTAACTCGTGCGATTTACCACTGGACCTGGGGCCTTTTGTCAATCGGCTGCGCTCTATAAGCGACCGGTGCAGCTTTATTGGCAGTCCGAAAGCTTCTCGTCGGCTATCGAATGGCGACTGAGCGAACGAGGACGGGGTGAGTTTTATTCACAGAGACGAGATAATGGTACGCGCATCCGGCGATGGAGCGCGAAGAGCCGTACGGTCCGTCCGACCGTTCCTGCTAGAATAGACAAAACAGATGGAAATCGAAGCTGCATCCGACGGGGAAAAACGTCTGCGTCGGGTTTTTCGTGCCCGACGGGGAGAGAGCGGAAACCGGAGAACGAAACTCGACGGTGTTACGGGAAGGAGAGAGAGAGAATTACAAGTCGACTGGGACGGGGAGAGAGATGTATACGCTCGGAAGTAAATGAGAGAGCGAGCTGTTGGGACGAAGGGGAGAGAAAAAGAGAGATGGAGGTCAGTTGTGAAGTAACGAGGAGGGACGAGACGGCGGTTGGTAGAAGGGTACATATTCGCGTCGGGCGCGAATACCCCCCCCCCCCGGCCCGCCATACTGCCACCGCCGCGGCGGTCCCCTCGGGCATCCCCTCTGCCCCTGATGAGCCGCCCGACGCTCGGTTCGTGCTGCTGCACCATCCGTCCACGAGAGTTCCATACTCCTGTTACTCTTCTGGTTTTCGCTCTACCGATACTACTACCCCGTCGCTCCGCGTATACGATTTTACACACTGAGATCTATGTGTCTGCATACATATACATGTCCATATGTAAACATGTATAAGTGTAAAGATGTATAAAATGCACACATGTATAAATGTGCACATGTGTAAATGTGCATACGTATAAATTTACACATGTATAAATGTGCATATGTATGAGTGTGCACATGTATAAATGTGCACATGTGTAAATGTGCACACGCATAAATGTACACAGGCATAAATGTGCACATGCATAAACGTACACATGTATAAATGTGCACATGCATAACGTACACATGTATAAATGTGCACATGTGTAAATGTGCATACGTGTAAATTTACACATGTATAAATGTGCATATGTATAAGTGTGCACATATATAAATGTTCACATGTATAAATGTGCACATCAGAGCTGGTCAAATGCCCGAAGTACTTGAAATACGTATTAAGCGCTGACGAATTGAGTACTGGCAGAACAGCATTGCTGAAGTTCTAAGTACTGGGCACTGACTCAATACTTGGTACTTCAATACATACTTCAAATACTCAGTGTATTTGCGCATCTGTGGTACACATATATAAATGCACTTATATATGAATGTGCATATTTATGAATGTGTATGTGCGTGTACATATAGTGTATGTACAGCGGGATAGAACATGAACGAGACAAACCAAGATGGCGTAGTTTAATACTTTAAATGCGGCGTGGGCGAGATATAGCTGCGAAACGGAGAATGGACCAGTAATTTGTACGAGCAACGCGTAGCACGCGTGCATCGAGGAACTTGTATTGGAGCTGAAACGCTAATGCCACTCGAGACAGCCGATTGTTTCCGAGGCGGGAGAGAGCGACCGAGGATAAAGCAATGTCGATAAGCGCGAAGCTGTCGCGGATTGCGATAATAATTGTCACGTTTTATCGTCGCATCGTCGATAAACCGCGACCAAGATCGATCATACGCACTCGATGCAGCTCGCGGAGATTCTTCATGGAAAGCAAATATCTTTCGACGATCATAAATAACCAGAACGTACCGCAAATTTTTCATAATAATTGCAAAACTATTACTAATTCGGTAATCGTTAACAGCTTAAAAAAAAAAAAATAAAAAAAAAAATCGCTACTTTGAAGATTAAAAAAAAATGAATTCTGTTCGGGCACATTAAAAATTGAGTGTCTCCGCCTGGGGCTTTTCCACCATGTTTTCATAAAAAAAAAAAAAAGAAAACAAACAATAATAAAAAAAAAAAAAATTAATAACGATAATAACAAAAAGAGGATAGGAGGGCGTAAATAGAAAGTACGTGCGGGCGACCATGCATGCAGAGGTAGTTGCGCGCGTACCCGTCGACTGCGCGGTGGCTCGTAATTAGCTACTTTTACGATTACCTCTACGTAAGGATTCTACCGCTCTATCTACCGTCGGCGATGTTTCGGCGAGAGGCGACCTCCTCCCGCCAGTGCTAGCGAAGCCGGTGCTCCTGTGCAGTTTGCCAGTTTCGACGTAGCAGAGTCATATAGAGCAAGGAGGGGGGGGGGGGGGGGCAGGAAAGGGGGGGGGAGGACGAGAGCAAAAGCGGGGGAGGTTGTTCCATTGCCCCAGATAAGACGGAACTTCCTCTCTGTCTTTTCCCTCGAGTTCTCTTCCCTTCCTCAAGTTTTCCCCTCTACTTGGCCCGGCACAGCCGTCGACGTCTTTACCGTCCGAGATATAAGAAACGGAGTAGCCTCGCGAGCGCGCGTCCCGCTCGGCCTCAACAACCCACCGCGAGAGCTCTCTGGGCATAGCCTCCGAGATCCTACAACAGGGAGGATGCCTTGCGGTCTCTACTTCTCCCGTTTTCCTATAAGCATGTACCCATAGCAATCTCGCCTAGCCACCTCCCCTCCCCCCCCCACCCCGACCCCTTTTGCCGGGTCGCGTACGCTTATCCTCCGCATCCAGCGATACAACTGTATACCTTATAGTTTCTCTCCGCACACCGTAACGAAACTTTAAGAGGGAACCTCCACTACTCTCTTGATTTCTTCGTTCCACGTTCCTCAATTGCGCAACTAGGAGTATACGCTGATTGTCGGAACTCGGAGGGGGTTTGAGGTCTGCCCGGTGACGAGATACACACCGGTATGCAATAATCATCTTGTCGCGCAACAGCACGACGGTTCCAAACCGCTCCGTGACTCTGCGGGATGGATTTTTACTGCGGGGTGAATTAACGTAGGAATAAAAATTACCATAGCCTTGCGACGGTAACGAGAGGTAAAAAAAAATGTTTGTTTTTTATTTTTTTTATTTTTTTTTAAGCATCGTGGCTCGACTTCACTTTCGAGCGTTTAGTGACTTATTATCGTTCTTTAAAATCCTTGAGACTGTTTTCTTCGCTTCGATACGCGTGCATATGAAATTTAATTCCTCGGAGAAAACGTTCGGTGAAAATTTTTTTAAAAATCCGTTAACTTGCCGGTCGACTAATAAAATTTAACCCGAGCGATCCCACGGGATGTCTGATAAAAGAATAAATTTCTCGGAAGATTATAGATTGATGAACGGAACGGGAGTAGTGGAAAATAATGTGCGGTGAAAAATTATTCCGACGAGAGAGAGAGAGAGTGAGAGGACTCGTTCGAGGAATTTTTGAGCAACCGGCGTCCCGTCGAGCGAGGCAAGAAGCGGGCGAGCGGCGGTTTCCGGGTAGAGGGCAAGGAGGGGGGGACACGAGTGAGCACGAGGGAACGCTTTAGGGGTCGGTGCACGCCGGGGTTGAAGCTCTCTCCTTCACTCTTCGATTCTCTCGTTCGTGTCGGGAGTGCGACTGTCGCCTGGCTGTAAAAGTTGTGACCGAACCTCCCTTTCGAATATATATATATATATAGAACACCGAAGGAGTGGGAAAAGAACGAAAATAGTCGATTTACTCGGTATTGGAACGGAGAGAGGTATTTTTCGCATTCACGAATTTCTTTTTTTTTTTTTTTCAACCATCATGCCTCCCGCACTTTTCCATCAGCCCGACCGATTTTACAGTTATACACATAGAGCTCCCCCCTCGCCGATGTCCCCCACTCCGACCGCCCGGCGGCTGTTCGTTAAATCCACGAATTCGCCGCGGGCGCGACGAGTTTATATGTGAATTCATTGTGGTCGTATTTAGGTGGCGAAAGAGTTAATAAAAACTCATCAAACGTTATCGTATTTACTCCACCGTTCTTCATGCTAATTACCGCACAACGGATCTGTTTTTGAGGAACGAATAAGCGAAGTATTATTAACGCTCGGGCGTCTCGCTTATTAAAAGTGTTTTAATCGGCAGTCGGTGGGAATTTTTTTTTTTTTTTTTTTTTTTTTTTTTTTTTTTTTTCAATAAAAATTTGCATAGAAGCTGCAAAAGAAATTTATGGAATTATTGTCAATGAACAATTGCATGAATCGCAGTGAGAGAAAACAAATACAAGGGCTTAGTAACAATTGTGCGAAACTGCGAATTAATGTTTTACTCATTTTATTAATTTCTTTTTATTGCAGAAACAAGCTCGGTAAGTTGTGTTGCGAACATTTTTTTTTTTTTTTTTTTTGAAATTATTGTCAACGAATAATTGCATGAATTTAATTGCAGCAAAGGAATACAAAGAGAAGCGTTTACTAACAATTGTGGAGAGCTGCGAATTAATTACTTTTTTTCTATTAATATAAATAAATATACATAAATATTCTATTCTTTTTTTTTTTGTTTTTTTTTTTCTATATCTCTTTTCTGGAAAATTGGTGAGGTAAGCTTCGGTAAGTTAGTTCGCGACTAATCCTCGTTGTCTCGTACCGGGAAAGCGCGGCTGCGGCGGCCGAGAATATACAGAGAACAGAAAAAGGGAGCGCCCGTTTACGCGGTACATTGAATCGGGCGTGGGTGTGCGAGCACACGGAAGGGACCTCAGTCAATGGAGGCTTCGTCGGGGAAGACCCATCGAACGATTTAAGCCAAAGAAGATTGCGAGTTTCAAGGACCAAACTGTTGCGCTTCGATCTCGGCCGGGCTTTGGAAACTAAATTGAAAAGAACAATTCACAAAAAAAAAAAAAGAAAAAGAACAGTCGGTTAACTGTAAACAAAAAAAAAAGAAGAATTCAACGAAAGGAAAAACAATTTTTCCTTCGACTAATCGCCAAAATTAATGTTTCATAGTTCGGCGCTGCACGGCTCGTCCGTGACAAAATTTCATCCTCCGGCAGACGACACCAATTAAATCATTACGCATCGCGTCTCACAGGGCGAAATGCGACCGTTCGGTGAATAACATTCAGAACAAACTTCCACGTCAGTGCCGCCGCGGATACGAGCGGAATATTCTCTCAGACCCCTGCGAGCCTCAATTCACTTTTAAAAAGATATATAATGATAACGAAAAAAAAAAAAAAAAAAATTATCATCGACAGACCTTTACGGGATTTCTCGCTCGAGCTACTCGAGTCGTCTCTCAAAGCTTTTTCGCGTGCATTGCCGTACACTTTTCACCTTCGTCCACCGACCTCCCGTACCCACGATTTTTTTAAATTCTCTTTTCCCTTCTTTTCTCCAGCGTGCAAGAAAAAAGTAACGAACGAGCTCGCTCGAACGATCCATAAGATAAAGAAACAGTTGGAAAACAAAAAAAAAAAAAAAAATAGGGTGTCGGAGGTGATAACGAGGGGAACGATGCTGCAGAGCCGGGGTCGAGCAAGGTGGAAGGTGGCGCAGGTGACCGGACGGAGGGACGAAGTAAAATCGAATAAAACAGTGTAAAGAGTGTTCGACCGACGGGAGCGTGTTACGCATCGTTGGCTCTATCCGCGAACCTTTGCCCATCGGGGTGTCGAGGGAGAGGTGGTTCGCGTGTGCCCGGTGCATCGGTCGCATGGATTTCGTCCGACGCAAAGGTCGACCTACGACCTAACACGTGCGGCAGCACAACAACGAGATCGTGTTGCACTTTGGATAAAGGCGGAGGGTGCGCGTAGGAGGTGGCGAATGTTGCGGAAGGGACTGCGATATCTGTGGGCGCTCCGGAGTTTCCGGTCTCTCCGCAGACGATCGGGGGTGGAAACTGCACGGGGTTGAAAATTCATTACACCGAAGAGCTCGAAGGCTTGGAACGTTTCATCGCAACCTACGATCTTCCCACGCGCAGCAAACAACCAAAAGCGTGGAGTAACAAAAGTCGGGACTACTTTTCGTATCGTTTTCTTTTTTTTTTCTTTCATTTTTGCAGGGATGAATCGGCGCAAGGTTTTACGAAAGTTTACGATTTTTCGAAAGGGCGGTGGACGAGAGGTTGAGTGAGTCGAAACCTTCGCGTTTATTGGGAGGAGAGACCGGACCGGCGATGGCCGACATTGGGCCAACACTGGCCGATACCGGTCCAACTCTCACTAGATTGCGTAATTGAATAGAATAAAAAATTAATGAGTTCTCTTTTTTTTATATGAAATGTTGTAATCGATTTACTTAAATCGTAACTATCGAGATAATATGTAGAATGTTTGCAACAAAAAAAACTGAAAATACGCGTCCAGCTCTCACTAGGCTGGATCCGAGACGCGTTAAAGAAAATGATTTATTAATCATTGAATAGAATAAAAATTAATGAGTTTATTTGTTATTATATCGAGAGATTGAAGCACTTTTTACAATGCCGATTACGCACGTACAAGTGTGAACATAACGCGCATAATGCGGTCCATGAAGCATCGGAGAATGTTTGAAGGAAACAAATAAAAAAAGAAAGCCGTCGCGGCAGGTGAGGATTTTCGTGCGACGGATGTTCGACAATCGCGGCAAGGTGTGTTTACGTGTATTCCATAACGTTGTGCACAAGTCTCACGCAGCGAGCTGAGCGTCAGCACAAAGTACAGGAGCACGTACGGATATAGCCGCGGGCCATTGATCCTCCTGGAAATTGCAAACAACGGGGAGCAGCAGCGAGAGAGGAGCGACGAGTACACGCCCCGGGAGAGAGAGAGAGAAAGAGAGAGTGCGGAGCGCACGGTCGAGACGGGCCTTTATCAAAGTGGGTTGTCAGCCGCAGCCTTTATCACCCGTACTACAGTGTTATCGGAGAGTTGTGAGAGCGCGCGCGGACGCTGAGGCACACTTCTCTCTGCTCTCACTTTAATCTCGCTCTCTCTCTCTCTCTCTCTCTCTCTCTCTCCTGCTCACTCTCCCGCTCTGGGAATTCAACCATTAGAAAATTGATTCCATTCTATAGGCTGATTTTTTTCTAATGGCTGAATCATAGCTCATGGTATGGAATTTATTAGAGTCTGTGCTATGGGCAAACTTTTCAATGGCTGCATTTGAGCTCATGGAATGAAATTTATTCCATCCTATGGGCAAATTTTTTCAGTGGATGCATTTTAGCTCATGAGATGAAATTTATTCCATTCTGTGGGCAAACATTTTTGAATGGCTTAATTTTAGCTCCTGAGTCTAAATTTATTTGATTTTATTAAGTCTGTTAGTGTGGATTGATCAGTGAGAAAGATAAATTACATTAATAAACTATGTTTTTTCAAAATTATTTGTTACGTTTCTTACGACTGGTACTTGTGTACAACAAGTACTCGGTATAGTTTTTACATCTAGTCGACTTGACTGTGAAGGCGAGTTTGCGTACCTCCCCAATGATTCGTCTACAATGTTTAAACTATGCAAAAAATAAAATAAAAATAGAATAGTACTTGTACCATTACCGGTGCTATACGTATCAAGATTAATGTTATTCGCATCGACGTCACGAGTATAGTCCTTGCATTGTAAAAGCAGCTATAGAAAAATCCATTCGTACCAGCTATACAAAAATCAGTTCATACCTTCCGATGACATTTCTTCAACATTCCATTTATAGATTATAGATTTATGCACGAGCAGTGAGTATCACGTTCATTTTGTTCCGTTCCGTCTATTATCAGTCCGAAGGCCCGGTCGTTTTATTCTATGATGCGCTAAATTTTTTAATGGTTAAATTTTAGCTCTATTTAAAAATAGAACCGTACCGGTACTGCTCGTCAGTATTATTCGTACCAACTTAATATTATTCATATCAACGACTCGAGTATAGTCCTTGCATTGTAAAACCGGCTATAGAAAAATCCATTCGTACCTTCCAATGACTTTTATTGAACATTCCATTTATAGAATATGGACTTCGTACGAGCAGCGAGAATGAAAAAAAAAATTATATTAACAAATGAAGTAAAAAAAAAATAAAAAAAAAAAAATAGAATACCACTAGTATTCCTGTCAGTACTATTCGTACCAACTTGATATAGTTAGTATCAACGCCTCAAGTATAGTCCTATCACCATAAAGCCAGCTATAACAGAATCAATTCGTGCCTGCCAATGACTTTTGTTGAACATTCCACTTATAGAATATAGATGTTGTACGAGCGGTGTGAAAAAAAAACCTCATTACCAAACTATGGCAAATATAGCTTCCTTTATGAGGAAGCAAAAAAAAGTGTTTAAAAAAAGAAAAAAAGAATTTATTTTTAGACTTTCTATTTAGTAAACTGTCAGTACTATTCGTACCTGCTTAATATTATTCGTATCAACGTCTCAAGTACAGTACTATCGTTGTAAAACCAGCTGCACTAAAACCCATAAGTACCTTCCGATGACTTTTAGTCGGTATTCCATTTATAGATTATAGATTTTGTACGAGCATTGGGTATCACGTTAATTTTGTCCCGTCCCGTCTATTATCAGTCCGAAACCCGATTGCATTATACTATGTTGCGCTAATCGGTGATGCCAGAACCAGAGAGAGCTCTGTTTCGAATATCACAGAGGACACAATCCGGAATCGTTCGCCCCCTATGTTCGCCCAGCGCCGCAGCGCCGGAGTATCAATTTCTCTCGTCGCGTGCTGAGAGCGAGATAGCCGGTTTATACTGTGCGGCTCTCCATCGGTGTGCGGACCGAGTTCGCATTAATACTCGCGCGCCTTTGCCCTCTCCGTCCTTGCGCGTTCGTTGTGCTGTTTCTCTCTCTCTCTCTCTCTCTCTCTCTCTCTCTCTCTCTCTCCCGCTGCCTGCGCGCTACCTCCTCGTCGTTCCCGCCTATCGCATGTGCTCTCGCTTGTCCGTGGACGAGACCGAACGAGCTAGCTAGCTACCGCCGAGGCTTGCTCACCCGCCGCCCTCTTGCCCGGTCAACCGAACGATATCTCTATCCCACTCCGGCAATACTCTTGCGTTACCGCTGTTAGTGTTGCCGTCGCTGCCGCTGCTGCTCGTCCGCCATCCGAGGCGAACTCTCCCCGAGAGCGAGCGCGCACGAGTGGCGAGCGGGACGGAAACTATCGCGAAAAATCACACCGGCAGAGTTACTGGCCACTCAGGGGAAAATTACAGAAATGCGGGCTAGGATCATCGAATGAAAAATATATTCTTTTATATAATATGTATATATTATATCTATACGTGCTCTCTCAATCTGCTTTGGTCCGTGCCACCGATACGACTACGCATCGCGCCTGCAATTGAGCTTTGCGCGTGATTATACCAATAAATAAATAAATAAATAAATATGGGTATATGTATTTTTTTTTTCTGAGATACGTTCGAATGATATTTGGTACTTCGGGCCAATGGACCAAATTTTTATTACAAAAATCAATCACGGGCACGAAAAAGTTACTGGCCCGAAGAGCACAAAAAAAGTTTCGGGGCGAAAAAAAAAATGCAAACCTAGAGGTGTAATGGAAAACATCACTTTGTGCTGACAGGTGAAAATTTCGAATGAACATGTGTCGCGGACGCATGGAAATAAAAGAAAGGATTAATTAATAAAAAACAAAAAAAAATGAACAAACCGTATTTGGTGAAATGCTGTTTTGGCGTTGATTTATTATTTACCGCGTTAGCGCAATAGCGTTATAAATATCGTAGTTGGATAATTGCGGTGGTTCGCAAACGGAAGCACAGTTGTTTCGGCAAATGGGATTTATAACACACTGCCGACGAGTGCGCCGTGGCCAGTGACTGTGTTTATTTGCCCGTGTCCCTACCCCGGGTCGCGCCGTCATTGCCCGGCTGGGATCTGCCACTTGGCGCGCCGAGTTCGCGGCCCGTGGTGTTTACGTTCGGTCTCGCTGTTTGCGATACAAAGGCCAGGTAATATACCCCGCGAGCTAAGCACATAAGCACGTTACATTGCATTACAAGTTGAGTGGAAACGCACTCGGGGGGTGTAGAATGGAACTGGCGGTTGGTCAGCGAACGAGAGAGAATGAAGCGAGCTAGCGCGACTGTAGAACGAGGTATAATGTGGCATCGCATACGGAATTTGGATCCTCCCCGCTTCCCCCTCTCCACCGGTTAATATACGCGTAATGGACGGTAGTGTATAAATTTAACACGCGTATCTCGAGGATCTGTGTCGGGGCACGAGGACGGATAACACTGACTTCGCAATTTGTTGTGTACACGAAATGTATCTTAAATATATATATTTTCATCAATAGAACGCGTGTTATACGCAGGGGAAATCGTACGGGATGTTTCGATCGTAAATATTAACGGGTGGGGGAGCGATTTGGGACTTCATAGAATGTTGCGCGAAATAGTTGGGACACTCGAAGTACGGGAAGTACTCGATAGAGGTTCGGCCTAGCGCGGCGCCTCTAGCGGCGAAAGTCAGCGAAACTAGGTAACAGCTGTGACGCACAATGTCGAGGTGGCATCGAGAAGCGTTGGAGCTAAAATTGACAGTAAAAATCCAACGAACACGAAGATGGAGCGTTCAGACTGCAAAGGATTAAACTCGTCGTCATTTGTACAAACAGTTGGGCCGTCTCATTAACGCGGCTGCGAAAGCATGAATGCCGACGGAGCTGTGCGTCCAATCCAATTAAGCTTCGCGAGGAAAATAATGAACTTTCTACTACACGTAATTTCATACATTGTCGCGAATAGCAGCTTCGTCACTTTTCCGCCGAATATCTGGTGTGTAAATTGAAGGTCGAGGAACAAAAAACATAAGTAAAACTTATGTTTCTCGTTAGTTTTTTTTTCGGGCCACTGTGAAACGATTAAAATCGTCGAGGAGGCTTGGAGTATCGAAACGTAATGGGTAGATAAAACGGTGCGTGTGAGAGTTTGCCGCGGCGAGGCTGAGAAAAATTTACGAGAATGATTATTATAAGAATGTACCAGCAGCAGCACCACCAGGGGCCATGTGGCGATCGAACGAATTCTTGCATATATATATATATATATACACACACATTTTTTTGTTCTCTTCCTCACTCTTATCCGGCGCTCCACAGGTATATATAGTGTGACACACTGCAAAGCTCTCTGTGTGCGGTGCGCACGAGAGTATATGAGAGAAGAGGAATATCGACCGCGACGAAGCAGCAGCCTGTGGCGAAGGCGACGAAGGGAAGTGAAGGAGAGAGAAATTGAAAAAAGAAAGAAGAAAAAAAATGCGGTGGCCGCAAGAGACAGAACGCTTATAAACGTGAAACAAAAAACCATTTGTGGTATTGCGGTAATTGAGATCCCGATATTAATCGCGCTCGATATAAAAAATATTTTTTATTTATTTTTTTTTTAACTGGGCCAAGTTTTCGTAATTTAATTTTTGCGAAAAACAATCTTATCTCCGAGTTCGACAAACCGTTTGAAAATAACTCGGACCTTGTGACCATTATTGCTTAATTTTAATAGGATTTTTTTTTTCTTCGCCGCATACTTGAATAAACGTCCGGACAAGACGGTGATACACATATTAGTTCGGTACGATATTACGCACGACAGGACAATGGACGTAGTCGCATAACCTCGTTACGATCCATTGCCGATGGGCGGGAAAGGGGGGGGGGGAGAGAGATCTGCAATCGCCAGCGGAGCGACGGTAATGTACGTGATATATAATGATATACGTTTAGTTACGCGTGTAAATAACCATCCGGCAACCCATCAATTAAGGCCAACACTCGGACTGCAGACAAAAAGGTCATTTAACGCTTCGAAGAGTCTGGAAGTACCTTTTTCTTTTTTCAAATAAAAATGTTTACACCCCAAATCAGCTCGAGTCGTAAAATTTTTCATTCACCAACTCCCATGCGCTGGCACGCAGTTTCATTTTTTTCCAAACTCGCCGTCACAAGCCTTTTCGAGAAGATAAAACGTACGTGAAATAAATATATCTGATTAAGGGTATAAGTGAAATTGTCGCGAGAGAACACTGTGCGATATTGTCATTTAAATCGGCTGTAAACAGCGCCACCGTGCTTCGGGTGCGAGTATCACGGAGTTGTATTAAAAATATTTGCAACCCGAATGAGTTCGAGTCGTAAAATTTTCCATTCACAAACTCCCATGCGCTGTCGCGCAATTTCATTTTTTCTTCCAACTTCGTGCATTTGTTCATACCGCGAAGTATATGAAACAACTTCGGGAGCAATTATTCACCGAACAGTTTGAAGCTTGCCGTCTCAAGCCTTACCGAGAAGATAAAACGCACGTGAAAATATATCTGTTTAACTGTGTAATTGTCGCGAGAGAAGATTGTGCGCTATTGTCGTTTAAATCGACTGTAAACAGCGCCACCGTGCTTTGGGTGCGAGTATCGCGGAGTTGGATAAAATCTAAGAGCCTCTCTCTTCTTTTTGCCCCCGCCCCCCCCCCCCCCCAACCTGCGCGCCGCGCGCACGAGCTCCGTCTTCGTTTCTCCCGCGCCACCGTATATCCACTCTACCTCCATCTTTTCTTTTTTTTCTATTTTTTTTCCGTTCCGTATCCCAGTAATTCAGCGAGTCGCTCGACTACAAAAGACCGAGGGGGATAAACGAGTGAGAGAAAGAGGGAAAGAAGGAGAAAAAAAAGGAGAGGGCCCACCACCGGTGTGTCGGCGGCGACGGACTCGATCCACTCGTCGTTACCCGGAGAGCGACCCATCTGGTCGTTGCACCGCCGTTACCAACACCGCTCCCCGCCTTGTATACCACCACGAATCTTCGCCTCCGGACGAATCTTGCTTCACCTGCCTAGCGCAGGGACGCCCTCGAGCTTCCCCCCCCCCCCCAAACCTCCGCGGTCGGCCGACGTTAATTCTCCGAAACAATAATGCCAAGTGTCACGACTTTATTACTTTACTCTTCGACTCTATTCGTTTATTTGTCCGATGAGAGTTAAAGAAGGCGAAAAAAGATTTTTCGGGATTCGTTTCGTGCAGCTTATACGGCTTGAAATAATATTTAAAAGTTCGACATTTTTATCATTGAACTGTTATGAATGAGGACCAAAAGAAGTTGTAAAAAAAAAAATGAGTTTTACAAAAAAGAATGAAATTTCTGTTTTTCTAATTGAAATAATGGGGAAAAAATAAGGTGTAGAAACACTTGAAATTTCTATGATTCACTGTTACGAATAAGAACGGGAAGAAGTCGCTAAAAAAATGAAATGTCTATGACTCGACTGTTATGAATGAGAAGCGAATGGAGTTGTGTATCGAGGGTAGAACGCAATGGGCGTTGAGGAAGAAACAATCGTATCTCGAATTGAAAAATCACTAGGCAAAAGCCGCGTCCCTCTTGCCACCTGACAAACCTTACCGCGTCACGGTGCGCGACATGTCACGTTTATCGAGTTTACTGACAATCCAGACGTCACGCGAGACACTCGAGCCCTCCGCCACCCTGCCGGTATCAACGGGATAAAAGTGAAGGAGAATGAGGGACGCCTGTGCGTGTGCGTTTCCATCCGCGGGGTGAACGCACACGCACAGGCGGAGCGTTTCTACTTGATCGATCAACTTCGGCAAACTCTATACATGTGTAATGTCCCAATACATATGTTTACTATTCATAAATATTTCATTCGCCCGCGCGCAACTTTGGCACGCGACATATATATAGGATCGCGGAGTTGCCAGGCTTTATGTAACGGAATATTAAAATAAATTAACTGTATCGGGAAATAACCGTATCGGGTTACAATTTTAACAACTTTTTTTTTTCACGCTGGACGCGTTGTGTATCTTTGTTTGAAATAAAATTCCCGACCTCTGCTGTTATCATCGCGGCAGACCGTTTGGGGCTTTGAATGAATAAAATCGTGAAAGCGCTCTTACCCATAAAATTAAAATTAACGGATAATTGTTAATTAACTTTCGACCCTTCCAATTGTACCTCGAATTAATAAAGCTTTGATTTATATCTAATCAGTTTTGTTAAGGTTTCTGCATTGCCTCAAAAAAATGTCTACCATTTCGCGTCCTTCGTGTTTTAATTCTTCTCAAATTACAACTGTAAAAAACTCGCTGCGGAAAACCCAAAAAATGTATTTACCGCAACTGAGGCACTTCCCACTTAGCGAGCATCGACACGGTTTAATCGAGCGTAAAAATTCATCAAAAGCAATTGACTGGTTTCCGGCTTCAAGTTCAAGACTCGATAATTGAAGAAACAATAAACAATAGCAAACATCGTAAAAAAATCTAAATTTTTTATTTTTATCGAAAAAAGAATGAAACCCCGAAGGAAAAATCTCCAAGTACCGCAATAAGCAACGACATCGTTAAAACGGTGGTGTTTTTCCGAACCCACCCCGGCTTCTTCATGGCGTTCAAAGCGGTTTAATCGAACGCAAAAATTCGTTACAGGCATTGATAATATTGCCGCGAACAAAAGAAATCCATCCGATTCCGGCAGATAATTTCGTCCCACCTGAAACTTCATCAATAATTCAGGAGAGAATAAAAACAATAGCGAACATCGTAAAAAAAAAAAAAAAAAAAAAAAAAAAGAATGAAAACTCGAAGGAACAATCTTCAACTACCCGCAATAAGTAACGACATCGTTAAAACGGTGGTGTTTTTCCGAACTCACTGTGGCCTCTTCATGGCGTTTTCGAGCTGCAAACTCGTGCTCGTAACTCGGTGTGTCACGTGTCGTCCGCCACCTTGTCTCTCATGGCATCAGCAGTGGATACGCTCCCTCGAGAGCGCGGTGTCCCGAAAACTCTTCCGCGATCCCCGGTCGAGCCGAGAGTCCGATATCTTCTTCCCCGCAGCGCTTTGCCTCTCACTGTCTTTATCTCCGTTTTAGAATCCGAAAGATCTTCCGTCTTTCCGTCCTCTTTATTCGTTCCTCCCTAACGTTTTTCCTTCTAGCCCTCCTCGTTTTCTTTATTCGTCTCTCTCGCCTAACTCGCAGTTATATACCGCGTTCTCTTATTCCGACTGCCGTATATACACGCGCGCGCACACATATATTAAAATATCTACACATACACACAGTAGCCGTGTGCGTGTACGGCGACTACGGGCACGAGTGTCCGTTCCGGGGGTGGGGGAAGCTGTGGCAACGTCGCTGCCTTTGCTCGCTCGCACCGCCGTTTTACACAGCGCTCTTCTTCTCTCGCTTTCTCGCTCTTCCCCGTTTCATCGTTGCGCCTCGTCGAATCCCTATCTCGACGTACTACGTGCGCACACACACCCACCCACACACACACAGCCACACAGAGAGAGACACACACGCAGGCAAAAGATCGACGGTTGACTACTTCTTCGCCCACTTACACACCCAACCGATGTTTCTGTCTCTCCGTCACTCGCGCGCACAGCAGCGCGTTGAAAACCCTCCGCTACGGAGAGACTCGTGTGTATCCGTATCGATGTATTAAAGTCTCCTCCGCTGTACACACCGGAGCGTCCTTACGTTAGCGCGATCGGAGAGCACTCTCCCGTATTCGTGAAGAGAAGAGAACTCTCGCACACTTTGCGAACACGACGGTTTTACACACCGACGTTGGGGATTGGTCGGTTGTGTAGCGGGCACGTACACGCGCCCGTACCAACCGCGACGATACTGCCAACGTTGTGTACGTAACGTCGAGGATAGGCAATGTTTCTCAGAGAACGTGCGCCTCGACACGCTTTACGCGAACGACGAAGATGGGGAACTCAGTCGAGAGGTTGTCGGGTTAGGAGTGGGGGGGGGGGGGGGGGGGGGAATACGAGGTGAGAGAGAGAGAGAGAAAGATTCTTCTTTCTCACATACACTAACCGGAGATTGTATAGTTTCAGCACAGATCTCGGAGAAACTCACAAAACACAAAGTACATTGGCTCGGCGAGGGTTAACCGTTATAGCACTCTTAACTTAACAGTGCATCACTCTACGAACGATATATTGTTCGATTATTTTTTGTCAATAGCAATTTTCTTTTTTCTGTTCGACCGACCTTTTCGACCGACTCCGAACTCGAATTTTCGGGAGTTTTTTTTTTTTTTTTTTTTTTTTTTTTTAGTATTTAATCATTTGTTGTCACGGGTGACGCGCGGATATGGAAACGAAATTCGAGCGATCGGCGAGACGCGAACCGGAGTTTAAAGCGCGTTCGCACGAAGGCACGGACACGCACACGGATTCGTTTCGCTCGTGTGTTAGAAAGTGGTCGGTTCGAATAGTGAAGCGAGGGACCGACATCGAGGTCCGACTGTGTGCAAGCGGGACGGGAGATATCCGTAACACAGGGCGCGCGCGAGTTTTGTGTACCGATCGACGACACGACGACTACCGTGCCTCCTCACTCGATTGGCTCCCGTCTCTCTCGTCAATCTCGAGATTTCGAGACTCCACTGTGCCTCTCGCGAACAAGCGAATCGGCCGATTACAGCGCATCGACGTTCCTCGAGCGAGAACTTAGCCCGCAAGGCTTTCAAAGTACTATTACCGTCTCACTGTACCACTGATATTTTGCACATTAGATCAATTGTCACCTTGACTACTCTCACTTGCTCGCGGCGGCGGAAGCCATATTGCCGTCCCTGCACTCAGCGCCGGAGCGGACAGCGGGCAGACGCAGGAGAGGGGGGGACGACGACAAACGGACGACGCGCCGATTGGACGATTTGAAGAGGAGGCGAGCATCGCGACGCCATCTCGCGGTAGACCGACGAACCGCTTATCACCGCTGACTCAAACTGTTTTATCCATAGAGATTTCATGTTAATACCATCGGGACAGAAGTTCGACACATGTGTCGTGAATTTAGCGGTGCTTTGCGGGAGTTCGAGATACGGCAAAATGTTAATTGAGGTAGACCGGATTATTAGATTATCGCTCTGTGGGTTAATTGCTTTTCGGAATATCTCGAACGTTACCGGCTGGCTTCGAGACCCGCACGAGACATTGATGTATAGGTAAAGGCAATGCTCGGACGGTCAAGAGCTTCAACACATTCGAGCAGTTATTAATTAGTCTGAAACAATTTTTTTGTGACAATAACTGAAAACAATGTCAAGATCGTAGGTTCTAGTTTCCAAAACGCATCGATTAATTACAAAAAGATTAATATTTTTGTCGTTAATGAAAAATAAAAAGAGAGTTCAAATGTACGAGTCTACGAAGGCGGTTTTTCTGCATGTCCCTATATTTCGACACGGTGTGTTTCAATGTTGCGGATAATCGTAAATTTCGAGAATTCTGACGCACGAATTCAACTTGTTCGTTCTAACTAAAAGAATTTTTCTGCCAATTATCAATTAAATCAATGGAAAAATTATATTTCGGCGAAAGAATACTGAAAAACAAGCTGCGTAGAAAGTTTGCTAATCTAACTTCTTCGAACTATCCGATTGTTTAGGTCACGCGTGCAGTGAAGCTTGTGCCAATTTTCGGACACCGTATCGTCCGTCTTTTAACAAAACGCAACAGAAAATAATTTAGGCTTAAACCTCGTATGACATTTTTTTCTAATCAAATAATATTTGCAGATACGATTACAAGTGTCATATTGGACTTGTAATAATGAAATTCGGAATAAATCGAATCTCCACAGGAGTGCCCGAGCGTCAGTACTGTTTTACCTTGCTGCAGTTCGAGCATATCTCGAACTCCAAACAAGCTTCGTAATTGTAACAAAAGTATCCGTCGATTAGCGTCGGACGCTGACTATAAACAATGAAATACGCGGGTCGCAATAATTTCGAAGTGGTCTCGTTCGTTCTTCGCTGAAGTGCTTTCGAATATATTTAACATTTCGAAACACGAACTTTACAAAGTAAACGAAGGTTGATTTCTTGATTCGCCTCTCATTGCGAACCAGATTCACGGCCGGAGCTATTATTAATCGTCGCCACGGAATCGTCCGGCTCAATTAACGAACTCGAGCTCGTCACTCCCACGTGATGCGTCGTCCAGCACGTGTCGACCACTGGCGTACGTACAAGCGCTCTCCCATAAACGGCTCGACGAGATGCTTCGTTTTTTTTTTATTTTATTTTATTTTTTTTTATTTTTATTTTTTTTTATTTTTTTATTTTTTTTTTTTAATCCACTTCCTCATTGACTCGCGAAGTTTCGTCGTAAATTTTTACAACTACTGACGGATAGTCCAATTTCTTTGTGCACTGTTAGTTTTCCCTTGAAATATGAATTCGACTCTAAACCGTCTTTATACGAACTATAAATATGTAATTTTAATTCGAAACAACAATCTCGTAAAGTTTCGTCATTATATAGTTCGTTCGTACACTTCGAAGCTCGTGCTCGGGAATAATAAAATAACTGGTTCGTATTGATGCCTTTTCACTAAAATTACAGTCTCTTTGTCCATACAGCTGAGTGCATCGAGTCGGGTCGACTCTAGCGTCGGAGCCGCGCTAAAGCGGGGCACGAATACGGACCACCCGGCTTTCCACCTATGTCGGTTAATATTTAATTAAAGACGTTCACCACATGTGCTCGAACTTCGATGCGAATGCGTTATAACGTAAAAAATGTATGTATACGAAGTTCGATGTAAAATTCGCGAAACTTTCTACTTTTCGAGTGAAAGGAAGATTTTTTAATCCCGGCCTGGTCAAATTGGAATGTCTCACGACGCTCGTTTGTGCATAACACTACTATCGAGGGTTCTCGAATTTTGTTGACATTTTTGTGTAAAATTTCTATAATTACGAAGACGAAATATAAATAATACATTTTTTTGTTTAAATTACTGGATTGGATTCGTTTTTAGCGTTTCCACTCGTATGATCCAGACACACTAAGCCGCCCGTCGACTGGCCTAGAATAAAAGGGTCGCTTCTTTGACACGGAAGCGCTTGAAAAATCGTCGCTCCCCTTCGAGACGAACTCGGCTTATTTTTGACGCCGGTACCAATTCTAATAATTGAGACGAAAAGAAATGAATAAACGAAGCGAAAAAAAAATTAGTAATCGAAATGAAAAAAAAAATGAAATAATTGAAAAGAAAAAATTAAATAATTGAAAAGAAAAAAATTAAATAATTGAAGAGAAACAAAATGGGGAAAATACCGAATTGATTAATTTCCGATTCCATTATCCTGACACACTAAGCCGCCCGTCGGCTGGCCTAGAATAAAAGGGTCGCTTGTATTACACGGAATCGCTTGAAAAATCGTTGCTCCCGTTCGGGACGAACTCGGCTTATCTTCGTCACCGGTACCCGACATGTTACACCGGCGAGCTCGAATATTATCGGCGAAGCGGGACGGCGCGTTACGACAATCGCTCGTGTTTCCATTTAACCTCCGCTTACATTAGGCCTTCGCGTATCAACATGCCTCGTATAAATATTCATCGTACGAGCTAGATCACTTTACGCGGAAATGTTACTTACGAAAAGCGACCACGGCGCGTCAACGATGTTTAGAGCTCGCACCAAAGCATATATATATATATATATATATATATATATATATATATATATATATATATATATATGCGTTTAAACTTCTGGAATAATTTTTCTTTTTCTTCTCAGGAACTTTTACAGTCAGGCAGCTTTCGCCTCGAACGAGCCGATTCGTACAGGAAGTAAAACGTCGCGAGAGCGATAAAGCTCGCCGAGCCATTTATACCTGTCAGGGTTTATAATTGTATTTACAATCTTTCTTTTTTCCTTTTAATTTATTTAAAAGGGTTGGGATTGTCGCGACGGAGAAAAATAAAATTCAGAGTGGTTGTACGAATCCACTTCCGATACAGTAAAAGGGGTGGGAGGGGGGGGGGGGGGGAAGAGGCCGAAGAGGAATAATTCTCCGACCGAAAAAGCGCATCGGCTCTGCCTTGACACGGGACGATGTGCGGTCAGGACGAGGCCCGATTCGAGCGGGCTGCGGGCATCGGATACGGATCTGGGAATCGTGCCAGCGTCGACTTATCCCGCTGTCTGTTATACCTCGTCCATATGCCGTGTGTCCCACTTCCGGCGGCCCCAAGGCGCAATACTATTCCCTCCGTGTGTTTCACGGTTACGCTTAGGCGAACACACGCCTCCCCGAACACCTCGCACGAAACACAAATTTGTGTCTATCCGCTGACGATACACGAAGGCGAGACAATTGTTTTTCGCGGCGTTATATCATTTATTCTATCGGGAGTTTAGTTTTATAATGTATTCGTTAATTCGTTTTGTAATATCTTCGTTGATACGTTTTATAATATTTTCCTTGATTCGTTTCACTGTAGTTTCGTTGATTCGTGTTATAACGTTTTCCTTGATTCGTTTAATGATATTTTCGCTATTTCGTTTTATAATTTTTCTCATAAACGAATAATATTATTGAGAATAGTAATTGGTGAGACTCATAATTTTGTCTTTGTGTAATAGGGTTTGATTAAAATTTCACAGATGCCCTACCGCCTGCAAAGGTCGGGCAGTCCGCAGCGTTATAGTAACGCTGACGACTACCCGCAGCCATCATTGTTATTTTTTTTTTTTCCCCTCCCAATCGATGCGCCCCGATCGGCCGCAAAAATGGGTTATGCCGTTGCCGATAATATAGTCGGCGGAACGGCGCCGATGACGAGGAGGCATTCGGTAGAGTTAAACATCCGAGTGGCAAGCCACTGTGCGATTCGTCACGGACTTTCGGTCGATGGGCTGACCGGTCACCGGGACGCTCACCTTACCGTCAGGAAAGGTCGGACAGTCCGCAGCATTACAGTAAACCAGCGGAGTACCCTCGGCTATCGTTATTATTGTTCTCCCCCCCCCCTCAATCGATGCTCCCCGATCGGCGGCAACAACAATGCGTATGCCCCGTCGGCTGACCGGTCACTCGGACGCTTGACTTACACCGATCATTTTTTATTTTTTTAAATTTAATCCATCGGACTGAAAGTTTCTATGCAAAAAGAGTGGTACATTAAATTTAATGCACAGTTGTGATGGATGATGAATGGACTGTCGCAACAAAATCAAAGTAGATTGTTGGATTCAGACTACTTTTATGATAAAAGTAATGTAAAGTACGCCCAAAGTTTTTAATACACTGTGCGCTGATTTCTCATCGCAAATGTACACAAAATTTGATATATCACTTAGTTCATAAAAGCTTTCAGTAACCAGTACATTAAATTTCTTACGATTTTTTTTTTTTTTTTTTTTTTTTGACGCTCTACCGTCAGGAAAGATCGGGTAGTCCGCAGCATTGTAAGTAACGCAGCGGACTACCAGCAGCTATCATTATTATTTTATTCCCCCCCCCCCCTCTCAATGGATGCTTCCCGATCGGTCGCAAAAATTTGTTACGTTGTTGCCGATGGTGTAGAGTCGGAGGTACGACGGTCACGACGAAGAGTCGAGGGACAGGTACTTAAAACTCGCTCCTCCCGTCAATTAACTTTAATGTACAATTGCGATAAAAAAATTAATGGATTTTTTTTCAATGAATTTAAAGTACTTTTACAGTAAAAGTAAAGTATCTCCAAAGTCATCGGATACGTTAATCACTATACATTGATTTTTCATTAAAATTGTACACAAGATTTAATATAACAGTTTATGCATAAAAACTTCCACTACCAGTGCATTAAATTTTATACGTTGTTTTTTTTAACGCTCCAACGTCAGGAAATATATGCAAATAGTCCATTATAATAACGCCGCTGACTACCCGCAGCTATCGTTATTATTTTATTTTTCCCTACCTCGATCGATGCCTCCCGATCGGTCGCAAAAATGGGTTACGTTGTTGGCGATAGTGTAGAATCGAAGGGACGGCTGGAACGGTGAAGAGACGAGGACAGATACTTGAAACGATCGTGCAATAAGTCTCACACGCGCGCGCTCCTTCCGTCAATTAAATTTAATCTACAACTACGATAAAAAAAATTAATGGCTTTTGTCAATAAATGTAAAGTAAATTATTTAATTTAAAGTACTTTTACAGTGAAGGTAAACTATTTCCAGAGTGATTAATACATTAATTATTCATCGCGATTGTGCACAAAATTTAATACACAAGTTTATTCATAAAAACTTCCAGTGCCAGTACGTTAAATTTCATACGATTTTTTTTTAACGCTCTAACGTCAGGAAAGATCGGGTAGTCCGCAGCATTGTAAGTAACGCAACGGACTACCAGCAGCTATCATTATTATTTTATTTTTCCCCCTCAATCGTTATAATTTTATTTTTTCCCCCCTCGATCGATGCTTCCCGATCGGTCGCAAAAATGGGTTACGTTGTTGGCGATAGTGTAGAGTCGGAGGGACGGCGTTCACGACGAAGAGGCGAGGAGGACAGGTTGAAACGATCGTGCAACAAGTCTCACGCGCGCGCGCGCGCTCTCCTCCAGTCAACGGGAGGAGTGCCCGTATAGGCGCAGTGTGCAGCGCAGTAGTGTGCGGCATCGTCTCGGTCTCTCCCGGCTTTGACGTCACATCGCTCGCCTCGTTGCACGGTGACGCACGGCTTCCGCAACGTCACACAGCCCGCTACGCGTGTATACGGTTTTGGCGGCGCGGCAGGGATGGTGGGGGGGGGGGGGGGGGGGGTTATTCATCGATGACGTAGATCGTTCATTCTCTTCGGGCTCCTGGTCGAAAACTCGTTCGCGTACACGTTCGGACAATGGGGTAAAAGCACGCGATCGTTGCCTCGATGCGAAACCGGATATACGAGGAAAATTGCGAACAAAAGGGAAGAGGTATCCGCCCCGGCAGGAAGGGGGGGGGGGGGGGGCGTCTCAATGATCCATTCATTCATAGGATTATCCGCGGGGAATATTCTTTTGTCTCGATTTCAATGCCAATAACGCAAATAGTGCTATATACAATGTAGCGAACTTGTTCACGAAAGACCTAACGCGGTTACTGTGAGAGCGCCTTTCGGCGACTTTGCCCGAGACACCTCTCAATTGCCAGCATATTTTTTTATTTTTTTTATATATTTTTTTTTTCTAAATAACTGTGATGATAAATGATTTAGAGAACTGGATGGCTGATGGCGATGGCTGCGAGCTTGGACATTGAGACTGTCCCTGCGAATAGTGAAGTGAATTGTTCACTTCGCATAAGTTTCAGAAAAACGAGAGGAAATTCCAAACACTTGTCGATGGTATAAAATTCTTTAAAAAATCTGGCATATCAAACATGCTGAAAAGATTAATTTTTCATAATAATAATTCCAAAATGTTATCGACCAATCGATGATCAATAGAATTGTTCAACAAGTCTTCCGGAAACCTAACGTTTTTTTTAAATGAAAGTGATTCGTTTATTCTTCTGAATACGTATGGATTTTTTTCAGTTTTTTAAATTCATTCTGAATTTTGTGACTTCCTGTAAATTTTTGCCGTATAAAAAGGAAAAATTCAAAGTGAATTCGAGAATCCATAAAAATGCATACCTATTCAGAAAAGTGAATGCAATTATTTTAATTAAAAAAAATTAGGTTTCCGAGAGATTTGTTGAAAAATTTTATTTTTCCACAATTCGTCAATAACATTTCGGAATTATCATTATGCAAAATTAATCTTTTCGGCACCTTTGATATGTTTGATTTTTTTTTTACAGATTTTCATACCATCTACAAGTGTTTGCAATTAGCTCTCATTTCTCATAAACTTATGCGAAGTCTCTTAAACTAATCGCAAAGGTGGTTACCTTAAATTCAATTTAGTCCAAGAGGCAAACCTGTAGCACTTTGTAATTTTATAATTGAATTTGAGAAAATTGTTTGCCACGAAACGTAAAATTGACATGAATTAAACCTTGGAATGCGTGAGATGAGTGTAATACGTAGAAGAACTCTAAAAACCCGGAAGAGTATACACGCAAATAAATACTTATTTATCTGTCTATAAAAAAAAAAAAAAATGATTTGTTTTTTTTTTTTTATTATTTTTTAATCAAGTTGTCGGATCGACTATATCGACGTACGTAATAAAGTTTACGTTGGACATTCAATCGTACGCCGATATTCGTACAATTCATTATTTTGTTAAGAGGGCAGCGACGGCGCCTCAATGATTCATTCATTCGTACGATTATCAGCGGGGAATTTTCTTTTGTCTAGATTTCAATGCCAACAACGCAAACACTGCCACATGCAATGCAGCGAGCTCGTTCATATGACCGACCGAATGTGGTTACGGTGACACCGCCGTTCGCTAACCTTGCGCGAGACACCTAACGATTGTCGGTATATTTTTTAATTTCATTAATAAAAAAAAAAAAAAAAAATCTTTAGCTAATGAACTTGTCGGCTCGACTATGAGCGTGCATAATGAACTTTATGCTGGACTCTCGCACCGATATCCATTCATTCATAGGATTATCCGTGGGAAATTTTCTTTCGACTCTTTTGTCTGATAATGCGAACATTACCGTTCGCTGACCTCGATATATCACCTCGTAATTGTCGGTATATCTTTCATATTATATTTAAAAAAAAATCGTTAACTAATCAACTTCACGGATTTAATATGCGCGTGCGTAATAAAGTTAATTATGCTGGACTCTCGCACCGATGTCGATTCATTCATGTGATTATCTGCTTGGAATTTTTTGTCGTCTCGATGGTCAATGCCGATAACGCAAACGCTGCCATTCGGCGACCTTGCGCGGGATTTATCGACTCGTCATTGTCGCTATATTTTTTATTTATTTAATTTTTTCCTCAATCTCGCGAATTTTCCAAAACGCCAGCTTCGAAGAAGTTGATGTGCTAAAAAAAAAAAAAAAAAGTAAACATTCAGACGTACCTTGAAGAATATGCAGAATAAAATATATTACGAGCATTCGTATCGTTTTTGTGTTGAAAAGGAGGCATGGTTGTTGATCCTGGCAAAAAAAAAGTCGCCCGTACTCGAAGGGTTAACCAATCAACTTGCCGGATCGTAGAGAGCGCGCACAGCTCTCCGCAGAGGCGAGCCAACCAACGGCAAAAAAGAAGAAAAAAAAATTGCCCGATCTACAGTCTACGTACATAATAAAGTTTGTCTTGGACATTCGCAACGATACTCGCACAATTTATTATTTTCTCAATATACTGTGTGGTGCAGTATAAAGTAAGCGGACGGTATTTATTTTTATTTTTTTGCCCCTTTCAGAGACCGGTTGCTGCGGCAGTCTCTCTATTGATTTCCCGTGGAGGTCGGGCGACCGAAGGGAGGATTAAGTATCGCCGGCCAGGACCCTCCGACCCCCTGAAATCTGCTGAGGCACCGAAAAGACAGCGCGAAAGAATGCACGTGGCGGACGAGCCGAAGAGAGTTAAAATACATTGAGATTAAACGTAAGGGAAGTGGATAAAAAAAAAAAAAAAAAAAAAAAAAAAAAAAAATGAAGAATTACAAAAAATCCAGGAAGAAAAAAAAATCCTGGTCGCGAAAACTCGGAATCGCATCACGAGCAGACTCCTCGTCGCAGCGAAAATTCCTCTCTCGAGGCGGTGGGTAGATGGGACATCTGTCTCGGCCGTCCGTCCGAAAGAGATAAATCTCCGAAATGTACATAATATCCCGAAACACGAGAGGAAGAACCCCGCTGCCCAATGTTTTGTCACTGCCAGAAGAGTGAAAAAAAAAAAACTGCGCAGTCAAGCTCTCACGAAACGCTATCGTTGTCCCGTGTAAAAAATAATAACAAAAATAAAAAGAAAACAAAACATCGTCGCAATGTCCATCCAAAATATATCGTCGAACGTTAAAAAACATATTTATGGTCCCGTAAAAAAAAAAAAAAAAAGAAATAATAACCACAAGAATTAAAAAAAAAAAAAAAAATGGAAAAGAATCTTTACTCGAATACATCGTCAAGTGTCTCAGCGTGCATTTGAAAAATATCATCGAACGATGATGTAAAATATTTAGTTGTTCGTGACTCGCGTGTGAAGAGTAATTGGCGCGAAGTAAATATTTCCCGAGGTTTTACAAACAAAGAGGGTAGTACGGTAGTCGTGAGAGTGTGTGAGAGAGAAAGAGAGAGAATGCGAATGAGATAACCCGCAGAATAACATAGATGGATAGCGGTAGAATTATTTATCGTTGCCTCGCTTCGTCGAGCTCTCGCCACCGATACACTCGGAGAGACGGATAAGCTTTACTTTTACGCTCTCTCCGCTGTGTATATTATATACTACGGTGTACTATAATGGTATCGAAGTATCGACACGTGCGAGCGAGGAAAGCCCCTGAGCGCCTGCCCCTCTCTCGCCGCGCCGACCCCTTACTACGGGAGCGCCGGAGTTCTCCCATCGACGATGCCCGCTGCTTACTTCTTCCTTCTGCGCCCGTCGCTGTGTGAGGCACGGCCAACTCCCGAGAGTCACCGCAACTATAAATCGTCGTGGATTCGTTCGCCGGCTGCTAACACCGCTATAAAGAGCAGTGAAACTGGCGCGGTGTTCGATTGCTGGCCGAGGGACCCGAGAACGATCGGCGGACCGGTAGTTACAATCAGCGCTGGTTGTGCTTACCGACCGGGCGGGTTGCGTTACCGACCGAGCGGCCTTCGTGCACGCACTCTCTGGACATCTTTCTATATCTCTGCTCGATTATTTCTCTCGATACTTTTTATTTTATTTTTTTATTATTTTTTTAATTTCCGCCTGTTCAGACGTCTCTCCAATCGACAATGTTCGCTGCTTACTTCTGCCTTCTGTGCCCGTCGCTGGTGAGGCACAGCCAACTCCCGAACGGTCCCGCCACTATTAATCGTTGTGCGTTCATTCGTCGGCTACTAAGTCACTATGAACCAGAGCTGGACAGTACTTGAAGCACTGAATACTTTTTAATACTTCAAGAACTTTATAGTACTTCAAGCACTTTTTAATTAATGCGTGTCGACTATAGGACTTCAAGAACTTTTTAGTACTTCGAGTACTTTTTAATACTCCAAACACTTTGTAGTATTTCGGGCACTTTTTAGTACCTCAAGTACAAGTACTTTTTGCGTACATGCTTGCATTACGGATACTCGACGAATGGCACGACATCATGTTTTTTCTATTAATATACGATTATCTGTTCAAACTTGTCAATAAGTATAATTTTAACGAGAATTTCCTTTAAAAATGTCTATATAAATGACACTGTTAAACTGGCGAGGTGTTCGGTTGCTGGTCGAGAGAGCCCAGAACGATCGGCGAGCCGGTAGTTGCGATCAATGTTGACAGTGCTTACCGGCCGGTAGTATTGCCACCAAGCGGCCTTCGTGGACACGCTCTTCAGCTCTCGACATCTTTCTATATCTCGATTACTCTTCTATATATATCTTCGATTGTTACTGTCGATACTTTGTACTTTATTTTTATTTTTTCCTTATTTTTTTATTTCCGCCTCTCCCGATGTCGGAAACTCCAGAGCGAACCGGGCGGGAAGTAACGAGAACGGGCGGACCGAACGACGAGCGCAATCCCTGAATCCTCGAGCGTGACAACGACGCCCAGCAGCTTTCTACCGGGCTCGGTTACGACTCATGCAAACTCGAGCGTACAGACTTGGCAGCTGGACGACTGTGTTCTAGAGCCACGCGGTTCTATGTTTACTTTTTATTTTTATTTTTTAGTCTAAATATTCTAAAGAATAAAAAATGTATTCGTCCACTTTTGTTTTGTGGGTTTCTCCGGAGGGGCGGATGGATGTCGTTAATCAGCGGCGAAGGAGTCGCAGGTCGTTAACGCCGCTCCCCGGGCAATCGCGAACGAGATCGAACGTGGTTATGCATAACTTTTTTTTTTTATCGGCTATTAAACTGTCCTAACGATGCCAGATAGACACGAATGGGAATGTTTTCTTTTCGTCTTCGATGTTTTACGTCATATTTTTACGCGTTTACGGCGCGTGTGATATTCGATTCAGCTAAGTAATGAATTACTTCGGTTATTGAGCTAATTAACCGATATCGATTTTGCTCACTGCTAGATTGAATTTTTGAAGATAGTATTTTTCTTTCTAAACTCTTTTTGAAATCCATTACGAATCGGTACATTTTTCGAGAATTTTTGGTAAAATTGAAGATGTATATTTTTTAAGTGTACCTGTTTTACCGACAAATATGGTACGTTTGAAATTAAAGGACTGGCAGGTCGATTTGATCGCAATATAGACGAGACATTTCCTGCCTCGAAATACAAAACACAAAATGCAAAATACGAAATATATTAAAAAAAAAAAAAAAAAAAAAAAAATCGACTGTTTTACCGACAAATATGCTACGTTGGGAGTTAAAGGATTGAGAGGCCGATTTGATCGCAATATCATGAGAGATTTCCTGTCTCGAAATACAAAACACAAAATGCAAAAAAACAAAATATATTTTCGAAAAATTAAAAAATTTAAACTGTTTTACCGACAAAGATTGTATGTTGGGAGTTAAAGGATTGAGAGGCTGATTCGATCGGAATATCGCGAGAGATTTCCTGCCTCGAAATACCCCTGTTGCGAAACTTGATCGAGAAACTCGGTGGCCGAAGCGAATTCTCTTACAAAAGACGAGGATAACTATTATTTTCGCGGCTGGATAGATCCGAAGTAATAACTGACGGTAATGAGTACTATTTCGCGGAGATGAAGCGATGACGAAAATCTGCGGTACAAACCTTCCGGGCGATTCACGCTCCTGCGTCAATCAGAAACTTATATATATATATATATGTGTGTGTGCGCGCGCACACACACACACACACACACACACACACACACACACACACACACACACACACACACACACACACACACACACACACACACACACACACACACGATTGGGGAATAAATTTACAATCCAATACGACAAAACACCGGATAATGGGACGATCGAGGTCGGTGTAACATACTGTGCGTGACTGTTATAAATTACGACGTTCCACCTAGGAGTGAAATCCTGCAGCGCCTTTCAACGCCTCGGGGCTGATCGAGAAGCCAATGGCTGTTGTGTAGCCCGTGCACGAGTCGCTTCTCGTGTCTTTGCGTGTGTAACAGCGGGAAGAAGCACCGCGACGTATTTTTATGCTATAATCCAGCTTTTAAACGTCGGGAGAGACATTTTACACGGATTACACCTCTTAAAGCCCGGCCGAGACCGAAACCTATGAGTTTTCTTCGAGTTACATGCCAATTCAGTGAATAATGAAAAAAAAAAAAAAAAAAAAAAAATAATAATAATAATGAATATATACTGTTTATAATTTTAATAACATTATTATTAATTATTATCGTAAATAATCAATCATTTAAATAACGATAAAAAATTGGAATTTTTTTATGTACATTTGTTTTTAATATCCTTTAGGCAAGTTAATACGTGATTGTGACATTAGCCGTGCGATACGCTTAGGTGTTATGTGAAGAAAAAAAAAAAAAAAAAATTGAACGCCGAAGCGTGTTTTCCGAGCTTGGATCTGCGACTTGTCCAGAACGGCGTTCTTCTATACTTCGAGAAGAAAATCACATTTTTTACAGCAGTAATTTTCTTTTATAATATGCTGTACGTGCATTTCCACAGATACGCTGCGTTGCTATGTGGAAAAAAAAAAAAAAAAGAATTGAACGTCGAAGCATGTTTTTCAAGGTTGGATCTACGACCCTAGAATGTCGAGTACGAGATATATTCTTCTACGCTCGGTGAAGAGAATTTAATTTTTAACATCTGTATTATTGTTTATACGCTTTGCATTCTCACAAATACGCTTCGCTCCTACATGAAAAAAAAAAAAAAAAAAAAATTAAGAAATTGAACATAGAAGCGTATTTTTCGTGTCTCGATCAGCGACTCGAGAATGCCGAGAATGAAATATATTATTTCTACGCTCGTCGAAGAGGATTAAAAAAATCTTGCGCACCGTCGCGGAAGTGGCGATCGCGAGATGGAAAGAGATAAACAGAGATAGCGAGAGACGCTGGAGGTCGGGCGGGGGGGGGGGGGGGGGGAGAAGACAAAAGCCCGCGAGCAAGTAGCGTAACCGCACGAGGAAAGGAGAGAACAGGCCGGTTAGCGCGCGGACACAAATCCACGCGCGCCCGAGAAGTGTGGATATATTTAGCTGGTGCGGCATTTCTCGACCCACATACTCACCAGGAGGCAGAATGCCACGTATGCGCGAGTTCATCCCGCTCGCGAACCGCGACAAAGGAATTACTTTTACATATCCAATCCGACAAACGCGAACGGCGTTCCCATAGGCCGCACTCGGTCAGCCGAACGAAGCGGGCGCGGAGAACGAACCGCTAAGCGGCAGCGACGAAAACCGTTGATTTAATTTTTTCTCTTAATTTTTTCTTTTATTTTTTATCGCACCCTCGAATGTCCCGAGCACGCGCCTGCGTTCCCCAATTACGTAATCCCCACTGGTCAATTGAAATTTAATGGGTATTATGTACCACCGAGGATGAGGGGAAGTGGGGGGGGGGGGGAGCTGCCGGACGGCCGGGAAGACCCGTGGCGGCGTCCGCGCGGCCGGAAGGTCATAATAATCGAGCACGAAAACACACAGGCGTCGGACCGAGCGCTACAGCCCGACTGGACTCTCTGCGACGTGGATTAACAAAACCCTCGAAACAACAACCGTCGTCGAATTAACGCGGGAAACAGAAAGAAAAGGAAATTGCGAAAGTTTCGACGAAATAAACCATTTAGTCCGATCTCTACTTTATCGGAAGTCGTCAAGATCATTCTCGAGGAATTAGACCAGACCTCCGTCAGCCGCGCGTTGGTCGCTCCGGGTCGCCTCTTCGCGACAATTCGATTTTATTTTCTACACAATTTCTCATTTTTAATATATATATAATTCAAATATATACGTTTAAATATAAAATCTTTCTTCGTAATTTTTACCGACAAATTCCATCGAGCGAGTTCGTTCGAGGTGCGTGTAAGAAAAATTCCATTCTCCATCGTACGATCAATCCGCCCGGAGATCTTACGAGGGCGATAATACGATTAACAATCCTATCCGCCAATTAGCAGCAACCGTCGAGTTGCGGTCGATACATCTCTCCGCGTTGTGTGCCTATATATATCTATATATATATATATCGACCCCAGAAGTGCGTGTTTGTGCTGCGAGTGTGCGGCGCGAGAGAGCGATAAGATCGTCGCAGCGATCCGTAAGGACGCGCGGGGGTCAAGTGCAGTGCGAGTGAAGAGCTCGAGCGAGAAGAGAGTTCGGTTCGGTCCCAAGGTTGGTCGCAGGAAGGAAGACGCGAACGAGCTTTTGTTCCGATGAGTGGGTAAAGAAACAATGAGAGGACGAACGATAACGGGGCGGAAAGAGCTCCGGAGCTTGAAATAATTCGAGACGCCGCGAGACTTGCCAGGACGGTCGCTCGGTCGGTAAACGAGAATACGCGCTTGTAAACGGGAGTCTGAATTCTCTCGCGTCGCGCGGACGCCCCTCGAGCTCCCTTCGTTTCGTCTTTATGTTTACTGTGCTGCAGAGACTCTCGTGCGGCGCGTAGCGTCGGAGTATCTGATAGGATGTATTCGTTTATACATAGGTGCCGGGGTAAGCGGGTCCGGCGGTTCATTGGCCAGGCAACTTGTCGCCTTGAAGGCAATCGCGTCTGCGGCGAGAACTCTCCTCGCTCTCCCGACACGCTCTTTTTCGCATTCCAATCGCCGTCCAGTGTACATACAATATAGACGCACCGTAGCGAGGTTGCTTACTCGCTCTGTAAGCAAGGACGCGCTTTATAGACTCCGTGAGCAATTGGATTTTTTATTTTTAAAGAAATATTACAAGATCCGACTATTGTTGGCTTTGCTGGATTATCGAAATTCGGCGTGATGCTATTTTTATCCACCGATGCCACAAGAAGTAAAAAGGGCATACCGAGCTCCCTTGCGCATAAAGGCAAAGGGTAGGGTTTATTAATTTGTTTGTTTACTTATTTTAAATGTTTCATGTCTTAATCAAAAGGGGCAAAGAAAAAAAATAGGATACACTTTTAGCACTCTTGCGCATAAAAATGATTCCTATTTTCTTTTCTTTGCCTCTTCTGAGCAAGACATAAGTCGATAAATAAATGAATAAATAAAGAAGCGTTTATCGAGAGAAGAGAGGACGAGACTGCGCATGTTTTTCACGAGTCCGTGATTTGCGGATGATTGTGTTCGGACCGTGAACGTGTGTAACGTAATGCGTCGCCAAGCAACTCGTTCCGACGTCGTCGTCGAAGAGAGACGTCGGCCGGTGGCGTCGACCCGTCGGCGTCGCCAAACTCGTCGTCGCACTCTCCTTCTCGCTCTCTCCCCCTCCATCCGGCAGCGTCGGGATGGACGAGAGACTCCTCGAGGGTGACACAATGGCGATGGGAAAGCAGTAAGTATATACGTGGTCGCGAGATTCTCCGCTAATCGACTCGACTTACCCAACTGACAATGAGAATTCTTATTTTTTTTTTTTTTAGGTAGTGCCGAGGCTAACGAAGAAATTAAGGGCACAAAGAGTCGCTGGCAGAGAGAAATAAAGAATCGGGATCGATGATGAAGAAGAGATCGGGGTTACGGATGGTGGGCGGAAAGGCAACCGAGTCGAGAATAATAGCTTGATTAACATTTTTTTTTCTCTATTTTAGATCATTTTTTTTTTTTTGTATCTGTTAATCGGTATACTGTATTCGATTTTTTACGCATCCTATATTCTGTTTTTTTAATACGTAACGAGAGAAGTTTCCCCGCGCGTGCAGTCGAATTTAATCATAACTTGTAATTTTCGTTCTATATGCAATTTGTAATCACTGGCATTTTTTTTGTAGTTACTGTCCAGGCTCGTTCAATCGACAGTCTACGGTCGGTACTTTATTTTCGATAGTACGAAAAAAAATATTTACACCTGAAGATCGATATTGGCAAATAGTTCCGTCCATTCTTTTTGTTAATGTTCATTCATGAGATATATAAAAATACATATATATATATATATATATATATATCGACAAATAAATAAATGTAATATAAAAAACGAAGATCCTCTATAAGGAAGCAAAATGGATGCAAACATAAAAAAAATGGTATAAACTGTATAATTTGTTATGCACGAAACAGTCGAATCTGCCGTCCATCTAATTTTCATTTGGAGCGGATCTGGAGACGGTAAATCGTGTGGTTACGATAGTCGCCGACTCGATAATCGAAGCGGAGTTGGTAGTTAAAAAATAACAGTCGAATTATACCGAACTTCCGGGAGAATGGAAGCGCGCCGGCTGTGTGGCACACGGCTGACGGTCGTTGGTCGGTGCATCCAACGAATCGAAATGGGCCGACTGGCCTAGCTCTCTAGAATCTTGGTCGCCGTCGTCGTACTCGTCGTCCTGATCGTCGGCGCGAGGCTACATGCATGCCGTTGGGTTTATACTGTGTACGGCCTTATACCGACTATCCTCGACGGTATATTATACGCGCAGTAGTATAAACGCCTCGCGGAAACTTTCACTCGACGCGAGAGCACCGGGGCTCTCGAGCTAGTGCGACGTAAACAAAACGAGCGTGCACGTGACGCCTTTATTGCGTCGCTTATTTCGCAGTTACGAGAGAGGCTGTAGTCGCAGAGGCGCGGGTGTAGAACGGCTCTAATGGAGATTCTCCCATCCCGTACCGAGTCGTCATCTTCTCCAATTTCTTTCTTTCTCTTCCTGCAACTCCCGTCCGAATGTTTTGCTCGTCAATTTCAGTCTCATTCAAATACATTTCATTAGAAATTTTGGCACATCAATCGTAATCGGTGTCACAGGTTTCATCAACTTGTTTTTCGTTCGACCGTTTAAGTTTAATTCGACCGTCGATTCGTGTATCGCTACCGTCTCGTTAAACTACTGCATTCTCGCGTCTAAAAGGCTCGATGATAAACATCAAGAAATTTAATAATGACACGCTTGTGAAATTCATATCTGGATTCAAAAAAATGTTTTCATTTAGAAAAGTTATCCGATGTATAAACCATGCTTCAAAGAGTAAAAAATCAAACGAAATCAAACGAAATCAAACGAAATCAAATGAAATCAAATGAAATCAAATGAAATCAAATGAAATCAAATGAAATCAAACGAAATCAAACGAAATCAAACGAAATCAAACGAAATCAAACGAAATCAAACGAAATCAAACGAAATCAAACGAAATCAAACGAAATCAAACGAAATCAAACGAAATCAAACGAAATCAAACGAAATCAAACGAAATCGAACGAAATCGAACGAAATCAATTGAAATCAATTGAAATCAATTGAAATCAATTGAAATCAATTGAAATCAATTGAAATCAATTGAAATCAATTGAAATCAAACGAAATCAAACGAAATCAAACGAAATCAAACGAAATCAAACGAAATCAAACGAAATCAAACGAAATCAAATGAAATCAAATGAAATAAATTGGAATCAAACGAAATCAAGTGGAATCGAACGAAATCTCAATGTCTCTGAATGGCACCATCGTGAATGGTCAGCCGATCGGTGAAAATCTAGATTGGGTTTTTCGTACGAGATCGGGATAGTTATTGCGGAGTGCGACGATACGATTTCGACCCTGGGCAGCGCTCCGTAGAGGGTAAGAGGCATCGAAAATTGTAGATTCGCTAAGTGATTCACGTTTCGCTGTCACTGCCACTGCCCCCGACGTCAGCGGGCCGAAGCGATTTGGCCGCGAGAGCAAGGAGCCGCCCGGCTCCCTCGCTCCTTCCGAGCGTGATGACCGACGGGGCAAGGGACGACGGGCGGGACAGGGATCGTCGTCGCCAAGAAGTCGTGCAGCTCGATGACGCTGCGGATGGAGGAGCCTAGCGAGATTAAAGCACGGAGCCCCCTCGGAACGGTATTTCCGTCGGCGGCAAACCCGAAATACCTACTCGCCCCGTGAATTTATTGTGTATGCCGCGGTTAAATTTAGAAAAACGATTTTCGACGAACTCGGCACCACCTCGGCCAGGCACACTCATCGCGCGCATCAGAGAGATATTTGTCGTTACGAAGTCCGCCCCCTCCTTCGCCGCTCCATCCCGAAGAGCACAGCTGGACGAGAACGAGTAAACTATACGAGAATGGCGGATCGAACTTGGATATCGTTGAAGATGGATAGCGCCAAAGTTATCGTGTATATTTATATATATATATTTTCGGTATATTATGGAAGGAAAATATCGTCTTCGATGCAATTGACAAATTGCATTCAAAATTTGATATTAAACTTTTATTGTTTAATTTTATTTATGGAAGAAAAATATCGTCTGCGATGCAGTCGATAAATTGGATTGAAAATTCAATTAAAATCTTTATTTTTGACTGAATTTTTTTTTAAATAAAATAAAAAATTTTATTTTTGTTTACGAGCTCGTTTATTTGCTCGCGAGTAGTTAAATCGCATCGTTAAAATGTCGCTCACTTCGGGACCCGTTCGCTCGCCGCGTTTACGTCATTAACGCGGGTTACGCTAATCCGTGCGCGCAATCTGCGCATGTCTCGCTATCAATTTATGTATGCGGTAATGCAGTTCTCAGCGAAGCTAGTCGACGATTCTCGCCGAGGTGACGAACCCAACGCACGAATGAGTTTAATCGGCTAATCGAATTGATAACGGACAATGCGATATAAGTCGTACGACAAATTTTCAAAAACCATTATTAACAAAAAAAAAATAATAATAATAATTTTCACCGAAGCAACAAACCCAATGCACGGACGAGTTAGCTGACGAATAGAATTGACCACGGAAAATAGAATATAAATCGTTCAAAAAATTTTCAGAAATCATGATTAGTTTTAAAAAATGCTCATTAATATTTCGTGTCATAAATTGAGAAAATGAAATTGTTGGATTAACCAAGGCGTTCTGAAATACGTTCAAAAGTGTTTGCTTGTTTATCGACAAATTTTGTGTCATCGGAAGCAAAGAAACGCTTAACAAAACCAATGATTTATTTGTACCAAAACAAACAACAGCTTCGAACGTACATAAGCGCGAATTTTGGTTAAGCCAAAAAATTTTTTTTTTTCTCAGAGAATTAAATATGCAATTTGAAATATTAAGTCGATTGAAAATGTCTTTGATGCTTTAAACAATCATTCGCCAACAACTTTGCTCTTTCGAATAAAACTCACTCTGAATAAAACAAAAATGAATAAAAAATTTCATTTGAAAAAAAAAAAAAAAATGTACATAAACTTTAGCGTAAATCTCTCTCTCTCGTCCTCCGCGACGGGCGTTTTTCCCACGGACTTTCTGGCGTGGATTGCTCTCTGCCTCCCTCTCGTTGTGCCAACCTAACGGTAAACTCTTATTCCGCGGGATTCTGACGTCACGCCTTCAGAGAATCGAACGAGGTTTATATACGGCGTATACATATATATGTAGCAGAGGGACGAACGAGTGAAATTATTGGCCGAGGAATTTCCTTCTTCGCGAATCAAGTCTCTCAAGCCGGTTATCTACATAAATTCCATCCCGCTAGTTGCCTTACCCGATTTTCCAATAACACGAATGATCGAGATTGAACATTCATAGGATTTTCATAATCCACCTTTTCGTCCGTAACTCCGTCCCCGTTTAATCTGTTTCTGCCTCATCATTCTTCAACGGGGGGGGATTCGCCAGCTGGTTCACTTCATCACATGCATTATTCCTTACTAACGAAATACCTTCGGGAGCTCGCTATGAAATTCTTTGACTTATTTCCGTCGGAAATATCGTCCTGGCGATTTAACGGCGTGTCGCGCAGTTTAAACGATTCTTCTAGGAATTTCACGAACAAGTTTCATATACAAGTATATGTATATATACGATTGTATTCGAGAGGATTCGATGAAAAATATGTATCTTGGTTTACGTAACGGGGGAAAGACGTGTCAAGTGCTGCTAATAATACACACATAATGACTCGTGTGATTTCAGCTGTTGGAGAACGTGTGAGAATTTGCGAAAAACCGTCAATACGAGCCAACGCTCGGTGAAACAGAGACCGTGAAACACAATTTGAAGATCGAGCGGACAACAAACTTCGTCACGTACGCCTCGTAAAATTGAAGGTCACTTTCATCGTTATCGGTTTTTTTTTTTTTTTTTTTAATCTTCCTTTTGAATTTATCGATTATAGTTTTAAAACAATCAAAACCCATATCTTAAAGAAATTCTCCAGGTAAACGTGCATCTGGTGGGGAGGTTCGATAAAAACTTTATTTTTAACAATAAGCATTGTCGATTGGCGAAAGAAATAATTACGATCAAAATCTTAACAGGGAAAAGACGAAGGTTAACAAATTTTCGATAAGAGTGTGTTTGGTGGGGCATTTTCAAGGCAATCTTGCCACTTGTAAATAACTTAAAGATTAACGAAAAGAAAAATCATGATAAAAATCTTGGAAAAAAAAAGGTTAAGATAAAAAAAAACATTCTCCAGATAAAATTCTTGTCTTTGAATAACTTTTATCCTCGAATTGTCTGGCTACCGGAGACAAATAATCGGCGCCTCGATTATGAATGTTTCAATGAAATTATGAAATATATTTCATCTATAGTCTCATATTAATATGAGATCTGGTCACATTATTCTAATTGCAACACTTCCACTGTTTACCGATTTATTTTTTTTACTCTTATATCTAACTAAAAGGCTTTATCCCGTAAACTAAATAAATTAATGAATAAATAAGTAAATAAGTGAATGAGTATCTACAGCGACTCTCCAGTGCATTTGGTAAGGCAGTTTCAAAAAATTCTTGCTTTTTACAAATAACTTATCGATTACCGAAAAAAAAAAAAAAAAATCACCATCAAAGTCTAGAAAAAACAAAGATTCCTCTATAAGGAAGCAAAAAGATCAAAAACTATTTTATACTGTAGATAAAAAGTGCATCCAAATCCAAGGTGCATTGACACCTTCGCTCAAGT